>OZ012710.1:10367748-11749943 GCA_963942595.1 Cylloceria caligata | reverse complement strand
GTTCTCACGGAGCAACTGCTTTGCACCCCTTTCGGCCATTCACGATCGTCGTACCGGGTAGCCCGGTCCCTCTGGTAGACGTTTTGCCTCTTATACCTTCTCTCTACTTGCAGTAAAGACATTTACGTGCAATGATAGTGGCAAACGTGTAACGCCGTTTCGACACGCGGCGTTAAGTTTAAATAAACTTACGAACAAGAAAAAAGCAACGCCGCGACATTCTGCACTCACCAACAGAAGCAGCACAACCACAACCATCACCCGGACTCTCAGCTCAAGTTCTTTTCATTTATATTTTTCCCTCTTTCTTATGCCCCTTTTAAATAGTAAATGTCCTGGTACTAAAGTTTGCACCCTCGTGCGACCGGCACCGGTAGTGCAATAAAAAACTTTCATCCCCCTTTATTGGACGTTACGCCATCCTGGATAATTCAAATATTTAAAGAATATTCGTTGCTACGCACTTTTTTATATCTACAGCCACTCCCCGAGTTTTGATCGACTTAGATTGATAAATTTATTTCCTTATTCACGGGAGTTGAAGTACCCATCCGTGATATTTACCTCAACGACATCTTTTTCAGTCGTATGCTGTACATAAGATATCTAGGCTTCCTTTTCTGCGAGAAATTTTCTCTCGACTCCTTTTATTCGTACCGCTCTCAGTCAAGCGAAGATGATCCGCTACGCGGAGAAAAAAACTATGTGGATTGATGTTTGAAAAAAGTCTTCTCTAATATTAATATTCACAGCAAACATATTTTTTGTGCCGTTCAACTGTCAAGCTCATTCGCTTATTTATATATGTTTACAGGAGTCTTCACGTCCGATTCCAACTACATGTAGTGTCGCCTGGAAAGCACCCTGCAACATCTTTATACTATGTATGCCTGTAGGATTATCCCTTGATTAATTGAACGAACAGAGACTGTGCAGCTTTCTCACCCCCTTGACACTATTCCGCGAAGCGTCTACCTATGTCATTATTCTCGTTCTTACAGCACAGCTCTCGAAAGAGCTCACCTGCACGTTCCTAACACCCTTTGCTTTATGCGGTAATTACATCGATTTATTATTAAATACAAAAATATCATTCCTGATACAATTTTTCATCTTTTCTGTATTATCACGATATAAAGTCTATCTGAATTAATATAAAAATATAACATTTTATACGTCAAACATCAACGAGAGTCTATTCATGGCGAAACAAAGATACTTGACTGAAAAAAGCATCAAATAAATAAGAAATTTGTAAAGCAGTTACATACGTCAAAGATTTAGTGAAATTGGGAAAAAATCTCGTCTACGCATCTGTTTTACCTTCTCGATTCGTGCTCTTTGCACGTATATACATACAGGGTGCGCCATCTCAATCTGGTCGATGGAAGTATTGCATAACTTAGAGAATTTTCAACAGATTTCACAAAGTCGTATTTTTTTATTAAATTTGATTCATTACAATTTATTTTGATTAGTTTCCAAAAACCACATCGATCAAATGTCCGCCTTTATTACTGAGACAAAAATGAGCTCTTTTTCGGCATTTTCCATTGTATTTGCCAGCGTCTCGGGCGATATCGCTGCGATTTCGGCTCGAATGTTGTTTTTTAGCTTCTCTATGGTCTTCGGCTTGTTGGCATAGACTTTACTTTTCAAAAATCCCCACAAGAAGAAGTCCGGTGCAGTCAAATCCGGCGATCTTGGTGGCCAGTCAATATCACCTTTCTTTGATATCACACGTCCTGGGAACTTCCGACGCAAATAGTCCATTGTTGAGCGCGCAGTGTGACATGTCGCACCATCTTGTTGGAACCAAAATTCCTTAAGACCTTTTTCACGCATTTGTGGTAAAACAAAGTGTGCCAACATACACCGATATCGATCCCCATTGACAGTTTCACCAGCTCTGAAGAAAAATGGTCCAATGGTGGTTTTTGAGCAAACACCGGCCCAAACTTTCACTTTCTCATCGTGCAATGGAGTTTCGTGAATAATATGAGGATTATCGGTGCCCTACATGCGACAGTTTTGTTTGTTGACAGCGCCAGAGTGGGTGAAATGAGCCTCGTCGGTCATCAGAATTCGCTCCCAAAAATGCGGCTCAGCTTCCGATTATTTTCAATGTAAAGCGAAACTATTTCGGCGCGTTCTTTCGGCGTATAGCGATACATGGTTGAAATTGTACTGAAATAACCTATACGAACGTATTGTACGACGCTGGTCGGTTAAAATCTGTCAGAGTTATTCAATACTTCCATCGACCAGATTGAGATGGCGCACCCTGTATATACCAAATCGAAGCACGGGAAATTTTCGAGTCGTGCATAGTCGGGCATTTATCAATTCGTCGTGCATCAAAGCTATGGGAATAGCGAAATGAAATTTCCGTCAAAGATAATTGTCACATCGCGAAGGTGTCAGTCACTTGTCACATCCGCGTATAGCCCTTTTCTGCATTCTCTCATTCATGCCTCTCCTGTAACTTTCTTTCTTGCTTCTCCGAGTAACCGTATGTGTTGCATGGAAAAATCCTAGAACTGTACGTCCAGAATGGCATGTCATCCGCTTCCACATACGGTGACGAGAGACGCATGCGACTTCAACCCCACGCGTTACGTACGTAAATGCATGGATACGTGACCACGTTGCCAAGTATACTTGACTTTTATCGCCACGTTGTAGCGGTCGTTACTTCTGGGCCGGCAGATGTCAACTGTCTGTCTTGTCCGTTCACTCGAAAATTGCGGTTGTAATAAGATTATTAAAAAATTTCATGTCCAAAATCTCGATCTTGTTACGATACGTTCAAACGATGACAATTAAAGAATTTTTACATTCTAAACTCTTACGTACGACAATTAACAACAAGTTGTAGTAAGTTGAATGACATTCCGGTAATGTTACTTTACTCGACGAGAATATATATCGAAACAACAAATAAGAAAAGTAATCGTGAAGGTGTTGAGTAATAGTACGAGAACGTAATTCGCTAGAATTTGTTTGTGTCTTATACGTGAAGGTTGCATAAAAAATGATTCCATCATTTATTAACCTTGTATTGTTTCGTTTTTCAAGTTGTGAACCTTTCGATCTTCTTTTCAAAACTTTTCTTTTTATAGTTTTTCTTCTCGTTATCCATTTAAATGGATTTCTCATACTTAATTTGTTACAGTGTTTCTCAGTATTTATCCCACTGCATTATTTGTTGATTTTAACGATAGCAATAATAATTATTTCGTCGGCAGAAGATCGATCAATCACTCACCGATGTAGGCAGAACATTGATGAAGCGAAGTCTTGAGAACCAACGAGATTCTGATGATGGCGAATGGATAGAAGTGTTCGTATTGCTTAATGAGCGATGGGATACTTGACGTCCGAACGAGGTTCAAAGATCGGAATAAAAACTTTTTGATCTCGAAGGTGAAGACTGACTCTGTAAAAATCAACCCCCCACTCCAACACCTGAAGACGGGAGGGGTAGTCATTTGGAAATTTTAAATGGGAACCCCTTTTTTATTTTAGATTCATATTCTTCATTAAAAAATATGCAAGTTTTATTAGAAAAATTTCTTTCGATTCGAGACACATGGCGCGAAAAATCAAATTTTTTATTGTTTCAAGAAATGCGCTTTAAATAAAAGATAAGGAAGTAGGTGTTGAATGCTTTCAGGAGAACAATTCGACTGTACGTAATTTAACGTCAATCACACCCCCCACCCTGGGATGTGGTTAAAAAACTAGAAAGTTCAATTTCATTTTTTAAACACAAGCTTTTCATTGCAACAACAAGGATGGTAAGATTCAATGAAACACCAATTCTTAGTGCTACCCAGGAATAACGACGTGAACGTAGTAGTTGCTAGGTAATTGAAATTGAACTTTCTAATTTTTCAACCCCGGACCGGGAGAGGGTGTGACTTTTACGCGGTCAGTTTTCCCCTTCGAGATCAAAAAGTTTTTATTCCGGATATTTTTTTGTGCGTTGCGTATTTCTTGCGATATTTCAATGTCTCAAGATAAAAAACTCACCCTGTATAGTGCGCTCTCTGGGTGGTGCTTCACTTGACAACATAGTGTATTTTACGAGCGTCGCAAACTGTACATAACGTGTACAAGCAGAGAACCAAGAAGCGGGTGGGACGGAAGTAGATTTGCTACACCGGTGCCAGAGGAATAGGAATAGGTCGATGGAACGTAGGTTCTGTACGCATCGGACTGATTGTGTGCCTACCCACAACCGTGACCGTACACACGTCTATACTGCCAGTTATAGGAATTCTCTACTGGTCGTGGGCTACCAACAGTATGCTGTTCCACTGTGTCAACGAGGCAGAGCGAGGTAACGACCGAATGGAAGATAATAATGATAGGCACAGCTATACAAATTTCGTAGCTTAGCGTGCATGCTTCAGTTAATTATTCAGAATGCTTTATCAATATTGACTTGTCGATGCAATATTCATTTTTAATAAATAAAAATACGAGAAAATCGCTAATCGTGGATGAAATTCACGCGTACCATCATGTTATGATCTCCCGGTAGTTCTAGGTTTTGTGGAAAGAGTGCTTGAAACAGAGTTGAATAACCGAAACATATGAATAAGAGAAGGATCTATGATACGATGTACTGGCGAACGATACTCGAGAATGAAGTGAGTACAAGCGAAGAGGCACACACCCCGTATGTTTAATTAACGTGAAATCTCATAAGCCGCTAATAGCCGTAACGGCGTAGAGGCGGCTGCCGGTGCGAACGAAGAAGATAAAAAAAAAATACAACAACGTAAGAGAAGGAGGAGGCAGTGAAAAGCGAGTTGCGCTGCTGGCGAATGAAAAAATGCTGCTTTACCAGGGCGCGCAAGCATGAGCCAATGAAGGAAGAGACGCTAGAAGCTTTTTTCCGGATTTTCCGGAGCGAGGGAACGCGAGAAAACGCTGTCTCGGTCCTTAATTCGGTAATACGAATATACGTCGGTGTCCGAGCTCCAGAGGGTATCGGCGCATTAGAGCGAGCGAGAGCGAGCAATGCTCTCAGCTATAGTTTCGTTTTTTTTCTCACACATCGTTGCTACGACGCAACGTGAAAACTAGCAGCTCGTGTGTTTCACACCTACTCGTCTGTCTCGAACCTTCAGGAGCATTATATTCCCTCGTATAGGTAGTCTGTAATTATGAAATAACCCCTTGGAACCTCTCTCGGTCTCGTTCTATCTTTACGCTTCTATTAACATACCTCTTTACGCCTGGACGACGACAACTACTATGACCTGGACGCGACAACGCGGAACTACGAGGGACACATTTTTCCGTACTTGTGGTTCAGACTCGATCCAGCCCTCGGTTATCGGTGAATCTTGTTTGACTTCGTTCTTCAATGTTCTGCTTCATCGTTGTACATTTTTACACCCTTTAGGTGTACTCGTAGAGAAAGCTTTGTTTTCGTAAACACTTTGTTCTTCTTTTCAAGATTTTCATTCCAGGATAATCAGAATGGTCCAAAAAACGTCAAGAAAATTCCTTTAGAACAAAATTGTCTGCGTTTCTGCGTATTGCTTTCGTCGTAGAGACTCAAGCTCGCGTAAGTTTCGAAAAATCAAGCTCAAATTTGATACACAAGTGGATCATCGGTGAACAAGGTGTAGAATTGAATTTGGCGTAAAATGGTGTCAATTTCTATCGGATTATAAAATTTTGGAAAATGTCCGTCCGACCTGATGCAAATTTTGAGATATTGGGCTAAAATTTTCCACACAAACGAACTAGCTATGAATAACACATAATACAGAATTTATACTTTGCTTTCTCATTTTTTTGACACTTTGCATATATGTTCGACTATGAAAAAGCCAAAATGGCTTAATGTTCTTTTTTTTTTATAGATGAAGTTTCGTAAAAACTGCAAAAAAATGAGAAAATTATTAGCAAGGTTCTACTTTGTACGCATTTTTGTTTCGTCAGGAAAAAAAATTGCAACCGTGATATTGTTGAAATTTTCTGCAATTCTTTTTTCAAATCAAGAATTTTTAAGTCACGATCAACCTTTTGAAGGCCTCGTATGGTTTGTCAGCAGTGAATAGAATGAAACCCTCGTGTATTGATATGAAAACCATAATAGAAAAAAAATTCGGCAACAGTTTATTCTCCAAATAGTGATGCGTAGTAATTTTACAATCGTGTATTATTAAACTGCACTCGGCAAGCTACTTTATATAGGATCTTGTGCTAAATACAGTTCCATTCAAGACCAGCAGTGTGCATTATAGTCAGATCCGTCACCGAGTTGCAGCGTCATGTAACTAGGGTTGTATTACATTAAATCTGCATTCTCGTGTAACACGAGTATGGTTGAATGTACACGTATGGGGTTTCCGCGTACAATAGCAGACATTGCAAAGGGTTTCATGCAGCAGCTAATAGCATAAGCAACAATTTCGGGCATATAGACTGCGTGCGTAGTGACCTTACTGCGTTTGGACTCTCTCGTGCTCGTTGTATCGCTGCTACTTGTTGTGTACTATTATACAGTGCTCGAATAGCGTACCAAAGGTACATACTATTATATAACGTCACCCAAAGTCGTTGTTGTTAATTCTACTGCTTCTCTGGTTGCTATAACGTGTTTCGCAAAAGCTTCATTCATTATCCCCGGATGTTTCTTCCTCGCAATTAATCTCTTTCCACCCTCGCTTCTCCTATTCGCCATCGCTGTCTCTCATTCGCTCATCCATTCGCGTTATTTTTCGCCTCGTTGTCATACTGTTTTTCCGTTGCCTGGTCTCGATTGTTTGTATTTCATTATACTAGCGTGCGTTAAGGTTATAACTATTACAGGTCGTACGAATACGGGAATGACTACCAACCTCGTACGTTCAACCCCATCGCGTCAAACCAACGGCTCATGCACGGATTTTTGGCTCGAGAGCTTTCCACGCGTATTCGTCGACAACCTCGACGATAGATTAGTTTTTTGCAACGTACTAAACACACGTACACGTATTTCCTGCATTGCACTGTAAAAAAAGCTGCGCTGTTAACTGCATCGGTGTGAGTGGTGAAAATACCGGTGTTAAAGTTAACACCATTTCGTTGTTAAAAGTACATTGGCCAGTAATTCGGTGTAATCTTAAAAATATTAACACCAAATGGTATGATGGATCATATTAACCATCAATGGTGTTGCTTTTTTAAAAGTCGACGCATTTCTGTGTCAAGTCGTAGCATCCTTGATAGAACGTACTTTAAAACCACCTACAAAAAGTTCAAATATGTATTTATCGGTGTCAAATACACACTCAAATGTGTTCTTACCTGATATTGCTACGCTGGAAGTTCGTGTAGAATGTTATTTTGTCGCTATACACAGTCCACGTGTTAATCGATAACTTTCTGACACTGCTCTTTTACATCGACGATTGGCACCGAAGTAATGGACCTATTGGGACTACACAATAGTGCTGTAATGGTGTTCATTTTAACACCGCATTTTTTATAGTGATACACACTGAAAAAAGAGTTTATTCACTATAACTAAATACATTTAGTTGTCCCGTTATCTAAAATATTTGTTAAGTATTACAAAATTTACTGCGATGACCGGACGAAAAATTTGGGGAAGTGTGTAGAATGGTAGTGACGATGGTCCACCGAAGTATCGAAGAGAGAAAATATATGGTGATCACCGGAGATTGAACCCGGATTGTTCAGGTACTAAGTAAGAGCATTAAATACTACGCTGATGTCACCTATATATTCCTCTAATCATTCGAATCGTCTACTTATATGCAAGGCAGGAATCGTTACATTAGTAACAGTTAATACATATAAGTGCTTTCGTAATAAAATCTTATACCGAAGACACTTTTGGCAAACGAACGATTTATTTGAGCAATTTGTTTCTCGTAACTCATTCGATGTTTCTTACCAATAAAGAACGAATTGTGACAATGGGATTAAATGTAGTTAAAACGACTTTAGATTTGTCAATAATTATGAAACATTTGACATAACTGTTGTCTCGGCGAAGTAAATAGATATTTGTTAATCATTAACAAATTTTGAATTGAAGCTAATAAAGATCTATTATTAGTTATCATATCACCGTTCGAGGACCGAATGCTTGTCTCGACTACCGGTTAATTGGTTTAAAAGATTGGTTAATAGTTACCAAATCTATATTTGAGACAAGCACCGTCCATTTGGTGGCATGACTGTTATGTTTATTGTCAATCGTCGTCCTTCAGCGGATAAGTTCGGTCTTGCGCCACCTCGACGCCATCATGCTACACTCGTATCTCTGCAATGTGAGTAAGTTGGCGATAGGCTAATGCTGCATAAAAAGTGAGAATTTATGAGGATTATCAATGGACAACCTTAACGATCCGATTAACGATTGAAATTATTAATTAATATAAGCTGAGAGTGCGATAGCTCAGTTCAATGTCTCTTCAACGAAATCGACGTTGTTTCAACGGCATAAAAGAAAGTATATTTTGCATCGAATTGTGTTTGGACATAAAAAGCAGATTTATTTTGACAATCCCAAACGCAAAAAATCATGGGTTGATCCAGGTCAACCATCAATATCGACTGCAAGGCCAAATCGTTTTGGAAAAAAGACAATGCTCTGCGTTTGGTAGGATCAGAAAGGAGTGGTGTATTATGAGCTTCTAAAATCAGGTAAAACCGTTAATACAGATAGCTGCCGACAACAAATAAACAATTTGAATCACGCTTTGATCGTAAAACGACCAGAATGGGGCAGAAGACGCGGCAAAGTAATTTTGCTTCATGAAAACGCACCATCGCACACTTCAAAAGAAGTTGAACACACGTTAAAAGATCTTGTCTGGAAAGTATTAACCCACCCGGTCTATTCACCAGACCTTGCTTCTTCGGATTACCACTTGTTCCCATGGATGGTACTTGCAATTTCCAAGCAGCACTTTGAAACGTACGAACAAGTGAAAAATTGGCTCTCTGATTGGTTTGCCTCAAAACAAGAGAAGTTCTATTGGGACGATATCCACAAATTACTCGAAAGATGAGGAAAATATGTAACTAGCGATGTCATGTCCATTGAATAAACATTGAATGTCCTTTGAATAAAGCACTTTTGATGTTTCACTTAAAATTATGGTATTTTCTTTGATTACAAAATCCGCCTTAATAACCGGTACAACTATTATATATATAGTGTACGCTATTAATCCTATTCCATCCTGAGTGTAATGTTACTCGACCCTGCCACCAAGAGGAGAAATTGCTCTTACAATTTGTTAACGCTTAACAAGTCCTGGTATCTACGAATAAATTCTTCTTTCCGTGCATGTATATATGAAAATTTCATTTTGTTTTTTCAATATTTATTCATTCAAAATTATTAGATGTGCATTTTTCTCGCTTCGTACTCTCAATGAAATGACTGGACATGGAAAACACCTCAAGCTCGTGTTTCACTAACTTTACGCATATGGTTTCTTTACGTCTGCGTGGATAGCTCGAACGAGACGGGAAACATACGTATTTCCGTATAGCTGTGGAAAAGAAAAATGGAGACAAAGGTGAAGAGGATGTAAAAACTTAAAAATCCTAGAGAAGAAGCGAGAAACCACATGACTGCGAGTATACAACGATTTTCCTCGAATTTTACACGTTTTTACGACGGGAGCAGTTACTTTACATGCCTTTTCTCTATACGCGTTTCTTCCTTCTTATATACGCATACTGCGTTTACGTTCTGCTTTGTATTATAAATAAAGAATAGAAGCGAGTAAGGAAAGGTGAAGATTTCAGAATTTTAAACCCCGCCCCCCCCACTCCATCGGCGTTATTCAACTGTAACTGTTTTCATTGTTGTACATCTTCTTTAAGTTCAGTCATAAGAACGTATGTCTTCTTAATTCATGCAGCTTAAGAGAACGCAAAACAATCTGTTTGACTTAGAACAACCATCATAGGATTTGAAACAAAAGACATGGGACAGTCTATGGCAAATAGTAATGTTTTTCTTTCTAATAATTTTTTTTTGTTTCCTCATAGAAGAAGCTTTGTTAGCATAAAAACTATTTTCCTGAGATTTCTTGAGAAACCGTTTTCATCACATGTATGATGAGACCAGTGCCTTGACAAAGACTTCCATTGAAATATTTGGTATGCCAATAATCGTAAGTGCTATTCACAGTTTATCTTGTCGTCGAGCAATACTGGATATTTTATATTTAAAAAATTGTAATATTAAAAAACTGTAACCATTATAAAAAGTCACTTTTCTATCATAAAGGACCTTATCGAGTCTTCCAGGGACTGAGATCAAGTGAGATGGAAACTGTGCTCATAAAGGGACTGCGAAATCTACGAAGATTCTTGTAACGCGTCTCAGAAAGGAGCGTTACAGTTCACGGAATATACTTAAATATTGAGATTCAATAAACTCTTGTAAAGTTAAAAATCATGATATAATGATAAGAAGACCATTCAGTGGATTCTGGAAAAACTGCTCCAGGCTCGTAGATATGATTAATGTATTCAAGGACAGTAGAGTAGGTGCTAGCAGCTGAATTCTTGAAACTAGAAATTCATAAGGACAAGACTAGTGCCATATGCATGCTGCCGTCACCACTTAGAGCAGGGGTCTCCAAACTACGGCCCGAGGGCCACATTCGGCCCGCGGACAGATTTTGGACTATTTCACTTTTTACCACCGGCAACAATGATAATATGGTTTTGGCCCTCGGAACTTACTGGAGTAATCAGTATGGCCCTAAGGCTGGAAAGTTTGGAGACCCCTGACTTAGAGAAACGAAGTACTATTTGCTTTACAAATAATCCATCGGTCCCTTTCGCTCATTCACCTTCCTTCTCGCTGCCTTTGCATCTCTTGCGTTTCGTCGTAACTCGTACTGGTAGGTACATGTAACGTACTATAGAGGTATCTACGTACGCGTACTCCCCCTCTCCCCTAGATTCATCCTATACCTAGTATCCACTTGGACTCTCAGCTAGTACGTGTCTTTTACTAAACAGCGATACTATTAAGGAAACACTATTTGGATGGAGCTAACTGAATTTAGTAAATTTAATTGTAACTAAGTAAATTTAATTCTGCCAACTGAATGTAGTTGGCTGAACTTCACAGTGAGATTGGACATGGTGAAACTCACAGCGAACTTGAGCATATCATGCAGTTGAATCTACTGAATGCAGCTTGGTTCAACTCCATCTCAATAGTTTTTTTTTTCAGTGTGCAGCTGCCGCGTTCCGTCATAAATATGTATCATCTGGATATACGTACGCAGCTTAACTCGCCCCCCTCTAGCGTACCTTGGCATAGCACGTATAGTTGAATATATGATGTAGTCTCGGTGAATCGAACTCGTTTTTTGCACGTTAGATTTTCATTTTCTTAAAATTCGACTACCTTTTACCTCTACGACAAACGATCATACAATGTCACATACAAAAGACGTTCAGATTTTTTAACTATTTTATTCATCGAATAACATGAAAATGGTATTTTTTTCTTTTTTTAACGTTCCCAAGATTTCAAAGCTGTGGAAAGATATGACAATTTACATAAATAATTTTCTTCATACGGTCATTCAATCGGAAATTTTTCGTACTTTCCGAAATAAATATATTTTTTTTTACCAAAAACGTAAAATTGACTTTTCTGACTAAAATAATAATTTTTTTGAATATAACTTCAATCTAATTTAATGTTTATAACTGAGATTTGGCGATTGTCAAAACATCGGCTAAAGATGTCTTAACAGAATATGTTACACAGATTCTGTGCATCATAATCGTCTTTATTGTCTTAGATTGTAAACGTTAAGTGAGATTTCAGAAAGTTTAAAAAGTTTAGAAAAAAATCTATGACAAGTACCATCGTATATACCGAAATGTCACAAGATGGCCGTCATTCTTACTATACTCGTTCATCTGTACCTAACTTGAGAGCGCTCACGGTGGAGTGAGAGAGAGAGCACGCGGGATTAAGTCAATATTCTGTCAGTTCTGAACATTACAATCGTCTTTTACATATCAATAAATATGCTGGCGTGTAATTAGGATCCAGACTGAAAAGAAAAATTATTACTTAAAAATTAAATATTAGATTAAAAAGAAAAATTATATACGATACGGATTTGTCTCGCCTCACGCTCATATAAATAGTACAAGTGCGAGATGGGACAAAACGAAATACAAGACGAAAAAGGCTATTTGCAAATTTGTTAGTTGAAGGTATCTGAAAGAACAAATTTCGCAAAGATTGCGAGCTTATTCATAATTCGAATAAAACGAAAATTATTCATAATACGAAAAAAAAATTGTAAAATGAATATGAAACGAGTACAAAAATAAGCCGTAATATGCTACAGTTTAACTGTAACAGTTGTATTGGCTATCATACGCGCAATATTTATTCACTGTACGGTGGTTTCCGGTCATAATCCATATGTGTAACTAAGAAACGTGATTTATTTAATTGGTGTTACAAAAACTTTGTGATGTATCGTGCGTAGCTATTGTATCAAACAGTTCCTGATATATTTGGGGGATAAGCAAGCAGAACACTGAATACGAGCGAAGAGGGTACGCAATCGGAGACTCGTAAGAGCTCTTAGAAACATGTACACGTTTGTCTCATCTTGAGAGCAATATGCGTGCAAAACTAAGATCAGTATGCGCACTAGTTGAGCATCTCAACGCCGTTTCTACCTTTACGGCGAAATGTTAGGAGCCATTGTCGCGAGACTTCTCTTGTAGACATAAAATTATTTGTAATGCGTCCAATTAGAAGCGGTATACGATACAAACATGATTTTCACGGAAGATAAATGAATTTAATAAATGAGCGAGCGAGCGAGCGAGAGAGAGAGAGAGAGCATAGGTGGCATATGCAAATGACGTAAGAGTCACTCGAATACGTATCCCTGTTTGGTGCGTACGTGTGCGTTATACACGGATGCTTATACTCCGAAAATTGCTATTATTATCGTCGTCTCACGTTATTAATATATAGTACTTTGCGAGGATGTGGTGGAGACGAGAGCGAAGTGTAGACGCGAACAAGGTGGAGAAAGATATCTGGAGAGAAAAAAAAAGAATTTAGTGCTTCCGCGCCGCTGCCACCGGGTTTCACCATTCACGTGAAACACGGCAAGGATAAAAGATACATAATTACGCATGGAAACTGATGCTATTCGTTGTTGGGAATTTTCGGACGGACGGATAATATACGCGTGTTTATATATAATATAAACAGACCGTCCTCTGGCAATAACGAAAAATGTACATTGCTCCCTCACCCCTTTTCACTCCGGGTGAAATCTACCCCTGCTGGCGCGTTATGAAACACGATAATTTTGAATAATGAATAAATATGTATAAGCGCTGCTGGTGCTACCTTGATGACAACCGGGCATTGCGCGCCGCCTGCACAGAACCGTTTCCGCTCAAACTAATAATATTTATTTATATTTATATTTATATTCATAGATATGGACTATGGTATATTTTAAATTAAATTTATTTATTTTTTGACAGAGGTTTTTTTAGCGAACGAGTTAGACGACACGTCCTGCATTCGTTCGTCGGTACGTTCGATCGCTCGTGCGTTCCCTCGGCTACATTCGTCGCGCTAACGTACTAATGGGCTCCGTGCATTCCCCGACTGGTTGGCGCGTCGCTAGAGCGAACGCAAAATGTGTGTTGGAATACTTGTCCGCGTTCTCGTTCGAGCGAGCGTCCACTGCTCCGCATAGTGTACCGCTGCATATACTACACTGGATAGGTAACGCGGTTTGAACCGTCCCAATCAAATCCGTGCAGCAGTGCGCTCCTACCCCGTGGGGGTCGATGTGGGTCCGACTGCTGTCGCACTAAAATTCCCCCGGTGAACGCACGACGACCCTCTCACGCCGATTCTATGCTATGCACGGCTTTACCGGAGCACGCCACCACTCACGCATCCAGAGATAGATAGATAGAACAACTCGCGCGGTGCATGACGGGGATCCGAGAACCGTGCGTCCCATCAACTGCAACTCCATGCATGCGACTCTGACGATCTGCATACGCGCACCCTACTGCCTGCCCTATCTGTATCTCTACGCTCGCTCATCCTGATGCACTATTCTATTCACCTCTCAGAGGCATTTACATACCAAAACTCTCGGTGGTTTATACTTTTTCGATATCGGTGTTATAGCCCCGGATCAAGCGCTGCGGGTTCTTTTAAATAATTTAAGGGAAACTATGTCTGAACTCGGTTATACGAATTTCTTTGTAAACCGTTTGCAATTAAACTGACAGTTACTTTCTTGAACGAGTATTGGATACAGCGTTCTAAACAATAAACCGTTTGGGCCAAATAGTTTTTATTTCTCGATGCACTTGGTAAGCTTCTCGATTTTTTACCGGTTGTTTTCTTCTCGAGAATGACTTAATCTAGAGGAGAAATGGTGCTCATAGAAAATAGGAGAACAGTGGTCAGAAAAGAAATGATAGTTCAATCGTTGATCTTTAACTTTGATGCTAGAGAATCTGCCGATCGGCTGAAGGGGGTTGGGGGGGGGGGGGGGGCAGATAATAATGGGAAATTCTGGCGGAATGAGTACATTCTGCCCTCGATCGACCAGCAGGATTTAAAATTCAACGCTCTCTTTCTTTCCAATCTCTACAGTGCTTTTTCATTTCCCTCAAGGG
Organism: Cylloceria caligata; assembly: GCA_963942595.1. Taxonomy (NCBI): domain Eukaryota; kingdom Metazoa; phylum Arthropoda; class Insecta; order Hymenoptera; family Ichneumonidae; genus Cylloceria; species Cylloceria caligata. Next base: position 11,735,228 of record OZ012710.1, on the reverse strand, counting down.
AAGATTCAGCTGGAAAGTACTTGATACAAATCTCGCTAAATGCACAATCCCGTTGTACCGTGCGCCTGAGTATATAGTGTAAAATTTCTCTGTGAAGTGAACGGAGAGTGCGTACGTAGTGCTTACACATGGTAAACGAGCGACTTCTTGAAGAGGCGGAGGCGAAAATCGTTTAATTTAACGAGGCTCTTGGATGAAACGGATTTCGATAGACTCGAGCTTTTCCTCTTACTTTTGCCGCCACAGTGCTACTACAGAAAGGTAAAGGTACTGATCTTCATGAACCGCCCACCGTCTTAACCTATGGGCAGGATCGTTCGGTTTAACGAGAAGAAACGAGTAGAGCTGCTGCTGCTTGTGGAGCAAGTAATTCAGTTCAGCGTCCATTCAGGCCTCGATGCAAACGTGCACATCGATTTTTTTTTAAACAAAATGTAAATGGTTCGAGTATTTTCACGAGTGACGTTATTGCAAGCGTCTCCGGAGTACACTTCCGCTACGCTACTGCATCGACACTTTCTGGCCCGAAAGAACGAGACTTTCTCTATTATAACATCAGCAATAGCGTGGTACAAAAGCTAGAATAATCGTCGATGAATGACTCTGACCGAGCTTCGTTTCATCCGGCCATTTGAAGAATTTACATATTCAATGCCCGAGGGGCATCGTGCATGGGTGGCGCAAGCATACACGTGAGGCTGCGTGAAAGCATCATTTTTATTGTTATATATTACGTGTATTCGCATGTAGCACTCAGCAAGGTATACCGCGATGCACTAATATCTAACATGATTGACACGCTCGAAAACTATCATGCGTTACGATGCATCTTTAAAAAAGCACGTATCCTAAACAACCACCTGGTTGTAGCGAGTGAAGAACGAAAATGGATCTGACACCAGACAGAGACACACGAGTCAGAGCTGAGGAGTGAAAAGAAAGAGAGAACGTGTGAAACTCCCATGGTAAAACTCCAGAGTATTCTATTTCAAAAATATGTGGACACTCGCGAATGTTTGGTTTCGATGCCAGCCAGTGAAAGAGCCTATGATCCAATGGTTGTGCGTACCCACGTGCCCCGAAGCCGGTGTTTTCAATGTCCTAATATGCAAATACACTATACACTACACGTGCTACCTGAAACCTACATCACGTGCGAGAGCAGCAGCAATATACAGCAGCGTAGATTAACAATTTATGCCTCGGGGACTTGTCGAATATCAACACCGTTATGTTTTCCTCCGGAGGGGTATCGAGAGTCTATGAATTCATCTAGAAAGAGCTTTCACGGTATTGCTTCAGGCTTTTAAGCATACACGAGTGCAAGGTAGTGGCATGTTTGAATGTTTTAAACAATCAAAATTTGTAAATGATGATAATACGTATTGCCTGCACGATGGTGTAGCACCGTGGTGGCGGTATACATCATGCATAGTACAGAGTTTAATCATAGCTGCAAAGAGAAGCTGAATATAAACGCATTTTCATATTTAAAACGACTATCCATAAATGACAGGATTTTCCTCGTTGTTATAACGGTACCGAAAAAAAAAATTCATTTATAAAGCGTACGAACAATATATACGTCAGGACGCATTGCACGATCGGGAGGGTGAACCAGCTTGCGAGCTCTGTGACAATATGCGTGTTTTCCTACTCTCTGTGTGGATAACCCCTTCGATGACCGGACATGGTTTGTGGGAGGGTTGAAACAAGCAGTGCTACAGTCACACACTGTATATATGTATCCCGTGCACGCTACAGAGAAGCTGGCTGACTCACTACACTTTCAGGCACAATGTCAGTAACCTTCAATAACCTGCTTCACATTACGTTATATCTACCGTACGAACTGTCGGAATCACTCGTCCACTCGCACGCGTTTGCCCGAGCTCCAGCACTTGGCGACCTAATCTTTACAACAGTCATAAACTCAGTTTTTCATAGCGTTCCCTCATACTGCACTCTCGTCTCGTTCTGTACTGCAGCAACTGGTGTACCCTGCTGGCTCTCACCTTGCCTTTCCTGGTTTACGCATGTATGTACAATGCTCTTGTGAGTATAACACAGTGGGTTATATAGCTCTTTTGCTTGTACGAAGTGTCGTCGCATAGCGAACGTACGTCACGTACAGCTAGAAATGAATTTTATTTACTTGTTCCGTTGTTACGGAGATCACCAAGGAAATACAATGTGCCACGCGTGTATATACGCGCGAGAGATTTTTTAATGGGTCGTTTTTGAATACCAAATTGAATCTTGTAATCGATCTGCTGCGAGAACTTTGCTGTTCTATCTACCCTCATACCGTGTACACCGTCTCTCTGTATTCTACCTTCATTTATCGTTTACCTTTCGTGAAGAGTTACAATATATCGGACGTTCCTAACAACTTTTCAGATATCCCCCTGCCTCGTGGTCGTTACGATTCTGATAGGCAGAAAGAATAGCCATGGATAGGAACAGCAACACCAGCAGCATCGGATGGTTTCTTTGTTACGCAGAGGACGAGCCGATACGTGCCTCTAATAATTCTTGATCGACATCCTTTGCCACGTACTCGTTCGTGTATATCAGCGTTCGTTTAATTTTACATTCCATTCGGCCTATAATTATTTCTTTTTTGCGCGTCCAGTATGAGGAAGTGATAGGAGTGTGCACCGTCGTTACGGGGCGAATCCCTGCATACACTGTATGTTGTACACTTTAAGTATACGAAAGGTAACTCGGAAGAAGATGGTCATTGCATTTTCAATAAAATATAAGGAACTTGAAAGAAAACCTCACTTTTTACTAATATTATGATATTTGAGGTAGAATGGTGTGATTGAAAGTATGCAAAACTCTTGTACTGTTCGAGTATGGAAAAACATTAGAAAATTATTGGAAAAATTTGACAGATATTTCTATAAATGATGTACTCATAGTGTTTGTAACACTTTGTTAGATAAAACGAGAAAAAACGAGTATTCCAGGAAAACAGAGTACAATTTGAAAAGAAATTTCACCAAAATGTGAATGAGACACTCGGTGTATTTACTTAAAAATTCAAATTCCCCGACAGTGAGTTTCAGGATTATGGAATATTCGACATTGCCGGACTCATCGTAACACTCAAAAGCGAGTTGGCACACGAGCAATGCTGGGCAGCGATCAAGAATGAGGAAAAGGAACTGTAACAAGTAGATCATTTACTGCGAGAACTGCACAAATGTCAAGTCATTCTCCAACTCACGATCCGTGTAACCGTACATCGGATGCAAGGTAAACCGTAGATTTTCTCTGGCAATACGATACGTGAGGTTCGGTAAAGCTTGATGAGAAGCGAAACAAAATTCAGCTGCGAAGATAATAAATGAGAAACTCACGAGGGAAAAACGACGGTTTGTTTTTAAATTCTGCTTTTATGTATTTTTCACTTCATTCACACAGATTTATTTTTTCAACAAATAAGGATAAACAAAATAATTTTAGTCTATCGTATTATTTGTTATTACCAACAAATTAAGCTGTTAATAAAGAAATCTATGAGCAATATTCTGACAGTGAAAAAATTGAGCCAAAATTGGATCTTACTCCATAAAATAATAGAAAATTAACTATCCAGTGTAACGATACTTAGTAGCGTCGAGACTTTAGTTCTTTGAACGCATTGTGCATCGTTATTGACATAGGAAGAGGTAAGGTCCTGAGTTCTTAATTCGTCAATATTTAAAAGAAGAAAAGTGGTTTTAGAATCGATAATTCTTAAGTAGATTATATTTCGATATTTCGATCCCTACTATCTTTTTAAAAAAAGTTTGACTGACGAATACCCGCAACATCAATTCTATCAACTGGGAAAATAAAATATTGATACAGGCAGCTAAAAGCCGATGCAGAAGCAGAACTGAAAGCATACAAAAATGCCAAGAACCCAGTGATCGAAGTAAATTTTTTGAGATAGTGCATTGGAGAGAAAATCCAAAATGGCAATTAGATCTTATAGAGCATCGTTTAGAAATTTTACCCAAAACCGTATTCGTTTCGAGGCAAGACTTGCAAATTGGAGGGAATCTTGTCCCAATTATCTTTAACGGAGGCACCGCAGGACTCTCAAACATCATGAATGAGTTTGGTAAGCCCTTAGGAAGCCATGCAGTCGCTTTGGCCAGAAATGCTAAAACGCATGCATCTAGAACAGAAGTAAACTTAAGCAATCACGAAAGCTGTCCGTACAGCTAGACGGAGACTTGAGATAGAGCAGGGTGAAGAGGTTCGACAGCGCCCGCACGTTCCATGTGGTGCTTGGTAGTCTGTTTACAGTTTTTTTTAAAGGAGATTTTACTGGTTTAGGTAGGGGCGCTTTCTTTCTGTTGTACATATCCCATATCACCTTACCGATAACTGTTCCATTCCTTCCTTTACCTGACCATGACACCTGAATCTTACCCATTACTTGTAATAGTTATTATTATGTAATAGGTTACCTTAATTGAGGCGTCGTTGATGAAGTGTGTTTTACTAGTTATCTATGTATTTTAATCAATAATGATTCTCCTACAACCGCTTTGCTGTCAAAACGTGGTTATAACATCACGAAAATAGAACAAATTCGCGTCGGTATTAAGTTTAAAAAGAAAGTGATTAGGGTATGGCAGTCAGGATATACGGAAAGAAAAAAGTAGTTGATGAAACTGACATATTGGGTCTGAGAACTAACCGGGATAGTTAGCGTCAACCACTCAGTTGGTTCAAGAAACTACAATGTCGTTGGTAAAATATCGGTAGTAACGGTAACCAACCGAGGTCATCTTACCGATTGGTTGGTGTAATCCATCAGTTCGGCGTAATACGAATAAAAACCAGGTTAATACGGATATTTCTATTTATTTACAGTAGCGGCAACCGGTACGTAATTCGCGTCATGCTTCGATAGACGAAGATCATCTATTCACAATATTTTACTGTATATTTATAATGGATTCAATGCATTACACTTGATTTTTTTCAAACCTTCGTCCATCCACAACCACCTGTCACTTCAAACAATAGCGTCGTTTGCCTTTGTGAAAAGTTTGACTCGTAGCACGTACCAAACGGTTGGTTTTTAGATGAAAAGCGATTGGTAATGGGAACCAGCTCGTAGATTGCCGGTACTATCCTAATGCTTGTCGTAACTATCACCGATATTAGTTGCACTATCCAAGAGCTCGTGGTGGCGACAGCATTGCGATTAGTTACAGGAATCAGGTCGTTGATTTTCAGTATTATTTTTCGCTAACCAATCGAAAATAGTTGGGAATATTATTTCGATTTGGTTTCTGTAACTGATTCCCGACTCAGCATAAGCTAGAAATGGTTATCGCAACTACTTTTTTTTTTCGTGTAGTGAATGTACCAGTTAGAAAGATTTCTGTCAGACAGAAAATTCCACATCAGGCGAAAGATTTTGACAAAGGAAAATTTGAAATTTTCAATATATCGAGATAAATAAAAATCTGTATTTATTCAAACGCTAAATGAGGGTTAAAGGTTTTTCATTATATCACTGAAAGTTATTGAGAATCTTAAAGAAATTATCGCAGATGCATAATCAGCAGAACATCTACGATCAGATATGCTATGAACACTTGAAAAAATGATTTCTCATGATTCTGATCTCTGATGGCAACATTACCGTTGATACATCCATCACATATAACTAACCGATGTGAAATACGATATTTGAATAAACCGAAATTACTCACGGACCTCTGATTTGACTGATCAATCACATAACAAATAAAACTGCAAGAATGAGCTTCGATATTTCGAGATAATATCGTGACAAACCAATAAATAGCCATTTGCGCGGAAGCGCTCTTATAAAAAATGTAAAGGTTACGGGCGCTGCAGTATCTATCGTTTTATATCAGATTTGACACTAACACAAGTTGAACTTACTCGTAATAAGTTTTCTAGCAACCAATCATGGCACGAATCGTTTAACAACAATGGGTACAATCGCGTCTCGATATTTCGATATGCATCGTGACACGCTATCATATCGAAGAGGCTAGCTTACCCACAATTTTTCATTCCTCATTTTTCTCTTCTCCACCTACCGTACCGTACTCTCGATATCTCTCTTTTTTATTCTCCGTATTTAGACATAGAAACATCGCTCATAGAGAATTCGAATTCCCGATGTGGTTAACGAGGAGAATCGTAAAACGATAGAATGCCAAATCGACAAGTCCACATGGGATATGTAGAAGCCGACGAGAATTTGTTCGGGGCCATCCAGAATGAAAGCAGGATCGGAGGTCGCCTAGGGGTGCGTGTTGGTTGGTGCGTGGTTTGCAGGCAACTGAGGCAGACACCGATGTACGTGAAAGTTTCATGTATTTGTGTGTGTCTGTTCAGAGCTCAGATAGAGAATGGAGGGTCAGCTTATTCACGCTACCTGAGTTATCACACACGAGGGACACGCTAGTAGCGGTGGTCCTATGTCTCTTCTTCTCTATCTACGAAAAGCGTTTCGCCATATCCTATCTGTTCTGGTACATAGTATATGAAGAACCGCAAGGTACGGCAACGCTGTTCGCTGATTCACTCTGGCAGTTTGTACTTCCTCCAATTGTGATATTGTACCCACTTTGTCTGTCTCCTCGTTTTGAGAGACTCAGAGAAACGTGGATAATACTCGGTCAATGTTGCCGAGTGTGCCCGACTCGTATTATTCTACGAAACATATTCTCCGTTATGCAATTCGAGTGTAAGCTACTTTTTTTGGTGCATATCAACTGTTTTATATATCAAAGTTTTGGCGATCGTCTAACCGAGTTTTTCGATGAGCCTGCATTCTCACCTTAAGGGAAGGCGAAACCTTCATACTTATAAGGATGTGCTATGATTCCGCCGTGAGCGCCATAATAGTTTTGTCACACTCATGTATGTCTTGCCACCACTTAAAGAAAAACCGGAAAAATGTATATTTTTCTCCAAACTAATGTGCGGTAAATGAGAAAGGTATGTAGACTTTTTTTTACATCTTCCTTCGCAAACTCTCAGGAATTGCTTGGGGCGAGTGGCAGCGTTGTGCTTCCGGTTGGCACGCGTTGCGAAACACCACCGCGAGCACACTGGGTGTTATTCTCGCGATGTATTTAACCCCGCATAAAAGTCACAACCCCGCCCGGCAGCTTACGAGAATGGCAGTCCGGGGATGGTCTGGCTCGTTACTTAACACCCTTGAAAGCTTTCGTGCAGAGACACACAGGGTGGACTCCCGGGGCGAGGGCGGCTGCGTGGGTCGTCATCATTATTACACAATTTTTTTTTAATTAACGCCCCACTGCATTAAGCTTATTAATACAAAGGGACGTGTATAATCGGGTTTTGAGAGACGAGAGAATGGAAGAGTGGGAGATTTAACCAAAAATTCATAATGAAAATCCAATAAGCTTAAAAATTAATTACCGTAAATTTGTTTTCAACGGGATACCATTTCATATTTACAAATGCATTGTTTTTCTGTTCAGCATTTGGATTTATTTGCAGCGAGATACATTATTGAAAAAGGTTGAACGACGCGTCTGTGTGAATAATATTATATCGATACATGACCCACGATCCTTTGCCGCTCCTGTCGCAAGCACAATCAGGAGTTAGTTGCTCTTATCGGGCTCGCTCTAATTCAATATTCTTCTGGGAAATCGACGGTTTCCAGTCGGGAAAACATAGAAAAGGCAGTAGCAGACGTAGTATGAACCCACAACCGCCGGCACCGGAAACTATTGCGCACTCCCCTCGACTGTAGCTACTCGGCGTATACTTCTCTCTTGCTCTATCTTTCAAACGAGAGAGCAAAAGAATTTGTACATTACTGCCCGCGGTGACTCGTCTCGTTCAGAATCGAACTACGAACTGGAGTCGCACTTTACAAAGCTTTGTACTATACAGTAGAATGAGACGAGTCAATTTTCAGAATGGTTTGCTTCGGTTCGCTTACAAAGTGAAATAGCTACTACGATACTGCAAAGAATGTCACAAGTTAAACACACAACTTCTGAGGGATGAGCAATCTCTTTATACTTATTATGCATTTTTCTCTTATTTACCAGATGATTTATTTAATATTAATTTTTCTATAAAAGTATGAAGTGCGCAGGTCTAAATTTAACCCCCGAAATAAGTTACCAATAAAATTTAATCAATTGAAAGATGAATTTTCCGTTAATCGTTCAAGAGCATCGAATGTTTTTCTTTTTAAAATTATAAATATTATGAGGATCACGAATTTGCAAGTGTTATTGTTCTTGTATTTCTTACTTTCGTAATAGTAGAAGGTTTTAAAAAATGCTAAGTTTAGCTGATGAGACGCAGAAGTAAAAATGGTACAGGAGCAAATGTTACATTATTGTAATCTTAGAATTTGAGAAATTGTCGAGACCATGCGTTTTTATTAATAGCCAGTACGTTCGGAATGGGACAGCATCTGGGTGGCCAAATATTAAACTGAACGCGGCTCGACTCTCGCACGATTCCGACAGTCTTGAGCAGTTTAGGCTAAACATTTTAGTGATAATGGCTTTTCTTTCAATTATTTATTATACTGGTAATTAAAAAATAATAATATTAAAATTATGCAAAGGTGAATCTTCTCATTTTCTGAAAAGGGAATACAGAACATCCCTGTAAATCCCAGTAAATCAGATATGGCTGAGGTTGACAAAATTATGGTATCGAATAGGAAGGGTCCGTCAGACAAGCGATAACCGTCACGATCGTTCGAGCACCCGAGTAGACAAGGTCTCCTCGCGTAAGCCTTCCGGATAAGCGTTTGCTTTGTCGTTGTTGAGTGATGCTCTCTCGCTCTCTCGGTGTATGTGTATGCTCTCGCTTCCCCAAACCGGGGATGCGATTTCGAAGTGACGCGCCGTTGGCAGGTGCGTCGCTCCGCTTGCCAGGACGACGAGGCAGCCATCCAACCGTCGGGCTAGCTGCTACGTGGTTTACCGATCCCCCGCGTCGCCGCAAATGCCATCGGCAGCTTCCACCGCACCGTGACCACCACCATTACAACGAGCGAACGGGAATGCGGCGGGACGGGACGTTCTAGGGGTCTAACCGTACGAGGCCTGGACCGTTCTAGCGAACATCTGGACACGGTCGTGTGTGTATATGTTCAAGCATACAGAAGCCAACAAAGAGAATGCACAATCCAGTTCCACTACCTCCCATCTACACCAGAGTGAATATATACTCCGTATAGGAAACACTACAATGTTTCCATTGGGAGCACGATCCCATTTCTCGGTTCGGCTGTGCTACCAGAACCTACGGAGTCACCAATGGCAAGTACCGAGTGTCCGAGTCCAATGATAGTCGATTCGCGCAACCGAAATCGAGCTCTCCGATCGAAATCCCTACGAGTACCGCCCGAACACATGTGTCCTGTTAGAATATCCCTGGTGTAACGGCTATATAGCAGTAAAATGTACGCGAACGGCGTGGATGCATTTCGACTATGGTCGAATGCAGTGAAAGAAAACGATCTCGATTCCTATGCAACTGCTCTCTACTCTGGTCTACCACACACACTTCCGCATCTACGCGAGAGTATATTGCTCGAGAATCGTTGTCGTTGCGGTTTACCCGCTTACTTTACCCACCACTTGGATCTATGGCAGTCACAGCTTCTCACCGTGTCCGCCTATTTACGGACCCCTATCCCTTTTCCTTCTCTTTACGCAATTCCACCTTCCAGATGTCTATCTATATTGGCGCAATAGAACTAAGTGTGCTGTGTATTTATTAAACGTACGTTACAATGATATTCATGGTTGTTTTGGTAAATTGATAAAGAGAAGAAAGAAATTAATAAAATTTGCGGGTAAAATTGCATTTTTCAGTTCTCAGCGATTTTTTTAATAGTCTCTGATGAAAAAAAATTACTGTTCCGAATCCGTCTGCGTTTCGATGAATATAGACAGGAGAACCTAGGGAGTATCGTTACGCGATACGATCGACGTAAATTTGCTCACGTTGAGCGAGAGACGCGATGGCGGTCCAAGACCAAAACCCCGCTGGCTAGTGCTGGTTCTGCTACTCCCGGTATTTCGAGCTTCTCCAGGCTGCTTTGGTTGTACTACTCAACTCGGGGGGGAGAGCCCGAGATGGTCGAGCGAACCCAGAGGACCTGCGGCTTCGCTAATAATTTCCCCACAACCAGCTAGAATCTCAGCGAAAGCCATTTCCTCTTGCGATACGGGAATATAATTCAAGAAGCCAGCGTGGATTCGCGGATAGTTGGGCTACGTTGCGAACTGAAAAATATAGGTATGCTACTCGACGTTGCGCTTCTACTTTGACGTCTTTTTAGTGTTTATATTACGTCTCCTTATTATATCCTAGATGACTATTTCAACAGAGTCCGGGTTTCCAACGGGCGATGATAGCATTTTAGTTAAGATTATTGGACCTTTAAACCGAGTAAAAGATTGAAATGAGCCAGATTTTAACGCCAGATTTTATTGGATTATACATAAATTCGCGAACTTTGTAACTTAATATTTTCGTTTTCCAAAAATGAATATACTAGTTTCTCTTGTAATATTTTTGAATCGGCATTTAAATTATTTAAAAATTCAGGTCATGTCGAGGATGTTACTTTGGACAACATCTTAATATACTTTTTAGTCATTAAAATATTAAGTTTATGCACTGTCCTGCTTGCTCCAATAACCTTAATAACAACAACATGGGGATGCACATAGTATTCCTAGTGTGATAATTCCCGTGTATATGCAATCGGGCCAAGGTGCGAAAGTGCTGGCCCTGCCCTGGCTTACCACTAGCTACACAGCACGCAACGCAAGCGGCAGACGCGTCCACTTGGACCTAAAGCTTCCAAACGGAATATTCGAGTGAGTCTTTGTGTGCCGTAAAGCCCCTAGTAAATATCGAGGGGCTACTCGTGTGATTATCCAGGAACACGATTCATAATGCAGAGAAAACGATGCGCGATTAGTCACTCCCGAAATTGAGGTTTTTACTTGCCAGAGCATTAGAGAGTGAGGTATGAATATTTAACTGGACGGTGTATGCGATTTAGCTATTCAGAAAACAAACGTTACGTTGCGTATGCACAAAGTACGGTTAAAAAAATTCTCAAAAGCGCACATCTCGTCCCTTTTATTATTCCATTCTTTATTAATCTTATTCTCCTTGTAAAAATGCGTAAAAGTTTGCCATATAATTTAACTTAACGAGGAAAAAATGTACAAATACTTATTGAATCTTTTTTGACCTCCATGAGACATACTACTCGTGTATACAGCGATGCACGTAAAGGTTCTCGACGCATAGCTATTTTTCGGCTGACACGAACGTAAATCGGGATGATTCAGCTTATCCGTCGGAGAGACAGCAACGAGAATGCAGTAAAACTTTTTTCCACGACAGGACGAGCCACCATGGGAGAGTGTATAAAGAGAAGGAATGAGAGGAGTAAGAGTACGAGTCGGCGGCGAGAAAACGATGCGCACAGGTGCATCCTGCAGGAGTTTTATACTGCGGCGGTTTGCCTCGTTCGCTTCTTTTCTCTTCTCTCTGGCTTTTCTTTACCGAGCGAGAGAGGCGGTAGCATCGTCTCTCGAAAAAGTTAAACGGCCCGTTTCACCGGAAGACAAACAACTTACGGTCGGTATACGTACCCGCGGTACATACTCTCTACCATAGTGTACGATAAACTTTTATATAGGGTGTCGCGTGTCAAAATTTTTCCTCAGGTGAAACCAGACGTTAGACGTTCCAGACCGGCAGACAATGCTGCTCGAAATCTTTTATACGCCGGTTCGAGTTAATAGCGGAGTTTTCGTGTCTCATAATTCGTGAAAATTGCTAAAAATAAAACATTGCGATAGATAAACGAGCAAATCGATCCCAACAATCTCCGGCAGGATGGAAAAGAACTAACTGTGTTTTGTCGTATCTACGTGCATGCACAAACCACCCCTAGAACGCGTGGAAGATAGGAGGGAAGGTTGGAAATAGGTGAAAAATACTGTACTTTCTCGGAAAGTGTGTGCCACGGTAACATAGACGGTAGTTTGGGGAGATATTTACCCGTAGAATAGGAAAGATACGTTTTAGTTTTGCATTTGCCTCGGACCGAGGGACGAGAGTGGGAGGGGGTGGTGGCGTAGAGGGACGAAATACGGGGTTTCCCGGTGTCGTCTAACCACAAGAAGCGCGCGCGCGCGCTAGCCGTGGGTACGTCGAGGGACAACGGCGGGTGAACGGGAAGAGAGTAAGCCCATACGAGAGAGGAAGTGAGAGCGAACTCGAGGATCGGGTCCCATGTGCCTGTCGCGGTTTTACAAGTCCATAAAAAGAGAAATTTCAGACTGAGTTAAATATTGCTACCGGGTCGTACTGCATTTCAAGCGCGAGACTACGCGACCCCGTTGGTTAGCTATATCTTTTGACCATAGTTTTTTATATGTTATATATTTTGCCGATGAAATAATACGAGCCAGAGGTGATGGAAGGTCGATATTTAATTTAAAAACATTATTTTCTCTCATTTTTATACGACAGTAGAAATTTGTCACGTCTAAAAAATCACGTACATGTATTTCGCGTGTGCTTAAAAAATTCTGTCTAACGGAAACCCCGGAAATTTCGATAAATATTAACGTGGGAGTAAGAAGTTTTCTAAATAAGAAATATATAAAAAAAAAAGTATAAGGTCGAAGAGGATAGAAAAGTGCTCGCTTGTCTCGCTGACGATAGGTTGGCGTGCGTATATAAAAGGCAGCTTTTATGCAAACGACAGTTGCAATGGGCTAGACAAAAAGCATAAGTAAACTGAACAGAGTGGAAGAGGTATGTTACGGGTAAGGTGCCTGCTGTCTCGAGTATCTCGGAACTCAGAGACGACCAGAAACTGGAGAAACGACACGCAGGGGAGTATATGTATTGCTGTGTCTCGTTTTCTGTTCTCTGTGGTAGCGGTTGCATATGAACGGGCATGGGGTATGAGGGACCACGCTCGCGATGCCTCGAACGAGCCGGAAGTACCTTTGCTACAGAGCGAGAAAGCTTATACCAGAGGTCGCGAATACAGTGAGTTTATTGTAGTCTACGTATATTCCAACTACTCTCCTGCAGCAGCTTCTGCTCGGGTGTTATGTCTAACCTTGTCTGAATCGAGCAATGTGCGCTCTCTACGTCAGAAACAGCAAACCCTTGAGTATCCAGGGGAATTACGAACACGCGAGATCGTTTGTACATCTGCTCTGAGAGGTCCAGCAGAATAATAGAGAGGTGGAAGATTCAACGGTCAGTATTACTCTTCCGGCTCGATTGTTTCACAAATGTTTATGTTGCTTTATTTTACATTGGTTCTGCACAATTTATATAGTTTACCTTGATATATATGACTCAGATTTCTTTCGGTATACGGATTACTAGAATAATATTGAAAGATGATACAACATTTTATCGAAGATTGCGACAAGAATAAATTGATTAAAAAGTTTGTTTTTTCAGTGACGACGTATCTGACGGAGTTTTTGTTATTTCGTACCATGAGGTATGTTATCATGTGCGGTTTATAACGATATATTAAAGAAAACAAAATAAAACATTGACGTATGTGTACTCACTGCTCGTATCCTGCTTTGGCTGGTTACCCGGCGACGTCGCCCAGTTGACTTTCATCTCCTGAAACAAATCAATAGACACACGAATTTTAGTATATTCGACGGGTATAGTCAATTTCGGTTTGCCTGGTCTCAGTATGACACGCGGACTATGCATGTGTGTCAAAGAAGATATTTACTCTCGTGGTTTACGGGGTCGAGAAGATTTTCGGTGGACCACGAGGAAAATAATAAGAGAGCTTATCTTATCCAAGACGACGCTCTCGTCGAGCCGGGAGTTGCGTAAAAGTGGCAGAGAGCAAGCAAGACGGAATGGTCGAAAGAGGAAAAAGGTAGGATGACGTTGGAAGAAGAGGACAGATGCCTTGGAACTGGAGTTCGACGTGATGGACTCGATCATAGTGGCGGTAAGGCGCTTAAGGAACCCTTACCTCCGGGCTTCGATGGTAAAAATGGTAAACCCGTGCTCAAGACTTTCTCTCTGTTTCTTTCCCACCCATATTCACCTATACGACTCTCACTTCTTTTGCCTTCCTGTCCTACCACTCTTTTCTATCCTATCACATGTCCTGTATGTCACAGCAGCTTTTTCCTTCACTATCCGCATATACATATAGTATAGTATCCATAGTATATGCGTTTCTATTTTCCCTTAACATCACGGAAGCCTCCGACATGCCGCACAGTCCTTCCGATCCCTTCGAAATTCCCTTTGGCCTAACACAGTCTTCTGTCTTGCTCCCGATCACAAACTTGTATAAAGTGATGATGATTTACTAGTTTGTATAGGCGTATGTTTCAAGATATTTTCCTTCGTGTGTAACTCACGGAAAGGCTCGAGAGAAATAATTAAGAAGAAAAGGGAGCGTCGAAAACAGTAAAAGCGTACATTAGGGAGTCCACCCTTCGATGCGACCTTAGAAATGAAAAGATCATGAGTGAAGCGAGAGACGAAAAAGTGTTGCTGTTCAGGCAGCGTATAAAGCCTCATTCCGCAGAAACGTTCCCTACGGAAATGAGACGTCAGGATCTGTTTGGCGATCCTTCTCACACTTTAGTACATCTGCCCTCAATCTTTGCACTCATCATCTCTTTCCTAAGCATCTCCATAAGTCAATCTCTTTATGCATTACAGTCCGGTTCTTATTCCTGCCTGCTTCCTTACTGAAAATCTCTCAAGCTTTTTCAATCGCGTATTTTTTGCCGGTAGTATCGTATCCAGATATTTGCGATAGATAGTAAAAGTGATTTCTGCCGAATCACCAGATTCTCAACCTTTTCTCATTCTCAGAAATTTTCCAATCCTTAACCCGAAATTGAGAGGGCACCAAAGTCGCAAAATGCATCGCGTGTGAAATCGGAGAATAAGCTCAGCTTTTCCGAAAGTTTGGGTTAGATCCAAGGATTTTCGGGGACTGCATCGAGATATCAATCCCAAATTTATTTCATTGCAATTGTACCAATTTTTCTCAAGTATATTTTTGCAGCGCGTCGCGATGACAACATTCTGAGAAATTGACAGCCTCGAATTAAAATTGCTCTTTATTTGTTCAACTACTATATTTTCCATAGACAGCGTTCAAGCCTTTTAATTTTACGATTACGATGGAATCCCATTCTGTTGCAATTTTTTATTTTGTCACGCTATGACGCTATTTAGAAGAATTGTATCGTGGTTGTTACTGAATTTGGTGTTTGAATCCCTGAAAGCCTGAAAATAGCATAAAGTGGTAAAGTCTTTTAACATTTGGTACTTCGTGTAAACCAGAGAATATTTGTCAAGTACTACCGGAATCAATTTTATTCGGACGAAATATTGAGCGACACAGAGTGAAAAAAAAAACACAAAGTCGAAGCATCGGTATAAAAAAAAAACACACAGGATAAACCACGTCCGGATACATATAATAATAAAAGCTTGGCACGCACGAAATCAGGCGATGAACGAGGGGTGTGGGTAGCAAAACCGCCTTGTCGGGCGGAGTTAATGGAACAATGGTGTCAACGACATAGACGAAAAAAGCCAAGTCCCTCTTGTGCGTGTGCACCACCACAATCATCACCGCGTGAACCCCTGCTGATGTACCTGACGCTCTTCCACCAGCATGAAAAGCGTTAAATCGGTCGCCAGGCCACGAACGAATGAACGAACGAACCACCGAACGAACGCACGTACCGAGCTGTGATATCGAGTGGTTACTTTTTATTTTCTCTCTTGCCTCATTCTCTGGTCGCACGCGTAACTGCCACGGCAAACCATGTTCTGGCTGTAACGCTCTGACGTGGTCCACGATTCTGCTAACCAGCAACCGGCAGTGACCACCCAACATATTGAACGAGCAAGCAAGTGAATGAACTCTCGGAAGTGGAAATTTGCAAGTAAAACTAACGCTAGAGCATGAATGACGTACGCGGGAAACCACGTAACTCTAGCTCGACTCGCGCTTTAATCGCACCCTGTCACGTCCTGACACTCGATTCGTTATGCCCACATGGATGAACAGAATTATTTGGTCAGTCTACTGAGGTACAAAGTAGATTCTTTTCCAGAACGTATTCAGTGTTTTTTTAAAAAATATCTTAACACTCAACACGACTTCCCGAAAGTTAACTGAGCTAATTTAAATTGCGAATAAAGTATTCTAGATGTTTGTTTATGAAAAGAGAAAAAAATTGATTAAACACTCCTGTATTTACCTTAGTCTATGTATAATTAGTCTTTGTTATACGAAATGCAATAGTCGGTATTTATCGGCTGTTTTTTTGTATTACTTATGAGCGGCAGTACAAATGACGAGAATAATTAATTAAAGGGTCCAACACAGTCTCTTTGGGAAAATTTGGTGTGGTTACGAGCTGCTCCAGTCAACTGTAGGAATACACGCATACTCGATCGTCCGTTTCATTGAACTGGTCAGAGAATTATATGCAGCAGCACAGTCCAAACCACACGATCGGTATTGAGCAAGCAATTCTCTCAAGTAATTAATGCTGTACATTGCTGTACATAAAACGCACGAGAATAAGAGTCAATGGTAATTGGTAGGAAAGCAATTCGTGGGAGGCAAGTAACTTCTTAGAAACAAGATGTCCATCGTTCTATGTTTCAGTATAATTACGTAACAAATAATTCTCCCCCGATGCCCCTCGTTACATCGCACTCTTTCTACCTCAGCCCTTTTTGCGCAACTCTTACTATTTTCCATCGTTCAATCGCACTTTCCACAGAATATATTAAGTCTGCTGCTGGAAATTAGCAAATAAATAATTTTATCCAATTAAAAATTGCTTCAAATTCTCGATGAAGAAGCTTGCCATAAGTACGATAATCATTTATAGTCCCGAATGGTCGCTGCTTCGTACCGAAGCGCGTGAGTCCCGATGGAGCAGGAAAGGAGAGAAGTTCAAAGAAGAAGAGGAGAGAAGTTCAAAGATAAGAGGAATAAGCGTCGAGGCGTACATAAGTAAGTGAACTGCGGGAGGATTGCAGGGTGGACGAGCTGTGAAGGCACGAGGCACTGTGATCGTAGCCAAGTAAAGCAAGCCGAACTAAGTAAGTTGGGATAGGGCAGGCCGCGAGTACCCGAGACACGACGACCGGTACCGGGGACGGACCCGCAGCGTGTCCGCAGCAATTTGCAACTTTTAATAGTTAGCTCAGGTTTGTGCCTCTGGGTTGTCTGGCAGCGTTGGGAAGACCGGAAAGCCTCGACGATCCTACCTTCCCTTCGTCCCTTCAACGGCCCCACATCCTAACTCGCCCACCGCCAACGTTGTTTCATACTTTATGCAGTGGTGAAAATAAGTTTATATATTGTAGTTTTTAACAGTTAATGCACACGCGCACCTCCTTCCGAGCCCCCTCTGTTTCCCGCCATATTTATATATTAAACAGTGAAGTTTTACCAAACCCAGCATGCCCTATCTTTCACTCTTTTTCTCCCGCACTGCACGTTATGTGAATTTCCTTTTTCACCACAAAGCCAGCCAGCGTTTACTCTCCCTACAGCGAGCTAACGTATCTCCGGAACCGCACCAACACCAGGGCCTCCCTTTTCCTCTAGCTTTCTCACAGTCCGGGCGTTAGCTTCCACCACACCAAGCTCGGAACAACAGCGTATTTTTAAGTTTCCACTTAGGACCGAAAGCTCTGGAAACGCTGCTGTACGTGGTAACGCTCGCTCGGGGAGTGACGAAAAATCCACTCTTGGCAAAAGGAACTCGTTTCGGTAGTTTACTTCAGGGCCGTCGAGAGGTATTTGCCGATGGTGCTGGAAGCTCTAGGTTCTGGTACATGGGCTGATTCATTCTCAGTTCCTATAGGTGAAACCTTTTTCGTATTCTCACTTCTTCTCGCTTCAATCTGATAAGCTGTGTCTCCTCTTATGGTCTCAACCCTCGGATCTACGAAATAGTCTTCTCACGAGCGTCATTAACGGCGAAAATACGAAAACGCAAGGAAAAATAGCAACGGAGCTCGTCGTGTACACGCCGATACGTTTGACAGTCGCGTTCGTAAGAGTTGCAGCGTGATAAGGGAAGCGAAGGCGGAAGAGGAAAACGTCGAGGACTATGTATCGCGGATATAAAAGGTGAGTTATAAGTGCGAGGCCAGCAACCTACCGGGAAATCGGGCAGAAATTGCGGGGTACTGGACTTTCGACCTCACAGAGGACGTACCTTCGCCAGCATGGCTAGATATTTATTGTCCTATTATCTTGATTGATAACACAGGGAGAAGGGGGGGGGAGGCGACCTGTGATGAGTGGCCACCAGCCGGCCAACGGCTAGTACCTCATATAAGTACGTTTAATGGCGTAAGCCAGTTTCAGAAGGAAACTGTGAGACTCGCGGGAAGATAGGTCCGAGGAATGATAGTCTGGACAGTTTTTTAAGACCGAAAGGTGGAAGGGAACATGTACTGGAGGCTCGGACTGGGAAAGTCTATGACGTCGACCACAACGACGTTTGTCTTCTTTTTCTACACACTATAATAACATAGACCTTACTGTGTATGTTCAGGAACCGTCTTTCTTCCTTTACGTTTCCGCTAGTTTCGTTTCGTTTCTCTCATCTTTCGACCACATGGCTGGGCCATTAGACGCTGACATTACTCCTTTTTTTATCCAGCATTGTCCGATATCTCTTAAGGTCCAGCGTGACCAAAAATTTTTCTTTTTTCTATACAGTTTGTCGTGATATCATATATTTTTCCTTATCTCACAGGTGAACGAGAAAAAGAAGCAATGTTACCAATTACTCAACTGTTAATAACGATATGGGTTATCGAGTAAGTTCCACAACTTTGTATATGACTACCCCTTACTACAGTATATCATTTCCTATCTCAGAACCGCCTACCTAGGCTCACATACTGCAACGAAACACGAGACGAGCGAATGAGTTTTCTATACATCGTCCTACCATTATCCCGTCTTTTATTTATCTTTCCAGAAACATATGCGATGTAAAAAATATAGCGCGCCATACGTTGCTTTTGTTTGCTTCTGAAAAAGAATTGAAACCGATTAAAGTTGCCAAGTATCGATACAATGCGTGCACTGAATTATTATAGACAGTCGTGTTACTTAATATAGACAGTCAAGATTTTTGTGTCTCTTAATACAATTTTTGAAAATCTGCAGCAATTGGTTATTAGCATGTAACTGTCTATATTAATTCAGTATATCGATGTTTGGAAAGTTTAATCGGTTTTCATTATTTTCATGAATAAAGGAGACAAGATTTATTTACTTTCCGCAACATTTTTTTATATCATAGATATTTTTGGGAACATTGCAGTAGTTCTTTTTGGACAAACTTAATTCTCCAAAGAGTAAAATTCAGTAACACGAGTTTACTATTATTATTAATTATTGGGAAAAAGAAAGAAAATATGATAAAACTATCTCATGAATCTTGTTGAATTCAGACTGCGATTTCAATCCGTTAGTACTGACATGATATAGATTGACCACAGATTGGTTGCTCCGTTTATTATTAACATTCCAGTAATCTCTACTCTTCATTCTTACTCTTACATTATTGTTGTTACATCTCTATTGTTTAAAATTACATTTAGGTTATGAAACAAATGAATTCTAAAGAGGACATCCGGTATCGAAATGTCAAACATACAAAAGTGTTGTGAATCTTTCACTACATAAACTTCAAGAATACACAGTTATTGGCCTAGCGTCAACCGGATTCCATTTTCGAATCACACAATTCTATTTTTTATCACCGACTACCTACAAGTTAACTAACGTTTCAAATTGCTTTCCAATTTTATGTTTTAATTAATCCAGCAAAACTTATCATTTATTGTACATTTTTTATGTTTATAATTTTTTAAATTGTATCTATGTACCAATATTTTAGATATAAGATGTAAAAATCTGCGAAGATATTGTTAAAATTAATTAAGGATGAGCAAAGTAATTGCCGACTTGCAATATTATTTTAACAGTAATGCAGAGACAGATTTTACGACCAACCCTTATATTATTTAATTACTTTTTACCGGAAAATCGTGAAATATAAGAAACTGTATTGAAACATCGAAATGCACGTGAGTTTGTGACAAACACAAGAAAGTTATAATCATCGTAAGATGTATGATTATTAAAGGGCACGTGCATGTAATCACGTATAAGGCTATTTGTATAATGTCCATCAGCGGAACAGTGCCTTCGCGAGGCTCGATACATTCCCGTTGTGCATAGCTGTTCGGTGTGGCTGATGCAAGAAGCTCGGGGTGCGACTTTCCCACTGCTGAGTTTTATGAAAAAATCATCACGCTTCGTGAGCATAAATCATCATATCTCAGCATGGAGTTAATTTATCGATATGTTTTTCGTCTCTGAAAAAACGTGTGCGTGAATATTCAAGTTTGTTCCATCGAAATTCAAGTAAGAGAAAATATATGGATAGAAAATGTCGAAAGTAAAATATCTGTCGTCCGGTCCACCGGGCAAAATGTGCTACTTCGCGTAAAATAGAGTCGGTCAAGTCCGTGCAGTCAATGTACTTGGCGCGAGATACTACCGAGTCTCTTGATTCATTGACCAAACCGTTTACGGGCCACTCTGGGAAAACTTCGTTGAGGATTTTTTGCCAGCGGTCTTCCACCAGCGCCATCGCCGTCATCGGTCAAAGTTGAGTGAAACTGCGTGAAATCCCCTGTGCACCCGAGAAAGCGAGAAAGAAAGAGACGCCTTCAGAGGCGAGTGAGAGGGTAGTTCCAAACGTAAAAGGATAAGGGAAAGGAGCAGGATCGTGGGGAGTTCTGACGCTTTTCTGTTGAAACGGTCGTACTGTGGGAGTTGGTCGCCAGTTCCGGTGGTGGTTGTGCGGTACAGTATACACCACGTTATACGTACGGTATTTTCTATCTTTCTCTTCTTGCTGTTTTCTCTCGTATTCGCTCTTCCTCTTTCTAGCTACCAGTGCAGCTTTATGCGGAAACTCGCCGCATTACCGTACCACCGAGCTCGCTAACCTATGATATATGATTATGCCGCGTGGTCTCCGCTCGTATCTTATTATGCATTATCCACTATAGTCCTCCTCCCCCACCTCAACCATCTCGCACAACCCTCGGACGATTTCTCGTTCGCATCCCACCACACGCTACACGTCTCTGCTCCTGCTGCCACCAACTACGAACTGCAGCAGCGGTAGACGATGTAGTTGCGAACGTTTCTCGTCCTCTGTTTCTTCGTGGATCGGTAGATTTAGGGGCGGTTTTTTATACCCTGATTTTCGCCATGAATCTACCGTGTCTTGCGGTCAACGGTGCAAAGAAAGCGAGTGCTTTTGTCGATTCCACTGATGACGTTTGATTTTGCTTTTCCACTTGCTCCGTTCTTACGTAGAAACGAGAAGACTATCGTTTTTTCCATGGTTTCACTCGAGTCGCGTGTCACCTTGAATTATTTCCAAACTTCTTCTTCAAATCTTTTTATTCATGCGAATCTTCCTGTTCTATATATAGGTACCTATTACAAGGGTACAGTCTCTCGCGAGTATTGTTCGCGGGTAGAGGATTACGAGCACGTTTCTATAAATAATAAAAATGGGTTCCTCGTAAAATGCGAAGGCTGGGCTGGCATAGCCCGAGGGACAGGAGAGAGCGAAGAGAAGTACCTATACGTTTAGGTAGAGCTCGAGTACAGCGGGAAAGCGGTGTCGTCCCAGTGCCCTCGGGTTCGTTCTTTCTTTCTCCCAAGAGCGGTCGAGTCTCCGCAGGAACTTTCAATCCTAATTTGGCCCACTTTGCTCGTTCACTCGTACCCAACGTTCTCTGACTTTTGACCCTTTTTTTTACTCAGCGCGCAAGCGCTGTGTCCAGCCCAGAATCCAATGGTTATCCATTGCCTTTTCGAGCTTTTAAACTTTTAGTCGAAAAACCTGTTTTGCAGAACCCTTGCTGACCGCGCTTACAGTGGATTACGCGCAAAACATTTACGCCATACACGGAAAGAAAAAAGTAGTTGGGAAAATGAACACATTGGTTCCGACAACCAATAGGAATAGTTAGCGTAGCACCAATTACTCAGTTGGTAAAATATCGATAGTAACGGTAACCAACCGAGATGGCAACCTCAGATTACCGGTTGGTTGGTAAAATCCATCAGTTCAGCGTAAAACCAGGTTAATACGGATATTTCTATTGATTTACAGTGGCGAGGACCGGCGCGTACTTTGCGCGATGCTTCGATAGACGGAGGTCGTCTATTCGCAATATTTCACTATATATTAACCATATATTCAATGCTTTTCACTTTTATTTCTTGCAAGCCTTCGTACATCCACAACCACCTGTCACTTAAAACAATGCCGTCGTTTGCCTTTGTGAAAAGTTTTACTCGTAGCACGTACGAAACAGTTGGATATAGAAGGAAAGCGATTGGTAATGGGAACCAACTCGTAGATTGCCGGTACTATCCAAATGCTTGTCGCAACTACCGTCGACGTTAATTGCACTACCAGACAGCTCGTGGTTGCGACAGCACTGTGATTGGTTACAGGAAACAAGTCGTTTGTCTTCGGTACTATTTTTCGCTAACCAATCGAAAATAGTTGGTAATACTATTTCTATTTGGTGTCTGTAATTGATTTGAGGTACAGCATAAGCTGGAAATGGTTATCGCAACTACTTTTTTTCGTGTAGTTGTTGCGATGAACGCCGTGATGGAAAGTAGATTATAATGACTCTGTGAATTCCTGACGTGACATCACGTATACATGTACGTGCGGCTAAGCCTGTCGAGCAAAAGATACTCGCACGTGGGAGCTTTTGACCCGGGTTACAATGTATAACAACGCCTTGACGCTCCTGCCAACTCTTCCTTCTCTGTGCGTATATCCTTAGTTTCCTCATCCTCTTCGTGTAGCGACGCTCGGAGCGGGACTACACTACTGGAATGTTCTCTTGAAGTGGCCGCTTGTCTCGCGAAATATTCGAAACGCGTGACCCCGGGGAACTGAAACTCCCTTCGTTAACTCTCGCGTTCTATGGAAACGCGACTTCCTCAAGGCAATAGTTAGGGTGCGTGGCTGTATGTGGTCTCGACGTCCTTGGCCACGTCATCCGGGTGGAAGCGGCCCGCTTTCCGCCACCCCTGTGCTGAGGAAGCTGTTTATCGAGAATGTCTCAACGTCCGACAGCCAACATCGCCACTGTGTTTGGACTCCGCACAAACTTTGTGCATATTATGGTACTCGTTTGGTATTCGAGTATGGTACCTTTCTTATGGTATTCGCCAAATAACAGATTTTCATTCGTTTGAATATTAAAAATAATTCTACCATATTCATTTAATTACTGTTATACATTGCACAGTTTAATATGTCATACCTACAACATTTGTCTTTCAATTAAAAAAGATGCGAATGTCGTAGTCGCAACTCGTAAATTTATCATGATATTTTTATTGGTGTGAAGTTGTTGTCACGGAATTATGGTGGTAAAATTACGAACTATATAGGCAGAAATGTTGTGTTTCATCGAATAATTGTCAACTACGTTCTCCGCTAGAATTTTTTAACGTCACGTCACAAAATACGAGACACAGCTTAATAATACGAAGCGTACTCATGAAATGGCGTTACGTGAAAGGGGCTTTGCAACGGACTGTCCCTCACCATGGCGATAAAATTATTTTGAAATGCGGTCACAAACTATTTTTATAAAATGCTGTACCTGCGACAAATACTATAAGTACATATCTGATTATAACCACAATGTACCTCATCGTAAAATCTGTTTTGTCTACGCAACTTTTCGAGCTCAACATTTGGTGTGAATAATTATTATTTTCCTAGCCGAAAACCTCCTAAGATTACTAATTCTGTGATTTTTTTTAGTAGACCTGCGACGAAATCCATATTTCACTCCATGTACATTTTTTATAATCGATGGATTGTATGTATCTCACTTGAGTGACTACATTAACGAAAGAACTCGAGTACGCGGGCTAAAAATGAACCTTTTCGATTTTTTATTTTCTACGTTTCAGTTAAACTGTGCAATATATCGGTATTTGGGATTGAATTTTACTAAATTTTAATAAAGAAAACGACTCTTTATACAAACAAGACGGATTAAATTTCGCTGTGATCCGCAGTCTCTTGGAAAAGTTTATTATTTTTGAGTGTTCTTCAGTAAAAACCATGTTTTTACGCGATAATTTGTAAGTAGATTTTTTTCGGGGCAAAAAAAAAAGTTCACATTCATTACACTTAACGATTTTCCTCATTATTGGTTAATGAAGTTAGGAACAAAGCATGGTTTAGTTGAATTGCTCATCCAGCTATGTGCTCAAAGTTCATAGCGATTTAGTTGAATTTTTCTGGTCAATTGCACCATTGATGTAGAAATTAATTGAATATTCAGTCAAGTGAACATTATCATTTTGTGTATGAAGGTTGAGGTTGAGGTATGAGGGTAAAGTTATTATACTCAAAATTGGTATCAAATAGGTAGCCACTGTTTAATAAATATCTATATATCCATATCAGAAAGTTGTTTGTATTTTTGTCTAGTTTGCCTGACCTAAGAGTCCCCCTGATTATTCTAAGTCCCTAACCATAACGTAAAAGAGCAATGCAAAAAATGCTGTATCATAATATTAAATACAAAGTTGTACACCCCATCAACCTATCAAACCTGAAGAACCTGAAGAGCCTAGGTTCTGAACAGAGAATTCTACAGAGGGTCCTTACGCTTGAACTGCATCCACCCTGACAGAATACCCTCAATAGCCCTTATAATTGGAATTTGAATTAAGTTTTCAGTATTGAAACACGATATTCTCTGGAAATTTTCATGCTGGATACGCGAAGGCGTAAAGCGTCCAAACCACAATAACCTGTTAGTACAGCATATATTGCAAAAACGGTATTGAGGTTGCGCATGATCCTCAACTACATAAGAGCCTTAATGAATAAAATCAGTTTGTTAGTAATTGTTTCAACTTGTTGGTTAATTTTTTTCTCTCCCGATGTTCTCATTTATTTCCGATTAAATATCTTCAAAACCCGTAATGACTTGATAAGTTGGGCTTTTGGTTCTGCCTACACATTGGGTTCGTAAGTTAGATATTTGGTTCTGGAAAAAAGTTCTGAAAGTGCTAAAAGATTAACGAGTGATATTCGGGTGACTTTTAAAGTAGGCCAACAAGATTGAAAGATGTTTTGAGGGCTTGAAAACCACCGGCAAATCCACTTGGTCACCCTCTGCTTCTTCTTTACGCTCTTCTGTTCTTGTATCTCCTCTTCTTGTCGTTTGACTCACCCATGCTAGCTCTTCAACATTCCCAACCGGGAGATAGGTAACACGAATTGTCGGTACCGTTGACAGTCTCGGTTTCTCTAGGAACAGAAGCTCGAGTGTCGGTGGTCGTTCTCTCATGGAACGGTGAAGCCCTTGAAGTGTAGCTTCCGCGTACCTGCAATGCTCGCTGCGTGAAACAACGAATTCTTCAAGTCGATATTTAAATTCCGAGAAGGAGTCTTTGGCAAACGCCTCTGGTCCTCGTTTCGAATTTTCGTCGACTTTGATCCTTCGTCGGTAATTAAATTCTTTCAGTTTTGCGACGGGCAGCCGTCGCTTTTCTCCTTCGAAAAGACCTCCACGAAGACGTCTCACATTCCCTGTTCACTTTTCATTCTATACTCGTACTTCCGTACTTTAGTGCAGATTACACGATGCTCTGAGGGAGCCTTGCAATTCCAATGTATAAAAAATACGAGACTAACGCTAAGGAAAGTTCTGAAAACATTCGAAACTGAATGCAAGACAAGTATACGCGAAGCTCTTATTCGACGATGCAAATTACAACACAACAGAACTTCGTCTTGCTCCTACTCCCAAAGATTCGATTATTAAAGAATATTTTATTTAAGTGATGTGATATTTTATCTTTTTCTTATTATCTTCCAACGTTGTATATCTCACAACGCGGAATAATTAATTTCCAATATTTGAGGCGCGATATCTTTTCTTTTGAGGATATATAATTAATAATTTATTTATTATATTATATATTAATAATTTTCATTGATAAGCAGAATATAACATTGAGAAGAAGCACTTTAACCTTATATTCAAGGGACATAGATATATGCAGAATACGTTGAAACGATAAAAGTGAAATAGCAAAACTATCGAAGCGAGAATATACCTAGATACGCCAGTCTGCGTGGTATCCCCATATCCTGGGTATATGGAAGAGTCGGCACGGAAGGGGCCTCGGGGTTATAGGCCGCCGAAAAAGACGAAAGCGTCGACCATATGAATGGGAAGGAAGAGTAAGGAGGAAAGCGTTGAGGGCTTGAGAGTCGGAGGTGAAGAATTAAATAGACTGAGCTATGGCGGTGGCTTGTAGCGTTCGTGGAGGGAGAAGTGTCGAGAGAAGGACAGCGATCGAGGGGATGTCAAGGCTAGACAAGAAGGCAGATAAGGTTAGTGGAAAGAGTTCGGAAGGCAAGAGGTCTCTGGTCTATCCCTAGGGGCTGCTTTGACACTCTAGTAGTAAGTATCGTTCACGCGCACATTCCCACGCGTTTGCTTGCATATATTTACTTACACAGAAGCACCGAAGTGTTTCCAGGTACAAAGAGAAGAGGCTCGAAGCCAGCACCTCCACGACTGTGTTACTCCACTTGAGCTCGCACATGAGAACGAGCGGGTGATACCAAAGAGGGAAGAATGGTGTTTACACTTGTATAGGAAAACAGTTAACTTGGGTATGCTCTTCTGTAACGTCGGAAATACAAACTAAGACTACGCCGATTATAATGGAGAGATAGGAGGAAATGACGATGACTATCAAAAATATTTAGACCTATTCATTATTCTAAATCGGATAATAAAAATAATTGCTGGATCATGACGATGTAACTTCTCTATTATCACTATTTATAGCGTACAATGGCGAGTCACGATCATAAGTTAGATGCCCTAGTCATCGTATACCTGTATACTAGTAATCGACATTGTGTAATTTGACTGAAGCAAAATACAGTGTTATAGCATAACTGTAAATTACTGGTACACTGGTCGGTGACTGAGACATCCACCTGGGTGGAGCTACTCAACTCCGTTATCAACCTGGTATGCTTGTCCACGTGAGATGATTCACCTAGACAGATTGACGTCCACGTAATCTGTGAGATGATTTGTACATTCTTTAGACGGTTACTTATGTTGCCAATTTTTCGTAGTTCTAGTCTCTTTGAACACACTTTGTCCGCAGGCGTAAACACGCTCAAAGTGTTTGAATTTCAATGAGTCGTTACGTTTATTTATGTACTTCGCGGCGTTTCGTATCTTTGATAAAAAATGCTAAAGGGAAAACGGCAAGCGAGTCTGCACCGGGAAGCGAAATCTCGAGATTTTAGACGTCAGGGGATCTCGAGAAACGTGTACAAGGTGGACCTGATTTTTCTATGATATTTCGGGGGTAGGATCCCCAACCCCATTTATGCTGTGCTACGCTCGCTACATTACCGATCGCAACGCCATTTTTCGCTATAGTAAAAACCAAGTGGACTACTTCGTAGCTTTTAAGGTTTTGTCCTTGTACCATGCAAGTATACCGTTATAGACTGTATACATCGGCGAAGAGATACTTTATATAAATAATGTGTAGTCGATTGTAAAAGCGGTTGTTGAAGGGTGTTTCGAGTGCGTCACTCTTTACACTCAGAAGAGGAACGATTCGCTGGTTGAGACTTCGACGACGACTCACGGGACTATAGTGAAGTTCAGACATCAGGGCGCTTTTGGATTTCAATGAAAACAAACCTGGCTGCGTT
This sequence comes from Cylloceria caligata, assembly GCA_963942595.1. Lineage (NCBI taxonomy): Eukaryota > Metazoa > Arthropoda > Insecta > Hymenoptera > Ichneumonidae > Cylloceria > Cylloceria caligata. Next base: position 11,707,269 of record OZ012710.1, on the reverse strand, counting down.
CTGCAGCAAAGCAGAACTTGCTTGCTTACTTTGGCTGAGGTGTCCTTCCGACACTTCAGCCAAAGAGCCAGCAGCCAGAGAAGGAAGAGAGGGTGCTTTTTACGAATCTTAAAACTGGAAAGGAGCGGAGGGAGCAGGACAGAATTGATGCGAGAATATCGTCTGTGCTTTTTCAGGCTGCTCAATAAAACAGGTAAAAAACAAAGAGTCCTCGTAAAACAAGAATTCAAAGTTTTATGCGAGAAAGAGAGTGGGCAGGAAAGACAAAGACAAAGTCTGCCCAGATGCTCGCGCTGGCCCTGCTCTTGATATGCTTTTCGTTTTTATGCTCCACTTCTTTCATGACAAGCCCCTCGCACCACAGTAGTATAGTATGCTTATAATGCAACAGTATCGCTCGGTATATACCTTCGTCCTCGAGACTATTTCACCTTCGGAAACTCGCCCAGGTTTCTTATACTTTACCATGGAAATTTTCCCTTCGGAAGAATGGTAGAGACCCCACTGTTGAGCTAACGTTCACTCGCTATGCTCGTACCAAACCGTCGGAATAGAAGGCAGCGAACGGAGCATCCCACCACTTTGTGCCCTCCGTGGAAGCTCGTGTACAACTATAAGACAACGGATAAAAGCGCGACATTAAAACGAAATTCATGGAATCTCCGCCTGCTCCACGATCTGCCTGCGCGTGTACCAACCCCGCTCGCTTCCTCTTCATCGCTCCATATAGCTTTTCCGAGTGTTTTCTGAAAGGAGCCTAAAAAAGTTAGACTAGACACAATGGAGTACATGCTGCGGGGCATCTTGCTAACAGAGGCTTCAACGCAGATCTGTAGCGTACAAGTAAAAAAAGTATGATAATACGCGTGTGTTAGAAATTTCTCTGACGACTTATATATTTGCCAGGGTAGCTAGCTGATTTGATTATAAAATTAGTGATTACCGACCTCTCTCGTGCGAGTTTTCCATGTTGCTTGCAAACTTTCCAACCGTGAAACGATCTCCAAGTTGGCTCTCTCTGTCTTTTTCAGACAAGTTAGGGAGCAGCTGCTGATCTTTGATTTTGCGCACACTGAAGTTTGAATATCAACGTTAATATTTTGTATGCTACTCAAGAAAAGAATACAGAAATTTTTCTTTATAATGTTCATACTGACGAAGATACATCAGAGAAAAAAACAGTTTGAGAAACTGGATAGAAATAGCGAGCGGACAGGGAAGGACCAGTTTGCCCGTTTCTTTGTTCTCCTAGAAAGCGACAAGAAAGCTCGTTCGCCTATCTAAGTTCCCCGAAGACATGTTCTGGCCTTGGCTTATGGGAGAATGAACCCAGAGATAACGGGAAACGTCTCGACAGCGGCCAGGAATAGAGATTTGATCGTAAACCTGGGCACACACCGAAGAATCCCATGGATATCTCTTTCTCTTCTTTTCTCGAGTGCCGAACGTTAAGTGGTAAAGACAAAAATAATTCTAAGGGATTCAACCCTATCGTGCCAACACGTCTTTTGTGCATTCAGTCGCAAAGTCATCTACCTTTACTACGTTTTTGTCACCAGGGTATTATGTCTCGAGTTATCTCGTTCATTCGGACTTTTTTTTCTCCCGTGTTTGTTATGACATTAATTGACGCCGTGTTATTCCATTCTTCGCAAGTGAGTCACATTTCGTTGCAGAAATTCATGCGCAATGTCACCTCAACCGCATCTCTATGTCTATCTTTCTGCTTATTCATATTCCCCGTCTTTTTGTTTCTTGCGCTCACTCAACTTTCAGGACGAGTGGTTGGCGAGTTGATTTTTTAAGCTATAGCTATAACTTCTACTCCGTGTGACTGTATCAGCGAATACTCGGATGCGACAACCGTAAACAAAAGGCTATAGAGCTCTGGGAAAAACTTGAATAATACGAGATTCCCGTAGACCCTGTATTCCAATTGTCAGACCAGGGAAGGAAAAAAAGAATATGAAAAATGTGTAGACTTTCAACGACACAGCGTTTGTGAGTTGTTCAAAACCCTGTTTGCTTCTGTCAAAACGTGGGGGAAAAACGAATTTATAGTATGGTACCCGACGAGGCTTCGAATCCCGTCGATCTCGTAAATGCTTCCGTCTACTGTCGACGAAACAAGGACAGAAAAGAAAGAGAAATTGAACTCGACGAATGCACCCCTGTCCCTCTCGCCCACCCACCGTTAATCCGGTAAAATAATAATTCTTCCTTTTTCAGTGCGCTTTCCACTCGACTGATGGATGGGGGCCGCCTTTGAGTTTTTGTCACGGATCTCCGCGTTCATTCTATGACGCTCTTTCTCTGGGACACTCTCTGACACCGGTGGATCTATCCATGCGCTCGCTTGACAAATCTCGTGTTACGGCACGTCCTATCACCCGTTATTGTGGGAACTGCGATCCCGTTCGCCATGGAATCTCGAGCATTTTGACTGTCGTAAAAATAACCAATGAAATAAAGTCAAAGCTCGCTTGCTAATATACAATTTACGGGTTGAGCTACACCAAAAGAGCCGAAATGTCTGATCCCTAGTTGAAACTGAAACCTGCCTGCCCTAGTTGCCTGTGATATTTGCGCAGAATCTATCAAGGAAAGAAAGATATCTCGCATTGAAATTAAATACAAATTTCACTCTACCGGACTCTCAAAATGACAGTGAATGGACATTCCGAGTCAATGGAGGATCAAGTAGTTTTAAATAAACCCTAATTCACATTCAATGTATCCATCATCTAAATCTTTAGATATTCCATTGACCTTATCACGGATGCACCTACAGAACGCCTGTAATATTCAGTAGAATCAGTGCGGAAATTAATTATTAAATTCAGGAAGTTCATTATTTATGGGATGAGGGAAGAAGGATTTATACAGTTAAGGTACGGTAGGTCGGATGGGTGTCACGGAGAGGGTGAGTACATCATAGGAGGGTCGCCTTATACCGCATCGGATCCGAGAACGGAGTTACGGAGGATCTACGGAAGATAGAAAATAGCGGCTGGCTAGTGTCAAACTAGAAGATCTCCAAGTAGGGTCTCTGTAGATTGAATGTAGGGCGAAGCTGACGTAGGCATTCATGTGAACTACCCGGGCAATCCAGAAGAGAGTCCCGGTCCCAAACCTGGATTCCCAAGACTCCATCCGTGGTACGACTCCTATGTTGGGTATTATGTGTGACAGCATGATTCCGGCAATCTCGGCCAATATCTTCCCTACTTTCGATAACTGTATTTTTTTTTTTTCGTTTTGTCCAAAATACCTGTACCCAGATCGTTTTACACTTGAAACAAGAATGAAGCGTTCCACCAACTGTCCTCGTAATCGTATGAAGCAATGTCACTCCGCTATTTACTTGTTTTTCTCAGTCACTTTTTTTTCATCGCATGTCTGTATTCACTTTCCGATTATAACTTTTCTTTTTTTGAGCGTACACCGATGTACTTGGAGGATTGATCATGCCTATCGTTCTAATGGGATTAATCTTTTATTCCGGTTAATGGCAATCTGCCCAATTTGATCAACGAGTAAGTATTATTCAAAACCGCTGTTTAGTGGTCATCCTAGTTTGAGCATTTTCTTTATACATAATATTGTGTCTATCGTTATCTCATCCGCTATGTAGGATGACATTCCGGTGTCCGGGATCAAGTCTGGGATAGACTTGTGGGAGTCCATGATGATGTCCGGGATAGAGTTGCGGGAGTCCAGGATGAAGTCTAGGATGAACTCTTTTCTGGATTACCCGAACTCCATCGTGGATTCCATCTCGGACTATTTTTTTCCGCGCGGGTAAGGATGTAGGGTTCACAGGGAGCAAACCGAGGCTAAAAATTTCAACTCGAGAATATATGCCGGCTGATACGATGCTTCTGCGGAAATGTACCTCATATCTACTATAACATAATTTTTTTTCTTAAATCGTCTTTTTTATCGAGTGGTCCATCGCAGTGTGACGATCGTGTTAGCGTCGAACTCGAAGTTGAGCCAGGCCAGAGGGACAGGAGTACAAAAATAAATTTCCTATAAAATTTAGGTACCGAGGGCAGACCGTAAAAATCGCGTACTAAACTTTCTGCCCGCGAGCATCATAGCGTGGCTCTGGATTTCGCAATTTTACGGCCTTACTTTCGACAACGTCCAACACCAAACCATACAATACTGTAACAGGACTTGTTACTGGAAAATATGCATGTATGTGTATGTGTGTATGTTTGTAGTGTCACGAGATGAAAGTGTTAGCAACGTAGCCCGCATATCACTCATACATCATCCACTCTTCTTTCTGACCAACTCTGGCTGACCCTCGGTTCAGCGCGCTGCCTTTAACCGCCTCACGTACTGTACAACTGGTGTTTATCGTGATATGTCTCAAGGTGTATCTCGCGGAACAGCTCTCGATAGAATTTTACAAGCAGGTGGCTGACTACCCACTGATACAACGCAGTGTTTCCCGATGGACACAGATGCGACTCGCAGATGTCCGTTCCTATGAGACGAAATCACTCGTAAAAGAACGTTCCTATTTGATAAATAAGAGAAACAGGGGACGTGCGAGAGGTACTCTTACATACGGCCAGAGAGAGTTAAATCTCCAGTTTCTCTGGAGGAAGGAAAAGAGGAATGCGAAGAAGGTTGTCTTTATAACTTGATATGACGGAAGGATAGTGGTAGGTCAGGAGAACACCGTTGTTTCATCGTAATTTTTAACCGTTTGCATGCTTTTGTATGTTACTTTTGCTGCCAAAATATTTGGGCTACGAAAAAGTTACGTAGTACGTTGCTGGTGCACAAGAAAAGAAAACACAAAGAATTTGTATACTTCGGATGATGTTGAATTTTTCAAAGTAAGTCAATAATCATCTATCAAGTGGATGAAAAAGTATGCGGCTGATGATGTCAAATAATTTTTGGAAGTATTATCAGCGAAATGAAGTTCAATTTACACGTTTGATGAATTTATTTTCAACCGGGTACAGAATATTTTGTGATTACAATTTTTTAATTTAGACTAACACTTATATACGAATATTTTTATTACTACGTTACTGGTAATACTAGTATTAAGTAGGATTTTGGTTTTACAGACGACGACTCTGTATAATTTCTACTCTAAATACTTTTTGAATTTGCCCAACCATGATTGTACACAATACTCGACTCAACACAGACGCATCTGAACGCATTTTCAAACCCGACACAATGTCATCTCTACACAAGAAATTTGACACGAGTAAAACTCTACACGGCAAAACTATACACAACAAGACTCTACACGACAAAACTCTACACGGCAAAACCCTACACATACGACTCTTCTCATCACTGTTTGTACTTGATGCAAGTTCGAATCTACGCATTCATCATCTTACAACCAATTAACGTATACTGATAAGGTACGATTGTCAAACATTGTGATTCATCGAATCCGGAAAATTGATATAAAATGCAAATACCGATAGCTATTTGCTATAAGAGGTAATTAAAACTTTTATGATCGCCGTATGTAGTTTATGGGTGTACGTTAGTCCATTGTGAATCGATGAATGTGTGGAATAGAACATGTGCCGAGTATAAACTGTGGCGAAGATTCGGTATAAAAAGCAATTGTACCACGTTCGCTGTGTGTCGACCTTCGTCGTTTCGAATTGAACATTGGTAAAATATTTCTGGAGAGAATATCTGTTATGTTACATTATGCCGGTAGCACGTTTTACTTATACGGAGCTTTGCTGTGATCAATTTAACCCGAGTACTATTTTGTCGCGTAGAGTTTTACTTGTGCAGAGTTTTGACATCACTGATTTAATTCGTGTACAATTTTGCTGTGTAGAGTTTGAACATGTGTGAAGATGTGATTGTGTAGAGTCGGGATCTGCAGAAACGAAGTACCGTTCTAGTACTCCATTTCCTTTACGTTATCTCTTGCTGGTTACAAATAATTTAAAGCAATCTCTCGCTATAGTCCGAGTTTCAGAGAGCAAAGATAACAGAGTGCCCGAAAAATATCGTGATGGACGTCATTTCGCGATTCGCACACACAACCATCCTGCGTTTATAGTGTAGATGCACACTTACTCTGCAGAGTATACTTGGTTCGCGCAAGTGAACGCGCCTATATTCTCGATAATTTTATGCTACTTTATGGGAGATTCCAGGGCGTATAAATTTTACACGCTCAACCGGCTGTGACTCGCGACCGAACAGCCGAGCCCGCAAGCTCGCGGGGTGAGTGAGTGAGTGTGCATGTGTATGTGTGTCGAGGAACGCGAGGGGACAGAATTATGAGCTTCGCATGCATTATTACACAACGTCGACCAGGGTTCGGGAGTGTATCTAGCTACGTGAGAGTTTTGTGGGAAATATTTTCACCCAGGGTCATTCTGGAGGTGAGCATGCAACCTCGTTCGCGGCCATCATTGGCAAAATTTCACCTATAAAGAAGCTGAAGCAATATTTTGGAAAGCAGTACGTATAATCGAATAAATGTAAGCAAGATTTTCTTTTTTTCTTCAGCACAATGGAACGAAAAATAACTTAATGAAATAGCTTTGTGACAGATCCGATGTGACTAATATTTTCGAGCTGTTTAAAGTTCTTAACTTCTCGCTCGTTCTTCAGTTTTACCATCTTTTATATGGAATAAGTTCAAAAACATCTTGCATATCTGCACATATCGTGGCTCCATATTGCAGCATACAGTGCCGCTCTCCATAGCCCTGGAAATAAGGTAACGCACAGCTCCACCAAAGAGCATGTGATTACCGTAACCAAAGGGCGCATTGAGATAAAGTTAAAGCAGGTTGACTACAGTTACCATTGGAAGACAGAACGCATCGAACCTTTTTTTCTCTCAGTGCAGACTAGAACAAGAAAACAGCAAAGAGCGTATACCCGCGAGCGCATCAGCGGCGTTTCGTGCTATACGCAGTTCTGAATTACTAGAATTCAGTTCTGAATAGAATGTATAGTACATATGCAGGCGCGTGGCCTTTTTCTGGTTATCGCGATTGGTCCAGCTTGGAGGCTGCGCGACTAGGCTGCGTTTGATATTGGCCAGCACGCCAGAAGACAACCAAAGCCCGGTGCTCTGCCATTGGCGGAGGGCGGAGCTAGTCAAAGCTCCGGCAAAAGCTCACTCGTAAGCTATATGCATACATATCTCTATCTTATATCTCTCGTTCACCACCGCTTTCACTAGTACGCTCTGGTTTTCCATCTCGCTCAGGTGATGCGCGAGTAGCCTATCCCCGTGTATTCTCGACACTCGCTCTTTCACCCTCGCCCCTGAATTCCTCCGTTGTAAGTATCGGTATCTCAAGACCGAACGTGAATACTCCCGGTCGCGGTTCCGAACACGCCGCGCCACTCAGCAGCGACCAATGGTAAATAGTATCCCGAGGCTTGACTGTATCAGACCTGAACAGAGAGAATGGGGAGCAGACGCACCCCTGGGCTCCGTTATGTGGGTCACGGACGCGTTAACAAACTTTTTTTAATAACATTTTCAATCTGCTTTGGTGGACGAGGCTCTCTTTTTCTACTGTTGTTCGATGCATATAACGCTTACGCTATCTCGTGCTTCAGTGCTAAGTTATATTGCTCATTTACAAAAAAATATTTTGCCTAAATATCGGTCACTAAGCCCATTCGTGAAAGGGGATGATCTTGTATTCTGCATAACTGTTGATATACTAACAATGCACGAAAATATACATATACATCAAGGATTGTAATAATATCTTATTTAAAATTGATACGAAGGTCAATAGCGCTCCATTCATTTAATTATTAATTTCTACATCAACACAAAACCATTCATTATGAAAACATGACGATTTACAGAAGTATTTAAAGCGTAGAAGACAAGCATGTTATACGTGAAGAAATCATTTTTGTATGGCTGGAGGCTCAAGGGAAAAAAATTAGTGAATGTGATTATTATTAATATTTCCTACTAATTAGTTTCTCTTTCAGATTTTGCGCACGTCCTTTTCCAATTTGCGAGAGTATGTTTTCAAACTGGGACACAAAAAGCATTGTTTTGGTACAGTAACAGAAATTTTCTTAAGCTAGCAAATATTCTGTTCATATTGTATTATAACAGTATGCGTTTGCATATTTGCTCTGTAGAGACTTACATTGCCGAAGCAAGTTTGCAACTATCTCGTGCCAACAATGTAGTGAGTCTGTTGACATCATGTCCATACCTTTATCCTTAATGAATTAAAGGTAACGCATACATCAAATGCGCAATTTGTCGCGGCCCATTTTGCTCCGTTGCTTGTCTATATGTGCCATTCGACAGTTTGTACCAACCCTTGGCCGATTTAGCCATTCTGTTCATCCTACGATGCTTATCTACTTTTCGTGACGATGTTTGGGCCATCTCGCCCCATTGCTTATCTCATCGTGCTGTCCAAGTACACAAATGACGACTTGGATCATATAAACCCGCGGCTCCCCTCTCTGATCGCCGCGATCGCTGTTTATCGGAGTGGGCCATCGTGCCTCCGTCATCTTACCTCGCTTATCCCATCATCTGACATCTACGATACAGATAAGTAATACCGCGTCCAACATAATTGTCACTCAGAGTTGGGAAGGTTCCATTGTTTTCGTTTTCATTGTCCATTATCTAAAAAATGCGTAATGAAACTCAGATCCATTATCCATTATTTTGGCATTGCAGTTTCCACAACTCTCCTGTCATTATAACTATATTCGTACTCATCGCGTATGTATATATATATAAACGCATACGCGACGTGTATATGTATTGTATATACATATCTGATGTAGCCATCTGTGGTATTTATATACATCTATTATTTGAAAATCTTATTATGGAATATTCCCTCCGGATTTAACTCGTGCGATATTTATTCATTGATACTGCAATTATCGCGAACATTTTTAGCATGTAAATTATTCATGTGATGGATCTTTTGAATCGAGCTCCTAATCACATCTTATATTGATCAACTCATAAAAATCTATTTAATTTTTGTTCGGAATATCCTATATAACATTGATTTCACCAGTCGCTACCGTATTACCAGTGGTAGTTATTCTTTATTATTATATCATTGCGTCATTTTCTTTAGATATTACTCAGGATCTATAGACCACTTATGCGAATATCGTCTACGTGTACCCGGAATATTCCTATCGTATTATTGTTTTATGCCTCGCAATAAGAATGTAATATTCTTTCTCTTTATATTAAAATCTGAGTTACGTTACATTTGTTCGAGGTTGACTTTCAAAACGCAGACCTTCACTTTCTTTTTTCTTTTAAAATCATTTATTGCAATATCAAGAAATATTTGCTGGCACGACAATATAATTTTCTCGGAGTAGATTGTACACGAAATTTTATGGAACTTGAATAACTTGTGTAAATAAAAAGGAAAATTCTTAAGTGAGGAAAGGGCATAGAACGGATCCACGCGTGTATCAGCTCAAGCGCCAAAAGTCGGCGACGCAAAGGAGATTTTAATAAATATATCAGCAGATGAGGCTTCTTACGAGGTCCCTTCTCCCAGGAGGAAATTGTCAGACAAGCGTACACGGAGCACCACTGAGCTCGCCCGCGGAGCATGCTTAAGATAATGAAGCGCTTTAATAATTCATCGCCAGCAAGAGTTTATACATGTATACGGGTACACGAGATCTGTGCCTATCCCACGTTTTGTAGCTATATCTACTTTGTCGTCTTCGGGGCGTTCACGAAACACGAGCGTACGTCTTTACTGCCAGAGACTACACTTTGGCAATTTCAACGCCCCGCGACATTCTCGAGAACATCAGGATTTTATAATAGGACGACCGTGAAGAGCTGACAAAAAACAGAATAATAAATTAAACTAGAAAATTGATGAATTCCCGTGAAAAAAAACTACGGTTGAACACCGGTAGATCAACGTTTGTTCAACCAATAAAGTTAACTCACTGATAAGATATTCGACTTGTGGTTAATTTATAGGTGGATTTATCGTGAATTGTATGTACTCTTCCCATTGATCTTCTAAATCGAGAAGATTTATGGTAAATTTGTCACGTAATTGCTCACTGGTTTACTACAAATTCGCGACAAAATCATATCCATGTCGAATTAATGGTAATTCTATAAGAAATTTTCGACAAATTTACTTACGAGTGAATTATAAGTCTATAATTGTGTCAGTGGGTTGACTACGTTGGTTGATCAACCGCAAACATTTTTTTCCTTGGGTTTCAATACCATGTGAAGTATTAATATGTGTAGGAAATTTATGTAACGGGAATGTTCCAAAGAGGTGCTCTACAATCACTTATTTTATTTAAAGAACATAGTAACCGTATGATATTTGGCGACTCGTAGCCACTTTCTTTTACTTTCATAGTATAATATTTGTGCAGAATTTTCTTGTCCACTTTTAGGTTGTTTTTTTTTTTTAATTTTATCCCGATACTCAATGTGTTGAGCAGACTGTTGCATGTCGGTTGTACGGACGCAACATATCTTGAAAGATTATTTATTGTTAGTATAAACATTGTTCTGTCAGATGGCCATAAAACGCAGGAGTGCGAGCTTCAACTGATAGTAGAACGCAGAGTATAACAATCTTGATTCTGTTGATGCTCAGGCCTTTAGTGCTGAGACCGTAGCCGTGACTGCTCTGTCGGCATCAACTGCGCGTCGATTCCCGTAACAAGCACTGACGACCGAACGTGTCGTAAACTAGTTCCAGCGGAAAATAATAAAAATCCGTAATTAGCGGAGTTTACGATTGGAAACTGTGAAAAAATAATAAAACAATATTTTACGTTTATACGTTGCTCGTGACGTCTTGTATTGAAACTGCAAAAAAGTGAGGAAAATAGGAAAGAAGCTTGTCACGATATATTGATTTAGCTGGTGCTTTTACGATCGGTCTAGAGGCTTTACGAAATAGCTAATAATTAACCTTGCACGGAGTATTATATAAAGTAATGTTTTAAGTGAAGAAAACCCTGAGTAATTCCAAGCAATATTGGCGTCCTTCTTCACTTCGGTCGCGAAATGTATCACAGTAACTAACACACTTATCTTCCAGTTAAGCAACCAAAGACCTTTAGAATCTGCGATGTATGTCAGTGGTTAAAACACTCAAGGTTGATTATTCTTGTATAGAATCATTTCATGGTTTATCTTTGCGGTAGTCAATATTAACCATAATTTACGATTGATTTTGCTCGCACTTCGACCTAATTATATGAGGAACGGACGCTATACGGAAGATAGAAAACTACTTTATCCAGACGAAGAAAAAAAAGTGCGAATGACGTAATCACAACTTTAGACTTTCTCAACACATTTTAATCGGTGTGAAGCTTTTGTCGTGAAATTACGGAGGTAAGGTTACGAATGCAATACTATAATACGGTGTCTCTTGGAAAAGTTACCTTGTTTTCGAATGAAAAATCCATATTGTCAGATGAACTGATCTGACTGATAATTAAAAAATATTAATGTCTTTTTTTTTGTATTCTCGGGCACTCAAAACGTATATTTATACCATGAATAGTCAATTTTTTTTTCATTTACAATACTTTCTCTCTTACATACATCGTGTATGATGAACAATAAAAAAAAGACGTACAGTAACTATTAAATGAATTATTAATTATCAAATAAAAAAAATTAAACGATTAAATGGTAAAAGAAAAAATGAAAAAAATGTAACACGTCGATTCAGATGTGTCTCTCGAACATCGCCTGTCGTGGCGGGAATCTTTGCAGTCATTCGTTACCCTCGTCGCGACTCCTAACAAAGGAATATCAAAGCACGTTTGATATCTTACTTGATCCTTGGGAACATGCCGATGCCGGAGAGTCACGGTTCTAAGCATCTATCAGAGGCAGTACCACGACTGTTATTCCACTCGTCTACATTCGCATTGGATTCTACATACTGTAAGTCCGATCGGATACAAACATCTCCGCGACTAGCTCCCCAACACGTGGGCGACGCGAGTGAGTGAGCAAGTGAAGCAAGCTTGCAAGCGAAGGATCGGTAATCCGTTTCAAGGCTGACAAGCTTCGAGCTTTGCTTCGTAAAGGCCAAGCTGACAGAGCTTTCATCCTCCTGGCTGCTTCGTTCATGACATACTCCATACGATAATGCTCCACCTGCTCCACGCTACGACTCGTGTTATAGCTGGCGGGCTCGTGTTGTAGATTCTCTCGGCAGGCCCTGAGTAATAACGTGTATGCTCGTGGTCTTGTCCCTCACCTCTGTCCCTTTTTACTATGTTTTTTCTCATTTTTATAGTTACATATATACAGTTTTTATACACACAGTATGTTATTTACTTTGAGACATCGCGGAAGACGTCATGAAGGTGTGGGTTAACGACGCGGTGCTGAAAAGCTTCACTTTTTCACCTGACGACTATCGTAGGTAAGAAAGTTACCCACGTTACCGTGACTACTTTGGATATCAACGTCATCGTCTCGCGTATTATATACTATGATATGGGATATGTACAGGAGAAGTGTATACGGTATGACGGGGGGTCGATTCTACCTATTATAAATTGCCGCACGTGTAAATGTCCCCTCACAGTGTACGTTGTATTCCAAGTACAGTAATAAGTGTACATATACCATGGGCATACACCGTACCGCCGTTGGTACTCGAGTGCATGATGAAGCAGAGCACAACAGGCTCGAAGGTCTCAATAACACCGGACCGACGCTTAAGTGCCGAGAATTTTTATTTTCTCTCGTTTAGACGCCGGTTTATCGGTAATGTTTTAATCGAAGCCATATTACACTCACCGTCCATCGTGATGACGTGTATGCCTAACGTTAGCACAAGCTCTTGAGTTTCTGTTTCGCTGTGCCCGGCCAACCTCAATGGGGAAAAATCGTCATCACGCGAGCTAGGGGAGTAACAACACGGAAAATGCAAAATCACTGAAATCGTGATCCCACATCAAGTATTCACGCAGCTCCTAACTACGACGTTTCGGAATTTTTAAAATTTGAATATAAAATTCATTCATCATGTGTGAACCAAGTCAAATCATTTAATCTATAAACAATCATTGAAAAAATAAATTAAAAGACTGGCGTCTAATTTACACTTTGGAGGCATACCCACAATATGTTATATAAAGTAATCGTTATAACGGTTTTTCTGTACCGCATATTTTATTTTATTCTTTACATTTTATTAAAAAGTTATAAAATAAGTGTGGATCACTTTGAATAAATATTTTTATATTATTCTTATAAGCGCAGTTTAACCATAATTAATCAAACTTTAGCACAATATGTAATCACCACATATTTCCAGATTGAGTTTGAGAACATAGCTATAAACGATTTTTAATCCATATTTTGGGTTATTAAAACCTAAAATTGTTTATATTTAATTCAGATTTCGAACATAATCTTAACATAACCTTACAGTGGTATCGATTGAGACTCTTATTCCCTTAGATGTCGTTATAAAAAAATGATAATTCGAGGCCTGGAACAATTGGACAACAAAAAGACATGAGAGGCGCTTCGCGCGGCCTTGATACCAGTTAGAAAAAATAATGAATACAATCAAATCTGAATGCCGTGTTAACGATGCGAGTATGTCGATAAGAGTTATGATGAAGCAAAAATAAAAGTTGACGTACGAGAAATGCTGTTCCCGGCAAGACTTAATTAAGCATGTATATATATATATATATCTCCATGCGTCTGTTATTCTTAGTCGAGAACGATGAGAATGTGGCATAATGAAGGCGCGGGAGAGTGAGATGAAGGGTGCAGAACGCGACTTTTGCATAAGTGGCTCACGTACACTTTAATTGAGTTGATGGAACTTTGACGTTGTTGCTATATCGGCGATCTACCTTCGTGTGCGAGTTAACGGTGCGCAGAGGGTTGGGGATGCAGAGAGAAACGAACATATACGAGGGTCGTATAGTCACAGACGAGGATCGCTATATTTTGCCGAAAGGAAGTGGGGGGCTATATCTTTAACTCTTCGAGTACGGAATGTAACGTGACGAATATTCTGCCACGTCTTTGTGATATAATTGAAGTAGTTTACCACGTGCGAGTAGCAACTTTTCGATGTCTCCCAATGAACCGGAAAATATACGCGGTTAGCGGACATGCAGACCCTAAGTCGAGCTCAATAATTTGTGTGTGATTTTTAACTTTCGAACAAATTAGTCAAGTATTTTACGGATGCATGTATGCTAATCTTAATACATGGCATCATGGCTTATCATAGCGGAGAATGAGAACAAAAAATACGCGTGGAATCCGGCAGTCACCAAGATGAAATACTGATCTAAAAGTGACGATGTGATCCTTCGAAATAATTTTGTAATGCAAATTCTATCGGTTAATAAGATTCAGCCGTGAATGAAACGTAGGATCAAAGAGGGTCGTTCAACCGACTTGCAAGCCGTAGCTCAATCCTTCAAACTGCTCTACCTTAGGATATATTCATGTGTTATTTTGTTGTCCGCGTCGCCGTCAAGCACTTAGCCCAATTAGTAAGTCGTGAATATAGGTTCCAACAGTCTAGCAAAATCCTGTAGTATCGTATGTGGCGAACAGTAGGCACGGTGTACCTTTTCAATTCCAAGCACGATAAAACACTTAAGTAGATGGTACCTATGTGGCATGAAGTATATGCAACTGCCGGCCCATGGCCTGGTTAGACAGCAGCAGTTCGAACCCCCGCAGGCGCAGAGTGCGAGAGGTAAACTCAGGATAAAAGCGTCGACGAAGACGATGCGAGGGAAGGGTAGCACAGCTCATAAGCTCTTCCCCACAGTCAAACCGTGACTTCCCATCCTCGTCTCGTGTACATTCACAAGCATTAATTTAATTAGTTTCAAAGGTCGTACACGCGTAGCTACAATTACCAGAATTAAATTATAATAAGGGAAACGGTTTGCTCCCTATCTCTCATTCACACATTACCTCCCTCCCGCCCCCTCCTGCCCGTCATCACTCACTCATTGGCTCACTCACTCGGTCACTCACTCACGCACTCACTCACTCACTCACTCATTCATCTTCTTGTCTCGTTCGTGAGTGTGACGTCCAAGTTTTAATTCTGAGAGGGCTTGCGACGCACAACAATCGAACGAATGGGGACGAGATAGGTTTGAGTACATTTTTTTGCAATTTCAAACCTCGAGAACCTTTTTTTGTCTGCAATTTAATTGAAAAAACAAATACAATCGATTGAGAAATACAAGATTATCATTTATTAAAGTGCTTCTCTGACAAAGTTTTGCGACTAACTGCCAATTCCAGTTCGTTCCGCACTGTTTTCTTTTCTCAGATTGTCTCTTTTTCCTGGAGCTTATGTAGTATCATCTGTATGGAGTTAATCTGATTATTTCGCTTTTACAATATTAATAGAGAAAAGCTTATATACTGCTTAATATCATAATAGCCAAAGATTTTCATTCTTTAATGACATTTTAATCATCTGTTACAAAGCATTCTTTTGTCATTTTTTTTCATTAAACGAGTACAGTAAATATATTGAAATATTCAACTTCAATATTACGACGTCAAAACGTAAAATAATATAACATTATACGGGGCAGAGGAAATATAATAGTAACAGAGGAAAAGGACAAAAAAAGTGAAGACGTTTTCTCTGGTCTGGTATCCGAGATTTAAGTTATTTAAGACCCTGAAAAACGAAGTCATAGCTTTTTGTCCCGTCGCGCAAGGGTAAAAAAGGTGACTAAGGTCTATGGGCGGCTGAGCAAAATAAACGACTTTATATTCTGTCATAATAACCTGGAATTACATTTGTATGTAAGAATGTTTCCCTTTGTGAACATAATTATTATTAGGTTACAGACTACGATTAAATAATTATATAGAATCATATATAATTATATATGAATTCATCATCTGAATGATATATCTCGCTACACTATTAAAATATCTCACCACTGCCGATGCCGCCGCTGCCGTGTAGGATAATTCAAAAGAGTTTCTGGGTTCTGGCAAACCCCTGAGGCCCTGATTATTTAAAGTCCCCCAATGAGCCTCTATCCACGGTTTTGATTAATCCAAGTCTTGCAATGAGACCCCGAGGCACTGATTATTCTATGTCCTGTAACGATGCCTGCCTTGAATATAAGTAGACGATATGAATGAGAGGAATATATAGGTGACATCAACGCAGTGATTATCGCGCTTCTCAGTACCAGAACAATCTGGGTTCGATCCCCGGTGATCATCATATATTTTCTCTTCAATACTTCTCTTTTAATACTGGCACTACCATTCTACACATTTCCCGTAATTCTCCGACCGGTCATTACAGTCCACTAAGTCCACTAAGTTTAAGTCCGCACGCTCCAAGGGCTCTTATCCCAAAGCCGAAGTTCTCTTAATGAGCCCCCTTCAAGCCTGGATTATTTTTAGTGTATGCTGTTTTTGTTCCTTGTAATGTGTCAAGAAGATCGAAGCCAAATGACACCCCAAATCCCGGGTTATTTTAAGTCCCCCCCCCAACCCTTGAATACAGACTATCATAGATACTCACAGAAGCTCACAGAGCCAATCTAAGCCCCCGAAGACCTCGATTGTTCAAGTCCCCTCTAAAAGTCCCCCCCCCCCCACCGGTCCAGATACTATGTCTCCTAGGAGCTCACAATTGATGTGCGAATTGGAGATCCTGTCATCTTACGTCTTAGCGTCTCGACTGAATACGAAATTTCCCCTCAATTCGTCAAATAGATGAGAAAACTTATGTCAAATACGTGGCGGTAATCAAATAGGCGGAAGTGTACGGTATTAATATCATTAGATTATCTTGACGTATTAATATTTTGTACAAGTGTTTTTAACCAAACGATATAATGTCAACTATCAAACAATCGCTCGAATATCATTACGTAAAATTACTGTAAAATACTCTTCACTCTTTGTCTGCGACTCTATGGAATGGCGAGATCAGAGAAAGAGGTGCTAAAAGACGTGTAGAAAGCTTTGTTCTCTGAGACTTATTATATTGTGAGCACCATTTGAGAATGTGGATCCGTGCCAGATATTAACGCCCCCACGAGTTTCTCGGAGCTTTTGTCCCGTATACCTTACGTACATAATCGTATAATCGCAAGGGAAAGAGGGTTGCTCACCATGCAGAAACTTCGCTGTCATTGTCAAGCTCGTAGTTTCTCGCAGCAACGTTTCGTGGTTTTGTCACCCTTTTCTCTCATCCTCTCTAAATCCAGTTGAACGTCCGCGCGAGAGTAACGCGTTAATTGACTATTTGCTTTATGCGTTACCCCTTATACGTCACCCTTCATTCGGTAGAAGTTTAAGACTTTTATGCAAATTTACGTAAATCGTTCTACACCTGTCCAGGGCATTTTCACGTTAATTTTTCATTACGCGAGACTCCGTAAGCTATTAAGTTCGTTACTTTTAATGCCAATATCATTATAGGTGACAACAAATAAGAATAAAAATAATCATCAATTCTATAAATAGCTCTGTCCTCTCCTCTCCTCTGTGAATATCATTCGCTCGTTACTTAAAAGATAATAATTATCCCAGACTCTAGAAGTGTATAATGTACGTATTAAGGCAGTAGACAGGGTCAGGAGAGAGGACTACTTTCAAAGATTTGCATTCCGCGAACTGGAGGCGAATATACCTACTACAGCCCGATTCGTATTACAAACGTCCGCAGGGAACGCGAGAGGACCGTAAGGGGGTCTATGTCGGTAGAGAGCTAGAAAGAGTGAGAAATGAAAGACGAGTAGCAGGCAGATAGACGACAAAAGAGTGAGAAGGGGGTCGAAAAAGGCAGAAAGAGAGAAAGAGTGATGAAGAGCGAGTGAGTTTTATGTTTTATGCGCGGCATAACGTACCGAGATTAGCATAGTACACGACTGCGAACCCCCTTCCCCCATGGTGAGGAAGACTCGTTGCGCCAGCTACCCTCTTTCTCCTCTTCTGTCGACCTTCTCACCCTTCCAATCCTCCCACTCTTTTCTGTTCACATTCAACCTTTTTTCCTTGAGTTATCCTGATTTTTTAAAACCGTTTCTACAACTTATCTCCTGCTGATGGCGATCCTACCAAGTTATTTTCACAATTAACACTTATGAGAATGATACATTTTTTATTTGTTTCAATAAAAGTGACACCATTTATTACATAATTTAATGTACGTTAACAAATGTATTTTGCTGAGCTAGATGGACTTAATATACATGGGAGTTCATTTTTAGTTCAGTGTAGAAGTATATTTCGATATAGTTTTTGTTGTTAGTAATATGTTTTAACCGTTAATTTGGTGTTTATATTAAATATCAATTCAGAAATGATTTAAATACGTAACTTGAAGATTCATCTTAAAGTATTACATATATATATTTATATTGCCATTGGCCATCGACCGAAGTCCTTCAGCCCTTGGTTGTTCGTAAAATTATATATTTTTCATCATCACGGTGACGTCTTGAATAATTTTTAATTTAGGAAAAGTATTTACTGTTTCCACAGTATCTTGTGCGTTCGGTGGATTAAAAATAAATCAAATACGAACCAATCAACCAAAATAAAGTCACTGATTGACTTAAAAATGTCTGTATAATTATTTTACCCTTGTTTACATTCAATTCGATTTTTGTGTTAATTTTGAACTGGCTACATCTACGAAGAAATTTCATAACCGATTCTGTAGAGGGAAAGACCTACCGTAGATCGTTGTTCCTTTAGTTCTGGGGTAAAATGTATACATACGCGGTTAGACATTCTCTTCTAGGTAGCAAAAAGGGAACAGTAGTAACTGTAAGATGTAGATCTATGTTAACGCATGCAGAATAAGAAACTGATGACTTGTGCAAGAGTTTGCTCACTGCTTCATCTACCTTTGCTTCGGGTTAGAGGTTGTATCCTTTTCAAACCCTCGCGTGGGTATGCTATGTTATTATTGTTCACCGACGAAGAGTAAAGCGAAAGAAGAGGAAGGAAAAATAACTATAAGGACGACTAGGACTGTGATGGGAGGGAAGCACGGTCGCAAAGAGAAGGCAATCCGCGACCGGAAATTTAAAAACTTGCGCAAATACTAGTTCCCAAGAGGGGAACCTCGGGATATGGAAGGAAAGAAAAGCGAAGAGTTAGTGCTGTCCTTACGATCGTACTACAAGCTATACAGGCTATGTGAAAATATGCGAACGGAGAATATCCGCGTGCGTGTTGCATTACAAGTGAGAAAGAGAAAGAAAAACGTGTGACGATAGTCCGAAGCAACCGATGAGAGGCCGCTTTTCTCAGAACAGGGGCATAACAGCAGCGTTTTATTGGCTGCTTGAAATTACACTCTTTCAGAGAGATTGCGCCGAGAAAATGTCATCCTGAGAGTTTTGGATTTCGCTTGCGATGGAATTATCGTGACTTTTGAACGGTCCAATATAAGGTCGAATATAATAACATATAAGAGTCGCCGTAATCACCTTTTCATATAGAATTTGTTATCCATTTTCAGTAGTTATTTAGTTTTTTTTCCTGTTTTCCATGCACTCGCGGGGCCTACCTGTATGCCCTTCTATGTAGGCTGTCAATTTGTTGTTAATTTTCGTTACATGCTTAGCTTCGATGATCATATTAATTACAGAGTTACGCCGCATTTCTCTCCGCTGTATCGGAAACTGAGCCCGTGGCTCGACGAACGCTTTACTATGCAAGTTTAATTGGCCGTGGAACGTCGAACATCGCACAGAGATTATGTGCCGCGCTTATACATGGAACTAAAATCCCAAGGCCTTCGCATATCCCCTAAAGCCACTTCTATATGTATGTGTGTAGGATACTGTTATCTCTGTATTATTCACGCTAGAATTATATGTTCATAGTACTGTAGCCCAGAGCCCCCTCACGCTGGGCCTCAAACCCACCGCTCTGTTGTTTGTTTCTCTGCTGAACGTCCTTTTATTCCAACGCGACTGTCTTAATTATCCCCCTTCCGATTATCTTTTATTTTCCCCCGATCATCTTTAATATTCTCTTGATAAGCCTGTGCTTTCCTCCTGATTGTATTTTATTTACCTCCCGCCAAGACCCAGCCAGATCCTCGATCGTTCCTCTGCTGATCATATTTTGCTTCCTCATTCGATTGTCTTTTGTTACTTCTCGCAATCGCCCTTTGTTTCTCACACAATCGTATTATAATTTCTCGTCCCGAACATCTTGTAATTTACCCGTTCGATCTTTCTTTGTTCCTCCTCCCGAACACCTTTTGTTTCCGGCACGATCGCAGTCCGTATTCTCGCCGATCGTCTTTTGGTTCGTTAGGATAAGTTAGATTAGGCTGAGTTAGGTCACGATTCTTGTACGTGGTGGTGGTGGGGACGTCAGCGCAATATTTTTATAATATAGAGAGAAATCCGTGGATCAGAGGTTTGTCTCTCTATTTCTTTTTAACCTCGGTTTTTCTGTAGTCGATCTCCGGAACCCTCGGGTGCTCGCAGCGCAGGATTAATGAAAGCGACGAGTTTGATGCGACGAGAAAAGCGAGAAGTATAAACGAACGAGAGCGAAATACTTGGCGGATGTAGCGAGCTTCGGGATTGCAGTTGAAGTCGAAGCATAGAAGCCAGGCAACAGTCGGAGAAGGGGGGGGGGGGGACATCAAACAGATCCACCGCCAAATGCCGCGTGTCAGTCGAACGTCAGGAATCCGATATTTTATTTCGTATTGCCTTGCGTTATACCGGCGGCGTTCACTTTTCTGCGGGAATCACCTGCCTCCGTTGTCCCACCTATCCGCCGTTT
This sequence comes from Cylloceria caligata, assembly GCA_963942595.1. NCBI lineage: Eukaryota > Metazoa > Arthropoda > Insecta > Hymenoptera > Ichneumonidae > Cylloceria > Cylloceria caligata. The sequence continues at coordinate 11,686,454 of OZ012710.1, read as the reverse complement.
TCCCAAGCAGATCGATCATGGACAAGACCGATCTCCCCCCTCCCTCCTTCGCTTAGCCGCAGCTGCGTTGATCCGAGCTGGATTACGTTGGCATATTCAAAAATAGTGCAACACGAGTTTTTAACCGCCGATAATTTGTATGGAAATTTAAGCGAGTTCGAATTCTCGCACCGATTGTAATAGATGAAGTTTATATATAGCATACTGAGTGTACATACAGTTCGTTCAATTGGAAATAATGAAAACATCGATTCCACGTGCAGTTTACTCCAGAGATGAATTAACGAAGAGAAAAAGGAGAAATTTCACGTCATTCGCTTCTCGCAGAAAAACACTACATCAAATGTACGACGATCGTCTGTTTTCAATTGCAAATAGCTAGTGTGAACCGGATTCTTTATGATAGATCTCGTTAATCAGTCTTTGATTTTGGGCATCTTAATTTTTTTAAATGGTCACGATCGAATATTTAGTTATCGAACAGGACTTGCGAATACTCACAGGATTTTATCCGGCATTGTTCAAACCTGATTATACCAAAGTAATTTTTTTCAGGGTCACGTTCCTATCATTACCAAGCTTCGTAATTAACGTGTTGTATTATTTCTGTTTTCTTTAATTAATGTACGTAGAAAATACGGTAAATTTCTTGCACTCGTGGGAGCCTACGAAGACAGGTAGCACAGAAACCGGAAGAGACTAGAAATACTTCAGAAGTCCGTCGGGAAAGAGAAAGAAGAAAGAGACAACGACGGACAGCGGCACGACTCCAAAGAAATTGAGAATGAAGACGAAGAAGAAGAGAAGCGCCAGGGATAATAAGGCCGACGAATATAAATTGTCGGCTCTTGCCCTTTGGTACGAGGTAGAATTAGCACAACGTTGTCCCGCACGGAATACAAAGACTCGTCGGGTCGCGTCGCACTCTTTCTCCCATTTGCCCTGAACTCCTACCTCTCACACTCTTGAACAAGGAAGCTGTGGGAGAGTTACAGCCAATTTAGAAATGGTCCTCGTAATTAAAGGAAAACCCCGGGTAGAGAGGATGCGAAGTGTGCCAGAGTTCCCGTCGCCCCCCGCCCCTGTCTCCGATGACCGAGAACCAAACGGAAAAACGTCGGACGTAGAAACACCGGTCTCTTCGATAGCGAAGCAAATGTACAACGAGACTACAGAAGTGCAGATCTCTTTCTTCGTTTCCTCCGTCAACTACCCCTGGGCCTTTTTCTATCGGTCCTTTTTCCTTCTTTTTCCGTAGCATCGATCTCCCTCGTTGTCTTCTTCAGTTAACAGCACCAATACGAAAGCGCTATTCTAGCGCATAGCACATTTCTCGTCCCTGACTTCAAAGCGATTTCCGCCCGTTAAATAAACGAGAGAGGGAGAGAGAGAGCGCGCAAGACTAGTGCAGTATATATTGAGAGGAATATGCGGCGTACTTCAATACGATATCGCTGGATATATCTGTAACTATAATTGTACGGATCGTTGGAACGTAATATCATTATACAGTACGCGATCCCGAAATGACTTTTACCCTTTGTATGTTAGTTACTTGGAATCACCATATATTTAAAAAAAAGTATTTTTTCTTTGACATCGTTGATCGGTTATTTATGAAATCGTTTGAAACATTGAAGATATATTTAAGTAGAACAGTTTATTATATATTTTATTAAAAAAAAAGATAAAATGAACATTCAATCCTTTGTAGAATCCTAAATTTGCTATAGATTTTTACAATTTAATATTCATGCGTAATTTTTTTACAACTTTGTATTAAAATTAGAGCATATTATTTATTGCTAGATCATAGAGGAAGCTTTATTATAAATTTTTTTTTAAGCCGATTCTTTAATATCAGGATACTTAAACATGTTTGAAATACGTCGAAACACGAAGTGTGTGCGCCAAGGGCTTTTAAAGTAAAGTAATTATAATTCAAGAACGGCTTGACGAATCATGCTGAAATTTTGCATCATAGCAAAACGCACCTTCCTCTACACGAAAAAAGTAGTTGCGATAACTATTTTTAGCATATGCTGTATGGTGAGTTAGTTACAGAAACAGTTATTCCCAACTATTTTCGATTGGTTAACAAAAAATAATAGCGAAACCCAAAGACTTGATTCCTGTAACCGATCACAGTGCTGTCGCTACCACGAGCTGTTAGGTGAAACAACTACCGTCGACAATAGTTGCGACAAGCATTTTGATATCCACAAGTTTACCAATCGCTTTCCGTCTATGACTAACCGGTTGGTACATGCTACGAGTAAAACTTCACAAAGGCAAACGACTCCATTGTTTCAAGTGACAGGTAGTTGTGGATGAACGAGGCCTTGCAAAAAATTAAAGTGTAAATCTCGGTTGGTTACCGTTACTACCGATATTTTACCAAGGACATTGTAATTTCTTCAATAAACTGAGTAGTTGGCGCTATGCTAACTATTTCGGTTGGTTGTCGGAACTAATGTGTCAGTTTCCCCAATTACTTTTTCTTTCCGTCTATATTCGACGTGATTTTCGTTATAATAGTTAAAACAGTTGAAGTTTTATAAGATTTGAATTTCTTTTAAAAAAATTCTGTAAACGCTATAACGGAAACAATTTTCAAGCAAACGGATTAAATCTTTGCATGATACTGACGTCCAGACCAAGGATTGTTCATGCAATCAAATGACTCAGAAGTAACGATCATTTTTCATTTCGCTTTCTCATAGAAAAATTCATCTCTTATAACTTCAGAACGGCTTGAAATCTCAAACCGAAAATTGATGAGCGTGTGAAACAATTATTACCCGATTATCATGGTAAAATGAATCAGAATCTACGAAGTCACTAGAGCTTTATCGGAGTTTAAATTATGTTAAAAAATGTTAAAGCAACGCAAACGTGCTAGTTCGTATATATTTTAAGCTATCGAAACCTTCTGCACAAGTATGGTTAGGACCAAAGTTGCTTGGTATTGAATTGGTGTGGGGTTGACAATTGGTATACAAAACAGCCAGATAAAACTTTGAACATTGATTCCTCGTTATTACCCACCTTTACAAAGCACCCGCTATCAAGAAACCAAAATTGATCCGCATACTTCCTTACAGAGATTTTGTGAGAGATGGAAAATAATGAAGAAACAATGTGCAAGGTACTACTTTCGAGTCTTTTTTTAAAACGTGGTATATAATAATAACAACATGTGGTATTAGTAGTATGTCGCAGGGAAAGAATGTCAGTAAATGTATGAGAATTATGCCAGTAATTTTTATTTATTATACTTTTTTGGTTGTTAATGATTTTTGACTCGGGTACGTTAGGCAAACTTTTGATTATCGACATATTAGAACCTTTAGTACAAGTATCTGAAAAGATTTTCTCCATACCGAGAACTGGGGAGTAAGGATGAAGAAGAAACCTCAAATTAAGGGCGACGACGACAGCGAGACGTACGTCAACGAGAAGCGCGAACGCGTCAGAATCCCAACAATTTTCTTGTAATGCATCAACGTCGACGTATTTTATATTTTGCCCTCTACCATCGGTTTCTCGCAAAGAGACTCTGACGGCCGGCAAATTAAAAAACCGTCCAAGTTTCGTTGCGGGTCTTCGAACGGGAGCGGACTCACAGTGTACCGAAGTATAACGATAAGGTGGCAGTGCCAGCCCGAGAAATAAAGAGTGCGAGTTAACTCTTTAATAAAGCCGGATCACGCCAAGGGTTCGACTTGTCTGAAAGACGGTGAAACGAGGAGGAGAAACTATGAGGGGTACCTGTTAAGGAGAACGCGTGCGAGTTGTACAAATTGCACTTTCGTCTCGTCGTTAGTGTCATCAGCGCGAATTACGAGAGGCACAGAGGGGAAGAGCGAACAACGTGAAAGAACGAAAGAACTTGGAAATAAAAAGATTACAACAATGCAATTTGTTATGACTAAAATCTGATCTGCATTGTCTACCTAAAAGGATAAACAGGTAATTAGAAAAAAACATGATTAAGGGTTTCGATTTATTGTGTGGTACGGATGATCAAGGAAAAAGCTTATAAATTATAATTGCGAACTTTTTAGTTTGATCATCGCCTCAAATTGATAAACGCAAAGAGGAGGAAAGCAGTCATTCATGTAACACAAGTGATTTAAGCGGGTAAATCGTGGTTCCGTCAACCCTTTCGACGCTCGCCTTCTCGAAGGGGGATTTCAAGTTCCAGTCGAGGCAGTAAAGACTGTTTACATTTATTCGCGCAGCCAGTTCCCTGTCAGACGGTCATCGTTTATAATCAAGCGTATAATGAGTCAGAGACAGATTCGTTGGCTTTTAGGTCTCGCTCGATCATGGCTCTTGAAATGAGAGTGGCGCTGACGCCCTCTCGTCCTCGTCAGTGCCGGAGGGTGCCACCCCTTCGCTCATTCTGTTTCCTACCTGGTGACTGGGTACAGGGGAGGGTCCGGAGTCCGTTCGATATTTCTTTTTTTGCCATGAATATTCAGAGTCGCTAGGCAAGGCATCCAGTAGCAATGGCGGCACTTCGTTAGTCTCTCGGGTCGCGCGGAAAGCCCTTTGCTTTGAGCTCTTTCATGTTCTTTGTCAACGAGAGCGAAACAGAGAATGAGAATAAACCAAAGACAAGATAAGGTGTACTATATAACCCCAGTAAAACAAACTTTTCGTTAAAAAAATTAATTTAAAAATTAAATAAAACTCCTAACTTCAAAAAACTCTAGTTAAAAAGACTTTGATTCCAAAAAGGTTTTATTTATAAGAAGAAATATGTAAAGTAAGAAATAATTTCCGACATCATTTTAGTTAACTTATTATTTTTATAAAAATTGTTCACTTACTGCTGTCATTACGGTATGGAGACGTCTTATAAGCATTACAAGTCTTCCTTACATATCAACAGGCCCTCTGATGAAAATAGATGCTAATATGGATATTTGTTGACGCGGAGGAAAACGTTTTCCGACTGTAGTGAGTATATTAATGATTGTCATTAAAATAATTAGTTAAATAAAGTAATATTGGAAATTCTTTTATCCTTCTCAGTTTAATGTTTATAAATGAAAGCTGTTTGAAATCAATATCCTTTTTATTAAAGTTTATTTTCAGTTGATAGTTTATATGTATTTGCTTTTATTTCATATCTGTTTAAGGTAATTCAGTATGATTTGCTCCAGCATTTCTTATATTTCCTAGATTTTTTTAAACGAAAACAACCAAGTTTCCAATTTCCATGGAGACAATCTAGATTTTTACTAAGCGATGCAATAGAACTCAACAATAACCTTTATAAATAGCTAAATTAGGTTGATAACTGCAGTAACAATATTAGTACTGTGAGTAGATCTTACAGGTCTCAATAAAGGAAAATAGTTGAGGTTACACTTTTTTACTAGCAACTATAACATCTATAACTTTTGTACACTCGGTAGTGTGATTAGAGTTTTCATAATTAAATTAATACAGAAATAAGGTAGATGTACGGGTTGTAGTCCCTCTACCATTTATAGCCACTCGTAGTATTTTATTGAATTATTTACTTTTCTAAAGTTATTTAGTCAGTAGATTAATATGCTTTGTCAGATCTTTCTATAAACTTACAGTTTTTGCGCTAAAGCACGGTGAAATTCGTTAGAAGCACATGGCCACAAATGATTAAATGGTGAAATCGGTAGTTATTCCGTTATTTTGTTATTTGTCAGAGAAACTTTAGCATTTCAATTGTGAAAATATAAATTTAAATCATGTTGCGAGTTATAAAACTATATAAGATCAAGGTCGCTTTAATAGTTAAATCTCTAACCGCAAGTCCTTAAATTGTGGGAAACGCTCAATGGTCGCGTCACACCCGAAAGAGTTGCCTAACATATTTATATGTAGCATGGTAGATATTTGATAAGACATTTAATTACTTGTGTTTAATACTGTGTACTCAAATGATTACATACTTTTGGATAAACCGAATAAGACCTTATCCATGAAACACAGTTATAAAAGATTAGAACATTTTTCGTGTCACAGAAATAATTTCGGAAAGAAATTATTTCATTTATTTACAGTTGTTGATCTGTTATGTTTTAGTTTACTGCTTGCCTAACTATAAGTAAATAAAGAATGGTAAATTTGTACTGGTAAACAGTGCACAAGTACAGAAATGAATTAGTCATTACTCGGTATTGCAAATTTTACTTACAGAGGCATTCATTTAAACATTTTAAATTGTGATATTTTCTGACTTATAATTTAATTCGATGATTAAGCTTGATTCAACTTTACACTGTAAAACCTAATTGAAGCAAGGCATAAGTGATTAAATCTGAAAATTTATTGCCGACTTCACAGTGAACGATAATGTGAATGTGTGCGTTTTAAAACAAAAAGTTAAAGGTTAAATTAAAAGTTCAAGTTTTTTTTTGTGAAGACGTGCGTTCGCGTTTATTGTCTCACCTTGTTCGTCTTTTTCTTCACTCGAGAGTTAAATGTACCTCTGAATGTACCACGACAGATATATACGCGGGAAGAACCCTTTTTACTTACTGTGATACCGAGAGGGACGGAACAGAAGGGAAGAGGCGATGCGAACATGCAGGACAATTAAACATCCGACGAGAGCCAACACGGCAAGTTTCGAGATGTTTCATTTTAATCTGAGTTTCTTCGAGTGTTGTTCTAGTCAGCACGAAGAGCTGTTATACTTCTGCCCACATAAAGCGTCACCAGTCGTATGGCTGAGATGTGTAAGTCTGCCTTCCATACTCGTGTGATGACTCCGACTGGGACTCTTCTTCGTTAAAGAGGTACACGGGCACCGGCATTGTAACTTCCTCCCGACTTATGACTCTCGGGTTGGCAAACCTTCCTTCTTATCCATATTCCTCATTCTCCTCTAATTCTCCCAACACTTTCACCTGTTTCGAGTGTTATCCCACCCCCGTGGATGGAGATGTAACCTTGCGCGAACACCGCTATATTAATATTTTTTACACCGTACAATTAATATTTTTTCTACACGCGAAACGATGTTCAAGTTTACTTTCACTGGGCATATTTAATTTGTTCATCGTTACTTTTCTCATAATACAATTTTACCTTTTTGAAGGTAATTCAGAAATATCTTGGTCTTTTTATCTAGGTACTGAAAATGGCTTCTCAACTCAATGAATCTTGTTAGAAAAACTGCTGTAAAGCGTAGAGTTCTCCGTGTAGATCCAAGTGGGCCCACTTCAGTTACCATAATATACGAAGAGTATTGTACGAAAGAAAAAAGTCGAGGACGAGCACCGAGCCTTTTAGCCTGAGTTAAAAAGATTAGATACCAACGCCGGTTTAACCCTCCGTTCCACCTGCGCTTGAAGAGTTCTCCGTTCTCGCATCAGATGCGCGGTTTGTTGATCCTCCTACGACCTACCACTCTATCCGTAAATTCTCTTGTGACATTTTTATCTTATTTGTTAATACCTGAATCTTCTCCTCCGTTAAACCTACGAAAGTGCTACGATCTAGACGATCTTGACAAACACGTCAGTGTACGTCTAAGGGGTCACCGGATCCGGCATCTGGCATCCGGGGCGACCTGACTTCGGCGATGGCTGGATATGCACTTCGATACCGCAGCCACCCGTATCGGGATAAAAAAAAAGTTCATAATGACAGATTGAAAATAGTTATATTGAAAACGTTATTTGTCGGAGAAGCGTACCGTCAAGATCGTATGTGTGGTCGATTCGATTTTTTAAATATTAATATAATAATATTAAGGATAATGATTTCTAGATTGATTTGACTGTAAATTACATACGTTCTGTGGATCCGTGATAGAGTCAACAGTTAGAGGTTCAGTTAGAGGTTCAACGGAAGATCAGGAATTTTGTCTTGAGAGGTGTTTCAAGTTCCAGTCCCCTTGGACTTATCCCCTTGGTATTTATTATCAGATTGTGTAGAGCGTATATCGGATAACATGAACTCCTGCCGGCTATGTACTGAGAGTATCGGATCGTAGCCCCGGGATGACGAGAGCTTTAATGCTCTGTCTTGCTTTCCTGTTAGGGCTAGGTACGCTCGTTCACCTTTTCATGAAGAAAAGAAAATGAAAGATGGAGGTGTAGCAGCTGAAATAACGAGGAACATGGCAGCATGGCGAACGAAGTACACGTCTTGCGGGCTGCTGTGAAACCTGAAGGCTCAATCGAGTTCAGCTTGTATCCTTTCGCAGAACATTCTTCACGCACATGTCTTCACCCAATAACATACGTTGGAGAACCTCGTATGTACGCTGGAGGACACGGGTATGGCTACACAGAACCATTAATTTCTCTGTTACGAGTATAGGGAGTACATGTGATTTCTGGATGATTAACGTGAACAAGCGATGAATCTTCGTTATTTTAGTTCACCTTTCCCCTTAAAGTCTCTTACATTATATTGTTGATTCGTGCTATTCCAATGTTGATTTTATTTGGTAAAAATATGTTATGCATGTGAAAAAAAGTTTAAATAAATATAAATGGGCACCTTTGCCCACAAATGCAAGTTTTTATCTTCGTACATTGATTACGCGGCTTTCATTCCTTAAAACTAGAAAAAAACTTCAGTTGCATGAAACATGCCTTGGCTTATATATCTGCTGTTGCAGATTTTTCATTCAGTTTTTTTCTGGTACAACACGACAATGGTATAGCGCGTATCATGATACAAAAACAATACTAAGTGTTTGATATAAGGATATTGGAACGAGAAAAAGCGAAAGGGAGGTAAAGAATAAAAGAGAAAAAAAAGCGGCGAGTCAATACGAGAGCAGAGGCGGTCGGTACACTAGAAGAAGTTGGAGCATAAGGGGTTATGATGGAATGATTGTAGGATAAACTTGTTTCTCCTTTGGTCCACATCAACCGCAAGGAAAAAATGCGAAATGCGTTGACTCGCCCACCTTTCCACAGGCAGAAGCGCTAGCACAGATAAGTGACGCTGATAAAGGTTCCGGGTATCTTCTAAGTCTTCGTGGTCTTGTGAGAGAGTTACATGCACATTGTGCAGATGCAGAGGCTTTATTGAACGTGGAATATCCACTGATACAGCTGGATGGATATGTTATGGAAAGAAAGTAAGAAAGGAATGAGTAACAAAGCGTCTGGGAAAGCAAGTATAAAAAAAAACAGGGGTACGATGAGAAGACAAAAAAGAAGAAGAAGAAGACGCAGACCAATAAGGGGATGAGTAGGAGAAAGGAGCGGGACGCGAAAGTAGAAAGAGGGAATAAAAAAAATAAAGAACGAGATAGCGCGATAGAGCTCCTTCCCTCGGGTACCTTATTTATATTTCATCACTTTTCCATTCAGCTTCCGCGCAGCGCGATCTTCTGCACGGAACTCCATTTTCTCTCTTCCGTGTTGCTCTGTGTTCGTAAAACTACACTCTTCATCTCGTACTTCGAACTCTTGTTTCCGAATCTACGCAAAGTTACATCGCCTATCTTTTTCCATCAGCTGTTTGTGCTTCTTTTTTTTTTATCAATATCCAAATACAGTGGTAGCGTTCCACTTCACAACAGTAAGGAAAAGCACCATTCTGTCTGATTATCGAAAGTTCCTGATCCTATACATACTATGTACAGAAGATATACATCATTTCGAACGCGGACAGATATCAGAGTTCCCGAGTGGTGCCCTTTCTCCCGGGACTGTAAATATACATCTTTCAGAAGTCTCAGATCCTTAAAAATCTCTCTTCAGACAAAATTGGTATACTAATTATAATTATAAATTCAACTATAGTTACGTAGAGAGAATCAACGATTGCAGGAATAACTTGGCATTGAGTATGAGCAGAGGGCGTCTCTGCAAATATGAAGTATATAGAGTGTCTCGCGATAGTGTCAAGAGATCGATTGGTAGCACACACACATATAGCTCAGCTATCACCGTCATTTTTTAAAATTATATGCCCGTGATTTGTGATAAATTATAACTTTTGGCCGACGTGTTCGAATAGGAATGTCGCCAAATAAACATTTGGGATTAAGAAAACATTCATATAAGTACAAAGTCGTTGGCGATTGAAGTTACTCGTGGAATTTCTATACTTAAATGATCAATTCGAGTCTCTGACGGTTTGTGACAAAAGCTAAACGCGAATTATTGAATAGCTTCGCTCAACAGTCGGCTTCAATCTGGTGGGTAGTTACGTGGTTCATTAGCGGGGGATGGAAGCATCGAGAGGAAAGAGAAGCATGTTGCAGAGGAACATCCTGGACCGGTCTCAAGAGAAACCTATCCCGATACGCATTTGGTTCACGTGCCTTCCCTAAGCCCGGAAATCAATCGGTTCTCTGCTGCCCCGTTCATGGGCAGCGTGTGCCGAACGAGAATCAGAGAATTCTCAGCGGGATGGGTGAGGCTACACGGGGTGGCAGACGGATCTCCGCGGAAATTGAAACCCCCGCACTAGTTCTATCGCCAATGGGCAACTAAGCGCCCGCCAAAACACTCTTTTTTTTTAACTGCTTCTTTATACCCTTCGAATCGAATACAGCTACGAATGAAATCCTACATATCAGTAAATCAACCTGGCTAGACGAGGTATCTCGTTAGTCGGGTCTAATTTCTGCGAAACACAACGCTTGTATTTGTTCGCCAAATACCTGCAGGACGATACGTACGTTAGCAGAATTCTCGTTGAGTATTATTTTCATTTCTTTGCACATTCACCCCTCATGGCATACTATAAACATTGTGATTATATATTTTATTACTTTCTTATTACAAACAAAGTATGTAGAGAGAGAAGGCATTGCAATCCTAAAAAAAAAAATTTGCGTTACAAATTATAGTGCAAATACATTTCTTAAGTATCCAAATGTGCGAAAAAAGCATTCGTTCATTTCTGTGTGTACATCTGCCTGTTAGAACTTATTAGATCACAAGAACACTTGAATCTTCGTGTCAATGACAATAGCGATGCGTGTACATCCCTGAGTCGGCTATTTTAGCCTCCTTTCAACCTCCGTGACTTACAAATCCTTTGTGCATACATATGCCGACACCATTTTCACTCTCTGTTAAATATACAAAGACCCTACTTGGAAAGCTAACCGTTATCTCTGATCCTCTGTATAACTTCGTTCTCACACCAGATGTGATTAGTAGGTCTACGGCGTAATCACTCTATACGTAGACTTTCAGACGATTTACTATCTACATAGACCTAAATCTCCTTGCTCCATGTATCACGTACAGAACCTTCGTTGAACCTACGGAAAAATTCAGGCACATTGACGAATACCTCAACGCAGCCACTCCTGTCGGCATAAGGTTGAGTTAAAAAAAGTTGCAAAGTATAATCTTGCGCATTGTTTTACTCATTTTTTTGGTCCGTCGTCCATGCAGCCTCCTGTATGAAGACGTCCGTTAATCGATTTTGGCTTTCTCAGACAGAAGACTTTGTGAACGACGGAGCAAAATGATGGGGAAACAAATGCACGATTCTATTTTGCAGCATTTGCATGATCTATCAGCGAACATTCGCGTCGGTCCTCGGTAGATGATTGTTTTATATGTTGAATTCATATGCAAGTGGATTCTATTTCAAATGTGTTGTTTAATATAGTGTGAGATGGGTGTTTAGTATACCTAACGTGTATACTTTTACACCAATTAAGTTGTTCAACGTCAAGCGCATTGATTCAACACGTGTAATGTATGTTGAACATTGTGCAACACGTAAAATGTGTTGCACAGAGATTTCAAAGAAGTTGCAGCGGAAATGTGTTATTTCGACCCGCACGCCGACAAACAGTCAAGTTAATAATGCATTTGGTTGGCACATCACATGAAGTGTGTGTGCTGCGAATTATTTCAACACACTTCATAGCACGTTTGTTTTTCGAATTCTGTAAGAGTGTCCGTGACACGATCAACGGAAGATCTGGAGGTTCCGCTGAGGGGTCTACAGAGGGTCTCTTTAAACTTGTTTGATCCTTCGTTGACAACGAATGGCCACTTTCTGCCATTCGTTGAGTCTGATAGAGTCTAATTTGTATCTAATCTTAATGGGAATTCTCGTAGGCATTTCAGGTTCAACGTGGGATTAGAAATTTCTATTCGACTTGTTTTAATGCAGCCAAATGGCACGAGCAATATGTTGGTCGGAACGTGGACAAGTTAAAATATCCATTTATCACTCGGAATATATCCAACTTTCCTCCATATATCCACTAGGCAGTAGTTCACTTGCAAAGTCAGTAAACGGTATATGTTCGTCTGTTATGTACAGGTTTACGTATTGTTAACGGAGTCAAGGGTTGCTGTATCCTAGTAGGATAGAATACACAAATATATGTGGATAGATATACTGCACTTGGAGGTAACTATCTATATATGTAAAGTAGACCTTCGGCACCGTCGCGCTACTGGTAGAGAATTAGAGTCTAAGCCTGTATTTTATCGGATGCTCGTATAAATCAAAAGATCCGACTAGTCAAATATTGGAAGCTTTGCGCGAGCCAATACGCGGCTGATGCACATACCGGGTCCCAGGCACCTCGGTTTTCCCATGATATCCATAAACGGCGGCGTTTCGCGACAATGTAGCGCCGATGTACCTCCACCACCTCCTCTCGCCCTTCTGACTCAACCCGAATGGTTTATCCAAGCTCGACGAATGAGAGCCGTTCGTTATTATATGCCCCGGGCGTCCTGCTTGCTTGTTTTATGGATAATAATTAGCTCGAAACATTTGCACACACAAAATGGATGACGATTTTTTCATGTTTTAACAAGCGATCGCAAAGCACGAATGGGACGATGGGTCGATCTATTCGTGATGACTAGTGTTATCATGATAATTTATTTGCGAAATATGGATTTTATTTATTTATTTTCAATATTCAGCTTCGTACACGTAGAGATTTTTTCACAGCTCTTACATTGAATCCTCTTAAAAACGTTAGTCGTCGGATTTACATTCGTGTAAACTGGCTGGCGTGTACAATTCGAGGTGGGAAATAGAATTCGAGATAATTCCGTAGCATGCTAGTTATTTTAAAAGGCGCAAGCATCGTAAAGGAGAAGATGTATGAGATATTTGGTAATGTTTATTAATGTTTTGCGAAAGAAGAAAAGTGTGAGTTTACGAGCGGTAGAAAGGGCACGCCGCAGCGAGCGCACGTGTTCGACAGAGAGAGAGAGAGAGAGAGAGAGACAGAGAGAGAGAGAGAGAGAGAGAGAGAGAGAGAGAGAGAGAGAGAGAGAGAGAGAGATCGGCGTGTTCGTTACCGACCACCGACAAGCCTGTGAGCGCGCCGAGCTTCATTTAGTAATTTTGCGTAATGCCGCCGGCAACCCGTAGCTAAAATGTATACCTAAAAAATTGCGCGAGTGGCGGAGCAGTCCCTAGTTGGTGGTGACGTGCACACAGCGTACGGCCCTTCGTAATATAGAGAAAATGTACATCACAAAGGGCGGAGCAGGGAAAAGGGTAATGGAGAAGAACAACGAAGGCACATGGGAGGGAAATGCTCCCAAGGAGGCTAACGACGGTCAGAGTTTCCTTTTTGTTCGAGCAACTATACCAAACCCGTGGTATTAGCGGAGTAATTATTAAAGCGGAGGCGTTTGGCTTGCAGCGAAAGCTCCCGAGCACCACAACTGAGAGAGCAAGAGTACCGCGAGAAACGACTCAGAAAGCTAGAGCAGGTCGAGGGGTTGAAGTGCTTTTGAATAACTCGGGACGAGCGAGCCCAACGATGCTTCGTTCACTCCGGGACTCGCGCGTACCGCGCAGTCTTCCTAAACGAAATAGTGGAAAAGATCAGGATGTACTCGGACGAAACGATTATGGACAAATTTCTCACTGGTTTCTACCCTCGCGAGATAGAGAAGGCTTTTATTAAAGTCTGCGAGAAACAGAGTTCACGCTAAGCTCCCATTCGAGGTGTCTAACACGCGAGAAAGTGTACCTCAACCCTCTTTCCTCACGGTATGACGATCTTAACTGTAATTTCCTGAGATATGAGATACGCGCAGTAGAGTATACGTGAAAAGGGAACTAGATGTATACGGATTTACGTAATGGAGGCTTGTTTGTTGAATACTCGATAGGAATTTCTGTACATAGCATCTACAAACCAGGATCATTCCTTCGCTTTATTTCTACACGCGATATAGAGGATAGCTGACGAGTTTATCAATCGCGGTAATCCGCACAGGAGATGAGGCGAACATTTTCTGGAAACTATGAGTAAATTCAAAAGTCAAGGTCTGTTCAATTTCACGCTAGTTGTATCAATTTCTTGCGCTTACAGCAAAATAGCCGTGAGGAATTCAAGCTCCAACAGTCACAACTCACGAGGCTGAACAGATTCGTACAAAAAAGATTTGGTACAATACGAGGACTAAGAAAAATCTTAGGAGTAGGGCGAGTCGAAGACAGAGATGGACCGTACGCAGTAACTTTACATCCGCCTTGGATGGAGCTTATAAGAATCCTCAATCTCCCTCCCTCAACGGCTGACTCACGTGTATAGTCGTGACAGCACTGTACGGTATCGGTGAAGTTCGTGTTTGTACAGTAAAGCGGGAGAGCTTCTCGTCTGTGTGTAAATATGTACACGATGACTGAATATATGTAGTATAATACAGAGATATGGACCCCGTGCCATAAGAACGGTAACAAACTGCCCGAACTGGCTACCCGCCGACCGGAAGTCTCAACCGGAAGCCGCCAGATGAGCTGAGCGCGCGTGACTTACCTCGAACGACGGGGCAAATTGACTTTCTATCGGGCTTTCCTCGCTTACTCGCTCACTCTCATCCCTCCTCTCTTCCTTAAAGATCTCGCGCAACGTTCTACAGCGACGTTCAACCATCGGATTTACCAGCGGAACACGCGGGATAAAGAGAGATAGTGTGAGACTTGGGAAGATATATAGTAGATGATCGTAGATGGAAGGAACCCAGAGATGAAGTGGACCGAGCAGCATGAATCGAGAAGATTGAGGATCCACGGATCAGTGAAGTGTAACAAAACACTGTTCGGTAAATCCCTGAGATCTCTCTCCCCGTAATATCGCTCTACTTTGTATTATATTGTAATCTTTATTGCAGAGAGTCAGATGCTACAATCTTCTCGAATGAGTACTACATTGTGAAATTCAATCAATGTTAAAACTTGGTGTTTAAAATGTAAAAAGTCAGTATTGAAAAAAATAATAATAATAAGAGGAACTACATATTAATGCGATTGTAAAGGTTGTCACTTGAAAATCATGAAAAGATAATTATGTTGCCATTTTACATATGGAGGCTTGTAAGGTGATAAGAGATACCATTTAATGAATACTAAAAAAATTTAACATTTTTATAAGTTAAATATTTTCTTGTACTTTCAAAATTAATATAAAGAATTTCTGAATATTTGTCATAATTTTGGTAGACTGTGCTTATTGGCCCTCCATCAAATCTTTATTGGTTACGATTTTACCTAAGATAATGCGCGAAAGCGATAGGAAGAGCGATAGGAAATCGAAAATGATAAGTGGCGTAAGCACTTGCCAAGGGAAGTGATAAAGAATCGAAGTGTAAAACTATGAAACTTAACAGATTGCGCTATATGTATATCATCGATAAATCGCATCGCTAATTGCCGACAGTATGGAAGCAAAAGCGGTGGAGACAGGAGGTTGTAAAGTGGTGTTGGATTTCTCGAGGCGAGACTGGTCCAATTTTTACGAGAAACTCCGTCACCGCAGTTGAACTGATTGGTTAAATGAGGAACACAAGCGAGCGGGAGAACAAGAGGCAGAGTAGTGCGGGTGAGCGCCTGAAGTACCTCGTACTTTAAAGAGTTACGTTTTCTGGTACGAGGCCAAGCTGGCTGATAGGAAGTTGTTCTCTCTCTAATAACGCATCTTGAATTGGCGCCAGGCAGATCATTTCGAGAGTAGTGCGATATTTCGAGTTGAACTGACGGGCCCGTATGCGCTCAAAACTGCTATTACCAGTAAACGATGAGGGGTGAACGGTGACAAAAAATAAAAATGCTGCTCGAATACACGGATCCTTTCTACTCCTGGTCAGTAAGTGTATATGTAATGCGTATCCATTCAACTATACGCCTGGAGTATTTTCATACACATATGTATGGTCTTTATTTCGTTCGTTCGTTCTCCGCTTTTGCGGTTCACGCATGAGACTCTAGTCAAGCGAGCGAGCGAAAGAGAGAGAGAGAGAGAGAGAGAGAGAGAGAGAGAGAGAGAGAGAGAGAGAGAGAGAGGCGGCTCGATTGTGCTGTTGATGCGCCCCAAAGCAGCCCATTGATTCGTGAACTTCCTCCCTGCCCTCCATCACGTCCCCTGCCCTTGGCATTCTCTCGATTCGTAAGACGCGAATGGAATTCGCAGCAGCTAGTTTAGCGAGAGTGACCCACGTCATGTGCACAGGATTAGCAGTAATTGTAGCAGAAACACATACACGGGTATGGGGAGAGGTGAGTTTGGTATGAGATGGATATTTAGATACACTGAGAAAAACTCTTTCGATAAAGCGAACTGAATTTAGTTACAAGCAACTCAATGCAGTTGTTTGAAAATAAATTTAATTGGACTAACTGGATATGTTTGGTTCAAACTGACGTCACATTGTATATGGCAAAACTCAAGGTGAACAGGAGCTAACCATAGTATACACTTCAACCGAGCTTTATTCAGTTGGCTGAAATGAAATGCAACTAACTAAACATGGCTTGGTTAAACTGCGTGAAATGTTTAGCTCAAGCTCACTATAAGTTTCGACATACCCAGCCTCATTTAGGATTGTCCTAATTATATTCAGTTAGCTCCAATCAAAGGCAGCTAACCATAGCTACTACAAACTATAGATACTAAATATAGCTGGGTTCAACTGAGTGATATGATTAGCTCAAGTTCACGTTAAGCTTCGATATATCGAGCCTCATGTGATTACGTGCTAACTATTTTCAGTTAGCTCAATTAAAATTACTTTCAAATAACTGCATCAAGTTGGCTATTAATTTATATCGAGTAGAATATCTGTAGTGTTACATCCGGCGTGCATCAGGCACTACTGTCAAGACCCTCTCAGAGCGGATATGGCTCGTTAGAGTATCTGACCCGCGTTGAATGGCACGCTACTGATTTTCTATTCCGGCAGTTGGTTCTACATAAATAGTTTTTTTTTCAGTTTAGGTATCCACTATAGTATCCACGAACGTATACATACGTGGGTTGAGAACAAGATTGTCTGGATGCGCCGCCATCGTGCCGCGTACACGCCGTACGTTGTACGTTTCGTGATTTTCATTTCGGGAACTCCCGGGTAGCGAACTAAGAGGGGTTGGGAGCAGTGCAGAAAGAGCAAGGCATAGTCAGCGCGCGGTTTCTGCGGTACCACGCGCCCCTCCTATATCATCGTTTAAAATAATATTGCGTCCAGAGGGGCATTCGCCGCCCTCATATCCACCGCGACAAATCACCCCTGCCGCGAGCTAGCGGCGAGTTACACCGACACCTACATAGCAACGCGCCATGACCGCTATAGGAGCTGGTCCGACAGAGCTATGGAAACGACACTGAAGGTTAAATAAAAAACCTCCGGGTTCGGTGGCACTGCGTCGGCATGAGGGCGAGAAAGAGGATAAGGAGGAGACAACGAGAGACCAGTCAAAGCAAAGTGGCAGTGCGTGCGAAAGATCTGGAGCATCAGAGTAGTCGAGTGAACGTATAACGGGGCGGGAAAGTGAGTATTATTTATCGTCGCCAGTTGCTTATTACTTAAGTAAAATATAATCGGTTTTAAACCCCACCCCGCTGCTTCGCGCGACTCTCATTTACGTTGTTCGAGACGCCCACTAAACTGCATGATTAGCTTACATTCTATGCGACCGCTTCGTGCTTCACGTGTATATATTGACATACAGAAACACATACTTATTTTCCGTACGGTAGGCCATTAGAGATTAACTGCTGGAACAAATGTCATGCAATACTTTTACGATGTCTTGTATTGATTGGAATTGGATTGTTGCTTTCGCTGAAAGTATATTACATTTTCCATAATGGGCTTTTCGATTTCGCTTCAACTCGCGTTTTTACCTCTCCTCTGGAAATCAGTACCTACTGGTATAGCCGTCCAAGTTGGTGATAATGTACGGCAGCGCAAAGTAACATTGTAAAACCACGTATGCCGGAGACGTGGTGTTCCTGCGACCCTCGTAGCACGACAATATAATCTTAACGAAGCAATTCCGGTATCAACACATACGCCCAGTAACGCCCAGGCCACCCGCCCTGGTATCCAGGGCCTCGTTGAGAGCAGAACATAAGTAGAAACAATTGGTCGCGTATAACGCCGAGCGCGAGGTTTCCTAGATCGTGGACGCAAAACTTTCGACCCTTGCCACGTAACGCGCACGGCTGGCGCACCGCTACCTTTTCACCTATAGCTTGAAACAATTTCTTTAAAGTTAATTTCGCTCTTGCTGCACGAGAAATAAGTGTAACCGAGTGTGCACTCGAATCCTTTAAATAAACTTACCTTTGCCATAAAGCTCAGAGATAATCTTGAATCGGGAAACTCATACAAGTTTACGATTATCATCGACGATAATTAATTTTTATGTAATCTTATCTTTTATTTTAACGTTGTCGCACAGATTGATAAGCTTATGATATTTTTTATCGCCGGAATACGCATTGTCCTTAAATATAGGTTAACCCTTAGAATTATTGCGTTTATGATCGGTCAGTAAATGTAAAAGCTAGCGAAGCAAATCTTTGATGTGAGTACATGACCGATAAATTGTTCAATCGTGGCAACGTGTAGCCCGATTCAAATTTTCACGATTACGAGCCCTGATACATTTTGATTCTAATTGATTAAATGAATGCATTGAATTGATTAATCAATCAGAGTTGACGAGAACGAAATACGGTTCCTGGCAGCATATTTTTCACAGTTTCTCTGTTAAAAATTCGTCAACTATCGGGGTGCGTCATTTTTTCCCGATTTCGAACCGATCCAAGTATAAATGTAAACTATAAAAAGAATATCAATCGACGTTAAAATACTCAAGTCATGAAGCACTTTTTACACATAATTACCAGTGATCTTCTTACGCTTAGCGTTTTTTTCAGAATTAAAAAAAAATGTCCAACAAGTGAAAAGTCAATTTTTATTTAATACCGATAAGGAGTGTTATTGTTAAGTGCAATTATAAAATATTACGAGAATAGTTGATCCGATGTGATAATCTTTGATACAAAAGTTGTACAGGTTTCAAATGGACATACGATGACCACATGGACAATTTCGCTGGTGGATAATTCAAGATAAGCTTTATATATATAATATTATATATTTACTTGTATACGAGTATATATAAGTGAAAAAAGACACATCGTGATATGTATTTATAAATGTATAATAGATTTTAATAAATTTGGTTTTGCGATTTGTTGTTTGCCATTTGGACATCTTTATCGGATACTATTGTCTCTTGAAAGTTATTTTTATAGACACGTCTCCGAGGGCCGGTTGCGAAGCAATAATCAGTAAATTTATATATAACAAAATGAATATTTTAGAATCAGCGGTAAATAATTTTTTTTCTGATTACAGTCAAGTTTTCTGAAAGTTTTTTGACGCGGTACGAGCTATAAAAACGATAATGAGAACAATGGATAAATAGAAGCACAAGAAGAAAGATATGTATGTAAGTGGTTACACGCGTCCGTAAACTTGGATATAAATCAGAACCACAAACGTGCTCGAGTGAACGAGAATAGAAAAAGAAAAAAAAATAGTATGAGTGAAGAAGAAAGAAGACGAGTGAGAGACAGAGACAATGAAAGAACAGAGTCGGAAATCAGAAGGTGTACCCACCGCGATAATGCGCCCACCGTACAACGAAGACAATGCGAATTACCGTAGCGGTAATGGATCTATCCACGCCGGAATCGCATCTCTCGGAATTCAGGTCTGAGACCTTAATTAAAGATCCGTCAGCTTGTCTCGTCGAGATCTTTCTCACGATGCAGCTTTTACTCTCTTTCTTCTTATTTTTCTTCGTCCCTTTTTTCTCCCCGAGCTTGTAGTTACGCGCATTTCAACTGACACGACGTATCGGATCGTTTAGCAGCGTGGAACTCGTTATAAATGCATGAAAATCCAAGTTGACTAAACGAGAGCTAGAGTACAACGCGTTGATGGAATTCGCGTATTACGTAGAATTAGTGAAAAGCGAGAAAACAAACCCGAATATGTTAAAGTATAAAACGGAAAAATGCATGAAAATCTGTCAAAACTGTACGTTCCATTAATCTTAAATTAAAGTTGAGAAGAAAAAAATTGGATTTATTCTCTCGTATCATTTTCTCGGTATACAACGACAAAGTGCTCTTGGGAATTGCGTGTTGTGAAACGCAGTACAGGACGGTCGCTAATTATGCGTACAAATTATCGACAGGGTGCAAGTAATTAATCGTCACGGTTGATTAGTCCATAAAATTAAGATTGGATGGTGTTCCGCAAAACGCTCCCTTTCTCTCATCTCTGTCACCCTCAAGCGCCCGACGTGTTCACTTTAGCGACGATTACGATCTGTCTCGACATTTCTGTGACTCTTCACCCCTCTCTCTGTTTTCTATCGTGCTGTATTTTCGGTTTGATCGGTTTACGGTTCGAACGCGTATCCGATATAATATAAATACGTGATGAGCTCGTATTATAACACTGTTAACGCCACAGGCGCAGAATCCTCTGTACAGTACACCACTATACATGACTCTCCCTTCCCCCCACCGTGAACCTCGCGAACCACTAGTAATCAATTAAATGTACCTCCCGATAATATATGCGAGTGCAAGAGCTCATCGATACTGCACGCTTGAGCGGGTTTGCTTCCAATCGTTTGGTCAGGACTGCTCACGATTGATCAACCCTCTCACCCACTTTCGATTGTTGCAATAAAATAGTTCTTTTGTGCTGTTAAACCGACATTAACATTAATGAGTTTATTGTTAAAATTCGTATGCATTTCGATTAACCAGGATATACATATTCTATACTGCTGCTACTGCTTTTACAAATACATGCGTACACAGAGAACTCAGTGGTGAATTTGAATCATTAACGCCGTAGGACAAGCGCTGTTTGTCTATTCTTTTTATCGCAGAGAATATACACCAAGAATATCCAATTAATAAATAAATGAACAAACGAGTGCAATGATCGTTGGATTAAATGATACAGCATTGCGTTTTTCGCATGTACAACTGAGCTTTAGCGTTATAAATGGAAGGGCATACAGCGGAAAGTGTCGAACAAAGCGGAACTCAGAATATTGTTCGTCGTCTCTCGAATTCTCCCGTTCTCTGCTCGTGACACTGTCTAACGGATTGCACCGATTTCCACGCGTTTGCCCGTACTGATTTATGGGCGCGTGCTCGAAGCGCCGATGGTAGAACGAGAGCTATCGCGGAATCGCATGGATCTACCGATAACGCCCATACCACCGAGACTGATAATCCCCCCTTTCCCATATAGCACCACTTCGAATAGCGTGGCGTATACGTTCGCGCTTTAGACGGAATATGAAAGCTTTTTATTTACACCCAATTGCATTCTGACTAACGGTCACGAAACGGGTGCCAGGATGCCAAAGGGCTTTGCTTCTTCGTCACATCACTTTTCGCTCTTTTTCGTAAAGCTGCGATAACCTTGTTGAAATATTTAAAGCTGTGGTGCAATTATTTCTCTGAAGGTGAAAAAAGATTCTTTTCTCAATGAATTACTTCTGGTCTGCGAGCTTTTAATTCAGTCTTCCGATTATTACACGATGATGAAACAAAAAAAAATACAGACCTAAACAGAATAAGAAATCGTAGTAGAGGAAGGAGACCGGAAAAACCCATTAACTCTCCTCAAAGCACGTTGCACTCGGGGTAATCGAAAAGCATCGAGCGAGAACGCTCAACGACCCTTTCCTCGCCAAGTTCCGGCTACATCGACGATAAAACGTGTACGAAAGAAAGACACGAGAGTTTTTCTCCGTTGCTATGCTAGGAGCTCAGCGCTCACATATTATTTCGTAAGCGATGCGCGCGCGAGTGAAGGTTTCAGAGGAACGGTATAGTTGACTGATCGAGAGATCAAGGGAGGAAGGATTCGGTGCGCGCAAGCACAACAGAACCAGAGGCTCTTCAGCTTCGAGTGTGAGCAGACAACAGACGCGACGTGTGCCTTTGAATAACGAGCTAATGTCGCGTCTTGCACTACACCGATTATTCTTGGCAGGCATCGTCTTCTCAATGACGAGAGGCACGGGCGAATCGAGAACTCACGTATCTCGTATTGTGAAATCGACTGAGCTCTGCCTGTTTCCCTCTTTGCCGCGCACCTCACACGGATGGTGATGAATCGTTCACTTGGAATCCCATCGGATTTCTATCTCTCTCAAACAATGCGAGAGTTATCGAATTGTCTACTCTATAGCTCCTTCGTTCAACCAAGAATTCTTTTGTGCTGCGCACCTGTGCAATATTTTCCAAAGTACAGAGCAATATTCTCATAGAAATTTCAGGTATTATGTAAACTGTGAAGTTGATTACTACACTTTGTGGATTGAAACAATTTGTTCTGCCCCAGCAAATGATAAAGTTTACAAATAACAAAAAATTGAAACTGTACCTGGAACAATAAAAAAATTTCAACTTTTAAATGAAAACTCCCAAATTGTTCAAGAACCGAGATAATGATACTACTGCTATACGTCGATCGGAATTTGACGTAAACGTCAAGTCCCCTCGAGGAGCGTCCGTACGCTTCTTGGCAGATGCATAAGTCACCCTTATGGGGGGGAGGGGGTTGTGGCACGTGGATAATACATGCAACCTCCTTGCAGTCACGTCATTCGAAAATTAATTTCACTCGCGGGCTCTGCACTAGCAGAGCCAAAGTAACATACAGCGTGTACAGCTAGCGCATAGAGCAATAGCAAAAGCAAAGTAAAGGTGGTGGTAAAGAGTCGACGTTGGGCGACATACGCGGGCGGCACGGTCGTCGTAAAGAACTAGGCCTGAATAATTAACGTAACCGTTGTATCGCGCCCGGGCTAATTATAGGGCCCCTCTCCTTCGACCCCCTCGCCTGTTTAGCATATTCGTTAATTATCGTACCTATACGCGCTGCTATTGCTGCCGTGTAGCTATTTATGCGTCGGTATTAGTGTAACCTGCGAGCGAACGAGAGCACGAAGTATCTCGCGCGCGTCTACGCCGTGCGGGTCGCGTGAGCACGAATATTCGCGAACATATTTCACACTGAAAAACCTCTGAAAGAGTGCTTCGTTTACTTGCAGGACGCGATGCTGCGTGTCCTGATAAAAAAAAAAACGAGTAAAATGTGAGGGGCAAACTCCAGCAGAGGAAAAAAATGATCCTAAAAATAACAGATTGTTCATCTTTCTAGGATCTCGAGGATCCTTTCGCGTCGACTTCATCGTGCAGTCAACTAAAGAAGTTTTACCAATCGCTAGCTACCTACACACAATTGAAATTAGTGAATTTGCTTACAAATCCTAGTTATTCACAGTGATTCCAGATTAATTTAATCGAAAGTTTGTCAGGATTATCAAGTGTCTCGTAAAATCCAACAAGACGAAAACTCCTTGGCTCTCAAGATTGATCGAACGGTACGTTTGACCTTCGCGTCATGAGAATCGGATGGAGATGTCGCAAAGTGACTGTCATGTGCCTGGCGCCCCGAGGGTGCCGATAAGGGTTGGTTTTACGCGTATTTGGACGTTTATCGCTGACCGCTGCTGGGTACTCGTGACGGTGAAGCCGGCGGCACGCAATCCAGACGTTATACGTTAGTCGTATTCTCGTATGAGTGCGGTAATACCAATCCAAAGTCCACCCTTCTGTCCGTTGAAATTATATTACTAGACTGCAGGTTAGAATATGAGCAAGGGAGAAAGCGACAAAATGACGGAGCAAGAATCCCGCTGTTATATTATGCATCTCTTACGACCAGGAACAGACACGAGTGCACGATTCGAGACCGGAGATACCGGACTTCCGATTACGCATTAACCAGAGTTCCGGAGGGTCTGCGATCGTCCAAAAGGACAACGAGCTAGTTTGATACGAAGATACGATGACGGTGTCATTCGCCTATCAAGTTCGTTCATCAGGCATGAAGCGAGCCGTGTATACAGAGTCACGACAAGCTCGAGTGACAAGATTTTCCAGCTTCGAGGGAGGTTGCCGAAGCGGATTGTGTCGAGCTCGGAGCATAGTACACAAGGAATAAGTCTTAAGGACTCGAGAAGCTATACAATGGACAATAGTTTTGCTGTTGGCAGTAGAAGGTTTGCTCTCGCCGATAAATGAGCAATAAGACCGACGGCGAGAGTGATAGCTCCATTTAACGCCCTCAGACTCGGTTCTATACGGCTTTAGCAGATATAGAGCACAGCGGTGGCCAGAGGGGTCTCGACGAAGTTTGCCTCTGCCGTGTTCGCTTACATTATCCGTATAGGTACTCGCGTTGTACGTGTAAAATCCTTTAGTATACGCGCAGTACATATGGTAGAGTCACATTGCATAATAAGACTCGTATCGCACAAACGCGCTTGGTATTATACCGAAGTCAGCGACTGGTTTCGCCTCCAACTGCCGTCCAGTCACGGTTACCGCCCCTTCGCCAAGCGATACTATCCATTTTAGAACGATATATACACCAAGGTATACAGTGTATTCCAGTTTTCGTCACGTGAGAAATATAAAAGCGGAAGTGGAAGAAAAATGCCCTCGCGAGACTCTTTAATTATAAAAGTAACTCTACTGCTTCGTATCTTTTATTCGTCGTCTTGCATGAGTCACCTTGGCTCTAGAACGATCGATATTTCGAAATGTAGATCACTATTTCTAGTGTTTGACTAAGTAAGCTCTAGGTAAGGTGTGAAAAACCGAGCACCGTTCAGTAGCGATACAAAAAGGTGGGACTGTGTCGACTCATTCGACCGTTCGTCCGATGTTATCAATTCTTTTGACGACGATAGTCACGCTTTGTTGAAGTTCGACTTTTCGTATCACTGGGTCTCTCCAGATTATTATGATGTATTTATGAATCAGGAGCGAATCTTTCAATCACCCTCCAGCGCACCTTCTCGCGTTCCACCAAATTTTGTGATCGTGAATTTAAGCATAATTAATAAATCACGTCTGTCGAAATCTTGCTGTAGAGCAAGATGCAATAGTGAAATAATAAAAATTCTCTTTTTCATATGATGAAGTATATCAAAGTTTGAAAATTCGATTTTTTTCTATAGCAATTAAGAGTTTTTAATTTTTGTGAAATCATTTCATTTTTTAATTGTAATAATAAAACTGTAACGTAGGAAATTATCAAAGGGCTAAGAAAGCTCCGAAATCACAGTCAAACGATGTTTTTTCTTTGTCGACGATCAATCGAGAATTAAAAACGGAAAGTATTTGATAACGTGAAGAAAGGTAAAAATCCTTGTCAAATAGTCCCAGTAAATATGAAAATAATGCATCAATATTTTCTTTTTGTATACGCCTTTTATTTCTAATTTCGGATTACGGATTCTCGTGAATTCCACACAAGCTCTGCTCCACTGTAGTACCTTGTCTTCGTTCTAGCGTGAAATAAGTCTGGGAGACCCGGAGCGCATTTGCTCAAGAAGGGGTGCGCTGGGTGGACTCGCTCGACTATTTGTACTCGGCAACTAGTTGCGTGACGTGCCAAGGTGCTCTCAACCGAGAGCTTTATTTGACGGTGTGAGGCCGCACCACCAAATAAATAACAATATTCGCACTCAATATTGTTAGAGAAAAAGTTTTGAATTTACAGTCACGAGAGATTTGAGAATATGACCCTTTGTTCTTGAACGACTCCGTGATCTGACAAAGATAAAGACATAGCTACTTGGGTGCATTGACTTGGAATCCTTCAATGAATAACTGGGTCAATTGTATGTGACACGTATGACTTGAAATACTTAACACGTCATGATGTATAATGTACGGCTTAAAGTGGCGTGGAGAGTTAAATTCGATTTGTCGACTACACTATTTATCAGATGAGAGCCACTGGTTGTAAATCATAGAGCGGGCGAGAAGCGCAACCACCGTTGCTGCGGGAGAGCAGGAGGGTTTAGCAAGAAGAGAAACGCGTTCTCGTACAGTGAGGTGGCGGGCCGAGAGTTAAGGACGAGAGAAAGCGAGAGGTGGATGAGGGTGGTTCGTAGGTCTGTTGGGAAATATGGAGGCAAGTTGAGTCCCCTTCCCTCGTACCCACTACTGTTCTCGCCATAGCTTGTCCTCAGCAAATAGCCATGTAACTCTACCCTAGTCGTGCGTTTCGGCTCGCCCCCTCCCTCGCCGTTGGAACCTCCGCGTACATAAGACTATACACCATATCGTACAACTTGGTGAAGTCTTTGCTGATTCGTCCGTACACTGTACTCCGGTATGTGTCGCAAACTACTTAAATCTTACTTCTGGCAGAGCTTTGAATGCAAAAGTCCGTTCATTATATTTCACGTTAGTGATGAAATTCACTCCGTTCTTTTCTATTTTTATATAAGAGAATCATGAAGGATTGATTTAATTTAACAGTTATTCAATCCTCTTTGATTCGCCTATATAAAACCAAAAAAGAGTAAAGTCAAAGAGGATTGAATAACTATTTTATTTAAATGAATTCAATCGTGATGCAAATGGAGTGATAGAAAATGAACATAAAAATTATTCTTAGAAGAATAAAATTCAACTATTTTATGATTGTAGCAGCTTCCTGGTGACCTAGGTCACAACTGATGACATATCCTGTTTTTCTGATTCTCAGGAAATGTATTTTCCTACTAATGTAGCAAATTACTTTCCCCAAGTCTAATACTCTTGAAAAGAAGAATCTCCGGAGGACGACTATACAGATTTCATTTATGCATATTTCATATGCATATAGCACTTAAATTTTCTAAATTAAAGAGTCAACTGATCCCTTAAGGACGATAAAAAACGGTGTTTCACTAACGTACTCTTATATTATTTCTCCTGAATGCTAATGAGATTATACAGTGTAAAAACAAAATGGAAAACTTGCGTTGCTATTGCTGCAGTTGGTATGTATAGAGTATGTGTTACTGTATGCAAAGCGATAGGGCGGACACGGTTGACAATAAACCTGCTTTTCCACCACTCGCCCCACCCCCCCAATCCCGCTGCGTTTGCATACAATATTTTTAAAATAAAAACGCTTCGAGTAGCAGACCACGCGACACGATAGTAAGTACAAGTGGTGGGGGCAAACGAGTGAACCGGCGGGCGGGAGGTCGTGCGATAGGCGAAGGGCGTTCAATTTTAATAAGGTACTGGCGAGACCGCTCGTGTGTGGTGAAACTATGCTGCTGCTGCTGCTACTGGCTACGGGCGCAGTGGCTGTGGCATTGGTGTGGCACGATATAATAACTTTCGCGCACGTTTCGCGTTGTCGCGGTCTAACAGTGCCACCGGTGGAAGTGGCACAGGGAAGAAGGAGATAGGACGAGAGCTGGGTGGGACGGTGGTTCGGACTAGCATCGTCCCCGAGGGCGCTAAGCACCCGCATCCGAGATTTATCTCGCTCATATCTGGGAAACCGTTTTCGCCGCCACCCTACCTAGTTGCCTCGCTCACGCTATCGTTCTCTCTTTCGCACTAACGTGCTCCGTTACGATTCTCAGGGTTTGGACATTAAACCCCGAGCATCAGAGCGCGCACGTGTCACAGAGACAATTTCCGAAATTTTCGCCTCTCTCTCTCTCTCACTCTGGTATGCGATGGCTAGCGGAGGCCGGCTGCGGCTCCCGCACGTCAGGTGTTTTGCGGTTGGTTGGCCGTAACGAACGCGGAACCTGGATATGTGATTTACTGCCAAGACTCGCTGATACGGCGATTTAGGACACGAAAGTAGGAAGAAATGAGAAAAAGGAGAAAATTGTTATTGTCCAAGAGGGAATAACTAAACGATTTATTGCCTTCGGGGATTTGCTCTGGAGTCCTTGAACTTTTGACTTCACAAACGAAGCAGGGAGTCTGTCACACGATACAATGATAAAGAGAGATGGTATTCGGGACTTCAGCAACGAGGACAAATTTAATATTTGCATGCTAATGCGATTATGCGCGGCGCGTTGGAGACCGCGAGGGTACGGTGGCCGGGGTAAAAGAGAATAGAGGGTGATTGGGGATGGAGAAGAGGAGATAGACTCTGTCGAGAGCCAACGCAAGCAAACGATGAAAGGGAGAGAAGCTGTGTCAGGAGACAGTCAAACGAGAGGGAAAGGAAGAGAATGAAGAGAAGAGAGACGAGACGTGGTGAGAGAAGAGACACACCACATTCCGTCCCAGTAGGGAAATGAATCACATCATTATGAATAATAGCACGCCCTGTCGCAGTGTTCTCGCTGTCTGGTTATTAATAGTAATGACTTAGCAAGGCTTTTCCACAAGGGTAGGTAGTGAGAAACGTGAAGGGCTGTAAGGAGGGGGTGGCCTAGCTGAACGGCGTGAACTCTATTGCTCTCGTGGTTGGGATCTTTGTCCCGTGAAGCACGCACTCGTATTCGGATTTCTCATGAGCGCTGAGTCCTCCCATGACTATCAAACCATGCGACGAGTACCAATCCTTGGAGGATACACCTTTGTCGCTGTCTCTTCTTTACATTTACATCGAGTCACGGCTTACGTAACATCTTATATTTTAGCCCGTAATTTATTCGATAAGCGCTACAGCTATGTCAATTTCATCCTACAAGTACAAGATTGAACTACTGAACAATATTTTTTTAATATGTAAGTAAAGGTAAATGTGATTTTATATGTAACGATTAAATTTGAAGATTATTCCAGTTACCATTTACGTTTGCATAATATAATTAACAAATAAAATCTGTTATTATTGAAAGATATCAATCTGTAATATGTAAACGTGTGCTTTTTACAGACAGTGGGGTATTAATGATGCAAAAAACGTAACAAAAACAAACGTTACGACTAATATATACACGAAAAACTGATTAACAAAATTATTCGGTATTGCTCCCGGAAACCATGAGGAACGTGATAGGTATGTTTCAAAGACTCGTGTCCCATGAATGCCAGAGAATTTGCAGAGGTTTGCGCATGTGTGTATAGGGTCAATAGCTTCACGGTGTCTCTTCTTACCAAAGGGCTGTTGCTGCTGTCGTTGATGCAAGCCGATCCAAGAGTACCGAAACGAGCCCCGAGTGTCCAATGACCTCGATATTAAATCCTCCTTTAATACCTTACACGACAGTATACGGGGAGGATGAGCAAGAGTAGTGCCATAGGAAAAACTCACATGACCATACGCTTTACCGAAGACTCGTGACGATTTTTTTAGGAGATCGTGTTGCGAAGGTTGAACGTATAGTATAACTGAGGGTGTCTGTTACTCGATTGCGGCCTTTACGAGTTCGATTCAACTCAAGCGTCAAATTTCAATTGATCCGCTTCTATGTAAACCGACTTTTATCCTGTAGCCATGCCTCTTTGCCCCTCAGTCACTCCATTTGTATTGTCAGGATTATATCGAGTTAATAGAATCACATCGATTAATATTCGTTTTATATTCATTATCATGATTATGATTATCGTATTCGAATAATAATTTTTCAGTTTCATAAAACATTGAATCGTTTTTACTTGACTTTGATCCAAATCACAATAAAGTTGTTTGTTTTTTTTTACTCAAATAACAAAATGTGGATTTTATTCCACAATTCTAGTCGCATTAGCTGCCTGTTATCTGTCAGTCGGTCTCGTCGTGCATTAAAGTTATCGAAGTTCGAGTCTCCCTTTTCGTTGTGACGATATCGCACCACGCGCGAGAGGGGTTGGACAGCCTCGACTCGCATAGAGGCTCGTAGCTACCTACCAGCACACGTACCGAAGATCTCTATCACACGCGATACGATATTCGTTTATGCGGCAGCGGTGACGGTAGCATCCGGGATGGTGGGTGGCAGGCCTGGAAGTGTCACTGAGTGTCCCACACAGAGAGAAAGAACGCAAACAGAACCAGGCGAGGTACACGACTCACGCAACGCACGCGTGCTCTGCCCAGAGTGTCGCACGAGGCTCCCAAAGGAACTGCTCCCGCTTCTCTTGCCGAGCTGGCTGAGTGAGTGGTAAAAGTGAGTAATGACTAGTCGCAGTGGAATAATATGAAAGAAAGAAGCAGGGAAATGAAAAGGCATCATTGTATTATAGATATATATATAATTGACATATATATTATATGTAGTTGTGCAAAAGCGAATGATTTCATCGACAAAATGCAAATAGAGAAGTGATGGAGTCACGCTCATCAATGACTAACTATCGCTATCTCGCAGTCTCGTTATTCGAATAAACGGAATACCGTACACAGCATAATACGTACTTTTACAACTCTAATTTAGGGCAAACGGAAAACGAAATAGAATCAGATCATACATACTAACAACAATAATAATTATAACACATCGCGATGATTAATGATTACCCAGCATTTCATCTACTAATAACTATTATCAGCTCGCTATGGACTAGCAGTTTGCATATTATTTGTGTAATATGCTGTTTCGAATAAGTTACAGCGATTAAACCCATGGAAAAAGAGCAAATAAAGGTTCTGTGAGCAAACCCCGTGGGATTTTTATCACCGAATTCAAAGGCGGGATCACCGTGATATTGAAACCACACGCTTCTGTTCGAAGAAAAAAAAAAACGGGTGACAAAATTTGCCTCGTACCACACAGAGGATCATCGATTGACGAGGAATCGAAATTCTGGATGTTTTACTTTCAGTACACTCGATAGCACTCACAGATAGGTGATAAAGAATTTCAGAGTCAGAATGATGAAACTTCTGTGGACGGTGAATATAAATATTCGTAGACAGCATTCGTCGCAGGTCATAAACTAACCCTCATCAAATTTACCATCCGTTGTTCATCCGTATTCGTTCTTGCTCTATCTTCTTTTATATTTTTTAAATAGCTGGGATTTGGAAAAATATCAAAGAGAAAGTCTTTCTATTTCGGTGTCCGAATTTTATATCCGA
The DNA here is from genome assembly GCA_963942595.1 of Cylloceria caligata. Lineage (NCBI taxonomy): Eukaryota > Metazoa > Arthropoda > Insecta > Hymenoptera > Ichneumonidae > Cylloceria > Cylloceria caligata. The sequence goes on along the minus strand of OZ012710.1, from coordinate 11,655,309 downwards.
TTGAAATTTTTCTTCAGGGAAAACACGCAACGATTGAAAGATAAAACTTATACAATTTAATATATCTTTTTACAGTACAATTAACTGAGAATAAGTGTAATTAGAGAAATTATCGATTAAATATGAAAGACATTTGCTGGTAGCGGAAATAAACGAGACGAGCAAAACACGTACTTTGCAATAAATTATACAAATATCGTTCGTGATCATCCCTGCAATTTGCGAAATTTCCTTTATTTTATATTTTAAACTGAAAAATTAAACGAGATAGAGGTAGGACTGGTTGGTCCGAGGCGTAGACGCAGTGGCAGTCGGGGCGCGCTTATCCGTTTGCCGGATCACGATACTATCGTCCAGAGTCACGCTTACCCACGGCGAGCCCGCCTAACACAACGAGGACGACGAGGCAAACGACAGCCATACGCTGTTGTTGAAATTACTGTGGAATATCATAGTGCATCGCTAACAATGTGGAATGAACGAGCGAGCGCATGAGACAAAAAGGGGTAAGGAATGGAGTTTTTGTCGGCGCTTTTCCATCGCGTTCCATATATTGCCCTCTGTTTGCCCATTCGTTATCCCGCCGAGAATCGGATCTCACTTTCCTGCCGTCGAACTCACGAGCAGCACTCGCGTAGATGATGTACCTTGAGATATCAGTGGGATGATAACGGGAGCGAAGCGACTAGCAGCTTTGCCGACGCCAATTTCTGATGCTGCTGACGCTCTGTGGAAAGCTTGGAACTTGCGGACGTCGAGAATTGACCTATCCAGAGTTTCCTCTTTACCAACATAGGACAGGAAACCGGTAAAAACGAAGGAATGTATTTTCCCAGAGGAAAATTTGGAACTGGCGCCATCCAGCGTACGAGCCGCGAACTGCGAGGTAGGAAACTGCGTTATGGGTTGGTTTCAGCGGTAACTTAAGGGTGTGAGCAACAGTGCGCCTATCCTTCCAGAGGGAGGACAGACTATCCGAGTGGAAACGAGCTTGCACTTTAATGCCGTTTCTATTCCGGCCAACGTGCTCTCCTGCTCTTCCAAATAAATATATTGTCACGGTTTATTTAATCATGATTAATTATTCATACTAAACGAGATGTTTTTAAATGATCGAGATTATGTATATTCTACAGGTAATAAAACGACTTGTTAAGCTTCTCTTTTCAGATATCGTTCATATTTCGTGGGGCTTAAATCGCTGATTACGTATAGAAGAATGCATAACTAACAGTGTTCGTATAATCCCTTGTAAATAACAATGACGGCTTTAGTAAAACCTAATCTGCGACTTATACTTATTTGAAATAATTAATAAAAGAAGAATCTCTGATCTCGTAAGAAATAAAGAAAATTTAATTTTCTGGCCCTTTTAAATTAATATGTTGAGGCCTTTTGCTGATTCAGAATTAAATTTCTTATACTTACCGCTTCTTTCGAGACCTTGAGAAATTCTTAACGTTCCAAAAAGCAACGGGGGCGAGGTTATTTTAATGATTATTTTATAAATTCTTATTTAAAAATTTAATTCCATTGAAATCCTTGATTCTGAAGAGGATTTCTGTTTATGTATTAAACAATTATTAGAAATACCCGGCATCATGGTTTCAGATGTCCCGTGAATTGGAGAAAATTTCCCTAGTGAGAAACAGACTTTCTCCACGTATACCCCCACCTTGCAGAGCGTGTAGCCTACGAGAGGGATAGTTGGCGGGGGGTGAATCGATACAGCCACGATACAACGAGCGATGTCTCGAAACTCGAAATAGGAATGCGCGCGCACATGCTCCTCTCCACGCCAGTCCCCGTCTCGCTCGCCCTTTTGCTTTATCTTGCTCGTTCTCATCTCCGTTGTTCTATCGAGCCCTTGAAACAATGTAACACGAGCGTACCACTTGCGATGTCGACTACAAGAGCTCGTCTCTTCTCGAATAGTTAACGGCTTCTCTTGTATATTTGAAAGTAATAATTACACGGGAATTGAGAAAACGGTATTAGTTGATTTAGCCAGTTGGTAATCAAACAGCATCAAACAGCACGGGACATGCAGTTCGACACTCAGTGACGTAGTTTGTCACTTACCATTACGTTAACAAGTAGGGACTAATCAAAATTTTCGACGCGTGGGTTACCAGGGATTTGAAACATTGTTCGACTCCTATGTATCAAAATAGTACAATTGATAACATATCCGATATTGTAACAGGATTTTGCTGGTGATTCTGCAACTTGTGCAATTTGACCGATTTGCTACTATAGTTAATAATATATATAATAAGGGCAAACCACAAGTATCTAACGAAACAGCTAGAAGCGAGATTTCCCCTTCACCTTCACTCTTTCTCTATCCCTTTCTCTCCTATTACGAGTCCTGCTCACGCGGTTTAAACCGACAGGATTTATTCAAACTCGTACTTGCGTCGAGCGGTGCGCGGCCCCGCGAGAGGTGCCGGGGTAAATGCGCTTAAATCGTAAACACCGTTAATCCCGTAGAATCCCGACGAGCTTACTCACACACGTGACGTGGCGTACAGGGTATAGGACGCTATGTCCTTTGTATCCTGTGCAAAGCCGAAAGTTCGCCGGTTCACCTTTGAATCTACTAATGCTGCATCGCGAACAAGAGCGACAGTCGAGCCGCAGTGCTCTATGAACACAACCATCAAACCAGTGAGAGAGATATCGCGTGATCGTCGATGCGTTCACAATTTATAAATTCTGCGGTAACGATTTGGACAGGACGTCGAGGGTTACAATTAACTTCAAACGGCGAGTCCTATAACCACGCTCCGTTGACTGTCATGAAACTTTATTCTTCATCGTAATGATTGGTAGGATAGGTCAATTATTTATGTATCCTGAAAAGCCGCTATCAGTCGCTCATTCAACTGGAAATTCTCTATTTCGTTATATGCGCCAGCAGAGGGGGAAAGGAAGATACTTCTAATTCACACCGTCCAGGGCTCAATATCAGCAAATGTGTCATATCATTGGTAACTACTTGGATTATTATCATTGACAAATTGTAACTGTGTGAAGAATTATTATTAACTAAGAGTAACAATTTGGAACAATACCAGAATTAAAGGTTCAACAATTAATCTGTTAAAATATTTATGAGAAATTTAGTATAATAAGTTTGTTCTGCTATGCATTCATAAATTATTTGTACATTTTTTATTAATTAGGTTTCATTTTCACTTGTTTGAAAAAAAAAACTTTTTTCGGGGCATCGAAATGAAAAAAGTAACCTTATTTTGATAAAACCTGGTACTCGACGATTATTGAGAGCGCTCATTACGAATTTGTACTCAAAATTCATGAAGCCACGGTAGCCGATCAAATATATTCCACCAAAATGCAAAAAGTTTTGATTTCGCAAGAAAATCGGTAGAAGAAAATGGGCCACAATGGAACTTTCCAGAATATTTAGGTTATTTTTTACAAAACAGTGAGTTTAATTGGATTTTGCAATTCTTATTAAAATCTCAAAAACCTTCGAGTACCGAGTTTCATTCATTTTAGACCCATTTTTTTATTTTGGCTTACAATATAAATTCGCTATTTTGATTTTTTGAATTTTGAGTTTAGATTCGTCAACAGCGATCCTAAAAGCCACCTAACACAAAGTTTTATACAAATCACATTACTTGTTGTAATTTGGATCACTATTTTGAATATCTGAATTTCGAATTCAGTTTCAGAATCAGCAACATCAAAACTCTCCACGTACAGAGTCTCATTCAAATCATGTTATTCCATCAAGACTCCATCTGGTATCCCTTTGACTATTATCCTCGATGCAACTATTATGAAATTAAAGTAAAAGAAATCCATGTAGTCGATTAGATCTAGAGGATATCGTGCTCATCGTTAGGTAGTTAGGTAGGTCCTGTAGGTTTTAGGATTGAATCCCGCAAACATCACATCTCAGAGAGCGATGCGTAAAAATCGTATGTAGATTAGTTTTTTTCAATATTAATGGAATAATATTATTCGTTAATCACCATTTATGAATCAATTGTCACTATTGATCAGTTCTATTGTCATCATTTAACCAATTAATGGTTTTCTCGATCGTCTGCCCATTTATAATTCAATATATTTCAATAATTTTCCTATGGTCATTTTTCAATGGTTATATATAGTTCATTTTCATGAGGATTGGCACGATTGTAGATTTCTGGTTCACTTATGGTAGACTTATGGTTCATTTCCCAGGACGCCGGTAGATTTGTCTTGAATTTGTTGTAGACTTTCCATTCATCACCTCGACGACATCACTTTATAACGAATTTGCACACCATCGTGGAAGATTCAATGTCGGTTTTCATCCATTTTTCAAATGTATCGTTAACTCGCGTATCACTCTACTCCATATTTTAATTTCTTTTGTGTTAAAAATCTATACTTTTTATCTCGGTCTAATGCACTCAATATGATTGATATTGGAAGTAACTTCCGTGCCTCTGTGACGCACTAGATCATTTGAAATATGCTGCAGATGTTGGGCTATCGTTGGATCAGCCGATCAAGTTAGCCGTTACTAATAACACTATCTTCATAATCTATCTTCACCCTACAGCTTCACTGTAAGGCATAACAGATATACGACTAATAAATGGCAGGTGGATAGCGATGGTGGTAGAGAGTTCGCCTCGTAGACCACCTCACGTCCTATACAACGTACGACGTATATGCGATCCTTCGGAGGGGGAGTGAGAGACAGATTAATGTGACCACGTCACCGTTCGAACAAAGCATCTCACAATAGCTGGATAAAGGGGGTCGCGGGGATGCCATGTGGACCGGTGAGGGTACAACTACCAGGGGTCAACGTAGTCGAACTCTGTAGTCGCGTGAGCAATACAACACACAAGCGCGGATGGTGTGAAATAGACCGAGCGAAATACAGATGAAGGGGAAGGAAGGGGTTGCCAGACCTAACTGGACGCTGGATGTATTACCAACGAGAAGTCATTCGTGGCTATCAACGGCGAGATTTTATGCGCCATCCTACAGTGCACGTACAGCGCGTGTGATACATGTAAAATTATTGTCAGCATTACCATTCTCTTCCCCTAACTTAACTTTCTGTCCTTCCACGCGGCATGATTGCATGCACCATCGACTTGGCTATCTCTCTTCAACGCTGACTATTCTACTACATGTGCGGCAGACCATCATCCCCTCGAGCAGATCAGTCTGCTTATGATCCCAGACTAGAACTGCTTTGCGGTGTTAAGTATTTCATCTCCGTAGCTCACGAGTACCAGCTCGAACTCCGTTAGCAGGAACAATTTTGTTTTAACCTGTGTAAAGTGCCCACTTGGATACGTGAGAATGAAAACTACGAAAAGAGACTATACCGTAGGATAATTTCCTGGAGTACAAAAATGTATGAGCCACGTATAGCCTTCACGCATTATTAATACAGGTGCGCAAGAGATCGATTCGCGTTCGCTGCTATATAAAAGCATGTAATAATAAACTTACCATTGACGATGACAGAATTTTCCATGCTCTATTGTCTGCTTTTTCTGGCTCGTCTTTCGTGGTGTGCCCGATTATTTTTCGCGCAGAGATTCCGACGCAAACGATAAAATTGAGAGGGTGACCACACCCCCGTAGGAGGGTACACGATGCGCGCGCATCTGTCAGACTCACATTCTCGCAGCTATACTCGCAGTTCATATCAGGCCGCTAGGCATGCTCCATACCACGACTAACATTCCACCAGAAGAGTGGAAAGCAGATGGACGCGCTGAGATATTACTCGAAGCCTCGCAACTACAGATACAGCCACAACAAGAGCATCATCATCCGTGATATAAGTTGGAGTAAAAAAAGTTCTTGATCCGATGATTCAGAAACCCGTTTCGGAGTTCAGCCTGACGGGAGGGAGGGACTGGTGGATAAGGAGTATGAGTAAAAGTTAATCTCACGATTTCTTTGCAAAAGTTTGGATAGAACCACCAATCGAATTACCATTCCGTTATTTGACCAGGACGCGAGGCTGTTGCTATCTTTTTTCCTTCCCATGTAATACCATGGAGATTCGGTGGATCGATCAACGCAAACTTTTCACCACAGGCGCGATAAATTTATCAGAATGTAATCTCTGCCAGAGAGAACCCACCAAACAAGATTACATTATTTCTGTGATCACACGAAGGCACATTCAACGTTTTCGGAAAAGAATCAAGATTAAGACGGGGAAAACACAAGGCCCTCAACGAAATACCGTGTGCTTTTAGTATCCTCATGAGAATTTTCGAGGAAAAGGTAAGCCCACTCGAGCATTTTTTTGCAGCAGGAGTGGTAGCCACACCACACCTCGAGACTCCATTAAATCACGGTGAAATCTGTTCCACGGGAGCTCGCGGCGCGTGGCCCCGGCGCACGACGCCGTGCGAGACGCTCGAGAATAAAGAGGGGCTTATTATAAGCGACGGTAATTCCCGAATAAATAACCGTGTCGGGAGTCGAGCCTTCCACCCTGAGCTCCGGAAGATCGAGGTCGAAGCCGGGCCGAGAGCTAGTCGGCTTGTTCGCCCCGTTCGAGCTCGCGAGAAGACTTCTCCTGCTGCTGCTGGGGTTACTGCTTTTCGAGAGGGTTCGTGCTCTGGTAAGGCGGTTCGAGGGGTGGCAAGGGGGTTTAGTCGCGACTGGGACGACGTAGGTGCTTGATTTATCTCGGCGCCGCAAAGATCTGGCTTCGCGTACGTGCCCCGTGCTTCAAATTACCGACTTATAAACTTCTCGCTATCCTCACTCCCTTCCCCTCTTTCTGTGCTCTTTCTCTTGCGTGTACACCTCGGTACTCTTTCACTCAATTTCCGGTTACCCCGGCCGTGTGCATTTCATAGGACCGGCACCCTCGCTACACAACCGTACCACAGCCTATTCACGGTTGAGCATGAGATGTAAACGTGAAATGAGCGAAACCCTACGCTCACGTCTTTTCGTTCTAAAGATTCATCGGACCCGATGCTGCTCAGGGTACATTTATTGTCGAAGTTCTGTAGCAAAGAAGAAAAGTACGTCCTCTTTCTGGTTTGTATTGGTTATGGATGCTCATTGGCTACGTCTCTGTCCTTTCGTATCGATAACGTGAGTTGTCGGTAGATGCCGTATTCTTTATTCTCTGCAGTAGGAAATTGTAATGCCATCCAAGGTTTTCAAATCCTACCTTTGCAGATTCGCACATTGTTTGTATGTCACCGGAAAGATAGTCCATTAACTTGTTTGCTTACCTGAAAGCACACAATTGGAATGATCGATTATTAAGCGTCGAAATAGTTCATCGCGGCGGGTTAGTATTTTTTTGTGTAAATATTCGAAAATTAGGTGCTTGGTGAAATTAAATTGGGGGAGCGTATAGTGGTGGCTTTGATTGACGCGTCGACGAGGGCAATGTGACGTGACACCACGACCGAGTGAAAGGTAGTAAAACAGGGATGGCGGGGAGAAAAATGTTCGTGATGCGAGGGCGGCGAAGAAAAAAGACGAGTTGGTGGGGTCGCGCGGGATCACGGTATACGCTCGCTTATTAAAATTCATTAATTTCGGCGTTGGCGGTCTATGAGTGTTTCATTTTCATGCAAATCCGTTGGGTGTTTTACTGTTCCACGAGGAAAACAGGTGAATCGAGTGACTCACCCTGAAGAGTGAGAAAGAGAAGAACAAAAAAGTTGTTACCGATGTGGCATGGTAGCTGCGGCAAGCAACTCCTCGTAAAAAGAAATATACATGATTCAATGAAAAGAAACAACAATGCCAATGCTCGCTGTATATAACAGTGAAACATTTCCATTTTAAAACGTCTATGTATCCCGCCAACACGTAACGAAATATTCCATAAATTTCGTTTATAGCAGATATTCTGGGACATTCTACATATGCAAAAATGAATTTTGGAAGATAACTCTTGCCTATAAATTCGCACAGTTCAGTCCGAGATGACGAACGATAAATAAAATTCATATTCCAAAGTTGACAAGAGACTATTATTGCAATAATTCAGATCACGTGAAACACTGTTGTGAAATTGATTTATCGTATGGCTGGACGAGGCGTGTAAATCATAATCAATTTACATTATTTTCCGAGATGCAACTATTCACCTATAGTCTATTCCGAAAATTAGTGCTTGCTTCCACGGGTAAGCAATTTCGAGTGAAGCTTTATAAGAGAAAAGGGAAATCCCCGTGTGCTCGATTATAGTTATATGTATCGATATCGTTTAATATAGCGGATATACTGAGAGTCAACTAAGAGGTTGGGCGAAGGCGCCAAAGTTGCCAGCTTATCGTATTCATGCAACATTAGCTGTTGACGTTATTTACCGTGCTCTTAAGCTTTCAATTTTTGACTCCCAAACTTTATTTACGAGCGGTTTTCGTTTTTTTTTTTACGACCCGTGCTATTGGGGTTAACGGTACGTTCCGCGCCGATCAGCAAGCAGGAATCCGCCCTCTGCTCCACGGAGCAAAGCGTTTATGCGCTTTTGTGATGTCAATGTGCCTACATACTCTAGTATCTTGCGTAGTTACGCGAAATAAAATAAAAACTCGTCGAATGTCACGCGAAAATAAAAACTCTCGAGAAAATAATGTGTCGCGAGAAATTCTGAGAAGATTCCAGAAGACGCGATGAATTACGCGGGCCTGGCTCTTGCGTAGTATTATAATGCATGAGTTGTATGATTAATCCTGTCTCTTATTCAAATGTGCTTCTGACTCGGAGACTATCCTAACCTTCGCGCAAGACAAAGTCGCTTTTACACAAGATTTCTCGATGATTAATTAAAGCTTACTCTTCTCTTGCTCTCTGGCACTGGTGGACAGGTTTCTCTGTGAGTTATGACGTGTCACCTCGAGTTGGGATGAGATGGAGTGCGAGCAAGGGAGACAAAGATGGCAATTAACGTTCTCGGAAACTCATTAACAGGACATCTCTCGATACGGTCTGTTCAAGCCGCAAGGAGATCCTTTCGCATATTAATGTCAGCCTTGGTATACAATGTACACTTGCCATCAGTTCCTTTTGGAAGTACGAACGAAATACGATCCATCTTACGGTAACCGTGCATCAGGACTTCATTTGACCTTTCAAGTTCTAGAAATTTATCGGTAAAGCGAGCAGTAAACCGAGCTATACATTCTCTATCAGGGCCAGCAAGAGGATGACCCCCCGACGCGTCGTTAGTTACAAAACTAACTGGTGGCCTCGCCGTAGTCGAAGATCCACTAGAGAAATTTATTGGAGTACCGTCAGGCCCACGTTCGCTGTTATATATGTATACTGTATACCGAATCCGGGAATCCCTTCGGACTATCGATGCGGGTGAACGGACTCGGTCTCGTTCCTCCATCGTGCACCTCATCCTATACCCTACATTTTCTATGCTTTCGGTTGGTGAGAGCGAGAGAAGCGAGCTCAACGAGAAACGTGTTTGCCGCGCGAGGGGGATACGCCATTAGAGCGACGAGTTCACAATGATCAAAGCCCATGGTGGAATGCAATTTGGGTTGCATATTTCCCAGGCGCAATCGATTCTCGATGCAGTGCATCCCCGCGAGCTTCTGCAACGTCGAACGAGAGAACCGATTGCGCGCGCGGGGCGCAGCCCAATCGCCAACGGCGTCGCTCGTGCTAGCAACAGCATGCCCTTTGCACATTCAGTGTGAACAAACCGTCCAGCCAGAAAGGATGAGAACGTATGCGGATACACACGATTCTGCTGGCTGTTGAGAGAATATATGTTTGACTATCCCAGGCGCCGGTGGGCCGTCGCCGATCGAATTACCCCAGTACTGACCAGCAGCCCGCGTATCGAATATTTTCCGAGCATTTTAACCCACTCCCCTCCCTTCAACTGGCTGGACTGTAGATGCCGCGGCGGATTGGAGATGGGGATGGCTGGCTGGCAAAGGCTTCGTTGTCGTCATCCCCGGAGTTCTCTAGATCCTTCGTCGTGGGGTTTGACTGGTTTACTTCTTCGCAATGGAAGCGTGCAAAAATATGCACGATGACGGTATAGAGAGGAATGAAGCGAGGCGGAGAAGCATGGCTCCCCTGGCTCAGTGACCTCTCCTTCGCCGTCGAACCCTAGGGGCGCTGAGGGCGAGGCGCACCAGAGAACCGCTCGAGATCTTGCTCTCGGGCTCTCGCTGTGCATAATCACACAGTCGATGAACGCAAAGGAGTTAACCGTGCGAGAAAAGAGGGCGTATGAAATAATAATTCATAAGAGTATACTTTACTATACGTTATTATATTATGCATATATACTGATAGGGCAGGGAATGTGAGGTGAAAAGAGCTACGTCGATAACATATTCACTTTTGTAATATTAAAATGTTTTTCGATAAACTCGTTAACGAAGCGACCATTTATTGTTCGTTAATAACGTTACTCGTATTATTGCGGGATTATTTTAACTACCATTTCGCAGTAATTACAGAAATCCCGGTAATATAATAAGGTGAAGTATTTACGGATTTTATTTGCATAAAAAGAAAGGTTTTTAATAAAACGGGGACAAGCAAAATATTCTACTGTTGAAAATATCATAACGTGCGTTAAACCGGTTTGGGAGCTCAGTAATAATACAATTACAAATTAGTTTAGTTTTAACGCATTACATTAATATTTATTACAATATCATAGGGGAATGTGGGGCAAAGTGGCCACACGGGGAAAGTGGACCCTTACAAAATTCCAAAGTCTGGGGTAAAGTGACTCATTCCAAAACTAAAATGTTATAAAATTTATAAAATTGTTACTTCAAACTCATACTTATGTTCTCACTATTCTTGTAAGGTTTCGCACGCTATTGAACAATAAATTCAAGGTGATAAGCAGAAAACGAGGAGATCGTAAAATAAAAAATGAAACATTTCCATATTTTTGGAGAAACTTATAGTTGCAAGAGGCTGAGGGCAGGAATAAATATACAAATTGTTAAGAAACGATTATTTTTTTCACAATATTTACAAACATCGCATTGAATACCGATATCATGGTCATCGATACCTGCACACAAAGTGTGAACCTACTTTTGGCATGACATACAGCAGATCCAGTCTTCGGACGAATGCGAGTAGAGTTGGTCGCAATAAATGCAGGAAACGTCATCCGAAAACGAGTATTTGGCTGTCTTCGCGGTCCTTGGTTTCTTGATCTCTAGTTCAGCCCGATATGACGGGCTTGCGATGACTGCGGTTTTCCCACGATTTGCCCGTCAATCATGAGGTTTTATCACTGGTGCTGGCTGGACGGTATGCGGGGAAGCTTTGAACGGATCGGTGGCACGCAATCTACGGAGTCTGAAACCTTGTGTCTCTGCAACATGATGATGAGCACGAAGATCAATTTCCACATGAAAGAATGAGACATTTACCTATGCATAATAAATTACGTACGAGATCGTGTCGTCGGACTTGTTCTTTCTTTCCTAGACTCTCGAACATCGGATTCTTCTTCGTCTGAACTATCGGATTTTTCTCCGTTCGAACTATTCGATTCATCCAGAACTACTGCTATCAATCGTTATCGTCTCTTCGCAGTACTATTGTGTAGGTTATCCGAGGAGCAATGGGCAATGGGTTCGGACTCACGAATCTTTGCTTGTGGTTCTTGCTCAATGGCGATATTCATCCGTAGTTTTGTGTTTTGAATGTTTAGCGAAACGGGTTTCATTACGAACGGCATTTGTGACTCGTCTCCCTGATGGATGTTCTCTTTCGGCACCTCCTCGTTGAGGTGTTCCGTGAAGTTTCGATCAAACAATCTCGTCGAATCATCACCTTTTTTCTTTCAGACATTTGACTCAATAACTCGTTCGGTGAGTTAAAAGGTTGGGACGAGAAAATTGTATAAAGGTCGGGTTCGAAGGTTTGAAATTCACCACTTTCAATACATCTGTCACGTCTTGCTGATTCTCTGACTCTGAGCATGTAAATGCCTCGTCCAAAAATGTCTAAGCTCGAGTGCAATCGCATCCGGGTCCTTTTTTCCCACAAGTTTTGACTCCAACTCTTGTCCAGTACGTTGTAATATTCGCCATTCGTGGAAGGTTAGAGGGAAGATAAAAAGAGTTTCAAAATAGCGATAGCTAACTTGTTCTTCGTCGCTGGCTCGTTTTCGAACTTTGCTTCCATGCATTTTATCGTCTACGAATTTGGTTGGACTGTTGAGCTCGGGTAAATCCTCTTCTTCTTCTTTTATCAACTTTCGACTAAACCGTACGTCGACTTCACTGGAAAGAGATTCAGCACTCAGAAGATGTTCCGGCGAAGTTATCTGAATGGATTTGAAGAAGCGACTCGGAATTGACCTGATGAAGGATCTAATAAACTATTCGCGAGGGAGACTCAGAAATGCCTGACGAGGAAAATTTAGAGACGTCTTGCGAGGAGAATTTGGAGACATTTCGTGAGTAAGAATCGGATGCGTTTAGTGAGGACTCAGAGTAGCTCCACAAGGATTCTGAGACAATTCATGAAGAGGACGCAATGGGAATTTGCAATCAAAACTCGGAGACGATTGGTAATGAGGAAACATTACCATTTTGCGGATTCGAACTCATTTTCGACTCAGAGACGATTGACAATGAAGACTCGAAGAAAATTCGTGATGAGAACTCGAAAGCATTTCGCGACAAGAAATCGAAGAAATTTCATGATTAGAACTAGAGACGACTCACGATCAAGACTCTGAGATGATTTACGATCAGGACTCTGAGACATTCCGCCATGAGATGTCAGGGAGGTTACGCGAGGAGGTCTCGGATGATACTCGCGAAGACGACCCGAAGGGGTTTCATCGAGAGGATTCGGAGATGGTCCAAGGAGAGAACTTGAGTGTCGTGAAAGGAACTCGATTTATTCATCACCTCGGCAGGTTTAAATGTTTCGTCATCGAATACCATTGCAGTCGAATGATCATATGTCTGTTCAACGAAACCCGTTCACTGCGGTGGATGTTGTAGCAGCTTTCGCCATGGGCTAACCGAACACCTCTGCTATTTCAATCGGAGTCACCACTTGGCCAGAATGCATCCATATCTTCACTGCGTCAGAGTAGTCCATCGACAGCGGTCGCAATACGCTTACGTTCAACCGTTGCAGTCGGTGCGTGCAATGTGGCGGGAGACAGAGGATGATGGCGTGATTTTTTCGATCCCAGTCTATCACTTCCAAGTTGTTAGTATGAGTTGTATGACTATCTAGCAGGAAGAAGGACCGGTCTATCTAGAGTTGATTTGATCTTTTCGGTAAACCATTTAAACCAACTTAGGAAAATGTCGGATTGCATCCAACCACTTATGTGACATGCACTTGTCGTTTACCCTTTGTCGAAATAGTCTTCGACAGATGTTTTGGCACGGCTGAGAAGCCCGTTTCATCGACGTTATAAACTCTGTCCGGCGTGAGATGATGCGTCTTATACACAGACTCTAATAAATCGTAGAAATTATTCACTACAGTTTTATTGAAATCTCTTGCTCGTGCGATGGATATAGCCTGTGGTTTTTGTAACATTAATTTCGGGTGCCTCTTGAGAAATTCGTCTACCCAGTCTAAGCCCGCTTTTCCACCGGTGAAATTATGGTCAATATCGTTCTTTTCCGCCAACTGATACGCCAAAACTCTCAACTCGGTTTTTGAAAGTCCGTGAAGACGATTGTCGAGATCTTCTAGATAATTGACCAACTTTTGTTCTTGAGCTGAGCTGGAGACGGTCTGAAATCTTCCTAGTCTTAAAATTAAATCAAAAGAAAGAAAGAAAAAAAGATTAAACAGTCACGACGAAACTACGAAGGAGAATTGATAGGAGGATATGAAAACTGAACTTACCTTTGATCGCAGTTAATTCCATATCCTGATTCTGTGAAAATATCTGGACACGTCTTCTTAAAGTTGTCCGTCCAATGTCGAATGATTGCGAAGCTTACTCTCATTCCATTTCTTTATTGAGAACAGTTCGGATAGCGTTTTTCATGGCAACCTCGCCTCATGACCGCTGAGTTGTTTTTCTTTTGTACACGCGAACCATTATGAACCTATTGGATGATTTCAAGTTTTCGCTAAAGAAGTTTTTCGATGATAGCACAATACTCGTAAAAATTAAAAATGACATACCCGATGGATTTGTTGCAAGGCGATTCAGAATTATTCTCGGTGATAACTAATTACTGGACACTAACGCCGACACTTTCTCGAAATGCGCTTTTATCAGACATGTGTGTGGTCTCGACAAACTACTAACATTCGATCACATCTGTGAGAATCTTGCACCAATCATCAGTTATCATCCAAGTACTTTTTTCAATAACCACCATGGGACAAAGTGGACCCAAAGTTCATTTTTCTCCTGAAAATAAAAGGAGGCAAAGTGGATCCAAGCATTTGCCTCATTTAATTTTTTCATTCCATCCAAGAGAAGGAACATTCGCCCCACTTTTTTTATATCACGGAGTTAATGTTTCATTCGGGAACAGTTGAATTATAACGTCTGTATCGCTAATTACTCAAAATTGTCAATTATACATTTTAACTGCATCTGAGGAGGAATCCACTTTGTCCCATAAATATATTTTGACAAGATACGGAAAATGAGAATGGCAAATGAATTTTGGGACTCAAGAATAGTTGGAAGACCATTTGTAAACCGATAAAACTCGATAACTTGCTCAAGTGGCCCACTTTGCACACATTCCCCTATAGGGACGCCTACTCTCATTAATATTTGCTAGAAACAAATAAAAAATAAACGATCTGGTGCAAAAGCGCGATATGGATGCAATGGTTATGCGAGTCTCCTGTGACCGGTTCGTATTCATCAAAGAACCGCGCGTTGCTCGCAAAAGGTAAATGTGTTAGTAATTATATAATCTCAGCGGATTGCTCGAGTTTGTATCTCTAGCTGTCCTGAAAGTGCCAGCGAGCAAAAAAGCTATGTTTTTATATTTATTTATAAATCTTCAGAGAACAATCTTGGCGAGCGATAAATCCGGAGCACGTCCCAAGTGATACATTAGCCCAGCAAGTTGAAGCTCGCTTGAAGCAACATTTATATGGAGCGCTAGAGCAGGAGAAAAAATACCGGAAGAAAGAAGGTGAATCGAGATAGTGTCGGGAGCCATTACGTTAGAGACCGGCAGAGAAAGTTCCCGTGGGACGCGAGGAGAACGAGAGAAACGCGAAAATGAGTTCCGTTATGGGGAATAGAGGGGTAAAGGAGGCGCAGAGGCTAAGGACTGTGCTTGGATATCTTGGTTGCCTCACGGGGGTCACCACGGGTTACGACAAACTTCTTCTTTCTCGTTCGAAGCTGAGAATAGAGGGCAAACATCGATGGCAACACCGCCTGCGTGATCTTCCTTTCCGCCCTTTCTCATGGGAACCACTCACAGCTTGGATCTCCTGCTCTGTCTCATATCGTATACACATGAGAGCGTTGACGGCAAAATAAGAGTCGTTAACGCAAATCTGTATCTTTTTACTTATCTACTAGCGTCGTAACCCTAGAAAAACGTGAATTTCTCAGATGAAAAGGAGCCTTTTTGACCTTTCTGAATCCCCATATTGATAGTCGTTATGGAAGGCTTGAAGAGTAATATTCACTGTATTGATTACACATTACAGTAATTGTAGGTCTCACGAGTATCGAAAAGATTCCATCAGATATCATAAGATCATGTTTTTTTTGCCACCCAGTATATGAAGCCAGAGGAGACCTCACCAAGAAGTTCTGAAATCATCATCAAGGACCTAGACATCGAGAGCATCGACTGGATACCTCCAAAAGTTACCGAGTGACGTTTTGTCACCACCCAATATGCGAAACTACGGAGATGTTAAAGAGAAAGGTGAGAAATCGGCGATAAGTACCGTGGCTCGATATCGGGATATGACCCCACCACTCGTAGCGTGATATGTGACATAATCTGCGTTTTTATCGGCCCATCCAATACCGTGGGCTAATCAAAACACAGAGTATGTCACTTATCACGTTATGATCGAGGGAGTCATATCTTGAAGTAGGGTCGCTCTAAAATTCGGGATCCTGGACATTCGACGCAACACTCGACGTTGGTTGCTCGGTACCATTTAGAAATAGATTACATCGTCACCTAGCGTTTCCGCGAGCTTGTTTCATGCATCAGCAGTTGTTTGGCGGAGATAAAATTTGTGGACATGCCCTTGCTGGGCAGAGATTCATCCCCACCATTCTAATTTCAGATCCGGCAATGATCTCATTCGTACATTACCACGAATTCACTTTACCTCGCTAATTGCAGATTGGGATGTATATTACCAATCTGGCATTGATACATCCGATACTTTGAGTTAACCTGTTCTGAACAATGATCGAGGAATAATCGAGAGTCCCGTATCCTCTACAAAGTGCAACGGTTAGCTCAGCATCGGAGAGACTATGCTAGTACTGTAACCCATACGTCTTATGGTAAAATTGATAAATAGGAAACATAGCGCCCATCACCACGATCACCGCATGACCATACCACGACAGTCAGGCTTCTGGTCACTGCATTTCAAACTTGTTACCACACTTACTGGTTCTACGCGTAGCGTAGGTGCTAGTGCTACTACTGCTGCTACATGGTACAGGCAGTAAGGGAAGGGGTAAAGCACGAGGGTTAGGTTAGTTGGTTTTGGCTTTTGAGGTTCGGGATGTAGCGGTTTGGGGCAACCCATTGTCCAGAGCGACATCCAGCATTGTAGTACACGTCGCACGTGTATTTTGCTCTCCTCTAGTGCTGCTGCTTCTGCTGTCTACGCTCGTAGTACGTACCTAATCCACGTACGAGCAGTAGCAAGCAGCGTCCTGCGGGAGGAAGTGGAAGTGGAAGAGGTAGACGGAGGTTGGTTGGTTGAGTGTTGGGAGCGAGAAGGGGGGAAGGGATTTTAGAGACCACGTTTTCCCTTTAACGGCGCGTCAACCTCATCCACTTCCACTTTCATACCTATCTATGTATCTATCTCGCTCTAGTCTCGCCTCGTTTTGAAATGTCCGTAACTCCCGGTACCTTGCGCCACCCCGTCATTATCCTGCAATGACGCGGGTTCCGGCGCCGACGGTCTCGTCGCTGTTACTAGACCGAAGTATATTGTCCACGGTCGTGTACAGAGTATAACCAGCAGCAGGAGCCCAGACGCAAGAGCGAGGACCTGCGATAAGCGCGTCTAGAGCAGCGCACCGTCAAGCCTGTGCATGCACTAAGCTCTGAAGCTTTTGGCTCCTTGCGCCTCCCCATAATAGTAGAGATATATAGCATAGTGGCTGTCCGGCGCAGGGGTCGGTTGACTCGTTCTACTCGTTCGTTCCTCCTGTCGAACGTCGATAACCGCCGCGCGTTCGGTAACCTTGCCTCTTATGGCCCGGACAAAGCGAGTGCACATACAACACTGTGTACATATACACACATTCGTGTATACTCTTTCTTCACCTTTTACTTTCACCTATTTTCACCTTTGGTCACCGGACATACCCTTCTCTTTCTCGTCGATTTTAGCTCGTGCCACATGGGAATAAAGTTTTAACGTGAAGAATTGAGTGCGAAGAGTAGTCAGACGGCATCATTTTACTCAATGCCCCTTGTGGGGTCCGTTATCGACTCCTACTGACTCGAGTCTACAGACGAACGCCCACGGATCGGACATCGCCCAAGTACTACTACCCACTACCTCTGTTGCTGTTGGAAAAGAGTTCCGTTGTTATCTCGATGACCACGACGAGTAAGAGCTCGCTTGCCAAGAGTGTCGAAGTGGGAATTCAATGCAGTGTATACTATTTTTCTGTGGATAAGAAGAAAGTGTCCTCGCTCTACAGAATTCTCGATTCTCCGTCTCTGGTGTCTTTAACTACCCACTGGAGGACTATTGTGTAATCTACGTTACGAAATGGTCATATCGAAAAATGTACATACATACACCGTCTTTGAAGTATATCATACAACAGAGAAGAAGTGTGCAATCGAGATCGACCTTTGATCCAACGTATAATTACTTTGATTCCGTGAAATTGATGGTGAATGGTCAGCGGTACTTGGATACTGTGCTCTAACTACGAGGTATGAGAAGGGAGAGAAGAAGCAGCGAAGAATGAATAGTGATGTAGAGAAGAGGTCGAGGATGGTTTGCCGGCCGACATGGTTCGATCTTCCGCTCTTATCTCGAAGAGGCCGCTGGTGGAAGAAACATCCCTCGTAAATATAGAAGGTATAAAAGCCATCCTTTTGATGGAGTGGGCTCTCCAGGGCAAGGTGGTGTAGTCCGGTAACGCTATCTGCTATCATCGTTCGCTCGTTCCGTCCCTGCGTAAAGGATGACCAGCGCGTACCAACACATTCTGACAGCCGCAGTACCGCAAGATAATGGATCGCTCGCTGTCTCCCTCCGATTCTACATGCTTTGGGTCCTTCTTTTCATCCTGCTTCTGGTTCTGATCCTACGGGTACCTCGACGGCTCCGTAGACAAGGGACGCGTGTTTAACGACCCTCGGTTTACGGGTTTCGTATTTTGTTTAAAATCTGGTCATAAAGTGCCCGCTACCGCTCGGTGGGAACCATCCCGTGTCGTCTGGTCGGTAGAACCCGCGCAGGTAGTGGCTGCTTGCGAGCCCGGGCTGGCTTTTGTGTAAAGCGACCCTCTCCCAGGAAGACTCTGTATATGTCCAAGGACTACAGTACGTATGTCGAGTTTCCTTTCTGTTGAGGTTCGATTCTCTTTTTCCATTTTGTTAAACTGACCCTCGTCTTCCAAGCATCTACTCCAGTAGGTCGCAATTAAAAACAACGTGTCGTTCTCTTAAACACTGAATCTACATAGATATATTTTAAAAATTATATTTTTGATATATTTTTGATATATTTTTAAAAATTCTGTCAAGCATCGGTTGTGAAAACATTGTGGATAGCTCACCGAACTACAAATGAATAGTGCAGACGCATTAGATGTAAAATCACATTAGATGGTATTCGTGATATATCCGTAGACTGGAATGATATTAGGCTCAATATGTTGTGAAACAAAGAGTGTCTGGTCAAGACTGGAATGTGCTACAATTAGTATGCCCCAACCTCTTTTCAACAATATTGAATTTTTATAATATTAATTATAAAACTTCAAGATCGTTCGATTCCACGCAGGACGTATTTTTCTATCGGCCATGTGATCAAATGGGCATACAGTTCCAGAAGTACACATTAACAGTGATACCTTTTACAGCTTTCCGTTTCCAGGGCAAACTAATACCCATCCCACAGTTTAGTACAGGGAAAGAGTAGCGTTAGTGCCCAAGACACAACAAGAAGAAACTATAAATCGCACGTTATACTAGAAGAGGTATCCATTAGGGTAGCGAGCTGCGTGTCCTGTTTCCTTTCTTCAATGGCCCCCTTCTCTTTTCCTTACTTTGTAAAACCCTGGTGGGGAGTATCGCACGTTCGCGAGACGAGAGCTATTTCTTCTCGATGCCAAACGCGTTCCAATAGTTTCCACGGTATTTCCGAAATCGTTTTCTCGTCTCGGCGCATGTGAAACAGCGCCGAAAAGAATAGAACCAAGTATAGAGGAAAGTGGACTGAAATAGGTATAGCGATCGACAAGTATGAGATAGTAAAGGCGTTGGAAAAAGTAAGATGGGGACTGGCTTTTTTGCTGTGGATCCTCCGCTCGATGACATACACGTACACCATTTCCGTAACCGCCAACCACACCAGAAACCCCCGCACTCGCAGCTCGCGGGCTGATGGCGAAGTACAGGCAGATAACTGCGGCGTTGGGTCGATGAGTCGGCGCGGTATAGTCAACGCTTTCGCACATGGTATCGTGTCACCCCGTGTTTGCTTAAGCATATACCACGGACTAGCGTGAGGAGCAGGATCTCTTCTCACCCTCTACCGTCTCTCTACGCTGCATGTGCTTCTGCCACTGCTGAAGCTCAAGTTGCACGCCGCAGGGTGAATAACTTATGTTTATCCATGAATTCCTATAGGTATATATCTTACGGGAGACGCTTAAGGCCTCAAATTTTTACATTACGTATACGAGTCTATAGTATACGCGAATATGCAAAGTTTCACTGTGACTGAGTGTCATGTTGCAACAGCATGCAGTTGTCGGTGGGTGGGAGGAGAGTGAATTCTTGAGAGGGATGAAGAAGTCTCGAGAAGTTATACCTGGGATGTACCTTGGGCCTCTTTTTTTTACAGTATTGTGCAAATGGCTCAACAAACTTACAGAACACTTGTTCCAGCAGTTTTAATAATCAAATCGGAAGAAAGAGGTTAATGTTGAGTGAGTGCTCCCTCCTCGTGGCCTCGCGACACACGTTACAAGCGCCCTTACAACCAATGGTTATACGATGTATGCGTATTACGATTTCATGCTTTTCCACTTCGAATTCGGGAACGATCCTCCTCTATGTCCCATTTCCTTTAGCCTGTGTATCGGTGGCTCCCATGAGGGTGCGAGACATTATTTTTCCGAAGTGGAAGGCGAGAGGCAAACGAACGCGTATCCCGAGCGGCCATAAAGCACTTTTATTTCGTTGAAGGGACAGACTGAAAGAGAGAGGAGAGGAGGGCACGCTTTAAAATTCCGTTCCCAGAATAGCATAGTATGGCATAGAGAACGGGATGACTTGGAATATGGGGAGGACTATAGAAGGTGCGATGCGTAAAGTACGGATCTGGTGGAAGCAGTCGAAAGACGAAAAAAAAAATAAGATGAATGTGAGTGAAGAAGTGGAAGAGAAGTGTACGGGCGGTGAGGGGTGAAAGGAGACATCCGAGGGAAAGAGGTTCTGAAAGGGAAGGGGTGAGAGGACTGAGGGCTGAAAAACTATGCCATTCCAACGCCTAGTTGTGGATTCAGCGGGACCGCTCATACATATGGGACCAATTTACAAAAATTATTCGGATACTGCGGGAAAGGCCGTGCTCCCTGCACCCACCACGACAGAGCCACCCTCATTGTCGTTTTCTTTTTTCCGTAAAGCACCCGCTTCCCTGAGAAATGAAATAAACGGATATCTTTGTCGAAAGATTTGCGTGATTTGGCGAGACACAAAAGAGTTCTGAGAGGTGAATATTACTCAGGTTTAATAGCGATATTATAAAAGTTTGTCCATAACTTATTAGAAGCTGTTAGGTTCATGACTTTCTTTAAGCTGCAGCTAAAATATTCCCTGTGTCTGACCTATTACCGACTATTACTAGTGTCAGGAGCGTTCCCCTTGATCATAAATATTGAAGTGTGTATAAGCTAGAAGATAATATTTTTGGCATGTGTGATGGGTCCATATTAATCCTGGTATAATTAATCCTGGAATGGATATATCGAGACGGTACAACCCGTCAGTTGTATCGTCCCGGTATATTGATAAGTGAACAAATTCGCCATTGGATGATTAAATTGGTGAATTGCTATTAACGAGAAAATATATTTCTTTTACGTTCCTCTCAAATATGCATGTTTCAGGTTTATTTGTACTAAGTTAAAGTAAGAGTCTAGCAGCCGCGATGATAAATAAAAATCACCGAGTCAACTCGGGATATCCCAGAGAGGATTTCGTTCAATTGTTCGCCCTGTGATTTCGAACGCGTTCGGGCCGAGGCGTACGACCACGAATTGAACAAACAAAATTCACCGGTTCACTGTACTGAGTATACATGATTCTGGTGGAAGTGAAGAAACATGGTATACAAATTGCACCCACGCTGAGTCTCTCAGTCCCGAGGCAAGTACACGAAAGAGTTGTCAGACAAGTTGGGTCGAGGTACGAATCTCGGGCAGAAAGACAGGAGGACGGATAAGAAGAGACAAGTACGAAGAAACTAGAAAGCAAGTGGAAGAAAAGGTGTAAGTATGCGAGCGAGGGGTATACTGGAGACTCTGGAGAGAAAGCTGCTGAAGGCCTCAGCGGGACACTCGCCCGACTTTGCTAAATAAAAGCTCACTGTATGGCAAAGCTTTTATTGCGGCCTCGACATTTCTTTTGTATCCGTTCTGGCCAACTGCGTAGCCCTCGCTCCAGCGCCCCTCAATCGGTTCAACGAACAGTATAAGAAGTGTTGTGTATTTCAGTGCCGGTTATATCGTCCACCGACAAAATACAACACTACCACTATATGCACTCATAGTTCTATCTCATTTATACTATATGTATTATTTGTTTCAGTGTATTTTTTCGTACACCCTTTTTTTCTTCTCATCCGACAGTAGTTCATTAAACGTGATTAATTTTTTTTACATTTTATGGTCACCTCGTTCCGAAAATCGATGTTTACTCTGTTGAATAGCTCGCTAGACGCGGAGGAAAAATAAACAGGACGGAGCTTGGTTTGAAGCCATCATCGATCGTTACGCAACAGAGGATTGAATTTTTTGCGCTTAAACGTCGATTAATTTAACCAGCAGCGGAAACGGGAACGTAGAAGCGGCATGGTGGTGGCTTTGGATATAGGGTCTGATTGTCGGAGGCACCCTGTCAGGAACACTGATTGAAATATAGGGCGGAAAAGCCTGGGGCCACGAGTTGCCGGGCGCTCGCCTTCAACACAGACTCACTCAGCTGTGTAGCGAAATCGAGCTAGTAGTAGACCTCGTCTCGAGCTGTGTGGTTGAGGCAAGACGGACGATTTAAATCAGCCCGCAGCACCCTTTAGGCGATCCCTGAATTATTCACTATCGAAATTGTGGCAAGCCAACCCCTTATAATCGAAGACAGTGCCGTCTACCCAGACAACTATGCTAGTAAAGGTACTACCGCACTACCGCTTTGCTTCTGTTTCACGTCAACAATCGCACAGTTCAATTAAGTTGTTTAATGACTCTCAACTTTAACGTAACACCTTTCGATTTCTCTTATTAATAATCATTATCGAACATAATCGGATTTTTACTCCCTAGAATGCTAAATAATAACAGTAATACTTAAATATTTTCCGTAAATGGCTGAAATGAAATATGTACAATTAAAATTTTACGCAAAATGACCGTAATCACTGTTGAGTGATGGGGTCTCGACGCCAATGATCAAACTACGTAAAAATTAATAAAAGACACAAGATTCATATTCACAGTGCTTGAGATTTTTAGCGAGAACATTTTTATAATTGATGGTTTTTAATTGAATGAATGCTATGGCATGATACTCCTATCAACACCATTCATCGAAGCCACTACATTGAACAAAAAGCTGCTCCTATTATACCGCAATAGAAGATACCCTTCTTTGGCTCACATTCTGCTTTTCCTATACTCTTGGTTTCACCGCTGGTGTAATTAACGAGTGGCGTTCCCGCGGTTGCCAGCAATTAAACCGTACCCACTCACGCTGCTATTTCTACTACGAAGCTTGTCGTGGCTCCGCACGCAGAGAGGCACCTACTGCCGGCCGTTTGTTTTGGAAATTGCGTTAATTTGCCAAGCGCTACCGGCTGATTTTGTGAGTGACGTGGCAATCACTGCACAATCACCGAAAACGAACAGAGCACAACGGGGCCGAGCGGAATGCCAGTTGGTATGGCATATCGTATCGCGAATACTACATAACAGTGCAATGTATATTCGAGTGCTGTGTGTATCCTATGTTATACAACAATTATAGGCAGGGAGGGACTCTCGTTTTACGAGCCAGAGCCTCGATATAAGTCGACGGGTGACTTGGTATACTTCTCCTTAAGTATCCTATTTTCGAAAGTGATCACCCTGACTGACAAAGATGATCCAATAATATTCTAATCAAAGTCAACACTTCAGACTCACTCACCAAAGCTTCCGAGCCAAGGGAAGAACCACCACCACTGCGGTGACTCACACCAACCAACCAACAAGCACGATCTCATCGGAGCATCCCCTTCGAGACAATATTTAAAATGTCACTTTCCATCGTAATTAATCATTCATTAGTTGGCACGAAAAGACCCTCATCATCCTTCAAAATTACTCAACTTTTCTGAACAGCGTGAGCCACGACAGGTACCTAAACCACGAGACGAGTTCTCTACTTCAGTGTGCTTCCTGCGTCGTCGACGAGGTTTCATCAATTTTGAATTAATTAATAAGCATCCGCCGTTGCGTGGCTGATAGTTAAGAATCTTCTTATATCGCAAACGTAACAATCGTGTCATGTTTACACGACGTAGTTGATTCGTTGAAATTTCGAATTTTGTAGCGACACACGCATGCATACACGCGCGCGCACGCACGCACACACAGGGAGAGAGAGAGAGAGAGAGAGAGAGAGAGAGAGACGCATACGGAACCTGAAGGAACGTGGACAAGGAAAAAAGCAGACTTCTTTGATGTCAGAGAAATGAGATAGAAACTTTTCCAATTTATTGCATAGCCAAAGGTAAGTAGGAAGAAAGTGGGAGAGAGAAACTTTCTCGATAATTGGCAAAGAATTAACTATCGGGAGGAAGACGAAAGGTTCATCCGGTTGTTTATCGATTACGTAGCAAAATAACCAAAAGAAAACTAAATGTTCACTGGCACGGAAGGAGAATCGTGCACAAAAAGAATAAGAATTGATGGTTAGTTGAAATAAGAAGTTTCGGATATCATATCGAGTGGAAGAGTGCAAATATTTTTCCTCAATGCGTAACGCGTATACAAAGTAAATACTGCGTGGAACAGTAGAAAGGGGTTTCGAGGAGCAGATACAGAATGGGGGACAGATATTGAGTCCGCATATAGAGTCTATATTTCACGGTACACATAGAGTCGCTGGTATGGGAGAGCGTTGGTAGGGGAGAATGGAGCTATTTGACGCAGGGGTTACCTGGCGCATTGGCGAGATTTCCCTTATCACAGTGTATAAAAATATACAAATGCCTGGAAAGCGATATACAGAAATATTCTAAATATGTATCGTGTCTAAAACGGATCCGCTTGAAATGTGCCACGACACCGCATGTCTTTACTTTCATGAAGCGAATACAAAAAGTGACACACGATGATTTCGAGTAATACAACACAATAATTCTCCTTGTAACCGTAAATTCATGCACCCATCTTTATTCTATAACCTATTAGCTTCAAAATGCATGCCCACCGATGGTATTTTCGAGCATTGTACACTGCATGTAGCTAGAATTGTCTTCTAACGTCCTACGAGGTTACATGATACAATTCGTTCGGGGCTCCATAAACAGTTGATGTCTCCATCGAGGAAGCGGATTAGCAATGTTTTCTAATGTTAACAAAAGTCGTATATTTAATTGATCGGTCGTTTCATTTCGGAAAGAAATATTGAAATGTGATAATTGTGTCAAGTAGCCACAGCCGCTCCTACATACACCGCACCTACACGAATACCATCATCGCGCCATACCAATGCACGGTAATGTGTGCGAAATATATACCGCGCGTCTACTTAAAATATCTATAAAACCGAAGGAGTACGTATCCATCGCACTTTTCCATACATACGCACACACATGTAGGGAGAATAGGTCTCTTCACACGCTCTCCCGCTTTTCCGACAATGTACCGTGCGTCCGCTCTCGCGTATAAATCATATCGAAAATTTATTTGACTCAATAGAAATCTGCGTGAAAGTCTAACCGATGCCTACTGGCAGAATAATAACATGCGCCGGTGGCACAATAGGCTTTTGAAGTGTTATAAGTAATATAAATAAGTAATGTAATATAAATAAGTGTTTGAGGTGAATTACCCCAGATATGCCTTTGATATTGTATTCATTGTCCGCATTCGCTGTTTTAAAAATGTGAAACAATTAATTGTGAACGAGTCGCGATATGACGGAAATAATATGATTCCGTTTATCGGGTAATAACTAAAATTTGATTGTTTCGAAAGAAAAGCATAGAAGTGTGTGAGAAAAAAAAATGCGAGTATGATTTTACCGTTTGGAGTTCTACCGGACGTCGACGAACACATGTAACTTATTTTTCAATTTGTACCAGAGGCCCGATGCGCGTACAATCGTCGGGATGTCGGAGGGAGCTCGGAGCTTTTTTTGCTAAATCAATCACTGGTTATTCGCTATTGGTGCGGCGACGGGTTCTCGTACGTTCTCTTTCCCTTGTCAGTGCGGGCGAACGACGAGGGAAGCGATAACGCGCGAGAGAGAAATGCTGCGACAGGGATGACAGCGCTATGCCGTGGGGTTGAGAGGCAAGAGGACATCGTCCTCGTATCAGTCTCGGACACTCGCACGATAGACTCTCCTCAACCACGGGCCTCATCACCCACCGAGCTTACACTCCGTGATCAGGAATGGAAAAAGCTCTAAATTTATTGGGCGTCGCTCGTCGTGCGCCGAGAAATATTATATTTAACATCACTCGCGGACAATCTATCGGAACGACGGAGACGCGTCTTGTTCTCTCGCGATGTCGCGTTACGATCCGCTGAACGAGATTGAATCGATTCCCAATCTTCAACAACGGGAATGCTTAAGCAATGCCAATTTCACGCCGTGTATATGTACACACTGTGATTCGCTACAACGTGACAAAATACGCGCAGTCAATTCATTGAAAGAAAAATCTCTGCGTAAAACATTGTGCTTATCAATGTATATTGTCCCTGCGAAAGCGTGTTATGCACACAAGTGTAAAGATTTTTGTAGCTTTCGGAATACCGGATGAACGGAAACGGCTGAAGAATTTGGGAAAAAGTGCAACAGGGCTAGCGAACGTGGACTATCTTGGATAATGAAGAAGCTGTTGAAAAATGATGCCATTAAATTTTCATCGCAAGCGTCATCATTTCCGTAAGTTTTCACTGTGGTTCTAAGCTCATCGGCGAGAACTTTGCATCTTCGAATCTCTAGAGAAGTATTTGTATGAGACTCAAGATCGTCAACAGTTTTCCTTACAGTATAATTGTTCAATAATTCCATTTCCTGAGACTGTTATCGCTTAGCATTTACTACTGATTGTGAGTCATATCTGCTACGATTGCTGTTTCTATCCGCGAATAAACTTCAACGCGGATCTAACTAACGTAGAGAAATGTAGCTGCGGAGAAACATCATATAGAAGTGTGTCTGGCGGATCATCAGAGATAGCGAAATAGCAGGAGATATACGATAATTGTTCACGATTATTGGCCCACCGAGAAGCTAACTTCGGGACTATCTCAACGTATACCTGGCAAATTGTTACTAACTTCATCCGTTTCTATTCTCTTGTACCTTTGGCATTGCTTTGGTGGATGGTACTTGCTCTGATAGGCTTTCTCCAAGGTGAATTCGCTGCGAGGATATACTCTGACGTGCAACACCTAGAACACCAAACTCTACTCGGTCTCACCTCATTCAGTTCAGTTGCTCCATCGTCTCGCACGCTTCACCTACAGAAAACGAACTCTCCGCTAACTCGATGTGTGGGCAAGCAGAAGGCATATTGTCGATCTCTCTGCATCGCCGTGCCAAAGTTGAGCACCTAACATTACTCGAGTAATTAATTACCATAACGATAACTGTTACTCGAATAAGTTCTGTTTTATTGCAATTAATTACAATTACCTGAAGAATATATGATTTTTTCTTTTTAATTATAATTATTCGATTTTTTTCTTGTAATCAATTGTAATTAGCAATGCCACGAGACGAGACAAGATTTAAAAAAACAGCTGTTTGCAGTTGTAGCCACGTCCGAGTTCACAACTTTACAATTTCCCATTAAACTTGCCGATAGTTCGATCGATTCTCTAGTTACAGAACAAATAGAACAAATGTGTTTTTGCCAATAGTATTATTATTTAATATTTTTAAATATAATCGATTAGAGAAATACGAAATGAACAAGAACTCGAATGATTATAACGCATTTCAACTCAATTACAATTTCTTTGAGAAATTATAATGAATTTTAAACGAATTAAAATTTCTTTGAGTAGTTTCAATTCAATTTGTAATTAATTTAATAAAAAATCGTAAGTTGGCAGAACCAATTTTGGCGCCATAAAACTAATAATAGTTGATAGAACCAACTGATGTGTTGAATCAACCAACCAACCTGTTGGTTCGTCCAGCTATTATTAGTTTCCTGGCGCCCAAGTTGATTCTGACAACTCACTATTGTTCTCCGTATGAGCGAAATTGTAATGAACAATTATTGGATAGAAATTACATAGTGTAATTCATAATTAGTAATTGTTCCTAACTATTTTGCCCGTAATTCAGAGCCGTACCTAACTATCAATTTTTTTTACAATCAGATTCCTGGATTCCTGGTCGCACTTACAGGTTGCCATAATCCTCTCGGAATTCACTCGCTGTGGCAACGCTGTCCCGAGTAGAAGATACATTGTTTTCGATAGCTGCAGCAGTAAGGGAAACATCCAGAGAAGTAGGGATGCAGATAAACCTGAACTAGAATGGGTTCGAGACCCCCGACAATAACTCATCATTAATAACGTCAATGACGGCTATCGGTTCGTGGCTTTCACAATGAAGTTTAGTTGAAACTCGGAACGTGCTTGTGCTAAACCAGTAATTTATCATCTATCACTGCATCATGAATGACAGTGCGAGTGGGTATACTGAATCATGATCCAGTAAAGTTACCACTATCTTTAAAATAAAACAAACAAAGCTAACAAACAAAAAAAAAACTACTTCGTCATCCAAGAAATATTGCTTCAAAGTAATTTCAACCATTTCAATTTCAAATGTCGAGAATATTATGTTACGCATTCCACTTCAGTCCTGTGAAACTGTCAAATCCTGGGAGTATTGTCCTCGGAATTCATGGTAACTTTGTGTTAAACGGTAAAACCAACAGCGAGACGCTAGGGGAAGTATTAGGGTTGGGAAGGGTGTAGGCGTAGGATAGGTAAAGGCTGGACTAGTGTGTACATCAAGGAATTGAGTTCTCTAGATACGTGTGTACTATGTGTGTAGATGTTTCAACAGCAGCATCCCATTATATCGAGTCTCTTGAGGTTCGCAGATTTGCTCGAATACCTATTCTGGCGTAGACGTATATATAACTATATAATGCACACAATATATATATACATATATATATTCTAGGAAGGTGCCTCGTATAGCTCACATGGGGGCGAGCAGAGGTAGAAAGGGTATAGTAACGAGACCTTCCATATTCATGGGGCACCAGCACACACTCGCGCAAATTTAATCCAGCGAGGACTCTCCTCTCGCTCTTCCCACTCTCGACTCGCTCACGTTAGTTAGCTTGCATGTCTCGCCATTTGACTCACCAGGGGTTTTCTCTGGCAGCGAACGGTCCTGACACCTGAGGGCCAAGATTTCAGACTGAGACTTCATCCATCATATTCATCAAATTCGGTTATAACGTCTAGACGCGTTTTCTCGGTTCATTAACGAATGTTGGGTAAAAACAGAGATGAAGGTAGGAATGGACAGAACAACTTAAAAGAAAGTGGAGAGAATTTATACGGCGTTGGGTGATGATCAATGTTTGAGCCCTTTTTGTGGATATGTTTTTTTTTTTTCTTATAGGTGTTCCGCACGCGATGCAGAGCAACGTTTCGTGACGCATGAGACGTACAAGATGAGAAACACTGTTTGTCGTATGATGTATGAAAAGGGCGGTTAGGGGATGGCAGAGCGAATAGGAAAACTCCGTTTCCAGCGTGGACTGAGAAGGGAGAATATCAACACTTGGAAAGACTCACACTAACCCTCAGAAATTGGCATGCGAACTTGCTGTTTCTCACTCCATTATCCACGAGCAACGACATTCACTTCAGTCTCATCTTCCCCCTCGGTCTTACTTCATAGTGATACAACATGCGTAGCAAACATGTCTCGGACAAGTCGACGATTCAAGCAACATGCGTTTACAGAGGCGTAGGTATCGGAAAATCGAAACTTGTTCTTCTTCTTATTTTAGAAATTTATTTCCAAACAGAATAAACTTTTCTCTTCTCATTCAGTCTACTTTGAGTATTATATTTCATTGAATTACTGATCAGTGCTAATAATCAGGAATCTGAAAGAACCCATTATTTTTCTCCTTCGCGCAGATCATTCTCATAATAGTAAATTGTATAAGTTCCAGAAAAATAGATAGTATCAATTACACTGCGGTGGATGATAAGCTATAAAAGTAAGGCAATATCGTTGAACGTTTCGTTTTATCTTGTATCTCGCTGCTCTTTCTCATCTTTTTTACTCTCGGTATCGTTCGTGACCACTCGCAATATTCGTGAGACAAGTTTATCTCGAGTCTAACTCTAGCAGAAGGGACGGGAAAGGGCTGGAAGGGTAGATTGAGTAGGCAACTTTTGGAGAGGTCTGTCGAGCGTGTGGCTTGTTCGTCAATTCATGAGGTTGCGAGGGTCACAAGCACGCGAATGTCAGAGCAGGATAATATTTATACGAGGGTCACTAGAAAAGGACGTATACGTGAGTAGGAGAAGTAGGTAGAGTAAAGAAAAGAAAACCAAGAGGAACAGAACATAGCTCGGCGCCACTGTCCTGGAATAACATTCGACGTGGTACGTTCCAAGACATGGGGAAGGATTTGTCCAAGACTTATCTGGAATCAATCCGGTTATAACGTTTATAACCCTCCGGATGTCGTTCGGCCAGGCGGGTGAGTCTCACGCCACCAGGGTGCGATACCTTTTCGCTCCACGGATCTATACACATATCGGTGTACCAGCTCTTTCCCTTAACTCTCACCAATTCTTCTCAGCTCGTCTTGGCTTTCGAAGAACATGTCTCATGGTCATTGGCTGTGTCAATAGCTGATAGTATAACCAGTGACACAAGCCATTCCAAGGATCGCGTGCCGGAATAAATGGGGATCAGCTAGCACGGCGTCTCGTGGGCTGATCTGATTCTGTGGCTTGTATGTTTAACTCCTTAAATTTTCAGTATCATACCGTGCACCGTTTCACTCTGTATCCTAAGAATATTTATGTTGCGGAAATTTGATCTTTCACGTTAAAAAACGCTTTAAATATCATGATCGAATGGTGGAATTTTCAATAAGTAAAAAAAAAAAAAAACGTCAATATAACTCTTACTAACTTGTCAGAAATGAATACTCCGAATGAAACGATTTCATCAAGTTCAATAAATACAAATGATTTTGGCACAACCCAATTTATTTTCATTAAATAAAATATGACCGTATATTGACACATGCATTGCATTGCCTGAAATGTACATATATTTTATTTCATTTAACTACATAAGAAGCTTTTTTAAATGAAGCTGTCATAAGAGATATATCAAATCTATATAAAAGAACATCCAAGCAGATGCAAGCTTGTTGAATTCAGGTAAACGGCCTAGTTAGTTGCAGTGCAAGCCAAAACCTCTCACCCTAACAGTATAAATTCATAGAAACAAACAAGAATATGATAATGCACCAATTATCGTCACTATTGGCTGTTCGTCGAATGGTCGGAGAAACTCTAACCTAACCAACTCTTTAAAAAGTATATCTATACGTACTAATTCATACACCGTCCGCAACTGAGCCTTTTACCTCAGATGATTCTTACAAAAATAGATAAGAGGAAAAAGTTTGAATACAATTATGCATTTCTGTTTCACGTATTTCATAATTCTTACGAAAAACATAGATTGTTCGTTCTGTACACTTTACTGATTGTAACTGCAAGTTTTGGAGACAGGAATCTCGATGAAAAATTGAGATTTGGTAAGAACGTCGAGAGATGAAATTGAAAGATCAGCCATTTATAAGTGAGCGGCTTGGGTGCAAACCACCGAGGAGAAGCCGCCGGAAATTGAACATCTAGTCCTTCGTCCACGCAGTACCGCGTTCAAGAAGGTTTTAGTTTCGCGATACGATCGCGAAATCGGCTTCCGCAATGAAACTCGTGGTAGTCCTCACCCATGTCAACCAGCTCAAGTCTCATATAGGCCGTTTCCGTTTGAATTTGCGGACAACGCTTTTACCGTCCTCGCATGATTCAGCGGTAGGCCAGGTTCAGTGAAGCCCCTGCACCGGCAACCTCGGGGCGTGATAAAATCCAATTTGATACTGGTTCCACGCCTTTAAACCAACCAGCTCTATCTCACTTGTTCCTACCTCGGTGCTTCGGACTATTTTTCCGTAGTATTCCGATAAATAACCCGGGGACGACCAATCTCGGAAATTTCATTTTCACTGCCCTCACTGTGGACTTCACCGTACGTGTCTCTCCCTCCCATTGGCAAACACTACGAATATACGCTATACCCGTTCACTCGCGATGCAACGGGCCGAAAAAAAGATTTATAAAACTGCACGCTGTTGCACCTGAGTACATATTTATATACACAAATATCTAACTAACGAAGAATTCCTCGATATCGAACGTCATCGGCATTTCTCGAGACGAAAGGTTATGAGTTATATCGATTTCTTCCTAATCTTCGTTCAATCTTTTCAAAAAAGTTTTCTGTTAACTAATCTCCTACAATCTACAGTATATTTTTCTACAAAGAAGTATGTTTGTTGGATAGGTATCAGTTAAACCATCAAAAAATTAAACGAAACTTTTCTGCAAGATGATCTTTTTGTTAAATTATGTTGTTTTTTTTTTTTATGATATTGCTCTCCAATGAATATTTCTGCACATAAATGTCGAATTATGACTACTTATTCATACATGATCGTCGTCAATCTCTGGGGGATACACGCCGATTTATCGTTACATTATTCACCGCAGAATTTGCCTTGGTCTCGCATCGAAAGTCTACACGGAGTAAATACACAAGTATAGAGGGAAAGAAGAAGCAAAGCAGGTTGAATATGTCGGAAGAGAGTTGAGAGAAGCAAAGAGGCAGGAACAAGTGAGAGCTGCTACAGCTTCTCGTGTATACGCATGCTATAGTACAGGCGTTATGTGTCGTGCACATGAGGGGGTTGCTAACGTACATGCACTGCCACCGACAGATTCCTTCTCGAATTCAGAATAGGTTACCGCTAGACGAGAAATAAAAAGTGTAGGAGAAGGAGAAGTGCGAGGAGAAAGCAGTAGAGAAACCGAAGAGGTTTTGGCTGTTGGACGGGTCCGGACGAGGAGGAAGCGCGCAGCTCAGGGGTCTGGGGTCGCGGAGGAGATAGAAGTTGCCGAGGCGAAATCGAGGCAGGCAGGCAGGCAACGGGGCCACATCCATCGATAAATTGGCAAAGTTACGGAATATTGAATGCTGCCAGCCACTAAAACTCCCTAGGGCATCCGACGCCGGTATACGTACGACGGAGAAAGGTCCGGGTGGACTGAAACGGGAAGGTTGGTGGTGCGCGGAGCACTCTTACCACGTAAGGTTATTCGTGCTATTGGGACTAGTACTGTAGAATGTCGGTAGCAACGAGTTATGTAGCACGAATGTTGAGGATTGGAGCTAGAGAGCGGAAGAGTAGAGGCGGAGTTTTTCCAACGCGTTTCGACGACGATATAGGTACAAAAATGATATTTTCCTCACATACGATCCAGTGTAATACAGGTATGCGTGAGTATAGGTATACGGGTATGAAGAGGATTTAGTAGATGGTAGATATCGGAGCGCGCTCTTGGTCGTTTTTTTTACTAGCGGGCGAGCTCGTCATTGGGAGCGAGAAAATCGTCTACTTTTGCACCAGAAATTCCCCAGCTGGTACGGAATTACGATCCAGACGTGCACGAGAATTTCGTCAATTGCATTCTTATTTCACGGATTCAGCCTTTTTTTTCTTAGGGATTTAATGCACGATAATCGATAGACTGCGCATTGACAAAACCGAACGGCTTTTGTTTGCCCGGATGCGATTTTTTATGTACATTTTTAGTTTACAGTCGAAACTGACATAAAAGATAGCTGCGGTGGTACGCACAAGCAAATACGGAGCCAATTGGAGATAAATAGATAGGAATAGTACAGCTCTGCTACAGGTTGGTAAAAGAGCCGGGTTGTAGAACACGAGAGGACATTGATATAAACCGACAGAGCGCGAAGGAGAGTGAGAGAATGCGTTAGTGGCGAATAAAAAAAAACCGAGGGAGCGATTGCTAGCCCGCAGCCATGAAGAATCGACGTTGCGTCAAATCGTTAATTAGTTTGCCAATTGATTGTTGGACGACGGGGGTTGCTACAGTGAAGCTCACTCTGGTTTCCACCTCTGCCACTTGTTCTCTCATTCTCGTTCACTGCATGCGGGTGCAAACGGCACATCGCGGTTTTCCACGTTGGTAATTTGGATATTTGGTGAACTTGGATAGAGCTAGCACTGACTTAACTGTGTATCTAGCAAGAGAATACGAGGGAATGCGAATTATTATTTTTTTACGGGAGCAGTCGATACCCGTATGTTTTCTTCCATTCTCAAATAATTTTGTAAATAACGGTCTCGGTCTTTGCTTGGTAAGATATTTGTATAAAAAATATTTTAACGAATGTATCGATGCGATTCTGTGCAGTGATTTCTTAATCTCAATTCTGAATATCAAATTACATAACACGGTCGATGAATAACTGAAACGTACGATAAAATGTCATCGAACGATGCGATAAGCGATTTTTTCGGCACAAAATATTAATTTTTTGGCAATTTACGAGGATACGTCGAAGAGACGTCGACTTGAATACCGTGCCAGCGTACGCTTGTTATGCATCGACCTTTAAGTTATGTAACCGGCGCAGCTCAATCCAGAGTCGCAGGTTACGCCTTTGAACGATTTCGCTCCGCTGTCGAGGGTGCAAGCTTCGTTAGCATATCGCGACTCGACGACGAAGAGCGCGACAGAGAAAAATCAGCCTGGCATACGCTGTAGAACCCCCCACACAATCATCCCATCACAGGGACACGAGAGAGGGGTGAAGGGGAGGAGGAATGCGCCGGCTGGCTTTGTTTGTCTTATTCCGTCAAAAAATGTACCGCGGCCTGAAAAAGCTCCATTTATCTTGCTTGCCCGCGGAGGCTAGGAGTCATTGCTGAACTCGAGATGAGCAAACGGGACGAGTGAGCGCGAAAAAAAAAATGAATGAAAGAATGCACAAGGACGGAAAAGGCAGAGAGGAAGGAGAAGTAGCGCCCAAAGAGAGAGGGTTAAAAGCGTACGAACTTGGGGGGATGTGAAGACAGAAATAGCGAGACGAACCTGGATAAAGAAACGAGGAAGACGGAGGGTTCCACTGAGACGACTCGTCCTGAAAGCAGCGCCGAGCTTAAGGGCTAAGAAAAACCCAAGAAGTCGCTTCGTCTTTATTATTCTATTAAAATAAAGCGCTTTATATTACGGATACGTATCTGTACGCTTATCACGATTTTCCTTCACTTCCTATTGTACTTTTCCTTCATTCAACGAAATCAAAAGTAGTGGCAGAATACCGCATAGCTAGATCCTTCTTCTATAGCCTTCAGTACCTCTATTTTCTTGTTCCAGGTATATTGGTCTGGGGAAGATATGTAATAAAATAAAATAAAAAATATACCATAGCAAGTTCCTCCTCTGCTCCATGTACATCTTTAACATTAAACATAATCAGAACAGAGTAGCAATTTTGACTGACGGTCGTAGAGTACGAAACGAAGCAATATGACACAAAAGATAAAGAAGATCTTTTACGTTAAAAAAAAAAAAAATGTCTGCGGCAGAGCATTGATAGAGCTGTCAATGAAGCCGCCGTAAAGTATGTCGTAACGAACGATTCCATACTCAACGTAAACTTCGAGGATAGCATCTACCCAAAATCTACTATCAGTCTGTAATCTATGAAACAGTAGACTTAGTGACACTTACAGATTTATCGTAGCATCCCATATTAACTTATAGACTTCTAACACCATCTTGGTAGTCTATCTCACCTCCAGAATTATTTACGTCAGCGTATTTATAGTAAACTCATTTGATAAATGTGTCACCGCTCTATCGCAGCCATCGTTTTTTTATATACGGGAAAGCTTCACACAAATCGTTCCGTCGATTTTCCGGTACGCCAATTCAACTTCTACTCCCATGGACCAGTGGTCGCATTTCGGATGGTTTTCGAAAAGCTAACGAAACAAATTGCTAGTTGCATGGACAAATCAATCACGGTAATTGAACAAAACAAACAGTGATTGGCTCTTCAGGTTTCGATATGCCCCTAGCTCCTAGCATACTTTTACTTCTTTATGGCCAATGTGCTTCGTAGAGCATTCACTACAGCGTGGTTAGCGACTGTACAGATTACAAAATATGAGAACGACAGGTTGAATCTCTGTGTGCTACGATATACTATTTATTCCGCAGCCAATTATCCCCGATTCCTATGTGCGATGAAAAAAATGTATATACATACACATACATGGCAACATAGTTTTTAAAAGCGATATTTTAACGAGAATGCGATGGGGCAAAGAGGACTCCTTTATTCAACTGGGAATCACCCTGTAAAACGATCAAGCCGAGAGTAGACGTGCGGGCTTCCCGGTCTACACAGCACAGTGTCGAACTTTTCGAAAGCATTGCCGCCGCGTACCCGTCTACCCGCACCCGACCGCGCTGCATTTAATGATACCTTGAAAGCTTCCGTTTACCGGTTCCGGTTCGCCCGACGGCCCACGGTAATAGAATTCAGCTCCATAATCCTGTGCTTTACGAGGATTGACGGCGAGCGACGAAGAGACCGCGGTGGTGAGTCAGAGCGAGTGAGAAAGGATGGTGGATAGAGCGTCGAGAGGTATACGGGGACAGGTTACGTTTAGTCAGGAGGTGGGAACTGATTGCGAAGAGGGGGGAAACGAGTAGGAGGATGAGGACGAGGAGTGCGAGCAGTGCTGGCTAAGCTTGTTTTCCAGGGAGATAAAAATGTTAATTTAAAAATAAGGCGCTAGTTGGGATTAATAGGGTAATAAAAAGGCTCGGATCTCTCTCACTCTCGTCCCCTCCACTTTTCTTCTGGGTCTCTGAGAGCTCTACGCATTTATCTTTCACGGCTCTTCTCTGTCTTCCGGCTATCCTTTCTGGTCCTTGCGAAATGAGATAATTCAGAATTATTGTAAATTAGGGAGGATCCAGCGTTGTATGTTGAATAAAAAAGCGGATCTAACGAGACACTTCACGCACACACATACACGCGTGCGCGCCCTCGCGCAAGTTTATAGCATAGATCGCACGGTGCATACAGTAGATGATATTCGTGCTCGAATCAGCCCGAGATAATCGTCAACAATATTTTCTTCGACATCGTCGAATTCCATATTGTTGACCACGGCGACGAAAAATTAATCGAGGCTTTGAAATGTTTATATGCCACCGAAGAAGGGAACGAAGAGGAAGAGGAGGATATGGTTGAAACTTCACCGCCCACTAAACGCACGAAAGTCGAAGAAGATTATTGATTTTTTCTTCTATTATACCGTTTTGAAAATAAATTTTCCATGCTTTTTTGAATAAATTTCCCGTTTTCCTATTCTTTTGTTCATTATGACATCAGTATATAATTGATAATTTGATAATAATCGTTGGGCAATACGAGTTATGAAGTATTATTGAATTGTTAAAAATATTATGGAAATATTTAAAAAATGTCAACGGGAAGTCGCTGTTTTTTGCAAGGCAAATTATTTATTGTTGATTATGTCAATATCATTAATATTTTTTTACATATGTATTGAATTTTCATCATTGTACTACGTATACCTCGTTTTCATTAAACTTGCACCCAGTAGCGCAACATGGAACGCGTTATAACTTTGAGAATATTAATTTTAGACAAAAAAGTTTTAAATAAAAGTTGTGGGAAATTTATGGATTTAAAAGATAAGTTATTGGTATTTTATTGTTTAAACAATTATTAGGAGAGATACAGGTCAAAAAGTGAATAAATAAATCTTAACAGTCGCACAAGTCGTGAACGGTAAGTGATACAAAAAAATTATTTAGAAAAAAAGATAGAAACTTCAATTATCTACAAAAAAAGGTTATTACCATTTTTGGCCTAAGGTGCACGGTAACGGAGATATAGGCCGATACGGTTTTCCTCAAAATGGCGGCACTTGTGGACGCTTAATTGGTAAGGATTTTGTTCATTTACATTCAGTACGTGATACTGAACCTAATTACAAAAAAAAATAATCCTTGTATTTTAATGTTTCACAATATTACCTATTGACAGTACTACTAGTGTAAATCAGGGTCGTCTAGTACTGAGTGACAGCTCTTAATGGACCTACGTTTCGAGAGTACCACGCTTTCAATATCATCCTCGTCCACAGTTTGCGTATCTGCATCACCGTGTAAAAGTGTGTGATTATACCTATCTTCGTGTTTCTCCCAGACACAATGCGAGGTATTCGTCATTTTTTCTCGACACTTTTTATAAATTCTCTACTCGTTCTGTCAATCTATTAATTCCTTTTCCTTTGCGATCTTGCAGAAAATAAAGAACAGGAATAAAAATAAATATACGTATAGTAACAGTATTGTCCCGAAGCAACGTAGCCATAGAATTTAACCTTTACTGCCCCTTCTATCTTACTCCCAATTGAGAAAAGTGGAGGATACGTTTGGATAGCTAACGTTCTACACTTCGGTGTACCAGCATGTATGTATACATTACACTATATATTCACGTACAATACAACCGTTTGGTAATGTGCATAGCAGACGTTTTCAAGGGTCGGATATATGGTAGGTACGCCAGACCGGAATAACATTTTTGTTCCTTTATTCTCATGACTGTGTACGCGAAAAGGGGAATAAGCGAGAAAGAGAAAACCGTGCTGTATACGGGTTCGGTATTCGAGACACGATCAGTGCTATCTGTTTATTTCGAAACAAGCGTATTGCGAGTGCCTCCGGTCCGGACTCCGCCGTCTTTTTCTTAGATGGTTGCTGAACCAAATCACTAGTTCTGCCTTCCCGACCTCTCTCTCTCTCTCTCTCTCTCTCTCTCTCTCTCTCTCTCTCTCTCTTTCATCTCGCTACGTTCTCCTTTTGCAAAATTGATCGCGTCTCGACGTCGAAACCAAAGAGATACGTTAAACCCGGTGTGCTACTTTACACCATACCAGTACACTTCATCTCCTATTCGGCGATGAATTAGGGGAGGAGTTGGGATCTTGCTTCCAATGTTTATGTATACACTGTAGTGCGACAAACGTACGATCGCAAGGGTAACTTGGTACCTTCCTCTTCTCTCTCTAGTTATCTACTTTGACACCCGACGCAAAGTCCCTTTCATAAGTACGTACTTCTAACAGGAGATTTAGTAGATACAGAAGTATGTGTCTGTTGTTCTGCTCTCGTTGAACCCTTTGATCGTCGGGCACTCTTGTTTTGCATACAAATTTTGTAGTTTTTGGAAAAATTTCTGTACAGACCTAGGGCACTGTGTGTTTTTAACATTGTAGCTATCATCGGTATAAAGGTCTTGTAACAGATATAATACTGAATATATTCATAAATGTCATAATTTCAAGATTTCGAGTTGAATAAAATTTGCCATAGAAAAAAATAGAGTTTTTGGATAAATAGATTCAAAGTACATGGCTTATATGATATATTTGGGAACATGGATATGGATATATAACTTCCAGACGTTTCCGTATTTGGATAAGAACACACGTTTTGTTTCGTGCATTCGTATAAGCAAATGCCTGTGCAATTGATGAAAAAATAAAAAAGAAAAAAAAAGGATCGGAAGAAAATAGAGCAGCAAAAAGAGAATCGACGATAGGTAGCCGAGCCAGATCACGTTTCCTTACGGATCGGTGAACGGTACGACGTTGATCCTCGCCTA
This sequence comes from Cylloceria caligata, assembly GCA_963942595.1. NCBI lineage: Eukaryota > Metazoa > Arthropoda > Insecta > Hymenoptera > Ichneumonidae > Cylloceria > Cylloceria caligata. The sequence goes on along the minus strand of OZ012710.1, from coordinate 11,615,572 downwards.
TGACATCGGCGGCAAAAGAAACAGCAGTAACAAGAACCCAAAAACAACGAGACTGTGCAGAGCGAAAAAGCAGTTGAAAGCTCAGGAGCCACCGAGGCGCGCGCTCCAGGAGGAGCTGGGGAGTTACACCCGGTCGGCGGAGCCGCGCACGTGACCGGTGAGCCAAAACATCAGCCAGGAAAATTATTGTCCCGTCGGTGTACGAAGAACCCGTAGCTTCGGCGACTTGTTCGTTCCTCATGATTCGTACCCGTTGTCGACGACTATGGTTGTAGTCGAGGTATATAGTCTCCCTCGTACACGTTGTCGTTTAACTCCGTATACTCGTTGAAGGCATGCTGCCGAGCTGCTTCTCTCACGCTCTGATTAAATTCTCTAAGAATTTAGGTAATCCCATCGTTGATTCAATAGAAGGCATTTCATAGCCGAGCGGCCATGAACAATGGACACTAAAGGCGTGGTTTCTTGTCTTTATCTCTTTTTCTCCCTGTCTCGTGTACTTTATCATCTTGAGCTAGAGGTAGACGTGCGATAAGATGACAAACCTTGCACTCGTGGTGTAGTTGCGAACGTTTTGGCCTAATACAACCGATGACTAGAGTTCGATTCCTCATGATTGTAAAATGTTTTTTTCTGTTCTTACGGCGAATGTGAATGTGTCAGTGCCTCATTACCAGCTAGTTCCGCACCAGCCACGTATTTGAGATTCGTCTAGTGTATAGTGTAAACAAATGAATAAATAAAACTGATCTGGCAGTTGTGTCAAACCAGGCATCAAAAGCAAAACCATGATGCCGCTTCAGTTATTCTCTATACGATGTTTGCACTCTACCTGCTGATGGTGAAGATCGCATGGGTGTATCACCAATGTTGTCTAAATCTCTTCCCAAGAAAAACCGTATAGGTTGACTCACAGAATATCACAGTTCTACCTATACAACCGAGGTAGTCCTGATATCTATTGAACAACAATTACTAATTGTTAGTCGTTTATCCATTATTGTCTATAACTACTTTTTCGGATGCAAATAGTACAATCAATAACGAACAATTAGTAACAATTAATAGATGTGACTTAACAGTTGTCAGGTCCTCCACGATCTCTCTGAGTGTACGCTTGACGAGAATTTCTTCTTTATTTGTATCACTTTGTAGAACACCAACTAATCGTTACATAATTATATTTATTTCATCTGTCTATTATTAAAAAACAATGTTCAGGGTAAACTATCCAAAGATAGAGAAGACCATTCACGTGAAAATATTTAAAAATGAACAGAATACAACGAAATAAAAAACAAATGGATGTAAAAAAAAACATGTCACGAGAATCACCTTCAAGCTCACCACCACTTTCGCTGTACGCCTTCTCGCTTTAAATCGTTGTTGAAGTCTCTCGTGGTATGTAGGTACAGTTCGATGTTGAAGAGTGTATATGCAGTCTACACTACTGACGCTACTACTGCCGTTGGTGCTGCTATTACCGGAACACGGTCGACGAGTAGTAGGTATATAGTGTGTGTACAGGCATACGTATTATGCCATAAATAGCGAGCGAGCTTGCCGTGATCCGAGGCCGTAAAATAAAATCATCGCTCGCTCGTCGACGAACAATAGGGCAGAGTAGGCAGTCAGCCAGCCAGGAATACTCTACGCTTGTATGGGATTGCCTCCGTGAACGCCATCAGCCATCCTCGGGTTCGTCGGTTCTGCCTCCGCTCCACTGCTGTTACGCGCCGACTAATTAAAGTGGCGATGACCCAAATCTACGTGCGGGTGACGATGGCAAAGGACCACTCGCAGGCGTTGTGAAGTGCCGATTGAATATTTCAATGCTCATTCTCACGTGAAAGATACACTGTTTCCAACCATGTCGATAAGATTATTCCGAGTAGATGAATGTAGGTTTTATGAAACTCTGAACCTTCGGACCAAAGTCTTATTTGTACAATCCCCGATTTGTAAAATCACAAAAATGAAGCGTGAATTGATCAAAATTATTGCCAAGTAAGCATTTCTGTATTCTCCAATAGGTTACGAATGATTTTGTGTAACATCGAAATTTACATATTTTGTTAAAACTGATGATGAACTTACAATTATAACTAATAATCATCTATACATACAAATGCGAAGGCGACTATTAATGATCATGCATGTGACGGTTATTGTGTTGTAAACTACGTCTCTGGAAATGAGGCGACAGGTTGACAAGGGTTAAATTCGCATTGTAAATATTACTTTTTGCATAAAAATTAATGGTTTCCTACAGAGTTTTAATGAACTGTGGTACCAGGCTGCCTTTTTAGATATAAACATAATAAGCATCGTTAAATGCAGGGTAATGCGAGTAAATAAACTGCGATAAAGGAATTGGTGGAAAAACCTGTCACTCGTCGAAGCATGTAGGACTGTCACAATAAATTTAAGCGAAACTTTGAAACGCCAGTACCGATTAGTTAGGATGCCATTGGATGATCCGCGTCTGTAGGAATGTACGTCGAATTGAACGGATGAAAACTTGTATTGAGCGAGGAAATAAAAGCTAGGAATTAATATTCGCTTGAGCCTCGTAATTGGATATTGTCCGGTCGAATTAGAGTTTTAATTTCGGTAGATTGCACCGGGAGCAAGCGTCCCGGCTGCCCGGGGTATCCACTTCGCGGCGTTTTCCCAACAGCACCACTAGCAGCAGCATCATCGGCTCTCTCACCCTCTCGCCCCTTCGTGCAGCCGTGTGCACGGCGATTGTCGAGAGTTCGAGCGTTCGTTGAGCGGGTCGCAACCCTCGCAACTCGATCCTCGTCGGGAAATTTGTCGCCGCTCATGCCGCACACAATCGACCAATCGAATCGGTGGCCGTATGCGAGGGGTGCCGCGAAAATTTTGGTAGAAAATACGACGAAAACGAAAAAGCACCATTGGCGTGTGCTCGAGGGCCATGAACAGCAAAAGACAAGAGCCCCTAGGCAAGCCGGTCCGATGGTTGCATCGAGTTACCAGCGTAAAACGGGTGTAGCTTCAGGGGAGAAACGAGAGTGGAGTGAGAGAGTTCGTTCGGTTACTGCGAAGGGCAAGAGGAGAAACGGGTGAATACAGAGACCGAGGTGGGAGGGAGTCTACAGGTCCACGCTGAAATATGCTGACTTTTACAGGCTTTCGCGGAAGAGGTGACGGACACGGTAACGTTGTCACTGTGCACGTAACGACGGCAACGCGATGCTGATGCTGGTGTGACCAAAGCGCAGTCAGCCCACCACTCCGAAGGACCGGAGACCACAAAGGCTGATGCCGTCGCGGCTCGATTTTACTGGCAGACGTGTCCTCGGCAATTACCGAACTTTTAAAGTCCAAAAGCCGGCGGCACCCGCAACTCTACGACGGGTTTTCTCCCACCGCACATTACTGCGGAAGTGAGGGTATGTCGTTATATGCTATGCCGAAAGACCTTTTCGAATTTGGATGAAAGCTTTGAGCAGAGGGCGGAAAATGAGATGAAAGATCAACACCAAGTGACGAGAGAAGCAAGAAAAGACTACTCGGAATAAAAATTCTATTAGAAAAAAAAAAAAGAAAACCAATTTTTAGTTATTAAACTCTGAAAAGGTATTTATTTCATTTGATTTTACGCATTTTCGCTAGTCGGAGTTGCCCCGGATTCGCCAGATGTCTGACTGGTGGCAAGATGCGCTAGCAAAACTTAAGCTTGTCGTGCTGCCCAGCTTGCTCTTGTTGGTGCTGGCCATCACATATGCTAAGGTACTGCCCATCGCTCCACGAGATGGCCTAGCGAGTAAAGTCTACTGAGTGCTTTGGCATTTTACCTCAAAGGAAGTAGACCATGGACTTCCCAATAACATAATGACGTGCTATATTATAGAGGCTTAAATCGTTACATATGATTTACATCGAATTTGGTACTTACGGATTTTTAAGGACACCGATTACGAGTCTGTACTTGGAATTAAAAAACTCAAAACAGCCAATTCAATGTGGTGGAGAAAAATAATGAATATGACTTATGATGAATAATTTCTAAATTTTTAGTTTAAATTCATTATCAGCCACCGCAGGAACCTTACGTATAAAATTCAGCGAAATCAAATCACTTGTTGCATTTGTTTTTATTTCTGTACTTAGAATTTATATCTATATTCAGCAGCTTCAAAAACTCCCGAGTATTGAGTTTCATACTGGATCTACCATTTCGAATTTTGATATTTTCAGGAAATTGCCTTAGTAGGTCACATCGGTTTCAGCTAATAACAAACATTCATTGTGCTGCCTCCCATCCTCAGTCGCTACTCATGGAACCGTCTGCTATCTCTGTGAATGCTATCCTTATAGATCTGAAGAACCGAAAAACCCCCTTAGGCCCTAATTATTCCAATTCCTTCAGAATCTAAAAAACCTAAGACAGGGCGTACAATAGGATGAGCCTATGTCAATGATAGGGCTAGGGGAGATATAACGATAGATAGCGTTACGCGTCTGAAACCCTAGTATTTAAATAAAATAAATTGACATTTTTTGTGTAGCCATCAGAGATAATCCTCAACACATTATGTCGTATACTATATTGGATGCACGATAAAATGACGCAGTTTAACAGTAAAAAAAATTAAATATTACTAAAAGATGAAAACCTAGCAAACTATACAGTAGACAAATTAATTCTACTAAAGAACAATACAGCAAACACAGTGAATATATGACCATGTAATTTATGCTGGCGAGGGTGAATAGCAGGAATGCGATCTGTACTTCTGAAGAGTATAGACATGAAGATGCAGATGAACAGAGGGGTTGAACGAGCACGCGTCGTTTAAGGGTCTCGTCCTCGCCGAAGTTCTGAAACTAATCGACGATTCTCTTTCCCGAGTGCTATAAGCATAAGGGTAGTTTGTCGAAGTGATGCGCGTTCCAGACCGTGTCGGAAGCTCTACACCACGGGCGAGATGCATGCATATTTGGCACCCGGTCCATGCAGCCTTGTCGTCCGCTACCTTGTATCGGTAACGCTTGTGTAACGGTCCAGATATGCAAATATATTCATTACATCGCTCTGCTACAGTCCCAACCACACTCATCTTCCGTAACGTTCGCCTGAATGCTACAAAAACATCGACTGATAGCAAAGGTAGGGCGCACCACTTGTCCAACCGTAGATAGAATCTTGCTTAGAAAGGTAAACAGGGTATCAGTTTCTATTATAGTCTTCTCGATACGGTTGATGGAAATTAAATTAATTAGGACGGAGACAAGGAAATTATGGTATCTAAATCGTGGATTGCGACTTAAGATATCTGTTTTACAATTTTCTGTATTATCTAGGTGATACATACAATTAAAAAGTATAACGACTATATTATGTCGTAAAATGACATTTTGATATTTTTCTTAATCCAACGACCATCCTTTCTGCAGGAAAAAAAGTATATCTCGAATATTTGGACATCATTGTTATCGCTTTATATTTACGATGGTTGAGTATCAATGTTAGGAAAGTGTCGAATCCGATGCTTCGAACACTTCGAAACATCGTAGCGCCAGTAACTGCTGTTCTGCTAGTGAGTTGAAAGATACGTTAATTATCGGAAAATTAGGAAGAAGAAAATCAAATTCTTGTAATTTCATCATTGCACGAGTCTCTGACAGAGATTTTACCCTATACCGGAGATCGTGGAGTTGAGCTTTCTCAATCCCCTCCCTGAATGACATTCATCGAGGTGGCACTAATTAGGAGGGAAGTTTAGTGAACAATTCGAGTCGACGAGCTCGGAACAAGAAGATTGAGAGTGAGGAAAAAGCGACGCGGGATAGAAGTTACGGTGGTAGTTGTATGATGACAACGGCCTACCGATAAAGGCTTTGCGTGCTCTACATTCCTATTTTCATTGCTTGAGATTACTCACATACATCGAGCTCAATATATCTATTGTTTGATATAATATATAGTACAAATAGCTGGGGGTAGTCAGGACGCTTTATTCTTTCAATTTTATTCTTTCAAATTAACGCTAACCGTACTTTTTTGCACGTTCTTTCAGCTGGTTGATTTATAAATGTTGATCCTCCACTCAAAGGACGTGATCCGGTGCAAGCAGACGAGAACATAACCCTACTCAAAAATTGAATTAGTCGCGGGGCAATTTGGTTTAAGGTGTTATATGGGTTTCGAAGCCAAAAAAAACATTTTTTTTTCACATTATATATAAATTATTTTATTCAAAATGTTAAATACATAAAAGAGTAACATTCCAACAGTATTTAAAAAATATTTCATCCAAAAATGTTGGATATTCAGCCGGTGGGACCTGGTTTCCGGAGACCCCTAAAAAAAGTGTCCTCGCGGTGGTCACGATAATTCGTGATATCTTTATTTGAAATTAAAAAAACAAAATATTTTCTATTAGTAGATAAGTATAGCTCGTGATTGAACGAAGGATTTTTTAAAAAATTGAAATATTTAGCAGCGTTGTATGTACAATAATACATTTTTTGGTCTACGTATAGCCTTGTAAAATTAGTTGTAATAAAAAAAAAATTCTTCGTTCAATCACCAGTTAATGCTATTTTGAAGAAGTGTGCAAAATTTCAATAATATCGGTGCATTAGTTTGTACGAAATCGTGTCCACCGAGTTCAACAATAGTGTCTCGAAAAAAACGCGATTAAAGTTACAAGTAGAAATAAAACGCCGAAAATTTTTTCTTTTAACTTACATAGAATCGTCGATTCTAGCTCCATAAAGTAAAGATCCTGCTGCAGCTGCGATGTCCAGGGAATCCTTTTGTTTCTGCCTGAGACGAATTCTTGCGTCTCGAGTACAAGTCTTAGCTTTTTTCTCAGCTATGAGTATACGATGTTCATCCACTTTTCGCGCGTACTCGTGGCTATTTCGGTCAAGTATGATGTCCATCCCGTGCAAAAACAGTAACAGAGCTGAAATCCCTTCGTTGAAAGTACTCGCAGCAACTGGTGCAGCGATTTCAACTATTTTGGAACCAGCAGGAAGTATTTTTGGACTGATTTTCCAAATTAACTGGTTTAGACTCTCATTATTATTTTGCGTAAAGCCACCAACACACCGCTCTAGAAGCACATTTTTGCTAAGGTTTTCATAAATAGGCTTGATAGCTGACAAAATATCACTTCGCAATGGAGCATAATCGTGTTTGAATGATGATAAGGCATTCATAGCTGAAGCATGCTGCTCAACGCACCATGGGTCAGGACTGCTTGGGCATTTTTCGTGCTGTGGGTTTTGGTCCGTAATGCTATAGTGGAAATACGTTGCCCATATAGCGTCCTTCATGTTTTGAACTGAATCACAATTTATTTTTATAGCCAGTCCGTAATAAACTGTTAATTTATTAATTAATTTACCCGTAAGCTTGCTTTTGCTGGATGGAGTTTTTTTACTAACCGTTTTACCTTCGATTTTTTTTTTTCATCAACAGTTTTTTTCACTAAATTGCGTAAACGGGTACCCATCCTCTTTTGGACGTGTCCTAGGCATTTTTTTACCCGACTTACCCCTTCATAGTTGATACGACTTGTCCCATGTTATAGTAGTCAATGGAGAATTCAGAATTCCTTTGAATAAAATCGAGAAATACATTTAAACTAAGCTTAAGTTGAAGGAAAAAAATCAAGCTTTTGAATGAAAAGAGTTTCAAGCACCTACGCTTAACAGTACAAAGTTCTTGAGAAGTCTTTCATCGCGATAAGAAAACTTTACTTTTCATATAGAAATCGGTTTCTGTGGTGCATAACACTTAAAATTTTACTCGCTCAAGACGATAGGTTCACTAAAAATGATAGATTATCAACGCACACGCAACCTATTAGTGCCAAGGCCCTCGGTAAAAATCTCGATTTCTAAACGTGCTTGATCCTACATGCCCTTGACCCTGCAAGTCCCAATCTACCCCGTGAGATATTATATAAAGTAAAAGAAAAAAAGTACACGTGTATCAACACAACGTTGCGGAGATTTTCGCCACGTGACTTTTACGATTTGCGTGGCGCGCCATTTATTTCTAGATTCCGATTCAAATAACCGCTAGCTTGGGCGCAACGCTAATGACCACACGAGAAGTGAACCTAACACATTATAATGAAGCTGAGATTTCCTCACTTTTGCTCGATTCACTTGCACCGTCGTCACCAATCCTAACAATAGCTCTGCTCTCTTCCTCATAATTCTTCTCTGGCTAACAGAAGTATGTAGAGTCAGCTGCAGCACTAATCTTGAAATTCCGGGGTCCTCATGCTCCTCATGCGTCGCTAAACCACTTCTCGCTTCAGCTTTTGCGAGTAGCGGGGAGTGGAGCGCGGAGGACAGGCGAGAAATCAGAGTACAAGTGCGGTAGAGTACGAACGAACCTGCTGCTATAGAACGTGTACGTAGAACTCCCAACGAGACTGCATAACCCCACAGTTCTGTGGACGCGAGTGGTTGGAGTTTAATTCTTCAACTACCATCGCATCACACTGAACGTCTGCGTCTAGGCTGATGTGCGAGCTCATGGAGTCACGAGTATAATAATTCCATCATCATCCCACCACTCATACGTTTTGTCGTGTGTCCAACATCCGCTTTCATTTTTTTATCTTTATACAGTTGTTGTTGTTTTTTTCGTATCCATCTAGCAACGAAAATTCAACGATTATATAATCATCGAACTTGAGTCAGCAAAGCATCAGAAGGGCCATGTTTAAGTGGGACGTGATCACTTTTCTAGAAAGGCAGAGTTTTAAAGTAATATTCCCTGAAATGCAAATGCCTGTTTAATCGAGACGTGAATACGATGCGGTGATGATTAACTTTTGAAAATATGAGGCACGTCAAAGGAAAAGTCGTGGGCTGACCTAGACGTTGACTTACCATATTAGTCATTGTGGCATAGTCAGGTACCGAAGTGTGGTGTTAAAATGAGAAATTGTTAGATATGCAACAAGATATCAGACTGTAGGAATACCGGGACAAGGAAATTCAAATCGAAACAAGCGAGAGAACAAAATGCACCGACTTAAACAGAGCTTCTTTACTCTTCAGCATGCAGTTCTCGCAGTAACCGGAAGTTTGAGAACTTGAAACTTTCAAACGAACTGAATATATATATCTTCAGCTTGTATATATCTATATATATATATATTCCCGGAAGCAAAGCTCTTGGCTCTCGATGCGCCAAGTGTTCGGTAAGGATGTCATCTTTGCTCCACGTTCCCTGCCTAACTCCCTTTCTGCTTTTACCGACTTTCGGAATATCTGTAAATCTCAGTCCTTCACCGTCTCTCCTCAAGATTTTTAAAAGCAAACCGTCCAGTCTATAGTTGCGACAATTACGATTGCAACAAGACTATGACGAATGTTTTGTGTGCGTTATTTTGCAGGTTTTATCTGAAGTCAGATAAAGAACGACCACTTCACAGAGTAAAGAAAGTTAGGGGGTGAGAGAGTTTTGTAGATGTCGTGGCGATGCGGAAAACAGTAAGCATCGTCGCGGTACGATTCTACGATTCATTCGCCCATTCATTCCCGCGGCAATCCGTACCACCTTTGTCTCTTCGTGCCATCTTTATTTCATATCGTTGTCTATTGCCTCCACGGCTGGCTGCCGTTACCATCCCTTCCAATTTTCCGCTTCTTTCTTCACTTCCTTAACATCTTCTGTCCCTTTCTCTCTTTCATAAACCCCACTGGACTCTTATTCCAGAGCTCGGCCTCGCTCTCTAGGGGTCTGATACAGTTGCATTTGCAGTTGTAGCAGTGACTGAGTCATATACATATACATATATATATATATATATATATATATATATATAGTGGGGTACGTGCACCAATTCACACTCGGAACATTCTTGGGTGAGTGCGGCTGTCCCCGAGAAGGTAGTAAAATAACACAACGATACGAAGAACACGGGACCGGCCGACGTACCCCACGGATTGCGCGCGCGCTCGCAGAGCTTTATAATAGCACGTTAGAAACACAATGGTACCCCCGTTCACTTCTCTATCTTTCTCATTCCACCTGTATTCTCTCGACTCTTGCAACGCATAAAGTTGCAATGAACAGCCCTGGCCCCCTTTCCAGCTCGAGCTTTCTCTCGTTCCCGCTCTTGCGGAAATCACCTCCGCAGTTCACCGTCCACGAGCACCGCTAGCAGCAGTAGCAGGCCACTTGGAACTTTGCATAAATATACTATAACTATTGTGTCAGAAGCCGTTCTCTCGCGTACACCGTATCCGGTTATTTATCGTTGTAGGTTAATGAATTTCTCCTTTTCACCCCCGATTTATTGGCTAATCCATACAGCCAGTCGGCAAAACCGCTCCTCTATCGTTCTAGCGTATATGTAAAGTGCTCTCCTGGATTCAACCTGTCGGTGAGCTTGCTCATTTTCTGCTGTGAGGTCCAAGGCGAAAAGCTCGAGCTACATTTACTCACTGCTGTCGGGAGTTTCGATACTCTATACCTCACTACCATTCATCTCTTATTCCGATTCTAGACTGGAAGACTTTCGGTACCCCAGATAACCACGAAACTAACTGGATCGCTTCTATTGTGTATCAATGTGGTATTTTGAATACAGTGCGATGTATATACGCGGCGCAGCACCTCGTGAAAATGAATTTGTCTACCTGCCTCTAACCAATTCTCTCAAGACCTACTGAATTGCGTCGTCTCTTTTTCTCCCGAGAGATCCTGATTCCAATAAATTTAAATTGTTTAACAACTCTCTTGAAAGCACTAAAAACCTAATTTGTTTAACGTAGCAATATTGACATTTCGAATTTTGCTCCAAGTCGCTGTCGTTCGCGATCCGAGGCGGGCTACACATTTTACTATCTCTCCTTCTATCCATTTGTTTATGGAACAGCTATTTTATAAGCAGCCAGCCGATCGAAGCATAAAACAGTGGTAAGGGCAATTGCTACTATCCCTATCACGAGCTCGTAATAGGAGCTCGCATATTAATAGGAGTTTGAATAGGAGTATCCTCCAAATTTCTTCTGCCTACGGGTAATTACGAGCACCTCCGTATAGCGCTCAAATTCAAATTGAAGAAAATGAAACGAATTAACTGACCGATAATCTTGCAACCTAACTCGCGATACAACGAACATGTTCTACGCATCATTTTAACTTCCGAAAATTCATTTTTTAATTGTTTATTTTATTTTATTTTATTTCATTTGGAAAAATTTATTTTTTTAAGTTTTATTCACACGTTTCACTTTTAATTTCTGTAAAAATAATAACAAAGTCGAAAAAATAAATTTGGCGGAACGATCCGGTGTGAGTATTATACTCGTTGTGCTGTATCGACAAGTTATAAAGCCAAGGATGGCAGGAGCTCATAAAAAGTTCGGGTGAATCACGACAAGCCGACGTCAACGGCAACAAACTGTCTCGTTTGTTTCGATACCGTCACCAATAGCCGATCGAACGAAACATGGATCTAATGCTCAGAGTGTAAACGGTAAGTTCACGAGAGATGTACAAAGGCTGGAAGATGTTTTGTCTGTGATGTTAGCGATTCAGACTAATTCCGGATCGCAATTATCAGCGCATAAAAAAATTGGTATCGAAAAAATTATTAATAAAATGAAGTTTCAATTTAGAAACAATTATTCAACATAGAGAATTCCCCATAGAGAAAGCTGTGTAAAAAATGAAAAATAATGAGAAAGCAATGTCTAAGGTTCTGCACACACATTTTTATAAAAACAATACAAAACATTTTACATTTTTATTAAGATTTAAAAAAATTCAAATATTGTAAAAATAAGGTTACCAAGAGCTCTTGTTAATCCAGGGCTCTACGCAATTTACAGAACTTGAGTTGAATGATTAACAGACGTATTTCCGCAAGACGTCTGAAGCGGCGCAGCGACTGATTGGTGAATGCCAAAAACCAGGAAAATATGAACGGAAGAGGAAGCAAGGGAGGGAGAATTTACAAGTCCAAGGCCGATGAGATTATCGCCGACGCGGAACGTTAATTCCGGTTGGCTAAGTTTCGAGGAAGGTTGTCTGTTCACCACCCCGAAGGTTCGCGAGAGAAATAGAGAAATCGCTGAGAAACAGCCGTGCCGCGTTGTTATGAGCAAGGAATTTCAAAGGCTTGTATTCTGCAGTGTAGAGTGGTGGTACATGCAAGTCAATGGTCGCCGCGTGTTAATTGTTAGCTCTCATCACCGAGCAGCGATTCGAAAGAGAGTGGCGGAGTTCCGGTATTACGGACTTTGTTTTATTTGTACGTAATACATACGAATTCGTATACGTATGTAGCTATATACTATAAGACTAACCGCGCTCGAGTTAGCCTGGGTTTGTTCATGCAAACAGTTTTCGAAAGTTTAATCGACACATCCGTCGAGCGCGTGCTCTCGCGCGCAGGTACGCTCGGAGTTTATACGAGTGTTGGGACCTACTAGTAGAGTGAGTACGAAAGGGTGTACAGCGAACGTGAGCGACCGAGGACGAACCATGGGAGATAAAAGAGATAGACAAACGTGCTGAGCCCCGTGGTGAGTGTGAGAAAGGTGTAGAATTGAACAATGAAAGTGAGCGAGAGAAAGAAAGAGTGCATCCTGCAGGTTAGTATACAACGAGGGTGAGAGAAAAGTTGTTATCCGGTTTACACAGGTGGCGATAAGACCGCGATTTGTTTCCACGCGTATACGTACGTTTTCTCTGTACTATATATGCGAGGTAGGTACCGCTGATACAGTTACAGTGGAATAGCGAGAGTTTGGCGTTGGAGACGTAGAAGGGGAGAGCGAGTACGAAATCGCTTCGAAGCCCGAGCGGCTACTCATGGAGAAGTCGTTCCATGAGAGCCGTCGGTTGAGCGAACGAATGCCCGCACAGACCGAACTTTAATTCATACTCGCTATTTCCTCGCTCACTGCACCGGGCGAATGCTGCCATGTACAGCAGTACGAACGGTCCCCACCGCTCGTTAAGCTCTTGCAATATTTTTAACTACTCCATACACCGAACCCTCTCTACGGCATCGACACTCTCTCTCTCTCTCTCTCTCTCTCTCTCTCTCTCTCTCTCTCTCTCTCTCTCTCTCTCTCTCTCTCTCTCTCTCTCTCTCTCTCTCTCTCTCTCTCTCTCTCTCTCTCTCTCTCACTCTCTCTCTCTCCCCCCCTCTCCCTCTCTCTCATTGTTCTATAGCGTTTCGAAGAAAAGCTTCTACGCGGTAAACGAAGTTCAATATGGATTGTTCGTACGCGCTTTTGGGGACGTGCTCGACGACGAAAAGCACACTCTTCCTCTTGCTCTATTTCCTTCTTTTATCTACATTCGAAAGCTCTGTGTAAGCTCGCGAAAATCCCAATCTACACTCTGTCCCTGAGCACTTGCAGCCCCTAACCCCTCCAGGAACCAGACCCGTTCTCATTGCTGAAACTAAACGAAGAATAACCGCCCCACGGAGATAACGATCGAAGAGCGAATTAGCGCAAATTAGCAGATAGTAGTAGGATCTGGTAAAGATCGGACCACAGGTTCTCTACGTTGCTTTGTCCCTCTTGTTACTCGACTGCTCCAAATGTCTCTCGAATCGAAAGTTATCGATGGGCCGGGAGCAAGTAACGAGGTACGATATCTATGCACAGCACGCGAGACCACCGGTAGAGGGGGCCAGAGAATATTATCGTTTCTCTGTTACTGCTGCTTCTGCCGCTACTGTACTATTCCACTTAGCTAGTGTTTCAACGCCTCGTTCCGGATGACCCTAGGATATGCGTGACGACGCGAAATATCTCGGCATCCGGTCGTATCAGTCGTCGTTCTCGTTTCAGCCGTCCTAGTTCGTTGTACAAATTGTACATAGTACACATATGTACAGACGTGTACTGCATAGATGGTGATGATATATTCTATACGTCCTGCCAGTTAAAAAAAAATAGTTAATTGCTGAGTTGTTGTTGCTAGTTGATGTTCGGCCGAAACATAGCGCCATGGATAGAATTTCTCTTTTCTCGTTGTAAAAAGGTTCCGCTCATATTGCGTCAAACCAAAGTGATTATTTCACAAAGAAACATGGTAATTCTCAAAAGCCTTTAAGCGAGGAAAAAATGTTCTCAAGCGATTTTTTTCACAAAAAAAAATTGTCGACAAACCATGACGATGGAAATCACCGTCGCAAGTCAATTTTTTGAAGAAACTCAATGAGTCGTACTAAAAGAGTGAAAACCCTTTGTAGCATCAAGCTTTACGGAATTTTGAATGGGATATTTCGAATATTCAATTAAATATGTAACGAGTTCGTGATTAGCGGGTAAAAGTAGATTGAAATAGAGTTGGGGAAGAAGCAATTTTTTGTTATAAGAAAAAAAATATATCGTTCACTAAAATGGCTGTGACATTTTTTTCTAAAGGAATTGCAGCTTTTTCCTGTACTTTTTTTATTCGCAATGAATTAAGCTTTTTTCTAAATGTTACTGTTACGTCCTGGGTTTTAACGAAGGGACGCAACGAAGGAATAAGATTTTTTTTTCTCCATTTTGAGCCGGAATGTGCTGGCTCGGGATTGGAGGACGGTCGTGAGGGGTTAGTTTTATAAATAATAAATAAACACAGGATAAACACCAAAAATGTCTGAATTATTAGATGTTAAATCACACAACATTACAGGTATTAACACCATATGTATAGTAGCACGTAACTAAAGTTATCAGAATGGTATATTAAACAGTACTAAAACACATTGCAGAGCACTAAAAATGAATTAACTAAATACGTATAAAGTCATTAACTGTTTGAATTATTCTGAAGCTATAAATGATAAGTACGGGCCCGTGCTGTTACGGGGACCGACCATCGTGGTCGGCCCCCGGAGATGAACTGACTAATTAGCGCAGTGCTGAAAGCACTGCGCCTATAACAATGGAAAAAAATTGGCGGGGCGTAGGGCGTCTCATCGATGCGCTGCGTCTCGCTGGCCAGCGTGTGAACGCATACGTTAGCAAAAAGGTTAGCGGATGGCAACGCGTCTCGCCGGTCAGCGTGATAACGCTGACCTGGACAAAAGGCGTATAGGATATTCGTACATAGATAAAATTAAAATTATAAATTTTACGTGTATTAAGAGGGGGGGGGGGGGCGGAGACCCAGGACGTAACAGTTACGCCTTTCAATTTTTTGCAGATATGAAAATTATTGTAACTTGCGCCAAAGTTGAGATATCGGAATGAATCAACCGACGTTCCGAAGGTCTACTGATTTTCTTTCGAACGTAATAATAAAAGCCAAAGTTGGCCGAGTGATGAACAGTTATGCCCATTTGAAAACTCGTAAAGATCGACATAAAAATTGAATGATAATTTAAATCAGTATCAATAATGAGATAAAGAATACTCGCTAAAAATGATGGCCTTATCTATATCAGACACAAAGATGAAATAAGTCTTCATGACTTTGTTTAATTCTACATTCTGTGCAGTAAGTGAGCTTCGTTACCCACCGATAGCCTAAACTTCATTTTATCTTGACGGATCCGATACATGCATGTGGATATCACTGAACCTCTGTACTATTGGCGTGCGAATGAATGACGACCGTTATAAACGCGAGAAACGACAGGAGAATTCGAAATAGTACTTCCAGCCGGATAATTTCAGCCCTTGAATCCACTGCAGTATGTACCTCACTCGCACTCGTGCTCTCTTTCATTCTCGTTCTTCATGTCGTTCTGTCTTACTTCTACTGTCCCACGCCCCCGAACGTCTATTTCCTCAATCGAGGGGTTGGAATCGATGCGATGCGCAAGGGAAGTGCCCAATTATCGCTAACTACCGCCGCGGATGCGATGTACTCCGATCGGGATCGCGCGGCCCGAGCGTGTTCGATATATCTCGAGTCCTCTGTCGGTCCTACCGCAGCCAATACCGTGTTCTTCTCGGTGTTCAGAGAGAACTATGTTCTGTGCTTCGCTATGGTTTGGATGCTCTGCGATCTAAGCCGCTGTGTACGCGAAACACGAATTAGCCGATTAATCGAAACGTACTCTAACCGTCGCTGGTTATACCATAGGTGCTTAGAGCCCTTTGACATGCCATTACAAATCAGGTGTTAAAAATTAAACCTATGCGGTGTTCATATGAGTCCACAGCGATTATCTTATCGTAGGTATCGATTTGTATTATAACTTTAATCCTTGAAACCTTTTTATTTGTGCCTTAATTCTGCATTGATTGCGTTCATTTTTTTTCTACTCATCCAGAACTTAAATATGTTTTACGTGTTAAGGACAGAGCCGAATAATTTTAACACATTCGTTTGCAAGATTTCAAGGCTGTGAAAAGTCTTACCGATAACACCTAATGAGTTAACGTCGATCAAAAGTCCACACCAGTCGCTTTTAACACACTGAGCCTCAAACTGTGCATTTGAGTTCAGCTATTAAACTCAAAGATGAGTCCAAAATCGGAAACTGATTTAAAAAATAATTATAACGTCTGCGAATCGATTTTATTGTTATACCTGTACATATATTATGGCTATACATATATGCATAGATATCAGACTCGTTGAGTTATAGATTGCCAGAGTTCCATTTTATCTCAATTGAAAGTCGACGGAATAAAAATACTCGGATAATAAAAAAGGATGTTCGTGACGCACATATATTACAGGGAATAGACAGAAAGATCGCACAGAAATGGGTGCGTCCTGCGCGTGAACCTTGGCAAAGGACGATAAATCAATCCAAAAGCGATTCAGCGCTTCTCTCGTTTCCCAGAGGCACACACAGAAGAGAACAGAGAACATTGTGGTTTTCACGATCTTGACATGCGATATTACAATTACCGCTCTCGGGCCATATTTCGAGCCTATAGCAATAGCGTGGCACCCTACGCTACGTTCCCATACCATCACTATGCTTCGACACTCTGCTTGCACTCTTACTACCCTTGTTGCTCGCAATAACCATCGCGCGCACCCGAAGTGCGAAGGTAGGGTGAGAATATGTATCTATAGATGAGTCTGTATGCACCCCAAAGGTAGAGAAGCCTACACTATGCATACGTGCTCTCCATAGCACCGAGGGTAACGAATCACAGATACTCGACTGGGAATTCACCAATCGGCGCGTTTTGAGTGGCAATTTTCGCGAAAGTGTTTCAGCGTACCGGCGTTCAACTCACACGCTATATCTCTACTGTGAACTTACGACCCCTCGGTACTATTACTACTGTTGCTGCTATTATTAATGATACATCATTACAATTTCACTGAACAATTTTTCGTTTTACGATAAATATTTTATATCATTCAAGCTCTTTAAACTTTAACCGTTTATAAGTCAAAAGAATATTCTCACTCTTTGGCTCTACCATAAGAACACGTTACTCCCACTCTGCTCATCATAGTCTCATTCCGAGACTTTTTCGGGCTGTGTGACTTGTAAAGGGTTAATGAAAATGTCGAGAATTTCAATCAAGCCCAATTTTTATTGAAAATTTTCATTCGCACGGTATATATAGTAAAACGAAAAATAATTAAACTTCGTTTGCTAAAATCTAGCTCGTAATAAACGGATGTCTCGATATTTAATCTTAAAATATCGAAATATCCAATAGCTTATTGGTGTGGTGATTCATTGTTAAGAGAATGTCTATAAACAAGAAGAGATCAGTGTCAAATTTGACTATTCATCAAGCTATAAATGCAAAACAAATGCACGTAATAGCGTCAGACCAGCCTGATAATGTTAAATATATTTCAAAATAAACAGCGAACACTATGATATGTTTTACGGAGTCTTAAGTTAGGAACAACTTCACTGTGTTCACTTCGGCTATAGATTTTCACGCCCGCACTGACTGCTGCTCGGATGTGTCGTTGTCTTTTCATCGGCGCCAACGGAAACTCCAATGAAGTTGTGAAATATTTAATACTCGAGTAGAGCCTCAGAGATTCTGTAGATTCAAAGGGCGCTTCTTCAGCGTTCGGTTGGACGCAACACCTCGTCTATCTCCGATCAGCGTGCAGCATTAATGCGGCGTTTACTGTAATGGTTTGAAATGGTCGGTTAGACTCGAGCCTTCAGCGTTTCTCCCACTTCAATTCTCGCGTTGTGAGATACGACCGAATGCGGTGATGCCTCGTATTTGTGCTCCAGCACGCTCGATACTTGACAACCTGGGTCACAATACAATTACAAATACCTCGTATAGCATTATTGCAGTCAGTTAGTCTCAATATACGAACTACGCAAGTTCTGGCATTAGCTTCATTGTAGGAAATACTTCAGATTAAGACCAACGCCATCATGGCCATCCAAGTATCATCTTTATCGTCAGCGCTCGCACGGCCTATGGAAGATTTCAATTAATGCATTAAAGGGACGAGGTCGATAGCCCCGTGATGTTCCCCGTACACGTTTTCATTCGTCCTTCGTCAATCTTTTAACTTCCGTGTATATTTTATTTTCAGACTACTTTAATGAACTAAAATATGTACTTCAGGGCTCATTCACGTTATTGCGTTCATAAGGAGGTTGTACAAAATTCAGAACTCGTGATAAGAACGTTCGAGTGAAAGAGGGAATACCAAATTTTGAGAAATATATCAAGGATCTCCAGTCGGTATATATGATCTCGTTGAGAGTTGGATCTACGAAAAGAGAAATATATGAAAAGTTGAGCGCATAGCTGTCCAGTTTCCTCGCTTTCTCTGCTTCTTTTATTTATTTATTTTTCATTTCTCTTTTCTTGAGTGCTTGAGATAAATCTTCAACGAGAAGGGGCATTCTTTTCCTATTTTTGCTATTGCTCCTCTTGAACCTTCCACCCTTTCGAGGACGGCAGTAAATAAGCTAGCAGAATTTTAATTATTGTTAGTTTCTTATATTCGCGTAGAGATTCGCGACCGGTGGGTTCACAGAAAAAGACTCGACTTTTATATAAGCTCAGGGCAAAGGGCCTGCTTCACAATAGCAGGATCACAGCACCCCTGAATCGGGCATCCAGGTTTTATTATACAAATCGCAGTGTGGCACCAGACAAAGTTAATATTTACTCAAGTTTTTAAACAGGAGTATAGAATGAGACGCGGATAAAGTAGACGGCGTGAGGCACGGAAAAGGGAGTTTTTAGAATCGTAGTTGAGAGTCGCGACCATCGTTGAGGGGGGGATTTCGCGAGTCTCATAATCAAGGAAATTCAATTGCGTTGGTAAATAAAAATGTAATCCTTTTGGGACCTTCGGGTTGTAGTTCTTGAAGCTTTTCCGGAGTCCCTCGACACACCGATCCTCTTCAGCATTCTCTTACACCCTCGAGGCAGTGGACGAGATCCTCTTCTCGCTCTCGGGTTCGTCTCTGTTCCGATAAATACTTTTTTTACGCTTTCCCAGTACAACGCAGCGTTTTTACCGCTTAATATACCTTGAGAGAAAAAATTGCTATCTTATTATTTGCATCTCCAATCGCTAGTCTCTCCAGGTCAGCGAAATGTTATCGAGCAGTGCAAAATGTGTGTTTTATATAGTGTGTGTAGCTATAGATATGGATCTTGATGGGAATACGGATAGAAATCTGGATTATACTGTAGAGCAACAGGAGCAAGAGCATATCCGGATTTTGTACACCACTACACTGTAATACCTCTCGCACGATGCGCCCATCGTGTTTTGCCTTGGCGCGTTGAATGCACCGCGCATCTCTCGACCGCTTATCTCCTACCTCGTTTGCTCGGTGGCTTACGCGACTGACGGTTCAATTAACGCATCGACAAACGCGATTAACTGGTGGCTGCATAATAATCGCGCGCCCGTTGCTTCCCTAACGCGTTGCACGGGCTCTTCCCAACGATGTGAGTAAACGACGGGCTGAACTAGGGATAAGGCAGTTACGAAGCTCCGTTCCGTTAGGTTCAAAAGCTTTACTGTATACATACGATCTGAGAGTAGCAAATTGAAACATTTTTCCACTTTGCCACTTTTTCCCCTCCTCGTTCTAGTTACGTGCAATCACCGTCATGATAACCTTTTTAATTTACGCTATTTTTTACTTAAACTGACTTGTAAACTGAAAATAATTTATTACGAACGAAGAATTTGCCGTTTAAAATTGAAGATCTTCAGAAAGTACTAATCGCGATGAAAATTTTATTCTTTTATTACCGAAAGCTGTTAGTGCTACACACTTTTTGTTAATAAATTTACATTTGATGTGAAATGAGTTTATACCATAGCTCACAGTATGCCAATCAGAGAAGAGACAGTTCCTTTCCTGAACTACGAATGTAATATTATTATTATTATTATAGTTAACTCGGGAAACGCGCGCTTTACAGTTCAAACCGAATGCCTTCGGTAACGATTCGTCCGAGTAAGTTAAGGAAAATATTTAATAAACAACACATAGCAAGTGCTCGATCGCGAGCTCGTTCCGATGAATAATTTCATCGAATTTATAAATTGCTCGAAGGGAGCGACTGCTTCGCGATGCAAAATCCTCGCTGCCGAGAAGAATTTGAAACGATGTGCTACACGTTACTGTCGATCTCTTTCATTCCAAAGTGATTGTTAATTGCGCTATCTCACTCGCACTCATGGCAGCTCAGTCGATATAGCACATCGTCTTAAACGCAGTTCCTACTTATAAGTTCAAGTTTTAACGATGTCTACTCGACGTCAGACGTTGCTTTCCCGAGTAGAATATCTGTAGCATTACATGCGGCTCGAATCAGGTACCGGTAAGACGATGTTACGAGTTATATTTGCCTTGACGGGGCCTTGACAGTACTTGTTTCGAGTCAGATGTAACGCCACAAATTTTCTACTTGGGGTTCCTCGACTTAAAAGTTCGAGGTACCGATATGATGACAGTGGCATAAATACTTTCTCTCATATTAAACTTCCTCTAATTATTGTTATATTTCGATAAATTAGCGCGAGTCAAAGCACTTGGGGTTGTCAGTCAATTGTTCACATTCTTTCCCGACCCGGACACGCAGTATTGCCGCATTACCATAAAATCTCTGATAACAATGTTAGCTAAGTGCGAAGAGTTTAAAATCATTCTGGCGGTGAGTAAAAAGGTAGTGACGACGGCGACGGAAGAAGGGGAAAAAATTGCCCAGGAAATGGAGGGAGAGTGGCAGGAGTCGTGGAAGCCGGGATGTCGGTAGTGAAGCAGGTAATGTATCCAGTTAAAAGTTTTTGCAGGTTCGCAGGGGTCGTACGGCATAGCGGTCTTGAGGCCTCACAGCGGTGGAGAAGGCAGGGTAAGGAAGGGTAGGGGGTTACCGTGGACTACTGTACAGATGGAAAACTTTCATGGGCTGAGGGGTATATATGCAGTAGCGAGGAGAAAGCGAGCAGGCGAGTGCGAGGTGGCAGTCGAGATTGTACATTTGTTATTCATGGGGTCCGGTGGTGTGGGATGGCGCCGAAGTCCTTCGCTTTCAATATTCCATCTTTCGACTACTACGAGCCTACACTTGTTGTTGACATTGCATGCATGTCTGAATTGCGTTCATGTAGAAAAAAAGGGACTTGCACAGTCCCGTGTACGATAAAGTTCGGGTAAGCAGGACAGCAGAAGGGTAGAGTGGGTCACCGGATATCAGGCTCAAAGCCCCTCTGACTCTGTAATCTAAACAGAGTACATATTTTTTAAGTTTTTTTTCAGTCTCTCTCTCTCTCTGTCTCTCTCTCTCTTCCTACCTTAACCCGATTTCATCCACATTCAAATAAACCATTTACTTACAACTGGACAAAATGACTAAAGGATATTCCTCTGTAGTTGCGCTATTACCATTTTCATCCAGTCGATTATGACTTCTGATTGCATTTGTAGATTAACCAGCAACCCAGATAAACTCGTTACTATAGGAGTGCTTACACTTTTCGATATACTCGGTGTAGAGCAGAGATTTTTCGCTCTACCGCATTCTATAGGTGGACTTTTGCTGTTTTCTCCATCGCTGTAGATCAGAGCCAGGGGATTTTCGATAAATGTAGTTGCCATCTCGCGTGCACTCGAGCGACCAATAATAGTGTACATACCACATAGAACATATATGTTTATATACCTACAGATGGAGCTCGCATTTTATACCATGCTCCCGTTTCATCGTTATACGCCCGCGTGATTTTTTAATGGACTAATGGACACTGCCTGTCGATATTCCTCTCGTCCATCACACAGAGTCTACGACTTCGTAATGTATATTGGGTAGTCAGGTGCGGTTCCCACTCCATTTATATAGGAAATCATACACAGCACGGTGGAATAAACGAGGACCGACGATCGTTCAAGAGTCATGGCAAAAACAGGATAGGTTTGTCGCTGTTGTTCTCTCTTCAGCACCATCAGGAGTACCAACGAACGAGAGTTCCGCTTGGGAGAACCGCTGTCGCTATATACGGGCGATGACCACCTGAACGTAGAGGTGTGAGATCAGTGTAACCAGAATTAACACCGCGACTGGATTTTTGTTCCATTGATTTGCTGTTGACACGATTGTACTCTGGTGAGAGTCCGAGGGTCACAACCTCGATCGAGAACGACGCACGGTTGACGCGTATTCCGCCCTCACGCATTACCATCAACAGTGACGCTAAAGCACCGACCTCTGGCTCTCGACCACCCTCGTACCCCTTTGTTGACCCCAGGGCTTGATATCCAACGAAATCATGACTTTTGTGTAATGCTGAATTTGCTCTACGACCGACAATAAATATTATCGGGCTATATTCGAAACACTCGACGCACGTAACACCCATTGAGCTCGTGTTTCATACAGGAAGAATCAACGTATTGATCGGTAATCTTTTGATTGCATCTCTGTCGAGAGTGTCAGCTGCGTCAAACATCAAAACCTCCGGCACCACACATTGAAACGATGGTATTATTTTTATCTAGATATACATTTTGGAAAGTTGTTTGATCGCTTATTTATCCGTAAACCTAATGAATTAGAGCCTAAGACAAACCTAAAGAAACTAAAGAGTTTATTGCTTCAGCCATAATCCCTGGCGCACTGTCACTTTATGAATTTCAGTTACGATATTTTTTTCTGACTAATGAATCACGCAAAAACCATTCATGAATATAATATGACAAGACTGCTAATAAAATTAGTTCATGAAGATTCAATACGAGACCTTCAGCAGGTCCAACTTAATCCATCAAGTTGCAATGCCTCCGAAAATTTTTTAATTATTTTTTGTAATTACATAGTACAGCAAATAATGTAGGAATGGTTTTACGGCTTAAAGAAATTTTTAATAGAATATAATGTAATAAAAGCTCGACGTAATTTCGGTGTAATTTGTTCTCAGAGAATTAAAATGACAGTGTATTCTCATTTTAGGATTATTTTACGATCATTCCAACTATATAGATGATTGACTGTTGAAGATTCCACGTAAAAAAATGGTCTCGGAAGAAGTTTCGGTAAAAGTCTCGTCACAAGGCGCTTCTAGACTCTCGAAAAATTAAAAGAAAGTTCCTCATAAAATCTGGAGAAGTACGCTTCGAGAATCTTGCTCACAATTTTACCGAGACTTTCAAATTCTTGGCAAGTATCTTTGACAGAACTTCTGCGAAAATATCCCTCAAACTCTCATCGAGATTCTCGCCAAGATTGATAGAAGGACGTCTCCTTCAAAATCTAAGGAGCTCGCACCGGTATAGCGCGATGTGGTTTTAGCGTATAGACCACATCTATAATAAAACAATGCCGATCTTTAGCCACATCTTGAATCGTAATTAGCTACATCGTACTAGGCTGATGGAAGCCCTAGGCGAACCCTTTCAGTTGATTGTAAGTCTCTTCGTGTTTTCCGGCAATCCACATGTGTTTGCAGTAGGTAAAGGTTACCTGGAGATATGTGATAGGCAGAGGTTTGTCCGGACTCAGCGAGGAATCAACGCCCACCAACATCACCAGAGTTTTGGGTCGAAGCATCAAGTTTACGCTCTTTCTCGATAAAACTGCATACTTGAATCAGGATTATATGCCATCATCTTTTTTTTTGTCGCGCGTTACTTCTAATGCTGTTGATTACGGTCTAAACCTTTTATAAAAGTAGCGACTGCTTTCATTAAATGTTAGATGAGTCCTTTGTGACATTGGTGATGGTCAGGTGAAAAATCAATGAAAATTCATCGTTACGTTTCAACTTTGATCAGAGTCTTCTCCAGAAATTCAAAAATTTCATAGCTGTGATGTTGTTTACAATAATGATAAAAAAATTAAATTACAATAAAATATTTAACATCGCGGAGATGACATCGTACAGTTAACACTCACCAAATGAAAAATAATAAAAAATTCCTCTGAGATAATAAGCTTCCGTCAAAATCTTTAGCAAGAAATATGCTGAGAGATTATCCTTGACAACTGTTATTCAATATTTGTATAACATTTTTGTTTTTAATTGTTGGTTAAGAATAAAATTAGTAAACGGTAAGTATCAAAGAGGAGCCTCGTTAACAATAATGAAGGATGATTGTGGTCTAAAGTATTCATTTTCGGCGACGTTTCGGACAAATTACTATTTTAGACAACAATTCACATCAGTAGTATCAACGCGTGACAATGACACGTATACGTGATTAAAATACACAAGTTTATACAGATAGAGCGGAAGCTTTATGCTCCGTACCAAAACACTGGTGATATCGTTCGAATTTGTTCCCTTGTTGACTTCGAACCAACCTCTGCCTACTACACAACCGTTGGTGATCTTTGTCTACGGTAATATCATGTTGTTAAAAAACGTAAGGAGATTTACAAACAGATGCGTCAATTTATTTAAAGATCTCTTGAGCATATTACGATGACACTGATAACTAGTAAGGATTACGAGCAGCAGCAGGATTTTAGTAAGTGGTTGCTGGCTCGCTGATTTCGAAAACTAGACGATCGGCTTAAGACTTTTCAGCGAACGAACGAGCATGTTATACTCACTGTTCTGTCATACTACACTGCGGTTATAGAATACTATTATGTTATTATACATGTGTTCGATACGCGGGAACCACTCTATGCGCCGCTGATGTCCTGTCATCATGCTGAGAATCTCGCAGAGAGTTTGACAGGGACACATTTTCGATATTTTTATCGAGACTGGTTCCGAAAAAATTTCGTTTTCTATTCGGAATGATAAAAGCGATGTAGTTGTTAAATTCTGTACGTGTCTCACATCATTTATCCTTTGAAAGCTTACATACAGTCGGAGTTTTTATTTTTCTTGCCTGAGTGTGATGTAATGCACTGATCACATTGTATTTGATCCCAATGTTTTTAACTATTTTTAATCGCTTAACATCGTCAATCGATTGTGAGAGCAATAAGGAAAAAAATGTTATGACGGAGCATATCCAAAGCAACGAAAAAAACTCCTTATTTTTTCTGTTAAATAAAAAGTTTATTCTAATGAAATTTTCGGGCTGATTTTGTGTTCATCAGATAACCAATTGTCTGATAAAAAAGGAAACGTTTACATTTTGCTTGCACTTTAAAACAACAGTAAACGCGCTTGTCCAGAGTTACAGCGCAAGTAACGTTTAATATACAATTTAAAAGCATGAGTAACATTAACTAAATATTATAAATAATTTATTGTAATCAAAATATAAATGAAATTATGAAGAAATGAAATTCATCACTTTAAAAATCGATTTAAGCTGCGTCATTTCGCGTTCTCATTATTTATTTTAGTTTGAGCAAGTGTGATGGAATAATATAGATATAAACGATGACGAGATGTCGCCACGTAAAAGTTCTCTTCATTCCGTGCAGACGGGCACATGACGGTCGGAGTTTCTCTCGTTTCATCCTTTCACTCTCTCACTCTCTCACTTCTTTTCCATCGTTCCAGTTTACGCAAGATGTACAGTTTCTTTTTTTCTACGAGCCACTGACTGGCTTCCTTTTAACCACGGTCTACAGCAACTCTCCTCGTAAGCGAATATCTCTCGTACTCTCTATATTCTAACCCCCCAACGGCATAAATGCGTAGGCACTTTTTTACTAGCTTCTAAAATTTCTCAAGCAATATTTTTTTACGTGGTTATGTTCACTTGAGAGGAGCAAGCATCGCCGCGCCGGCACATCTATGCTCCGTCGTGCTGTGGCATTAATATCCCACTATGAAACTGCACCTTTCTTCATCGACTACTACCCTGGGTCCTTGTCAGGACTACTTACATAACCGCGCGCGCACTCTAACTCAGCGTACGAAAAGGCCCGGAATATGAAATTTCTCCTTTTCACTGGCGGAACGCAGCGTCCTTATCTTTCCGACTACTCCCGATCGAGTCTCTACAGGCCCGCCTCTTCTCGCGTCGTCGCCAACTCTCTCCTTCTATCTATCCATGGTAGTTATACCTATGTATAGCACTGTACTAACCGCCTTCTCTTCTATCCTACTTTGTCTTTCTTTACCAGTAGATCTTTCGTCCTTCATCCGCTCTTCGGAGTACCAGGTCGTCCCTATTCGCTCACCGACGCCTCCTTTCTGTCCTTCTCATTTTCCCAGCTCTCAGTCTGCCCGTTCTTTGGCTCTCTTTCCACATTGCGCCCATTCGTCCATTTCCTCAGCTCTTGTCTTCTCTATCGGGCATTCTCCTATTTCCCATCGTTTCTTCTCTCGTTTTCTCTTGAATCTCCCACCACCAAGACATTGTCACCGCAGCCGCAGCGAGAAACTGCGGCTGAACCGAAGTCGAAGAACAATTCGTGCTTTACATGATAAAAGCTCAAGTCTCCGCACATTACATATGGCGAGTAGAATATAGAGAAAGTAATTTTTCTTCGTTATCGTTTATTTGTATCCTTAACGTTTACGTATCTTCTATTGTATTTATCAACAAATGTAATAAATCAAAGAAACGAAATCACGACTATAGGTAAATAGATGAATTTTTTTGTTCTGTGTTCTTTCAAATTTACAGCGAAATAATGCAAAGAAATATCTTTCTGTGTCACCGTACTAACAATCTTGAAATCTAATCTCATGGTGCAATAAAAAAACGGATGCCCGCATCATTGTCTTGTTTTCTAGACAACACAATAGTAATTCGGCGAACTCCTTTTTTTCTCCATAAAGATTTTCAATCAAAAAAAGGATAGTTACACATAACGCTCGATACTATATATCAGTTCATATGCTACATTCGAGAGCTTTACTTCAGTGCTATTTTCCTTATGCTCTCTAGAAACATTTGGTCGTTACGGCGAGATAGATCCTTTCGATTTAATCTAGTGTATGTTTCTTTACGAGGGTATCAACTGCGCATGGTACTCTAGAGAGAAACTGAGAGAACGAAGGGCAAGAGTTCAAGCAGAAACATACACACGTAGTCATAAACAACTTCGTATCCCTTGGCCTTCACCCCTTCGCACAAGTAAAAGAAGATACCCTTAGAAGGGTGAAAGTGCTCCAAAGATACGCACTTGCAGCAACATACGACGTCATCGCCAAGACTTCGGATGTGGATTCGAACACGAGCCTAGCAGCCCTCTGTTTCACTCTGCTGCATCTATCCCCCTCATTCACTGACTCAACCCTGCAACAACGAAACCTCCGGCAGTCTATCCGCGTACGTTAAGTAGATATAGCAAAGGCTTTGCTACTCGCACTGTTGGAAATACTCAAAGTCCTCAGGGCACTGAGGTAACAGCAGGTAACTTCACCTGCTGCTTGAAACGTTTCGTGAAGCGTTAACGTGCTCGCACGAACCTCTATCTCCGATAGATATACAAGCTATAAATATACATCAGAGATGGGATACGATGAGATAGGAAGATGCAAGTAAGCAGGATCTCTTGCTACACTGAACTCGCACTCACTATATACATACACGAGGTTAGTTGTCCCAACAAGCTCGACGTCTCAACTTTGATGGGTGCTTAATTCTTGCGTTAATTCGTCACAAGAGCGGTAGGCTGGCATCCATTAGTCCAGGGTTGGATTTGGGAGTGTGCATCTCTCGTAGCGAGCGATTTGCTTCAGGTATACCTACCACCACTCCAGCAACACGAACAAGAACACCCGGAAGACAGCTACATAGGAGGAGGCTCCTACCCGATTTTATCGTACATGAGTAATACCCCACACCGATCTTGAAATATATGACGATCCTACATGTGCGAGTATCTACATAACTAATATCTTACAGCGAACAAATTATTGTGTAGCTCATTATCCTACAGAATCCTGCGTAGAATAAATTTTCTCTTTCATGAGCGTATCCTTACACCTTACATGCTTAATATTCTACAGCGAACGAATCTGCTTTCGCTAGAGTATCGTACGATTCTACACATATAATATCCAACACGAGTGATATACAGTGGAAGAATCTGCCTTCAGTGAGTTTTAATTACATCATAAACGCGTCTTATCCTACATGAGTGAGGTAGTCCGCTGAATATTTGGAAGGAATCATGTACACCATGTGCAGGGATGCCATCTGAAAGACCCAGTGACTTCACTAGATATCATAATACAGTGATAATCTACGATTTAGTTTGAATCGCATCTTTACTGCGTTATTGTTTAATGTTATTGGTAGATATTTGTTGAGATTTCCTTTTGCCAACATATTTCTTCAAGTCTCATTAATATTGTTGAAATCACTATAATAACACCAATACACTAATTATATTAATTCGTTCGCATATCGATAAAGAAAAGAATAAATAATTAATAAAAACAATATTGCTTGTCGTCTTGTTTGTCCAGTAGTTGTCATATTACCAGGATATGTGATCGCTTTTTGACGATAAAAAAGATACAAATTACTCATCGATGGTTTAATTTCATGGGAACATTTCAGCCGCGTATACGCATAGCCTATTTGCGAAGAGTGAAACGATGATACTTTCACTGGAAACGATGATACTTTCACTGGAAACGATGATACTTTCACTGGAAACGATGATACTTTCACTAGAAACTTTCACTGGAGAATCTTCCTCTAATAGGATATTACGGGTGTAGGATCTAACGATGTCCTCGCGAAGGTAAATTCGTTTGCTGCTGGAATTTACTCGTGTACAATATTACGCAAGTAAGATCTAACGATAATCTCTCTTATGACAGGTTTGTTCGCTGTAGAATGTTGCTCATGTAAGAAAATATGCTACAAAATAATTTACTGATCGCAGGCTATGTTATATAGGAGATCGCACATGTAGGATTGCATGATCGACAATCGATTGATTGTGTACGATAAAATTGTATAGTAGAAGAGCTTTTTGCTCCATAGTCAGACAATATCTAGTGTCAAGCAGTAGATGTAGCGTACACCAACCAGTCAACTCACTCTCTCACTCACTCACATATTCACATCTCTCTTGCTTTACACTCTTGTAGAGTAGTTCACGCGTATAGTCGAAGGATTGAGCGATTCATGATATACAAGAGACGTTGCGAGTATGTAGGCAAAGTGCTCCTGCATGTGCAGGTTCAATTGCAGAGATACAGAAGGGGACATGGAAGAGGCAGAACGGAAGGGCGGCAAGGGACAGAGTAAGTGCGAGAGAATGACGTTTGGCGCATGGTGTAAGAGAGAGTTGAACATTCTGCTGGATTAAACCAACGCACAACCACCACTTCCACCGCACCGAACTACCTCCAAGTCGGTCGTATACGTCTTGCTCGAGCTTAACGGATGATTAATCTATCCGTACCGTGTGCAAGCAACCTATATAACCATATAATACAACCTTTTATGTGTATGAAACTGTATACATATAGACTGTATGTATAATGGATACAGGTACATATCCGTAGAACCGAGTATCAAGCAGCAGCCTTCCACGTAACCCTGTCGATAAACCCTGCCTGATAGTTTTAAATCTTAGCCTTCCTGATACTTTGAAATTCAAAGTATTCCTACTGGATACTCCATCTACGTCGGGTACGTCTATGTTTATAATTATCAATTTGACTACGCAGAAGCTTTCGCATATATTAATACGCATGATGAAATTTGAAATTGGGCCAATTACTGACCAGTACTGACGTCGGATACCGAATCACCGGATGGATACCCGCAATAACCATACCGAGCCAAACGTGGCATTAACGTTATTTACAAATAATCGATTGTCCCGTCATCTGTTAAGTTATTATGCCTGGAATTGTACGTCGGCTCTTATCGATAATAGCGGGTCAGTCGTGTCCAACGTCGGCCAATAATAATTCGATGACGGGCCGTCGGCTGTAACAAATGGTCTTATATTGGGACGTAGATAGGCTCGTCAACGTCTCGATAACTTTTACATGAAAAAGTTTTTAATCCAAGATTTCACTCCACCGGGTATGTAAACCAGGTGGCAACCAATTTGACTTTCATTCAACCTTTCTACCCTTTCTTACCATGCCTCGTCAGTTAACTTGATCATAACTTCCAGAAACTCCGCCTCTCAGGTATATCCGTGACATCGTGGTATCGCGAAACCGGTCGAGCTTATTCGTGACACGAATTTATACGTGTCTCTCGGTTACTTTTTTATATTCCCGTGGAGACCAGGACGGCAAGTCAGCTTTGAGATCTCCCTGACGTGCTGACCAAGTTTGCTGTCGCTGACACGCACGCACCACCGTATATTTCAACGGTGTGTCCTCCGCTCAATGCCTGCCTTTTCCTCAGGTTCCCTTTCGCAGATCTATCGTGTACGGTAATCAACCGTAGCGCTCTGATCGAGACGCGATTAAGCTCTTTTCCTGGAAGGGGCTGCACTCGCGGTGTCTCGCGTACAGAGCATCGATCACCGGCTTTAGCGGCGAACAGGTTGTGCACCTAGTCGACCAGCTGAGACCGCCCACATAGTGGATGCGAACTTTCCTAGTAGCTGTGCAGAGCAAAACCCACCCGATATAACCGCCAGGACCAGTAGCATATACGGTAGCGGTCTCGGTTAGGCTGACCGGGGCTCTCTTCAACCACATGCGTTGCAAAGAGTGACTGAGATGGAGCACGTCTGCACCAGAAACCACACCCGTAGACAATAGGCGAGAATACTTTCAGGTTTCCGGGCTAGTCAAGCATGGAAAGCGGTGGAGCAAGGAAGAAAAGAAGAGATAGATACAGGATGAGGAAAGGATAGAAAAGGAACGTAAGAGATCGGCAAAAGAGTGAGACAGAGAAGGAGCAGAAAGAGAGAAGCAGAAGCAGAAGCAAAGAAGAAGAATGTGAGAGAAGAGAGTACGGGTAGTGGCGTGGTAGAGGGTGACTATAGAAGGTGCAAAGGGGTGCACAGTAGGGGCACACCAATGTCTTGGCTTGCGAGCCGCGGGGTCCTCCCGTCACCCAATCACGTCCTGGCGAAGTTCGCCATATTTCGCGGGGCGGAGCACCCTCTCTCTCTCTCTCTCTCTCTCTCTCTCTCTCTCTCTCTCTCTCTCTCTCTCCCACACACTCTCTCTTCCTCTCTTCAGCGATTCTCTTGTAGACTATTCCTGCTCTTCCGCTTTATTCTCGATTTTCCGTTCCGCTCTATGTTCCTCAACGACCACCTCTACCCCCGAGAGGGTGGTCGGCTCGTCCTGTCCCCGCTCTTTCGTATTCCTCTATTATTTTAAACCCTTAGCGGCCATCAGCACAACCTGCGGACCTTCTTCCTCTTTGCCGTTCATCAAAATTCTCTCTAGCTAGGTACAGCGACGATGAAACTACCACGTGCTGCCAGAAAAACCTCATACAATAACATCAGTGTGATATGAGAGTTGGAGATCCTTTGAGTTTCTCATTTCTCTTATTAAGTGGTCCTTAAAAGAGTATAAATACACTGAATTCAATACCGTATTTCGTTTTCACTTTCTACACGAAGTTGTAAATTGTATCGATAATGTAGGTCTCTGTATCTACGTATGCAGATATTTACTTTATATTGTAAACTGTTGTCTTGTCTATAAATTAGCCAACGCTACCTACATTCCTCCTTTTCACCATTCAAGCCGTTCTCTTACGACATTAGTAAATACCATTGATAAGCGATTATTCAGATTCAAACTTTGAAATTCTCTGATTTGTGTAATTCTGTAAAATGCTACACGTACTATATCTGGAGGCTAGCAGGATGCGATGTCATGCATTATCTATTCACAGTACAATGTGCAATGTGCAATGTGTAGTCTGTACGTGCAAAGAGCGAGAAGAGAAACGAGGAGCTGGCGTTAAGAGCAAGGGTTGATATTGGACGATCATGTACATACCCCGACGTTCAATCAAATTAAATTCCGGTCGCGATTGTACGACGAAATTTCATATGCAAGCCAGACAAGCGAGCGAACGAACGAAGGAACGAGCTCGGCGCCGGAAGCATTTGCCAGATTCTCTCGTCTGCGGAACCATACTCGCGTGCATCGTCAAAGCGTACATCCTCCTTGTTTCGGGAGATCTTGTGAGAACCGAGATAGAGCTAGTGACGCTCGTTCATGGATCGAGCAATCGTGTTTCTGAATTCACAAGCCAATAGCTTCCATCTCTCTCTGACTCGCTTGCATTCTCTGTATAAATTCGATACTCAGGGACTGCGTCTCGAAATCGAATATAGACAAAACAGGAACGTGTCTGATGCGTATCCGGTCGTACTGCAATTGCCTTATAAATATCTATTATGTCACTGTTATCGCCTCTACAACTTTGACTTTTATAAAAAGTTATATTCAAGTCGTACCGTGGCGAGCATGAATATTTTTATCGATGAAAGCGTCTTAAGCGTCATCTTCGAGATAATATTTCTCTTACTCTTTTTTAACCGGGAATAGCGTAATCAGCCGAGGTAATCAAAACCTTCATGACCCGAAGCTTTGGAAAATATGGAAAATCATTCGCAGCAAGGTGGTTGGGTTGGAAGATAGGAAACGCAGAGTCGAAGGCATAGCACATCGTTGAGTGTAAAACGATAAATATTTTAACGATAGGAAGAACCAAGTGCGTGGGGCTGAACCGTTACTCCCCTAGTTTGCCAAGAAAAAGCGATAGAGTTTGACGATTCACGAGGCGCGTCCGGTGTCGACAAAGTGCCTCATTCTAGAAGCAACAACAGCTCCAAGTATACCAATGATAGTAGAACTGGTAGCACTGCGGTACTGCACACTGTCATATACACAGCTATACAATGTGTACGACCTCGAAACTCACGTCGTTCCCTCACATAGGATAATCTGCGATGAAATTAAAAACATTAGGGTCTCGTAAAGATAAAGATATTCTGCGTAACGGTACTGCGGCTACGCTTAAAGACACAGGAGAGGCGTACAAGGAAAGCGGGAATGGCAGCAAGTAGTGGTGGTGCACTATAGTGCGCCATTGGCGTTGGTTCTGGTTCTAGTACCGTTGCTGGTGGGTTATAAACGACGGCTAACCATAACCAGGATCGCGCGGGTATAATATCCACGTCACGTCGAGGCCCCTTTCGCATGGCTACTATCTCAATTTACGTTTATCGTATAGCTCCGCGACATGGCAAGTCTTCTCGACTCATACACATATACCGTTGTGTACGACATGCGAGGAATAACGCATCAGCGAACGAGCTAACCCCACATTCCCGACCTACCCTGACCGGCTTTCCGTTATATGACCCAAGACCATCCCAACCACTTAAACCGGACAAGGAGGAACAACTCCGTCGTGTTTTTTTACAGTCGTGTCCATCCTGGCACACGTTGATGGCGGATTCCTTGTTTTCCATTTTTTCATCTCTTATTTATGCTACGCAGCGACTCTTAACCACCAACAGTTTTTGCAGCTTCTTTCTAGGAGGCCGGTGTCAACGACGTTCCTTCCAAGTCTATTGATACAAAACACAAACTCACCACTGTGTCTATACTCCCCGCTGGCAAATATTTCTCCTGTGGATACGCGTGTACATTCATTATAATTTAGTACTCTCGTTAAGCGAGCGACCCTCGATTCTCTCTTATTATTCTCTTGGAGCTATGTTAATCACGATGGTAAACGAGCACAGAGAATAATGAACGAGCTCTTACGTACATACCATACAGTTAGTTACTACGAATCGTGTTAATGGGTATAAATTAATTGTCGGTCACAAATACGTAATTGGTATATTCCTATAGAAAGCTGTATGAACATATTTGTTGCATTATCAATGTGCCAATTAACATCGTTTTATTTTGCGTTTGCCTGTACACATTCAGTGTGTTTTATCGTCGCTATAAATACAACGGATCATTACTTACTTATCCTTGTTAAATGCAAATAATCAAATAGATAGCTTTCAGCATAGCATCTAGCACATATTATACTCGACCAAAGTTTTACAAATGGAATATTCAAACAGCAGTGTTTCTACCGGAGTATCTAGCCATAAATTAGTAGCTTTTTTATTTCATTTCAATAACTTTACAGAGCCACGTAAGATCCCGTCCGAAATCTTTAACTGCAGATCTCGTTAATATTCAAATGATAAATTTTAAATCTACTCCTGTTTCGAAAATCCTCCATGAATTTTCTCATTCGTAATAACCAGGTATAATCAACGAGAAACGCATAAATATCTGCTCTGGAGTGCAGTGTACTAGATAGACAGGAGTACACATCTGCCTACTGTAGTTCCGCGATGTTCTCATCTGTACGTGTCGAACTGTCCGCCAATGATAATTTAATGCTAATCAAATGCAAAAGCGATGACAGCAGGTGCTCGTTTGGGAAAGTCCGTAGGCCATGGCTGGTTTACTCTCGTTCAGACAACTGCGATACACTTCAGCATTGATATTACCACTCGTAGTTATGCCTCATTATCGACTCCCATTACTTTTTCATCCCGACTTGGCACTCTTTCGCCCTGGCTTGACTATTGCGAGCGTAAACGAGTAGTCCTCGAATAGATCCCATGTTCCGTCTACCGTAACAGGCATACAAACGCAGAGGATCGGTGCAAGGGAATTTGCGAAAGTGCTCTACATGGTGGACAATGACGGTTGCTCGATACTAAAGGGTGATTTTTTTGAGGTTAGGATTTTCATGCATTAGTATTTGACAGATCACGCGGGATTTCAGACAAGGTGTCAAAGAGAAAGATGCTCAGTATGCTTTGACATTTCATAATGAATAGACTTACTAACGAGCAACGCTTGCAAATAATTGAATTTTATTACAAAAATCAGTGTTCGGTTCGAAAAGTGTTTCGCGATTTACGTCCGATTTATGGTCTACATAATCGACCAAGTGAGCAAACAATTAATGCGATTGTGACCAAGTTTCGCACTCAGTTTACTTTATTGGACATTAAACCAACCACACGAATGCGTACAGTGCGTACAGAAGAGAATATTGCGTCTGTTTCTGAGAGTGTTGCTGAAGACCGTGAAATGTCGATTCGTCGCCGTTCGCAGCAATTGGGTTTGTGTTATTCGACGACATGGAAGATTTTACGCAAAGATCTTGGTGTAAAACCGTATAAAATACAGCTCCTGCAACAACTGAAGCCGAACGATCTGCCACAACGTCGAATTTTCAGTGAATGAGCCCTAGAAAAGTTGGCAGAAAATCCGCTTTTTTATCGACAAATTTTGTTCAGCGATGAGGCTCATTTCTGGTTGAATGGCTACGTAAATAGGCAAAATTGCCGCATTTGGAGTGAAGAGCAACCAGAAGCCGTTCAAGAACTGCCCATGCATCCCGAAAAATGCACTGTTTGGTGTGGTTTGTACGCTGGTGGAATCATTGGACCGTATTTTTTCAAAGATGCTGTTGGACGCAACGTTACGGTGAATGGCGATCGCTATCGTTCGATGCTAACAAACTTTTTGTTGCCAAAAATGGAAGAACTGAACTTAGTTGACATGTGGTTTCAACAAGATGGCGCTACATGCCACACAGCTCGCGATTCTATGGCCATTTTGAGCGAAAACTTCGGAGAACAATTCATCTCAAGAAATGGCCCGGTAAGTTGGCCACCAAGATCATGCGATTTGACGCCTTTAGACTATTTTTTGTGGGGCTACGTCAAGTCTAAAGTCTACAGAAATAAGCCAGCAACTATTCCAGTTTTGGAAGACAACATTTCCGAAGAAATTCGGGCTATTCCGGCCGAAATGCTCGAAAAAGTTGCCCAAAATTGGACTTTCCGAATGGACCACCTAAGACGCAGCCGCGGTCAACATTTAAATGAAATTATCTTCAAAAAGTAAATGTCATGGACCAATCTAACGTTTCAAATAAAGAACCGATGAGATTTTGCAAATTTTATGCGTTTTTTTTAAAAAAAAAGTTCTCAAGCTCTTAAAAAATCACCCTTTACTACCTTTCGTATGCAAAGTTCTCATAGGCTTAGTAATAGTGGCAAGGCGCCTTTCCGTGTAAGCCAATCGCTTAAAAAATATACTTACATATATACTTACACTTACAAAATTGTTAATAACACTTCAATGTCACGAGCTTTAATGATACGGAAAGATAAATACGTGACAAAAAAATATTGTTTTAAATGATTCATCCATACATTTCGTTTGCCAATATTAACTAAGATTATTTCAAAAGCTTTGCAGTGTTGGTATATTTTAGTAGTTATTGAAATTGGTGTGCGGACATGTACCGTTATTACGAGCTCGTCTGCCTATACGAAACTTAAAATCACAACTATACCGGTGTATATTTTTAGTCATCTCTTCTCTATGCAATATTCACAACAAGGACCATATAGGACCCCCGCACTGCCGCGGCAGCAGCAGTTGACTTTTATGCTTGCTGACCCGTCATAAAGCGTAAAATTGTCGTTAAAATATGAGAGGCCGAGAGTTTTACTGGCGCATTTCGAAGTGTCCGCGCAGCTGAGTGGTTAAGGGTGTTTTTGATCGGACGTGCGGGGTCCCTCGACCCTTACTCTGTGTCGATGGTGCTGCTGCTGAACTATTACGTGGATTATCGCAAGTATACATGTAGGCGTGCTTGCACACACTGCAGCGTGTGTGCATACCGGAAGCAAAGCGAGCGAGTGAATATTGAAAGCAAATTTGCGGCCACGGTGCAACGCCCACCTTTACCACGAGTGACTGAGTGGAACCCGCAATTTTTTTCTTTCTCTTTTGCCTGGGTTCCATTTTTCAATTGCTGGTGAAGTTAAAATATCGTCGTCAATCCCTCCCCTCCACCCAACTCTTCCATTGGAGAGACATACTTTGTTTACGTCACGGGTACGGAAAGTCGAATGGCGCGGAGGGACCATAATCGATGAATAGAGGAAGTCAGTATGTAGAGAAAGAGAGGCAAAAATTATTTCCCCACCCCCGACGATCTTTCGTAAAATAGATGAGGTGCGTGTGACGAGGTAGATGACAGATTTTACCATTCAGTGCTTCAAATCTCTTTCAAATGGTACACCGAACCGAGATTGGAGATCAGTGTGGCGAACGTGACCCGAGGGTCGAGCGATGAACGCTGGTAGAACACAGTAACGGAACAAGCGAAAAGGATAGTCGCGTAGCGTAGTCGCAGAGAATGGGCTTTGGATTCGATCGCTTCGGGCTGGAGGGTGGAAAGAAATATACGAAGCAGGGCACAGTGATACCGGACAGTCCGTAAATAAAATTCCCATGACAATTGGCAATGGGGACAGCGCACGTGAACCGATTATTTATTAGAGTGTATATGTACGAGACGAATCGAGCCGCGAGAGCAGCATTGAAACTAAAAATATCGTTGAGGGTGTCATTGCAGCTAGAGGATGTTCGACGAGCCATCTCACAGAGAAATATAGAGAAAGAACGAAAGCCCAAGCAGGAAACTACGCGGACTGCGAAGCTGCCGCTCTTTTATAGAGCCCGATGCGGCTTGCCCGCTTTACGGTCGTAGAGCA
Organism: Cylloceria caligata; assembly: GCA_963942595.1. Taxonomy (NCBI): domain Eukaryota; kingdom Metazoa; phylum Arthropoda; class Insecta; order Hymenoptera; family Ichneumonidae; genus Cylloceria; species Cylloceria caligata. The sequence goes on along the minus strand of OZ012710.1, from coordinate 11,577,742 downwards.
TTCGTAGGATATGTGCAGATAAATACGTGTTGTATATGTGTACATGTGCAAAGAGCAGCAGAGACAGAGATGTATGTGAAAAGTACAACTTTTTATCCGGTTCTACTCTACACATGCCCTGTGGCGTATAAGCGGACGTGCATTGACCGACTGAGGGACGGAAAGAGGTAAAACCTCCGACGAAATGAGAGGGATTCGTTCGTCGGGGTCGCCAGTGGTAAAGGATTGGCAGCAATGTAGTACAACTATAAAAGAGAGTGGAGTGTGATAAAACGTGTGCGCGCGCCAAAGGGGTTGCTATCCCGTTACGTCTCTTCACTCCGAATTCGTGCGCTCAAACGAGGGATTGATTACTCGATCATGGCCACGTCTCTCTTGTGTTTATACGGAAAACGCTATTTTCAATGTCCATGTGTACTTTCCTAACTGTCGGATGTTTGACGGTCTTTAAAAAAAAATAGAATAAGTTAATTTTTTAAAAAATGTTCAACTTCTGACGATAAAAACTATAATAAATCGACTCGATTTCAAAAGGTTTTCATTTCCTTTTAATCTAGAAAGGGTGAAATAATTTACTATATGATTTTAATTAACTTATTATTTTTATTATAATAATTTAATTATAATATAAATAATAATAATAAAAATATTTATTATTTAAAATTATTTATCTTCACAGGGATTCTTGTAAATGCATAGATTAAAATATTTCTCCAGCACGTATAAATTCTGTGCCGAAAACGGTCCAAAGATTATTAACCGTTTCAGTAAACATCAGTGAGAATTGTTATTGATTTGTTATATTATGCTTTACAGTTGAATAACATTTCTGAAGAGGGTTTGCATTTTTGACCGAAACGTAAAAATGTGAGTTCCATTCTTCCAAATTGATGGGAGTTGGCCGATGCATAGCCACGTAACCAAAAAAAAAAAAAAACTACTGACTATGTATTACTGTTCGCGAAGGCCCAAGACACCGCGTTTTCTCACGAATTCGTTAATCCCCGCGTCGAGAATATCTTACGTTCAACGTGACGCGTTCTACGTTATAAATATTTGTTTTATGCGACAAAACAAAAGGAATTGTACTATCCGGAGGTTTGAATACGTTGAAAGAGCACTTTCGGTTTTTCAATCACAAGTAAAGAAGGCCGGGAAAACCTGCTCGAACTCATCTTACAAGACTCATGAGCCTAAATTGCTGAATGCTCTTACGACAAAACTCAAAATGAAGCCCTGGCATTTAGCTTACCGATTCGTTGACAAGCAGCTATCGATTCCATCATATGGAAAGCTCTATCTCGAATAGGTCAAGGATTCCTGGATGTTCATCACACTTACCTGCAACAAATTCAAACAAAATATTTCATAAGAATATGGAGGACTCGTGTATCGATTAAATTACGAATACTACATTATTTACATTATTACGTCTATAGAATACATTATGCATAAGTTCTGGAACGGTATAATTGAAACAGTTATAATAACGCGAAGGGAAATATCGTGAATTTACAGCAATTAAAATTCACGCCAAGTTGCCTTAGTAGGTACGGAAAGTTACACGATACCGCTATGATATTACTATTACCACTACTACTGTAGCAGCATTTTCGTGCTATGTAACTCAAGCTATTTGTCCCAGTACAAAGTTAGCGAGCATTAATAAAGCGCCTCCTTCTAGTGCGCGAGGAGTATACTAATATGCAAATAAAAAGTGCATGAATTCTAAAATTCCGCTGACGCTTCTTAGCTTAGTCTCCAAAGAATTTTCAACGTGAACATTTCGACGCTCGATAATTTTTCGTTCAATAGGAAAGAGACGCAAAGTCAAGTTTCCTTTTAAAAGATGTGTATTATAATATAAATCAATCTATTGGACGAGCTTGCATGATTAATAATCAAAAAAACTTTCCGGGAATCGAACATACGAAAGTATTGTTCTTCTCGTAGACACTTCACCGCATTAGCTAAATCTGACGAAGCTTGTGTGTAATTTCGAACGTTTAAAATTTAAGATTAATCTGTATAAAAATAAGGTATATTTCATTAAATAAGTACATATATACGTTTATTGTTCTCATAACTGTAATAGTTAGTACCTTTCCAATTAGTGTTATTTAACCGAAAACGTATTCCAATATTAGTCGAATTTTCCAGCTCTTCAGAGAGTTGAGCCAGTACTTTTTGGTATATTTTTCAAGAAATAGCGTCGAAGCTTCTATTTGGTCTAATGGGTCACACAAGGCTGCTTGTGCAGTTGGAAAGGGAAGATGCATTGTCTAGAGAAAGGCTTTAGAGGGGTAAGTGAGTGAATAGGTACGGAGATAGTGCGCTGAATGAGGGAGGACCAGAGTGGACCCCCCCCCCCAAGAGTAAGAGGATCAGGATAATGCGAAGAAGGAAGCTAAGAGAAGTTATACTGCGAGTGTGTGTCGTACAATATTGTTAAAAGCATACAAAAAGAAGTTCGCGGTGGCCCAGTGGTGACGGCGGGCTAGCTGTACCAGCGACACCAGCACCAGCTCAGTCTGACAATGACGAATGGCGTTCACGAACCTGCTTCCACAAATTTTATTATTACTCGGAGGAGGCGTGCGCGGACGAGCAGGCGGCTCTCTTCACTTACTTGCTTATTTTCACAAAAGCTTCTCGAAAAATTAACGTCCGAGTTGCACCAGCGGCAAAAGGAAAGTAAGCATGGCCTCACGGCCGCTCTTCATAATTCATTACTAAACTTTCAGTTAACTCCCCGACGTTTCTGACTAAATAATAAAATCAAGTTTAAAGTTGCTGTGATTTTTTTTATATGCGAAAAGAACCGAGGGAAAGCTTTTCAGCTCATCATCCTTTGGTCTGTTAAAAAAAAATTAAACGTTCGACTGATGGTAAAGAGGAAAGCGAGTAGAGAGACCGAGCGTTTGATCAATCACGTGTAATGCAGAACATCGTTTGTTGGGGTTCAGTCAACGCAATACTGATGGTCGAGTGTACTTAAACGCTCGTGATTGATTCGTTGTGGATTTCGTAATCGATGAACAAATTTACCTCGGTTGGTGGTGTCCGGAAATTCGAAGTCAGTACACACCGAGCTCTAATCGACGATTACACGTTACATGTATCTTCTCATCCAGGTCATCAAAAAGATTAATAAAACGGTCATTTTATCTTACAAAGTCATCGGCTGTCCTAAATATATTTTAATCACTGACCCGTACCAGCAAATAATATGGACAAAGAGTTGCCGTGATCGAAAAGGCTACAGCTTCCTCGCATCTTCCCGTAGAACCCTTAATTGCAGTTTGATCGACCGTGGAATTGCGCTATTACGGCGTCGTAATTATTGTTTGAGGAGTGACGACTCTCAAATCGTGTAAATAGCGGGTTTTCCTTCCCGGCGCGAGTAGAGACTTGCTAGGTGAACGAGATTGGTATGGGATAATGTAGAGATTTGAAGAAGGAGAAACGGAGATACAAAGAACGTCAGAGTTATCGCGCAGAAACAACGATTACGAGAAAAGCTCGGCTTCTCCCACTGTGTTCTTGTCACAGAGTTTTCTGTCGTACCCTTACAGGCCTGAGGGGTTCCCCCGCGACGAATTGTCAACTTATAATTGGCACTCCTTAATTATCTTGAATTAAGCTGGCAGTCCCTGTAGCTCTCTCCCACTCCTCCACGACGACCTGCCATCTGTTCTTTCTCTATTTCCTCGGGTTTTCATCCGTCGTTTGTGCTGCTGGTCGACACCGATGAGTTCGTTGAGATGAAGGAATAACCGAAAAGGAAAAAGTACGAGAGTGACGAAGAAACTCTTTTCTTCCTCGCCGTCGCCCTCAGCCCAGACTGCGCATATTTCTCGGAACAAGGAACTTTTCTCCTACAATTAAGGATATTGTTCGACTTATTAACGTCGGCCTTATGCTAACTTCTGATCTTCTAAAAAGGCGAAAAATATACTTTCCACGATATTCCTTTGCTATAAAATACAGATTCGTGAATGGACAAAGAACCGGCGAACGTTTATTGTAGTCAATAAAATGCGCAGAGATTCAGAAAACGGTAGATAACCGCATACGCTTGAATTTTTTTTCATGGCTTTCTTATCTCCATTGCTTCGATTAAATATTTTTACTGTGATTGTGCGAGTAGAAGTTTTTCTACGATAGCTACAAAGAAACTTAATAAGTATCGTGAGCGTTGTAACAGCGCAGAGGAATCGCAGTGAGCGTAGCTAATATGTACTGCAATCGAATAAAAACCTACAACTGTAGCTTTCTTGACGATCCAGTACTCTTTCGTTTTCTCCACTTCAATCAGCCGTCCCTCGATCACTTTTACACATACCTCCGTAGCTGGTAGATAAACGGCCGTGAGCCCAAGCCATTTTCGGACTTACGTTATGCGAATATTGTTCTTGGCAATCCCACAGGAGACTCTTCAATCCTCGGATTCCCCTCTTTCTACTCCTTCGCCTGTACAAACCCTGCACGCTCGCTAGTAACGGCGAGAGGAAGGCTTATACGTATATTCTCGTCCATATCTGGGCTGCCCGGTCCAGAGAATCATCGCGCATACCTGCGAACTGATGAAGATGGTACACGTGCATATGTGTGCATTCGTGTCTACATAGCAAGCTGGCCATAACGCGCCCGAGACGCTCTACTCTCGGGTTTATAAGCGGATACCCTCAGCCCTGAGCTTCACCACGAGGACAGAGGTAGAGGAAAGAGATAGAACGTACGGTAGGCATACTGTACCCTTGGATACAAAGGATGTAGCAGAATATCGTAGAATATACTGTGGTGTAGGTAGAGAAGAGGCTACCGTCGCAGAAACAGGAGCCCGGGGGCGACAGAGGGGAGGTATGAATCAAGCTGAGCAAACATAGAACTTCGAGATACGCCATGGCGGTGGTGTCGTCTCGGGGTCCGTGCACGAGGGAGGGTGAACCGTGCGGCAGGGTTGACTACCGCGTATGGCCTCTGTGTGTGTCACACTCGTTACTGCTATTGCACGAGAACAGAGTTAAAACGTCGTGCCAGTACTTCATGCTTCCTACTTCATCTGAAAATGTATGAGCGATTCTGAATCCAATAACAGTTTTCAAAAAGTTTTTCGACTTAGCTTATATTCTTTTCAAACGGATGACATAAAATACCTTGAGATCGGTTATCGTTTCATCTTTATAAAAAATAAGAAACGTATAATAAAGTATGATGAGTAAGTACTACCCATCTTTTGATGGTGGAGACTTAACATATTTTCTTCGAACTTTCAACATCAGCATATTGAAAAAATATGTCGAATGGACGATCACAAGGACGTACAACTAATCGATTATAAAAAGAATTAGATAACTCGATTCAGGGCAATACAACTCAACGATTAGAAAAAAAGAAATGGCTCAATGTCATTCGCTATCAATTACCTTTTTCTCAATTTCTTAAAATTATTAAAACATTGTTACAATTGGTTAATAAAAAAATTTACTTGATGTAAATTCTTTCAATATCATAATAATGAATGTAAAAGTCTACATACAGCTCTTTATATTGTCATACACGTTTGTTTCTTCAGTACACTGCGCCCAAAGTGTACGAGAATTCAATAAAGTGTGTTTCCACAGCGACAATTAAGACCGCAAACATGCACTCGCGAGAATGGTTGAGAGGAAGTGAAGCTTGCAGAGGAGAGAAGCGCGCAGGGTCGAATAGATATGACATTGGTAATCACATAATGGGTTATATGCTAGGTCGAAGGTCATGTACTTGTCGAGGATTTGCCGGCGGCGAAGACAAAGAGTACGTTACAGGAGGAGTTTGAGGTCCCCCGTCGTCACGGGTAACAACAGAATGGTCGATGCTACTGGTACGACCGTGGTTTGGCGTTGGTGTGCGACGGTAGATTCGGGCTTTGGGGGATGGCTATCCGAAGATAAGGGTGTACCGGGCGCCGCTACGGTATAAAGACAGAGAGGGAAAGAGAGGAAAACCCGTAGCAGAGCTCGTCTCATCCCAAGGGATATCAGCGAAGAGTGGAGTCCCCTCGTCGGTGCTTTAGCCAAACCCTGCGTCCCGATCGTGCGGCCGTAGCTAGACCAGACAGGAATATCTTAAACGGGAAAAGGGCGACTTTTTAACTAAAAAAAAAGTTTATCGCCACGGGAGTCGAAATACTCGGGAGAACGAAGAAGAAAGATAATTTGAATTAAGCGAAAGAGAATAAAGCAGCATCAATAAAGTTGCTAAGGGCCTGGCACTGTCGTAATCGGTGAAATTCAAATTAGCAAAAAGTGCCTCGTGTCGTAAGCGTATTGAAAATAAAAACAAGGGGAAGTGGCGTATAAGGTACGAGTACTCGAGAGATTAGTTCAGGAAAAAAATGATGAAAGATAGAGAAAGGCAACTATAAAAAGTGGTATGCACACCTATAAATACATCTAGTCTATCTATATACATCTTTGATTTTCATTTTATCCTTCCTTATCTGTGAAGTGAACCATGACTTACTTTCCAGTAACTGTGCAATGCTGTGCAATGTAATTTATTACTTTTATCGAAATCCTATTATGTATTCGATATTCAGTAGATTATCAACAGAAATTGAAGCATTAACTCGATACGACTCCACTATCTATGTCGTCCCACAATTTGTCGTTCTTTTTCATTAATTTGTCTGGATTGTCTCGTCGAATATCGACATCATCATGGCTGACACGGTCGCTACGGAATTGATCCTTGCTCTCGTTTCTTGGTACTCCTCCAGCTTTTCCTCCGGGGAAACTAGATAATTCGATCATCGATATCCTGGCATGCGAAGGTGCAGCGCCGAGGCGCGATACGGCGACTATACGTCGAAACGCAAAGCCCCTTTCTGACATAAGAGCCAGTTGCATGAATGACGGTGCTGCACGGTTGCTGCTGCTAGCGAGAAAATAGGAAGTCGACGGAGAAACGGATGGTAATGAAATTTGGTAAAGTTACGCCGAGACGACGGTGACGCGCCCACCACAACTTCCGTTTTCTTCTCATTCTTCTTCACCTCGTTATTCGTCGTCTCATCGGATCTCGTAAAAAAACTGAAACTACGCGGTTTATAGTTATCTCGTTTTCTTAATTCTGAAGCTTGTTTCAAGTACATGGACCGCTGTATCACAAGAAACAACTCTTACGTATACTCGATAACGAATAGATAGTTAAAATGAAGGCGCTTACCGTAGGTAGGCTAAAGGTCTGAATTTACGGAAGAAGCAAGGAGGCCACTTCGCACATTCTACTATAATATATTTCTGTGCATGCAACACAAAGCTATGCTTTATGTCCCGTGACTTATGCTACATACATCTTCTCTAACTCTTGCTTTAACACATTCTGTATTTATACTCCACGGAGCACGGATCTTCGTGGTCGTGTCTCATGTTTTTCTAGACCTCTGCTTGTACTTGACGGAGATTTCCCTGAACTTTGAACTCTTTTCCTCGACTTCTCTCCCTAGTATACATACCTAAGGTATAGTATAGATGTACATAACAGTACAGTACAGTGCCTGTAGGTATAGCATAATACTCTCGTCCTCTTTGCAGGCCCATTGTCGTTTGTCTCTTCATGACTACGGGGCACTCGCCATCATGGAAAGAGAAGCTTCACATCAGTTCGTGTGATACCGCATGGCAGAGCGGCCTGAATGAAGTCGCTGAACCCACACGGTGCGACGGGTACATCGTAGCAAGAGCACCAAGTGTACACATGTTTCTCTTCAGAAGCCCCAGATGAGTTAAAACTCTAGCCCAGTCATAATAGCGAAAAGCGTTGACAATATACCGTCTTCTGAACATAGTTATACTTAGTATAAGTCAATGTAGTAGTGAAGCGCTGTACGAATATAGACACCACCGAAGCCGGAGCGGCTGACACACGAAGAAGTGAAAGAACCTTTTTTACAGCATACCCAGAATGAGACCGAAATATAGTTATGCTACATAGCATACTTTGTAGCATAATGGAGGAACTAGAGGACAGAGCGAAGTAAAGAAGATTGTGAGGCACGAGAGAAAGTCATACACAAATCTGGCGAGACATTTAGGATGCACATCCGGTTGGAAAGATGGCCGACCGTTGACATCCGGTGAACACGACGCTAGGGGTGACTTTTCCAAAAGCTATTGTGTGCCAACTCGGTAGAGAGTGACTCTCGTCCTTCCACTACTTTCTAGGTCTGTCTAGCTTTCTCTTGGTTTCTCGGCATAGCTCGCAAGGAATTCCTCACGCTGCTGTTGCTGGCTCGCTTTCCTCCATTCTCTGCCACCATCTCTCGCCAACCAGAAGCTATCATCGCCACATCGTGATATGCTATACCTCCTCGCTTGCCCGAGAATTCACGAACAGGGGTGGTAAAGTTTCTATGCAGGGTTCAGTCTCTCTCTCTCTCTCTCTCTCTCTCTCTCTCTCTCTCTCTCTCTCTCACTCTCTCTCCCTCTCTCGCACACATTATTCGAGTTTCACCCCTGTGAGTGCCTCATAACCTCTCACTTGCCGGGTTGTGCTCGTAGCAAACAACAAAAAGCGATTCAAAATGCTCGTTCCTACTATTCCGTCGTTACCGAGCGTGCTGACCTCTACAGCTTCTTTACATCATGCATACACTCTGTTTAAATTACGAAAGTCTGAGCATAGCAAGATGATACAGGGATACAGTACCACAGTCGCATTCATTCTGGCTTTGAAATCGTCTTCTTCGACCTCACAAACTCATATTCTTACTTTGTTATATATATAATGTAACCAGAAAATTATTGTTATGGTAATAAACGTAGACTGTTAGTTAACTCTTTAACCAACAGAAAGTAAAATATACTTGGGAAGTAATGAAACTTGGTAAATTCCCTTTAGGGAGTGCACACACAAGATAATTACACAAAAAAGGAAGGTGGCTGTGTATACAAGAATGCAATGTAGAAGGCCTTCATTTTATTTCGTTATTTTATTAAGATAACATAATAAAAGATAGGAAATAAAATTATTAACTAAACAAAACTGGGTCAAATGCAAAGCTGGTCGATCCATGTGTTCAATTCTACACAAACTCGATACTACACATAACTATTACACCGTATGTGGGATCCCATAAGAACATAATATGTTTAAAATACTTGAGATAAGTACATTTATATGAGCAGTACACTTACAAAAAGTTTTGAAATAAAGTGAAAACATTCGAAGCACGTAATGCCACGTTATATGCTGACTATTTATGGCACTTGGTGGTAATTAATGTATATCTTGACACTATATATTATAAATTCAAATCCAGACCTCATAACTAAAATAACAATAAAAATGAAAATAAAAAACGTGACTAAAATGAAAAATTGTAAATAAAAAATGTCGACTATGGTACTTGGCGAGTTCACAAAATATATTAAAACATCATTTATTTGTACAATCGTCACTCTATTTTTTCTTCAAACACAATGAGGGATGATTTAATAAAAATTTCCTCACCGACGAACCCATCGAATTCCAAATACAATTTCACATATTATATGCGTGTGTAAAAATATAAGAATTACTTATCTTTCTTAAAGATATATAAATTCCATCGCTGCCTCTCCTGAATGTTGATATTATCTGTCGAATATTGATACGAATTACAATTAATACTGTCGATTTTAGAATAAATATCAACTGGTGTACTTCAAGTATAATTGAAAAGCAACTATACGAAAGATAGAGGAGGCAACAACGAACTTTCGTTAAATAATACTGAACAAGTCTAATCAGACAGGAGTGTCCAGTAGAACGGTCTGATGAGCAGTATTACAAATCGGCTAGATTGACCATCGAAAAGTTGCGTACTCATAACTTGCCGGGGTTTACTTCGGGTATCTTCGCATGTATATTAACGAAGAAGTCAGGCGATTTTTCAGAGTGCTAAAAATTGCTACAAATGTGTGACAGAGTATCTGAGTTATACTTACCTGCGAAAACTAAAACTATACAGCGTCACGCGTCGCTATATTAAACGTTTTTTTTTTCTGGACCATTGAAGAAGGAAATTTGTAAGGCAGCATGTCGTAAGCTATAAGATTCTGTTTTTCTCTGCCTGTTTTGAGTTTTACTTCAAAAGCATAATAATGCTCGTCGAACTTTTTAGATAATAGCATTAGTCCATTATTCAGCTGTTACTTTTGCATATTACACGGTGGTTCCGATTTTGTTACGATACCTCGGTCCGCAGCTTCGTGAACGAATTAACACGTGTAGCCAGCGCGGATATCGGGGGAAACAATAACACTAATATGGCAGCGTGGACTGTTGTTGCGCATGCGTGATTTAAAACCACTAGCCTATAATAGTAGCAAAAACAACTAAACATGCAGAATTTACCGGGGACTATAGTAATTTGTGCCGCGTTTGTTAGCATTAGAAGGATAAAGCATATTTACTATACTCGATGTCAAATTTGATTTCGTCCAATAGGTACATTTTACTACTGCGTACAGTAGATATTTTTTGATCAGTATATACGATACGAAATAGTAAAACTTACGTCAAACTTATTCACAAGTACCGCATTAGCTTGAACGTTTTAATATAAATATTTTACTACAGCATCAACCTTATATATTACAATAACGAGTTCTATTACAGATATAAGTTGCAGTTATAAGGACCACAATTCATATAAATATGACTACAAAAAGATTTCTATTGTCTGGATGTAAGAGCGACAACCCCATTTCTTTCCGTGTGGCAGATAGAATAGACAGAGAAAAAAAAAGTCGTTTCCCGAGTGTGCTGTACTACGGAGGAGAACAAAAATTAAAGAAAAAAACTGAATGCATCAAATCGCATATGAATTTTCAAATTAGTAAATAGTTCTATATGATGAATTTATGCGGTTAAAATCGTATATCACATTGGTATGTTGCAATATTTTTATTTTCAATTGTCTCATGATGGACTGTTATTTGAGTTCAAGAGTTCAGAGTGATAGATCTCCGATGACTTACGTAATGACCATTTTTCTCCCATTTCCACTAGCTTTAAAGATGCCGATTTTATTAGAAAAAAAAGTATAGCTTTTGGCTACATAGATACGAAGACCTCAAGTACATTATTTTCCTTATACGAGAGAAGAATATTGCTTTACGAGCAGCGGAAATCACCTTGGGGTAACACTGCCACTGTGAAGTGGATGAAGATAGGTTGGATGTTCCATGTACTCCACGTATCTCGTGTATGATATACAGGAACCAGGAAACGAGAAGATGATGCTTCCCCGCTCGAATAGAACGCGATAAATTGAACTCGCCAATAGCGTTGTTACCGTCACCGTCACAATGTCCATAACCTTACTAAAGCATGACGCTAGGGTGACGAATCTGTCGTCAACTAATATGTAGCTACGCTCTGGAAAATTCTGAAAGTCCGCTAAGCTGATATTCTTTCTAACTCAGAAAAAGTAGAATACATGAAGGAGAATCCAAAAAAAATCAATCGACACCACTCATCAGTGAGCTACGCCAGATCGCTCCGACTTTTAATCCGGATTGTCCTCTTACATTGAAGACGTTACTTCATTTACACTGAGTTCGATATGGACACTAGGGTAGATACATTAAATCGAGATCGAATTGCATTCATTTTCATGACGAAATTTATAAAAAAATAAATAAGTACCTGATTTTTAGTAGATGAAAGGAAAATAAAAATAAACACACGAAGTGTCATGGGCTTTGCTGTATGCGGAAGTACATACTACGCCATTACAGCAATCTCAGTTATCCTGAGCTTATGGCGCACAACTGAGAATAGAAAATCCGTAGAATTTTTTTATTTAGTTTTACCACTGGAAGCTCTTGTACAAAAGTTTGTACAAATGGTATATAACTCATAAATGCGCTGGCTAGCTTCCCAGAAAAGGATCACACTGTGCCTGCTACCAAAATAAGGAACCATTCACCGGTTGCACCTTATTCCATTGTGTTTTATCTTGCTTTGAATTCTCCGGTTATACCACATATTATTTTATTATTACTTTTTATTATCTTTTATTATTACTTTATCATGTTCGTGAGTAAAAAAAAACAAAACAAATTGGAAAAACGTATTTGGTCCTTGCATGTTTTAGGGTTTGATCGATAGCACGATTGCTACTGTGAGTCAACGAATGCATCGAGACATTTCAGATCCAGGAGCAATTGCAACCCGCACAACCCATAGTACATGTTGTGCTCTTGGTCGTTCTTGTATTCCTCGTCGTCTAGGATCCACGGACCTTGCCTGAATTAGATTCCAACTTGACCCGAGATCCTTCCTTTATTTTCCACTTCGTGCGCATCTCAGTTCCCTCGGTCCGGCTGTCGCTCGGACTTCGGGATACTCGAAGCGAGCTCTCCCGGGAGAGATCTCGAGGAATTCGATTCTCACTCGCTTCTATTGCTACTGTTCCTGCTCGCTTGGACTTCTCGCTCTTTGGTACGCTTACTTCTCTCTTTATCTCGAATTCGACTCTCGTCCGCATATATATACGGTGCAGCAATGTTCCCTGGACCCTCGATACTTGCTCGCGTCTACCGGTCGGTTCAAGCAAAGATAAGGAAAGACGAAGCACTTGACCACTTTGCACCTTGCTTCGCGTTACACTGAACTCTCCATGCGCCTAAGGCAAACGATTTCTATGTCATTGTAAGATAGCCTACGGTTGGGAAAAAGTACATTTTGTTTCCGATTCCACAATTCTAGAGAAAAGTTTTGAAACATTTAAACATCAGTGCAAATCTAGAAAATAATTCTTCCTTAAACTTTTGTAATAATTATATTTTAGAATAAAAATGACTGCCTCGATACACAATATAAAATGTATAAAACATTGGTTTTCTTCGTTGATTTTAGTTCAGGCTTGATAATCAAAACAACCGATGAATATATGGACGAATATAATGAGTTAAAAGATCGGGAGAAACGAAAATGGAAATGTTACCGTGACGGAATTTCGAAAAAATAAAATGCTACTACCATCAACGTTTTGATGCAAAAAGGGATAACAAAGGCACTCAAAGTGCTGGGCATCACAGAGGGGCAAAAAGATAATATTCTGGCTGGAAGCACATAGGCACAGAGCTTCTAGCCCGACATCTGTGTTCTCAACGGGTAAAAGAGTAGAGACCACAGTATAACAGCAGTAGCGGCACGTTGTACCGGGAGGGCCTGTATTGATTATCTTTTAGCGTGTCTCTCCCTTGTTCCTACTCTTCTTCTCATCCCCTTTCTTTTATTTTTTCCTTCGAAACTCTTCACTCTCGGCCGCCCGTTCCCTCAACTCACTCGGTTTTGCGCTGCTGCCTCGCAGTTATGAGTTTTTGTTCTTCAGCTCAACGCTTCGACACTCCCGTCGTCGTCGTCGTCATCGTCGTCGTTGGTTGCGACGGTTCTCTTGAATCGCGCTTGGATGAACTCGAAACGAGGAAAACGAGTTGGCAAGAATAAGAGAAGAAGATTATATTCAACCACGCTCGAGTTTCTTCGACTTTTGTATAGTTTAAATTAGACAACTGTTGTGACTTTTTCCGGACGATTTTTCTCATTCTACCAAACAGAAATTGGTAGTGGAATATATTTTTATCTTTCAGATGATAGCAATTACGTATTTTCGAGTCCATTTTTTTCCCTCTTATAAATATTTCTTTACCAAGATCTGACATATTATTGACTAATTTAATGCAATTAATTTCATTATTTTACCAATTATTACAAACTGTGACGCGATGCATGAATTCTTGGAATTATGCCATGAATTCCGACCACGGTATACCGTTAAGGTACTCGCAACTTGTCTCGTATGCCAATATAATACAATAGGACGATCTACCGTGCCACGGTACACCATAAAGCTACTTGCAGCTTGTCTCGTTTGCCTATACCGTAAAATTAATCGTAACTTGTTTCGTATGTTGTGTCGCAGCATTGTTAGAATTCAATTTACTTAAAATATTATCAGGCAGCATACTTCGTATTGCTAAAAAAGTAAAATTTGCGTAGCACACTGCATCGCAGTGTACCATATACCGAACGATATTCCGTTATACCGAAAAGGAATTTGATCACACGGTATCACGAAATAATAAATCATATGGACTTTCTGTCTAGACCCAAGCCCTGCTTACGCAACATATACGATAAGTGGTATCACGGATAACATATCAATCAATAAAAGCTAGCCTCTTCGTTTCAGTACATTGTTTGTAACGAAAACGGGGCAGTGGTAAAAAAAACCAATAGTTTCCGATCTTATAAAGGGTGATTTTTTAAGAGCTTGAGAACTTTTTTAAAAAAAAAAACGCATAAAATTTGCAAAATCTCATCGGTTCTTTATTTGAAACGTTAGATTGGTCCATGACATTTACTTTTTGAAGATAATTTCATTTAAATGTTGACCGCGGCTGCGTCTTAGGTGGTCCATTCGGAAAGTCCAATTTTGGGCAACTTTTTCGAGCATTTGGGCCGGAATAGCCCGAATTTCTTCGGAAATGTTGTCTTCCAAAACTGGAATAGTTGCTGGCTTATTTCTGTAGACTTTAGACTTGACGTAGCCCCACAAAAAATAGTCTAATGGCGTCAAATCGCATGATCTTGGTGGCCAACTTACCGGGCCATTTCTTGAGATGAATTGTTCTCCGAAGTTTTCGCTCAAAATGGCCATAGAATCGCGAGCTGTGTGGCATGTAGCGCCATCTTGTTGAAACCACATGTCAACTAAGTTCAGTTCTTCCATTTTTGGCAACAAAAAGTTTGTTAGCATCGAACGATAGCGATCGCCATTCACCGTAACGTTGCGTCCAACAGCATCTTTGAAAAAATACGGTCCAATGATTCCACCAGCGTACAAACCACACCAAACAGTGCATTTTTCGGGATGCATGGGCAGTTCTTGAACGGCTTCTGGTTGCTCTTCACTCCAAATGCGGCAATTTTGCTTATTTACGTAGCCATTCAACCAGAAATGAGCCTCATCGCTGAACAAAATTTGTCGATAAAAAAGCGGATTTTCTGCCAACTTTTCTAGGGCCCATTCACTGAAAATTCGACGTTGTGGCAGATCGTTCGGCTTCAGTTGTTGCAGGAGCTGTATTTTATACGGTTTTACACCAAGATCTTTGCGTAAAATCTTCCATGTCGTCGAATAACACAAACCCAATTGCTGCGAACGGCGACGAATCGACATTTCACGGTCTTCAGCAACACTCTCAGAAACAGACGCAATATTCTCTTCTGTACGCACTGTACGCATTCGTGTGGTTGGTTTAATGTCCAATAAAGTAAACTGAGTGCGAAACTTGGTCACAATCGCATTAATTGTTTGCTCACTTGGTCGATTATGTAGACCATAAATCGGACGTAAATCGCGAAACACTTTTCGAACCGAACACTGATTTTTGTAATAAAATTCAATTATTTGCAAGCGTTGCTCGTTAGTAAGTCTATTCATTATGAAATGTCAAAGCATACTGAGCATCTTTCTCTTTGACACCTTGTCTGAAATCCCGCGTGATCTGTCAAATACTAATGCATGAAAATCCTAACCTCAAAAAAATCACCCTTTACCTTCTATCGGTATCGGTAGAAATGCAGCATATTGTTTCAGACACTGTGAAACGGTATCGTCAGAAATTATTCGTAATTATATACGGTGTGCCATAATGCGATTTGCTGTGATACGACATACCGTGATACGGTACACGAAGCAAATTGCGAATAGTTTCAAGTGAAGCGGTATACCGTGGCACGAAATTTACGGTATAATTGCGCGACCTCTTGTGATTATACCGTATACAGTGTCACGGTATGATACTGTGCACCGAGTAATGTGAATAGCTACGTCCTTTATTAAATTCTATATCGTCCTCGAGATACCTCTCGGTTGTCAATCTATGTTTCTTCGGAACCATTCGAAGGTAAGCCACGTTCCCTTTGGCTCTTTTCCTCTGTGGAATAATTTAACACGAGTATAGAGGTGAATCCCGATAATTCAATCGGGCGCGAGAGGCATGAGCAACGTGCTCGTCGTCATCGTCGTCGTGGCGTAGGGTCCCCTAGCATGGCACACACGGTGATGTGTAAAAATTCTCGTTTTCTCTTCTGCTTCGATTCCTCATCCTCCCTCTCCTCTGGAAATATTTCCTCGCCCTCGTTTCGCCTCGAGCGCCTGCCCGCGGCGAATACACGCACACTGCGCGAGGCAGTCAAGTACAGATTCTCTCCTGTCCTCCCTCAAACTTGAATCATAAAATGCGAGACCGTGTATTTTCAATCAAGACCTTGCGTAAACAAGCGATCGTTCAGGCTCGATATAGCGTATGACTAGCTATATACGTCGATCTCACTTGGTCGGAGACGACGAAAGGCCGGGAGTAGGAAACCAGCGGACGGGCACACGGGAAAATTGTAAAACGAGATGGGCGGCCTTATCCTCATTGATATTCATCCGGTGTGGCTCTGCTGCGCGATTGGCTAACTACCCTCCGCGTATGTAGTATATCTACACCGTAGGCGCTCAACGTTTTATGCCCCAGCTTGTACGAACGTAGATGTATATACGGTAGCATGTACTGTTGGTACCACTCATCCTCCTCTTACGGCATTTCCTCTGCCCCTTTCTTCCTCAGCTTTTAACGCTCTCCATCTCACTCGCCTTCTTTCATTTCTCTCCGTAATTCCCTATTTCCCTCTCGTCGCTTTTTTCCCGCTCTATCTCCCGGGCAAGGGTTTGCTCAAGATAATGCATTGATTCGTTCTCCTTCCTCGACCCCTTAACTGCCACACGAACCAAGGATAGCACGTGAATGAACCGAGCTACAAACCAGCCCCTGGCACTCCGGTGTACTCCGCTGTACTGCCCGCAACCCCTCACTCACTCACTCTCTCGTCACTTCGGGTTTACTCTTCTTGATTAGGCTTCAGGAATAAAAACCTTTGCCAGCTTCGAGAACGTTCTCGGGGGTTGCACGTCTGGTGCTCTGGCAAAAGCGCGTCAGAAATAGGGAAACGGCGAGGTTCCGAAGGGGTGAGCGAAGAAATTTGTTGAACGACGGGAGAGAGAGAGGGCGAATTGCGAGGCGTCGAGGGAGAGGACGAGTATAATGTACGTGGCTGTATACACGTTTGTGCCCCCTCACGAATCCTCGCGGTCTGATTAATCTCGCCAAGTACAGACACGGAGCACCTTAACTACTCTACTACAATACCCATTTCGTTCAGTATTAAGTCCAATTCAATCCTCTTCGAAGTTTGCGAGGAATGAAGCAATTTTGTAAACAGAATAAAATCCCTGCATCTTATGCACAACAATTAACTCAATTACCCATTTGAAAAGGTAATTTCTATATTTTCTTGTGTTTCTTTTGTATTCAAAAAATACAATATTTGTCTAACTAATCCCGGAAATAATCGAACATCCATTAGAAACTCCGTAGCTTTCAACTACAGAAATTGCATACGCATAAAAAAGTAATTTCTGAATAAAACCTTAATCCCTTATAAAGTGTACAAAGTGCTGTGATCACTTACCCGATAAACACATAAGTGACGCTACAAAGTCAAGGAGGATTTTCGTCGTATACGAGATGCTCGGTAGCACGAGCTTTTTGAGTGATGCATTTGGCATGAAAGGACGCGAATGGAGCGAGGTGTAATGGAAGAAAACGAGTAAGAGTGACGAAGTGGGAAGAAGAAGGAAGCTACGAGAGACCACAGTGTTACCATGGTATACGTATACCTATGCATATGTATTTTTAAGCCGGCGCGAACATTACCCGATGATTTACGTGGCAAAAAGTTGGCCACTTTATTCATACGCCTCGGCTATGTTCATAACCTCCCGGTGAGTATATAAAAAGCAGGGTACACGACCCCCAAACCACCCTAAGAGTAGTAGTGGCTTCCAGCCGGCTATCGTGGTGTATCCCATACCCCACTGCGTTCTTTTGCTCTTTCCCCTCTCGCTGTTGCGCTCTGTCGACATCGCGGCCTATACACCCCAACGGTTCGTATATTTCCCTCCTTCCTGGATTAAATATGTTTAGATTCGGTGCTCCGAGAGGATAACGGTTATTATATTCGTACTAGACTTTATTCCTGAATTTTTTAGATACACTTTTCCCGTCATTTTCGTACGACTTCTTTTCTCATATCAACTGCGATGAGAAGAAATGCCGATGTCAGAAAAAGGCTATAAACGCTAAAGGACGTAAAATTTCGCATTAGATTCTGAAGCTTTCGTACTATTCGTGATTTTCGAAGTACCCAGAGTGAGCCTCTCGCTTGTTGTCGGGGCTGTATCCATCAGAGATGAAAGTGCCAGGGGTGTTTTCGTCCAGTGCGACACCGGAGAGTACTACCGTTGGTATCTTTTGCCCGCGGCGACCAGTTATTAGCCTGGCGATATCGCACAGCGTTGTATCTCGTTAGACCGTGTAATTGAGGGCTTCTTAATCAGTCTAGTTTTAATTTAATTATATTAATCGCCTCTCGGCGACGAGAAAGACGACGACGAGATGGGAGTTCGAGCCTGTACTCAACGTTCAACAACCCTATCTCGTGTCTCATTCCCCACTACGCTTTTTCGCTCGGAGGATGCTTTCTCGTTTCGTTTTACGACCGACGAGACACTTCCGCGGGACATTAGATGCTTGCCAATCACCAGCAGGGCGTCCCAAATGGTCTCCCTCATCTCACTATCCTCATCCACGGGACGAGATCACGTTTGGCGTGAGATGTCGGGGCACCCCTTTTTTTTCTTTTCTCTTCCATATCTCATTACTCTCGTTTACAAAATTGCATTTTTCTTAACCGTTATAAAGTTATTATAATGTTTTGATTTTTTTTACACGAACTCACATCTCCGAAGATCGTGTACTTCTGAATATTCAATCGTATCGGTACATCCCAGCGGATATGATGTAGGAAACGTCAATAACCCCCCATCAATTTCAAATGCCTTAATCTCGCTGTCGATATCAGCGTTGGTACCAATTGCGCGCAAAGTAAGGACCGCACGAGCAAAACATTCGCAGCAGGAATTTGCGATGAACGCACGTAGGTCCGAGAGCGTATTTGGCCAGGAATTTTTGTTCGACTGGAGCATGGGATGCACCAATTGCAGGTCGAATCGACATAGCGCATGGCTTGTTCGTACTGCTGCTACCACTGCTACCGCACGCATACATGCCTCGTCGGTGAGAGCTGTGTGTGCTGAAGTGAGCGGAGCAAGCTAGCCAGCCAGGACTGTTGCACGCTAAAGTCGAGACTTCAAAAGAGTGTGATGGTTGAAAAGCTGAAAGAGGGAAATTGCAGATAGAACCCTGCTCGTGCCTGTACCATGTAACATTCTACAGTACAGAACAGAATGGTGGTTGCGCGATGCAAGAGAGCCAAGGCCAGAGCCGAATGGAGGTAGCGAGTGTAAAGTACAGAGGGGAAAAAAGAGAAACTGTTCAATCTGCGATCGGGGCATTCGTTCGAGAGATGGAAGTCGAAAACTAGGAACCCATAGATAAATCACGACTCGAGATGTACTAGTGCTAGTGGTTGAAAAGAGAAAGAGTGAAAGAACAAAACAGCAAGAGAAACAGATAGAGATGAAGAGACACAAACGTGCGCTCACGGTATAGTGTCAGAGTCAATGACCCTTGGCCGTAGTTGCCCGGGGTTTTTGGTTTTTGCTACAAGGATTCTCCTCCGTTCCTCGTCTTCCTCCTCCGTCTCTTGTTTCGCTTCTCGTTCTCTCTTTGTCCTTCCATACTCCCTTGCGCAACCACCCTCGAACCTTCTCCGCACCATGGCTCTCGACTTATCCCTGCCTCCATACTGTCTCGGGTAATGGAGTAGAAGGATAATAATGCTCTGTTTTACAGCTACCGGATAGGTATACTCTAGATACATATACTAGCAGTAACACGCCAGTGGTAGCTGTATACTATTTTATTCTATATCTGTATATACGTGTAGATATATAGCTAAGAAAGCGTTCTCGCTCTTCTTCTCCCCGCAGCAGCCTGACTGCACACACTGCACCCCGCAAGCACAAGCCCGGTGGCAACCGCTTCGCAGCTTGGTGTATATGAAAACATCGAGCAAAATATATCCACAGGATCTTCA
Source organism: Cylloceria caligata (assembly GCA_963942595.1). Classification (NCBI taxonomy): domain Eukaryota; kingdom Metazoa; phylum Arthropoda; class Insecta; order Hymenoptera; family Ichneumonidae; genus Cylloceria; species Cylloceria caligata. The sequence goes on along the minus strand of OZ012710.1, from coordinate 11,557,585 downwards.
GCCACGTAAGTTTGAAAGACGAGCCCAGGTCTCCAACTGCGCATAGGACTCTGAAAACCATTGAGAAAGAGTCAGAGAGGATTTCTTCTCTTTCTCTATTTCGTATAACTCTTCGTTCTCCTCTACAGGCCCTATATGGCAACACAACCATTCATCTACGGAAGAACGAACAAAATAAAAAATAAAACAAAAGTTCAGAAATGATAAAAATAAAAGCATTTCCGTCCACTCAACGTTTTTACCACAGCGGACTGTGTATACACTATAATACCATCGCATCGCGTTCTCGATTTTCGATCGTACCGTCGGTGTGGCGTACTCTACGTATCGCTTTTACACGCGACACCAACGGTAAAAGCGCACAACGTATATAGATACGGTATACCCTCTAAATGCCTCTCGTTCCTCGAGCGGCTTCACGTGTCCAACGCGTACACCGGCGCGGCAAACGCGAGAGGCAACAATTTATTTTCCGATTTAAAAGTTTGTGTATCGCGGTCGACGATCGTAATATCGGTTCGTGCCGAGTCCACGGCCGCCAACGCTGCTCATTTTACCGTGTACAAAATAGTTCGCTATAGCCTACGTGTAGCTATACCGACTGGCGTGTCAGCGTGCGTTTCCCGGATCAGCACAGCTCAACCTCGACAACCATCATAACTTTTTTTTTTTATGTGCCTACCAATCTACGCTGCAACCTACCAGAAAGCAACCTTCCCGATTTCTCCCGCAGTGTTATTCTCTTTGCTTCCTCGCCAACGCCGTTACCGAGATCTTCCGTTTAGCCACGCATTCGTATACCGTTGCACGTTTCACCGCAATGCCAGATCCAGATATCGGATAAAGATTAAATGCTCTACCCACTTTTCCTTCCGTATCAATTCTGCATGAGACTATCAACCTTCGGTCCTCCGTGTATTCCTGACCTGCCACACGCTGCCAGTTGTGGCCTCGTATACTGCACGGTAGATAAAAGAGAGGCAACGAAACTCGAAAGAAGGGCGAATGATGTACTACTTTTTATGCAGCGACACAAAAAAAACACCATTTCGTCTACCCGCTGTTCCGTTCAAGAGTACTTTGAAGAGAAAAAAGGTTTGGTGTACGCCCACGACCTTCATAAATACTTCAGATCCAGACTTGAGAAATTTTTCAGTCCAGTTCTCGCAGTGCATGCACTAAGAAAAAGCTGAGGCAATAAAATGCTTGAGGTCGAAAGAAGAAAGAAACCCACGCATATCTGAGATACATACACATGTATAAGTAAATATATGTATACATGGAGGATTCCATGCGGACGAAACTCCCTCTTCAGCCGACATTTTTTTATTCGCTTGAAACTGAAGACTTTTATAGTGTAACATGAAATAGTCCTTCATTCGAATTTTCATACAAAGTCTAATCTCCATTGAAATATGTTGAAATACATTTTTTTCTCTCTTCTAAACTCTCTAGACGTAAAAAACCTTTATAGCAAAATAAAATAAAATATTGCTATCGGTGTTTCTACGTGGAAATATCTAGTACTTTCGAACAAAATATAACGGTGCCGTGTAATTAAAACGTTATCAGATAATTTGAGGCAAAACTTTATGTTCAATCGACCTACCTCGATGAGCGTTTTTTTATAATTCATCCTCATTTTTCAAACATTCCGTTCATACCACTGAAACCACTATATAACCAAAATCTTCTATTTTTCACAATTATGTTTTGCATATATTGCATAATATTTCGTGCGAGCCTCTCATTAACAGACAAACTCGAGATAAGAACATATTTTTGCATATTTGAAATAATCGGAGGCAGAAATCTTTCAGTATTAAAGCTACATTTGACATTCCACGTAGAAAAAAGAAACTTGGAAGGAGTCTCGGTAAAATTCTTGAAAAAAGTCAATCAGACTTTCGGAAAGAGTCTAAAAATAATCATAAAATCGGGAATAGTACTCTTTGAGACTCCTTCTCAGACTATCGAGGACTCTCAGATTCTCGCCAAGTATCTCTCTCAGACTCTAATCGAGATTTTCGCCAAGGTATTTTCACACTTCCCATAAGAGTCTTTCGAAAACTCTTATCGAGATTCCCGTCAGACTTGATGGAAGGACGTCAACGTCGGATGAAGTGGTTCCAGCGTATCGAACACATACGTAACAGTATAATTGTATTCTGTAGCCGCGGTGTAGTTTGACAGAACGGAGAAAATCAAATGCTCGTTAACTTCCTGAAGTGTCTCGAGCCGATCGTCCAATTTCAGATCGCAGTGCTTCCGCTGCTACTCATTGTCCTGATTTGTCATCAGTGACATCGTATTATACTGGAGAAAGCTTTAAACGTATCCACGTAGCTGATTGTAATCCTCTTCGCGTTTATCAGTTATCCACATGTGTTTGCCGTAGGTGAAGATCATCTGGATTTGCGTAGTAGGCAGAGGTTGGTCCGAAGTCAACGAGAGATCAAATCCGAGCGACGTCACCAAAGTTTAAAGGCAGAGTACCAAGGTACCGCTCTTTCTGCACAAGATCGCGTATTGTAACTACGTGTGCATGGCATCGTCGTTTATGTTATCACGCGTTACTGCTACTGCTCTGAATTGCTGTCTTAAAAAAGTATTCTCGGTCGATTTTGGTAGATAGTGCAACATTAGAAACACATTGCAATTCAACCGAAAATTTCGGCGATCGTCATGTACTGATCTTAACACCCTCTTTTCTCCCAATTTCACGACAAAACAACTAGTTTCATACTAGAGTCAAACTGAATCTTCGAACAAAGAATGAAAAGAAAGTACCGTTCATGTGGAATATCCCACACACAACTTCGTGACTACTGACACAGAGTGATGATGTACGATAAAGATATCTCCTCATTATTATACAGTTTTTGTCGCGATCTGTCCGTCTTCGTATACACGTCCATCCTATCCAAATGGAAAAAGGGTTTCCACCCACGTAGCAGACACTACATAGTTTATTCAAACGAGTCGCGAGTCAAGAAGCAGCAAAGGCGAAATCCATCCAAATAAGTAGGGTCGAGTGAATGCGGCATTTGTGAAAAGAGAAAAAAGCCAGTGAGAGTATAGTACGCCCGACGGTGAAAACTCAAAGAGCATCACAAGCTTTACCGGTGCTTACAGGCAACAGGAATCGAGCAGAGACCCACTGAAAAGAAAGAAAGAGAGAGAGGGAGAGACTATGGAACCACAGCTTTACCTCTTCCGGCCCATTGGTCGAAACCCCATGATTTAACCTCGGTGCCTTTCGTTCCCCGACCGGTGATCGGGAACCGTGACCCACGAGTTGGCTAGGCCAGAACCACGAGGGTGAGTGCGAGTGAATTGAAGAAATTTTGTGAGCCTTGTGAGCGGTTTACCGTCGAAACCTCGTGTTTTCGAATACCGAGCTACTTTTTTCCAGATGCCCAGTGATTCGAATCGGCACAGGCGCTACGATGCGCCCGGCATGGGAAAAGAGGATCAAACTCAGTAGAAGGCATGCTACAAAGGAGATAAGAGAATATAGATGGTAAAAGAGAAAAGCATGTCTAGCGTAAACCACGGATGCTTGAACTACTTCTGCGCACCGGAGTGAGCAACCGACCATCGGGTCTCGCTTTGCAGACCGTGAGCCGAGAGAACACGAGAGCACCGGTGATCATCGTCATCACGCTCTGTGAACGCCGTTTTCCACAGTGCTTCGAATATGGAAACTCAAGTACCCGGAAGAAGCATAGAAAACTTGTCTGTTCGATATCCTTATGAATATACGCAATCCAGGATGGAAAGAATCAGGTATATACGCCTGAACAAGATACATTCACAAAGTAGAACGATCTTATGGTGAGATGATACGAAAGCATCGACTACCACATATATATGAGTCTCTTCCCTGACCTCCTGAGACCGCTCGCATGGATCGTTTTCCACAGTCGTATATAGGTTTGTGGGCGACTATATCGATACTTGCTTATCCTCAAAGTGTTCTAGGTTATGATTAAGCAATATGAGACAACGGAAAGTCAAACCAAGCTCGATGACACCTCAGGTTTCTCGTTGAACACCAGGTAATGGTGTTTCTGTACATCGGAGACAAGTGCGGGACAGAGTGTAGTTCGATATCTCGTTCCAAAAGTAGATGAAAGCAAAGTACTCATATGATTCTGAAGTAGTGGCTGCGGTTCTACCAATGGGAAAGGGATCAAAAAGCAAAAGAGGAAAGAGAAGCGAAAAACCCAGGTCAGAAACGGGAAGAAAAGTCGGGATAAAAGAAGCAGGCGGTGCAGCCAAACCACGCCATTCGAGCTGTACGCGGAACGCAGGGCTTCTTTTACTTCTTCTTCTTTGCAAAGTGCAATTTTCCGTAAACGTCGCGGGCGCTCCGTGTACACGCTTTCTGTGTACACGTATAAACGGGTGAGAAGCGGGTGGCACTAGCTTGTGCTACACCCCCCCCCCTCCAGGGGCTTTCGTTCGTTGGTTCGGATCTTGGAGGTTGCACATGTTCGATGCTACTTGCTCGTTCTCCTATACAAGAGGTAACGCGACAGCTACCCAGACCCGAACTCCCGGTAACGCCGAACTTTACCTATAAAAGTCGACGATTCCAGGAATAAAAGTACCGACGTAACGACCAACGCGTATATGTCGCACCGTGATATGGCATATACGTCTGCACAGAATGTACAAAAGTTGGAAGGCATACACAATACAATCGACGTGGCGGATAGTCGTATGTATATATGCTTCCACATGTCATGTTGTACTGAACTATTGTCGTATGGTATGTGTATCGAATATCGTCGTTTGCCTTTGAACTTGGTAAAGGATACGGGACGGTGGCAAGTCTCATAATTCCAACTTTCGTCTGTTTGACTAACAAACAAATTTGTAAATCTATATCGCAAAGCTATGGTGAGAATGATGGGATTTTCCACCGTCCAAAGGGCACAGAGGGCGCTCTCTCGCTCTCTGTGCTGCATACGCAAACAAGGGTATACAGCACAGAGAACGACAAAGACAGAAATAATTTAATGAATCCTAGACCACTTCTGCATATATAATGTATAAATAATACACATGTAAAATCCTGGGCGTTATGTTTCGTATTTACCTGCTGCATCGCTATTAAATCGGGTCTTTAAAGAGAAGCTGTCTAAAAAGAGAGACTGACACAAAGAGCGTGAAAAATCACTAGGATTTTGGTGTTTTCATTACGACGTATAAATACACTCAGCATTTTACTTGAGAAGTGAAAACGAAAGCAAAACAAGGGTGAAGAGGCTCGTAACCAATCCGTCTCTCTCCCCACCCCACTGTATGGTAATTTATATATGTGAAACATATGCGACATGTATTTTGTAAGGGTGAAATATATTCTGCCAAAAAGTTGTATAATTGATGGTCCGGTGGAAAAGGAGTGTGGTCGTTTGAAATGCGTAGGAAAATGAGTATGAAAGGCAGGGTCTGTGGAGAAACGAGTGTGCTCGATCAAGGTTCTGGTGGATCGACATGCGGAGGATAGAAGGGCTTCCGCGATTTTGACCTGACTCCCTCCCCTTAACATAGATTCTCTAAAGAAAAGGCGCAGCCGCTCTTTCCATCTCCTTCTCGCTATATCACTTCGCGTGTTCAAAGTCCATGGAATTTCACGTATTTTCTTCGACTGGCGAGCAATACGATAGCCCGGCTAAGGCAATGAATGAAATCTCGAGAATGAGGCGAAAATAGAATGAATGAGAAAGATGGGTATTCGACGAAATGAGGAAGAGGATCATGAAGGATTGGCGCTGCTATAGGATCACTGGAGATAGATTCGAGGGAAGAAGAGAGCAGATTATCTAGAACGAGAGGGAATATTCGGCGCTGGTTAGGGACTGCGTCGAGCTGCAGAGAAAGGGAAAAGTGGCACCGGCCTAAAACAAACAAGGCTTACCGCATTGATCGCCGTAATCCCGAACACATATGTTCGGGCTTCTCCTCTCTAACTTTACCGCGTTGGCGATGTTTCCGTTCTAGCGTCCACTTGGTCGCAACACGTCGATACCGCTACTCAACCCTCTCTACTCGTATATCCGGACGTTCCTACCTTTGAACAACCGGCAAGCGAACGTGTCATCCGTTCCTATCTCGTTTTCTGCGATGGCTGGAATTGACGACAGGGGGATAGTGGAATGAGAGACAGAGGGAAGAGAAAGAGAGCTAACACTCGCGCTTGTGCCGCGAACGATGCAACCCGCGATTCTTTGTGCTTGCACTCCCAACCACCCAACTCGGTCGCGAGAGTGCTCGGATGGATGGATTGTCACAACAAGCGAACGAAACGGTAGACTAAACACTCGAACGATCGTGACCACCGAGAGCGGAGGTGAGGGAGAAACAGACGTAACAACAGCCAGTCAGTTTTGTATCTACAGCGATGCAATATTCGGTTACATGGTGAATTCGAATGATAAGTTATATACCAAACTTCATACATTTTATACTATAATACTTGAATATAATATTTTACTGGTACACTATATTAATATTTATTGTGACTATAAATATTTCATATAAAAAGTTAAGTATATGGGCAAAATTTCTACGATACTTTTCATAGAGTGAGAAAAAACTTAATTCATACATTGATACTAATAAGGAATCGATTAATTCAATGAAAATATTATGGCGCCAATTACAATGTCACTCATTCAATAACGTCGGAGTTAGAGCAATTCAATTTTTCTCTTTTAATAACTACATGAAACTTTCGCCATACTTAGAAAATTTCTGTAAAAAATATATTCATTGAAAGTACATAAAAGAAATAAAAACTACATGCTGTACCAATCATTCTCATTGACTCATCCGTATGCACAATTTTTTCACACAATTTTGGATAACACAGATTGAAAATTGTAGATACAGTGAAAAGCTTTGTGAAACTGAGCAAAAAGAAAAGTGGACGCATCGAATGGGGCGCGATTGTTCAAGCGAATACGGTGCGCGTTACGTCGCGGCTGGAAACGGTTAATGAGGAGCAGATTGGTTGGAGGGGCAGGGGGAAGAGGGGGGGGGGGGGGGGGGTGTTGAACGCGTGAAACGAGGGACTTTCTGTACCGCGTGTCGAGAGGGTGCAAAAGAGGGAGAATGAGAACTGTGGCAAGGGGGTTGGTCGTGCACGAAAAACGGAACGAGTAATTAAGGAATCGGTTAATTTTAGGATCATATTTTACGGTACCCTTGCTCACGCGCGCCACCGATCTCACTTCAACCCCTTTGCTCGCCCATTCGCTACCAGCAGCTTCACGATTTAGCGAAGATGAGAGAACGAGAAAGAAAGAATAATGTATAACGAAAGCGAGAGTAACAAGGAAAACGAGGAAGGCCGGAAAAGAGGCAGGACTTTCAAATCGTCTCGTTCTCGTACAACTTGCTCAATGATTTATATTACGAGGGGGAGATCGAACATGTGCTACGTATTAAAATTTGGTGACTTCTCTTTTATTGTCACTACCACCTTCTAGCATCTATCTGTTATATTGGGACCCTAATTAATGAACAGCACCGGTAATTTCGAATTTCCGGAGGTCAAGTGAGGTCGTACAACCACTGCACTTGCTGCCCTTTTCATGACAACGAGACCAAAGTGATTTCCGCAATAAAGTTTAAACGGCTCGCTGGGCATGCTCTCTGCGAGGGCTTTATAATTTTATTGGCCTTGTGTGTGGATGCTCGCTGCTTTCTGTCTCGTTTGTTCCAGTTTCCACGAAATGTAGGATTGTTGCCATTATTTCGTTGCGACTGCGAGTCAAGCGTGCAAATAATTCTGTTGAATTTTCATCACTAAAACTTGGTCTGACAAAAATGACATCTTCTTTACAAAAGAAATATGTTAGTGCGCGAATTATAAAGAAATACGAGTGCTAAAATACCGAGACTACTCGAGTATCTATTTTGTTTCGCTCTCTTATTCGTTCTGTGCATTTCTTTTCTTTCTCCCTCTATCTTGTTACTCTCTATATCCCGGGTCACATTATGTCTCTTACTCGTTACTCGACGGCAAGCAACTTTTCTCGAGCAGCCGAGACCCCGAGCTTTTGCTCGGATGAGCTTAATTATAATTTTCCACTGAGTTTAAGTTACTCGGGGAGCTCTGGGCGCGGGTGCTCTGCTTTACGTCCGAAGGCTCTGTCGGTGCCCCGTCGAGCGTTCGAAGTGAGTTCTCCTCATTGCGGCTCCCACTCTCGACGCCGGGTAGCAAATGCCGTACTACAGAGTCACCCCATTATTTTCTTCTCTTTTTCGCGTGAATCCACTTGAAAAATAGCGAGCCAACGTGTACCACCGTACACGTATCTATACGTACTATGCGTTGTCACCACCGCGTTATTTTATTTATGCCTCGCAGCCTGGAAAACGACTACGGGTCGAGACACCCTGACACCCCTCGATCGTCCTTTAACACCGACGCACCCGATCGTATCTGGGGATTATCCCTCAAACGAATCCTCGACTCGCGTATATAGAACTGAAGCTTCAGACCATTTTTATTCGATTCACCTGCACGAACAGCCCGGCAAATAGAAAGCATGAAGGTAACAGAAGTAATGCATTTATATATATTCTTTAGAGGTTAGTTACATGCTTTAGAAATATATAAGAATCGTTTTTTAATCTATCTTGTCATTTTTGCTCCCTTATAAAGAAAGCTTTGTTTTCAAAACAGAGTACAACTACAGTGGGTATCCTACAGTTCACAGAGGAGTTTAAGATCATTTGCGTGCAGTCGCCCCTTCTATAGCTTTCATATTTGTTCCTCTTTCCGCCCACTATCAGGATATTTTAGTTTCCTTATTCGTTCATCTCAACCCCTATACGTGAGATTGTTAGTTTTTTTCGCGCACAAGAGCGATGCCGTATGAGGCTTGAAACATGAAGCTTTCGCTCTATATCGAAACTGTTGAAAAGTCCGAGAAAAATCTGTACTCGTAAGAAAAAGTAACAAATGAAAAAAGATAGAACGAGGAAAAGAAGAAATCTTTAAAAGGCGATAGAAGAGAAAGAGGGCCACAACGCTAGTGGCTGTCTGTATTCATTGACCCCAGTGGCCAGCAGTTAGTCGACAATTTAAACAATTTTTAACTTCGAAGCTAACTCGTAGTCGGTGTACCACAGCTCGAAGCCTTCCGGCAATGTCTACCACACCTGCACGGGTTCAGGGGAACATTCTCAGCCAGCAGTCCCCCGAGGGATCCCAGAAACGCCCGTGAGATACTTTCTCAAAGGTAACCCCGAGCACAGTGCTGTTAGCCGACCAACTAACTTCGCAATATGTAATTATAAAAATAGTTAAAGTTTTTAATCGATACCAGTAGATGGAGTACCGCTTTCGCTGTGTCTCCTCTTGGGGTAGAGAGACGAGGAAAAAAGTAAATCGAGCAGTGCTCGTGTATACGCAACGCGGTCGGAAGGATTAGCAAGAAAGATATGAGTTTGTTACCCGGAATTTCAGTAAGCCTCACACTTTTTTAAACAGAAGGAGCTCTCGTCGTTTAGAGTCACTGTATATTTTCAGCGTACGACAATTCAATATCCGCACGATCCATCTAACTAAAAATTCAATTAGACCGTCGGCATGGTCCCCCATGGAAAAGCGATACGTCCACGAGTCGTTTATCGTTCCATCGCATAAAACTAGCGAAGCACGTACGACTGAAATGTGAACCTTTCGACCGCCTGTTCGCAGAGGAAGATAGGCTAAGGGAGATATCGTCTCGAATGCACTTACAGAGAAGTTTTCGCAAAATACGTGGATTGCAACGTTCTGGTTGTGTGCAATGAATCCGCAAATGTTACTGGCAACTAATAAAAGTGACAACTATTAATTTTTTATCCATGAGACTATTTTTATAGTTACCGTTATTACCTTCCATTGATTTTATTTTACTTTAAAAATGTATATGCAACATGTAACTATAAAAATAGTCGCATGTACTAATGATTAGTAGTTGCCAGAACTACCATGATTTCTCCAAGTGTGGGAAGAGACAAATGAAGATCTAGAACGTCGTGCACATTATCAAACTTCCTGGTTTGGTATTTCGAATAAATTGAAGGAAATGAGACAGGCATTCAAAATTAATGGCAGATGAAACAGTGAACCTTTACCATTATTCGTATGGTCGTCTGTATTCCGATGTTTCATAGATAGAAGTGATGACGGATGAACTTATGTGCCACATATTTCAAAGTATCAATGAATTTACTAACTAAAAATAATTAGATTATAAATATTTTTCAATCGACATTATTACGCGTATTTTACTAGATAATTCCGGTTAAATTAATTTACATAAACTTTCTCATTATTAGTGAAAAAAGGCCCTCTATCACTTTCCACCTTACTTTTTCAACAACCCTCTGACTTCTGTATGACTTTGTAACTTTTGTATACCCCTACCCAGCACAGATGTAAATAGGTATACCAGCCATACGCGGTAAGTGCTCATTAAAGAGAGGTACGTGAACTCTCGGGGTCGAGTGTTTCGCGGTTTCTACCTGAACTCACCGATATGATGTTGCCGAAAAGATCCCGAACCTCTCGGGTATATATATTCCAGTAGTAACAACGCCGACTGTGACTGTCGGGTATCCGCAGAGACTGACTGCTCGAATCGTCGAGCCGTATGGTATATCGAGCGAGCGCGCGCTATTGAAATTTTTGTCAGTGGAAATATGAGATACGCGTTTGTCCCTTTGACGAGAGAAAGAGGCATTTCGATAGCCTGCTGCCCGAAGGGAAATGCAGTCTACCCTCGCATTCTCTTACGCGTTTCATCCCTTTTCTGGGGCCAGACAGACAGACAGACAGAGTTGGGACACCGGTTAATATGCAAATATCGTTGCAGCTGCGATGCTACCGTATGTACGACCAACCGATATACAGTAGTGGTAGTAGAACTAGCAGTGAAGGTGAGATCGATGTGAAACGCGTTGGAACGTGACCAGGAGAGCTTTCCACGAGGTAGATGCTCCGTCGATCGGAGGCTCTGATGCTTCAGCTGTTGCTGCTGGTATCGGGTGTACACGAGTCCGCGTGGTAGCATCGTTCCTGCATCATGCTGGTATCGGCTTTGATCATAACGCTCGAGAGCCGGCCTCGCGTGCATAGAGTGAGCTCGATTAATTAATGAGTTGGTGCCGGAGCACCCCCGACATACAGAACTCGTAGGGTGAAGAGGAAAAGCTTTGTGTCTATCGTGTTTGAGAGATGCGTATGTGTATTTCATGCAATCTCTCGCTCCTTCGTTTTCTCAGCCGTTTTCATTGCAGCTGGATTACATCTCATCGTTCCGACGAGACCAGGCATCAAAAGGTACTCGCCACAAAGCTCGTTTTCCATATACTATAAGCTCCATAGGGCTGTGCTACAAACCTTTGAGTTACACATACTCCCGATAAGGTATCAGAGCATATTAAATGTTTGTATATATTTAAAGATGTTGCCGCTGCACATAGGCTGAGCGTTTTTTTTTATAGCTCATTCATATAAATGAGGAAAAATAGTTTTTAAAATGTAACATTATCATGTCAGAATTTTTTCGGATAAAAAGTGGGCATACGGTAGCGAGTGAAATGATCAGAGAATGCTAGAAATGACTCTCTTAAGTAATTACACCCGAAGGGAAGCACGCCTGACAGTGGTATGTACATCGCGTACGTGTACGTAGTAAAGCGGTGAAACGAGACTGGGGTACTCGCGTTGACGACGCCGTAATTAAAATAGTTTACAAGCGCAGCCCTTGCCCGAGACCCCCCCCCCCTCCTCCTCATGTTTTATCACTTTTTCTTGCATTCTGTGGAGCATCTCTGCCACTGCGATGAAATAGATTGATACGGCTGGATGGGGAGTAGAAGTAGTAGAAGAGCAAAAAAGGAATGAAGAGGAGAAAGGAAGGAAATGGTCAACAGATTCCCTTCGTACTTCATGGCAATTGGCGGCCTTAGTATGCCATGCACGTAAATATATAGAAGAAACCCTTTGTAACGGGACTGACGAGGCAGATTGAAAGGGCAATATATCCACATTTCGAATGGCGGTCATTGCGTGGAACACCTGCATCTTCCGTAATCCGAACACTACCAACGCGATGACGATTAACACGGTGACTATCCGAAAAGAAGATTATTAGAAATCTTAGACAGTGAGCCTATCCACTGTCCTTCCCGGAGCAATTTTTATTTAAAATTCTTGAATAAACATCTTGCCTTTTTCTGTTACATTCTATTCAATTGTTACTCATTTTACTTGACATTAAACGTAATATATTTTCATTCACCGATGAAAAAAACATTGCAAGGGTACGATGGCACTGGTACAGGGAAGGGAAAATTAGTTATTGCACGCATCAACCTTTTTATTTTACAGTATGTTAAATTCTAGAGCATAAAGTTTATAAGGACACAGTACGATGTAACATATTATTATCGACAACGAGAGACGATAATATGAATAATGAGATGAGAAAACGCTCTCGGGTGCAGCGAATTGCGCGTTTGTTCGTTAAACGTTATTATCCCTAGGGTGTACACGCCTTATGGATGAGTCGATGGTAATAAGTGCACGTATAGAAGTCGATAGGTAGATACCTATATGCGCATTGAAGTTGCCTGAGCCAAAGACTATCTTGACTCGAGGGTGCGCTGGAAAAAGAGGGTGACTCTGAAATGAGAGTGTGAGTTTAAAAAAAACTAACCCCGAGTCTCGTTCGTCGCTGTCGACGCAGAGGGTGTAGGACGAGCGATCCGCAGCCACCGTTAGCGTGGCATATTGTAATGCGTCGAGAAGTTGGCGAATAAATCGAAGAAGCGTTGAGAGTAAAATTAGATAACAACTCCCGTTGGCAGCCTCCTGCTGGTAGAGGCCGGTTGAGCGATCTCACTTCTCCCCTCTTATTCTTAGGGTACGTCTCTGTTGCTCCGGTGTAAGAGGGCAAGCAAGTGCGATGCTAGGGTTACCAGAGGGAGAAAGACTTTCAAGGAGAGGAAGAAAAGAGAGGGTACTTCTCGAACTTTTAAGGACCATCCTCTTATTGTACGTTCCTCTTCTTCGCTACCCCTTACTCGGCTCACTCTTTCCCTTCGAGTGAGCCAGCTCGCGTATCCTCTGCCCAGCCCACCAGGCTCTCGCCTGCCTCTTCTGCGTTCTCTACTCGCGTCTGGTTGTACCCACCTCCAGTTTCACGAAGTATCTTCCAACGTCCTTTAACCCCATCCATCCGGGCAAGAAGTCGTCCACCTCTCGGGAGTGCACAGTAGTCTCTACAACGACGCTCGGATGAAAAGGGTCTTACCTTCCACTTCCGTACGTCGTTTTCCTTTTCTCCGCATCTCGACGGTCATTTATCCAGAGCTTACGTTATTAGCCACGAGCCAGTCAGTCTCTTGGGAAAGCAATAGCAAGATACGATGCAACTTTTTTTTTCTAGTCGTGGATAATAAATTGAGACACCTTAGTAGATACAACATAGACAAACGTTTTAACTTTGGTAAAAGCTATTCAATCTCCTAAATACGTTAATCTAAGATTGTATTCTTTATTAAAAAACGTTAATACTTCAGATAATAACAGAATTAAAGAACAACCGAATCGTACGCCATAATGCATAGTCTACGCTGATGCTCATCATGGAGTAATCTATTGTCTATCTCAACACTATTAATTTGAGATTGAACAAGACCAGCTGATGTCGTAAGGAAGCTTTCTCTTGGCGACAAAGCCCAGGATGAAACTCAATGAACCGAGACTCAGGTTTCCTTGCCTGAATATGTTCTAGGAAACGAGAAGTGTGAGCGAGAAGAAAGGATAGTAGGTGCAGGGCCTTGATGATTCTCCTTACGGACGAGCAATGATCAAGGGAGCGAGACGACGATGCTCTGTTCCGGGGGCGAGAGAAGAGTGAACAGAGTTTCGTGGATCAAACGAGCTATTAGACCCGTGTTACGCCTCCAGACTTCGAACCCTCGAGTTGCTGCTTGGTGCTGGAGAGTCGGTGCGTCTCTTGTTCGTTGGGCGGGTGCCCTTGTCACGCACCGACGGAGGCGACGGTCAGGCCATTACATTCCACTATCACTGTCGCCCATTTCTGTCTCTCTTTATCACACGCTGCAAAGCATCTAGATTCTGCTTCCTTTTACTGTCTCGTAGCAATCGTGAATTCCAAATTTCCTTTCATCTCTTCTACTCTGCTATACATACAAGCTACTTAGCTCTCTCTACTCTTAATCATCGTTTCAATGTTTTTCCTTTCACTCGGTAGAATTAATGGAAGATGTGTGATTGGTACAAACACATACATTAGTGGGATATAAATTGGCTCAACAGAATCGTTGGCATTTATTTAGCATGTACCCATAGTCTACTATTTACAGTCCTCGTAGCATATCGGGGTGACATAGCATAGCGAGATCGAATTCGTCCTCGGATTTCCAGTAGTCAGCCGGACAAGCTACGAGGGTTGAAACCGTTTGAACGAGAGAACCGATGCCTCTGTCTGTCTGTCTGTCGGTTGGTTTGCCTGCACCGATCCGTTGCAGCGCAGGGTGGAATCAGGAAAACCCGGCGACGGAGCCCCGCACGGTACCTGCGGTTTGCGGCGCACCGCTCGCGCGATCAGCTCTCGCTCGCGAGATAGACCGAGAGAGAACACCAAATAGAGCTGGCTCGAAAGCTTGGGATCAGGAATAATTATTCGCAGCACCGAATACATTACCCGTGCAATTTATTTTAGTTTGTTACGGTTTTGTTTCCATGATTTAGTGAGGTCTCTCGATTTCCCCGCTCATTCAATCGTAGCTCCTCTCCGTCTCTTCTCGGTTTACTGGTTTCCGAATCGAGAAACTCTCTTGGTATTAGTAGCTGTGCAATGCAGGTGGTGTATCTACTACTACTACTGCTGAATCGAGATGGGAAAGGATGACGAACGCGGGGCTGGAGTGTACAGAGCAGTTATACACAAGCTACCGGCAGAGGTACCACTAGTACCAGCGGCCGGGGCTTTGCTTCATTCCATCTCTCTCCATTACGTTCTCGTCGCCGCTTGTACCCGACCCCTTCGTGTAATATATGCGCGCCTATTGATTCTCAGCGAGAGAGTAATGTTCTTCCATTAATGATCACGTCCTGAATAAATCATTCTATAAAACGGACCCGATGTTCATGCTGCTCTACTCTGCGGCTGCTATATATGCTTTACATGCGACCAACAGCTCAAACCTTTCTACTCGATCGAAGACTTTTCCGAAAACTCAAGTCCCTGTCTACTCGTTCGTATGCATATTCGAGTAAGCGAGTGAACACCTCGCAAATCTGGGCAAGCACCAACAAACTTGAATTGCCCTATAAGGCGCCCAGAACTAAAAGTTCAGTTTCCTGCATTCTCCAACTATGACTTTCTCTGACACATTTGCGAGTTACAAGGGTCCAGTTGGGACTTTACACGGTAGATAGAGATTTTCGAGTGGGAAGATTCGTGGTACCATTTCGCTCCGGTTCCATTCTCTCCGTATCATTCTATAAGGCCCATTTCATTGGTACACCCTGCCTACTTTACTCGAGTATTCTCATCACTTGATCCACTCGTCGACGATTAAACGTCCGTTCGTATTACTACAACCCTCAGCCACTCGAGTCAGGCGAACTAGAATAACGGGCTGCTTGGGAAGTTTTTGAGCATCTCTGTATCCACAAGACGCTTCCAGACGTATGAATGAATAGCTTTTCTTGCCTTTTTCCGTAAGAAAATTCAATGTACACGTACCATTCGTTTTCTCATGGTCTTAGAAACTGTTGCAGATGAAGTTTTTTATTTAGTTTTCACCCACTTTCGTTCCAAACTTTGTTCGACTCATGCTTTAGAATTTGTATAAAAGTACAGTAGGTATAGGCATACGAAGGCTTGTATACTGTACGAATAACCAACACATATACAAGAGAAACTTGCAGGCCGACGAATCGATTCCATCTCCCTGGTTACGGGGAGTTCAGGTATACGACATCTCAGTCCTCGTCCCTGCTAATATGACTTTAACTTTCCACGCCGAGGAGTAAGAGCGTACGGGCAACGCACGGCTGCTCTCTCCGCAGTCCCGAGAGTCACGATGCATCTCTCCACAATTGAAATTGCCATCTCCTCCCACACTCACCGTGTTGTGCGATAAACCTAGCGTACAACACGCTACTACAGAGACCAGGTAGAGGGCCGTGACGAGACGAAGATACTCGAAATGAGACTGCACTGAGATAAATGGCACGGGAGCGATGAATCATCGCAAGTCAGAGGGACGAAGTAGTACAGTGAAATATCTAGATATATACTGCATACTCGGCCATTTTCACAGCACTAACTTTGTCAGATACCACGAAAACGGAAGAAACTTGGTCGCGGTACCGACGTACCCGAACGGGCGTGAAGGAGGTTTACGATTTTTTTTTGTTTTACGAGTAACAACACATCAACGTTCCTTCTTCTTCGGATGATAGATGTGGTGGAAGGTTGAAAGAAATGGAATTCACTGGATAGAACATAATGAGAATATTAAATAAACATTTTTTATAATCATATTGAAATAAAATGTAACTTCAATGGATTTTGTTGTGATAAATATCATTATTTTATTGTAGTATCTAAAGCTAACGGAATACCGGAGCTGGGTGGAAAATACTACGGTAGTTATAAATATTACAAACAAAAAATATGTATTAGAGATAAAAAATGAGTGTAGAATCAATTGGGCGTAATAAATAGACAATTCATTTACGTCCTAAATGTACTTATTCCAAAACTTGATCTATTGTGCGAGTTTAATCGTGATGAAGAATTCTTGTGAACTTGATTCACCTTTCTCAACGTTTTTAGAGAGCTTCACAGAATTTATACGTCTACTATTCTATATTATTTACTCTTTAACAATCGATGAATTTAAAGGATGAGAGAACCTGAAATTACATTAAAAAGTATTGTACGAGTACATTGAAGTTAGCAGCAAGAGCAGGTGCTTCGCCATAGTAACCTGCAACCATAAATGTCGATAAAAAGCAATGAAAAAGGAAAAAAAATCATCGAGCGAGACATCAGTACTGTAGTGCCAACAAAAATAACACAACAGAATGGAGCGGGTGGAGGGAATGCGAAAACACTTTGAGACTCATAGAAGCGAAGGAGGTTAGCGGACATGGGTTAACTATACCGTGTACTCTACAGCATGCTCTATACTGTATACGTGCAGTGTAGCGGTATATATTAAAGCGCGAAAACGGTGCATCGGATGTGGGCGAAGTATGGGCTTGGTCCAGAGTGCAGCTGGGGATATGGGAGGGTAAACTGGCGAAAAGCATCAACTTTTCAGATATAAAGCAAAGGGTAACAGTAGCGAGAGCAAAGGATATGCACTATTTGAATTCTAATTCCAGTAGTAAAGGTACAGAACGTTGGGCGTTGTAGCGGGGTGAAAAGAGGAAGCATTTTCCAATTAGCGTTAAACAAATATCCATGCGCGATGCGCGAAGAGAGAAGGAGAAAGAAGAGAGGAGCATGAAGCCTTTGCCGGCGTAACGAAAGGCAATATCCACGGAGGGAATGGGTCTTCGAAGGGAGATGGCGAGCTATTCTGTTGCAGTAGAGAGCCAGCACACGCCAGGCTGATGGCAAGCAGCGCGATGGTGGCAAGAGGGACGAGTATAGCGAGGGAAAAAGTGAAAACGAGATAAAAGAAGTAGAGAAGTAGAGGAAAATCATGATAGATAAAAAGCGGAAGAGTGTGGAGGCAAAGGCAAAAGGGAGCCCAGCCATAGCTGTAACTCGTTCTTGCAAGACGAAGCCCCTGCTGTGTATGTCGTGATAGTATTGCAGGGAGAAGGGTCGGAAAAGACAGAAAAGGGCGTCGAAGCGCGATCTAGGAGAAAAAAAAAGGAAAGAGTTAGGTACCATGAGCAACGGTCGGAGTATCCGAGGCTCGCAGGTTCTCGGGGATTGCTTGAATCACGTCGGACGCGAGAAAGAACTAAGCGGAATTTCGCATTTAATTAGGCGAGAAACGAAACTGAGACACGGAATAACGGGTAACTCCTCTGCAATGCCGAATAAAGCGCAAACGGCGAAGAACGCTGCCTCGCAAGCTTCGAGTATTCTACTGGTCCATATATAGAACACCTGGTATAGGGCGATGCAGAATGAAAAGCATTCCTTTGCTCCAGTTGCCTCGAGCTGTATAGCGAAGCTCTGGAATTCAAGAAATTTGCTGAATTCTGAATCGCTCTGTATATTATACGATGTTTTCTTTTTCTACGAGTTTAGCAAGGCCGGTCCGTTTCGTTGTAACCCTCCGATACGGAGTGCATGGAGAAATTGTCGGAGAGCAACTGGGGCGAGGCAACCCACACGCGCGATCGTGCGCCCTTAATCTTTCTTTCGTACGCGAACATGTTTTCCCCATTACTGTAAATTAAACTCCGTTAGGCGTTCCGGTATATGACACGGTATATGCGTGCTGTACCGGTAGTGTGTCTCGCTTCGTACAACGAAGACAAAAATTCTCTACCCGGAGCACCATTTTCCGAGAGACTGTGGAAAACTGCAAGAAGAAAGATGAGGATTGGAGGTGCAAAAAAAACTGTTGGTAGCGGATTTTGCTGTTCTTTTCCCGGGCGATGAAATAAAAAGACGGTGAAAAAGGTGAAAAGAAAGTTGGGGGCCGGTATCAGCATCGAGTACCGGGAAATGAAAGTAGAGCGAGATTTTATCGCACAGAGAAACGTCTCAACGTCTCTCGTCGTATACCGTTGCCCACAAAGCGCCAGAGTTTTTAGGTGCGATTCTCCAGCGCCCCCTCTCTTTTAGCATTTAACGAAGCACGACTTGCCTGAACTCGTTGCAGTTTTTATATTCAAGTGACAATCCTCTTAAAGAGTATACAGACCTACGCTGTTCGCTTCAGCAATTCTTTCTTTTATTTTAGCATTCGAGACGCTATGTACAGAGGGACGAGGCATGATATTTTTGTTCAGATGGCGCAATGCATAGCTAGCCGATAATTCTTATTGAATACCAAGTTAAATATAATTATGGACCTGGAATTTATGCTCTAGGAGGGAAAATAATTCGACCTTGCATATACTAAATTCATCTGTCAAAGAGAGGATTATCAATTAGTCGCAAAAAAAGAGATACACATGATCAAGATCAGTGTTCCAGTCACTGATGGTCTTGTAATTAGGTTAATGATAAATAAAAATATCACATTCATTACTCAATTGACTAGAAATATGATTACTAGATTACTGTATTGATCAAACTGACAATATCGTTAGCAGAGTTACTTATACCATATTTAAGTATATTTTTAGTTGATAAAAAAACACGTCAACAACTATGATAATATTAAAGTACAACTTGATTAGTAAGGACATCTACGAGGTCTGTCATGACTGATGTAATTCGTGTCGTCATTAAAAATGACAGCTCACGGCAGCATGTGCTGGAGACCTTCATAAATTAATGATAAGCAACCTGGCATTTTTATCAAATTGCTTGAGTTGGTAATATTTGTTAGTAACAAATCCATTTATCAAGAGCATCATTTAAATATTGAATATCTACTACCACCGTCGGAGCGAGCGCTTTACCATTGACGGAATATGTGCATTGTTCCACGTTGTATAGGTCGATTCGATTTAAATGCACCGATACCGGTATAAGAGGAATAAAGGCTTTTCGGTCGAGGCTGAGCGAATTGCGATATCCAAACGGCGTCAGGCTGCACTGAACACATATGTTGCATGCCGACACCTCCAGTGCTTTTAATACTACGATGCACCACCGATAATACGGAAATCGTTGGCAAATATCGTTGTTTTCGATGAAAATGAAACGAGATAATGTCATACTAAAAATCATTGCTGTCCGATGGTAACGATAATAATTAATTGAAATGTAGTCGATGAAGAAGGGTTATTCATCTATTTTCGATTATACATCAGTGCCAAAATATTTATTCATAAAATATTCAATTCCTTGAGTATGGATGAGTGGGGACTTATACGATTTTAAGTATAAATGGCAAAAAGTTTTAATAAATTATATTTTGAAAAAACGATCGCGTAACCAGCGAAAAATTGATATGGCGAAAGTAGCCGAAGAATCAACCAAAAAGTTACGAATGAGCGAGACACGCGTAACGATCTCGTTCACTTCTTTGCCAGCTACCGATTATTAAACACTTCTCATCTCGAAAAGTTCGCTTCGTCCAGTTGTCTTACTATCTTTATTGTCGTTGTTTTGATGCGTCGACATATTGCAGAGACTTTCAAATCGCATCGTTATATTATATTTATACGTATAATACATACACGTAAATCTACTTTGATGAATACTCGTCTTCCAATGAAAAATGTGATTGCACCCGTATAACATATCGAAGCACAATCGATTCTGATCATCAAGAAATTCATCGGAAAATGCAGATCTAGAATTCAAGGATCGTTTTGATATAAAAAAAAAAAGAGTAACGGGTCTTCTTATATTTATCTGTATTAGACAAATAAACAAAATCGTTTAGCAGAGCACGTACGAGAGAGAAAGAGCCCGAGATAAATAATACAAGAATAATAAATCAGGAACCGACGAGTAATTATATTTCTTTCACTTCCATCTTGCGTAAAATTGGAATTTCTATCTAAATGAAATGAAAATACTTTTTATTATTCAAATTTTTGCATATACAGGGTGTCCCAGCTACATACACCTCATTACGACGGGTTGCATACTCCTAGGAGCGCGCCCAAGCGCGCATCGAGCCGGTAATACAGAGCGTGTCAGTATAATCACTCGCGTATCTTTACAAAAGTTTCAGTATAGCGAGTCATCACGCTGTCAACCGCTTCGCATAATAACCCGAAAAAACGTCATATTTATAAAATATTTTAATTTTTAAATGTGTGTTTAAATGCTTGAAGTTTTAAATGTTTATTTGGGCGTTTAAATGTTACAGAACGTTTAAATCTTTAAATATTTTTATGTGTTTAAATTATTGAAGGTTTAAATGTTGAAACGTTGCAGAAATGCAGTACGGGTACTTTCTTTTAGTTGTTCTTTCTATCAAAATTATGAATCGACTGCAAACTGTAGTCTGCTATGTTTAAATTCATTACATTAATTATGCAAATTCGAACTTCAAGATTCAATTTAGACTCGTGCGCACGTCGGGATTATGTGCGTTTCGCCGAAACTGAATTTTAAACATAGCAAACTACAATTTGCAGTCGATTCATAATTTTGATAGATAGGACAACTAAAAGAACGTATCCGTACTGCGTTTCTGCAACGTTTCACCATTTAAACCTTCAATAATTTAAACACATTTAAATATTCAAAGATTTAAACGTTCTGTAACATTTAAACACCCAAATAAACATTTTAATCTTCAAGCATTTAAACACACATTTAAAAATTAAAATATTTTATAAATATGACGTTTTATCGGGTTATTATGCGAAGCGGTTGACAGCGTGACGACTCGCTGTACTGAAACTCTTGTAAAGATACGCGAGTGATTATACCGTCACGCTCTGTATTACCGGCTCGATGCGCGCTTGGGCGCGCTCCTAGGATTATGCAACCCGTCGTAATGAGGTGTATGTAGCTGGGACACCCTGTACATGGAAGAAAAATGCGATACGATTTTCGCTTTATAATTCAACTGTAACATTTTAAGCGACTTCGATCGTCGAATAAAAAGCAGAAGTGCACTCTGCATGTTGTCTGTTGAACTCTAGCATCAAACCGTGCTAATTTCTCTGTGAGTGTCCGGTCTCACGTCTTCGAAGCCGTAATCTCGATAATCGGATTTTGTATAGAGCCTATCCTCGCACCGAATCGGTGAGAACCAATCTGGCCATTGTAGTATTGAGATGATAGATGTATAGAAACGGAGGCGAAAGGTTCGAGGTGCCGGAGCGCAGCTGCTTTTTCTATAACTCTCGGTAGCTTTTTTTCTCTTTGTAGAAACGAGAATACCAGACTCTATACTACCAACAGAAAACATCGATGCGCGATATCCGAAAGCATCAGAGTGTACCGGATACCTTCGTTGCACTTGTTTCCGCTCCGAGGGCACGACACCTCCCGGGATATCCCGTTCCTGCTAAATGCGTATGTCACGAAAGAATATATAGCCTGCTTCCTCACCTCGACGCACTCGCCTCCGAGATCTCCTAGCTTATAGTCACTTGCTTAGCCTGGCTTTTTACGGTTGGACGAATCCTATCGAATATCTCGATTGCGTCAGGTTGTCTGGCTTAGCTTTAATCCTTTAAAGTGCTCTTTTTATATAGAACAAATTACAATTCTTCTACTTTGATTGATTAATACCTAGCAAGTGAGACTATTGAAAAAACTAGAATTGGCAAAGCGAAACAGTTTTAGTTTCGATAAAGCCGTTACTAAACTATCAGAATACTTGGATGAACTTTTACCACGACTCCTACCATCTCAGCGTACAATAAATTTTCGGATCGATGTATCAGTAGTAGCAGGGTTGTCTGCGCGATAGATTTTGCACTAAGAAACTCTCATCATACACGTTAGAAACACTAATGAAATCCAAAGGGACGCAAGCGATTTCTAAATGTGTGGCTTATCGAGCCAGCAACGTATCAGCTTAATCTAACTCGTGACAGACTTTTTGGCCACAGAAGTTTGGGAGACCATAGGAGCAGTATATTCACTTCGCCGTTCGGCTGCCTGCATACCCACCGAACCGCCCTGGTCTTTCGGTTGTACTCGGCAGAACGGTAGGAAGCCATCCACGAAACTTGTCTTCGGGGGCTCCAGTTCGACCACTCTTCAACGCTTACCCGGAACGGGAAGCATACGTCAACGATAATGAAACTTAGTTCGATGAGAAACCTCGGGGGTGTCGATGCTCTAAAAGCCACTTCATCCATTCTCTCACGAGAATCTCCGTGGTCGGTGGTCTTGGACTTTGGATATTGCTCGGAGACACTAAAGTATAGCAAGTGTAACACTTGAGATTTTGGAGACTTCGTGTAGTTGAGTTAACAAGTTAACTGGGCTTGGAGTAACCTTTACCATTACGTGCTATCCCATGTAGGAACTCCAATACTAAGCCAGTCGTGGAAAACCGGTTGATAATTGGCCCATTGTTGGAAGTTGAGCCTCGGTACTCTAGACTGGTCTCAAAGTAGACAAGTGTGTTTTCAAGAACAAGTTCGAGATCTGTGCGGATCCTTAAAGTCCTTCCGCCGTTGGGTCTAGACCAACCGAAGGATTAGTACTGGGTGAGTAACTACATGGCTGTTTCAATAACGTTGGTAACGTCACTACGTATTACGTGCGCCAATGATTGGTTGGATCTCGGCAAATGAATGGAACGATTGTCGAAATAAGATCGTTTTATCACAAGTTTTTATCGTTAGTTGGCCATCGATTTCAGACTGGTCAATATACCAAAAATATGGGATTGGTGGTTATACAATATGTTGACGATGACGCCGAGTCTTGGACAGACTTCGTCTGACTTCTGGTTGAAAATATCTTGTGATTAGTGAATTAACTATCCTACCAGCCTGGTTGGCTAGTTGACGATGACGCCGAGTCTTGGACAGACTCGGCGTCATCGTCAACATATTGTATAACCGCCAATACCATATTTTTGGTATATTGCCAGTCAACGGCCCCTAATCGGTTAGCGATAGATTATACGATCGCCCGATTATCGAAAGCGATAAGAATATATGCCGAGGAACGATAGTATATAACCGTAGTTAATGTACATTTTTACTTCAAAATTTTCGCCTTTTAGTCAGATAGGAGTATGCATTGGCACTAAATCCAATATCCATGTGAGAATCTCAATAGCATGCCGATCCGTAACAGCCATCCAATGCTGAACCAGCGATGGTCAACGAGCTTCAATATTTTGAATTGGCCCAATCTTAGAAGAGATCATAGAGCAGAACAGAGCCAGTCACTAAGCTGCCATTTGGTGTTGAACTATAGCCAAATATCGGTCATGCTACACATACTTCTGTTTCGTACTGGCTGAACAACATTATCAACGGACCGCAAACTGTCGTCTAAGTACTGAGCGTGACTTGCATGATACTTGTCAGATTGTTGTTGAGCAAATTAAAATTTTTCCATTGTGACACGTTACTCTCAGCACCGCGATAATGCCGGTGTGGCACGTATTAACTGAAATATGGAGCCAAACATCGCTGAGCGTCGTGATAACATTGGCCATCCGCTTTACTGAAACTCACTTTACTATCGGCGATGAAAATCCTCGAAAACCTCGCAAGTATATCGAGTTTCCACCAAATCAAGTCACTGTTTGCATTTAGCTTCGCCGTACTAGACCCACCATTCTGAATTTTTACATTTAAAGTTTATATTTGTGATCTCTGATCTTTAAAGCCCCCGAGCACCGAGTTTCATTCAAGTCAAGTCGCTTTTTCCATTTTGGTCCGTTCTCGACGTAGCTTTTATGGAATTGAAGTAATAGAAATCGATATAGTCGGTTTGGTCTGGTGGTTAGCGATATCATGGTTAAGTAGTTATATAGTTAAGTAGGTTCCTGAGGTGTAAGATTCCTGGAATTATCACTTCTCGAAGATCGTTACGGAAAAATCGTAAATGTGGACGACTTCCTTTTATTTTTAGAATATCAATGAAATAATATTATAAAAATTATTGTATAATAACCCGTTGTAAAAGATATTATTTGAAATTAATAATTAATTGTCATATAAATTATATTTAATACTGATTATGGCTGTAATTGTCATTCCTACATTGATCCGATACGGTAAGCCAAAGATTGACCGACTCTTGGGATAATAGTAAATTTTCAATTATGCGTTACGCGGCCATTTCACTATCGTACATTGGCCGATTATTATGTGGATGATTGGCCCACGGTGAACAACTAAAGCGTATTCAGGGCTGGTTCGCTGAACGATCTCTCATTAAGCCTGATCTGGATGTCAGTCGTGGGTCATAGCTGTCGCATTTGTATATCTGGTCCAGAAACAATTGTCGAGGGTCGGCCAGTCTATTGCGAAGTTTGCCCAGTGGTAACCCGATGGTCAATTCCTACATAAAACGTTTCATTTTATTTCTCTATTAATCGGGCGGAAAAGCTTTAAAGCGGCATATAGGTGAGAAGTGTTAAGACAGCTGAAAAATGTTAATATTCCAAATTCCTTTTATTGATTCATTTCATCAAAAGAACTATTAACAAAATACGACAATTGCGGATGTGGTGATCCCGCGAGTGAGTCATTCAGTTTGTGAAACTTAACCCGATATTCTTTCATAGACCATTAAGGAGCCGAGACTTAAGCACAAATAGTATGAGGAACGTTTTTCAATCAGTTAAATTTATAAATAGAATATTCAACAAATTACATTAGGCGTCCGGAGCTTTGAAAAAATGAAGTAGCCATCTCTTCTCAAGTTACCCTAAATGTAATTTATCTGAGAAGTAAAAGGAAAATGAGCTCAATTTGTGATTAATAAAATGAGCGTCAATATTCTTAACAATTTTATCAACAGTAACATTTTTTAAGACAATGGAATGTCACTGGGAGAATTCATGTGTGAAAATCCTGTCGGTGTACGTGTCATCTGATCATAACACGAACGGTTACTCACACAAAGGCTGTTTAGCCCTTCACTTAAGTGATATATCGATATGGGAGGTCGAGAAGTGACGGGCTTTTGATAGTAGACGCGTAACGGGAAACCCGTCTAGTTGGACCGCTACCCTTCTCCCTGCGCTTCAAAGCTACCGAGTAACTGGTTGATCTTGACAGCCAACGTAAGTTACGTTGTAGCTTTGACGTTGTACCATGTAGATCAAGGAGAGGTCTGAAATTCCTGTGAGGCGTTCATATCTCAACTGGTAGAAAATATTTAACGTAAACAAAAAGCAACATATATTGCAGAAAGAAATGCAGAATAGAAACTTTTTCCAGTTAACTATAAAATCTCGACGTAAACGTCATGATATTACCGAAAAAGTTGCATGGTTGGAAAGCTGCACACAAAGCTTCAAAAAAGGATTATCTCATTTATTTTAAGTGTTCTTTCGAAGTTACTAATCGGTCATGAGTCAAGCTCGGTCACACTTGTGATTTGACTTTAAACCCTCATATATATTATTCAAATATAGCAAGTACATGAGTAATACGGCAATCCGCATGGTTACAATATTTCTCAGCAATTTGTCTCGTCGAGCTGTAACACTCGGCTAAATGGGCGATGGGGACTGGGAGAGGGCAAAAAAAGAACGTCGAAATACAGTAGCACGCGAGAAGCGAGGGAATGAAAGTATCCATCGTTGGGAAGACACCAACGACAACGATAGAACGAACGAGTATAAGGGCGAAGAGAGAAGGGAGGTTGCCCGAATGCAATCGGTAAAGTAATTTCAGTTTATTTAGGGGAGCATTGCAAACTGTCGCGAGTATAAGAACAGCGATAGCGAGGGAGGTGAAGAAAGGGGGTGAGGTAAGAGAAACTGAGAGGACAGAGGCGGAGAAGATCGCAAGAAAAAGAAGAAATAGAACCGAAGAAGCGGCCTCAGGAACGTAAAGTAGGGAATAGGGAACGCCCTCTCGAAATCTACTTTCATGCTGAGAGTACGTACGTCACGTATACTTTCACGTACAAGATTCAGTATATCTGTAGTTAGAGCGAGAAGAAATATGCACATATCTATACAATAACGAATGACGTACGCATTCAATCGCATTTAGTTACATTCGTTCTTATAGCTCCTAACTGTCGAGTCACATTACACGAACTGGCATATCGCTGATATATTTATTTCTTATCCCGGACCCTAGAGCATACATAGGGATGGCGTAAGTATGTAACAAATT
The DNA here is from genome assembly GCA_963942595.1 of Cylloceria caligata. Classification (NCBI taxonomy): domain Eukaryota; kingdom Metazoa; phylum Arthropoda; class Insecta; order Hymenoptera; family Ichneumonidae; genus Cylloceria; species Cylloceria caligata. The sequence goes on along the minus strand of OZ012710.1, from coordinate 11,530,644 downwards.
ATTAAATATTTTCTCTTAGAGTATAAACTCGGTATATCGAAATAGTAAGACCAACGGTTCAAAGTAGTCTAGCAGTAGCAGTAGACGAGGATTGAGACTAGACGAAAAAGAGAAATGGATAAAACCGAGGGAAATTGAGACGGGTGTGCCAGAGTGAACGAGATGAGGGGGCTGCAGCGGAAAGAACGGAGAGCCTCCAAGTAAGAGTACCGTGATAAAGGGATATTGTTCAGCTGGGGCGTGTGTGTACGAGAAGCTAAATGGACGGATAAGCTCGAGCGGAGAACTTCTGAGAGGCAGACGGTGTGCTGTTGCTGCTGTTACCGGTGCACGGCCAGGAGTAGAGCAGAGACCTTTATCCCATCGGCCCAGGACGCCGATTCCCGCAGAGCCTGGGCTCTATTTCTCTCTGTTCCTCTTTCGTTAACCTCGCCCTGCAGAACTAAAAGTCTGAAAAGTATGCTGGGCCGGCGAGAGGCTTGTACATCGACTGTGGCAACCCTCCTACGGGTCAGGGACTTGAGAGTCACTGCCAGGAGCACAGGCTACGTACATCCCAGGGACTTTATTGGCTTTTAAGACGGGCGTAATTAAAATGTAAAGGGTTGTCAGCTTCTCCATCGTCTCGCTTACTCCACTGTCCGACCTTCTCCTCTGTCGCTCAATTTCATTTGCCCCTAGCACGGACCGGCCAAAATATAGCTGCTAGCCGACCCTCCCCCGAGTATACGCCTCGCAACGGGAGCAAGAGATCTTAAAGTTTTGAAACTGACGAATCTGCTTCTGGGCATAAAACTACCTTCGGACTTACCCGCGGGGATCTACAACTCTCTCTCGTTGACTTCTGGACTCAACTCGAGATGAGACGGCTGATGGGCTGCCACCATTTTCAGTTTACCTTCCTCCATTAATACACTTTGTAATATTTTTGTTAATTGACATGAAAATATTGAATAATCAAAGATATCCAATGAGAATAAACTTTACTTTGAGGCAATGCTGGTGCAGCGATAAATGTTAACTCTTGTGTATCGCTTTTACGATCAATGTAGCACGATGGATGTGATCAGCGACAGACACAAGGCGAACATTCGATAACCGCTCGTTGCATACCGGTCTACAAATGTTATATATGTATTGTATATTGAAAACATCCGAAGAGAATCTTGAGTTGGAAAATGCATTTAACAACAATAACAGTATCATTAACAATAATAATAATAATAATAATAATATCTTTTCTGGACAGCCATGCGGAGTAGACTTGGTTTGCAAAGTGTTCGACATACGGCGTGCGCATACATAACGAGAGCGAAAGGATGAAAGAAGTTTCCAATGATGAGGCTCTTCGAGGGGAAACGCGAGAACCACCGGCAGTTCTACCTAAAACAAATAAAGATGAGATAAGGGTAAATAGAATCTAACGATACTAGACTGAGACAAGAGAAGATCAAGAAATGAAGCGGAAGGCGGACAGAATGATAAATAAAACAGAAGAGGAAGTTACGATGGGCTTGGGGTTGTCCCCATGACCTGTAGCTCTGATATACGTGGTTGCAATACCAGATTACCAGACCGTCACATAAGAGGTTAGATACCTACGAAAAATGTTCGCATACGTACTTTTTGCCGAATCAGCTATCCCGTCGCTTCTTGCTGTTAAAGTAAAGAACAAGATAGCCAATCCTCTTATCTCTCGCCCCTTGTCCTCCTGTCATTACAGCGATTCTTACAGCTGAGAGACGAAAGAACATAGTTAGGGAAAGAGTAGAGACCGGGGTAGGTCAGGTTATACGCGTTTAAAAATCAAATTTTCCAAGCAGCCCTCTGTCATCTTGAGGTTTTACTTATCTTAACGAAATGCAACTTGTACTAAAGTTATAGACGAGTTTGATTTAAACTCCTGGTTTTATGATCTTCTGGTGATATAAAAAAAAATATATTTAACGTGGAAGTAAAAGTTGTCGCGACGTGCTCTGGTGCGCTCTAGTAAAAGTTTCCTTTTTTTTTCTCAGGAAGAAGCTTTGTTTTCGTGAAGAATTAATTTTTCAAGATTTCATTGCAGATAACATTCAGAAACGTAATTTAGCTCATACGCGCCCTCTCGCACGCATGCGAGACATTTTTACCGAGTATGATTTTTAAATTGTTTGGAGTATTTAAATTATTTTGACATTGAAATATCGCACGAAAATATTCTCACTAATACAAAGCTTCTTCTATGAGAAAGCAAACATTTTAATTGTCTCGCAACGGAGTAAGTTGGGTTAGTTTATCAATCCATATTAATTAATTACTCCCATAAAGACCGATGTGCGTAGGGGGCTCAAATTTGCTCAGAGCACAGATGACGGATGTCACACCATAAACGAACTAGTTTCATTCATTTTCATAATTACTAAAAAAAAATAATTAAAAAATGTTTAATTCTGAAGTGAAAATTTATCCGAAGCGCCCCGGTCTCCCTTAAAGTCAAAGTATTAAATAAAAGAGGAGAACGAGAAGATAAACGATGTCGTCGTTTTCCTCCTTGTCGTCGGGCTCTCGAACTTTGAAGAAGCTCCGGTCGGAGCACGCCTACTGTATATACACCACTCGTCTCTTGGATGAAACTCAGTGATGCTCGCCTTTCTCCCGCTTTCTGTTTGTAGTCCATTTTTCGAGACGATCGGACAAGAGGTATCTCAAAGTCTGTATCTTTTGCTCTCATCCTTTCTATCAATTCAATTCGCGATATTACGAGTATTATAACTGGATACCACCGGAAGTTCCGGATACTTAAACGATGCGACGGAATATAATGAAAATTGACAAAGCTTTAACGACGATAAAAAAACGTCAAACGCATTGCAGTAAATATTATTATCACTTTTCTTTGTATATTTTTATTTCACCATACGAAAGTTGTAACAGAGGAAGCGGGTCGTCATTTTTTCGTAAAGCTGGTAGTACAATTTTGGTACAAGTCGAATGAACGTGTCGTTTTATGAAAATTGGATTTCTTCTCGCCGAAGCTCGCCAGCTGACAGACAAGAAGACATTGTACTGAGTGAAAAGAGTGCACAAGGTGCACATGCACGGCCCGGATAAGAACAACTTGCGCTCGTAAGAATACCGGAAGAAAGAAAATAAAATAAGTGGATAAAAGCTTTGGACGTGACGAAGAAGGAAAAGAGGGCGCAGAAAGGATCCGTTCGCTCACGTTCACTTGGGAAAATCTGCGATTATAAAGGACTGTCACGTTACGTTTGTGGAAAATGTCGCGTATGACCAGCAAACGAGAAATGTATTCAAGTTGAGGTTCTTTGTGTTATTTTATTTTTTTTTTCCAGGTACGCACGCTATTTTTATTTGTCTTTGTCCGAGGTTACATAGAACGAGGCTTAGGGAAAGCGCTCGGGCGATAACGGATACCTCTCGAAGTAAACCTTGACATTTTATGAAATGAAAATTAAAGGAGGTTCCAGCTCTTTTTCTCAAGATAGGCGGACAATACTTTCGAATGTAGTGTAACTGCATCAGCGGTATATATATATATATATATATATATATATATATATATATATAACTATAAATCGTGGAAAGAATGTAAGAAAATCGGTACAAGCAGCGATGATACTTTAATTTATTTTATTTTATTTAACAGGTGAGTGAACGGCGTTGAACGAGTCTTTGAACCTTTTTTTTACCCCAAAGGCATATTCAAATCTCCGAGACCAATGTTCCTCATTCCAAGCCGTATCGCGCTTCTTTATACAAGAGGCTGAGCCGAGAATAACTCCCTTTTTACCTCTTTTCGCTGCTTTGCTCGTTGCCTCTCATTTTATTGAGAATACTTGTTAATTACATACAGTCGCTCATTTTCTCTCACTCTTCGTTTCTTTCGAGCCCTTAGGAGTTTCTGTCAAAGCAGCTATGGCTCTCTGCTCGGTAAACTCTCTCCATTCCTGAGCATCTACCGAAGCACAAGCTTTCGCCCGTTTACGCGACTTTAGATAGAAGCGAACAGTCAGCTTCCGGCTATCGAAAGCGCTGGATAAAGACCCGGATTTTCGGTAGAGTGGACAGTTTATCCATATGCCAGTCGTATCCGAAGAAATGAAACGACGAAGACATTGACGAAGACATTTAGAGAACGAAGTCGCTCTTTGGTAAAGTGAAAATGCTCGTGTTGATGATCGTGGAGCTCCTTTTACGTCTGCTGTCCTATAGTCCATTATAGCTCAGAGTTTGCGAAGCGAACGACAACTCTCCTCAGTCATCGTGGGTACTCTGTACATTGGTACATTGGTACGACGCTACAAGCGCGATACCGGTGTAGCAATGAGATCTGACAGGGAGAGCCACGTCGCAAATGGCCCATTATATTCGTGGCCGTGGTAACAACACGATATCTGCCGCGCTTCTGTCTCTATCCTACGTCCTGTCCCGAAACACAGACAGTAGAACTAGAAAGGCTAGCATCCATTTATTCATAGTGCTTCATAAATAAATGTATGATAGCTGCTCGCCGGCGAACAACGCCTCGCGACCGTACCATCTCTTGTTCTTCTCCGCAACGCTCGTCGCACCCTCTTTCCATCCCTTTAAACCCAATACCCCATCCTTCGCGCGGCTATATACTCTAGTGTCTTCCTATCTTCGTGAGCCCCAAAACACCTTTCCATCCCTATACTGGTGATGCCAGAAACACCTCCCACGGGCATTCAACCGCTATTTTCTGCGTTCACTTCCATACCACCTGGTGTATGGATATGTTTATTGGTGATTATACAATACTCTACTATGAAAACGAGCAGATAAAGGGCACGATATCATTCACTTACAGAAATAAAGTGGTTCACGAATGCACCGCGAACTTTGATCAATCGCTTTCGTTCATTTACTGTTATCTTGTGTATACTTGCTCGACAGTATATGAATGTACTTGAACACGGGTATGCGCGTTTAAAAAAAAAAGTATAAATATCGAATGAACAACTTGAAGGTATTTGCGAATACTTTGTGAAGACAAAAGTGGAAATTTGCATCTTCACAAGCAAATGTTAGTTGTAACGAATATATCATTTCCATGAATTTGTAATTCACGCAAATACTTTTATGGGATAATAATGTTTATGTAACTGTGAAATAAATGGATAAACTGAAAGAGAAGTCGTCACGAGCATTTCTACAAATTCTGGAAAATGAAAGAAGACAAATACGAAAATGTTTTTACCAGAAATGGCAAATTCATACACAAAGCGATCTTGTATATATTGTAATTCTATGGTAGTTCAGGGTGTATTGTGATACGTAGAGATCGCCGAAGATGAAAAGGACAAGTACACTAAAGGAGTGAAAATGGTTTGGGACACCGGAAAATTCTGACGCGATTCGTTCACCGAGATAGACGTGGTAAGTTCCTGACAGAGGAAAGAAAAAAAGTGCTAGACCCTGTCTTCGTCATTGAGACGCATGCATGATCCAGCCATAAAAGCATCGAGCTTTTGTTTTCGTGCCACCGGTTTGGATCACCCTCCGACAACACACGCCAGACAGTGAGTCTGATAGCTATTGCAGAACGTACCATCACATGATACACAACACCGTACATGCTCTATACACTCGAGCACCAAGTTGCCTGAGTCTATTGGGATTCGGGACGCTGAAAAGCGTTTCGATTGAATCCGTCGGGGGAAAATGATGATAAAAAAGCAATGAGAGTACCAACGAAAACAGAGACGATCCTCTGTTACTGTTGCTGTACGGTGTCTCGAAAAGTATCGGCAAATGAGAAGGATCGTGCGGGGAACATTCTTTTTGTTCCTTCAGACATAATATTCTAATCTTGAAAATTATCGAAGTGCAGATACAGAGTGCTATTGTATCAAAGAAGGGCAGCTGTGGTTACTTTGAAATTTATATTTTTGCTTATACATCCCTTAGTTTGATATAATTATTTTTTAAGGGTGATTTTTAATATTCGTAGCTATAGGCAGTCACATTTTTTCAATTTTATTTATATAATTAAATATGTGAGAAATTGTGAACACGTAGGCAAATATAACAAGACATGTAAATTTAAATTTTGCACATTCCTTCCTCGCGATTCTTGCCAACCCATAGATTATCCTATACGGGGAATGGTTGTATAAATTCTAGCTTTCTCACAGAGGAAGTGGTATCAAAATTTTCTATAACATTGAAGATTTGGTTAATTACAAATTTCATAAAGTTTAAATCCCCTAATCGATTCTCCCAAATTCAAGAGGAAGTATCCTTGTACTTTAGCCAATTTGTATTCTAAGTTACAATTTGATAGATGAAAATTTATAAAAGTTAGAGCAAAAATAGTTTTTTTTTTCGAAAAATTACAAAAATTCATGATTCTATAAAATCTAAACGCCTTAATCGATTCTTGTCAAACTCAATACCGAACAGCCTTGTTCCCGACGTTTTCTTGCAGAAAGTTTTAACTCGATAGCTAAAATATTACGAAAGCAAGAAAGCGTATCTACTTTTTTCGAAAAATTCAAACAACCATAAAATGAGACACCCGTTAGTGAGTTGGGCGAAAATTGCAGCACACCGACGAGGGTTGCAACCCGACCTGTGTGTAAAGTTTCAGGATGATCGAGTAACCCGTTTCCTAGATATATCCATTGCAATTTTTCAAGCTCTTCGCATACACACAGCCACACACATGCGCGTGCGCGCGCGCTCACACACACACACGGACATTTTTTTCATGTAAACATATCTTCCTCTATGAGGAAGCATTACAAAATCCTAAGGATGTAAGAGAACAAACGAATATTCTCAGTTATGCTAGCTTTATTTTGTTCATTGCTTCTTATTACAGTAATTACAAGTATTAATGTTTATGTCCTCTTCGACGTTGTCAGCATACAAAACGCGAACCCATTATTGATACCCTGTACATCGCAAACCCAAACTTCATTACACTCAGGGTACAGGCCTTCGCAAAGTTACAAAATAACGAAATAACGTCGTTTACGTTGCCTCAGTTAAAATATGTACTTTCGTGTATCTGTTTATTAATTCATAGTAGATTCGATATCAATGACGGATTTAAAAAAATTGTAAAATATTTCATATTTGAATTGATGAATGAAATTGATACTACATACTTGTTTCTTGGGTTGGAAAATATATGAAATATGATCTCGAAATTGTTCAAAGTTGAAATCATCGACATCCTTGAGAGAAATGTAATACGAACATCTAGATGAATAGAGACGATGAGTTTTAGGTATACGAATGTATGCCAATCAGATATGCGAAACGGGAGGTTTCTGGCAAGGTTCCCGAGTTTCGAAGTATGCAGATTCGGAGGGGCTGACTTCGCAGGAGCAATGAAGTTATCACGCGTTTCTGCGTCTGCTTTTTTTTATTCGTTATACCTATGCTCTGTTTTATTATCATCCAATCTCAAGTACACACACGCGCGCGCGGTATCGCGCGGCCATACGTTTCTTGTAAATATGATTTCTCGACGTTTTGGGACTTTTTAAGTGCCCTGACATCAAAATCTCGATAACATTTTTTTTCACGAAAACAGTTTTCTCTATGAGGAAGTAAAAAACGATGAATATATTAGTAAATTATATCGTGTTAATATTAAAAAGACTGTTCTTATATGATCCTCCTGAAACACGATGTGTAAAAAAATTGAGATACGTTCATTGACACTTAAACTTGCAAATATTTGTCAAATAAACTGAAAATGTCTGAAGCACCTTGTCAACTACATGTTCTGTATTTATTACACTTGATTGACATTTATGTATATCCAACGGGAATCAAAATATTGCATCAGATTTTGACAAGTTGTATTGCATATCCATGAGAAATAAAAAATATTAATAGGTAATTTGTATCATTCTTAAGGGTCCTGTGCAATTTTACTAAATTTTGATATTTTCAATTGATTTAATTACGTTAACAAACTATCAGCCTATACCTTTGTCGTCTACTCTTCTGGTATAACGATGATTAAATCGAAATTCGATGTACACGTCTCAATTTATTTATATTGAACTAATTGATTTTATTGCACCATAAAATACTTCCTAATTTAATGTTTACATGTTTAATGAGAGTCTTTTCGCGTGTTGTCGTCAGTAGATAAGGTAGGTAAATACACTTGTATCGAAGCGATACGGGGTACCTTAATTCGACTTGGTAGAAGCTTATGTACAAATAGCGGTTTTATCATTACTTGAAACTTTTGATAATTAAAAATTCCATAATATAATTGAAACTTTTGATAATTCAAAATTCCACCGGATGTTATCAAATTATCATTTCATGACGGAAAATTATACGAAGATTGTGTATTTTCGCGATGTTAACGAGAATGAGAATCAAGAAAATCGGAGAGAAGAGATAACAGAGTGTAGAAAGAAGCAAGTCTGGTAGAATTTCGTGAGTGAAATCTCGGATGACAACATTCGCGTAGTATTCCAACCAGAAAGAAGAGCGGGGGCAAGTGAAGTGGAGAGATTTCAGAAAAGGAAAGTGAGGATTGCAAGGTAAGACGGGTGTACGGGTTTCACTGTACACAGACAGAAATAAAAGACAAAAAATGTTGGCAGTGTCAGTGAGAGCCGGAAAATAGACAAAGATGCAACGGGAGAAAGCGAAAGATACAGAGAGAAGCGGTTATTCCGTAGTGGTTGCGGAGCAGTGCTCTTAGGTAAAGAACAGAGGAACATCCCGACGCCCGAGAGAAAGTGGAGAGAATAGAGAGAAAGCGAATCTTTTGTTTCATGTTTCAAGTTATTCCCAGGGGACAGATTAGCCCGCACCATTCAAAGATGCGACAAGGAAAGTGAGAGAAAAGGATAGAGGACACGCGCAAGAGACAGGAAACGGTAAGGCAGAAAGCACGAGGGAGTCCTCGCGAGGTGGAAAACTTGGATGCCGTTGTACGCCGCCTAGTTTACAATACAGGATTAAGCCGACGGTGGCAGCGGCCGCTTGCATACCCTCTCCACTCTCCAAGAACAGGGCGAGCGAGAAACTTAAAGCTCTTGATAAGCTCTCGCGCTCTCTTGGCTCTCGCCTTTAGCCTGGGACTGCCACCGCCATTCGGCTGGGCCGAGTCTATCTGCCTGGACGAGTTCTCGCGAGTTTCGTTCAGGAGGTGAAGAAGAAAAAATGTTTAAGGCTCCAAAGGGCAAAAGGAATCTTCCTCTTTCCTTCGCTTCCACTTCCACTTGTGCTACATACATTTGCTCTTTTTTACTCTCGTTCTTTCAGCAATATACGAAAAGCTCACTGAGAACAACCGAAAGTAACTTGTGCTATGTACAAAGTCACAAAGTTTCTGCTCAAGCGTTAGCAAGTATTACGACATTGACTAGAGGATTAAAGAGCGGGGTTTATTATTTCAAGATCGATTATTGAAAGTGAGCGGATACAGGAAAGTATGGATGATTCCCAGCATCACTTTCACCAATGTTTCATCTTAAATTTAGTGGAAAATATTAGCTTGCTGTAAAGTCGAACCTTCCGGTTACCGAGTCATGGTTGGAAGGGTGCTTTACGACAAAGAGGTCAAGGCGACTCACTGAGGGTTGAGGATGGTTTTTTTTCTCTGGGAAATTCATGTCCAAAAAGAATAACGCACATGCAAGATGTGGGATGGATGTAATGTTATGGTACGTTGACCGCCACGGACCATGTGCTAGTCTCGACGCTTGCCGCTCGCCTCTCTCTATCACCAGAAGCGACCAGAAGAGACGAAGTCTGCAGTACCGCGCCACGCTACGCTGAGTTTACTCCTTATCCTGGATCTACTGCCGCCATGACTTTCATCTCACTCCTTTTTTTTCTATCCCCACAACCACGACCATTATCGTATTTCCTGTTTTCGACTCTTGCCTTCCCTAGACCATACTGCAAACGGTGCCAGACTTGCTTAGACGTAGAATTCAAATAACTTAAAGTTATTACCTTCACATCGAGCAGATATAATTTTATATCTGAATGATATTGCCCCTCTGAGTTGAACGTCGTGGCTAGAGACAAGGCACCCTGGTCGCTAAATATTAAGTGGGATAAAACAACACTCAGCTCGGAGGGTTTAAAAATGATTATTGTCGAGATGCAACCTTATGGGATCGGCAACATTTTGTTGACAGCTCAGAATGTCCACGTACGTTAAGATTATAAAAAAAGGATCCATTTGTTTCACTCTTCACGATAAAAATGAAGCAAAACTCGTTGTAGGTAATCCCTGTTTCGTTTTCGAAGAAAGCCATTATTTCCAGCTTTCCTCCCCTTATAGTTTTCTTCTACTCTGTATATACCCATTTTCTTTTTTATCTTTTTACCATTCCCATTCCAATCCGCACCTTGTTTAGACGAGTGGTGGTGCCCTATCTCCGACCCTCAATTTTTCCAGGTCTTCAAAATTTGCATTCCTATGGCACACCCCGTAAAATAAAGGTTATCCGAAGCGCGAAGCACATTCCAAAACTGAATCCCCACCGTCCCGTCGAGCGACTCGATACCTCTCCGTATCTTTCTTATACTTCCATGTGAATTCTCTTGACTGTTTCTTAGCCAGCTCGGAGATTTTTCTGAAACCGGGTACCACTAGAACCCGTTACTTCGAATAGACGAAATCGTTTCCACGACTGTTCACCCGCGCTTTTCTCTACGTATATGGAGATATCATGCGGTTCGCAATATCGCTGACTATAGGCGACAATGGCCCTTGGGGATAATTTTCCCATAGGAAACCTGCCTGTTCGACTTGCCTTTCGAATATCCCATACAGCTCGACTGTGCTGAAGAGACAAGGTTCTTCCACCGAGCTCACAATGTCACGTACCACAAAGATAGCGAGATTCTTTTTCGTATTCAAGGAAATCATTGGCACATCTATAATCACCAAGAAAAACACTTTGAATGTGATTTTTATTTAAACTCCTCGTTAAAACGCGCATGATGAACGGTATGAAATATATTTGGTAATTTCCAATTCGCCAATTCGTGTATTTTAGTCACGTGACTCGAGATAGGCCCAGCTCTAACGAGAAGCGAATTGATAAGTTTCCGTAGAAGCGGTTCACGAGGAGGAATGAGGTGCGCGCCTGACAAAACAGGCTGAAACAACTCGACCGTCGGGAAGGGTCGTGTTTTTACAAGGACTTGGTCAATAAGTCTTCCCTAGCAACGTCGCAAGGGCCAACCGTCTCCGATATCCGGACGCTTTTCTCTTATGCTCCCCCTTCTGTTACCCTCATGCCCCGTGGCGATGTGAAGTCCGAGTCTGTGGTCCCGCGACTGAATCGTTATATTTCGACCCTTCGGCATTGCTGGATACTCGAGTCATAAAAAAGGTTTAAGCCAGTGTATTTTCCACAGCCATGCGATACTTGGTCCTTATATACGGGGTAGCTAATGATTCGAGACTGTACAAATCCATCTGACGGAAAAAAATCGTTGCCCTCAGCACCGAAAAACCTGCATCCCTCGTTCTAGTAAGGATCTTTAGTACTTTCAAAAACACAGAAAAGTATAGAGATCAACTTCAACAACAAAAAAAAACGATATAGACTGGATCACGTCTGATATCTGGCCTAAGACGACTAGCAAACCGTAAGTTCTTTGCCGATGTAGACGTTACCGAAGTGCTATCCTAAATCGCATCAACCCCATTCCACTGTATGCATAGTGGCCAGGCGAGAACCCGTAAGTTCAGCTAACATGATATGTGCGAAAACGAGGAGCCAGCAGATGAAGGCTTATACTGCGGACATCGAAATACCAGAGGTGGACCGGACAAGAACTGTGGAGGTTGTGAGGACAAGGACAAGAGGAATGACCTACTTTCCAGGATATAGAGTTTGAGAGAAGCAGGGGCTGGATCGAGTGAAGGTAATGCCTGTCCTTAACGATCGCACGGACAACACAACGCGCTCGCGGGCTCCAAGGTTGTGTAACGGGGCTTCGCGGCAGCAGAATCAGCCGACGGGGGTGCAACTCGGTCCGTAAATCTTGAGGGTTGTTGCGCTACCTTGCACGCCACCTGCCCACCCTTCCACTTTCCATGATTAACATCCTCCTCCCTTGCTTCCTCTCACTCCCGTCTCTCTACCTAGTACCGAGTTCCGGTTTGTATATGTACGCCATGGTTATTCGAAGGAATCCTCTCTCCCATACTTTGGTCCGCAAGCTCGCCCAGTTTTCATTTCTTATGCCCACTCTCAGCGCCACCAACTGTAGCCAACATCTTTTCCCGTTGGTTCTTTCAGTTCAGCAGCCTAGCCCAGGTTACTCGCCATTCGCACCTGAATTCTTAAGCCAAAGAAAAAAGTTGGCTTATTTTCTTTCAAGTGCACAGCACAGTACACACTGTACCATGAGAATCGTTCTGTCTATTCGTCATACGAATGTCCCCCTGAAACAATGATAATCGGTTCTCCTTCATTATATATCCTGCAAATTGTGCGTGTTTTGGTATTATGGGCTTAAACATATGTAGGTATATCGATTCTGTTGCAGTGAAATTGGAAAACGTGTCCACACGCCATTCACGTGACGCGTCCCATTTGTTCTGCTAGTGCATAGATGTACACCAGTGGCTGGAAATATAGGAAGGTAGATTCAACCGCACGCGGGTATGCCTATCTCAACGGCAAAGTACCGCGAGTGGTGTGCTTCGGTTTGACTCAATCTCATGATTTGACCGATTTGCCGAGGCATTAGGCGCACGCGTGTGTGATGCACATTCGCTTAGCTTGACTCGAACCGCAGCGCCTACGATCGAACGTATGTTGCTGCTTTTATTCAGCGTTGACCAGCGTTTCATTTAACTGAGCCGTTAAAAGAAAGAGTAATACGATTGTTGGGAAAAGCTACGCATCAGATAAAAAAAAAGCGAAAGAAGATCCGAACAAGAGGGACAGAGAGAATACCAAAGAGAAGAGAGATTGTGTTACGGGTGGTAGAAGGCAACATGCCAAACTGTCAGATAGCTTACAAGCTGCTACTCAGCTCGCAGCTACGCGTGTTCTCAGGGGTTTGGGGAAGAAGTTTTTAGCTATTGGCATGCCAATGCGATAGCGGTTGCTCCATCACTATCGCTCTCTTGCTCTTGCACTCATCCTCTAACCCCTCCTATGTTTTCCTTCGACCCCACGGTTAAGCTATCTGATAACCCTTTAACGTCACTGTGACCTACTATGCTGCGTTTGCACGCACGCACGCTCGCTCGCGATCGCCTTCCACAGCTCCTAGGGAACTCTCAGCAATTCATAGGCAGGGAGTCGGCAAACGAGCAAGCTATTGTAGCTAACAAGCAAGCGAGCAAGCGAACGAGGGAGTAGAGCCACCCCATTCCTGTCTTAATCGTCGTCTTGCTCCTTCGACCTCGGTACAGCGAGGTACCATCCGCTCTTGTGCGATGTGTGGGCCACTTCCGCCGGCTTCTCCTTGTTTGTTATATATAACTCGCACAGTTAAGCTATAGATAGTTGAATAGTATTCTACATGACGCTCTTGTGCTATTAGAGGTTTAATATCAGGACAATTAAGTAGAAAATGCAATTGACCACGGTGGAGCTACATTGATGACACGCGACTTCATCGTGATTAAAATACGCGCAGCTCGGGGAACAAAGATTCATTTGATTGTCAGATGGAATTTGTGAAATCTTTATCTTACGAAAAATACTTTAATTTTAAAAAAGTAGTTCTGTTTCAATTATAAGGAATCTTGTTCTACGACATTTGATTATCGGCTAGGTTGTATCTGTTTAGTTCCTCTTGATTATTCATGCTTTCCAGACTAAAGCAATTCGGTCCAACGTTGCATTTTCTATAGCATTACATAGCACAAAACCACCGCCATAGTCAGGCTGATTACCAGTGGTAAGAATGATCGGGAAGCTGCTACTACTGCTCCGGTGGAGGCAAGGGTGGACATCGACTTTCGCACCGATCGTAACAGTATAACGTGGTGAGGGTCGATGAAGTTGCGCACAGAGCAAACGGTGCTTCAGAAGTCTACTCAACTCGCTATATCTTCTCCTCTTCCTCCCTCTCGATGTTGAGATAGAAACGAGAGGTCACACGGTACTCGAGATGGTGCGCTGTACAGTCTAGTGGTGTGGTTCGCAGAGCGAAGGGTAGCATAGTTATTGCTATGCATATGGTGGCGGTCGGAACAATAAAACGAAATAGCCGCGGTGCAGGTTAGACGAGGTATATCGGGCCACCATTGCTCTACCGGAGCCCAGAATGGGAAACGCAAGAGGGTTTCGGGGGGATTTTAGAGTCGGTTTTAATCGGACTATCGGGTGCGGCTCGAAGGATACAGCCACCATTTAAACGTGGCGGAGCGAATTGCGTTGGTCGCCTACGCCAGGTATCTACGCTACTACCCTCTTGAATTTCTTGTCGTCGTCCTCGACATCCGCGTGGTCTGAAAAGCATAGTGCATACTTGTATAGCTTTGTCCTTGGCCCAAACCCCATGTTCTTAGCGTAGTACAGCAGGAAAACGAGAATAGACACAATTCTCGCGAAACCCTTTGTCTAACTACGCTTGGCCTCCACGAGAGCGCCCCTACTGAATGATAATTAACACTTCCGAGAGTTTTACTTCTCATAATTAATGTATCTCCAACAATAGACCGGACTTCAACCGGCGCCTCAGTTGGGCCACTACGATAACTCACGTGTGAATGTACTTGAACCACTGGCACACTTTTTCTATAATATCAGGGTGTTCTGATATTATAATAGAAGAGCCACGATGCTGATAAACTTATACTAGACCCCAATACGCCCTATTCTCATGTACGCGTCGAAGATTTAGGCTCTGAAATTGCAGTCAAAAGTTTAAATATAACGCATAAAACAACCGCTTCATCTTTCAATGCGTTAGGTACCCTACGATTTCATTTTGTAAAAATCTTACTGCAGTGTAAATCTTCGGAGAAATCAAACTTTCTTTGAATTTCGGGCAAGTAACCTAATTTGGACCACTACGAGTTTTTACAGTTAAACCGATCCAACTCAAGAAACTTTCGATAAACAGTATTAGATTATTATCCTCGCTTCGCGATCATAATCGAAAGTGTACAGAATTAGTAAAAGTTATTTAAGAACGGAAGAACATTTACTATAGACATTTTTTTTAAAACAAATTAAAAAAATATATGAAGATTTGCATTCCAGGACAAATCGACATGTCGGTGATCCTCACTCCTTGGGTGTTTGGTCCAAAATAGATAATATTGTTGTTACAATTCTTGTTGTTACAACCTCTTGATTTTATAATGATTTTTTTTTAAGAGTATTCGGAACAAACGGTGAAACGCTTATTGAAATCTGCAAAAATGTACTAAAATTCTTTGTTAGATATGAAGACATTAATAACCATATACAAGAGTTTGTTTGTTAATATTTTTTTATATTTTTTTTCTGTTTGAATTATACTTTTAGAAAATGGAATGCATTTTGCATTTAAAAAATGGAAGCATAATTGTTTTAATGATTTGAAGGAATAGACGTAAGAACGATTATTAGAAATAAGAACAATCTTAAATTGAAAGGATAAGTTTGTGCGTTCAACCGTAAATTCTATAGATCGTGACAAATGCTCCTGTACTTTTACAGCAACGAAAAGAATAGTAGAACAACTCGTTCTTGTCAAAAATGAGTGACGATAAAAAAGTGTGGGGAAAGAAAAATCTTCAAATTACTAATCGAGGTTGCTGCGATAGGACGAGATGAGATCCAGCAGGGAAGCTTTGGCATACTGCTATAACGATGAATGTGACCGACAAAGAAAGAGGCACCCGCGATTTTGCGAGCAACCCCTCGTCACCGAGGAACAAGCGGCACGTCCGGAAGGGTCGAGGTTGCCGGAGACGGAAGCGAAGTGAAGAGGGTGCGAGATATTCGGCTATAGTAACGGAGTAGCGATGGACGCTGCGAGCTGGCGGGTTACAGGGAGTCACAAATTAAAAATCTAAAGAGTCGAGGGCGAGTCGAAGGGAGGAAAAACGTTGCTGTTCTTGTTCTTCGCGAAAGGACGAAGGTAGAGGTAGCGCAACTTCCATGGGCACTCTGAAGGCGGAAAAGTAAAACGTAGAGAAGCTGGAGATGTGAAAGTGGAAGTGAGAAGGATGAGGACGGTTGTCGACGAGCAGCCAGAGAACCGAGGAAGAGAATTCGAGGAAGGGTAGAATTGAGACAAAGGGTACCGGCGACGAACAATGGCTTGTAATCTCAAGCCCTTAGAATAGTGGTGTTAGTCGTCCTGTATTCCACTGCAGCGCGCGTTGTTACGGCCGGCGATTCGGTGAGGGTCGTCCAGTATCACGTAGCGTGACGCTCGTGCTCCCGTCAGTTGGGGCCTTGCCCGGGAAAGAGAATGAGGAGAGCAGATGAGAGAGAAACAATTCAGCACAAGTATAATCTTGAAACCATAGCTCTACCCGTGTTCCGTAATGCGACTTGTCGAATCTCGGTATCGCACAATGAGCGGGTTAAACGAATCAATTTTTACCGCATGGTAACTCCACTCGGAAATACAATTTCCCGTGAGCGATGGGTACAGAGGTAGTGGGAACAAATGAAGAAAGGACGACGAGACTCGATCGTGGCAGCGTGATGGAAGTGGAAAAAGGTCGTAATGTTGTGTCGTGAAGGTGAAAGGAGATAAATTCGTAGATATTGCCATTAGAACGAGGGACGCGAGGGACGCCAGAGACGAGAATTATTTACCCAAACTCAACTCGTCTCTGACGATATAGCGTTGACAAAAAAACGAGTAAAAAGACAAAAAAATTAGACGAATCCACCCGAAATTGGATACGTATTTGCGGGGTGGGAGGCCGCGCACGTCAAACGCCTCTGAAGTGGTACTTGTCGAGTCTCTCCGGGGTGGAGGAGGGTGGGGGGAGAGGCGGCGCGCAAACGAGTTTGGTTGCGATTCCTCGGTGATGCGAGAATCTCCCGTCGACGCCGCTCCTACTTGTGCTGCTCCGCGACCCGAAGAAAGAGGATTAAAAAATAATTTACATCGCCAAGCTTCCATTCTATGGCTCTCGGCGCGAGCTTTCATGGTGGGTGCGAGGTATCTCTATGACTACCCACCTATTTATCTACGCTCCATACACCCTTCGGTCCTCTTCTTTATTTTCTTCCTTTTTCCATTCTGCCTTGCGCTTTCTATCCGTCTCTCGTTCTCGCGTTACTCTGTCGTCACTCGCTCGCTTACTCACTGTATATACTCGATGGGAGAGTCTCTCGCTCTCACTTGCCTCAGTCTTTTCATCTCCCTCTCCCTTTAATTCTCGTCGGGAGAAGAACTTCCGTGGATTACCATCTCACCGCGGTTCTCGTTAATATTTATTAGACGCCTCGCATCGTGGCGATGTGGAGCGACTCCCTCTTTCTCCTTCTCTCCTTCCCGCAACTCCACTCTCTTGTCCATTCTCTTTATTTCTTTCTCCCTCATTCTCATAAGGGCCAGAGGAAAACTTTCACCCTCTAATTTTGCGCGCGGTTCCTCGGATCCGCTACGGTGCTGCTTCTCCCGGGCTTCTAGCGGTGGAAAATTAAAAAAAAACAGGATACAGAAAACGAAAGATATAAAAAGAAACGGAATTCTGGCTAGTGGTGGCCCAAAACGACGCTGAAGTCACAACCACCTTGCTTCGTTCTTTCCAGGCGTATTACATCCAGTACATGCATAGTCTCACCCTCTGTACTCTTCCTCACTCCCTTAGATTATTCATGGTTTCACGAGGAAAATATTTCACTGACTTTCATCCGACCGTGACGCTCGTACTCTGGAGAAAACCGAAGGGAAAACGTGGACTTGGGCGTCCACTACTTTACAGGCTATTTTTCTTGTAGCCGAGCTCCGTCGGTTGCATCGTCCACTCGGAATTATGAATGCATCTCTTGCTTTCTACGCTTCTGCTCTCCTTTATCGACACGTTACACCGCGTACAAAATTTTTCGTTTCCCGTTAGTGAGACTATCTTTGTCTGTGGCGCGTTTTTTAAAATATTCAATGTATAACAAACGATCTACATTTATAGCCCTAAATTTCTTATCAAACAAACTTTTGATCAATGTTTTCTACTGAATTTCGTAAGATAAAAATTACATAACGAATTTAGTAAACTTGTTAATCTTGACTTTCCGTTCATCGACAATTCTTCGCATTAAGTTTTATACAATAATTATTGCTTTTTGTTGACGAAAACTTTAAAGGAATTAATCACCGAATAGTACATTGTTACCTATCGGTATGTTTTTATTATATAGCAAAATAGAGTACAGATCTCCTCACACAAATCTCAAAAGAGTACTTTGTAAATACTCTGTCACGTTGTGTAGGTCCGTACAGACAATAGATCCTTGAGATATATGTATTCTCCATAGTACAATACGGAGAAGCAGAGGACGGACTAGTTATACCAGTTATCTTGTAGAACGACCGGCCTCTCGCTTTCCGGCTCCTCGACAGGGATGAGGTAGAGCGCGATGCCGGTGGCATACACCAAGTATGTATACACGGTTACCTGACAAAGCCCGTACGTCCCGGTTAAGCGCTGGTTCGCTCGGCCGCTATCTCTACACTCGAACGTCCCTCCAATCTGCGTCCGTATTAATTACGGTACTCATTAAGATATCCGGTAATTCGTGGCAGGCGAACACTCGGCGAGCCACGCTCGTAGTGAAGCAAAGCTGACCCACTATCCGGTGCAGTAGCTCGCAACACCAGTGCACCCTGCCGTTGTCGTGGGTCGAACGAGAATCGCGCCCTCCTTTGCCGAACCGACCGTATTAATTTAACAACGGCATAATTTTCGTTAATTAATTGATAGATTGTCAACCAAGATAGACAGGTACAACCGCATTCGGTGATGTCGCTGGATGTGCAAGGAATTCGTGCGATGGTGTCGTACAGTGAGGAGGAAGTGGGACCGGCACTGCGTATACACACGTGTGCTATATATAATGGTTAGTGTATCGTAGTTTGTTATACATATAGGATACGGAGCAGAGAACTCGACTGCGATATAATGGCAGACGAGACCGAATGCACGGAAATCACTCTCGCTCTCTCACCGTAATCATCTACGGATTAATTAAATTCTATGTAAACGCTGCCGACTATATGCGCTAGTCGATCTCTCGCTTCGTATCCTCTCTCACTCCGCGTTGTCAACGATGGGTGCGATTGGACGTCGTTTAGACGTAATTGACTTGTATATTGGTCTGTCTGTTTGTCTCTCTCTCTCTCTCTCTCTCTCTCTCTCTCTCTCTCTCTCTCTCTCTCTCTCTCTCTCTCTCTCTCTCTCTCTCTCTCTCCTACTATTTCGGATACGACCTTTGTTATCCCTATTATATATCAATGACATTATAAAGGCTATTAATGATAAGTGTACAATAAGATTGTTCGCGGATGAAGCGTTGATTTATACAACAGGGTATTCAAGTATAAAAATTGATGATAATCTCAATAAGTAAATGGTGAAAGTGGAAGAATGGTTAGAGATAAATAGGCTGTATGTCATGGTTGCTAAAACTAAAATTATTTTAATAAGAGGAGTTAGAAAGAAAGCAACGGAGAACAATTAAAAAATTAAACTGCAGAATAAGCTACTGGAGATTGTAAGTGAAATTAAATATCGAGAAGTAATAATTGATTAAAAAATTAATTTTTCTAAAGATGTAGAATATATTAGTAAAAAGGTAGGAGCGAAATTAGGTGTTATGCGGAGAATCCGGATGGACCTATGAGCAAATATGAGGTTCATTGTATATAAAGCAATAGTAAATTCAAAAAATGCTAAACTAAGAGATGAGAATAATAGGTAGATTCAATAGAAGTGTAAGAATCAGTGATATGTTAGAAGCACCACATTTAATGTCGATAAAAGAAATGATCGATTAAAATGCACGTGTATTTAAATATAAACTGTAAATGGGTTGCGTCCCATATATTTGGAAATAATATAAAATTAGTGTAATATAGAGAAGGTGTAAGTACACGGCAAAAAGGAAATATTTATGTCAACAGATGAAGAACTACGGAGGAACAGAAAATGTTATGGTATGAAGGACTGAAAATGTACAATGCGTTACCAAACGAAATAAGAAGAGAAGACAGATTGCCAAACTTCAGAATAATGTTAGCGAAACATATTCAGGTAAGAGGGAGGGGAGCAAATGTATAATATATGATAAAGTTGCATTTAGTAGGATACTTTCAGAATTATTAAGTTCAGATATTTATTCTTGCAATGCATAACCAAACTTATTATGTAGCTATTGAAGCTAATAAACCACTATCGTCATCATCTCTCTCTGTTCCAGTGTCTCTGTGCGTGTGTTCATGTGGTTTGCTTATCCGTGAAAAATATTCTACTTTAGACATAAACCAAATATTCCCAAAAGAAAAAAAATATGCAATCGTGCGAAAAATGTATCCTTTCGGTATGAATGTAACTTTTCACTTAAATCTGGTGAAGTTCTAATTGAATTTTGAAACTAATTTTAAATATCATTGCTCAAGTCTACCGTGTTTCACTAATTTACATCTCAGACAGGAATCCTTGTGTTCACGTTGGAAATATACATCTTACGCGCAATTGAGCATTTTTTGTTTAGAAATATTTGGACTACCGGTTGTCTTGCGGATTTGCGGACAGCTTTAAAAATGTAGGTTTCGGGGAAAACACTTTAGAGTTTATAATTACTTTTTTTAACTTTTTTTTTTCTTTTCATTATCACAATATCTCTTTATTAATTAATTTTTTATTATTAACTCGACAAATGCGATATTTTTTATTGTAAAATTATTTTATTATCTTTCAATGACAATTTATCTTTCCTCAATTATTACATTATAAGATGTTACTTTATAGCTATTAACTGCTTTTGATTTAAACTAAACACGGCATCTGTTCGGATGTAGCTGGTGACAGCTTGCTCGTCTAACAAAACTTTTCACAAACTTTTATTATTATTAGCATTATCTGTTGACATAAATATGATGGCCAACTACATGAACTATAAATGTGTAATCCGTTTTGACTTCAACTAATTAGTTACTTTCGACAAGTCTGTTACGAGCGGACCGTAAGTACGAATAAAACTGTTTAAAAAAAGAACGGAATAATCGAAATATTCCTCTTCGACGTAATTAATAATTATTCAAAATCAGTTTCTGAATTCATTAAAAACCAAACGAAGAACCAATCATACATTTCCACATTTCGGCATACTGTGAGATGGAGAAATGAAAGTCGTCATTGTGTACTTGAGAGAATGAGTGGTAATAAAACAGAACAGGGGTATAACCGATGAAAAAAGCGGCCGCAGAAACGCGTTATAACTTCATTGCTCCTGCAAAGTCAACCCGTCCGAATCTGCAAACTTCCGAAACTCGGGAACCTTGCCAGAAACCTCCCGTTTTGCATATCTGATAGGCATACATTCGTATACCTACAACTCATCGTCTCTATTCATCTAGATGTTCGTATTACATTTCTCTCAAGGATGTCGATGATTTCAACTTTGAACAATTTCGAGATCATATTTCATCTATTTTTCAACCCAAGAAACAAGTATGTAGCATCAATTTCATTCATCAATTCAAATATGAAATATTTCACAATTTTTTAAATCCGTCACTGATATCGAATCTGCTATGAATTAATAAACAGATATACGAAAGTACATATTTTAACTGAGGCAACGTAAACGACGTTATCTCGTTATTTTGTAACTTTGCGAAGGCCTGTACCCTGAGTATAATGAAGATTGGGTTTGCGGTGTACAGGGTTGGTATCAAAATTGGGTTCGCGTCTTGTATACTGACAACGACGATGAGGACATAAGCAGTAATACTTGTGATTACTATAATAAGAAGTAATAAACAAAATAAAGCTAGCAAAACTGAGAATATTCGTTTGTTCTCTTACATCCTTAGGTTTTTGTAATGCTTCCTCATAGAGAAAGCTTTGTTTCTCATGGAACGTTATTTTTTCGAAATTTTCATGCTTTAGTACTTAAAATGTTCCAAATAACCAGAAAATCAAACTTTAGTTTAAATAATTACGAGCAGAATATGTGATCTCTACTTTCTCATAAAAGTGCAATGAGAAAAAAAATTATTGATTCAATATTATCGGTGCTATTGAATGAAATTTCAATCAATAAATAATCGGATTTATTAGTCCAAACAAAACGTTATTGACTTTAATAACATGACACATTTTTTGCAATTTATTCAATCAAATAGACATATTGTTAGTTAAAAACAATATATTATTGAATCTATCTCAATAATTATCACGAAAAAATTATATGATTTTGAATGCATTTGTTGCAATGAACAAAAAAAGCGTTTCAATTCATTTCATATCATTAATTGAATTTATTGTTGATTCGAGTACGACAGGAAAAATTGAATTTCGCTCGTTTTATTCAGATAAAATTTCTATTGAGTATACGTGTCATTTTATTGCCTTGGTGATATCCGATATTGATTGTCAACTAAAATAATATGTTATTAAAATCTATTACATTTCCTTATTACGTTATTTTATAGCATTGTAACAATGTCATATATCGCTGGCACTCGGCCGTTAGATATTTATTTCAGTGAAACCATATATTTTTTTATTCAATTGGTTTTTTTTTTATTTCAGTGTAACTTTGTGTAAGGTGGAAATAGTATATTGTTGCGGATAGGGGTGAAACAAGACGATTTCGGATAAATGTGAAGTAGACGTCACACGAAGTCTTAAAAAGTCCGGAAACGTCGAAAAATCGTATAATATTTTGAAAAAATGTCCGGACGAGAGAGCACGCGCGTGTGTGTGTGATGAACTTTCAAAATTGCAATAGAAATATCTCGAGAACGGATAACTCGATCATCCTGAAACTTTGTACACATGTCGGGTCGCAACTCCTGTCAGCTTGATGCAACTTTTTCTCAAATTGCTAAAGAGTGTCTCATTTTATGATTCTTTGAATTTTACGAAAAAAAAGGTACTCTGTAGTTTTCGTAAATTTTTAGTTATCGAGTTAAAACTTTCTACAAGAATATGCCAGGGGACAAGGTTGTTGGATATTGAGTTTAGCATGAATCGATCAAGGCGTTAAAATTTTATTAAACCATGCATTTTTGCAATTTTTTAAGAAAAAAAAAACTATTTTTGAGGTATCTTTCGTTCATTTTCATCAATCAGACTGAAACTTGGTATAAAAATTGGCTAGGGGACAAGGATACTTGATCTAGAATTTGATGAGAATCAAAAATCGAGTTCAAGCTGTACGATATTTTCAATTTTACCAATTTAACATTGTATTGAAAATTTTTATTTACTTCTGTATGAGGAAGAAGAAGAGAATCTGTGATCTCCAAAAATCACGAGGAAGCAATGTGCAAATTTCAAATTGGCGCGCTTTTAAGATACGTAACACTAATTTTAAATACGTAAAAATTAGTTTTAAACATGCGAAATTTTTTTTAAAATTTATATCCCTAAACACTTACGAATTGCTAAATGTTCAAAATATTTCTAGCGCTGTTTCTTCTATTCTTTTTCATCTTATCAACCTCAGACTTTAGCTGAGAGGCACCCATCACAGTTCATCAAAAAGTAAGTCCCAGTCAGTTTCGAAATAGAAATGTTTCACATTCTATTTCGGGAGATGTCTGTTTTACCTTCCTCACTGTTAGACTTCGGAGTATCTATTTTGTTCTGGGTGTTGGTTTTGCTACTCTCTCAGCAGTAGTATTAGTAGCAGCAGTAGTAGCGGTAGTCCACGTCCTAACTCCTTTTCCACCTATCTTCCGTGTAACCCCTCACCCTCGTTCTTCACACCAAGCTGCAGCAACAGTAGCAGCAGCAGCAGCAGAAGCAACGTTTCAACCCAGGGTGGCCGACGACGCCAGCAGCAGGTTCCGTGCTCGACCGGCGTCCCGCTTAAATTCATAAGAGCTGCGAAATGTGGTGCGAATTTGCGACTTGCCAAAGTTAATTCCCGTTTTGGCCGGGATTACGCCTGGCCCCTTTCCTCGACTAACTCACCCCATTACCTTGCTCTTCTGGCGTTTCAAGCGAGGACTTGCCGCTGCTCTATTCTATTCCGAGTCTGAACCGAGTCTGTCGCAAAATCTTCTCTCTCATCCCTCTTTTCAACCTTCCCTCTTTCCGCCGCTGCTCTCGACCACTTCGACCCCTCTCAAGAAAGGTCGTGCGGTCAGCTCGTCCTCTATAATAATGTTTTGCAAGGTCCGGACACAGCATTAAACATTTCGTAGGGGAAAATGGGATGAAAACTAAATGCACTGAATTTTATTACCATTGAGAAAATTACGTTATTCTTCAATATTTTGAAATTTAAGTACCAGCTGCATATAACATATAGCACCTCATAAAATAAGAATTTTCATACATTAACCTTTTTAAAATATTGACGTAGAGACGTGGTCTCTTGATATGAAAAATCGGATGAAACCTTTCGTTTCCTCAAATATATTTAAATTTGCTGACTTTCGTTTGTACTTGCTGAGTATTTATTCTACATTTCAATTATACACGCGCTAATGCCAAGTGTTTCGATTTACGTTTAAATTAATTGTTTTACAAATATTGGTTGGATATATTTACAGTTGGTAACTAACTTTGACGTAGTATATTGATGAATTGATTTACTCTAGTCTCCCGTCAATCTAATCAAGACAAATTCATCTTATTTCTTGGATAGTTGGGATGGTGTCGGGGTTTGCAATTCATAATTAGACCCGATACACCTCGCATACCCCAGCACGTTGAAATCTGCCGCCGTGACGTTCTTTCGACTGGCGGTTACTAGGATACGCGACACCCCTGCACACCTCTAGAGCATACACAACTACCCCTTACGTCTGACGTATTCGCTGTTTGATCTCCTCTCGCTCACTCGCTCTACACTCCTTCGCCGTTTTCCCTCATTCGCTGCTGTCTCACTTCCTCTTATAGCCCTCAGCCGTGCGCTGATGTATGATTTAATGTTGGTTTCAAGAGCATACCAAGCGAAGCGTGAAGATGACTAGACAGGCGGCAGAACCAGCCGCCAGCCAGCCATCGAGCCAGCCGGAGTGAAGAAGGACGCAAGGGGTGGTGATAGAAGGGTAGTATGCTCCGCCACGGATATAAGGACTGGAATGAGGGTGTAGTGTTGCCGATGAGCTCATTAATTTAGTAGAAAGCGCTAAAGGGTGGCTTAACAAGGCACTGACTGTCCCCATTTTATTAGATAAAATTGAAGAAGGAACTATTTAACACTTTTTGCGACGACACAACGCAGAACGATGCTATGCACAACGAAAATCGACAGTGTTCTGTCAGGAATAAAAATTAGTCGATTGTCACAGTTATTGGTGCATTTAACTGAGTACTTGACTCGATTGAGGGGAGGTAGTCAGGTCAAAATCGTTGATATTCGTTGATTAATATCACGCTTCAACGGCTGCTAGTATTATAACAAAAAATTACTCTTAGCCCCTGAAACAAGTCATTTTTAGTTCTATAACAAATGAATATATCTATTGTAAGTATGTAAGGTAAGTACTGTACATTTTTACAAGAGAACCGTTTGTTTAAACATTCCTAAAATAAATGCTTAATCCTGCGGGAAATACATCCTTACAACGTGAATGTAATTTTTAACAATACGACAAAAGTTATTGCCATAACTGCGAGTATGTTAATCATGGAAAATAATTAAATTATAATGCGACGTAAAGAATATGAAACATTTAATGGAAATCGTATATTCGTGCACCTTAACATACTTTCAGAGAGTGTTCGAGGTATTGTCACATTGCATTTAGTAAAACAATGATTATTGTCTACTAATCACTTACATGTCCATTCATCCAATAAAAATTCACAAAATGTTTCACCCCCGTTACGAGTCGATGATTTTTCTTCCCAAAGTCTATCGTTTTATCCACTCTCTCATACTCTTTGAAACTAATATCACAAAATTAATGCTTGAATTGACAGAATCAGATATTAAGTTTATACTTAACATTGAGTATTTTCTCGACGGTTTAATTCGTGTCTTACGAGCACCACATCTGGGTTTTGTCGTGAGTTTTAATATTCATAGATATCTCGTCTAAATTACTAAAGAAATACGGCGTTGATCACATAGAATCATATAGGTCGACAAGACAATAAATAGACTTCTGACGAGTTATAAATCGATCGGGACCAATGAGTTGTCGTCGCGTCGACTATCCGAGAGAGAGTGTTCTCACTTACGAAAATGGGATAAACGACCTAGAGATCATGGCCAGGCACTTCGGCGTTCTTTTCACAACAACTGTTAAAATCCTTTTTAATTTCACTAATCTCTATGATAAATTCCGACTATTGTGAAGCTGCCCAAAAATTGAAAAACATAGATTTCGAGAAGAGCACTTTGAACGTAATTGGTTAGCATTATGTTTTTAGTGTTATTTTATATTTCTTCAAAATCAAAAGTAATGAATAACACCAAAATAAAACCAAAAATAATTCTGAATGTTTATTAGTACAATCTTTATTTTATTGTCATCACAGCGACACACGCGCAACATGGTCAGCTTGCTAACATTAAAAAACAATGTCATTAAAACATTTTTATCTCAGAATTATTTCATTTATTCGTAAAATCATTTTATATTTCATTATTTATTACAATAGGAGATGTATTTAATAACTATTTACTGATTTCTAATTATCTTACACACGGGATAAACATTACGTCATAGTTCGTAATTTTGTCATAAGACGGTGCCCACGTAGTGGAGGATAAATCGATTCTGAGACCATTTATCCTTCCACGTAATTCACAACGTGCGTTCCGCGTAACTCGAATAACCAATCACGGATCCGATATTACCGTCGACTGTCTATCGTACAAGTTTTACGATACCGAAGTTACTTTTCGTAACAATTACAGTTACAGTGATTAGACTTGGCTTAGTACTTAACAAAATTCCTATAAAACGCATGCGCTTAATAATTAATTCATTAATGAACATACGATTAATATATTTTTATTGTTTTGAGAAAAAACAAACAAATATGTTTGGCATAATGCGTCCTCCGGAAAGTAGTCGTTACAAAAATTATATATTTTAATAACAAAATTAAAAAAATTTAATTACATATAAAATATATTGTAAAAATCAAATATTTTTTTGCAAATACCGGTTTATGACTTTACTAATGCATAGACTACAAGCAACTGAATTAATCTACTTAAAAAAAACGTAATATTTTGACAAAGGAGGGGACCCTCTTTCCTATGTTTCTTTGTATATAATTTAAATACAGTTTGAGTGACAATGTATCACTTAATTTATACAATACAAATACCTTTTTTTTATTCGAATATACTTGTTTACATAAAAAAATTCTTTCTTTATTATATATTACGTTACTTAATTTTTTCCATGACACAAATTAATTTTATTAAAAGTATTAGCATCAGCATCTTGTAAAGTGTCGGTACGCGGTCAGGGACTGCTACAGAAACATTACAATCAAAGTTCCACTTTGAAATCAAGCCTGATAAATAATTCATGAATTGACAACACGCTTGAATTAAAAACGTGATTTTTTTCTTCGTTTTCTGTAGTATAACTCTCGTTTCTCTTTGGTCCAGTGTTGTTTCTCGCTCTCGGCAGAAACGAGCCCCGAGAGTGCCGTTGTTACAGTGGAGTAGTCCAAGAGTACCGGAGAACCCAGAATAAAACGCAACGGCTTCACACGAAGCACCGTGTCCACTAGCAGTGGAAACAGCAACGAAGCGTAGACATACTCTGTATGGTATATGTACGTAGAGGAAACGAGTAAGCGCAGCTCCACATTCGTGAACGGAGGGACAGAGGTTGGCTTGGTGGAAAATGACGCTGGGTTTGCACGGAGAGCCGGCGCGGATGGTACAAACAAAAGGGCGAAGAAAAAATAATTAATGTGTGTGTCACGTGCGCGTACTCGTCCAACAGCAGAAGCAGCAACGGTAGGGCGCGTCATTCGTCTCTTTTTTTCTCATTCTTGTGCAAAAGCGACGAGAGTGAAGAAGAACTACGCGATGAGTGTTGGTAGGAGGGAAGAGAAGCACCAGATAAAAAGATAACGAGACTGAGCAGCAGCACATGGAAGCTAGACAGTATAGTACGCGGCTGGACCGAAACAGATTCGACGGAAGAAAAGGACTCCGATGTACGTTGAAACACTTTGACTCTTTTGCTTAAAAAAATTACCAGCCATCCCTCAGTCCTTATATACCTTATCTCATAATCTATGGGGATAAAGGAAAATTTTAACAAATAAATTCGTGAAGTATACAGGAGCAGCATGATAGAAAAAAAGAATTTCACGAAAAACAGTCACGAAGAGGTTTTGTTGGAAGAAATTGATGTGGAGTTTCCGTTAGAATAGTTACGGTGTTTCAGAACTCTTTATGCTCACGAGGAAAAGGTGTCGCGCACCAGCAGCGTTAGAGTAGCGTGCTGCGGTGTGGATGGACAAACACGAAGGGGTTACCGCGTGCCCTATCCTTCTCGATGATTTTATACTCTATACATAAACCCTAGATTTGAACCCTTTACCACCCGTGCGTACTCCAACCGAACGAGAGAGAGATCCAAGGTGCAACAACAAGATTTACATATTTATCCTGCCAGGCATGTTGGAAGCTCGCACTTCGGCACCTCTCCCTCGCATTGAACTTCGGACTCAACCCTCCTCGTGTTTCAGCATCAGCGTGTGGCAATCTCTGGGGAAGCGTCGCAAACTGCTCGGCTGCCCTTCTCTCTGTTGCCCTTACCTTCTCGCACCGCCGCCTCATTCACTTCCTCTTGGACTGTACTTGCAATCGACGTCATTAACGATCGATCGACCATTAGCTCAAGCGACTACTGTACGACTAAACAGATCCCGCGAGCTTAGGAAATTCTCGCGAACTAGGTCCTGGGTATTTCACCGATTCGATTCGAGTCCTTCACGATGAGTTCGAGGCCTAGATAGTCCACGAGACAACGACGCCGAGGATAAGGACTCTGAGAGAGGACGAAGTTACGGCACTCGAGATACGACTCGCCTACTCCATCTCGAGCACTGATCGATTTCCCACGAGGTCCCTTGGCGTTTCGACGCCGTTTCGAACCCCCGTCCTTTCCTCATAGCCTCGCACAACCTCCATCGCATACTTGGATTATTTATACCCAGCAAACAGTCGCGACGACCTCGTGGGAATGCCGCGAGGATCGGGTCCTCCTTTCGTATTACACGAAACAGTAATAAACCTACCGCTGAAAGTACAATTTTTATCTTGCACAGAAGATATACTCACTTTTGTAAAATATTTTTTTACACTATATTTTGTAAATGAACTTTACTTGTAACTTATGGGTAAGAGGTTAATTAAAAAATTCCTATATCTAGACTGGAATAAGTATTCTTACGAAGAGTATTAAACTTTGTGAAGCCAATTTGGGCCAAGCCTTAGGAGTTAAAAATAGATTTGCGCCTATAAACTGGCTTGCAAGAAAATATTTCAATTGTAAAATTATTCAATTTCTTTGGTGTTCATCAAGTGGCATTTTTTATCAATCTATCAGGTTTTATATGTCACATAGCAATACAGTTTTCTTTTTATAATTGCCAGGTGACTCAGCTGACTAAACTCAGTCCACTTAGTTGGTAGCGTCAACAAATTTGTTGGTTGTCCACCAACTAATTAGATAGCACAGCCAATTAATTCGTTAGTCCAAACAAATTAGTCGCCTGGAGCGTAATTGACCATGCAATTAGGTTGGTGGAACGAATCCTCTTTTTCGTGCATAGAGAGAAGCACGTACATTATAGTAAAAGCTCGATGAGTCTCACATCAAGGGGGAAATACATAGTTGACTTGCAGTTGACAATCGTTGATTCGATTATCGTTCTTTCTCGCTTTCATGGATTGTCTCGCTTCTTCCTCTCATTCTCTTGAACATTCACACACGCTCTTATTTCGCAAGCCTTCATACAACCTTGTCATCGTCGAAGGGGTTTGTGTTGCTTCCATTTTGTTGATTGTGGTTTTTTTCTCTCGTTTACCACCTTCGTAACCTCTTTCCGGTCATTGTCACCCCGTTGAAGGGTGCGTTTCGACAGCACCGCGACATACCGCGAGCAGCAACTTAACGATCTTTCGCACTGTGTAAGCTATTTTAGTCGCAACACTCACAGGCTTGCATCTCATCGATTTTGTACACACTTTGCACTCACACTCATACTCTGCTTTCCTGGAAAAAAATTCCGTGAAAATAATAAGCGAAGCGGTAAATTGATTTTCCAAACGGGATTACACTTGTTTTATTCTTTGGCACAAAAACGATTTTCAATTTTAATATTTCTTACGTGTGTAAACTTCCACACGATTTCTAATCTAATTTTTTATCAAGGGATCGAGGAATATTGAATGACGAATATTCCAATAAGCTTGTTAACTTGTTAATTGTATTGGTGGAAAATTGAAATTTGTTTTTTATGACAGAATACAATACACCAACTCGGTAAGATAGCTATTCCCTTGAGTCTCAGGATATATTAACAATAATTGGAATATAACTTTAGCAAAGATTGGGATTGTTAAACTAATTCAATATTCAAGACACTGGTAAATGGATTAAATAATTAATAATTTCAAGGAATAGATCGTCCAAGTGCCACTTTAATAGATATTTTAACAACAATATTATACGGAATAACCAGATTTTTAAATAAAACGAAATAAGAAATACATGTCGTATTAGTCATTCGAGTGACGGCAAACTCGGCACGGACCTACGGAAGCGGTTGCTAGTGGTAGAACGAATCTCTCAACGCCCTAACTCACGAATGGGTCGTTGCCCATTTTTCCTCTCTCTCTCTCCCTGCTAGAACCATGAAACGAGGAGTGTTTCCTCGAAATAATGCATATTTTTCTAAATATGCATTGCTTGTACGCGTCTCTAATTATCAATTTCATATACAAATTATTTAACGATAAAATAATTATTAACACGAACTTAGAGAAAAAAAAATTACCTAAAAGGATCCACAAAATAAGAATAATTAGTGAAACAAAACATTAGTTAAGATTAGGGCCGTTAGATTGTTCAATTAGTTAAAAACACTAGAATAATAAGTAAATAGTTAAGGATATAAAAACAATTAATGTTCCCATGCTTTGCCAGAAGTTTAAGTCATTATACATACGCAGTACTAACAATAAAAATAAGTCTTAATGTTATCAAGTAAACGGATTCTGTATTAGTCATTTAAAGGGACGCAAGAAACGACTCGCGATTTCAACGTAGCGTGACCCAAAAACCACTTGACACCTCGCTTCTCGTCCAAGTCGCTTTATCTCGACGCGTGTAAGTAAACGAAAAGTGACTCCTTGACTTAAAGTACAGTTAGAAGTATATATGTTAAATGCCTTCCCATAAAACTAGTAAAAGTATCAGTAACTCATAAATTGTTTGAACAATTGAGGTAAAATATGTTGTACCGATATCAAATAATTAATTGTATGATAACAAATTAACGGATATTCCATCGTGCATTTTATAAGTCACTGGAATATCCCTGCTCTTGGCTCCGCCATAAGAATGCATTGTCTCCGCTCTGCTCTTCATAGATCGATTTCGGGACGGTTTCGGTTTATGTGACTTATAAATGGTTAAACTCCAATTAATAAGCATTTAAGAAAATTCTAAATGAACTTGAAGATATGATTATCGACAAATAAGAAAATTGTTCGGGAAAAGTATAAACTCTTTGATGCTTTTTATCAATAACCACGCATTTTATGTTGAGTAAGTAAAGAGAGTATTTAAGTTTAATTCCCTAATCAAAAAAATGTCGTATAGAAATGACCGTGCGGGCGAGGTTTCTCTCGTGTTCCTCAGAGTTATCGTAGAGTTGAGATACAACATGGACTGCGTTGCGTACTTGCGTCAACGCTAAATGATCGAAATAATGTCTCCGGAATTACTTGATCAATGAATGGATCAAATCAAATAATACTTATTGTATTTTTTGAGATAACGAATGTTTAAAAGAACAGAATTACCTAAATGAATCTTGTAATACAATAATTATCAATTGAGCGAATCTCTTTCTGTTCATGCCATTACCAGTGGTAAAACGAAATTATGAAATAATCTGAAAATAATAAAGCAATTAGATAATTTATAGGAAAGAAAATAAATACTTGAATAAGGTAGACGTTAAGTTTGGAGAACAGTTGCAACATTACATTCTACCCAGGGCGAGGTAAAATCAAGCATCGTTTCGGTGGGGAGCAGAAATGGCAAAGCCATCGCTATAACTACGTCATAGAACAATACCTTATATGGGAGCACCAATTAGCTCTCGATAAACTAGCGCACCAAACGTAAAGGGCTTGGATAGTTCAATTCTAAGAACCCCATTCCATATACCTCATGGAAAATCGGGTCACTCGAAAAGCAGTCATTCGTCGAAACAGTGATCACAATCGAAATTGGAGAGATTAAAAGCTCCCTCCGAGGAGGACCCCCCACCCTCCCCCCAGTGTCAGTTAAATTCTGTGTGTGGGCTTAGAAAAAAAAGGGTAAACAGTTTACGTTCAGTTCGTGGACATAGAAATACTTTAATTTAATTTCACTTTTCGTGTCTTAAGATTTCGGACTTGGAGATGTTCTCGATTTAATTTTCCTTTTCTCAATTTTAACTTCAGATTCAGAAGCATTCGGAATTTATCGCAGTTTACTTATTTTTAAACAAGGACCTCAGAAAAATTTATTTATTTAAATTTTATGCAAGTCCACCTATTTAATTTCGTTTTACCATTTTTACGGAATAGTTAGTAATCGTAGGTTGTAGCACTAAGAGTATCGCGCCGGAAGTAATCATCGCTCGCGCGCACTGTGATAGCGAACATACGTGTATAAACAATTATTCGGTTATTTTGAATAAATATTAATTATTTTACAGGCCAGTAAGTCTAGTATGTCATCTTGACAATCAGTTGTCATTTTTTTCCTTTAACCCAGCGGTCACCAACGAAGGAAAAACCAGCAATATAAAAAAAAATCAACCGTAAGTACAAGTGCAATTCTTATATTCATATTTTTAATGTTCAAATGATTTTTTTCCCCAAGCGAAAGCAATCTGTCGTTATCTTCCCCCCGACCCCCAATCCCTTCCTCCACGGGTTAGTCTATAGAGCCAGTGTCTCGGGTCAAGTGACGGTTAACGCAATCATTTAACGAGCATTCTCAGCCCTATTCAGAGTAATTTTCCGAAAGGTTAACAACAAACGAATGGGAGAACGGGCTAATGTTCTATCAGGTATTACCTACGTCGAATCGCTTCTTTACGTTCGTTAGTAACGAAAAACGTAATTCGAGACAGAGCAATACGTGAGAAGAGGTGGGTGTGGGTGTGAGAGAGAGAGAGTTACGATTGAGAATAGCGGTATAAACGTTGGTGAGAACAGAGTCAACGAGATAACGTATCCGTACGTATATATCTGCTGGATACACCACACAATGCAACACGGATCTACCAAATTTTAGCTACTCTCATGTTATCATGGTATATACTATTTCGCTCGGCGTCAATGAGCAAGTGGAAGGGATGTCCGAGGGTCAAAGGAAACATGATGAAATCGATGCTGAAATGTGCTTCAGAGCATTCGAACCTTCGATACTATCTACTATAGTACATATTATATAGGAGTGCATGCATATCGCACCATCTGCCCTTGCCTGAATGAAACCCTCGGCTTTAACAATGCATTGGTGCATTCGTAAAAAGCACATTTTATTCGTGGTCACGAGAGAATTGCTGCTAAAGGGTGAGTATTAAACACACGCATGTACGTGCGTACAGTCGTCTATACTGTGTGCATTCGGAATTAGAGTTGTATCTCTGTATCCATGCGCGTGAGGTAGAGGGTCGCAAGCTCGTGTTCAGGGTTGAGCGAAAGAGTGAGAAGGGAAATAGAGAAAGCACACAGACGCAAGCTCTGGATGTTCGCCGGTATCGCGTTACCCGTGGGATTAAAAACCTCGGCAAGAAATACTGCCACTGCGAAAGCTCTCATTTGCAAGCTTACTCGCTCCACGCAGGCTCTGCTCTAACCCCGCCTGCTTTTTTTATGTGTATACACATAGCTATTTCCCGTGTGCTGTACCACCACTTTCTCTCTTCTCCTTTTACCATACTCTTTTTTTCCTCGTCCCTTTAACTCCAGGACATTTTTTGTTTCTCGTATCTCTCATTATTTCTTTCGTTGGCCACGGTGCTCTTCCTCTTGGTCTCTGGCCCTTTTTTTTCACCATACAAAATTCAAACAGAATTCGCGTCGTGGGCCTAAGCGTATGCCAAAAAGTATTTAATGATGAAAAAAAAATTATGCGTTAGAGTCGAAATGTTGCTGGGCCGAACTCGTGGAATGTTGTGGTTAACCACGAAGAGCATGACACTACGAGTTAAACTCTGCACGTGGCTGGTGGAAATTAGTGAATAGAACAAAATTCATGTTAAAGAAAAGAAAATGCTAGGACCATTGAGATTGCGGACGGTAATGGACGTTACTTTCATCGATTTTTAACAATATACCGTATAGTTCAAGTTCTCTGCGATAGGTCCATAACATAGAACAGCGATTAGGTTAACGACCCCGAATATAGTTAACGGTACGTGCGTGTGGCTACAGTTTAGAACCGATTACGAGCCCCTTTGACGATCACCATCGGCCAACCTGACCCCCGACCTCCCCCAAGACCTACCGCACCTATCGATCGCAATGTCACGAAAAGAGCATCGCCTCTACGTTAGTAGTGTTGCAGTTGCTCTTGCTGTTGATGCTCAGCCATTTCGCTACGTACGTATACGACATACGTCAGGTCCCTCGCTTTGAGGTGGCCAGCAACCTGTTAAAGGTACGTCATACCTGTGTCTTCCATTATTTATGTTTTAAAGTACCCTCTCATGCATCTGGAGACATAAATATCGCCACGTGTGTATGTGTAGCTGATACTCGGTTTATCATATTATCAGATTCATGAGAAAACTTGAACACCTGTTATTTATGACAAGAGATCATATAATGGTAATCGTCGTAACGTTTTGTACACAGACACATTACACATAATAACATTCATTTTTATTAAAAGTTAATACTATGAGCACTACAGATCGGTTAACTATAAATGAATTAACATTCTTTATTGAATTTATCAACAGAAAAGGTTTTTTTTTTTGTAATTTGCAATTATTTTTCATTTAATTGGATTAATTAAATTTTGTTAACAAACGTCAATACTATACAAAGTAAGTGGTATTAATATCTCGCATCAGTTAAGATCTCTGTTGCAACAGTAATTGATTCATATAAAATGTTCACGCTGATGAAAGCTAAAATATCTTTGAGGTATAATTTTACTGTGAAATTTTCTGAAAAAGTGATAATTTAATTTGTTTATTTTTCATAAGTGTATATAATTAATTGGGAAATTTTTTGGGCCTGATTCGATTTAATGCTACAGTCGTAGATTGCGAAAAAGTCGAAGCGCTCAGAGTGGCGCGCCGGCAAATTTAAACTTGATTTTCTGAACACGTCATTTTTTCAACTGGCGTAAATGATTATAGGAAAACTATTCCACCAATGGGTCTGACACTTTTACACGTTATTCGGCACATCAGTGACTGTCGCTGGGACCACGGAAATATTTTTCCATTAACAATTCCGTACTTTTTAACGTGCAAAATGTTTATTAAATATATCAAATTTCGAAAATGAAACTTTGAACCTACGTAATTTTCTTCATTTTTCATTAATCAAAATATTTCTGGTGTATGATAACGATACTCACACTAATTAAAAATCTTTTTCATTTTTTTATTTCCAAATATTGTGCTTTCCCTAAAATCACTTAAGTCAGCAGTTTATCGTCATTTAAAGGCGCACAGTTCAGTTTTATAACTACTGGGGAAAAAAACTATTAAGAAATTTAAAAACAAAGGGTTTAATACTCTCAGAGTGCGTATGTGATAAATGTGCAGAACTACAAATATGCTGGATATTTCATTAATTAAAAAATAAAAAAAACAAACAGTACCAAAAATGATAACTTTTCAACGCTTTGGAGTAGAATGACCCCTTAAGTCCCATTTTTTTCAGTTATTTTCGTTCAAATTGCTAGCAATAGTAAGACTGTTGTTATTAGTTGCAATATAATAAAGAAATCATTCATGAAGTATATTTTTATCATTTTTGGCCGTGTCAAGTAAACTGTAAAGTGCATTGCAATCTTCTGGAATGCGTGCAGTATTCCGTATCATATATACCTAACGTATAGTGATTATATACTATATACTATATAGTATATGTAAGTAAAGTAGGGAAGATAATGCAAAAGGGAAAAGGGAAGGCAGACGAGAGAGTCGAGAAGTATTCGAGCATAATAAAGGTTTCGCGAACGTTCACGGTGAGATTCTCGTTTCGTTTTTGTCCCATAGTGTGGTCGTTCCGTTGCAACAGTCGTCGTCATCGTGGTCGTAGTGAATGGCAAGAGGAGTACCAACGACGCTAGTACGATCGTCGTAGAGATAGTTAGTGGTGGTGGTCGTCGTAGATGTACCCATGCGGAGTCGCCGGGACCCTTGAAATCGTATTTATGTTTGTATCCGCCGTTTGGCAGTGGCGACGACTTTCACGTCGGTGTGGCTACGTCGACAGCAGAAGCAACGTGAAACCCAGGAGCCACAGAAGCTGGAGCAGCAGCGCGGTGGCGAAGTCTCGCGGAATTGAAATGCAAATCGTGGATCCGGGATGCAAATCTCGTTGCACGGGGTAACGCCAACCAGCCAGGCCGAACGAACGAGCGGCGAGGGAAGTCTTGGTGCTGCTGTTCTGCTGCTGCTACCGCTGCTGTGACCAGAGAGAACGAGACTAGGCTACCCTGCCCTTCTCTCTTCGCGTTCTCTCCATTGCCCACTCGCCCTCCGCACCCTAAGTACATATACAGTACACAGCAGATTCGTAGGTACGTAGTGTGCCCGGATCACTTCGGGATGGAACGAAACCAAAAAGGAACGGAACCGAGGGGAACCCCAGAGTGGATTGCGTAGGTGCATGGATGAATCAAGTTGGGCTATGCGTTTTGCGATATACGAGAAGGTCGAAGAGGTACACCCGCATGCAGCAGAGTACATTTTATCTCGGTCGCTCATTCTACTTTCTCGTTCTCTTTTGCTATCGTCTATCTTCTTTTCGCACTCTGTGTATGCCCGGCAGGCAGCAAAACCAGCAGTGGAGTGGGAGACAAAAAATTGATTGCAATTCGGCACCACTCTCGGCGGTACAGGCCGCGAGATAAAAGTAATGCGTTTCGTGCATAACGAGCCGGGGTCCACCCCTGTGACCCGGTACTCGGGAACTCGCCCTCTCGTCTCTTTTTCTCTTCCTCCCGTCGTCTAACTCTTTCTCTTTCTTTTTTTTTTATATCTTTCTCTCGTGTACCACCACTATACCACCGGTGGTCTGTTCGTTGGACCTTTTTTCCGTAACGTTCTCTCGTCGCCTCGTTCTTTCTCGTTCTCTCTTGCAGCAACGGCTGCGCCTCATTTTTTATTGTTGAACCTCCAACGTCCACGAGAGCACGGTGCAGGACTCGACGAAATTTCGAAATTACCCCAACCATCCGGCAGACCAGAGGATGCTCGTTCTCTCGCCCGGAACGACTTGCCCTATCTTTCCCTGCGCTGGCTGCGGCAAAAAAGACGAAGCATCGCTACCATCTCCTCCCATTTATTTATTCGATTTTATTTTCCATTTTTTTTTTCTCTATAGTTTTTTTTAATACGCAGTATGCATATAAATATCGTCGATATCTTTCGGAATGCGAATAAGACTTGGGGCCAAGCCGGAAGTTAATAGTTGTGACGGCGGTTTTTCAAGATATCTTGCCAAAAAATTCTGCACCGGATGAGAATAAGAATAAGGCACAGCGGCAGTACTCCGTAAGCAGGCAGCAATATGTAATAAGGTCTCTCGGCACAGCGGATGTGGCGAATATACTATGCACAGTGCAGTTCTATTTTCTAAAAGCAAAAGAACCAGAGATATATACCAAATAATAATACTGGCCTCGAAACCCTCGACAGTACGAGTAACTCAGGAAACGAATTTCCGACTCCATCGTGCTACCGTCGGAAAGCGAACACGAGCATTATCTACGAGGAGGGAAGCCAATTTTAAGTGGACAATTTGTCAAAAGCGAAGCTGTGGGGTGCGCGTCACCGGTTACGATAACGCGAGCGACGATATAGGGCTAAAGCCATAGAAGTGACGGCGGAGCGTGGTCGGCCGTGAACCAGTGGTGGCGGTTCGACGTGGTCGGCCGAGAGCCAGCAGTGACGGCCGAGGCTCGTCGGCCACGATCACCAGCAGGCCACGACCGCGTTACCTCTCACAGCCGAGTCTACCAGCTAACGAAACTTTTTGGGTAACCCCTAGTCGTAGATGCACTATATACAGAAGCTTGTACAGAGCAACTGAGCGACAGCATTTACCAACACTGTAGATCGACGTTTGCCGCATCCTCTGTAACTGCACTCGCTTTTCCTTTACTGCAACGGAGTATCAAACAATTTTTAACTTTCTCGTTACATACGAAGTATGTAAAGTGACAAAGTATCGTAACCCAAAAATAATTTCACTCTTAGATTATAGGTTGAATACATATTTTTATGGTTCTGGAATACGAAAGATAAGTGTCAAGGGAGTGTTGGCATCACGTAACTTCCTTATTATGTTTATTACTGGTATGAAGTTGCAAGTAATCTTGTGATCCCCGAAGTTTTAAAATTGGGAATATGCATGTAGAAAATACTTTTGAATATATTAGATTTATGCAACCGGTGCTTCGGTCTGTCTCGTCGAAAATACAATAACTTTTGAAATCGACTGCGCATCATGACCAAGTTAGTATTGCATTTCAGTACAATTGTACGACACCTTCTGATACTTTAGGAAAAATAATTTTTAAAAACTTTAAGTTACAATTTTTTAAATATTTCATTGATCCGCAGACTTCTTATGTTTGTACAAATGATTTAAACCGAGTGAAATCGATCACGGGTGTAGATATCTATGTCATTATGCATCCACTCATATCTTATTATTATAATAACGTGTTATTTGTTATCACTTTTATTATAATCAAGTCATATTACCCACAATCGGCGCACACGTTTAGTTAAATAAACAGAACGAGTTCGCGTTAGGCTGGCTTTTCCTACAGGTGCACAGTGCATTATTACTATACATATTATGTATAGTACCACGTTTTCAATAAGTCGAAATAAAAGGAATATGTGGGCCCGTGTGCTTGTTTCCCTGTTACACTTTTTCCACTGACGGGCGCAAAGGCACTATGCGTCACAAAACAAATTTAAGGTTTGTTAGAACATGAAAGTAGCGATGCGTGGTGATGCGTGGTACTACATCTAAGTCAGTTGGAAGTAGTTCCACGCATCACCGTTGGACAGCAGGACCTTTCAGTTACCTGGCGGCAGAATACTAATATATTCAAAGCTATTTGCTAGTTGCATATTCCCAATAACAGAACTTGGGTAGATGAAATAAACACTTGTAACGTCAAGCCAGTAAATAAATATGACTAGAAAGTTCGAAG
Organism: Cylloceria caligata; assembly: GCA_963942595.1. Lineage (NCBI taxonomy): Eukaryota > Metazoa > Arthropoda > Insecta > Hymenoptera > Ichneumonidae > Cylloceria > Cylloceria caligata. The sequence continues at coordinate 11,490,876 of OZ012710.1, read as the reverse complement.
GTACTAAAACGATTGAAGAATATATGTCAAATTGAAACATTGTTATAGAGAAGCCATTGAAATGAGAAACTACTTTATATTTTGAATTAAATAAATGAATATTGTCGCGAAAAAAATGAGATTGCTAATAACATGATTTAAAAAATGAATGAAAATAACTCATGGCAAATGGTTAATGTTTATTCAAGTATGGTCAATGGCAACGAATGGTGTATTATTTGTGAGATAATCGTGAACAATATTTGTTCTCGCAGCACATTCAGCGAATGAAATGTGCCTCGAGGATGATATAGAAACAAATTCGTGGCAACTAGAGTGCAGGGAATGATAGTATGAGTTGATGAAGGCAGAGTGAGGATGAGTGGGCAACGAGTGCCAGAGGGCCAAGAAGAGAGCTATGGCAAGGAAGAGCCTACCTACGTACGTAGCCGCCCTCACGCCCCTCGCTGCTAAATGTAAATGTCCGACATTTGTTACCTCGCGTGTATGACCACCCACTCTGCTTGTTTGTATTCGCGGCCAGTGGAGGTATTTCCAGAAAGAGAGAGATAGGGAATGATGGGGTGAAACAAAACTCTCGACCTCCCGCTATCCTCGGGCCACTATACACTACCTCTTTTTAATGTTCGTTTCGTTTTTCTGTTTCGTCTACCTACCCCGCGCTCCATCTCACTCGCAAATTTTTTTGCTATTCCGTTTTTTTTTCTACATTCGGTGTTTCACTCAGCACGAGAATTGCGAGCGACCGGGAACGTACAAACGCGAGCGAGGGAGAAGCTACCCGGTCTGTAGCGACGTTCCGGGATACTCATTTGTAAAATTTTATGATGGCTCCGAGTGCGCGTTCTATCCATTACACCGCGCCCAGTCGCTGTTTTTACGAATTTCATTTTAATTACGCTCTCTCTCTCTCTCTGTGTCTCTCTTTGGCGCTTGCGCGTGCGCGTGCACTCTCCCTCTCGCATTTCCTTTCTCCCCTACCTGTTTAAAGTCGGCAGTTCGCCCGAAGGCGACTGGGGTTATGAGGAATTCAACGAACACACATGTCTACATATTTTACTCTGCATTGTATATAGCATCGCACATGCACTGCATATTAAGTTGCGATGAGGAAAAACAGCAAAAAACGTATTGTACAGGTGCATATACATTCTAACACATCCTTGAAGACGGCAATCACAGGAGAGACACATACTGAAAATAACCTTATTATGATGGTCCACACATGCATAAGACATTCTGCTTGCAGCTACGCATTACACATATGGACCAACTATTAAGGCTGCAGCAAATAATGTACCCCGTGGATGAATCTGTAGAGTCATATGCCACGATTGCCCTTAAAGTGAAAAAACACGACTCGCAGTCACGACTCGCAAAAAATACAAATCGCCCGAATCCCAAGTGAATATCTTTGTTTAGATTAATCCCCTCGCCCCACTGGACGGAAGATTAACTTTTTTTTAAATCAATTGCAGAGTCTATCATGCCATGTCATCATCGCTAAAGAAGCTGCATTATATATATATTCATGAGTAATAACTCGAATCCGTAGAGATCTAATTGTATGTGAATTCTGTTGGTACGGTTATGAGAAATTATGACATTACAAAAAGTTGCACAGAAAACGTCAAGACCAGCCAAACAAAAACCCGACGAGACAAAAATCCAAGGCACAAATCGAAAAAAGTGTCAATGGCGTATTGGCACTTCGTTACTTTCTCATCATATTTGTAACTGGCACGAATTTACAATTAATATTGTGATATAACATAGTTTTGAAATTTGGAATATCCATCTACCAAATAATTGGGAATTGTTTTCTGCCGCCAGATAACCGAAGGGTCCTGCTGTCTGACGGTGACGCGTGGTACTACATCTAATTGTAAATTAATCGACTTCTACCGTCACGCATCACCACTCTTCGCCACTTTCATATTCGAGTCCGTGTTCCGGCCTAACCTTAGATTTTCATTGTGGCGCATATAATTTTAACGCCCGGAAGTGGAACAGAGTGCATGAGAGAACTGAGCGAGAGGGCCTATCTTTCCCTCTCAGTTTGCATCGTCGAAAACCTAGTGTGCAAAAAAACTGTTCCTATAATTAAAATCCAGAACTCCAACTCCAACTGTTTACTTACTTTACTACAAGTATTATCAATAACGGGGAATAAGATTATATGAAAAAGTGATAACAAATAATATATTCGAATGAAAAGTAAAATGATGAATGGATGATAACATGCGTTCCGAGATAACGTGGTTACCCGAGAATGTGAAATACTATTGTTATGTCGTCTCTATCCTCCCTGTCCCCTCCGCGTTCTTTGCTCCTCAATTCCGCGCATTCCTATCATGCTTCACGCACGTTTTATTGTAACCAGCATGGAACCGACATCCTTCCGCACTTCATCCTCAACCCACACTCCTCTTTGTTGCGTCTGCCTTTATCGCAGACAATCTCAATACCGCAAGCATCATCGCCAACTCTTTGCGAGCTCCTTCCGTCGTATCTCGACGTTGCAGCTGAACGAAGAAGCAACACGACAGTCACAAGCACGGCGCGCATTTCCCCTGCGATACTATAAGCGCGCTCTTCCATGCTTTACCCGACTCTGCGGCCTTCGGCACAGGCCAGAGGTGCAATTTCCCAATTATGAGCTTCAGACGTGCGGCTCACGCTCTTCCTCGTCGTGCCGAAGGACCTCCACAGCAACAGCGAGCTAGACAAGCTTTGCTCGCTTGGAGAAACCGAAGCAAACTTGCGCTTCTCTCTACTGTCACGTTATTAATCTATTTTCGATTAGCCGCACGCCGCTGCCATATAACCGCCGGCGGCTGGGCTGCACGCGATGTTCCGTGTATTTCTCTTATCTTTTACACTGACTCACTTAGTTTTCGCCTTTCTCCGTATGACTAAATAAACAACGGATACACTGCCTCCGCTAAGAGGAGTGGCAGGGGATGATACAAAACGGATGTGAGAATTAACTTTTTTACCTCTTGTTCGTTACTGAGATTTTAGTTGCATTACTGATGAGAGTTCAGTGCATGCGAGTCATTAATTTTCCAGATAATGTTTTAAACCTCTATTATATTGTAACGAATAACGCGAGTATCATCGAGCAAACTGCTGATAACGGCAGATAATCGTACAATTTTATAACGTCCAATTATTGCACGGACGTTACGAAAGGATAAAGCGGGCGATAACGATTACACGAACATTCCGTTCAATCAGTACTGTTCAATAATATTTTTCACTTATTTGATTATCCGATAGTTTTTTTTGTCATGACAGTGTCCTAAAAAGAAACACGCTATATTCAGCAGATACATGTTTTGTAACTTCTTCTACCAGTATTTAATTTTAAAGTATGATTGATGTTGTGTTCAAAATCAACACATAAACATTAGACGTGACTATTGGGGTTGTTTACTTAAACTTTTTTTAATTCTGATAATAAATCAAATAATTTCTAAAGTAGAGTTTGTATTGATGAAATACAATTTGGTAAATTTCACGAAATATTTTAGCGAATGTAACAAATGCGCAATTTGTTGTTATTGCGATTATTCTTAGAAGATATAAGATGTAATATGCAAATATTAGCAGTTTTCTATTTTTTTACTTTCGAATTCAGAACCTTCGGCATCATACGAATCTATATTTTATTCATTCAAGGTGGGTATTACTTTGAATTTGACTGTGTAATGACTGGACGGAGAATTTGGGGAAGTGAGTAGAACGGTAGTGACGATGGCCTCCTGAAGTATCGAAGAGAGAAAATATATGGTGATCACCGGGGATCAAACCCCGATTGTTCTGATACTGAGTAAAAGTGCTAACCACTGACCTGATGTCACCTATATATACCGCTCAGTCGAATCGTCGACTTATATGGAAGGCAGGCGTCTGAAAACGTATTTCGAACAAATATATGTACGCATAAATAATCCTTTGCCAAAACAGTTATTCGACTTAGTGATCTGTTGTAAACAAACATTTCGATCAACCTAACTTTCGTTATTTTCATATTTGCAATTTTGATATTCAAGATTTCATCCATTATGAATTTAGGCCAGTCGATGTATTGAACCCCATCTTCAAAATAATTTGGAATTTTAACGTGGAATGTAAAACAAAATTATTTGTGTAAAGTACATTTTTTAAGAGGCACTTATATTTATTAAAACAATTTAAATATATTTGGTGCAGAGATAGCCTTTCAAATGACTTAATTGTTCAGAACTGAGATATTTGCAAATAAATTAAGGAGGTTCAGCATGTAAAGGGATACTGGATCGGGAGGGGATAGCGCTGCAGTAAAGCGCAGCGTCATAAAAGACGAACGAGAGGACGACGTCCATTTACTGTAAACGACTGAGAACGCTGTTACTGTATCGAATATTATTTATAAACTAAGTACAGAATTAATCTAATTTTTGTTATGCTGCTTTATTCGCCAGCATTTTGTTGAAATATCATTTTTTACTTTTTGTTTTAAACGGCGTAGGTAAAAATTTCTAAATAATTCAGACATATTTCTACAGTAGTTGAGAATATGTGAAACAAATTTTAGATTTTTCTGTGCATTTGTCACCACTTATTAGACCACCTTAAGAACTTATAAATATATGAATTTACGAATAAAAATGTTGCTACGTGTGTCATTTTTCAATTCACTCCAGCGATCGATATACTTAGAGTTTCGTAAGACTTTGCAACGCCTGATTGATACATTTTCGTGCTCGAGTTGGTGTGCCACGCGCGTCACCACGGTACGACTTTCCGTGTTTCTTGATGTTGGGAAGAACTTTTGGCTCGGACAAGTCGGCGCCAAAGGCCAGGACGAGGATATCGAGAAGTGAGTGAAACCTGGGGATAAGCGGTACGAAACGAATTGGTATAAGAAGAACACATAGACGCGGAGCAATACAGATGACAAAGAAGTATGGGGCTTCTCTGATTGCTCGGTTGGCCAGCACACCATCCCGGAACTAAGACAGGAATGCGTGGCCTCGCTTCTGGCAACCGCACTGTCGTAGCCTTGGACGTCGTGGGACTACACAGGCGCACTATTCGCGGGTTGTCCGAGTAGAAGTCCGCGGTCGCGAGTGAACCCTGTACTTCTTTCTCCCTACGCCCCACGTACTTCGCGTTGGTGGGTTATGGCTCGCTGAAGAAAATTGACTTGAATCCACGCCAGGATAATAAAAGCCACGCCGTGGCGCGCTCTAGCGATTCTCATAGTCGGGTCGAGGCGAGAAAAATGAAATGGGAGGTTGCCGGTGGCCGGAAAGAACAACGCGGTGTGGGGTAACGTCTACGCGGAATGTTATTCCGGGCTCGCCAAGTAGAAGATGAGTGTATAGTATAGTTTGTGCACGAGAAATGAGGCAAAGTGAAATGGGGTTGGTTATGTTGGGGTAAGCAGCGAGAGTATACTGAAATAGCCGGGCGAGAACATTGCCGCGATGGTCGAGTTGTGTTATTCGTCTCTTGTCCTTTTTCCTATTACCGTGTAAAATTGTTTGGTCTATTCGTTGGTCATATGCACCAAATCAACGACTCAGTAGTTAGGACGGTTCCGGAGGATCGAGCTCAATTGGCGAAGAAGTTGAAAATGTTTCTGTTGGGTTTTTAAAGAAAATATCCATGTTCATTATGTTCTTGAAGCTAAGCCTAAAAGTAATAATAGTAATGACATAAGGCTGTATATGATGTATTATAATTATCTACAATTTTTTAATTGATTATATTAATATATATTATTGATAATTTAATGACAGAAAGATTTTTAAAAAAATTATATCTACTCTACCTTATTTGGTGTGGTTGCCTGCTGCTGTTGTTGCTGCTGCTGTTGCTGTTGAGGCGAACAGCTGGTACTGTGAACTGGTGGCTGATTCGTCGTGGCTGATACGATTCCCTGATGATTCAGGTGATTCAGTTGATTAATCTGGCTCAACTGGCTGAGCTGAGGCTGCTGTTGCCCAGGATTCTGGACCGTCGTACCCAGTTGCTGATGATGCGTCTGATGAGCAGGGTGGGATGTCTGATGCGTCGCGGGGAAGGTGGGCACCGTGAACGGGACGAACAGCATCGGGCTGCCGAGGATGTGCGCACCACCTCCACCCACTGCGCCCGTCTCCTCCCTACACCTTTCGTGGATTTTTTTGTTTTGTTTTTAACCTCTTCAAACTCTCACGCTCGCGCGTCGTTTTCTATATTATTATATTATTAAATATTTATTTAAATGTATCTCAATTGCAGTGAACTGACGATTTATATACGAAACTTTGATGACAAACAACAGAAGTATTATGTGATATGACTCTGTGGTACGTCTCCGTTTTCAAGCGTTTTGAATAAATGCAAACTTCTCGAAAAACTCGAGGTATATTCTGACACGCGAACACGAGAACAACGACCGACCGATTAACAGTATATCTTTCTTTTTTTAATGTATAGTTAATAGTTAAACTCGCACGTAACTAACGAGACTTTATATTGTATGTTGTAATCATTATCGATATAAATTAACTGATATATTAAAAACTTGTTGTGTGTGTTATTTTCTGTTGTAGTTATTACCTGCACTCCTGCCCCAGCCCCTGGTGCTGGGGATGGGCGTAGGGGGCGGCTCGGACGGAGGTGGTGGACGCCACCCTCGCTACCCTCAGCGATAGACCGGCCCGCTGACTCGTGAGCTGGACCGTCGGCGTTTGGTGGTTGCTATGCACACAGCAACAGGCACGACAGCCCTGATTCGGCTGCTGACTCGGAATCGGAGCCTGGAGCAGGTGCGAAGTGGGGCCCCTGGGCCCCGTGGAGGAGCACGGGTACACCCCAACTAGGCAGCCCACCACCGCAGCCCCGGGGCCCGGTGCGCTCCGAGCCAAGGTGCCTGTCGAGGCCACCCCAACCTCCTGCCTCCTCGTGCAACTCCCGCACCACTCCACCCACCCTCGATTATTATTCCTGGCTACCTGATGCTCCTGATCGTAAGAACCGTACGAACTGGTGCGAACGACGCAGTTGTCACTCGCTCCGACCCGATGAATACTTCTCTGAAGCACCCTCTGGACTTCCTTCCTTGAAGCACAATTACCTACGGGCGGGATCTTGCTTCCTTGATGATGTACTTTCCAAAGATTTCGGCCAAGATGCCGTCTTTTCTTTTGTTTATTACACGCTTTTTCTTGCCTACTTTTCACGCTTTACCGACAACACGTGAGAGCAGAGTTGCTCGACAAACGGACACTTTCGATGTAGTCGGCGATCACGAATGTACTATTTCAACGCGTCTAGTTTCTTCACCAATTGTATCGCACGTTTTCACTGAGCAGATGTACACTCGATTTGGAACGAAAACGTTGTATCTCTGTAGAGTCGTTCTCACGCGCACCAACTATGCGTATACCGTATACTTGTACACACAATGAGGCTCGTGAACTCCGGAACGACGACCAAGTCGAGAGAATATTATATGGGGTGTAGGAAGGCTCCTTGAGATGCTCGAGTATCCTGTGCAGTATTCTGTTGCACGATGCTTTTCCTCTTGAGGAAGTTGAAAGTAGATACAAGCGGTTCTTCCACTAGCTGGTTATAAACTCTGACGAGGCTGACGATGTACTGCGTTTCTGTAGAAGCGAGTTGTTTATTCTACCGGGTTGTTCTGACACGTGGTCAACGTGGCATTACCGACGGGCGATTCTTTACAATTTATGGGAATTGCCCTGAAATCCCATCAACGACTCGAGACAAACGTTAAATTTTTTAAAACGAAAAGATTTATAACGCTGATACCGCAATGGAGCTTCCGCAGTGAATTTCGATTGAGGTTGGCTGTGGTCGAAGGGCTCTCGCGAAGAATAGCCAGGCGATGGAGACCGATGGTTGCTCGGGCTCAACAAGTACACAAGAGGATGGGAATCCGGTGTACGGTGAGCTGCTCGTTTTCGATCCAACCGCCTCTTCAATGCTTTTCCTCGGAGCTTTTATACGGTGAAGTAGAGTATAGAGTGTACACCGTTTGCTCTCGTCTCTTTTCGATCGTGATCCTTTTACCTATCTTTCGCCTGGGGCGAAGGCCAAGTGCATGCACGTACGACCGTTGCACGAGTCTCTGGTACTAGGTCCTTTGTCGTTCTATCATGCAGAGTCCAAACACGTAACACGGCCCCTTTGATATAGAAAATGTTGGGGTAACTCTCCTCTCGTTCCTTCCGCTTCTCAGTTAAATCGTCTGTGTCCTGGTTTATCCTTTTACAAACGTTGAACGCACTGTGTATCCTCGACAACGTGGTCTGCAAGATTCTTATCCAAATTGCCCCAAAGGTATAACACGCACGAATAATCTTTTTGTGTATCCCTATCGCACGATTTTTTAAATTCTCAAACGTGTCACGCAGTCTTACTCGTTGATGAATATCGCGTAATTTATTCTCGTTTCTCTCCCTCTTTCTCTTTTTCTATCGCGCTCTTTATCTCTTTTTCTATCTGTTGGTATCTCTTTCTCTCTATTACTCCTTTGAGGGCAACTGATCCGCGTAAATAAATATCAATAATTATTTAATACAATAGCGCAATAATAAACTGCGACACGTGACGATAGTATACGAATGAAGATAAAAATTACACTTTCTTCTAACAAGATGATTCTCAACGAAAAAAAATTCACTATGTATTATATTATCAATGAATAAATCATTAATCTGCAAGTGTCTGCAAACGCTAACGTATCAGTACCGGCTTGAGGAAAATTCCGCGTTATCAGAAGCACATTGAAGCTTTCGTCATTTGTCTGTACGAATATATCACGATTTTTTTCCGTAATCGTTGTATGTATCTCGTTATATTATACAAATATCCGGATGTCCGTGAACGTTGTTGAAGAAGCACGAGGTGTAATTGCTCGTCGATGTTTCCCGAGTGATGGAGAAGGAATTGGAAGTTAGGGTAGACACGGAAAGCAAGTAGAGTGTGAACGTCGAAAATCGTCAGGCCACGATTGGGCTCAGTGCACTCTTCGCGTACTTTTCGTGACTATGGCACCCGGCACTCTCGATGAAATCAAGTACGAACGCCAGCATGTACCTGCTTACTCATTCGCTCTGTTCCTCTTCTGTCTTTCCGTCTATTTATTTTAACTATCTCTATCTATCTTTCAATTTTTCTCACCCTCCGCCGTCTGTCTTTCGCGCGCGCGACAACGTTAATGCCGTGCCGAGAAGACGATGGACGATGGGGGAAGTTAACCCGTGATGTCGGAAGGTCGCTCGCCGACTGACTAGCACTTCCGCTCTGGCTGTTGTGCGATTCAGAGTGGGGGATGCCTCGTTGGGTTGTTGTGTGTAGGGGTTGCTCGTGGCGGCGGCAGCGGCAACGGCGGCTCGGCCCTCGATTGGGGTGGTCGGTCGCGCGTTGCGCGCGGGAAACCCAGGGGTGCCTTACGCCTGCTGTTTCGTCTTTCTTCGACTGTACGGGGTCCTCGTTCCCTCTATCCGTTATATCCTCTGGTTCAACGTGCTCGCAAACTTATCAGTTTCACGTGGGTTATTCTGTCTTTATATTCTTTTCTCTCAAATACCTACGCAGCATCTCTCGTAAGTACAAACATTTCCTTTTCTTCTTCCAACTCTTCTCGTTTTCGTCGCTTCTTGGAGACTATTTTCCTAGATCTTTGATCACTTTGTAGATCGAACCCACTTTCTGAGAAACTCTCGCGTTTTCCAGTCACTAAATTTCGAACTGGTGAACTTCTCGTGATATTCTTCGGAATTTCAGTAATGAAACGGCTTCCTCAGGCACAAATCCTCGCAGTAAAGTGGCGCGTTCGATTTAAGTAGATAAGGCATTTGTGTGGTCAGACGCAGACGGGACGAACGCGTCAGGCTCTCGGAGATTTCATCGCTCGGGCAAGTCTGGTTCCCACTTCGCGTGATACCTCGACGCTTTCTCACGCGATTGACGATATCACTGAATAGTTTCCACGACTTTTCGTTGATCGTCAAATCACACAATGGCTCTTCACGTAATTGCGAACGATATCCTCAACACTTTGCCGAAGTAAAACAGACGCACATTTTCGCTTTATAACTTTTTCCTTCTTCTCCTCCAATCACCGACTTTCCGTCACAAACGTTTCACTCGGTCATTCACAACTTCTCGACGATGAAAACGAAGGAATACTGGAGCGACATTGACAAAAAAGTACTGGAAGATAAATAATAAAAAAAACCTGAAGACCCGTGTACTGTACGTCGTCACAGCGTAACGCTTCACTCTCACGTTTCACCCTTCTTCTTCCTCCCTTTACTCTCGTATCACAGTGGATTCATCAGTCCCGGGGATTCGAGAGGGATTGCAAACCCGTTGGTGAGGAAGAAATGAGGGAAAACGAGAAATCCGTACAGAAACTGAGAGATAGAAGATAAAAAGAAAAGCAAAACAGAGAGCTAAATAGAGAAACACACGTACGAACGATGACGACGACGTTGGAAGAGGGTGACGCGCAACGAAACGAGGGTAGGTCACGAAACGGGGTTGCGTATACACTCGGCTGGCCACGTTGTCTCTCTCGGGTTCTGGATGCGACTCGCCGTCGCAGCTGGTTCTCTTGTGCGTTACGTAAGTTTCGGGCGAACAAGTGCGTCGTCTGCAAGTGAGAACGAGGGAGAACGATTGATAAACAGGGGTGGCCGAAAGCTTAAAGCGAGAAAGAGAAAGCGTAGGAGAAAAACGAGAACGAGAATCGTGCGAGGTTGTGTATACCGACGCGTTAGTGTTGTATCGTTGTATCGTTATATCGTTGTATCGTTGTATCGTTGTATCGGTGCCGGTACGGCTGGGAGAGAGCGAGGCGGTTTACGCGTTTACGGTGCTGTCGGTGCGCTTGCGTACTTGTGTGATCACGTTGTTGTCCGTATACAGCTCTCTCACTCTTTTCCCCTCTTCTTCCTTCTCACCTCGTTCTCCGTCTCACGCTTTCTAGCCTTGTTGTTGATTTTGCCGGCCGGTTTCACAATTTACTCAGTTCTGAATGATCGTTGCGACGCGAGCCGTCCGACGGCTCTGGCCAATACAGAATAAACGAAGATGCTGGGTTTGATTCCCAAATGTTGAACACCAGAGTTCGATGTTATATGCTCTCACTTTTACAGAAGATTAAACTTTGTTATTGTTGTTATTTTGCTTTGTTACGAGATAACTATGTAGACGGGGATATTCGTGATCATCGTGAGAATGACTCGCTGATAATGGACTCGTCGACTCGTTAAATTATTTATGCTGCTAGCTAGTAACTAATGACCGGATGTAGACCGAGATTTGTTGATGTTCACGAGGACTATCGGATGAGCGGCAGGAGGAGGAAACAGCAGGTACGCGACGCCGGTTATAGAGAACGCGGAGACGTGGAACACCGTGTGTATCGCAATGTATCGCGGCAGCAGCGGCAGCAGCAGAAGCGACGGAGTCGGCGTCGACGTCGGCGTCGGAGGCAGGAGCTTCGTCGCCGTCGGGGTAAAATGGAGGGGACGGCCAGCAGCTTAAGGTGGGGGTACCCTCCAGCGCGTTAGGGGTTGAACAGCGGTGACTAAAGCTCGCTCTCGCTCGCACTCGCATGGCTCTTTTCGAACCCCCTCCGAAGAAGGATCCAGAGAAGCGGAATGCCGGGCCGACTCTCACGCGGACTCGCAAAGTCGAGCGCGCGACTCGACGGTACTCTGGACCGCGCTTTGCGCCTTCGGAGTCCCACGAGGCAGGGCTCGACCTTTGTAACGGCTAATGTTCGATGACAATGCCTCCTTAAAATTTTTCCGATGTTACCAACGAGAGTTGCGAAAAATATTTTATGAAAAATATAACGTCGCGTTTTCACGCACGTTCAGTCCTATACTGAATTTAGTACTACCTGCCTTTATTTATTTATTTATTTATTTAAACAGTACTGATTATGATTGCGTGTCGGACTACCTACATCTTACTTTTACATTATCCACTTATCGTGTGCCAAATTAAAGCTAGAAATGTTGGATTAGTATAGTCTGGAAATATGATAAAACAAAAGAATTCCATATTTAAGTTTACAAAGACAAATTAATATTGATAATGTAAGTTCTCTATACATAGATTTGTATGTATGCCTATATATATGTATGTAGTTTTGCTTATACAAGTTGTGAAGATTTTCGGCGCTGCGATCGACCGAATATTCTCGAAGCCGGACGTGACGTAGTAGTAATAAAACGAAAAGAAAGAACAAGAGAGAGAATCCGGCAGTTAGTCGTTAACATTCACGCGAGTCGATTAGCTGTACAATGTGACCACTTTTCTTAAAATAAAGGACTACTCGTATTTCGATAACATTCTGTGTGCAATGTTTCTATTAAAATCCTTCAACTACCATCAAGAGTGCATCTTACAATAATATCATCACTAGAACGGGGGAAGTGTCGTTAATATAAAAAAATTCCGATACCTATACATTTCCTGTTTTTAAAGCGGTTCCGGTCTTAAATCTTCTAGTAAATAACTTTTTTTTTAACTACTTCTTATACCAAGCGAACCTCTTTCAAAGTATGTGATATGTGTATCGCTTCATTCATTATATTGCCTGCTAACTTCCATAGTTTCCAATTGAATCACACAAATTTGGCTGACAATGGAGAAAACTTATTCTTCGATATCATCGGTTGATCTAAGTTTCTGAAATGTAGCATTGCTTTACACTCCCACCCCTCGTCTCTTATATAGTCTCTCTCCCTCACTGAACACGTGGTACGGAACGTGTTAATTAAAAATTGCTCGCGGTTTTGATATACGAGGGTAGAAGCGTTGGAGGCAATCGGTGAGAACGGCGCGGTGGCTTCGATAATTGAATCTGCGATGGTCGTCCATTCATCGGTTCCGTGAGAACCTCCCTCAATACGCCATTTTCGCTTTGTACCAGATATACGTATACACATAGTATATCAAACATATATACATACATAGATCGCTAGTGGAACTCCCCAGGTTTTTTATACAGCGTGTCCGTGATACATCCATGCGCGATGTGCAGAACAAGCGCGTACGAACTTAGAAAAATGCTCGTACGATTCGCGTTGAGGGGGATAACGCGCGTTTACACGCTTCTCGCTCGGAAATATTGTGTTTTCACAGCTAATGACTGACGAACGAGACGCTAATGTATTCTACGCGGTACGCTTGCCTCGAGTGCGCCCATTAGCATTTGTAATGCCTGTCTGCCTCTCTAACCCTGTAGTATAGCTCAGCGGAGAGCGAAATACAGCTGTGCTAGTGCGTTATAACGTTTATGCGAACTCGCCGCTGACCTGACACGCTCCGATCATTGCCCAAATACACGGAAACATACGAAACATGCTGAAGAATGCCAACTAACTTTGAAAAAATTATAGTTGAAGTTTCGTTCAATTGACTTTGGAAATTTGGGCGTACGTAGTTACAATTACTGTTTCTTTTTTTTTTAAAATAACGATTACGCAATTTTACCTTTGCATATAATACGTGATAATCGAAGTAAAAAAAAGACATTCCATTAAGATTTAAACATTTTTTGTTGATGTATGTACACAGAGAAAAAAGATTAGTTGCGATTACAAACAATGAGCGGTGACAATCAATAAGTTGATCGGATTTACCAACTTTTGATAATTGTAACGGGTGTTCGATAATGATCTTTTTATTCCATTTACACCAAAATGTGCGCAGGGAATAAAAAACCCTAATTGTCGTAATGATTGAAAACATTTAAAAGCATTGTCAATACAGCACTCAAGTTTAATGATGAATAATCGAGGGCAATGCGAAGCGCCAGGATTCCATCAATCGTATACAACAAATTTGAAGTATGCCTTCGCTGCAACCGCATTGTGCATTCGAACAGCTTTCCCCCTTTCATTGCTTTAGATGCACCATAGACATAGGCTTCCTCCTATCTCGCTCCATATTCAACTTTACCTTTCACCTCGTTCGTCCATTCTCCGTGTTCATTCGTTAGTGGCTCTTTTAATCCCCGCGAAAACGTTCAGCTGGCGAAAGCTTGGGAAAAGAGCGCGTCGGGAGAATTCCGGAATTTCGTGCGGCCGAAAAGGAGAGATGAGTCTCAAACGGTGAGCCGCAATAACGGATAAGCGGGGTTCATCGGAGGGCAGTTCCGCGGTCATGGATTCAGCGAGGTGGAGGAGCGAGCGTTGAGCTTGCGCTCTATCTCCCTCTCTCTCTCTCTCTCTCTCTCTCTCTCACTCTCTCGGTTCTGCTTGTGATGGGCCGGACGTTGGAGAGACCGGTGTCCCGCCACACTGCCCGTAGGAACTCTCCGGCCTGGTATATTTATAATGACCCTATATGTATGCAAATGGCTGCATATCGTACGGACCTATTCCACTCGTACGTGACAGAGGGCTCGATTCGTTGCCCAGTGCCACCAGAAACTCCGGCCGTTGCCTCCGCGTCTACTATGCATCTAGGTATACGTGCGAGCAAATGTGAAACTCGGATTCCAGTGACGGTACACGCATCACGAACACTAAGCTGGTCGATGCACAGCGAAAACGCATCGATTACACGTAACGCCAGAGATGCGACATACGTAGAGGCATCAGAGAGGATTCTAACGCGATTTGGCGAATCTCGATAGCAAGCGACCGTTCTGTATGTACCTGCGTGGTATATCTCGGCCGGCTTTGAACTTGAACGACCGTGTATGCAGATTTCCTGATGGCAGTTAATAGTTGTATGGGGTATACCTCTGCTAATTCAACCAAATGTCAAATATTTCTCCTTTTACCTGATGACCAAAAAGTTAACATACGAGTAGAGTTTATAGTTGCATAGCTCGAAAGGCCGGGGGCGGGGGCAAACATCGCCTCAAAGTAAAAAATGAGCGTTATATTCCTTCCTTTGGTCAACGACCAACTCGAACTTCAGTTTTTGCTCTACTCGCTTGATGCGAGACAATTTACCTCACCTTCCAAGTTGTAAATATTTGTGTAAAATAAATAATGAATTAAAATTTTTTTGTAAAATTAATATTAGTTCACATAAATTAGTACGTGAACCCGCGTTTGATAGCTACTTTGCGTTGAAACGCTACAGCATTCTACGATGAAAATATCATGACAATAACCTGTTAATTTTATGAATCAAAAGATATCATTTTTACTTATACATCGATAGTATACATTACTGTCCGTAATATTGATTGCCAGTCCACTTTTATGATTATTTTTAAACGTAGTTAAGCTAAACTGTTCAAGTATACATTTATTTGGTAGTGCGTACGAATGCGTATGATAGACCATCATAAAAGTAGCGTGAAGACCTAATTTCAGAGCTGACAGAGTAGTTAATTTCGAATGGTCTGCTTGTCATGATAATATTACAATAGTGATTGCACAGCCAGCTCGCTAGATTTTACGTTACTATATCGTTGTCCTTTTCGTCGTCGTCGATGCAACCAAAGCTGTTTCCGGCAACAAATCTATTCGCACTGCTAAAATCGAACTCATTGCACGCCCGACGAACGATACCAGTGGGGCAACGAGGGGATGATCGTCAGTGCACTTTGGCCGTACCCGCGCGACGGGTCAGGGCTTCATGGGTGGGTCGCATAAATTACAACGATAAACATGTTATTTATAGGGGCGGGACATAAATTGGCTATGCTAATTTCTGCTGATCAACGCGAAACCGCGAACGGGCTTACCGCGATCGCTAGCTAGCTAGTTACAGGGACTGCCGGTAAAATTCATGAAGCGTCGAGTGCCTCCGCTGGCGCTTCGATGCCTCCCGGGTTTTCACCGTATTTTCACCATTTCTCTTGCATGCGCCCCTTGCGACCACTGCATTCGCCGAGCGAATTTCGCCTGTTATGTATAGTAACAGGGGCTATGCGCGACCTATTATTCTCGGCGCGTTGTTCCGATACGGACGGTAAAATTCGTCGGAGCCACGAAATTGCGACTAACTCCGGTCGGCCCGGCGTATCATTGCATGAAACGCGATGATTCTCGCAAAAAACTACGAACTTGTCATTCGTACTGATGGAACACTCAACCTGAAGTACATGGGAAGAACCGCATGTCTGTTGTATCGGAGGCTTTCGACCGAAACAAAATTATTACAGTGAAACGCATAAATGTAAAAAATTAGGAAATTCCGTCGTTACTCGTATGCAGAGTAAAAGTGAGTACATAACAAATTTATCCATACAATTATCAGTAAATAGTACCAGGGATGCTCGTCCCGAGTCTTTTGTCTTTTTCGTCTTTTGGTCTGAGGGCTGATCGAAAAATGTTGACTGATTAGGAATCTGTTAAAATTTTCAACGAAATCTCAATAAATAAATGTAAAAAAGAAATGAACAGCTTTAATCATTTTAAAAAGATTGCAAGAAAATAAATAGCCAACTCGTAGTCAGCGGGAAATAATTTATCGATGTCGGATCTGAAAAAAAAATTGAATTTTGATTGCGGTTTTTTCGCTGCTGAGGGATTATTGAATCGACGGTCACTTTTCTTCTCGATGAAGCTCATTTCCTTCGTAATAGGTGGTGCGTCGAAATGGCATTTAATTTTTAAGATGTTGACATGAAAACAAAATGAAACATTGTTCAGTTTCACAGACGTTCTTGCTAAGAGAAACGAAGAGAATTGGAAAAGTCGAAGCTGCCTTCGGTTCACTGCAAGGGGAGCGAGTACTGGCTCACGGCAACATGATAACTGGAAGAGCAGGATGCTTCGGGGGAGGTGGTTGGCGCGAGGAACGACGAGATATTCGTCTAGGGAAGCTCAATTTCAATTTTGAGTCCCGAGGGTGTCGTTGCAGAACGAATATAATTATACGAAATAATTCTGACGTAGGGTTCTTCTCTCATCCCTCTCCGCCGCATCCCTGTACAACCAAACTCTCCGTTACCCCCGCGGGGTTACTCGGAGATTCGAAGAGCTGCTCCCGCGCAGGAAGAACAGAACGAGAGGGCAAAGCGACTAGACTGTTATACGTGGCTTACGCACGCCCAAGTCCAGAGTCGAAAGATAGCGAGTGCTTAATGGCTCGAAATTCCTGCGCCCTCGTGGAATGTCCTGAATGAAAATTAAGTCCAGAGCGCATAGTCCAAAAGGAGTGATAACGTGTATACCACGACAATGAAAAGCTGTTGGAATAGAAGGTGGGCGGCAATACATTGATACGTCACGTCGGCAGATATCTGAGCTTGATTTCCATTCACACCTTCCGAGAACCATTATGCTGGAATGTATAAATCGCTAAGTTTGTTTGATTTTAGTTTCATGTAATTGTCCTTTATTTATTGAATATAAAAATGAATGCTGACCTTCCGCGTGGAATATTATACGATTGTCAGTCATTATACTATAAAAATTATATTTTGTTTTCTGTTTTCGAATATTTATGAGGACTTTGAGAACATTTTTAGTTACTTTGTGTTAACCTGTGAATAACAAACATCCAAAAAACGATTTATTTTCAAATCGGCTAATACGCGGAGTTGAAACGCATTAGCAGTTATCGTCAATAGTCGACAGCTTCAATCAGCCAACTCAAAATACGTCAAGATCTTTCACCTTGAAGAAGTTCTACTTTGAGTGGCGCATCAAGACAGAAGGAATAAAGGAGAACTCTCACCTCCCCTAATTTGTCGAAGCGTGAATTTATCTTTCAATTATTTTATTCCTCCTCGTCAATTACCTTTTGCGGGTAGTACGCCAGTAGGTTCACAGTGTGGTGGTTCGTCGTTGAGAGATTCAAGCTCCACGCCCAGTTTCCGTCGCACTACCCCCTGGAGAATGCTCGTCTTCGCCAACCACTGAGGAGACACCCCAATCCTACAACCGCATCCCCTGTTACTCTCTCGCTTTGGTCACGATTTCGTACCAGCTACCAGCTACCGAACCTCTGGTCTCTCTCTTCTTCCATTATACGGATATTAGCCATCGGGGACCCACGAAATTGCTACAACTTAAATAATTTATTTTAATGCGATCGCGAGGCTAACCGTCAGCTAACGGTTATCGTACGGTCCCGAGAGCTACGCTTGGGATTTATTTTTAATTAGAAGTCACAGAAACGCGTGGAATCCTTACATTTTCCTTTCACACGTCTATCGGGATTTTACCTTCTATGTCTGACTGGTAAAATAAAAAAAAAAGCTTTATAGGCCTGATGGCTGCTCTATGACGGTGAATAGAGGCCAATGCGAAAACCGATTTTAAGATGTGTGGCGCAGAGTCTCATTGCTCTTTCACTTTCACGCCTCTATTCGTACTCACGTCTTTCTGACACTGTTTATGACGACGACTGCTTACGCCCGGCCAGACGTAAGTAATACGAATACTGTCAGGGGGTTGCAGTAGCAGCGTTTCAGAGTCGCGTCTTTCAACTTGCAAGCCCGTCTCGGAGAAACTGGCGGATGGAAGATGCCGGTTTACGGTGGCGTCGGCGTCGTTCTCTTCATTGATATGGAGCCTGAGTGACACCGATACTTGAGCGACGACTAATCGTAAACAAAGCACACGCCAAGTATCAAACGAGCGACGGACGGTTACGTGATTTAACGACCTCGTGACTTGCAATATTTAACAATGCATGCGCGACGTCACCGCTCTCTACGAGCGGTAACGACCATGCTCTAAAGGGGAAACTTCTCGTAGAATACTTGCCTACTTTGAGAGGAATATGTTGCCACCTATACTCACCAACATTCTAGCTTCGTTACACCTACATGTCTTTTAGTAGAAGATAACGATATCCTGAATGCTAAAAGAGATGCACAAACTTTACGTACTTACAAAATAAAGTTAAATGCTGATTCGTACAGTGGAAGCATTTAATACACAACATAACTAGCTCTGTTGTGTTGATCCGAGATTACCAGTTTGTTATAACTCACCAGATTGAAATTGTTTAAAAATTGAAACTAAACGTATACCTCTTGATTACTTATTAGAAGTTCGAATGAACGGTGAGCTTGTTGACGCT
The DNA here is from genome assembly GCA_963942595.1 of Cylloceria caligata. Taxonomy (NCBI): domain Eukaryota; kingdom Metazoa; phylum Arthropoda; class Insecta; order Hymenoptera; family Ichneumonidae; genus Cylloceria; species Cylloceria caligata. Next base: position 11,471,847 of record OZ012710.1, on the reverse strand, counting down.
AAGAATAAACTGCCGAGTGTCTGGAGATAATTAAAAATTACCTCCAATAAATTGATCGATCATCAGGGAGCGAGCAGAAGATCGTCACTTTACTGATAATTCGAAACAAAGCTACAGTGACCACTTGAAACGTTAATACGTTTGTAAATAAACCACATGAGCTTTTCATCGTTGATATCGACGGGTCAGACGGTTACTCTAAATGCTGAAGAGTCGAAGCTCTCGTTCTTCATTTGCTGTACATGTTGGCAGGTACTGTATACAACTTCCCACTATCGCGTATTCCACCAATGACAAGTTGGTTTCTGCTACGCCTATATATCCTTCTCGCTTTAATCCTTCCGGTAGCAACCCGGAAAGTTCGAGCATCAGACGAACCCGGTAAATCGACTGTTGCCTGCAATTGACGTGGCACATCCCGTGTGATATGATTTAGCTGTATGTTTGAGAAGCACTCAACCAGACAGTGAGTCGCGTTCTCCCGAGCGCACTAGTTCTCGTTCCATCTCGTGGACCCCCCCCCCCCTTCGCCCCGGTACCTGGGATTAAGGCTCCCAGGAATGAAAGCACAAACTCCAAATAATATTTTCTTTTAACCAATAAATAATTATTATAAATTCTTGTGCCATGAAATCATATTTTAATGAATTCGAAAAGAATAACGAGATATGAGGGCTTAGGGTTTGATTGCTTGTTGGGGCGCTATTTATAATAAATTCGTATCATATGATATTTAATTTAATTTTATTGTATTGGCTACGAAAAGAATAATGAGGTATGATTGAAGGAGAGAATAAATTCTGAGAGTCAACAAGTGAAAACGAGTGTGTCGATATCAAATTATTTTTTATGTGTGATTAAAATGGAGATATAGATCAAAAGAGAATATTGAAATAAACTCATTGCGTAAATATACCCAAGTGGGCAATATACCATATCTTACATCATACCGCAATTGGTCTCTTCATTAACACACAAACATATGCATATACTTCGTCCTCCTTCATACAAGGCATGTACACATAAGAATGTAAATAATAATAATTCATTGGCATTTAGTAAATTTCTCATACGAAAAGTAATATGCAAAATAATAACCGTGTTCAAACGCCTTTATTACCATGTAAATATCGTGAGCACATTCGCAGTAGATGAATAAATAAATAAATAAATAAAAAATTCCTCCCACAAGTTTCAACAATGTGCAAAACTTATCTTCGATACATATCGCCAGTGTGTAATGATCATTTCGAGTCTCAAGGGCACGAGGTAAAAAGAACCATTCAGCAGGAGTGGCCTGGTCTGACAAATTGAACATGTTTTTGTCAGGAACGTGTGCAGAGACGTCGATAGTAGTGTTGCCTCAGCACTAGAGCATTCTCCAATAATTCTTGAGGGCCTAATTCTGACTAAATCCACTCTTGTGCATAATTTTATGCTTTTTCCATTTTGTATCACATAAATACAACGGCAGAGCCCGCAGCGTTCTGATTAAGAGATACGCGTGTAAACAGTTACCTGTGAGAGACATATACTTATGAAAGTGCATAAAATAAAAATAAATACTACAGTACCCCATGAAACATCAGTATGGATTTGTGCCACTATTAACTGTTTGTTATATTTGAATAATTAAGATTTGAATTGTCGTAGATACGAGAGAGATTAATACAAATATTACGTATTGATTGAAAACTGATGCAAGCGCAGTAACGGTGGTCGACGGCGACTCAGCAGAGGCTTGTGCAACTGCGCGGTACTTCAACTTTTACATGAAATGCACGTATACTTATAGCGCAGCAGCTTTTGTATTTATATTTATCATCTGACAGAGGGCATAACGCACACGGTCAATTAAACGACACCGGCAAACTAACCACGCACCTAACAGATTGACCTATACTAGATGGATCGGATGCGGAATTGGAAGAAAGATCGGTTACGTAGGTATACTATGTTGACGTACCCAGCGCCACGGTTTACGGTTTATGCACCCAGCGCAACTGTTTACGCATATAGCGCCGTTGAACCACGTATCTTAAACGAACGAAGTTATAGTAATGTCGTATTAACTACGCGATCGATATCTTTACGCCACTCGTATTATACTTCGGAGTCTAGTGTTTACGCAGCGCTCGCAGTGGTCCTACCACTTGCTGAGACGTTAAGGTTATAGATACGGTAACTTGCGCATCATTACAGGCTATACAAATCGTAGGTTATATAACCCAGAGTGCGCCAAGGTTCGTAAATAAGGTTTCGACCCCAAATTGTCGATGTTCCAAACAATTTTGCGTATTCAAACATAAAAATTATGGGAAAAAAATTCGTATAAAAACAAAACTTCCTCTATGAAGAGGCATAAATAATTACTTAATCGTTGTATGAAGTGTAACTTGACGTGAAGATCGAAGTTATGGGATAACTGGAAAAGCAGAGACTACCCTGAGATTATGTCGATTATTTGAAGCATCTACTTGTTCGAAACGTGAGATCAATTCATGATGGGATCTTGAAACGTCGATTCGAACTAGACGAAGTTGAGTCAAGGAATTGCCGTTACTTATTCAGAGACGAGGATGAATCTCTCCATTATCTCAGCTAAGCCGACGGGTAAGAGAAAAAGAAGTAGCAGTCGAAGCAGAAGGAACATTCAATTCGAGGAAACGTTCTTCATTGTGTCTCGGAGCTTTAAAGTAGTATGCCTTGCTGCCCCTTCTTCAGCTGCTGTACTACGACTGGGGTAGATGGATACCCAAGTAGATTTATATCGTTTGTCGAGGCCACCTATACGTACGTATACTTAAAACGACAGTGGAGAAAGAAGCGACTCTCCTTACATTTCGGTTGTAAATCGTCCTCGAGTGTCCTCCTACGCTTGCCTTCTTCCACCAGAGTGCAACTGCCTCTCTCTCCTCGGCCGTTCAACATCGCCGCGAGACGCTGTACATCGCGTGGGGAACCTGCCATTTCCCAGCTTGTAGCCCCCATACAACTATCCATACCCTCGCCTCCATCCCACGGGGCACGTATCTCGCTCACTTCCGAGCTCACTCATTGTTTTTCTTGCGCGCATGTTCCCTCGGTAATTTCACGGCTCACAAACCACCTGGCTCGCTTTATTATCCCAACTAAAGTTGCAGAAAGAGGCCCGCCGCTCTGACCCGCTTCCGGGACGACCTTATTACCGTTCCTCGCCAACTTATCTATACGTCTAGACAAAAGAAATTAATTTTTATTGAATACATTGTACATTGAGATAGATTTTCGTATAATTTGTTCAATGGTATCTTCTTAAACGCTGTTACAACATTCACTGTCTTATATCCAGTTCAGATCACGTGTTAACGAGAAACTACTGGTAGGAGTCATAATTGATTTGACAGCACCAACGCTAACCAACGCCGCGACGTCGCCGGTTATTTAAGACTCGGCACCGACACGCTTAGTTCTCTAAGCTTTTTAGTCAACGTTATTTCGCCTGCATTATTTTAACGTTAAGGCGAGATCTCGTGGGTCTCGTCGACTGAGTATGCTTTGAGAAGGGTGGAAAGAGGGGAAAGAAGAAACAAGGCATGACGAGGAGAAACGAGGGAAGAGGGTTCACTGCGGTGACTAGAGTGGGAGAAAAAGTACAATGAGAATATCAGGGGAAAAGAGCGAGGGAGAGTGAAGGAGTGACAGAGAAAGTTCTGTGCGCTTTTCCTCTCCACGACTCCCCAAAGCTGCAAGCATAGGATAAAGCGAGCTTTCTCTCCTACCACGTTCTCAGCTAAGGCTGAAGCACTGAGCAGCAGGCTAAGTGGCCCGATACATAAATATGCGATTAATCAAGCTAACTACCCGCTACTCGACTTTCCTCGTTTTTTTTTACTCTCTCCTTTACTCTCGCTCCATTCTTCTTTCCTTGCCGTATTAGGGTGACGTTGGTTGGATGACGAGAAGCAGACTTTTTCTCCTTTCGCAGAAAGCTCGCATCCGCTGGTTGCTTTTGCGTGCAAGCTTGCCGGTCCGATCCTCGAGACTAAACAGGTTAATTTACTTAAACGGTTTGTACGGTTCACCAGTTATTTTCTCGTCATTATTATTTGATGGAGGATGAGGGCGAATAGAAGCTTCGAACATCGTATATTTACGTGTAGTATAAATATATTCGTATAGATGCACGTTTCGTAAACGTTCGCGCCGTTCTTTTTCCACAGTCGTAGATAAGCAACATAAATTTCGGGCCATGCTCCGTGGTGGTCGGAGCACAGAAGCATACAGCGCGCACCGGGATGATGGGCCTGGCATACGCCTCGCACTTTTAATATTGCCTGCGTCAGTCCTGAAGTATTTACGGCTCGATCCGCATAAAAGCTGCTCCTGCTGCCGCCGTTTCTCCTTCCCTCTGTGCTTTCACGCGCGGTCGTACCGAACCCCCGACGACTCTCCTACTCGCAAGGCACGAGCTCTCCTAAATACAACGACGACGACGACGACGACTGCGATGGCTACGACGACGATGCCGTTGCCGCCACGACGTCACGTTAACGTGAGATCCATTCTCGAGAATGGTCCGACTCAACCCCTGTTACCAGCTCACCCCCCGAACACCAACCAGCCACTACCACGTACCGCTGCATTTTAGTTGCCTATATTACGTTGTACGATGAAGTTATAAAATTTACGTCCGGACGACGACGAGACGAGAAGCTGGAGATGCGAAGAAAAATGTCTTTCCTTTGCTTCTTGGAGCCAGCCACACATTCATTCTCCGTGAAACTCTAAGAAGCTTCTGTAAAACAGTTTACTTGGGTATTTTTAAAATAAAGTTCAACACTATATTCACTGATATATTTTGCGAGTGGATAATTGAAAGTCTCATGTATTTTTCATTAAAAGATCAAAAGTGGTCGCATTGGTTACGCGCATCTGACAATATAATCTCTCGTAAAAAATGCTTATTTCTACAGTTTTTTTTCTTTACTAGAGAATTGAACGCCTCTATAATGATTATTATTCTTTTATTTCTTCATAGAGAAAGATATATTTCAGTTCATGAAAATATTCTTTCGAGATTTTTGCGTCAGGACACTCAAAATGATTTAAAACCTCGAGAAAAGTAGTTTAGAAAAAATGTCCGGATGGATGTGTGTTAACATCTCGAAAAAATGCAAACTTCTGTATTTCTATAATTATTAGTATTAATGATCAGCATCAAAGTACGAAGTCTGCAGTTCCGAATAATTTTCTTTACTAATTGTAACAGCATTTAAAAAAAAAAAAGATTTCAGGTTAAGTATCAGAAAGAATTGATCAATTTGTGCTGCAACGCAATACAAAAACTAAATTTCGTAAGTAGAGTATGCATACCAAATTTGGTCATAATTCGCAGTGTCTTTCAAAAGTTATTGCTTTTTTACGGATGGTACCAGCAGACTTCCTAACAGACAGACAACAAGACAGAGAAACAGACAGAATAAATTAACAAATTCCTTTTTTCGTACGCTAGGGTACGGTAAACAATTACACTATACGTGATAATTGAATTTTTTTTGTATTGCAATACTTTTTCTCCCTACATACTTCGTATGCGATGATAGAGTAAAAAATTTATCGTTTACAAATAACTTAAAGCAAACTATAGTTATAAGCATTGCAGCCTATTTCACCTATTTTAAAGTAAAGAAAGAGGTACCCATCTTTACCATTCGAGAAGTTAATTTACGGTCGTTACATTTTTGAAAGTTTGTTTCTTAGTTTACTCAAACTACTCTTGAAATCCGCTCGCAGCTGTCGGCACTAACATCACATAAATGTTTGTAGTTATAAGTATGGTAATAATTTCGAGTTAAAAATCGACCTTTCTGCACAGTGTCTCGAGTGGGCTATCTGTGAGAAAATCGTGACTATGGAGTACAGTATGCCTCGAGGGCGTCTCGGTATGGCACCGGTTTTTGCCATGTACGAACGCTGCGAAGCTGGCATAAATATTAATTGTCCAAAATTACATGTAAATACGGGTGGATGAAGCGAAGGAGAAGGAATGCCAGGTGGGTTATGTCGCTGGCGCTGAGGGATAGAGTGAGGGGGAATAGGGGGGACAAGGGTGAGGATGCTGCGACGGCACGTGCATCCCAAATGGACCATTATTCCATCAGCGACGCAAACTGTTGGGTAACTCGGTCGAAGAGCCGAGAGCGAGGATGTCCTGTCGGTGGTGTGCTTTGGTGCTATGCGCCTCGACCTTTACTTCTCCGAGCGCGCGGACTCTGTGTGTTCACGACAACGAAGGATTCCTCTCGCTATGAACCAGTGCGGTACAGTTAGATATAGTATAGAAATATAGTTACTTCGTCGAGAGAAGACTCCGTTGCCAAAAGGTTCGATATAGTTTAATTTTTGTGTGGTACCGCTTGCCAGAAATAATTTTCTTCCCTGCCTCTCGCGCTCTGTGTGTGGCTTCCACTTTTTATTTTTTCGTCATCCTCGTCGCCAACGTTGTCGTTTGTCCATCGTTCACCGCAAACTCCCGGTGCGTTCTGACCACCCCCGCTTTATATATTTTTACCTCTTCCTCATTTCCTCTCTGTCCCTCCATCTTTTCATCTCTATCCTTCCTTCATTTATCTCATTGCAGCATTCTCACTCGCACTCTATCCGTTCCGCCATCTACCGTTCTCTCCCCAGTTCAGAGCATTCCCGGCGCGAGCCGGACGCGGAAGTCGCTCTCGTCCGGGTAGGGTTGATTGCTTGATTTCGACAAACATTTCCGTCCTTGTTCTCGTGGACCGTCGCGCGTGTGTATACGTACGCCAGCAACAGCAACGATGACGATGGCCAGTTACGCTCTACGCTCTCTCCACAACCGGCAGCACCAATCCTCCCTCCCTCCCCTCATCCACCTACAACCCTCTTGAACGTTATACACTCTGAATCGCACGAACGGTGGGCCGCGAATTAGGCTGCAGTCCAACCGGTCGGTTGGTCCTCCACCGCCCTGTTTCCGTTGTCGTCGTCCTCGTGCACGTTCTATCTCCATAGCATACCAATTTCCCCGCACTGCCGCTTTCTATCTCTCTGCCCGAGTACGTACTCGTCGCTTCTTAATCGCATTAAAGCCGCACGACGACCACTCGTGGTAGCTGAGCTATACCGGACTTTCTTCGTTCTCTCGATCCCCCAACATACCACTGAACTGGAATGTCCCACTATTGTTTCTGCTGTTCCTATTCCACTGTGGAAAAGGGATGAGGACATCGACGGGCAACGAAAACGTGACGACTCGAGACACCGTTTCTACCCACGCGTCTAGTTTCGTCGTCTCGAGCACAATTTCCATCGCCCTCTGTAATCGCATTGGCCGAGTAAACTCTCTTTTTCTTTTGTTATTGCTCACTTTGACCGGCGGGATGAAAATCAGGATTTCTTTGCTGTGGTCGTTGCAACTTTGTTTCTGCTAATATGTTTATTTTATTCTCTGAAATTCCAACGCGGCTTGTTTGTTCTATATCAGGTGAATTAATAAAAGAAATCTTACCGAAAATGTAACGTAGAGTTCAAAGGTTGCGATCGAATTTACTTCCTTACAAATAAATGAAAGAAAAAACAAAGTCAATTGTCACCCATTGTATGTTCATTTTTCGGAAGAAATTTCGAGTTGAATTTATCAATTCAAAGGAAGTAGACCCTCGAATCAGTTCAAACACGGCGACAAATTGATTAAAAATGAAGTAGTACGAGATGTTCTCTTTCTCCTATTTTCGTTGCTCTTCATTTTTTGTTTCTGTCTGATCGCTAGGGTGTCTCGGTTGATCGAACGACTGGGTAATTTCGGGAAACTTATTTTCATTCGTCGTCGCGAACCCCTGGTGAGACGAGAATGAGAAAGAGTGAGTCAGGAAAGCGCCTCGACATCAGACCCATTGAGCGCATTCGGCTCAAGCAGAAAACCAATTATTCACCTGAATTGATACTAATCGACGTGACGGTGCGTACGGGTCCTAATCCTTCTCTCTCTCTCTCTCTCTCTCTCTCTCTCTCTCTATCTCTATCTCTCTCTCTATCTCTATCTCTCTCTCCTTTTTCATTCTCCCAGAATGTATCAAATAAAAGTATTTAACGAGTTGTAATCCGCCATTCTGTAGTCTCGTTGAATTATCGTTACTTAATAATAATCGCTAATTTATAATAAACAAGAAAACACAATAATTGTTTCTTTATCTCGTCGAATGCAACCCTTGTGAATGAACACAATTATAAGTTTATTCCATATGAAGATATACGGAAGGACAACAGCGATGATAGACTTAGAGAAGAGGCCAAGAGCGTTAAGGAAACGCGTTTCTGCCGTTGTTGGGGAGTAGAGGGTTCGTTGCCGTGGTGAATGATAGTATGGAGCGAGGCAGTCTCACTGTCTTGACAAGATCGTGGCAAGGGACACAGGAGAAGAAGCAGGGTTTGAGGATAGTACTGTTAATATGGAAGGCAGAGAGGATGAAGGAGAGACTATCACGGGACGAGCAGAGGATGTGCTCGCGGCGCATTTCACGCAAAGTTCTCGCGCGAACCCGTCCGTCGAGTACGTATACTACATATATCTACTGTGTAGTCTAGCTGGTTGGTACAAGTTTTAGCCGGAGGAATATAGCAAGAGCTTTCCCGTCTTGCCGCGCCACACCTTAATAGATACCCGCTACGGGTGCGGGACACACCTCTGCGACTGTGCTACCCTCTTCTCTGCTCCTTCAGACTTCCCGCTTGTTCAAACCCTTAGCTCAAGCTTCCCTTCGCATTCAACTTTGTCGGATCTGCTGGACGCCTTTCTATCTTGCTTTAACGATATCCATGACAAGTTCCTACGAGAATTAAGGTTCGATGGGTAAATCGCATCTCATTCCTTCGAAGCGGTAGGAAGCCACTGAGGTCACCGAGCTACTGCTTGACACTGCCAGAGGGCCCACGGTGAACGCGAAGAACGGATCTTGCTCAGACGCTGAGCAAATTCATCCTCTGGGTAAGGGCTTCCATCGTGAGCGACTTTGGCGGTACGGTGTACCCCCTCGGGCTGTATAGACACCTAAGATCGGGCAACGTATAAAGGACTAACCCACCAAGGACTTCTACAAAGATTGCTGTTCCTCCAGGACTTCCGTCAGACTCTAACTATATATGGCCAAAGTCTTAGCTCTCTTAAGTCTTTGGGTAAGTCAGTGGGACGTTTATGGACTAACTTAAATTAGAAGGTGAAAAATGGAGGTTTTTTTTAATAGAATATAAGATTTTTTCAATCTATGATTCTACAATATTCGCGTTTACACCTAAAATAATGTCAAACTTAAAATATTATGCAATGGCATTGACAGTAAAATCATATTTTCATCATATTACATTAGAAAACGATTGATTACCATGTTTGTGCGTTTCGCTGGGAGATGATTTTAGATCACGAAAGACGTGATAATGAGCAAGATACTACTGTCACGCTCTCGCTCACGTACTTCAAACGAAATAGTACTAAGCGTAAACATCAGAGTTGGGCGCGAAAGGAAAGTGCAGTTGTGGAAAATCACTGATTTTTAACGCAAATGTTCCTTCCTCACGGAGAAAACATTGCTATCGTAAAAAACTTTTGTTTCGGATTTTTTGAATTCGTGACAAGTACGATATCATGAAATCGTGTCATAACACATGTGAACGATATGACATTAAGGTCGTTACAACATAGAACAATACCAACGTTAAATAGAGCGAAAGATCGTTAAGTAAAATCTCATAAGAATCAATAACGGACTTAACATTTACGTACAAAAGTTCTTATTTCAAAAAAGGAACAAAGGAAGACGAAGAAGCCTTACGTTTTTTTTTTTTTATGAGGAAGCCAGAGTTCACTAATATATTTTGAATTAATATGAAAAAAAAAAAAAGGAAATAATGAGTAAATGTAATTTGCAGAATTTTCATACGATGTAGGAAACTTGGAAGTTCGTCCCATTTCACTTTACTATTCATGATTATTTGTAATCGCATATCGTCATCGTTGAGTTGAGAAGGAGGACGAGTGCGCCACACAACGTCTTTGACGAAGGCTCTCGTCAGCTTATTCTTGGGTAAGAAAAACTTTTCAACTGAGAAATCTCCATGATTGCGCATTGTCGTACCAGTGACGAAGGCTGCGAAGATGATGGTAGAAAAGGGAGAGGAAATGAAAAGCGGAGCAGAATCTCTTGCATTGTACCTTCTAGAAGGATGAGAGGCTTTCAAATAACCAGCTACGCTTCACGCCCTGCAAGCATCGTCGGCTAAACCTTATTTCTATTTTTTAATTTTTTTTATTATTTCTCTCTTTCTCTTCTTCCTCTTAAGAAGAAAACATTAAATAAGAAGAAATCGAAAGGGTAAAGAGTCAGAGCGTGAAGGTTTCAGAGTTAGATTATTTATAGCGTTGAGCTCTTCTTATATTGTCGAGAGATCTTAGGCAATGGTTAAAAATGATATCGAGGATAGTTATAGGAGAGAAAAGTACGTGACCTAAAGGTTACGCTTTTTGTTCCTTCCAGAGTCTCCTTAACCAAAAAAAATTTTCTCCATCGTGAAAACAACCGTGAGTCGTTAAGAACACTATCGAGCGATGATTGTTCAATGCGAGCGATGCCCTTTAGGGGTTTGTCCAAACGAGTTTGGGTGACTGTCGTTTTCGCAGATACCGTGTGAAGGGTCATCGTCGCTTCCTTTCGACCGTCAAAAGAACCAAGAGACTACGGCGTTTGATATAAAAAAAATGAACGGACATAGCTCACTTTATGGTTAGCGCCTTGACTGTTGACCCTCCAGGCACTTGAGTGTCTCGAGGGCTATCGTAGAACCATCGAGAATTGTCGATGAAAGACAACGATGAAACAAAAGTGTAGTGGAACAAGGAGAAACGAAAATATACGTAAGATAAGAAGGGCAGAAGATTCGAAGAACAGATTATTCATGTTGGGGGCTTAAATAAAGCGTAGGGTGAAGGAACGAAATGAAATTCTGTATAACAAAGAGTATCCTTGGTCGAACTGATTATTCAGGAAATTATTCGGTGTAATTAAAATGCAGATAAGGCACACAAATCATCGAAATTTTTCCGTGCCCTCGACGAGGCGGAAAGTCTCGCTATGCATATAGCGAGACGCACGGCAGACTTTTGTGATAATATGAGAGAAAGATCTATCCGCACCAAGAAAGTTTAAAAACCAAATCTATCCCGCTATTTTATATATACAATATACGTATTCAGCAGTGTATCGCGAATGAACGATGGAATGGAATATACTTTGAATAAGAAACGAAAGAGAAAGAATATTAAACCAGCTTGTACAGTGCAAGCGAAAAGGCAGCCCCCTGAGAGCAAAGCTCGATCAAGTCGATATAGTATAAAAGAGAAGCATAGGGTAAAAAATCATTGAGTGATAAAGAGGTTTTCTGAAGATCGACGACCTGATTGAAGGGTGGGTCCCTGACTCGTTTTACCAGTCCCCTCATCCGCCGCACATATGTAGTTTCCCTAATACTATATATCCTATACCATAGTCAAGCAGAGGCACCCAGTACCACTCGGCGAAATATAAACGGTCGTCCGTCGTCCTGATCGAGCGAATTGATAGTTAATTACCGGGAATCAGGGCTCCCGGTGGCGGTGGTGGTCGTCGCAGGATAACGGATGGGACGGCCCATTGCTGTAATTCACGCCGAACGGATTTTCGTGTTCCCTCTACGATGGAGGGAGGAGTAGAAGGACGGACAGGAGGTATGGCCGACACATCGGTGGTATATCTCAATGCCGAGGCTACTGGTGTTCCTGCTTGATCGCACAGTGCGCGTTTCAGAATGAAGCACGAGGCGAGACGGCGAGATGGAGACCGCGCCCTTGCCCGCGATGACGACGCGTCCTTAACCTTCCGACACTGAATATTTAACCCCACCAGAGAGAGAGAGAGAGAGATAGAGAGAGAGAGAGAGAGAGAGAGAGAGAGAGAGAAGAAGGAGACAAAGTTATGAAGGGGAAGTGATGAGATGTAGAGCGAACCCTGAATGAGAAGAGGAAGAGGACAGTGAAACCGTACACGCTTCAACATCGCACGAGCTTTCCTCTTCCACGGTAGCGGTTATGGTCTCTACCAAGACCCGTTGCTTCAAAAATTCTCTCGCCCTTTCTATCTCGTAGAATCTCAAGACGAGACGAACACAACATGAGACAAAGCAAGGCAAGCTTACACGACGCGTTCCATTCTCTTTAGACACACCGTCGAATCGAATCCCATGAAATTCCCCTCGTGAAACGTGAGGCACGACAAGTCGAGTGCGTATCTCCGTAACGCACTATTCTGTCTAGGTTGTCATAGAAGATTGGTTCAGATTTTCGTGTACGATGTCCCACGGATCGTGATCGTTTGACCCGATCAATCGCATCGCGATGGTGTACACAATATGCTGTACGTATTTTCGCGTATGTCGTTGCTCGATGCACAACGATACGAATTCTCGACAAGCGAATATGAACGAGGGTTTTCCAACGACGTGGATAATTTACTCTCGGCGCGATCATACTGTGCGGGCTAGAAATAGGTAATTATCTCAATCGCCCGTGTACCCGATTCTACGATACACCAGATTCTCATAATCGTCTCTCATTTTGGAGTGACTAATACACAGCGAACTAGCATTTAATTAATGAACGCGTCAATCGTCGAACACGGTCGGGTGTGAAATCACTAGTGCTACTGCGACCGTCGGTACTGATGATAATGTCGATGCGGTGTGCATAACGAGAACCAGAGTGAGAGAAAGATATATATTATACATTTATGTATATATGTAGAGAGGGTGAGAATTTCAAATAGAAAAAGTTTCGCCAGCTCGAAAATCTTTATATAATTGTATACAATTCCATTAATGGAATTGAGCAGGTAAGTGTAGAAGAAAAATTGAGGGAATAAACAAAGAGAGGGAGTTGAAGAGAGAAAGAAAAATAAATAAAAGAAGGAGCACCCTAATTGCAATAGCTTGGCTGGTACAGTTGGTGCTGTTGGTATTTCTGTCGGAGATAGCCACGTTCGTGACTGGATCGTTTCGTCCTGGGCCGTGAGCACGAAAGAGGGCGAGTTGAAGGGTCGGTCTGTTTCCCGGAATTTTCTATATATTTTTCTCTTCGTTCGTTGAGCCTTCACCGTCTCGTCCTTCTTCGCTGGCCTGGCGGGCAGCTTTGGACGGTTTCCTCGTCGTTCATCACATCGCCCCGCTTGAGTCACCGTAAGGACGCGACTCTTACTACGTCCTTCTTGAGTATACCGGAGCAACAATAATTAATTTTCTTTTAATTCCTGAGGTTAATGGATCGGTTCGAGTCACCATCCGGCACCACGCAGAGTCTAATACAAGAGGGTGGGCCAGCTGACACTACGAACTGGACTCTACTTGGAGAGTCGAGAAAGCAACCATCACCGGAGGCGGAATCTTTTCACGTTTCATACATTCAGGAGAAAATAATTTGGAGGTTATCCGTCCATTTATTTAATTATTGTCGCTTCAAAAGAGTATTTCAAATCAGATCGAATTAGGATTCTTACAGAGTTGAGCTATAAACAAATGAGAACTGAAGTATTTGTAAATAAAAACAGAAAGATTATTTGCAATCAGTGTGGTTTATTTATTATTCTTTTGCTAATCCAACCGAACGCCAATTGACCTTTTCTGAAATTGCCATTCATGTGTTCCTATAATAATAAATAATAATAAGTCACTATTATCATTTTTCTATACTACGTACACATGCTGCGATAACTTATACAATGTAGCACACATCTGACTAGTGCGTGTTGATGTAACAATATTGATTGTTACCGCAGTAGGGAATGCGATGGAGGGATCAATTCTGGTTTCCGACTACTTTTTTTTTTTCTTACGTTCAATTTTTTAGCAAAATAAATTATATCCATTACTCAATATCTGTCTAATATTCACCAATAATCGTTTGCCAATATTATTAACTGCAATTTATTTTGCTTCATTAATTCTATAGAGCTCATAATTCGATTTATAATCTATCAATTAATACTGGTTAACAAATTGTTAGTAAGTTATGTCCCAGCCAGACAGTGGTAATGAAGTGGCAAAATGATTACACGACTCTTTAACCGTCAAGCGCTAACGAGGATGCATTGAAAATGTTCCCATCTTGCACGAAGAAGAAAAAAAAAACCACCATGCGACTACATAACACGTGTCCTTATTCCAGAACTGTCAGCCCGGTTACTCACAGCTATCTCCTTTCTGTTAATTGCTTCATGCACATGTTTCTCATCCTTCTCACCATTCGTCGGGTACCTAGCGTGTCCCGTAAAACACTTCTCCTTCGAAACTCGTTTAATTCATCGCACATAAGGGTGTCGACGATCACGCGATTACACTAGCTTCTCTAAATGCTCCAGAATGTATAGGAAAAATATATAAATGCACCGAAAGTTAAGGGTGCGAACTGAGACTGTACGAACGTTCTGCAACTCTCGGAATAGGGAGGCCTGTGTAAATAATTGAGCGACTCGAGAGGAGACTTGAATTTGCAGCGTGAGCCAGATACGAAGCTCTTCTTATCGCGTACTTTATGCAAACGAGGGCGCAACGCGTTAAAGCGAGGGTGCGTGCGGAGAGAGAAAGGGATGAAGAGTCGCAGAGGTCACAAGAGAGATCGTTCGCGAGAGTGTTTGTCTTTAATTCGAGCCTGAAATTCTCCGACTGAATACGCAAGTCTCGAGTCCTTCACTTTCTTCCTCAAACGGTAATATGGATTGCAGAACTCAAGTTTTTTTTTTTTGACAATTCGGATTCTATTCTGCCTGTCAAGTTTACATTTCAAGGCAGTGGCACAGTCTGGTGACGCAATGACTTTACGTTGAATTTAGTAATAAGCAAGGGGTGGAAGAACCGCTTGATTAAAGGGAGCTGCCCCGCACGTGTAAACAACTGTACGAGTCAAGAATAATAAATACTTTGCAGCTTTTCTTACTACATATACTTTTACATTCTCGCTCTTTGTTAAGGCCGAAAAACTGTTGGAAGATTTTATCACGTTCTTCATGCAAACGAGTTGAGGATAAATTGCGTAAGGGCTGTTGTGACAGTGATGCTGTCAAATAAAAAAGGAAGAAAAAATCATTACGATCCTAAGGAAGGACGGTACAATACCATCAATCGTAAGAAATTTGTTTCGATGAGCACATTCGAAAGTCGTCTGTTTTTAAATCGACTCTTAACTTTTATCGATATCCTGTGGGTTGATTGGTTGAAGTCGTGTGCTAGAAAATAAAAGCACTTGAAAGATTTGATTTAAATACCAATGGTATCTTCCTCTGATATTTCATTGTTTCGTCGAAAATGTAACTTTTGTTCAGCATGTAATATTCTGTAGACAAACGAAATTATATGAGCAAATAAATCGTCATCGATTACCAGAAAATAAAAACGTTCTAAACGTCTCAACTACATATTAAAGCAATTTCCTCTGTTTCATTTTTTTTTAAATCCCTTTATGAATATCAAATTTCTGTACCAACAAGAATAGAAGAATAAATTCCAGATTCGTGTGCACTGGAAGGGTAAAATACGACTTTATTCTTGGTCATGAGTAAGGGAGAAAGGCATAGCATCGAAAAAGAGAGAGAGAGAGCCCGTTCAAATGAAGTGTTGAAGAGCTCTGCCAACACGAATTGCGAGCGTGGAAAGTAAAACGCGCTTTGAATCGCAAAACTACAAAGGCCTCGGTGTGCCATTACCGTTCTCGTCGCTGCCGCCGGGCTAATTTGTCTGAATGAGCGAACGATAGACTATGGGGGTTGTTCAGTGGTGATGAGGCGCTCGAGGCAGCAGGCTGTGTTATAGCTATAGGACAGCCCATGGGACGAGAGGAGAAAAGCGGGGAAGGGTTAGAGCGGCAGTTGGCTCATGGTACAGTAGTGCACGGCGCGTTCGTATTCGGACCTAATTCTGGATAAACACCCTTTCATTATTTCCGGCCTAACCCGCACACGGAGTGCCACCGCATTTGAAGCGCGCTGCTCTTTGTTCTCCGCGTCTTTCTCCTTGTTATAGTCATCCGTCTTCTCGAGAGTTTCGATTCTCACCGAGTCCTCTCGACGTTCGTAGATTCAAACGTATCGACTTTTCCCCTCGACGCAACACGTGTGCAAGCATCTCGAGTGCTCATCCGGATTTTATCCGATTGCCATACATATTCTAATCCGACTCGTATAGATAAATATAAATATATATATATATATTTATTTATCTATATGATTGCTGCTGCATCGAACTCGAAGAGAACTCTACTGCGACTCTGTGACGAGTTTATCTATCGTGCAACAAGCGAATAATAGGCGAGGTGGGCGCGCATCGTCGAGCAACGAATAATCAATGCACCGGAATAACGGAAATTCTGGGTCTCATGTGATTCCCAGGATTGGTAGCGAGGGAGTGATGCGGGAGGGAAACAGGAAAACGCGTATGCCTGGCTGCATACAACAAGAATCTCGTTATCGATGTTTGTATGTAATTCGAGGAATAATGATGACACATCGAGCTTCGCGTCCCTCACTAACGAATTAAGCCAATTTCGATGATATCCCCGCGTGAGCTCTGTGCTCTGCTTTCCTTCTGCGTACGTAGGTACAGTTTCCATAGCTTTGCGAGAACACCCCCCCCCCCCCCCATCCCGAAATATTCGTCAATACATACAGATATACAAAATATATGTCTATAGAGCAAAGCAGATTCTACACAGTGCTACGGTATAGATACTGCTATGTGCTCTGTTCTCTCGGGTTGCACTATTATGTACGAATATCCGAGAGGTAGAACGCTATAGATAAAAAGAGAAAGCGCGACGAAGCGAGACAGATGGTATGGGAGGAAGGCTTGTAATAACAAAAGAGAATACAAGGGCTGATACACGACGGAGGAAGAGCGATTGGCCGTATGTAAGGTAGACTGTGGACGCTCAGTGAGTACCGATGAATCAACACCATTTTCTCTTCTCACTTTTTCTCTTCTCTTTCTACTGAAGTGTTCGGTATTTTCATTCCTTTTCATTCCGATACAACACAATGTCTCTTATCCGATTTGAAGTTATCACTTATATTGTTTTCGAAATGATATCATATTTTCAATTCAATCTATTGCCGGAACGAAGTTTAAGGATGAACATTTCTTCGACGGTATTCCTCCTAATTCTAAATAGAAAGTATTCCTTCCGATTCTCCAATGGGAGAGAGTGTTGAGATAGTAGACAGACCCGTATAGTTCTTGTAACGAATATTCCAGTGTTTGCGTGTCACCATCCGTACGACTGGTCTCGTGATATTTCTCTCGATGCACCGGCTGACTGGAAACCGCGATACGCAGACAGTTTCCGATCGATATACATTGCGCACGAGGGCTTTTGATTTCATTAACATGGATCGCGCGCGTGGCTACTCCCTCTCGTACACGCTTAATGGTGAGACCGAAGCGGCACGTTGGCGAGCCGTGCTTCCTGTTGCACTGTCCGTATAATATACACCCCTGAGAGCCGCTCGTCGCTCTCGAGCAATCCTCGGCTGACTCGCCTACAACGGACGAGAGCATAGGTCGTTGTCATTGTCACAGCGCTGAAGAGCCTTCGATTTCCGTGGTGTGCTCTGTACGCACGACATGAGCCACTCTGACAACATCAGTAATATCGCTTGTGTATAAAATCCCTCGTTAAATTGTGATGGAGGAAGGGAAAGAGGCGGTGACACGTGATATTCTTGTGCTTACACAGCCACGAACTCTCGTTTCATTATTTCTGGCCCAGACTAGTCCTTTCAAAGGCCTTTCAGAATTATATAGCGCTAGCAGATTTTACTTTGGTTAACGCTCGCTGCAGCTTTAAAATTCAAACAACGTATCCAAGGATTCCTTTTTTCAGGACGTGGTTTGTTTGTAGCCAAACCTTTTCAAACACGTAATCAAAACTTCTTACTTAACATCAAATAAATAATACATGTGATTACATTTTTCCGTTGCTTTAATCATTATTCGACTGCATTAGGTGAAAAAAAAAACAATTGAAGGATTGAAAAAAAAAACATGTACCGTCTACAATGAAATTGGTGTTGAGGTATCGCAGTTTTTTTACCGAATTTGTTTTTACGATGAACCTCGGGAAGGTAACCAACATTGCATCTTACGTGAATCGAGGTTTCTCTCTAAAATACATTGCTCTGACAAATATAAAGATGTCAAGAACTGACTAACGGTATATGTGAGAAACAAGACACACTATCGCTGATGTCAAAATGCATATTTATCTAGTTTAGATTGTTAAGAATGCATCAAACGCAGAAAAAGAGTTAAAATTGGGAGATTTTTCTTCGTTCTATGTACCTTCAGGTATCGAATCTGAAAAGAATTTATGTACTAGTAAAACATTGCTCCTTACCGCCCGTGGCCACCCTGAGCTAGGTCGACATCTTTATTATTGGCTGAGATATTGTAAGAGAACTCCATTTTTCTCTCAGACAGGGCCAAATAAATCATACTCACAACGCAGTGAAGAGACAATAAGGTTACATTTATTTATTACTTATAAAGACCAAATCACGCTCGAAAAATCTCTACAAATCGCACATCTCTAACGTGCGCTCACCTAGTAACGACCGATTTACATTTTTTTCTCACCACGACTTTTTCTACTCCGGGCCGTGACGTTCCAAAGGGCCCAGTGCAGTATGTACTAAACAAATGTTTTTTTCCCCATTTTAAAACTTGGGCCGTCCCTATGAGAGTTCCACTACTGAATATTATACATTAAAAAAAACAAAATTTCTTATCTTACTTTGAAATAGTATATGAAAGAAATATCTTAATAAAACATCCTTAGACGTGTGTTCGCTGCTTCCCATACGTCATTGTGTATCGTCTTTACGTATTTTAGAAGCCTGGAATGTCCGCTTTCGAATATCAACATTTTTTTTAACATCTTTTGGATATCATATGAGCCTCTGTGGCACTGATCGTGATGATGAAATATAACTTTCTTTTCCATGTAGTGAGGTTTATAAAACTTCATCTTTTTCATCTCGTAGAAATGTCATTAGAATTCTCGAGCCTATAGCTTCAAATTTCTGTCCCTCCATCGCGACTGCTAATGACGCTATTTCACACACACTCATGGCGACTTAGTCAGTATAGCATAATAGCTCAACGGCATTCTAATCGAACAAAAGACGAAGAGCGTACACTATCGCGCGGGCTTCTCGGTCCTAACTGTGAAGTCTACTCTTGAACTTCGTGGTCCATTTCGGAAACTAAAACACGGAATGTTTCATCGAATCTGTTTTTCGTTGAATCTATACCGCTCCAAAACCAAACAAACTGTCATAAAAATATAATTCTGTACCATCTCATGGATGATAAATCGCAAAAATTGGCGACGACCTTGGGAGTTACCTTTTAACTTTCAACGCCGCAAAATCTTCGATCTCTCTCTCATCGAATTTAAACTCCGTTCCTTTCTTTGTCAAATAATATAGCGGTTACGCTATCAACGAGAACCCCTCGATGAACTTTCTAAAATGAATATATACAATGAAGCTTTGTACCAGATAACGCGGTACTGCAGAACCAGTTTCAATCAGAATAAACAGAGCTTCATAAATGAATCCGTGAAATCGAGTCCGAGCCGTCTTAAGCCCGAACGGCATCTCAAGTTACTCGCGCTGCTCAACTAGAGTGAGAAATATTGAATATACATCGGCTTAAGGGGTACGACTATTATTTTCGAGTCAACACTAATGACTAATGATTTTATACAATTATTGTTTTATAATAATTATTAGTATCATTATAGATAAATTATTCATAAATATATTGACAGAATAATTTAAGTGATTTTTTTATTTCGGCCCTGCTCACAGACGCTTCAAAACAAAAGTTGAATAAATATTTACAAACCAAATAGGTGTAAAATATAATGAAAACGACAAAAAAATTATGCTTCTGATACAGCCATGAAAATCACATACGAAGAGTCTATAGACGCAACACAAATTCGTCGCTAGTAGTGAAACTGACTGCAAAAGAGCCTCGGAACGAGTGAACGCGCATAGATAGAAAAATAACAAAAATGGAAAAGCTACGAGAAGCGAGAGAATGAAAGGAGATGTGACTGCTTTTCGTTTTGGCTCTCTTTTTCCTTGCTCAACAGCGGACAGCCGCTTTCCTTTCTAAACCCCCCCCCCCCCTGCCTCGTTCCGCTCTTTCTTTCATTCAACCACCTTTGTCTATATCCCTGTAGCACCCTCCCGCGTGGAGTACAACTCTGCAGCGGCACCCTCCGCGTAATCGATCAATTGAAAATCGCTTGAACGACAATCGATTTCGAATCAATTGGAGCCACAGTGTAAAACTAACTGGATACGTATTTCTCTGCCTTTCGCGTTTGTTATCCCTCTTTCTGATGCTTTCTCCTTTTTTCCCTAAGCCTCTGCATTGCTCTCGCACTCTCTCACGCGACTAGTTGTTCCCTAAATCGAACCGTCTAGCTCGCTCAGCCTCTCGCGTCGCTCACCGAACTCGACCTCCGCACTTCCAATCACTCGTCTCTTTCCACTATCTCCACTCCCTTACGCGTTCTCTCATGTTTTCGTTGGTCCCCCTTCTACGATACCCTCCGACACCCCTTTCAGTCTTTACAAGTCCTTTTTGTTTTCCGTCGGTCGAACACTGCGGTCACGGTTCATTCCATTCACGTCGTTATTTAAATTTCATCTGACAGAGAAGACGAGGAGCATTTATAAGTTTTCAAATGGACTTTATATTTTTTAATTAAATTTCGCGCTGAGCTAATGCACGCAACAGTTCATATTGTTCACATTAGGACACACCTGATAGCTCTCGTCTTCTTCCACTTAGTCACTACTTCTGACGGAATTACTTTTTCACTACTGCCATAACAACATATGGCTGATAACTTGTTTATGCATCGTGGCACAGCTGGGTGATCAGATTAATTGGTATAACTTATGCTAATGCGTGAACAGCAAAATGTATAACTTGAGAGGCTCAACGAGCTGTGCGATCCTTACTTTGTTTACGCAGTCAACGCCACTGTTTACGCATGTAGCGCCGTTAATCGGTATATCTTAAGCGAACTGAGTTTAATAACTCAGAGTCCGGTTTTTACACAGGGCTCGCTGAGCCGCTCATGTTTTACATTTAGCTGCTTATGGCTCATCAGATAATCACAAGTTATATAAATCATAGGATATACAAATTAGTTTAATGAAACAGAATACGCCAGGGTGCGTAAACAAGGTAAGGACAATCACTCTGAATTATCATGCGAGTGCGTAGGGATGAATCGATCGCGTAGACAGAACGAGATCGTCATAACTTGCGTAAACAAGGTAAGATCCACTTCTACGCTTCCCTTCGGCGTACCGAGATTAATGAATGTTAATTCACTCTTAAGAGACTGTGACTATAAAAGATTTGTGTTGGAGCAATCGATCAATATTTCACGAAAGCTCATAACCACCGAACTCATAATAGTGCACCAAAGTATTCAAATCAAGAATTTTACAGCATTGTTTATCGTGCTTATGAAATTTCAAAATCATAACCATGATACAATTTCTGGAGCAATGTTACATAGATATAAAAATTGGTTCGTTGCAGACTCATTTCGGTATCAAAGAAAAAGGATTTTAAATTAGCGTATAGCGTTTCGATACAGGGCAGAAAGCGTCTTCTGGTAATCTACGAAGCAATCGAGGCTCTCGCAAAAGCTTGTCGATCGATCCCTTTGCTGCTTTTGTGAGGGGCAAACTGGTACCCTTAGTCCCGTGTAATGGATCTTTACTACAGCAACCCTCCTCAAAGCCATGGGATAAAATCGAAAAACTAATTAGCTAGTAACTCCGCGTGGGAGGTGGCGTACACTTCACAAATGCGTACTGATAGTGTACATACAGCAATGGACATGACTACAAATTCCTATAAAAAATTATTTACCGCGGTAAAAGGCTATTTTGTTTTATTTCATTTAAATATGTATTTTTAAATACTGATAACTTAGTGTTACGTACTAGCCATATTTCCCTACGTCTAGAATTCTAACCTGATTTCGATAGGAAGTACTCTAGATGTTTACTACCAAAAACACCTAATTGTTTCTACCAACTCGTATCCGCTTGCGAATAGTCGCAAGCAATTAACCTGCCTATACCTCTTCTAGATATTTCGTATATTATATCGTTCAGGCATTGATCATTCAGTCACATCGAATGTAAATATGTCATTGCTGCATAATCGTACCCGCTCATAATAAACTGTGAGCGTTGCTCGCTACATTTTAAACCGTTTTCGCTTTGTGAGCGTCTTTAGGACGCTTAAGTCGCCACACGCTCACCCATCCATTCTTCGTTTTTTTCATAATTTCTTTCGTCAGTGTTCGATCCATCTTCAAATAATCGATGATAAACGTCATTCTTACTTCAAAGTGTAAGTCAATTGGTCCTCGTCATAGATGATGGCGATCGCATAATTGTCCCAAGTATTACAGCAATGACAATTATCGAGTACGTATCTGCAGTCTAATTCTTGGGGTTTGCTATTAATTTATATAAAGTGTTGCGTTTATTTTTCATTGACATAAATGTCGGTTTAATTCGATAAATAAATCAGTAAATATTTTATATTGTGCGATAGTTTAAAATACTGATTTCCGTAACTAATCGAGCAAGAATACCTTAATAAATAAAATATCTCTCGTGGCTCAGCCTCACTGGGACGTAACACTTATCAACGATGCAATAGTGTCGTCATATATGTTACAAAAACAGAATTACCAACTGTGTAATAATGCCGGTCCCGATTATTATCCAGAAAGTGTGCAACACTGGCCGGTGTGTTATTCGAGATAAGAGTGTACGAGGGATATTTCAACGAGCAGGTGCAGGTGCGTTACTCGGGCTGTAGAAGTCTCGGCGGAAAACGAGTACGAACGAGAAACTTCCGTCTCGGGTGAGGGCGAGAGATTCATCGCTTCGTTTTCGCGAAAGAGCTAAACTGGGAAGAGTGCCGGCGATGAAAAGAGGAGCCTGGTCTGCTACGGGTGGTGCTGGCACGCTTTCTCGACTGCAAGACCATCGGGCAAAGCCTGGCGAAGCAGAAACGTGGATAGTCGGATACCGGGGGTGCACTAGAGCTGGTGATGGTGGATCGTTGAAAGGGGTATACGCTCCGCAGGGAGGAGAACTTAATGAAACGCGTCTGACGAATAGACCAACTAATTGTATCTGAGGGGAATTAATAAAAACGCCTGACGGTTGGCGTTCAGCCGAGAGAAGAGAAGTAGAGGGGGGGGGGCAAGAAAGATGAGAGGTTGGGTCGCTTTATACCTCATTCGTTTATTTCATTTTTCCTCAAAGGGCCGTCACGTTTCTTCATTATTTTTCTCGTTCCTCTTCGCGGGACGTAGCGTCACGGAGTAAGAGACGAACCGTTCGTAAAGCGCATTTGGAGTTTTCGAAACGAGTTTGCAACTGCCTCTTCTTCAGGCAAAGTGATCGAGACTGAACGAGACCAGACGAGACTTTGTCTGGTCTGGAGCGGTCAAGATCAAGACCGGAACGAGTCTCGTAAGTCGAGACTATGGTCTCGACTTTTGAGTGAGTTAAACGTTTATAACTCAAGAACGGTTTGAGCTACAGCGCTCTCGTTCCGTACAGATGTTAAGCTATACAACCCCTTCATTCTACGCAAATTTTGTCGAAATGATTCAAAAATTACAAATTTTACGGCATTTTGAAATTTTCAAAAAATGTCTCTGATCGCTCTAATATCCCCAAATTTCAAGATTTCCTGGTAATTTTTTTCATTTCAATAGAGTATCATGAAAGGACGGTTTTTATTGAATTCGGAAAATATCGGTCGAACGATTCATATTTTATAAATTTTGTAATTTTTGAAAAATATTCGAAACGCTCTAATGTTTGCAGATTACAATATATTGTGTTGATTTTTTTTTTTTTTTTTTTAATAGAGTATCATGATTGTAGAGTATAACATTTTTTTTAAATAAAATAAAATTTGGTATAAAAACTTTATACCAAAAGTTTGAAGAGCAACGATCAATTTCAATCAATTTGAAATTCGTCGAAAATTTCGAAATAATGATCGAATTGCTATAATTTTTGCAAATTTCGAAAAGAAGAAAAAGATATTACTCAACCAAGCTGCCAACTGAAACTTGCAAATTGCTTCCTCGAGATTCCGCACGATGCTCAAAGCTTCCTCTATGAGAAATCTAAAATTAAGATTTAAGATCTCCTCGTAGAGAACATTGAGCATCATGCGGAGGAATCTCGAGAAAGCAATAGCGTGATTGCCTTTTCATTTTGTCCCACGATACACACTCGTCCACACATTTGCCCATACATCTGTTCACACACTTGTGCAAACATTCGTTCACATATTTATTCCCTCACACACTTACCAACACACTAGCACACTCGTTCACACGCTCACTCGCTCACGCATTTGCTCACTCAATTGTTTGCCTGCTCACACTTATTTATACACATATTCCGCACACATTTACTTACTGACTTGCCTATACACCCGCGCACACCAGGTAATACACGCCCACGCACATACATCTGTGTGCATGACCGTGTAGGTGAGATATTTTCCATTAAGAGGAAAAACGCGTAAAATTCAGTCAAGACTACTCGAGACTGACAATACCAACGAGACTATCGAGACTATTCGAGACCTAGACGAAACCGAGACCACGACCAAGACCATGAATTTGGTTCGAGACAACATAGAGGCTCAGTCTCGACTCGGTATCGTTTCGAAAACTGAATGACTGCCACGTTTGGCATCGCGCAAGAACCACATATTTCTCGCGTACTTCAAAATTCAATCGTCGCATTTTAGCAGCCACCACTAACCCTGGCATCTCTGCAGCATCGGTATTCTTTTTTAAATGTTTCTCTTTCATGTCCGTATATAATATAGGATATCTCTTTTTTCCTATTCCTCTTCCTCTTCGTCCACGGAAAAGAGTATTTGACCTTTAAGAATTGGCAAACGTTCTAGATGATTCAGAGCGCTATGTGTTCCATTCTGACTTCTAGTTTCCCGAGCTTGGCCCACAAGTGGATTTTTCTATTGTGCCTTGCAGTATTGCAAGGCACAATATCGTCGTTTCATCGGCCTCAATGTCGGACACGGACTTTCTCCCTGCTAAAGCCGAAAAATAATGGCAGTCAGAGCGAGACTAAAACCAAAAATAATCGGGCGCCGCCTGCTTCTCCCGTTTTAAATCACCGACGGAGATTCCGCGCACGGCCCTGTACCACGGCGTTCATCCAATGACCGATTCTCATTTTCTTTTCAACACTTTCGTACCCTCCGCACTGTTTGCTTCTACAATTCTTACTCGTTCTGCGTTCTCTTCGTTGAGACTATAAAGCTACCACCAACCCTTTAGGTAGCTGCCTCCCTATCTCTCCTGAGTGAGATAGAAAGCGTGAAAATACTCTCTCGCTCCTCATTATTTACCCTTAATTAGGGGCAATTAACAAATAATTAATTACGAAGCGGTACAGCCTGGAATAATTATTTGAAAACCAACACGTGGGAATATGGCGCCAACCAACCAGACAACCCGACGAGCCACCCACGGGAGTGTTTTCGGTTAGTCCAATGCTAGTTATGCCGGATTCTCTCTACAATTATAGCTCGCTCGAATACAACATCGATAGATTGCATAGTGCGTCATGGAGAAAAAAGTTCGTTTTAATAACAACAACAACAACAACAACAACAACATCAATAATAACAATAACAACAACTTCGTATTTAAACAAGAAGGTGCCGATTTCGAGCTCGCTGGTGGAGGAACGCACTGTGTTGATCCCAAAGTAAGGATACGAGTCCGATCTGAAAAATCGACCAGGCATTTCAATTACCGCCAGGCATTTCAAACGTCATCACATTCGCTCATAGTGTACCACCTTCATTACCTTGCGGTACACCTCCGCAAAGTGAGACGCATAGAACGCTGGTGCCACTCTGAAAGTCTCGCTACAATGTTGGTCCGGTATAGAAGAGGGGTATTTCAGGGTGATTCCTTGAACATTTTGCATCTACTTATTTGCATCTCACTGCTACCGCTGTGTTTCGCATTGCGCCAAACTCGAACAAATGTGGAAACCTCAGCAACCGGAAGCACAGGGTCACCCACTAGTTTCATGTGGATGACCTTACGCTCTACGCCCCCGTTGTATGAAGTGATTGAGTAGTTTCAACCTCGCTCATGCTGTGATTAACACCTACTCGCAGGATATTAGCGTGACCTTTGGATTGAACAAATGCGCAGTGGTTTATCTGGTGAGCAGAAAATCCGAATACCTTGTAGAGAACGCTCAGATCATGGGCGGACACGTCATTAAACACCCTGACGCTGGAAAGCCTTCCTGATACCTCTGTGTACCGTGGAATCACTTACAGGATGCTGCGGCCATTAAGCAAACTCTTCGTGGCAAGTATAAGCTTAGGCAAATTTGGAGTTTCCAATTATTTGAGCGAAACAAAATCGCTCAGCATTTACCATAATCAGTTGTCAAGTTTCAGCACTCAGCCTCGCGATAAAACTGTATAATCAACATTCGTCGTGTTTCCTCAATTACATTTTATTTTCAGAGTGTCTCTTTAAGTGCACGCTTTTTCATGTGCGCGTAGATGCGTTTTTACGAGAATCAATCATGAATAATTTTTTTCATAACATTAACAAGCAGAGCTGGACATTCAGTAATCCTGTTTCATCTTCATTAATCTGGCTTTAAATATCGCACCGTTACAAAAAGCCTACTACATCTTATGACACCTCACCGGTTTCTGATCTTTTTTGGTTATAGATCCCAGCTGAGACTCCAAAATGTATAAGGATCAGAGATAGAAGCGACAATTATCAATGAAGATCTACGTTTATTCGCGGAATTACAAGAATTAGTACAATATAAACCCAGAATTGGAGATGAGAATGATCGTCCACGCCCGCTGTAAAACATCTTCCGTATCTTCCTTTCTCATTTGATTCGTTGTTTGTTTTTTTCCGAGCCTTGACCACTCGTCAAAGTTACAAGTATTTGTTTCGCTCTCGTAATCTTCGACGCTACAATAATAAAAGATGTGTTAAACTGATCGAATAGAAAATTCTATATTAATATAACGCATGTACCAATGAGAGCTGGATTCTCGTACGTTTTGTATCTCACTAAATAAAATTGATTGATGTGATACTAGGTCGCCCCAGTCCCCGAATAAGAAGTATTACAATGAGGAAAAAACGTTCAGCGAATGCATCTGCCAACTAAGAAAAACGGCTGTTGAAATGACTTCCCTTTCTGCGAACAGTCCACGACTCCACTCCAACTCTTTGCCCTCATAGCCCTTCTTCGAGCGAAGCTCGTTCAGATCACGTTCGCGCACACCGCAACCAGCACAGTACTCCTCCTCACCCATACCCTCGATTCGCGCAGTAGATTTCTCTTCCTCACGCCAACGATCCTTTCTAACTCTCGATTTCCCTTCGTCGTCATTTCTCTTTTCTGTCTCATGCTCCGTCTCGCTCATGCTCCCTCTTCGATTCTTCCTCTGGCAATTACTATAAATCAGAATCGCAGTCAATATTTAATCCTCGTGGAATGGTGTTCGACGTCGGGACAGAGGACGAGTGGCGAAATAGGCGAGAGGGGGGGTGGGGTGAGAAACGAGAGAATCACGAGTGAGGAGGGTGAAAGCATAGAGAACAGAGAGCGCATGTAGCAGAGACCAAGCGATGACCAGCAGGCATGTTGGCTGCAACAATGCCGGTAATGCGATAAAATATACTATGTGCTGTCTCGATGGAAAGGGTAGATTCCGCTCGAACGAAAGAGGGAGACAGATGAGGTTGCAGAGGAGGATGAAAACGTAGCGAGAGAGGATGAGGAAAGGGTGGCCCCGAAATGTCCACCGTCCGGTGCTGACCATCGTTCGTTCGTTCTCCCATACCTCGACCCCTTCACCATTTTCCAAGCTTCCATCGCTAGTTTCGGCCGGTCGTACCAGATATTCGTTCATTCTCGGAAAAACGATGAAACGCCAAACGACAAGAACGATCGCTCTCCTCGCGAACAACCTAACTCTCTGGCGTGTAATCGCCGTAACCGATTGCAAAATCCCAGGGACTCACTGAACTGAAGGATGTATGAGAAATTGAAAAAGGGGCAGAGATAAGCATGTTCTGTGAGAAATATAGAGATCGGTAAGCACAAATACATGTAACACATCGCACATTGAATTTTAACGGATAAATTAAGAAATAGACGGAGAACACGTAAATTCAATCTTTTCAACAGAACTTTTATTTTATATATTTAATGAAGAATCGTTTGAGCGTCGTCGACAAATGAGGCAGCAAAATTCAGTTTGGATTCCCAAAGAGAAATTCAGCACGCTCGCTAACGCGTTCTTCCTCATTTAACCCGATAACGCGCAATACCCATTAATTTAATCGTCGACTCGGCTCGATAGTTTCTCGCCCTTATTCTCATACCCCAGCTATATCTTCTTCTTCTTCTTCTTCTTCTTCTTCTTCTTCTTCTTCTTCTTCTTCTTCTTCTTCTTCTTCTTCCTCTTCTTCTTCTTCATCCTTCCTTCACTTCGTTACTTATATATCAGTTTTGGTATTTCAATCATTTTCCAGCTGGTACACGAAGCGGAAGATACGTCGCGGGCGGGCGAAAAGTTGCCCTCGCCTCCGTTTCACCCGAAAAAGAGAAAGCGAAGAGCAGACGGAAAGTGAGTATAATGTCTTGGATGCCACAAACGTCGCGAGCGGTGTATCACAAGCATCGGGCTCTTCTTTTCCGGTTTCTTTTACCTCTTATTCATCCTTTTTTTGTTTCGTCATTGCAACACTACTTTATTCTGCTTTTGCTTCTTTCTCCGCGATCCCGCACCGGGTATGAAGCATCAAGTATTTACGAGGTGAATCGAGTTACTCGCGTGCCGCCTGGCTATAACCAACGGAATCGCAACAACTTCTGTTTTATTAGAGAGGCA
This sequence comes from Cylloceria caligata, assembly GCA_963942595.1. Classification (NCBI taxonomy): domain Eukaryota; kingdom Metazoa; phylum Arthropoda; class Insecta; order Hymenoptera; family Ichneumonidae; genus Cylloceria; species Cylloceria caligata. The sequence continues at coordinate 11,442,693 of OZ012710.1, read as the reverse complement.
GGGCCAACGACATACACACCACCTTCCTTCACTGTCCAATCCCCTGGAGCAACACAGTAGCGGCAAGTTATACCATCGTTATTGCTCTCATTGTGCTTCGTGACATTATTACTATCATTATTATTGCTATAGGCACGTAATTACGGTCCCGTTCCTGGCGTTCATATTTTTATACGTGGTCGTATACTCCTTGTCAACTTTGTTGCAAGCTCTAAGGGTTGAAGTCTCTGTTGTCTAAGGTACGCCAACCACTTTGGTACTTTAGTACTTGAAGTTTAAATTAAAAGCTTAGTCCTTGTCGAAAGGTGGGTTCTATAATTATTGTGCCGATGCAGGCCAACAAAAATACAGCGTGCAACGAAACAGCGTGACCCCATCGATCTTTCGTTAAAAGTCGGAGAAACTCATTACGATAGATGAATATTCGACAGTTCCCCCACTCTCCAATTCGCGAGATCTCAACCATCAGAGCCCGCGAGTATTTCTCATTTAATTACTTTTACCATTCACCTAATTAAATTTGGAGCGATTCACACTTTCTCGCGAGCCTTACAGCTTCCCAAACTTTTAAGGAACGCGTGTGTTCTGGCATCGTGTCCGTCTCACGCATGTGATCTATGAGTACAACCTAATAGGCTCACGATTTATCCATTATCTCGTGCAAGTAGCTTAAAACTCACGTTATATATTGTCATTTTTCTCTTTCTTTCCATAAAGAGGTTACAGATACCTCTGTCATACCTTATCTTAGTTTAATGATAAATTATTTTTATCACTCGAATGTAACGGAGAAAATTTCTTAGTTGAAAATAGAGAAAAAAAATCCGAGGGCGCTTCTCATATCTAATAAAATATTCTTTTCCCGTCAACAACAGAATCTTAATGACTGTAATTCCATTAAATCATTTTGTGGAGTTATCGAAACGTTATAACAGAAGAAGTTATAAATAACTGCAATATATCACGTTAAAATTAATATCTCCTCGTAGTGAATTCATATTTTTTTCTAACTGCATTGAAAACTAATTCATTTCTCGTCAAATAATCTATATCCATTAAGTCAGTATTCATTCATTGAATATAATCGAGTCTATCAATAGTTTAGATTAATTATCCAACATAATTAATCTGTTGTGAAAGTCGCTGGAAACATTAATCTCTTTAGTAATCGAAACGTTTATGCTTAATAGTAAACATAGTGGTTTTAACAAGGAAGTTTATTTATGGTGAATTTGGATGAATTTGAAGAAAAGATATTCTGAATAACAATTTTATCATTTATGTGGTAGAGCCCTTTTATACAACAGTGAACTTACTGCACATACGTCAATTCTACTTTGTAAAATGAATTCACAATGCTTTTTTCGTATATCGACGGCACTTTTCATACTACAATGTAAAACATATTCCGAAGTTTTAAACTCAAAGATATCATATTCCGTTAGAGATCTCACGAGTTAAATTATGTTTTCCATACGTCAATTTTTCTTTGGATAGAAACATATCCGCACTTTGAGCAGTATGGGAACGTACGTAGACATAGTAGAGTATACTCCCTGAATGGAGATGAAGAGTTGCGCGAGCGAGCGTGTAGGGAGTCATTGCGGCCGGAAGAATGGTTTCCGGAGGTGGGTTGCCATGCTCTCGCGCGGATAGTCATGTCCTGTGGGAAATCAGGAGGCAGTGGGCCTCCCCGGAATAAAGCCAAGCAGTGGCAGCAACGTTAGTTCACGAAGATCTCGACGGAGGTTCGCCAAAGTAGCTTGTCAATAACTTAAATCTCAATCGTAACTTGGTGCTCCCAACTGATTTCCGTTTCTCCGTGTAGATTGTCTCATGACGCTCCTTCCATGTGATATTCGTTTTAAACTGCTTGCTCTGCACTGCACAGACACTTCTGGATTCGGAATTTCACTTACTTTGATGACTCAATGCTACTGTCTCCAAAGTACTGAATGGTACTTTCGGTTAGTTTATCTTCCGTTAGCAACGTCTCAGCTCGACAAACCTCCATTTCCGTTCTTTTAACTATTTAAAAAGAATGAAATGCGAATGGAAAAAGATAAATAAAAAGAGATGGGGTCTGACGAGAAATAGTATTGCCCGGCGGAATTTCTACTACCTAACTTCACTTGCGGACATCACATTCGTCTCCAAAAATCTACCAACGTTTGGGGTGCGACAAAAATAGAGAAATTTCAATGATTCCTGTTACGTCCTGGATTTCAGGGAACGCAATTGATTCTCCATTTTGAGCCAGAATGCGCTGGCTCGGGACTGGAACACGGTTGGTGAGGAGCGGGTTTCATTAATAAATATTGAAGAACACTGATTCGCTAAAATGTCTGAATTATTAGGTATAAAAACAGTTGGATCACACTACATTAAATGTGTTTTGAAACAGTAATGGTTTATATTAACACAATTAATTAAAACAGTCAAATCACACGTGCGTGACGCATATTAAAACAGTTAACACAATTGTATATATAATAAGAGTCTTTAGCACCGCTATATATATTATAAAATATATATTTAAAAAATGGGTGATTATAGGTAAGTACGGGCCCGTACTGTTACGAGGATCGACCGTCGTGGTCGGCCCCCGGAGATGAACTAGCTAATTAAAATGAAGAAAGCAGTGCAGAAGGCACGCGTAAGAACAATAAAAATGATTACCGGGGCGCAGCGCGTCTCGCCGATGCGCCGCGTCTCGCCGGCCAGCGTGTGAACGCTGACCTAAGCAACGATGTATACCCAGTAGCGATAAGCGCTACTGGGTTGTTCTAGAAATATATGTATATGATAAAAATAGATGTATATGAAATAAAAAATTTTTATTTTACATGTATAAAAGGGATCGGAGACCCAGGACGTAACAGTTCCCATATACATATATTTTGGATAACTCTTACCCGGTTACTCAGTTTTCCCGTGTAGCTGAGACAGTTGGAAAGCAAGAAATACTTGGGGAACCGACATATATGTTTTCAGGTAGGTAATTTCACGGTGTTGCTCCGCATTAATGCGCGAGAACAAATCTAACCCGTGAGTTCAGTTAGCATCGAAGACAAGAATGAAGACGACTACAGTGGTTCTGGGTTAAAATGATAAATTTAAAATAAATATCAAGAAAAGAGATCCATTGCTGACGATCGTTCAATTAAATACACAAATTGTCTTTATCCACACTTCTCTTCTCATAATATCCTAAACGATTTAAACAATTCCCGACGCATTACATTATCGAAACTACAATTTTTCACCTTTCCCTTTAAATGGCGCGTGCTTGCTTCGCATTCTGTCTTTTTCAATGTGCGTTACAGACTGTAACTGCGTGCTCACGCTTGCACCGGTCTACGTTACACAGTACGAAAGGCATGAACACGTCTTTCATCCTGTCATCCGACGCCGGATTTCTCTCGGGAAACCATTTTTCTTACTCGCAGCTTGTAACTCCTTTTATTCCTGTCTCTCACTATTGCAATGTTCCTGATGTAGCACACACTGCTAGTCATGAATTTAGGATATGCTCGTTGTGATCTTTCGCCTGTACGGATACTCACGACTGACTCTCTACGACGTAAACTCTGACTCCGATCTACTTTCGCTGTCACTCTCCGCCTAAATCCCTCTTGTGATCTTAGGTAGAGCTACTATATTTCCATTAGATATAGGATCTCCTCTCAGAGAGATTGTCTAAAGAGATATTTCTGTAAAATATAAATTTGTATCTTCTAAATCTTATGGTAATCATATGAATATTATTATCTGTAACGGTAACGGCAATTAATTTATTGGCATTCAAACATTTCAACTAATATTTACACAAAAATATTCCAGGAGCATTTACATTAAAACCCTACAAGCGGGCTTGAGTTCACTTATTTCAATTCAACGTAAAAGAAACTGGTGACCAATAAAATAACAAACCATCGGATTTGAAGAAAAATTGGCACCTGGAAGTTGTTATGTTTACTGAATACGAATTAACTGGCTGAATTCAACATAGCCACACGAATATAATTAATAAAAATGAGCGATAAATGTATAGAGATTATACTAAAGGACCCCAATCTCTGTAATTGCGCACTATCACTATCACCGTGATGACAGTTTGTATTACTATATTGTAATAATTAGTTCGACGAGAGCAAGGCTGGCGATGAAACCTCAAACTATTAAATCTCGATGTATCATGGGCAGTTCTCCGTGTACATCAGCATAGAGACTCAACTTCTTTACTATTATATCCATGGAAAAATGCCATCGACCATATTAAGGTTGAATTGCAAATAAAAGCTCAATGTATGATGACAATGAGATCGACGCAAAGAATCTGAGAAAGTCTGATAAGAATTTCACGCCTTAAATTGGTTCGCTCAACTGCACATATTCTTTCTGTCGTGTATTATAAACTGCAGTAGTCTCCATGAATTGATAATCCCAACGACCCATTAACAGGCGAGAGAATATAATTTAACCGCGCACGATTGCACCCTTCGCAGGGAGATGGGTGTAGGACTCGAAGAAGAACCGGGAGAATGGGCTTGTGCTAAAGTAAGTATATAATTCGAGACTAACGAGCTGCGAGTGCGGAGAAACTGCAGTACAGTGAGCCTCAAGGAACCTGAAGCAACCGCGTGAGGAGTATAAAGTCAGCCTCTTGGCGGCATAGCTAGGATGGAGAGGGGACTAGTCGGAGCATAGGACGCGCGTGCCGCGCGGTCTAACTCTCCCTGCAGAGGTTAATTCCCCTCGTTAGGTTAACGGAGAGTCTTGGCGGTGTGTGCTAGATATTTCCTTCTCTCTTGCACTCTATCACGTTCTCACAAGTTTGCTTTCGTCGTGCAGAGGCCCCGAGCGATTCAGCCAGCCGCACGCGCACGGGACTGCATTGCGGAACGTGCGTTTTTTGTTTCACGTTGCAAAACGAGCGGCACAAGGTATAGGTGGTATTATTATACAATTATACATATATTCTATGTGCAAGCTATTTGGTCGAGGAACAAGACGGGTCGGTCTCTTGCCTTCGTGACGACGACGTCGACAAAAATAAGTAAGCACAGAAGAAATGGCAGAGCCCCGTGCACTCTGCAGGATGAGAAAGTTGAAGAGAAGACGAATAAAAAAAAATGTATGTAGCATAACGGCCCCGGCGAACGAAGAAAGAAATAACGAAAACGCGGACCCTCAGGCTCCCCGAAGAATAATTATCGCATGAATTAGCCAGCTCGTGCGGTACTCTTGCCACTGTGAATTCGATGGAAGGAACGAGTCGTGCCAGTCGCGGTTCACTCGCGTGCACTATTGGCGAACGGTATACGCCAAGTTGCTTGCCAGGATTTGAGGTCGCGCCATGCCATTTCCACCTAAAAGGGAGACGTACAACATGGGGGAAGTATGTACCCAAGTACAAGACGTACAACTCAGTATACGTAAAAACGAGTTTGCAAAGAAACAATCCGAGAATTTCATCATAAGATCTACAATCTATTATATCCTCCAGCGTATTATATATACATATAGTGTATTCTCGTTAGAATAGCCCAAGCTCGAGACTCTCTGTCGACAAACTACCGGTAACTTCCCTACAACCAAGTCCGCAATTAATTACGCTTGGCTTCTCCGATATATACTCAGAAGGGAAGTAAATATACAGTCCCCTCTCCCCAGCTCTTATCATGGATTGGGCAGACTCTCACGGTGGTTTCTATCGCCGAATGGAGTATTATCTTGCAAGTGCTAATATAAGGCGCGATCTGTGGGGTCACCTCATGGTGGCTTTCAATGGATTTGAAAAGTCTCGAATTCTGAGAATCACGGAAAGCTCAGGATAGTTGCGATCAAACTAGCAGGGTTTATACCGCAAGTTCGAATAGTTGAAGGAAGCGATGACCGCGATCAAGTGAAATGCGGCGTGCTTTGCTGTATTTTCCCAAAAGCTCGGGACGACAGTGAATACGACTTTGAACCAGCGTACAAATTTAACAGGGAAGAAGATGGTGAGACGACGAAAACGAGGAGGGACCCGAGGCAACCTGGCAAATCCAAGAAGCATAGAAGCACGATAGTTGTAGGGTGACGGTGTCGGGGCGCATTAGCGTTCGCGGGATCTCCAAGTTCCAAGGCATCCAATCTATTACGACCAGTTCGGCATTAGTAATGTGTCGGCTGCGATCGTGCTGTATATATCTACTGTACATGTGTCTATGCAAATGTACATAGTACAAATGCGGAGTGCCTCCTAGATTTCCATCTTCCTAGCATATGGGGCATTCTAGACCAAATCAACCTGGCCGTGATCCAAATTTGTTTATTCAAGAAATTGAATAGAACTATTGGTATTTTTTTGAATATTCATTTGGCACTGTTCGCTTTGGTTGACGCAGAACTGTTATATTGGAACTTGTAGAACCATCCGAATGTTATCTTTGCCTTACAGTAGCGCATACCGGGCTGCGCATCTACGTTAACCGTATTATAGACAAGAATGGAGGTTAGGAGAAATGCGATTGGTCTGATAGATGGGAACCAGTCAGTCGAATAGACGAGTTCGTCGAAAATGTAGAAGTAGAAAATATCAAGTTAAACTGTATACCGATCTAATACATTCTCTTTTGAGAAAAAGAACATTTCGGAATCCAACTTGGATATAAAAAATTAGACTGTCGCGACCAGGTCTACTTGACACGGAGTGCATAATATCCAGATCAACTATGAGAGAAAGGCAAGCCTAAAGATATACTGGATAGGATATACGACGAATATACTCCATTGGATAGAGTGTACCACGTATACGCGTGAGAGTCGTGAGACGTGTTGAATTCGCATGGGAGACTGTTAGACACAGGGGTATGTGAAAGTGGAGGTGATCGTGAGAGTGCAACGACAGAGTTGACGAGACGAAGGAGCAAGGACATGGGATTCGAAGAGAAGGAAGGGAGCAAGGATGCGGAGAAGAGTGAACTACTACTACTTGGCGAACCGGCGGAAGAAAGGGTGTGCACGACATCAAAACTTGCTTGAGCGAATCTAAACTAACCGAGTAACTCACCGCTCGCGCGTTACCGAGGCTACCGGGGTTATCCCGATGTAGATATACCTAGTCTACAACTCTTGCTATGGTGCCGCGTGGTTAGCTGTTCGAAAGATTTCTGGGAGTGAAGCAAATTCAGAAGAATAAAGAGGCCAAACAAAATTATTTTGAAAGAGGAATAATTCGAAATAATTGAATCGGTCAAGAATACGAGAAACAACGATGATTCGCGTGATATAAGATTCAAATATTGGTGATGCTAGCCGGACCACCGATGACATTACAGTCTCAACAACTTCTTTACACCAGTCTGTCCCTGTATTATAATGTGTAGAATGTTCTACCAAGGCTGCCCACCTCTTCCAAATGACATTCTGCTCCGATCTATACCCGCGGAACTTCGTAGTAACCTCGGTCGCGGGTGCCTAGACTGCTGCATGGAAGCCGTCAACGAGCAAACTTTAACATTATATGCTGAGAGCGAACGACCAAACTTACCCCATCCACAATTCTGGATTCACGCTGCATTCCCTCTCCCTCCCTGATCGCGTTGCACTGACACAACGCTTTGATGTGCCGCGACGGTATTATGAAACCCGGTAACGTTCTCTCTTACCGCCCACCCGTCCGCTGTGCGGTACGCTCTATTGTGGCGTCCCGTAACGCTTGTGCTTCCCCTCGTTGCTCTCTTCTTATTCGAGCTTCTATCATCGGGCATGTTGCGGCAAATTAAATCGTTCCTTTGAATCATACTGTGCACAATGTACTATGTCTGCTGTATTACATGGTAAAATACCTGAAAAGGACAAACGTGTCGAATGAAACTTCCCGGATGCTTCTAGTAAACCTTTTGATCTTCCTGCAATCAATACTTTGCTTTTTTTTTAATTCTAATTGCATATGAAATACTGAAAGTCTCGACGATATTCCAACGATATTTTCTCCTGGATTGCTGAATTGAATTAGACTTTTAAATCTGTTATAATTCCCCAAATAGCATGAGATCTTTTTTTCATAACCATTTTAAATTCGTAATGTGAAAAATATATCGTGTATGTCCTATAGAAATGTATTCTGTATACATAAATAAATGTCAATTATTATTCATCCGTAAATGTGTGTTAGTAACGTAATCGTGAGATAATTACACGCGTATGCCGATTACCGAATCTCATTAAAATCAAATGATTCTATACATTTAGATCCGCTAGATGGAACCCGCCATTTTAAATTGAAGTTCGTAATCAGCGAGTTGAAAAACCCCCCGAGGAATGATTTCATTCAAATGAAGTAACTTTTTGCATTTTGGTTCGCCATATTGGATCCGCCATTTATACTTGATACATTTTGAGTTGAGATTCGTAATCAACGATCTCAAAAAACTCCCGTGTACCGAGTTTCATCCAAATGAAGTCACTTTCTATATTTTTCGACATATTGAATCTACAATTTTCATTTTCTGAATTTCAAGTTTAAATTCATAATTAGTCATAACGAATAATATATCGCAGATTCGACAACTTATCTAATACCTGAAGGAACAAGATGAGTACCTTAATTTAATAATCGTACTCACCTTCCCCAAGAAGAACCTCTGATTGAGCGCTGATAATGAAGCAGATGCCCCAATGTGATCGGCGAATTCTACGAATGCGTAGTGGTCATTTCCTCCCTGCAATCACACAGATAGAAATTGAAGAAAAAACTAGAGTAAAATAATAAAACGTCCCATTCGGACACTTTAGAAGGCACTCACAGGATCGATGACAAAAATATATGCGACAACAACGAAAGATAAACAATAAATAGCGAAACAGAAACAGAAAAATAGAAAGCAAAAGAGAACAAAAATTAATTATAACCAGTTACAATATGATAACATTTTTTAAAAAATGTTTAAAAGAAAGAAAGAAGGAGAATAAAGTATATCGTCATATTGTAATTATCTTATGTTATATTTATGCTACAAGAAACAAATAATCACTAATAAGATAAATAGTTGTACGTAATAAAATAAGAAGATACCAAAAACTATTTAAGAGATTATTACAATTTTCAATAAGTTTGAATGAAGAAACATTTTTTTTAAACGAAAATTCTAAACCTTTAATTTTTAATTAATTAATGATATAATTAATACAATTATATTATTTTATTTTAAAAAATTATATGCTACATATTGTAAGTTGCTCTCAGATTGCTATGTGTGCGCGACAGCAGTGCTTTTCTGTCACAAATTTCTCCGTCACGATTTATCTCCTGAGTAAAAGATGGGAATGGTTAATGTAGAAATAATTCGATGTCATTTACTATTCTTCGCTTTCATCGAAAAATCAAACGTACTCGAGAATTTTTTATTTTTCTATCGCGAATTACTCCGCTACAATTATTCTTTCGAATAAAAAGGAGAACTGTACACTGTGTCTTGCAACTCAATAGTTCTGTAGAAAGATATTATATATAATAAATATTATATATAAAGATATATATTTTTTTTTCGACCAATCGCAGCTTTTGCTACTAAAGGGTGATTTTTTAAGAGCTTGAGAACTTTTTTTTAAAAAAAAACGCATAAAATTTGCAAAATCTCATCGGTTCTTTATTTGAAACGTTAGATTGGTCCATGACATTTACTTTTTGAAGATAATTTCATTTAAATGTTGACCGCGGCTGCGTCTTAGGTGGTCCATTCGGAAAGTCCAATTTTGGGCAACTTTTTCGAGCATTTCGGCCGGAATAGCCCGAATTTCTTCGGAAATGTTGTCTTCCAAAACTGGAATAGTTGCTGGCTTATTTCTGTAGACTTTAGACTTGACGTAGCCCCACAAAAAATAGTCTAAAGGCGTCAAATCGCATGATCTTGGTGGCCAACTTACCGGGCCATTTCTTGAGATGAATTGTTCTCCGAAGTTTTCGCTCAAAATGGCCATAGAATCGCGAGCTGTGTGGCATGTAGCGCCATCTTGTTGAAACCACATGTCAACTAAGTTCAGTTCTTCCATTTTTGGCAACAAAAAGTTTGTTAGCATCGAACGATAGCGATCGCCATTCACCGTAACGTTGCGTCCAACAGCATCTTTGAAAAAATACGGTCCAATGATTCCACCAGCGTACAAACCACACCAAACAGTGCATTTTTCGGGATGCATGGGCAGTTCTTGAACGGCTTCTGGTTGCTCTTCACTCCAAATGCGGCAATTTTGCCTATTTACGTAGCCATTCAACCAGAAATGAGCCTCATCGCTGAACAAAATTTGTCGATAAAAAAGCGGACTTTCCGAATGGACCACCTAAGACGCAGCCGCGGTCAACATTTAAATGAAATTATCTTCAAAAAGTAAATGTCATGGACCAATCTAACGTTTCAAATAAAGAACCGATGAGATTTTGCAAATTTTATGCGTTTTTTTTTTAAAAAAAGTTCTCAAGCTCTTAAAAAATCACCCTTTAGCAGTACTGTCCAGGTATGGTTTTTCAATATCGCATTCGCTAATTAATGACCACCAAATATTGCAATTAGTCTACCAATTATGAATGCACCTTCCTGCTTCGATTAACACCTCGTACAGCAAAATCGATTTAGATTGACAAGTTTTATCAAGCAGAACGCGAGTAGTCATTACGTCTCTATATATTTTTCGCCCAATCCCACCTTTCGCTGCTAGTAGTACTGCATACGTACGGTTTATCAATATCGCATTCGCTAGTTAATGACTACGAAATATTGTAATTAGGCTACAAATCATAAGTGTACCTTCCTGCTTCGATTAATACCGGGTAAAACAAAGTCGGTTCAGATTTACATTTATTATCAAGCAGAATCCGAGTCATAGCCCCTGTGTCTATTTCTCGGCCAATCCCAGTATTTCTATTCTTCTATATCTCGTTCGGCCCGTCAAACCACAAATATGTTTTTGTTTTGTTGTTTTTTTTTGTCGAATTTATTGATCACCAAATGATCTAATGACGATATTCGTGACCAATCGATTACGCATCGATTAAGACTCTTAAATACCAAATTAACTATTGGAAATGATATACACTGTATCAGCCTTTTCATTATTATCATGTAAGATAACAGTGTAAAGGATAATTGAATCCGATGAGGTAATTTTAACTAAAAATAATTGCTTTTTTTAGGAATTCGAAATTTGGCTTGTGCCAAATACATCTAAGCTTCATGAATTATAAGTTTATATCAAAACTGCGTTTCTATTACTACAGCTTAACCTTAACTTCTTTAAAATAAAATTAAGTAAGAACAAGTATTCAAAGTGAACATGCCCAATATGGCACGCTGAGCACTATAAAATTTGGTAAGATTCGCTGGAGAGACTTAAAATATAGGATTTGAACGAAATGTATCCTATTATCATTATGAGACTGAGCAACAAATAAAAGTTTCATTGATGTAAATGAAAGTGATTAGTAGGTTTCGACAGAATTTTCATCGATTTAATGCCATGGCATTTAAAACAATTTGCGATCAATTACATAAAAGATACTAATAACTTAAATATATTTCTTTATTGACGGCAAATAAAAGTTTCGTAAGCCAAGATTTCAATGAAATCCCTTTGATTCAATGAAACTTTTTATCTCGGTGTATCTGCTGGTTCGTTGCAAACAGTTACTGTTGTCTCGATTATATTCAATGAATAATAAAATTTATATCATTGTTTGGTCCAAAAACTTTACCAATATTTGTATCCATTGACCGCTAATCACTCAATTGCCCCTAGCGTTAAAATACAGCCATAGAAGCGATTACTAGTATCACTTTTATCAACCATCCGAAGTGGATGGTAAATAAATTATTAAACAACAAATGATACCAAACATACAATAACTGATAAAATTGTGAAAACAACGCAACAGCATTTTTCTTTTTTTGTGAGAGAACCGTCCTAGTGTGCATGTGTGTGCCAAAGGTTTCGAAAATAAAGCGCTTGGAAATAAAAAACAACTTATGGATCGTGCTTAAATCTTGCATCAAAGTATAATAAATATTGTTTTATATTTGTTATCATTATCATAACTATCGACGATTTTTTATTTCTTCAAAAATGCTGGTAAACGCGACAACTGGAATGATTTTTAACTGATCGAACTAAAAGTTTGTGTATAAATTAAGTTTCGAACAATGATGATTGCTATTTGATTGAAGAAAAATGATCAATTGGTTGAAAAATTATGAAGATTTTTTATTCTGCATTCCGATACCAAAATCTTGTAATTCTTTGAATTGTTAATATCTTCTCTCATATAAAAATATATGTATCAATATATTGTTTTATGTACGTAATATTATATAGTAATATCAAACTTTTATAAGGATATTTTATTTTTGATAAAAATATATCGATTGTTGGTTTAAACAATTACTTTATTTATTGTCGTGTCTTGAGTTCGCTGCAGTATGACAACATCTGCAATTTAAAAAATCACAATTGATTATGATTTCCCAAGATTCTTAATATTTCGCCGAATTTTGAAGCACTAACACGATTTCATACAATTTTACATGGCAAAGAGTTACATACTTAATTGACGCTTATTAAAATGCTTGCGTATTCATTTTTTTTTCTTTAAGAAAAATTATTTTCTCTACAAGAGGTAAAAGTTAATCAATAATCAAAATTACCGAATCTCGCGGCTGTCGCTTTGTGGTTAAATGACGGAATATGTACAATGCTCGAATACGAGAAAAAGAAAAGTAGGAAGAGTCCATCGATCTCGGAACAAGCTTTTCATCGCATTACCTCACTGTACACTTGTAGAAGCGATGAATCCGACCGCAAGTAGCAAAGTGAGGTGGAAAGGGTTATTTCGTTTTTTCTATCGAGCAGATAGACGGACCGTAAGAAGGAGCAGACACCAACTGACATGATAATAATTTTCTCACTTATCGAATCGTTGTGACTTATCATATCTGATTGCAACTGATCTGGTCGTTTGTTGTACGTCCACAAAGATATTCACTTAAAAAGGTGACGGTGCATAAAAGAGTAAGCAACGAGGGAGCAATGAAAGGTAAGGATAACAGGTGGGACGCTCTGGTCTCGACGCACTTCGAATTCTTAGAAGACGCTTACATTATGAAAAACGTGACACATGCAACACTCCCGTAATATCAAGAGCAGAATGTAAATGAGACCCCTGAGCACTTTTTTGTTCAAATGAGTAGAATACGAGGGGTAAAAGTACGAAATTGATGTATTGTTTAATAAACATTGAAATGACGGGCAGAATTTTAATTAATTACATACTGACTCAATTTTTAACAGCAGCAATTATATTTTTCGGCCAACTTATTATTGAATTATTTATTTTAATCACGAAAGTTGTAAATGTATGATAAATTCTATTTGTTTGCTCCATTTGTACGGTCGTCAACGTGAGGAAACTCTTACTGCTGGACACCAAAATGAACAACACAAAAAATGTGAGGTTTCAAGAGTACGTGCCAGAAAAGAGAGCGACGGGAAAGCATTCGAGCTATGGTGTACAAGTACTACCGCGCTGTATGAGCTGTCGCTTTGCTGGTAGAAAAATACGTAATAATGGAGAAAAAAAATGCGCAGCTGCTCTCACGTAAGCTAATTGCAAGCAGCTACGGAGGGGCGCTAATTACTTATTGTAACTTTTATTAGCAATTAGCGTGGGCGTTAATTGCTCCCGGTAATTGGACATCCAAGCTCTTTCTCGCGAGCTCTTGCTCTCACAACGGGATCAACCCTCGGATGCGAGAACAACGCAGCGCAACTAAAGCTTTTACGGAGTCAATGTGCGCGGACGCCAAGCAGCAACACTTCGTCGATCGGGATCGTTTTGAATTGATTTTGTCCGCACGTCACGATGTCGCGGTGCCAGGAGTCTTTGGAAAAACGGTGTTCTTAATTCTTCGTTACTTTCTATACTTTCCCAACGATAATTGAAGAAAAGAACGCTCACAAGAGCAACATCGGCAAACAAGTAGAAAGAGAGGCGAGAAAAAGAAGATCAAGACCATAATGGAACGTAATGACCCGAAACCGAATTTGCCGCGTACACGGAGAAGCTGCATGGTGCTGCTCGTGGAATATCCTTTCGGCGAGCATATAAAATTAATTAGAATTACCGAAGCGAAGATAGTATTAGCTAAAGGTCGTAGAACTTTATCCTCTTTTCGTTCTCTGCTTTCGCAAAGCCGTCTCGTAGTCTACTTCCGGCTCTACTTTGGAATTTGTGTATATAGACGCGTCAAACAAGAAGAAAAAACGTTAAATAAAAGTTCGTTTAGAACGCAAAGGCGTTCTGGTGGAGCGAAACTTTAATCAGACTATAGTTCGGCTCGTATCAGGCTTTCCCTGTAATTATATCAGGTCCTGAACTGACTGGTGTTTTGTGCTTATTTCTCATGTGGTTCTGATCCAAGGACACATCGAAACCTGGCTCTAATATGAGCTGCATGAAAGCCTGAAATGGTCCGGAACAGGCCTTGGTCAGGGCATGTAGTAATAAAAGTCACAAAAATATTAAAAAATTTATTACCACAAATGTTTATACATTTGTGTGTAAATTAACCAAATTAATGTTACATGTAATTTGATATACTTCCTAAATTACACTGATAGGTACAAATTACGTACGATTACATACGATCTGTAAAGAAAATGTTACCAAATATTCTGGCGCTGTTAGAATTCGCTACTTGGGCCCAGCGAACCGTAGATCTCGATGGCTGATTCGTAAACCACTGGAATATTCTTGTGTTCGAGAAAATAGTTTCAAATTCATGCTGAACTTATGGAAGGGGTATGCATAGAGGCGTTATATGTTATGACTGTGTGTGTTAATATCATTACGATGCACGTTATTTTAAGAATAACGTAAAATTGTTGTTTGACGAAAATTTTATTAATTCGTTTGTAACTTATCGACATTATCAAGAACTTTTTGCGTACTCAAAATATTGTTGTGAATATTAATTACGTGTGATATATAGTTCAGTTTGTATGTATACAGCGTTTAACGAATTTTGTCTTAATCATAAATCACTAACTTCACGCTGGATGGATACATCTTACGCACTACTGACCATTTTTTTTAGAACATTTGGTACTTTCGTTCTCTTGTCAATTTGCAAGGAGTTTCAAAGATATTCGATTTCGAGAAGAAAACTTTTGAGTGTTTTTTTTTACAATATATAAATATATAGCAAGAAGTACGTTGATTTTTATTTAACTACTCGTCATCATATTTTGCTTAATGTCAATTAAATGAATTTTTAAGCAAATTTCGTCGCAGCGACCTGACGTTTTTTTATTTTCGAATGATTCTATCTGTTATGTGGGTAGATGTGTAAATAAAATTCGTTAATCCGTATACAGTTCCAGCATCAATTCCGAAATTTTTATTTGGCAAGACGCAACGATGTCAGATTCGGCCTGGATAAGGCTTAAATTTGATGGGCCTTATCATGCAAGACGTTCCTATGTCTAATCAGGTGAGACGAAACCAGAACAGTGATACCTAAAATGGCCCTGAACTAACATCATGTAACGTGAATAAATTTCTACTCGGATGCTTAGTTTCTTTGATCGAACATTAAATAACCTTATTTTGCGGTACTTATTTTCCGGTGCAGGGGCGCGCAAGCTTCCGCACGGCCAACACCGACTAACTCCTTGACGAAGATTCATATTTTATCGCTAAATTATAAAGCCGCTTCATCCTCTCTCGGCCGAGAGAAAATTACAGGGCGTAAACTCGAGCGCGGCTTTTATCGAGCATAACACAGCCGAGGATCCCCGCATCTACCGCCGGATTGTACCGGGAATTTTTAATGAAATCTATTTAACAGCAATCCCCTTTACCACTCTTCCCCCACCCATTCAAATCTCCCACTTTCGCACTCTCGTTCACCCTGACGGTGGGCTTTTTACGCGCGTGGACTACCATGCCGCTGTGTCGTGCGCGCTTATTATTTACGAGCGTCGACGCATTATCCCGAAAATATGTGATACCGTACCAGCCGAGCGAGAGAGTTAAAGGGGGTGCTTTGGTCGGGGGGTGAAGTGGACGCGCGCGCCGTTCGTTCGCGCCAGCAATTAATCTCGTTCGATGAAAATTGGTTTGCATTTGGAAATCGGCCGCGAAGCTGGGACACCACTGAAATACGTGTACGATGTGGTGTGTCAGAGCGAACTAACGAACGAACGACAGATAGAGAAAGCAAGTGCGAGGGAGAATTGCACGTGACCACTCGAATTGCGACTCTCGAAATAGAGGCTGCATACATGGGGTGGACTTTCCAGGGTACATGGATGTCATGTAGATGCCCCACATAACACATAGCACTGACGTAATATGTATGTATGTATGTATGTATGGATGTACGCGTAATCTGTCATACATACCAGTACTGAAAACTGAGCACAAAAGCAGTAGATTTGGAATACTGAGCACTCACTGCGTTTGCTTGTCATATCGTTTGCTCTTGTATTTATTTTCTCTGTTAACTCTCTAAAACCATTCTAACGGCAATTTAAAAGTTAGATGTTGAGAGAAACAGTCTGGATAACATAAAATCGCATGGTAGACATATTGAATAGTCAGTCTTCGTTAGCGTCACTAAAAAACGAATAAATAATTATGAATCTATTTATACAGATGGTACAATTAGGACCCATAGGATATTTTTATTCCAATATATTTCTTTGATATATTATTAAATAAAAACCTAATTATGTCTAAAAATAACTTAGTGTTATATTTATTTGATGAAACGAAAGAATGTGAATACGTGCCATCCGTCCTTGTGAGGTGGAAGGAGGCTCTGGAGAAGTTGTAATCTTTACGCGACAATCTGTAATGCACGTCCAATATAGCAAACGAAAGGAGTTAAACCTAGAGGTTTGAACTGTAGGACCAACGATCGAGATTCAGATTTGTAGCGAGTGTTGGCTCGAGTAAGAGAGATAGAAACAACACCATTGGAAATAGACGGGCAGTCAGGGGGTATGTACGTCGTAGCGTAAACCTATCGCCTAGTAAACAAACGTCCCAACCGAGCGAAGCAATATCGACAGATATTGACGAAGTGCAGAGGACGTTATACCATTCGCACTCACATGCATAGAGGACCATCGGGAGAGACTGGGATCTGTTCACTACTACGTATTCGATAAGAGTAGGACCGAGAGTAGAGAGGAGCGGTAGTAGGAACAACCGAGAAGGATGAGAGGAGAGAGCGCATTAGCGTTGGTGTTTGTGTTTGGACAGTGGGAAGCGCTGGACATTGTAATTAGGCAGGACACATCGCGCCCCTGGGACGAACCGTCTAGGGGTGGTGGAAGTTGGTACTGGCTACCTGTGTTACTCCAGTACCGATGCTGCTGGTGTTCACTAGAGAGTTTCCCAGCGGTAGGGCCAACAGCGGTAACGTTAATGTTGGTATTAGTATTAGTGATGGTGCTGCGATGATTCGTCGTTGGTAGACGCGGTTTATGGCTGTATTGGTAACAAGCTACCGTTGCGCAACCCTCCGCGCGAATGGCGAATGGATGGAGGACAATGGGCCTCGCACGACCCCCGCGGGTTGTACCGGTTACCCTGCCGATTCGAGAGAGAACGTTAGCATCCTCCCGCTCGTCCGCCACCTCTCTTCTTCTCCCTTCATCCCTCGTCTGCAGGGATAGAATCCCCTGTGCCGGACGCACTAGCCACACCGCACCCAATATGCCCCTGGTGCGCACATACTTCATTTGGCCTGATTATGCCTGGTACGAAGCACTGGCCATTGGCCATGCTCCCGAACCTACCGGCATCGTTTGAAGCGAGGATCGAGCGATGGGCGAGTTACCATGGTATGTTATCCTCGCTGGTTGCCCATACATACGTACGTACTACTAGCTGCGCTACCACTATGCTCTATACACACCCTGTACACAGAGAATCCTCGAACAACTGTGATGGTGAGATCCGGACTCGCCGCGGAAAGTGCTTGGGGACCACGCCGAGTTAAATCACCCCCTAATGGATCGACCCGCTAATCTCTGATAGACTGCGTGCTATCACATTTCTCGAAATTCCTAGCCCCGTGCTCTTCGTCTCTCGCGAAATCTACTATTCTCGTGAAAATCTTGCGTGCGAACAGGTACATCTCCATTTCCTTCTGCTTAGCTCGTGTGCATCAGCTTCAGTGCCACTCAGGGTCTTCGCTACTCAAGCCTCCAGGCATCACGGTTAACCGGATGCTCGGTATACATATTACTGTTAAATTATATACATGGGATACATGTAGATTGAATTTCAATTGAAACTTCATCCTAATTGTTGATAAACTGGTCCTCTTGAATTTTAGATATTGAGCGAACAGGTTTGTTATGTAAAATTTATAAAATAAAAATATAATTTTGACATCACAATCAACATTAATATTACGAGTAATGTATATCGAAGCTATAAGCTATTGATTGGTTGTACGAATTTACAAATTAATTTCATGTCTATGTATTCCTGAAACACGTGTGTTACCCTCCTGAACATAGCAATGAAGTGTGTAGAGCTCACCAGTCCTTTCCCAGGATAATATCGCCCGGTCTCTCGCAAATTTGAATAATATATTAATAGCGCGCATACCGAATGCACAGCGATTAGCGATCGAAGTACCGATTTGGCTCGGTGGATAGAACTCACGATGGGATCGTAAATTCAGCGTAACATATTAATTCGAAACGCAGCTGTAATCCACTACACTCTCCACTCGCTCGGGGTCGCTCGTATATGAATTTTTCATTTCCGGATATACTCGTGCGGTCCTTTGCTCTTCCGCTTCTCTATGGTCTGCTGTATATATAGTATACATACTGACATGGCAAATCTACAGTAAAATGTGCAAATCTAACCCGAAACCATAGATCTATCGATGACTATGTGTCTTATTATTTGACAATCATAAAGCCCGACTGGAGTGAAGGAGACAATAGAACATAAAAGTGCATCGAGAGAAAAGATTTCAATGATTCGAATAAATCGGCACATGAACATTTTCTTTCATGGGAGACAACTAAATATTTATTTGATTGAATAAAACTAATTACTTGATTACAATGATGTGGAGCATTTGAACCACGATGAGGATATTTCACTGCCTTCGAGTGAACATTTAGTTGATAGTATAATATTTACTAACGGAAAGATTTATTTTATTCAAATGAATAATATATTTTAAAAAATATATATAAAAAATAAAAATAAAATTTTTTTTTTTTTTTAAATAATATATTATTTGACGGCATCATGCGCGCCGTTGCTTGATGGAAGATGTGCTTCGTTTTTTTCTAATAGTGTTGGATAAAGAGCGCAAAACCGGCGAAACTCCGATTGTTAGATTGTTATCCAAATGAAAAAGTTTTTAAAGGAGCCTGGTATCCGCGAATTCGTTACTACATTCGAATGTATATAATCATATATGAACTATAATGTAATCATAGATGAGCATCACGACCTGTTTGTAACATACTATATATCAGGTTGTCCCATAAGTTTCTTCCCTTTTCTTGATGCAAAATGAATACACGATATTTGTTGTTTAAGGTTGATTTATTATGTTATATATGAACCGTTCTGTTCTATAACCTTCTTCCATCTCTCAGGAAGCCTCATTATGCCTTCTTTCCAAAATTGTTGAAGCTTACTTGCAAAATATTCATCTAGGTGCGTTATTATTTCGCTTATGGATTCGAACGATTTACCACGGAGAGAATTTTTTAAGGAGAGGAACAAGTAATAATTGGATGGAGCAAGGTCTGGAGAGTACGAAGGATGAGGTAGAACGTCCCAATCAAACTGTAATAATTTTTGCCTTACGGCCAACGCAACATGCGGTCTTGCGTTGTCGTGATGAAAAACGACGCCTCGTCGGTTCGCCAATTCTGGCCGTTTTTCTGCTATAGCGGCTTTCAATTGATCGAGTTGATTGCAATATTTGTCAGCATTGATCGTATTATACTATCTCACGCACACTATATCGCGAATTTTCAGCGAGCATAGTCTTGATAAGGTCCGTATCCGTCGTTGCTGGGCGGCCGCTGCGGTCTTCATCTTTCAACTCGAAATTGCCAGCTCGAAATTTCTTAAATCAATTGCAGACGGTACTAATAGTCGTAGTACCACTCCCGTAAATGGTGCAAATCTCGTCTGCAGTGCCCTTTGCACTATTGCCTTTTTTAAAGCAGTGAAGCATAACATGCCGCAAATGCTTCTTTTGGCTCTCCATATTGAACGGTGCAAAGAAAATTTTAAAAGAAACTTTGTCACCAACGAAAAGTACTTTGAAATAGCTCTGGGACGACTGAAACCGATGCCATAAACGGCTAAGAGATAAACCTGCATGTTTATATAAACATAACCAGTTAGAGTCATTCATAGCGTGGCGCGAAAGAAACTTATGGGACAACCTAATATAAAAAAAGTGCCGCGATATACGAAACGCATGTATCCTCTGACGCCAAAATGCCGTTATCGTATTTGTTTGTTTGATTGATTTGATTGTGTGTGTGTGTGTGTGTGTGTGTTGCATAATTGGTTCATTGTAATGTTTCTACTACTACAACCTAACCTTACTCCTTTAAAGTAAAATAAAGTAAGAACAAGCATCCAAAGTAAATGTGCCCAATATGGCATGCCAGGCATTACAGAATTTGGCGAGATTCACTCGAAAAATTTCAAATGTAGGATTCAAACGAAATGCATCCTACTATCATTATGAGACTGAGCAACAAATAAAAGTTTCGTTGAAGTAAATAGAAGTGATTGGTAAGCTTCGACAGAATTTTCATTGATTCAACACCACCGTATTTAATACAATACGCGATCAATTAAATAAAAGATAGTATATTAACTTAGATATATGTAAAGATAGTATAACTCAAATATATTTTTTATTGACGGTAAACAAAAGTTTCATAGAGCAATATTTCAATGAAATCTCTTTGATTCAATAAAACTTTTTCTCTCGTTGTGAATATTGGAAATATACAACGACATACTACTCGATCCTTTGTACATGTACGACAGTGATGCGAGATAAAAGAATGATATTCAAGCCGAACAAGCATGAAGTATCACGTGATATATCGAGATTCCTATGGGAAAGAATCATTCCAATGGAAAATAGCGATGTATCCTGTCTTCCGGATGTTAAAATTGCATACATTGCTCGTTTTTTTTTTTGCAATATTCTTCCGATCATTGATTTTGTCTCATTTTCTATACTAACTTGTCTAGGAATGTAGGGTATGTGCACATAGCGAGTTCCGCAGGTCGATGTATAGAGGCAAGTTGCCTCGATCTACATCGACGGGACTTTGAAAACGACGATAGCGTGCCAGAGAGTCGTAAAGCTGCGGGTACTCGTTTCAGCGCGAGATAATATAACCGAGCGAGTTGCCTGACGGTTTCCTGAATAAAATCTCATCAAAAAATCAATTAGTTCGAAGAGAAGCCCCGGTGATGATCCAGAGGAAGCAGCTCCCGGGTTACGATCGAAAGACCGGGAAGGTTACTTCCTGACGGCGGAAGAAGTACTCGAGGGGGCAACCGAAACTTGCCAGGCTCAAACTACCTGACTAAAACCGGACTTCTCGAGTTCTAACATTGGCGGGCCTGAAAACGGGTCGTGAAGTCTTGGTGACGGAAAGTCCAAGGATGGGTTCGCCTCTTGTGAGTAAAGCTGAGAGCGGACGAGGACTATCAGCTACCGCGTGCCCAGCACGTCTTCCGACGGACCGATCTCTACGAATGATCTTTATTGCCGAAAATCCATTATTTTCTCCATTAGATCGCACAGCCCAGATCCGTTCCTCAATACCCTCTTCGGGATTTTCGTTTAGCAGTTTTTCTTCCGATTCCACGTCATTTATGACTCTGCCGTCAGGCCTAGCTCTCCCTCGTCTTCCGTAGTCGACCTCGACCCGTACCTTTTCGACATCCTTTCAATGAATCCAGGACAATCCCAATCCCTCCTCACACTCACTTTTGGCTATCATAGAATTCTAGCACGAACAAATATTTATTGTCTGCATAATTGTGCTAACCTATAACTAAGCAATATCAAGTTTATCATTGAATGATGTAGCTTTATAAGATGAATTGATAAAACGGCAATAAGAATAAAGCCGTGCACTTTTGATCGTTACATCTGTAATGACTATTGGGATATACAGATGTAAAATACTATACAAGCTGACGACTTTGAAAATAGATTTCCATGAAACGTCATTTCTTATTCGATTGAGTCAAGTGCTTATTATCGAATGGATAACCTTCCGCGTTTACATCATTTTACGGCGTAGAACATTCGCCAGCGATAACGCAATCTCTGTTTGATAAAATTTCGGTTACGAAATACCATTAGTCGACAGCTATCAAGGTCATACATCAGTCACACGTTAGCGAGTTTTTAAAAAAAACTTCGATTGATAATCTTCAGTATTTATACGACCCTGGCGTTCATAATCTTTGACAGCGCAGGTGATTGATTGTTTTCGATACTCGAAAACGATAAGGTAAATATGTATGCGCGCTTTTTTTTTTCACACCTCGAATTAAATGAAGAATAAACCACGTTCGCACATTACAATAGTACGAGAAACTACTGATTTCTTTTGTTTCTCAATATCGAAATCGCGATCTACTCTGCCGCAATAGATGCGGGCACGTAAAATCGGTGTGCAGCCAGGCGCATAAATCCGGGTGGACGTACCGGGCGATAAAGTAAATCTTCACGCGCATCCGTCGATTGGTATCACTGGCCACGACCCGAATATGCGCGATATATGCAATGCTGTACCAGTACATACTGCCGAGAGGCATTCCGATTGGGTAGTACGACACTCTGGCGCTGTTTCCGCACTTCCGTGGAAACGTGCTTCGATCGTATCTCGTCCCAGCAATAATCTCGTCCGACGATAATGAATCTGCGTAATACAAGTTCGTATTGCCGTATATACACCGTACGTTATCCTGCTTAGGTTTCTATGGACATATTTTCCACAAACAACGGCGACGCAACTATCAATATGACATCGATAGTCGCATGACTGATATCGAAGATGATATCGAACAATAACAATTTTCAAGAGACGACAATGAAAGCAAAAAAAAAAGAATATAACACGAGGGACAGATAAAGATAGGACGTGCAGCGCGTGATCGCTTTCTAGCAACAAAATCGATGCGAACAGACTATCGCAGGTCCCTGTGGGTTCCACGATGCGATAGGGAACTTAATAAATAAATACATAAATAGGGTTTCCCATAGGTTGCACTCGGGGAACGAGGACGCCTCCCGAGGACGATGTATCACGAGCTTGGCGAAAGCGGGATACGCCGAGGGAGCGTAAAATATTATGAAAATACCTAATGTTTGATGGTGGATAAGCCGTGCGGCTACGACGCCCGAGTGAACCCCGTACAGACCGGAGCTCTCTCTCGACTATGACCACAGAGCGAACGATCCTTTACGAGTTTTTTTATAACGTCACGTTATACGGGCCCAAAGGTATACTACGTACACGTAAATAGGGATATGAGAACATATAACAAAACGAAAAGTATAGTGAAGCATTTACTGTTTAATGGATTCGACATTTTTTTTCTCTATAAAGTATTTTTCTAATCTTGTCAAGACATGAAAAATGTACTTTTACCACAACCGTGTATCGTCATTTTATTAAACCCAAATGATTTTTCCAATGACGGTACTTACGCATTTTTATTTGAACAATGAATAATACTCGAAAGTTTCAGGTAATAAATTCCATTAAATTGTCAAGAGCTTGAGAACATCCACCTCAATCGTTTTCTTCGCATCAACGAGAGGCTCAGGTACAGGGTATTGGCAGTTCAAAGTCTTCGTCAACGGAAATCCTCCAGCCCACCGAGTGTCACACTCCCCGGCAAGGCACGTTGCAAGTAGAGGAGCATCGGTATTAAGCTCAGCCAAAGTGATTTTCCTCGTTGCACGGATACTCGAGGCTCTCCTCTCGATCGAATCTCGATCCGCGTGCGAGTTTGCTGCGCTGCATGCTCTCTCATGCATGATGTACGCTGGTAGATATACTACCGTGTATACCGAACGTGGAAGTGTGTATAGCATATGTGTATAGTATCGAGGATAAGGGTGTACGAGCCACGGGGACAAATAGGCTGAACGACGTCCGAGAACGTAGCTTCTGGTAGTGCTGGAGCTTGCTGGTCCGGCGAGTGTCTACCAGAGCCCAGAGTCGACCGTTGCTTCTGCTTCTGTTGGATATCTGCTCTTAACGTGAATACGCTTGGCCACGGCAAAAGGGGTGGCTCCCGGCTATGTACGCGAATAAGGGCACCTCGGTGAAGTATAGGTAGCAAAGGAATTTCCAGTGCTAGCTTCTGCTCCGGTCTCGCTGTGTAATGTGTATAGCTCTCACTGGAAATACGTATACATATATAGTAACGTCTAGCTCGGTGGTTCGTGCACCACTTGTATATAGTACGGTATAGCTCAACGACGGCGTGCTCGGTTCTGCTCCTGGTAGTCGGTACTGCTGCTGTTGGAACCCGACAGGAAACCCAACGGGAGCGGCGTGCTGCACACGACGATATACGCGGCCGCATGTGCGGGATATATATTTTTCAACTAGGAGGGCCAGCCAACGCCTCCAATTGCCTCGCCTCTTCCGTGTCGGTGTCCACTGCGATTCATTACCTCTCTATTCATCGACGTTACGGACGTTGGCACCCCCGGTCGCACCGGCGACGAGCCGCACCAAAACCGTTTCTCTCCGACCATCCCCTTCGCGCCACTGTGTATAGCGCCGGGACAACCGTCCAGTCGGCTGTCTCTTTCCACAGCAACTCTTCAACACATCTAGTACAATAGATACGGCGTCCTCATAGAACTCACAACTTTGAGTGGAGTGCATGTGCGAAATCTCCGAAATATCTGAACAACATTCTCCTAACTAGTCACGTGATGATTATATCCGAAAATAACGTTCCACTTTCTTAACGATGCGACCGTGTACAAGAAAAAAATTGTAAAATATGTGCGTCTAATCCAAATCTAACACGACCAAATTATATCGCAATCTTTGTGCAAATAGTTCAACGCGTGTTGAAAATTCGAAACGTCTCGTTAAACGTTTAAAAAAAAGTATGATTATGTTTCATGACTCGAAGTCTTCAACTCGCGGATGCAAGCTGACGTAAGCTAAAAACTTTAACATTAAGTAATCGCCGCGAAAGCTTCTAATCATATTTTATGACTGTTTAAATATTTAGTATTTTAAAAAGGCCGCTACGATAATATTGCACCTTTCTTACCGCAAGAATTTCTACGGTGAAACAACTATTGTATTTCGCGTGTCTCTTATACGAAAAGGATGAAGATAGATTATGTTTTTTTTTCTAGTCAAGGTAGGTAATGCGATGCCTCGCTTAGTTGCTTCGAGGGGCTTGAAGAACAGGCGCGCGAGCGGTAATAATCCGACGCGATTGCGTCTACGAAGGGTGAGAGAAAAGGGTAAGCGCCGTGGGGTGGAGCTTTCGAGAAAAGCGCAAACGAGAACAGAGGTGACTATGCCGTGCTTCGCTCCTTCTCCTTTTCTTTACTTCTTTCTACTCTTCGCTTCTTCATGGCGGCGTGTGCGAAGCGACACAATGGACAAATATTAAAAACTATAAATTCATTCATTTCGCTGTTCTCCTTTGGAGATCCCACGCTCGCGTTTTCAGCTGTTCTTGCTCTTTTATATCCTCTTTCTTCGTCCCTCGCTTCCAAACCGTTCGCCACTTCTAATGAAATTCCCACCGTCTTTCCTGTGCCTGGCTGTGCTCAGTGCCAACTCCTTTTGCGTCGTACTCACAAGCCTTGCGAAACTTTAGACTCGAAACTTTAGTCAATGATGCTGTTGTTGTTTTTCTTCTTCTTCTTCTTCTTTTCTCAATTTGACTTTTCATCTTGCAGTCATTATTTTTTTTAATTAAAAAAATTATTGAACATTATCGTATCGTGCGATCTGAAAAACGTGTCTTCAGACTGTTTCTAAACTTCCTTTTACCTCCTCATTCGTAAAATCTTTTCACGTCTTTTGTCCTGAAGTGAAATACGAAGAGTACGATAGGCTAGTGATTCACCCGAATCAATGAATCGATGATTCAATGATAGAGTGAATGAATGATGAATTGTGTAACGAAAAATATTCCATCTAGCGCGCTACCCTGCACGATAAGAGTAGTGCGTGTATCGAACGCGAACGGCGAAAACTTGCACCTTGGTAAACTATCCAACGATAATATACCTATATCTATACAAGAGCAACGACATAATTTATATCGTCGACGAATTTATCGGCGCCTTTCGGCATTGCTGCTGCTTCTACTGGGTGGTTGACTGGCTTCCATACTTCGGGAAATAGAAAGCCGGCTCGGCCGCAAGTTCAAAAGAGAAAAGCGTGTGCACCAGGATCACCGCTGCCTGCCTCTCGGCCTATATAGTACTTAAAATCTCATTTATATAGGCGCCCTATCTGCGAAAGCATAAATTCAGTGGATGCCTCGTACAGCTTATAAAGCATGTGGTGGCAGAGTCGTGTGTGCAAAGAGGATACCGCTCAAAGAAATTTTTATACAGACAATATATACATAAACAAATATATCAAGTATATTCTGTACATATATGCGTATATATTTAACATATATTTTAATTGCCTGATTTTATATAATACATGTAATAAAGATATAAAAAATACAATAAAAAAAATATTATTTCATGAATTTTTCAATATTATTAATTCACATAGAACTTTTATCTGATTTTCTCATCAACTTTTTAATCCCCGTGAGTTTTAGAAACATCGATTGAACTTTCGCAAGCTTTGAATTCGCGCAAAAGTTGCTTAAAAAATTAGGTTTCACGTAAAGTAAGTATCCTGCGTATAATTACTTTACATGATATATTTAAAAAATACATATTTTGTATATACCATATATATCATGGACTAAAAATACTATAATTGGAATTTATCTTGAGATATACGCATCGATGTATTGTGACGAATATGGTGGAGCCGGAGTATAATTATACATGGAGAGGACCCCCATGAGCTCTGGGCGAGAAGACGACACCGGCAAGTTCATAAGACCTCGTTAGAAAAATAGAAATAAATTTAATTCATTATGGATTATTGTTTACTTTTCCATCGCATATGAGGTAGAAAATACGAAAAGTATTGTCGTTTGAAAAATTGGTTTCAAGATAATGTTGAAAATACATGTTTTGAGTGTCCTAGATTACAAAAAAAAAGGATTTACTCGTTCCTGTTGGTTATTTATTATCCGGAAACACAATAACTTTTCCAAGAGCCTGAGGATCGATATAAAATCTTGTGTGTGTCTCTCCAGTATATTAAATTTAATTTTCGTATTAAAATAGGTAACAATGCACCAATCGCTTTACATACTTTATCTGAAATGAAAAACAATCAAAAAATTATTCAATGATCCGTATATTGATTGAAAAATGATTATTCCTTGGTGTAAGACGTACAGACGAACTCATATGCAAATTGCCAATAGAAAATAATGAATTCGGTAAAGCGGTATCTTCATTACACCTTATCTAATCGCTCGAATGAAATAAATATAAACGATCGGTTATATAAAATTTGCATCGGTTTAAATTGATATATCTTCTCGCAGGTCTACCAAGAAAAATTATTATCACAGTGTGATTGGTTTTAAGCAATTTTCGATGAGCAATGTACTGATAAATATTCACATGGAATGTTATACTTAAAATATTACATGGAGAAAATACATTTAACGTTGAAGTACATTGTGGTTAAAAGCACATGTACACGTATAGTATTTATCGCTAGTATAGGATTCCATAAAAATAGTTCGTAACCGTATTTCAAATCATCTTATTCAGCTATGTATAGTCTTGAAATCTACGCACCATAACTTTCGATAACTTCGATATGAAAAGTAACGAGAAGTAAACCCGACCTGTCAAACTATCGAGGTTGCCGTTCGGCAACGCGCCTTGGGGACAATAATATGACCAAAATGAAAGGCAGCTCGTTGCTAAAGCCCATTTCACAGAACGCCATATCGTAAGCAGGTTGCGCAGCTTTATGCTGTGTCTCGTATTTTGTGACATGACATTCAAAAATTCTAGCGGACAACATAGATTACAATTATTCTGTGAAATACCAATGTTTCTGTCCGTATCGTTCGTAACTTTGCTTCGGTGATTTCACGGCAACAACTTCACATTAATTTTAATGTAATGAGAAAGTTACTTATTACGATTACGTCATTCGCAATTTTTTTTTACGTACACCATGCGGAATAGAGCTTTGCCCGCAAGAGGACTCAACGTCTAAATCACTTCAATTCACGTCGCTCTCAATCGTCACTTGTAGAATCGGGCGAGATCATGATACAGGACTGTCCACGGCCCATTCCTTCCCGAGGATACTCTGCAGGAAAGCGAAGCTTCGCCTCGAACAACGAAGAACAATACCGCTGTATCGCTAATATGTGTCTCACTACCGACATCTGTGTTCACATAGTGCTAAGAAAATTCCCGAGCGCTCCGATAATTTGATTTTCCCACGCCAAGTCGCCAACTACGGAAACAATAATCATAATCACGAGAGTCAGAGATGGCTGGCTGACTGATCTTAAAGAAAGTAAAATAGAGCAGGGATGAAAGGGCTCGTGCTCTCAAGATCGACAAGTCACGTGGCTGTTTATGTCCAGTCGTCGTCTCGTTCTGAAATATTGCGCAAGAATTTTCGCTGTAGGGATCGGAGAAAGAAGATTGAGAGCTCGAAATATTTTTATGGGAAGGAAGAACATAAGGGAAAACATCTAGAGAGGAAGATATGTGAGAAGGGAACATTTCTACTAGTCCCGGTGAGCCCTTGTTGCTTTTGGCAATCATTATATTTCTTTGTTAAGTAAAAAGGAGTCAAATAAAAAAAGGAATCTTGGAACGTTTACGAAACTGCAATCTACAGCTTCTTAGTTGATCAAAATGATGTCTCTGAGAACGCAGATAAAAATAATGTTGATCCTAAAACGTCGCTATGTAATTCCGTGCCTCGATCCAACAAAAAAATAAATTTTGAAAACTCCCGACTGCAAAAAACTATAATAAACAGAACTTTAGCTTTCAAAAGTTGTCTTATGAAAATAAATCTAAAAAGTATTAAATAACTTCCGTCGTCATTTTAGTTAACTTCATATTTCAATTACAACGATTTATTTACCGCTGTCACTACATTCGGGAGACGTTTTCTTTTGCGTTAAAAAACTTCCATATTGTCTATAATTTTTCGTTTAAATTAGAGTTCGGGCGCCAGGATGTTTCTTGATATGTAAAAGACGGTTGCAATGTTCAGAAGACGTCTCCGAACTGTAGTAACAGCGGTAAATGAATTATTGTAATTTAAATATGAAGTTAATTAAAATGAAATCGGAAGTTATTTCATCCTTTTTAGATTTATTTTCATAAAAAAACTTTTAAAAGCTAAAGTTCTGTTCATTATAGTTTTTCTCAGTCGGGAGTTTTGAAATATATATATATCTTTTATTTTATAATTTTTAAAGCTAGTTCAATGTGATTTTCTACAGAATTTTTATAATTCCTATATATTTTTATAGTTACTATATTTTTTTAAACTAAAACAGCTAAATAATTTTTAATAACTCTATTTAATGTAATCTCTCAATTATTTTTGCACTCTTGTATTTAGAATAAAATCAACAAACGCAATTAGAAAATTGCGTTACGTTTTTATTAATTTCTAGTTGTCAGCAACATCTTTGACGTGCAACAAACTTATTAATATTTACATGCTGTTGAATAAAATATATACAAATATTAACTAAATGGCAGACGTGCTCTTTCTTTTACTTCTCCGTAAGCGCTCCGAAGTTAGGTACAGATGAACGATTGTAGTAGGGATGACGGCCATCTTGTGACATTTCGATACATACAACCGTGCTTCTCATACAATGTTTTTAAACGCTATTATCTTTCTGAAATTTCACCCAATATATACAATCTAACACAAAAATGGAGGTTACGATGCACAGAATCTGTGTACCCAGTTCTGTTAAGGCATCTTTAGCCGATTCAGAGAACATCGCACGTTTAGAAACTAATATGTTCGCGCCATGTCAGTGAAACGCGTATTTCCGTCGGGAGTAAAAAAAACGATGCTATCGAGATCCAGTTAAGTTTTCCCTTGTTTTCCATGACTATGTTTATTACGATCGAGGCAACTTATTATATTCCGTATGTTTGTACGTGTACAATATTCATCATCATCCACCCATAAGCTCACTCATCAACTGCTCATATTGCGGAGCAATCGTTGCAATAAGATGCATCAAGTAACTCCGTACAATGTTAGAAGACAATCTTAGGTACATACGGCGAAACAAACTCCAAAATATAAATGGCAGGGAAATTGAACGTCGGCACGAAGACTACGATGCTGTCTTTATTTTTCACATGATATAAATAAAATCATGCTGCAACGTCACACATTTTAAGCGCATCCCTCTAAGACTTAAAACTTTTTTGGAGGATCCCTGTATACGCCTTTAAAATGATTGCAGATTTTTATATACCGGGAGATATGTCCAATGCGTAAAGTAACATATATGCGATATATCTGAAATACATTTAACGTGTATTCATGAAATATATACAGCGACGAAAACTGCTGTATCGCAAGATATATAATATTTCGCATACATCTTTAACTCAAACGCACAACATAGATATTTAATATATCTTGCTTATATTCTAAATGTATAAAAAAATACATTTTTACATAGACTTTTATCCATGGGGGGTAATACGTTATTATGATAAAAAGTAATGCGAAAAGAAAAGAAGGAAAGTCAAAGATGTTTTGCAGTTATTCCCAGGGCTTTTCGGGAATCGTAGAGCATTGAAACAAGAAACCAGGGAAGAAGATTCGAGCTGAAAAGAAGGTTGGAAGGTGTATTGAAGGATATAGGCTCGACGGAAAACTAGTGAAGGAAATCGGTAAGGAAACCGATCGTGCGTCGTTCGATGCGTATAACTATATATAAACTCCACAGCGATAAGGTGAAGGTGAAGAGAAGACTCCACGCCAGGAAAGGCTTGGATAGGGGGTGAGGGGGTTAGACGGGGGCTCGATGTCTGGGTTCAGGTGGCGGCGCGACCAATATCGTAAATCCAGATCGGGTTCGAGGGAGAACAGACCTGGTCTCCTCTTCTATCGCTTTCTCTATATTTAGTTCTCCGTTCAACTCGCACTCCCTCCAGTCGGCGACGCACGACGCGGAAGTATACTCCTTCGCATCTGTGCGGCAATATCTGACGGAGCCGCGCGCAAAGAAAGCAAGCGGATCACATGCCCGTGGTTCTCTCGCGCTTCCACGAGTTTATATTATGGTATACCAAAGCGAGATCGAGCAAGCAACCGAAATCGACGCTCTATATACTATGTGCTTCATCGTATATGCCGGCATTATACATATACGAATATTCCAACCGTATGATTATATTCCTCGCGCGTTTATGCGATTTGAAATTTTTCTTCGCGCACGAACGTATAAACGCGAGAAAAGCGAAGAATTCCCGACAGCGCAACGAGTGAAGAAAAATCTTGCTTATTCTTTCTAATACGAATGCTAGTACTTTCCTCCGTTTAACTATCATCTTTGTTGATTATAGGATCAAAAAGTTACAGTTCGTCAATGGTACTTTTCACGCACTGCTAAGGATCAGTTAACTAATTTTAATTATCGATTCACAATTTATTCGATGCAAACTAATTGACCTATACCCGTAGCATCGTATGTAACGAGTCTCAAATTTGAACACAGATTGTCTTCGCGACATCTCATTGTCTTATCTACCCAATGCATTGCTTATCTCAAGTATGCTCACGTGCACCTCACTTCAATTATTATGAAAAGGTGACTCCCTGAATTTTTCAACCAGTTGAAAAATAAATATAGTAATTAAAAACTTTTTTTCCAGTATTCTGTCTGTGTATGTAGAGGAGCGACTGCATGGTTACTTCAGTTGCATCAATCAACTACTTTTATTTCTTAACAATGCGACGATGGAGCCTTCGCACCTTTCAAACAGTTACTTTTACTTTTTAAACTTTATCTTTTAAAGTGAGCTGTAGCTCATTATCCTGGCCTTTTACTTGTTGAAATTCATTACTACGTCGTGAATGGTCATGGTGCTGTTATGAATGCACCATTTATTGACGGTTGTACGTACCATTCGCGTTGATCATTTCGCGATTTTGATGGTTTCACTTGAAACTCGAATAAAAATTTTCACAATTTTCACATTTGAGTACTTTTTCAAGAAAAAAACATGGTAAATGTACGAATAGCCCCCTGTGCCATTTGTAGCAACCTCTAATGTTTAACAACATTAGTTACTTTTCCAAAGTTATTTAGCAAGTATATCAATGTAATTAGTCAGTTCTTTCTAAAAATGTATCATTTTTGAGCTCAACAATGTAGAAATTGGTTAAAATCACATATATCCGAGCATAATGAAATGGTGAAGTTCCTAACTATTCTCTTATTTTGTCATTATTCAGAGACAACTTTGGTGATTTACTTGTAAAAGTAACAAGTTTTATCCTATTAAGAGTAATACTTTATTATAACAAAACTATTTTTATACTTGTTATCCTCACAATGACGAACCTTTGAAGTTTGGAAAAACTATTAGGTGCGCAACTAAGTTTCCGCTGTTTTTTTTTTTTATCAAAATGCAACTTTATTGTGAAAAAATGTTTACAAATGAATCATTTAAAATATTGCCCATCGCTAGCGACAACTTTTTTCCATCTTTCTGGCAGAGCTCGAATACCGTCACGGTAGAAGTGTTCGTCTTTTGAGGTTATCCACGAATCAAGCCATTTTTAGATGTCTTCATATGAGCTGAACTGCTGATTAGCCAGACCATGTGCCATCGAACGGAACAAGTAATAATCGGACGGCGCAATATCTGGGGAATATGGCGGGTGGGGTAGGACTTCCCATTTGAGCGTTTCTAAGTAGGTTTTAACGGGTTTGGCAACGTGAGGCCGAGCGTTGTCAAGCTGTAGAATCACTTTTTTGTGCCTCTGCTCGTATTGTGGCCGCTTTTCGCGCAGTGCTCGGCTCAGTCGCATCGATTGAGTTCGATACCGTTCCCCAGTGATGGTTTCGTTCGGTTTCAACAGCTCATAATAAATAACACCGCCCTGGTCCTACCAAATGCACAGCAAAATCTTCGCAGCGTGAATATTCGGCCGAGCCGACGACGTAGAAGCATGGCCGGGCAGTCTCCATGATTTTGTTCTCTTTGGGTTGCTGTAATGAATCCATTTTTCATCACCCGTAACGATGCGATGAAGAAAACCCTTCTTTTTTGCCGCTGGAGCATTTGTTCACAGGCGAAAAAACGACGCTCAACGTCTCTTGACGATTATTTGGCACAAAATCAGACATTTTCACACAACCAAAAGTATATGACGCAAAAACAAAATCACTAATGTGTCAAAGCGGTTTGTTTACCATATGTCTAAGCTTGGTTCATGACGTTTTGGTTATGTCCCAATCGACTAGCACTTACCACTGGAGCCATCTCTTGAAAAACAGCGGGAACTTAGTTGCGCACCTAATAACTTTTGACTTCCTCATAGAGCTTTTGTGAAAGATAGAAAATAATGATAAACTAATTTGCAAGATTCTACTTCGTAACATGTTTGAATACCATATACACTAAATTATCTACTCACAATATGTCAAAGTTAGCGAATCAACAATTTTTTTCAAACAAGGCAAGTTTCGTAACTTTTCACATTTATTGTCAACCCCAGGCTAGTTCAATACTAAGCAGCCTTAGTTGTAACTACACTTGTGTAGAATATTTCAGTTCGATAGCTTGACATTTACACGAGCTAACGTATTCAAATCATATAACATTTTTAAAAAAATGCTGACAAATGTTTAGGGACTCTGTAGATTGTAATTAATTTTATCACGACCAACGGAATAGTATTTGATAAAGCAACGTGTCGAATTTCGAGTTGATAGACCCAACGGTTTTGTATAATAATCAAAGTTGAATCTAACGTAGATATTTTTGAAAAAGTCTTATAACTTTTGAACCTCTTTACCGGCTCTGTTCAAATGCAATACGTTGGTTGGTATTGGTTGTAGCTACACTTGTAGAATTAGTATCAGGTCGATAACTTGCAATTTACTCGCATTGACGCGTTTACGTCGTTTTGCATTTTAATAGCCGTACAAATTTAAACTCTCATCGGAAGTATTTCAAATTTCAATTTGCCACGATGAAAGGGTAGTAAATGAACCACCTGCGGATGGAATTTCAGCCCGATAGTACATTCTGTTATGCAATTATAGACGATTAATTTTTAACCCATGTCATATCCATACGCATACACGCACTCCCGCTCGGTCACACAAAAATACGCGCGCGCGCGCACACTGAGAGAGAGCGAGAGAGAGAGAGAATCGGAGACAGAGAGATTGATTGATTGATTATTTATTATTATGCCTGGTAATACCTTGAGGCAATTTACAATAAGTTTTGAATTTTACTTAAAATTACATTAAGATTAAATAAGAAGAATTACATAAGAAGTTTTAATTTTGCTTATATGTACCCTAATCACAATATATTATTAGGCATTCTTAAATTACATAATCGATAATAATCCTAAGAAAATTATTATACCTATAGAAGAAAAGAAAAGAAAATATTTATATCGGCACAAGACAGTGTATGACGTAAGCATAGTTTTAGATAAGTAATTGATCGATGAAGTCAGGTGGTGAACATAATAAAGCGGCTCACTACCCCTGTAGAGAATTATCTTCAAGCGCAAAAAGGTATTCGTATAGTTTATTTTTCAATATCAGCAGGGAGGAAGAAGTGGTGACTTCAGTAGGAAGCGAGTGCCAGAAATACAGAGCCCTCAGTGCATAAAAGTTTCGGTACGTAGCTGTGCGATGGCAAGCAATCTGAAAAATTCTAAGAGCTTGTTGACGCGTAGGGCGTTGGAATGGTTCGGCATGAATGAAAATCTCAGGAAGATATGATGGAGCATTGTCATGAAGAACATTAAAGGTTGAAATCCCCATAAAATATAGACGCCTGAATTTGACTGTCAACCAGCCCAGCAACCTGCGATAAGATGTCACGTGCTCATCCCGCCGCAGATAAAAAATGAACCTGATGCCGCCGTTTAAAAACCTCTCTAACTTTATGTTTTGTTCACTCGTTATATCATTATATACAAAGCAATGGAAAGATTAGCGAGGTGATTAGAGTGGTCTTTAATTCTTGCGACAGGACATTTCTATGATACTTTAAGTTTATACAAGGAGGAATTTACTTTTTTTTATACTGAAAACACATGAGTCCGCTAAGATAAGTTAGACGTCATATTGTCATATTATAGGTGGGAGGTTATGAACCTCTAGCTGGCTGGTATATAAATTACTGCCCTGAATCAGCAAATTATATTTAGAACGATCGAGTTTAAGACCATCCGTATTTGCATAGTGAGCAATGACGTTCACATCATGAGTGATGCGAGCAAATCTCATCTCGAGTTCTGAGGGCAGGCAACTTAAATAAGACTGGGTATCATCAGCAAATATCATATGTTCAGAGTATCTCAGTCCAGTGACTATATCATTTATAAAAAGTGAAAAAAAGGGACAGAGAACAGAGTCTTGCGGTACACCGTACTTAGCAAACTAGAGGTAGTCCCGTCTTGGTCGATCGTCGCATGGATTCTTTCCACCAAGTATGAGAAGAGCCACTCAAGGACTGAAAAATCTAACCCACGAAGTTTGGTGAGCAATAATTTGTGCGAGACTACATCGAAAGCCTTGCTGGAATTAAATGAAACAAGAATAGTAAAAATGGTAAGAGAGAGAGAGAGAGAGAGAGAGAGAGAGAGAGAGAGAGAGAGAGAGAGAGAGAGAGAGAGAGAGAGAACCGAACCTTTTTTCCCTGAATATGATTCTCCAGTTATTCAGCACATTTTTAATATTCTGGCATTAAAATCTTGAAACAAATCTTTCGCGTACACAAAACTTCCTCTGAAGTTGTTAAAAAATGATAAACAATTGAAGAAATGGTTCAATTAATGCAAATTTATTGATAACGCAGGGAATCAGACAGTCCATTCATCTCTCTAAGTTGGATGTTGCTTACGAGCTTCAAACATTCTTTGCCCTTGTTCGCACAAAAATACCAAGTGGCCAACTTTCTCTTGAACAAGAGCTCATAATCAGAGTATGCCAAGGTCGTTTCGCGATCAAATGTAGACTTCGACTCGAAAGACTGATACATCGTCATCAACTTGAAAATAGTACAAGGTCAACCGATACACGTGTTATTTGATATGAATACGCGAGGTCATTTACGCAAGACAGAAAAACGATAAAATCTGGGTATTATCGGTGCTCATCCGCAAATCGACATTCTCACAGTGGCAGAAAGAACGGCGCGAGAAAGAGATCAGTGGAATCCTGTATAGAGCAAGTCGTCCGTCTCGTGAAAACAACGCGCTCACGAAATCGACGATCTATTTATCGCACGTAGAATTGCGTTTCGAATTCTGAAGTAAAGATATAGCTATATCGCGGGTATTATATAGAGCTCTACCTCGTTCGGACACACCAGTTATTTTTCAATTCGATCCCATGTATCGTTCACTCTCTTTTTTTTACCTCACATGCATTCCGTGTACACTGATATCGGATATATATATAAATCGTATGTATGTATCGCTGCGATCGGTGGTAAAATATCCAGAGAGTTACTTTTTTCGCTTCCTCGATTAAATACCAAACAACACGCCGTTTTGCAATTACACGACACTGGAAAAAAATAAAGAACTGTGCCGTCGATATGCGAACTCAAAACTTACACACCCGCGCATTTATATTTGGTTATTGTGGCTCCGGGCATGGTCAATTTTTGGTACGATTCATCGCGTTCGCTCGACCGGAGATCGACCAACTCGAACACTGGGGTGGCAGAATAATCCAACGTCGAAAATGTTTATCGTTTTCGAGCGTGTACCGGGAAATAGGAAAAAAAAATAAATGTAACTCGAAAAATGAATGTTTCGCTGAAAATGGAAAAAAATTGAATGTACCCCTCAACGCTTGCCGGTTTTGGTGTCAATAGCTATCGAATGGTATACATAACGGGTATGGACAGATAGGGAAGGAGAAACAGCGACGGGCGAGCCGATAACAGATCGAAATTTAATCGACACCGGTGCTCTCTAAATTGGATAGCATCCGCGCGATGGTCTATATGCGAACTCAACTGAATGCTCTAGAGCAGGGGTCTCCAAACTTTCCAGCCTTAGGGCCATACTGATTACTCCAGTAAGTTCCGAGGGCCAAAACCATAAGCCTACAACAATGTTATAAGTAGTTAGCCCATGACCATATCAATGTAGATGTCATATTAATAATTATTCAACATAAAATTAGAATACTTCAGTGAACTAAATTTAATTTGCTATAAAAAATATGTTCTCTAAAAGGAGTTTTCAAGTATGCTAGCTCTCCGCGGGCCAGACAAAATCTGTCCGCGGGCCGAATGTGGCCCTCGGGCCGTAGTTTGGAGACCCCTGCTTTAGAGCATACGTTTCTCCATTATCCTCGTAGTTATCGTCGTCGAGTCTATTGGAACTTGTAGATTACGTGCGATGAGAGATTGGGAGATAAACGTGAAGACTTTGCCCGATAGGTATCCTAAACTCAGTGACGTATCTTAATATATACGGGTAAATTGAATTACGAAACTTGTTTTCATATAATGCTGAGTCGGTTACCGAAGAGTCATTTTTGATCGCGCGCGATGATTATAAAATGTACGAATGATTTATTTAATTAAGTACAGTTAAACATGAATAAAAATGAATTAGTAGAACATGCCCAAAAGTTCCCATTTCCGTGCTTGTTAAGTGTGGCGAAAGTGGCGCTTTTTAGTAAGACATGCGGAAAAAATTCTGCGTATGCGTAAATAACGCTAGTTACCCTTTCGCACATTTTTTTAACACACTAGTTACTTTTTCGCGCGCTTTCATCACACTACAGGCATGAAAAGGGGAATTTTCTGTGCACCTGTTACAAAAGGTACTACCTTTCGTATGTGCGTCACATAGTATGTGACGCACATACGAAAAAGCAGACACTCGACGAAGAGTGTGAAGTAGATCCACTCGCCTTTAGCTCAAACTCACAAGTAGCGCTCGTCTATGGCTCGTGCCGTTATTAAACTCTGTCGACCGGTACGGCCAACTTGACAATCGTCATCGAAAGTCCGCTTTTTCGCACTTATATCACAAAGTACTATATGAATGGTTTGTAAAAAAAAAATTAAAAAACAACCTCGGATTAAAGTATTTATCTCAAATTAAAAAAAAACGAAATAATGTTAAAATTTTAAAGAAGTCTCTGCCTTATAAATTATCAAGCAGTTGTCAACGAGAAAATTGGCAACTTCGTATTTTTGCGCAGCCTAGCGCAAAGAAAGTTTGAATTTCATAAACAACATCCAACTTACATGGAAAGGTAGAACACTGGATGAAAAGTTTATTATCAATTCTTGAAAATTTATTAATAACTTCAACGAATCACCTCTTTACAATCTTCTGAGTTTGATTCGCGCGCGATAAGCAATACTTCAGACGGAAACAATAACGCGACGACGGTTGATTCCCTTTTTTAATAGAATTCTGTTCAACTGTGATTTATTTGGGGGGGGGGGGGAAACGTCGATACCGTGACCGAAAAAGGATTGATAACATCAATACGGCCTACTGCGATAATGTGATCTAGCAGTTTTCTTCATACACAATGCCATCATCATAAAATGTCTGTATTGAGAGTAAACGTTAACATAAAGAGTTTTTAAAAAAGTTCGTAAAACAGTAAAATGCTGATTTTTGTTAAAAAAATTATTATTCCTTTCAATTGTTCATATCAATAGAAATTTGCAGTTCTATTATTACTTAAATAACAGTTTATAGTAGCGTATTCCTTCAACATCAAAACACCCTTGATTCGAAGGTTTAAAGACGCTTGCGCGCTCATTTAAAAAAATTATTAATTGCGCATAATTGCCACGAAAAAAAAAAATATTTTGGGTGAACAAAAAAAAACATTTTTGTGTACTACACGCAAATAAAATTTCGTTTCATTTAAAAAATATGAGGATACTTCATGTCCCATTTCGCACACAGTGATCGTTTTACTATTTTTTAATCGAAATTTCGTGCTCTAATGATCGGTTATGAGTTTTGTTTATCTTATAACTGATGAAACAAAACGACTATCTTAAATATTAATAGAAGCAAAATTTCCAAGCAAACTGAAATTCGCTTTGATAAGTGACCTGCATACAAATATCTAAATAATCACGGTACCATTCATAAAAGTATAAAATAATCAGAGTTCTTCGTTGAACCTAAAATTGCGGCAAAAGCACTAAAATAATTTAATGTTTATGTGACGAAATAGCGCATAAATATTTAAAAACACTGCATTGTTATTCTTGACAAGGTTCTGATTGCTATTTGATCAAGTATTGGTGAAGAATTAAAAATAAGTATCAAAAACGAAACAAAACTAACGTTTCTATTAAAAACTGTTTTTTTTTCTACGATAATTATGATTCATTCATCTGTTTTATTGAGTACTTTGTCATTTTTGTGAATAGCTAAACTATTTTTGGCTATTATTTGTTGTATTTTTGAGAAGTAACATATATTTCCCGTTTTGCTGTATATTCATTGGTTTTGCTAAAATCAGCGAGAAAAACCATGCAATTCGATGTAG
The DNA here is from genome assembly GCA_963942595.1 of Cylloceria caligata. Lineage (NCBI taxonomy): Eukaryota > Metazoa > Arthropoda > Insecta > Hymenoptera > Ichneumonidae > Cylloceria > Cylloceria caligata. Next base: position 11,402,696 of record OZ012710.1, on the reverse strand, counting down.
ACGAAACAATATATTGGATCGATATCGGCACGACACTTCAAAACAGTAGGTAGGTCGCATATCGTTGTCATTACCAAATTATTAACTAAAAAATAATTGTAAAAAGTCTTTGCTGTAAATGTGAAAAGGCACGGTTTGATACACTTAGCAAATTCACAATTGACTATTATCGCTTATTTTCACACTCCCTAGTTACTTTTTACAAATAACAAAACAACGATTACTTGGATGGCGGGAGAGGGTGGGGGCGTACAAGTGAAATCGAAATACGAACCATTTTTTTCAACGATAACGATGACAGATAAACATTTAACATTAAACTAGGGAAAAAATGTTGTTCCATATTAACGTCAGTTCCCTCAATCGTTAAACTTCGATGTCTCAGGCGCCTCAAGCTGCAACTGTCTGAGACGTAAAAGTCGTCAAAAGCTCTACCATCGGAGAGAGACTCGTACTCCGCAACGCTTCGTCTCGTCTGATTCGCTCGTCTTGCGTTTCCTTCATGTCATCGAAAGCCCTAAGCAATAAGTCTCAACCTCGAAACGACTCGTATATGCGCTTTCGAAAGACTGAAGTGCTACCGGAAGGATAAGGAGAATAAAAGACTAAAAAGAAGATGGAGCAAGACGAAACGGAAGTAACAGTATAGTTGTGGCTACGTCACTATTGATCGTCACACCAATTTTTCTAGAAAAAATTCCATTTTGACATTTAGCGAATTACGTCCGTTACGTACGTTGGTCGACGCAGTTGTAAATTTATTTCTTACAATAATTTTGTTTGGTCTCTACCATAACGACCATCCGTATGGCGAATGCCACAGATACGAGGGTTACGTGTAATAATACATAACGCAGCCTCCCGCTCTTTCTCATCCTTGACTTAGGGAAGATTCAAGAGATACACAAGTGCATATTGGGATAATATCTATAGCACGAGTTTCTTTACGGAGTAACAACGTCACTAAAAGTCGTCCCTGACACACTGGAATTCAACTTGCTTCGGTGAGTGCATAGATATGTGTAAGTATGAAGTATACCAAGATGCCCACATCCAGAGGTTCGAGCTCAGTCCCATGTAAAGCCCGTGGAGGGAGAGAGAGATGGCTGAAGAAAAGGCAGACGAGACGAGACGAGACGAGACGAGACGAGACGAGAAGAGCTTTCTACCCGGGAAATTGTTTTCGGTCAAACGGCGCATAAGCCGTAAAAGACCGGCATCGCATTGGTACACCGAACGATCTATTAAACTTTTACGAGACTTCCCTTGAAAAGCTAGCAGTGCAGTACGTTCAGCCGATTCGCTGGTGTACGCTACTGCAAAAGGTATACGCTACTTATTTGGTGGTTTCTCTCTCGGCTGGATCGTTGTATATCGAATGTTACATTCTCACCCCTTTTACCAACTTATTCGATCCCTCACCGACCCCTCCATTCCCCAAATACTCGAACCATTATTATATCATTTTTCACGCAAGTTACGTTCTTCTCCATTGACGGGTGTCTTTTAATTGTTTTTTCGATCGCCCGTGCAATCGAAAATAATTTTGACAATATCTTTGGAATCTTGAAATAAATGCAAGGTACCTAAATTACCAATATATACTTGGAGCCTTTATCACGTGTTTATTGTGTAAATGACACAACAACAAACACATATGTATCATGTATTGATAAGAGTTTAGATATCGTAAATTATGTTTTGTCGGTTTTTAAGGATATTCAAGTGATGCCATCAACGTAAAAAGAATTTAATATGATGGTACTTTAAGATATATAGATACTTTGAAAATCATTTCCGATAATCGAGGTGATCAAATGATATTTCAGTTCCACTGCCAATAACCACGGGATTATATACATTTTATAGACTCCGACGTCGATGTTACGTTGGATACGGTCCCGATGCGATACTGCGATAACCAAGAAAAAAGACTAGTGAGAGGTGGAATGAGATAGTCTTATCGTGACTCTTTTCGGGTGTGCCAGAAGGGCATCCTCCTTCTGGCACACCCGGTACGTACCAGGGATATTGCTATTCGGTTGACTATATTGCACCATTGTAATAATATCGTAAAAATTCCACAGATCATAGTGTTTAATTGATAAATTTCAATACTTATTTTGACATTATATTTCAAACATATACGTAGATGAGATTAGATTTAATTAAGGACGGTAGAGCGCTCGGCTGACTCGGGAAAACCTTAAGACGCGAGCGGTGGAAAGTAGGCAATGTGAGAACGAGAGATCCGCTGCGTGGAATCTCGAATGTACCGAAACAAAAGCTTCAAGATCCGTTTCACTCGTCCTAGCTTATAAGCAAGACAGTGAAATGTTTTAAAATTTGATTGTACATTTCTCGACAGTATTGGAGTATTACTACGTTTTTGAACGAATATCTTATGCCAAATATTTTCCATAAGAGGAATGTTAAATAGCGAAAACTGCGTAGTCGTTACCTCGTAAACTGAAAACGTGAATCAGTTCCAATTTTTGCATATTTCTCACTTAAGAATTGATCTACGTTAGATTTCCTATTTTCGTTGCAATAATTAAAATGCACTGGCGCTTTACTTTCTAGAAAACGACTTAACGGACTAAAACTAAAATTGATGTAACTTAGGATTCCCATAACCGATTAAACTGATGTTGCTTTTTATTAATAGCTCACAGTCCGGTTATATATAAATATAACAATATTTTCATATCAATGGTGGATGAGTACTTTGCAACGTCGATGAAACAAACATTTGTTTAAAGAGCGTGTGAACATTCTAAATTCAATTTCTCTAGATATACCTTAATGTATGTTATTGAAATCCATATTTGTCGTTCGTACACGATGATGATTATTAATTACTCTGTACTCAATCGTCGAATGTATTCGGCAGTAAGAGAGTCGTTGGCTTCTGATATTTACGTTATTCCGCGTATAAAATCTACAGCATCACATCTGGAGTAAATCGGATACTGCCGAAGCCTTGTTTACAGCCACGAATGCCCTAAAAGGACATTAGCATTGCCTTTCAACTCTTTCTTTCTACTCGGAATTAATTTATACTGTGGGGAACACAGTAATAATGTACACCGTGTGATGAACCTAACCGAATGCTAAGCAAAGGACGTTACAAGTTTCAATACTTCTTCCGTGTCCTATAAAGATAATAATGGTTTTATGATTACAGAATTATGACATATAAGAGATTGTTGGCTGGAACTAATAATGTCGAGAGTCACTCTTTCGATCGATCCGATATATAAAAAATTAAAGTTTAATTGTTAATTGTACCGAATTAATTGTTAATTGTAACCAGGGCGAAAAGTGATTAGAGCGTTGAGGAAAATGTACGGATTTTCAGTGTTGGCAGTGCACTGCGAACGTGCAAAATGTGCTACAGTGAAGACTCGTCCTTCCTCTCTCTCTCTCTCAACCCTATCAGGTTGTGGCGACAAGAGCCAGGTCCGAGGGCGAGCGACCACGAGGTCTGCCGCTGCTATAGGTAAAGCTCGACGTTGCCATCGCCGTAGAGAGAAAGCGAGATAGAAAACATCTATAGCGCTGCAGAGAGGAGAGAGCAGAGAGTAGGCGAGTCGAGACCGTCCAACTCTCCGTGCGCGCGTAATGAACTTGTGAATATTTAGTGAGGTAATTGCCCACCACGGCGGCGAGGTCCGGGGCAACCACCGACGCCGACGCCGGCACTATCCACTGTGATGCCGAGAGCTCCTGCCGACGCAGCCCGCGCACACGTTTCTACTGGGTGTTCGCGAAATCCAAATGCAAAGCCAATATCGAGCGCAGCCACCTGTGCTCTTAACCGTACAACGGGCATTTCCCAACTATGTGTATATGTTTGACAACTATATTATATATTGGTACGATCCACCCTTTAGTCCCGATTCTTGACAGAGGGAGACCAAGAACGTTAGAGAGAAGAACTCTATTTCTCTTATGGTCTTAATTATACTTTAAAAGAGAAAAGCCACATCAACGAGCAAGAAAAAAGGGCTATCGCGATAGGGCGACTTAAATGGAAGGAAGAGTAAAAAGGGTATACCCGATCGGCAAAGGGGCGCACAAGGCATGGCCGCAAAGCCCGGGACTAATGCAAAGGCCCGTTAACGGAAGGGGTCGCAATGCACCACTGTGCACTCGCGTTTAAACAGTCGCGCGCACGTTTCTCCTCGCATTTGAGTAGCTACCTCGCGAGTGATTAAAACCGATAATATACCCAGCGTGTATAAAAATTACCAGCCGGGTAATAAATGGGCGTGCTACGATGAGACACGCAACAAAACTGCAATCGGTGGACGCGAAGCGTGAGCTTACCGAGTCGCTAAAGCTCTGACTACTTTTCTCACTTGGTTTCTTTCGCTCTCTGTTTCGTGTACGCCGCAATTGTGCATGTATATCGACGCCGTTGCAGCTGGTGGTGGTACGTGTCGAGCCGAGTAGAACAGGGGCACCTCTACCGTTCCCGGTTTGCTAGTTCTTTGCACGCCATCCGAGCGTTTTATAATCGTCGTGGCTACTGTGCCGAGCTTGTTTTCTCGTTCACGTGTTCTCTCTCCTTCTCTATCACTCACTGCGACTTGAAGCCTTGCGGAAAAATGTCTGGCTATTAATTTTCTTCTCGGCCCTCGACAAGCCCCCGCACGAATAACTCCAATGTATGCACGTTACAGTGTATTTTAGAAGTCTCGTTGCGCCTGCTCTCATGCAAGACGAGACTGCATAATTCATCGAGTCGTTCAGATTGCAATTTTCGAGTAGTCGTCGAATTTCGTTTATTTTATTTTTTTTTTTTTCATCGGTTGATACAACTCGATGTTTCTCTCAATCATTCTCCAACCTTTTTTACTTTTGGTTGATTTCTGGCTTTTCTATTGGTAAAGAGTGACAAGAGCAGGTGTACGGCAAAAAGGGTAGACAAATTCAACTGCACGAGAAATTCCAAAGCTTCGAAGAAGACGTCGATAGACAGCATTTTCCATTTATAACGCTCTCGCCGTATACCTTATGACAACGAGGCTTCAGCAGCTCCGACCAATCGGTTTCCAATTCCCGAGCAGAATGGTATTCCATTAAAATTTTTCGTGCGCCTCTGAATGCCAGCTGCAACCGTTTACGTGCAACACCCTTCAGCACCAGCTCTCGTACACTGTGTACCGACAGGCATAGTATATACAGATTAGATCTGTATGTGTCACTTCTTCTTTCGTCAAGAAACGACACAGACGAGAACGAGAGCGATAGGTGGGACAGAAGGCGAAGAGGACCACAAAAAAAGTTGTTGCAGAATAAAAAGAGGGATAAGGAATTCGAAAGCGGTGGTGTGAGAGTAAGCATACCGGACGACAGCTAGGCAGAGAGCGTCTGACTCGTACCGATAAGAAAACTCTCGATCCGTTTCTCGCCTCTGCTCTGCTTTCTTTTCCTTTCTATCACTTTCGTCCAATCCTTCCCTTCATTTCCAGGCGTTTTCCTTTTCCTCTCGTTCCCCATTTACCGCGAGAATGCGACATTAACCAGGGTCGACCCAAGTACTGGTGATAGTGGCCCGGTGAGTGAAGTTCGCGAAGCAAAGGATGCAGATACCCCTCTACGTGAAAGAGAGACAGAAAAAGGTTTTATTTCATTTATTTTTATGCCCTAGTTATACTTTGGGGCAAAAGAGGGTTGATACCATACGAGGTACAATTTATTATTGCGATGTACCTACATTTCGTAAGCAATGCTATACCAACAGATTAAAAATTAGAAACACTATGTGTAAAGTACATTATTCGCAAAGTACAATAATAATATTTTGCGAATACATAATTATCATTGTTTGAAATAAAGTGAAAAAGAAGATTACAAATGAAATTTATGTAGGAAGGGGTGTGACAGAAATCAAAATCGAGACCCGAAACTACACAACTATGTACATTCAACCATGCAACATCACTGAAGGATAGAAAGAGAGAGCGCAAGAGAGAGAGAGAGAGAGAGAGAGAGAGAGAGAGAGAGAGAGAGAGAGTAGGGGTAGGAAAGGGTGGAGAGAAGGCTGATAAACTGCAATAGCCAGGCACACCGAGCGAGGTATTAAGCCTCGAACGAAATAGGGAATTTAAGTGTCGCTACTCTGATGAGATCTTCTCTCGTGCCGGCACGGTTCTCCAGCTCTTCCAGCAGCTCCTTCCTCAGACTCCAGGCACCTCCTCCTACTTTGCGCGTGATACACGCTAATCTCTCGGGAATGCCAAGTCCTCCTTTAACCTCGACTTCTCCGGTTCCCCCATACATGATATACAGGACGATCGCGTCGACTGCACAGACTTATTTAGTTCCAAAGCAATTCGCAGCATCAATGTACTTTTTCCGTGATAGGGAAATTTTCCTTCCGATTTTATTCCTTTCATGTTCTTGACATGAAAAACATAAATATGATTGGGTTACCTTCATTCGGTTTGAAACCATGAAATTGGCACCACCCTCGCTATTTTAAAACAGGGAACAGATCATTATTTCTCCTACGATACATTAACAATATTTTCTAAAAGTTACCAATAGTGTTTACTTATTTTGACTTTGTATCTAAAACTTCGTGTTGTTGTTGCTGTTGTTGTTGTTGTTATTTAATTGTCAAATAAATTCTTAGATAAATTAACATGGAATGCTCATTTCAATGTAACGATGCGTATTCATCTCCGCTCGATATGTTTTTGTGAATGGCAAAATTGGCCACTGCTTCCTGTTCTATCGAGATAATTGAAATTCTAAGAAATAACTTAATCAATTTTGTCATTTGTTTGCAGCATGATCATAGATAACGCTATATTGGGACTGAAATATCTGTAAAATCAATTATTTAACTTGGTTCTTACAAATTGATAGATTAATACGTTGGTTAATATACTCTCAATCTAACAATCGATTGAATACGATAATACTACAGAGATTAAGTTGCGCTTGTGCTGATTGAATCGAAAGCCAAGTAGATATTCACGAAGTTGGCGTATCCCCGATCGATTTCGTACAGTATCTATACAAGAGTATCGGGTACTCGTATGGGGTACTGATAATGCTTTTCGAGTGTCAAATAGCAGAGCACCGAGTCCGATGCTCTAATTATGAACTCGGATTGCGCTATGAAATAACAATTGCACGAAATTTTGACCGATGCGATTGTCCGTCAGCAGAGATTGTTTAAAGGAAGGTTTTCTTAAACATTTGAAAATACATTTTTTAGTAAATTTATCTACCGGTACTCACTAACTATTTATGTGCTAAATAATATTACCAATGAAAATTATTCTGTGGAGAAAGAAGTATCATGTAAGAGTTTAAATGGTAATTAAGACCAGAATAAGTATAAGAAAAACCTGCAGTGTTCCATCGCATGAGAAAACTGCTAAGTATTTCGAATGTATAGCGTTCAAGAATACATTTCTGCATGAACTTCTAAGACGAGCTTCTAAAGGATATTCTACTGTAATGTATATAACATACTTTGTGGATGTACCGAACGCGCCTGCCTACGGGCACATACTATTACGTTCTGAGTGAACGAGACAGAGTCAGACTTAACTGAGCACGACGATACTGCACAAGCTGCCTGTTAAGCGTTACGGTTAAATTGCAGCTAGGTAGATAGGTAGATAGTCGTCTAGCGTAGACGAACTATAGACACATAAGGTATAGCTATAGGAAGGATAGGTACACGTCTCTCATCCCAACAGCAAGAGGATATACGCGCTCTTGGGGCACTTGCCTTTAGCTTGGAGATGTTGGCGCGACGTATTTCTCTCCATTTTAGTCGTAAAGACGGGTTAACGTAAGGCTAACTTACGAGTAACATACGGATTAGGGTTGCAGTATAGTGCGCAGGGCGAGTGAGAATGCACACTGTATATTGCATTGCAGGAATTCTAAACATAAAGACGATAAATCCTCGACGAGAGTAGATTTTCAAACTATACAGTCGCACTCCTCGCATTTCTAACGGATCAGCAAAGATATTCATTTTTAACATTTTTATTTAAACTTATTTACATATTTTTCTTACCATTTGATAACATTATCTGAATTTACTTTCTCGGTCTTGGGTTTTTTTATTTTCAATTGAAAAACCATTTGTCGGTCCCTCAGAGCAACCGATATACGAAGTTATTATCATTTATTCATGTAAAAAATGAAACGAGGGAAGTAAAATGAGAGAGAAATAAGTGAAACCGAGAATGAACGTCATGCGACAGAGAAAGTGAGCGCAGGGTTGGTGAAGAGTAAAATGAAGCTTCTCCGACGAAAACGATTACCTCGATAAAGGATTTTCTTTTCACTCGATTATAGTGTAAGACATGGGACCATATGGTATGAACGACTTCGCAGATGCTACCCCGCGTAACGACAACTGGTAAAGATTATTCGTTCGTGAGTTTAAAGTGAAAATAACTCCTCCTCTCTATCTAAAAGGATAAAAATCGAACGAATGAGTCTGAATGATCGTTCCAAAACAATACAAAGTACACGACGGAAACTTGAAATCGAAAAGGAAAAGAAGAATAAACTAAAATCAATTCTTTTAAATAAATCTTTTAATTGTCGAATAATTTTATAAATCTTGCGAAGCCTTAAAAATTAATAACATAGAACATCGTTTGACAGCTAATAATTGCATAACACAATATAAATTAGTCAAAAATTTCCAGTTGATATCCAAGTAATGTAGCTTAATGGACGACACATTTGGCGTTCTCCGGCCAGTCACAGACCTTTATTGCATTGTTAAAATGAAGACCATCGGGACAGAACATTTTGATTGGTATGAGTCCATTGCAGGCGTAATAGCTTCCGCAATCCTCGGGATTCGGGATTAGTACAGACCAGTCGTCGTTGTCACCATCAGGAATGCTACAAGTTATTCGGTTGTACGGAAATTCTTCTTCAGTGGAGGCTGCCACAACTACGGCGACCAGGCAAACGAGGGCTATGAAAGCTGCAAAATAATATTGAAAATAATATTAAACTTTTTTATTCATCAATTAAATGTTTTCATGTATAGAGCTTCGTCTGGAGTTCAAAAGTATCAGTTTTATTTATTTGTAACAACAATATGATTCGGTGTAATGAATTTAATTTAATGCCTTAAAAAATTAAACTTTTCTGTGACTTTTTGAATTTTTTAAAACTTTCGATCATATATTTCTCTCAAGCGAATAATTTTTCAATCGGCAATTGACAAAATGTAGGTCCTTGTTGGATTTGAAATTTCGTACATGAAGGGTTAATTCTAGCACTTGTTAATTATTATTTTCGTAGTAAAATGCATTCTCCGCGTTATTACTGATCACGCAAATACTGATATCAACCAACTCAACAGAAAATTTTGACAATTCGGTACTTACCTTTCATTTTATCGGTTGAGAACGGCAGTAAAAACAATTAAGTCACTGATACTGTGCACTCGATCGTATTGCTAGAATTGTGTAGCAAATGGTTATTATATACCCAAGTGCGAAGGTTAAAAATATTTTATCGCTCTGGTTTCTTTTATATCACTATTATCTTAGTGACCAATTGCCGAGTGATCACGCAGATAAGCTCGGATCGCGAGCTAATCGACATCGACATTGGCTAATAGAGATTGTCATAGAGATTGTCAGATATGACATCGCGCTTCAACGTTTCGTCTGGGCACAACATTTGTGAATCATTTGTAAATAAGAAATCTACAACTTCGATCATTGCAGAAAAACCGATAACGACGAAACTATCCACTGATTTTGCAATTGGTTGCGAGATCCTTAGTGTCCCTACGACCCGAAGAGTGTGTTATATGGTGACGATACCGATTTGGCAATAAGAGAGGACCTGCCTTGACACTCGGACAATGCGAACCTGCGCTCCGGTGCTGTCGCGTTCGGTTCCTGGTTATGGCGGCTGCACAATGCCTATTGTCGGCCTCCTCCACCTTCTCCTCCTCTTCGCTCTCTCACGGTCCTCAGTCTCTCGCCCTTTCCAAGCAACCCTCTGAACTACACGCTTGGCAGGAGTATATATCCAATACGTTGATATAGCACATGTGTGCCATAGTGACGGACTTGCTAAAGCTGAAATCAGAACCTCAGCTATCGAATGCCCTATTCAATACCGAAGCGAACAACAGAAGTTGAAGTTAAAAAGAAATTCCGTTGAATAGAATATACTCACAAATTATTATTAAATTCTTTGAATCCATAGCGAAGATAAAAGTGAAAAACAATCCGGTATTACTTTTTGAAGGAATTAATTCAGTGGTTCCATGGTTTGTGCACTGAGAGATATCATTATGGGAATCTATCAAATATTTAATTTTCTGAACGAAAAAGTTGGTTGGGCGAACGAATGAGTTGATTGGAACAATAATTAAATTAACTCATCCAACTACTATTAGTTTTTGTAGCGCCAACATTTGTCCCACAATTTTTTTCTTCGTACATTGGTTCTCTGAAGTAATTTGCTGTCACATTATTTTCAATGTAATAAGTAATATAAATCAATAAAATTAATATTGTGCGAATAAATGAATAGATTACTAGAAGAATAATCCGATTTAATAATTAAATATATTTTATCAAATACAAAAAATACAAATAGATTGTTACGCGTATTTACTTTAATTAATTTTATAATTCCTGAGAGGAATTGTCACTCCCGTTAATGAATAAAAACGATGCTTCATTGAAACGTCGTTTTTTTTTTTTACAAAATGTTTCGTTGAGCATATATTCATTGTATTACATCTACTGCATACAAAGTTAACAAATTATTGAAATTATATTTCTGCCACTATAGTTGCTGTTTTTTCAAGCATTATTTTTTTCCTTCTGGATAAACAGTTCTGTATAAACTGTTCTGTATTCATTGTGAACTGACAATTATTACACCCAGTAACGAGTCTATGTATATGTTACGTATTTTGTCGATAGTTGTAGATATATGAACGAAAATTCAGAGAAAATAATACATAAGACAAAGCTTATTCTCATTCCTTTGGACTCCTTCAGATCCTTCGAATCTTACGTCGTTTTTCCTGCCTGCCGAAGAACCACCATGGACGGGAGGTATAATAAATTTGTGTGCGCCGAGCCGCGCGGGAAAAGTTTCCAGTTACCAAGACGATGAATATTTTAGCGTCGTGGCCAGAGGTACCCAAGAAGCCGTTGCTCTCCCGCGCTAGGGTCGTATAATTAGCGGTTAAATTCAAATTTTGGATATTACGGAAAAAGTTTTGTAAGCGAGAGAGTTGGTGCGGGATGAAGAGAACTGTACGAAGAATCTTGCGCAACCAACGCGCGGGGAAAGCACGCAGTCTTGGGGTTTTTTTTTCCATAGTTTTATGCCTGCGGGCCCAGCTCTATCCATATTCTTTAAACCCCTTCGAATGTTACGACAAACTTGCAGACGAACTAAAGTAATCTTTTCAAAATTTTTTCCATGGATTCACTCAAAAATCCTTTAAATCCCCAGATTTTATATATTCGAATGACACTCTACTCCGAAAACGAGATATCTCGATTATTCTCAGAATTTCCTTCTGGAATATAAGTGGAGAAAGATGTAGGGGATTGTGAATTAAGGGTTAAGGGGTTGGCAGATATAGAAATAGTAAGAGAAAAGTAAAAAGGGTAGCAGCTAGGAATTACACCACACGTTCACCATATTGGAACCCACGCCGCCTGCGTTTTACGACCCATATTCTGCAATTTTGCATATTATCGTGCGCGAAGCGTGAGGAGATTGGGGCGCTTTTCACACGAATAAAATCAATGCTAAATGTTTAAGTTATTTCAGGCAATTTTTGATAGTTTAATTGACAGTAATTGCGGGCGATTTGAAAAGTAAAATGTATTCTTAAAAAAAAAAAATCTACCTATTTATCTTAATCTTCGACAAGATTGTTTTTTATCAAGTTTTTTAAAAGCATAAACTATTATATTAATATGGTAATGACGAGGGATAAATTGAGTTACTTATTGAAAAATGCTAGGTCGATCCGCTACTTATATAAAAAATATTAACTGTCTATACAATTGCGTCTATATAAATTTTTGTGTAGCACAACTTTTTAAAAATATTCAACAAATATCTATACTAGGTGTAGCGGTTAATAATGGGGATTTTTATCAATAGTTCGAGTTACACGTATGTTGATATATATGCGATTTGATACGCATACTTTTTTGTTGTATTGACAACAAGCTTTAAATATGCTCAAAACTTTAAATGTGACATTTTCTGAAGGTGTTAATATCATATATATATTTATGCTTGAAAATGTCGAATTTCGTACTAAAGAAAGAGCATTTGGGGATTTTTATCAATAGTTCGAGTTACACGTATGTTGATATATATGCGATTTGATATGCATACTTTTTTGTTGTATTGACAATAAGCTTTAAATATGCTCAAAACTTTAAATGTGACATTTTCTGAAGGTGTTAATATCATAGATATATTTACGCTTGAAAATGTCAAATTTCGTGCTAAAGAAAGAGCATTTGGGGGAAGTTTAAAGTCATTACTTTATTTTGAAGAAAAGTATTGCTGAAAGTTATCGTATACTTCGGGAAGCTTATAATTAACATGCTCCGTCTCAAAATACTTGTTAACGTTGGTTTAGACGCTTTATAAGTTATGATGTCGATGTGAAAGACAAGGAACATCCAGGTCAACCAAAAAAGTCTGAAGACCAACAATTACAAGCAGTATTGGATGAAGATGCCAAACTCAAAAACAACTTGCAGATAGATTAAATACTGCTCAGCAAACAATTTCCGAAAATGAGTGCCACATCGACTAAACGTAAGACAAATGAAAAAACCGAAAAGTCATAAGTAAAATGCTGCTCCAATGGCACGAAAGAAAATATTTTTTGCCTCGAATTGTGACTGGCGATAAAAAGTGAATTTATTTTGAGAATCACAAACGATCCAGGTCAATGATGCAGGTCAACGATCAACATCGACTGCAAGGACAAATCGCTTCGGAAAAAAGACAATGCTCTGCGTTTGGTGGGATCAGGAATGCGTGGTGTATTATGAGCTTTTAAAATCAGGTGAAAATGTTAATACTGATCACTACCGATAACAAATAATGATAGAACACATGGCAAAGTAATTTTGCTTTATGATATCGCACTATCGCACACTTCAAAATCAGTTAAACACACGTTAAAAGATCTTGCCTGGAAAGTATTAACCCACCCGCCTCACCCATTCACCAGACCTTGCTCCATCGGATTACCACTAGTTACGATCGATGGCACTTTCCGAGCAGTACTTAAAAACGTACGAAGATGTGGAAAATTGGGTCTCTGAATGGTTTGCCTCAAACCAAGAAAAGTTCTATTGGGACGGTGTCCACAAATTACCTAAAAGATGAAGGAAATGTGTAGTAGCTAGCGATAGACATAAAGCACTTTTGATCTTTCTCTTGAAATTATCGTGTTTTCTTTTATTGCGAAATCCTCATTATTAACCGGTGCACCTAGTAATCTACAAATTTAAAAAAATTGACACACAATTTTATTTTTCATGTGGCTTAACTATAGATAATATATATCTACGGCTTATTATAATTATCTTGTACACGTGTAGATCTTCGGCATAACAATGCGTCACCGTCTATACGAAACACGCCGATACATACATAAACTAGATGCACGGTTCTTCCTGCATAGCGATAAGATAGATAGCCGTGCAGTGTGCTTGCCCGGAATACGATTTATCTCGGACGACGTCCTTGCCCAGAACGCGTATAATGTCGACGGGGAGGGGATCGAGTGAGGCAGACGTGTCATACGAAGGAGGAGAAGAGGAGACAGCTTAGCCCGGAAGGATACAGTCGCGAAACGGAACGAGGTCTCCGTCACGCATGTACGTCGCCTGATTGGAGGTGAACAGTAGCTGCTGCTGCTGCTGCTCCTGGATAATCGAAGCGATAAGGGAACACGCTCGCGCACGGTCCAACTGGAGGTCCCCTCCGGCGTACCCGGTGACAGTCGCATCTCTGCTACTGCATCTCTATACTATTCGCTAGCTATACCACACTCCCTTAGTAAAGCTGACTGGCTTATGGAGTGTGCGCTAGGGATTGTACAGCAGAAATAGTAGTAAATTGGTCAGCTTCGGTATGCACACCTCTTCTGGCTAAGTTAGTACCTAATGTGTATGCAGTTAGGTATCCGTGGTGTAATATAGGGCATTTTGATTCTATCCGTTATCTAACCTGGAATGAGATGTAGGAGGAAGACAGTCTCGAGGCATTTAACCTTCCCCTGCACTGCCAACTACATTTGATTTTCCATCTCTCCTGTCAGAAGAGGTGATACGAATCGATATATAGTCCAGCATCGAGGCTTCAGAGAGCACGCAATGAATTTCAAGCTACTAATACAGGTACAGTAGAATTCATAAATAGTATACGGTTGTATTTAAGTTTAAGTTATAAATATACAAATATTTTAAATAGTGGAAGGAAATTAAGATTACAGATATATTCGAAATTTATATTTTCTATTAAATTAACGAAAAAGAATGATGAAGTAATTTTATTAAATGAGATTCGTATTAAGTATAATTATTTAAAGGCAAGCCAATTATAATTTCTGATTAATACTAATTGCGGTATAGCATTGTAATACAAAATGGATAATAAACCGAGATGATCGGAGTTTCATGTCAAAGCGACACGTTCTCAAGACTAACGATAGTGTAAAGAACAAGTTTACGAAAGTTGGTGATACTCTGCCGGTGCTGTAGGAAGAAAAACTTTGAAAAGTCTCGGTGTTCCGTTCGGTGGTTCAGCGATGCGAGCGAGAAAAAGGGAAACTGCGGTAGTTGATATTAGAGGGTTGAAGGGAATATAAAGCGACGAAAGAAGGGAGAAAAAGTCTGAAAGATATGAGACACGGCAGTGCGATATAGCAAAGGACGGAAACTAAGGATATAGAGTTAAGAGGTTCAAGAATATGAAGAATAAAACGCGTATGGTGGAGGGTGAGCTTTGAGAATCAAGTTTTACCCGGTGAAGGTTGGCCTTTGAGCGCAAAGCACATAGCCGAAAGCGCACATCCTGTTTCGTGAATAAAGCTGGAGGGGATAGGCAAGAAAGTGCAAGAAAGGTGGAAAGATCGCGCGGCGTTACTGCCAGCAGAACCTCCGGATCCAAGAATAAACTCGAAGATAAGCATAGGGCGAAGACGCGACTGACGAAGAAGAAGATGAAGAGGGGTAGTAAGGTGAACTGTGCGCGACGGAGGATAAGGAAAAGCAGAAGCAGGTGAATAAGGTGGAGCTGAAGAGGAAGCTATAGTAAAATATGTATATGTACAAGAAAGAGAGACAGAAAGTACTTTCACCACGATGAAGACCGGCAGGGGCTGCGCCGAGCCGGCTTTAAGGTCTTTTGTTTGACTAGCTGCTTCGCCTGCGGCACCCACGGTAATTCCAACAATACTGTGTAAAGGGGATGGGTGAGGGTCCTGAGGGCTTTAAGAGAAAATTTAAAGACGCTTCCAAGAAGGTTTGGTGGAAATTGTCAACAAACAGGATCATTCCACGTACCGGAATAATAGAAGGTTAATAGATAATTTACGGTAACAGCGATCGAAGATCTTTTATCCGGAGGAATAAATGAAATAAATAGGAAATATACTTTTTTTATGGTGGAAAATAACTCTATTTTATTTTTCAAATATAATTCGTCTACATAGTTCGAGCTGATACAACGAATATAAATTTTTCTTCAGCTTTATGTCACTTGAATCTTATATATATTTTGTATATTTCTAAGTTAACATTTTTTTTTCATTCATGGGACACATTGAAAAAAAATTTATGTGTTTCTTCCAATTATATTTTGTAATATATACGTTCAGTTGTTTCTGCGTGATTCAATGACAACCATACGAAACAACCATCTATATATATAATATATATATATATATTGTTATCGGAAGTGAAGGCAATTACCAATGTTATGACCGGACAATATTCCAAATTGTATCAAAGTTAACTCTTTTGAAATTGTGAATTCAATATTTAGTCATTTTTATATATCGATAAATTTGAAATAATATATATTGTACTGGAATAATATTTTTAATCATATGAGACTTGAGAAAGGCTCAAATATGTGTTTAATTATTTGTATTGTATTTGTGCTAAGTTTCAAGTAAATCCGATCAAAAAAATATGTTTTTCCATATCAAATTTGACACCCTCTTGCGACCCCTTCGGGGTTGAGTTTTGGGAAATGCTGAAATACGTGTTTCATGATTTGTATTGTAGAGTATTTATACTACGTTTCAAGTACATCTGACAAAAGAAATATATTTTTCCATACAAACTTTTACACCCTTTAGGGGCTGAATTTCGAAAAATTCTTTCTTATTGGGTGCTTACGTCATAAAACGTCAACTACTGTCAAAATTTCATAGTTGTAGCTTTAGCGGTTTGACCTGGGCGTTGATGGTGTGTCAGCACAAGTCTTTATATACCAGGTGTACAAGTATGAAATGCGGATTTCAAACAATAGATGGCGCATGAATGCACTTTGTGCTAAAAAGATTTGACACTGCGCCATTTTGTTGTGTCATCAATAAGTGTCAGACGCGCACGAGTGATAAATTAGAAAAGTGTGTGCATAGTGTTGTGTTGTTGTGTTCAATATGTCGAAATTTATACCGAACAAAGAGCATTCGCGGACAGCATTTATTTTTTGTTTTCATTTGAAGAAAACTACTGCTGAATCATACCGATTACTTCGAGAAACTTATGGGAAATATGCTCCATCGCAAGATACGTGTGAACGACGGTTTCGGCGTTTCAAAAGTGGTGGCTTCGATGTTGCAGACAAGGAACGTGGAAAGCCGCCATAAAAATACGAAGATGTGGAATTGCAAGCATTGTTGGACAAAGATGATTCGCAAACACGAAAACAACTCGCCGAGCAATTGGGCGTTAATCAACAAGCTGTTTCCAATCGGCTGCGAGGGATGGGAAAGACTCAGAAGACTGGTAGATGGGTACCACATGAGTTGAACGACAGTCAAATGGAAAAGCGCAAAAACACATTGTGACATTTTGCTCGCTCGGTACAAAAGGAAGTCGTTTTTGCATCGTATAGTTACACGGGATGAAAAATGGGTTTATTTTGAGAATCCCAAGCGTAAAAAATCATGGGTAGACCCAGGCGCACCATACACATCGACTGCAAGACCGAATCGTTTTAGCAGAAAGACGATGCTCTGTGATTGATGGGACCAGATGGGCGTGGTCTATTATGAGCTGTTAAAACCTGGGGAAACGGTTAATAATAAACGTTACCAACAACAATTGACCGATTTAAACCGGTCGCTGCTTGAAAAAAGGCCAGAAGGCCAAAGTCATTTTTCTTCATGACAATGCTCCATCACATACGGCAAAACCGGTTCGCGACGCGTTGGAAGCACTCAGCTGGGAAGTTCTATCCCATGCGGCTTACACACCAGACTTGGCTCCTTCCGATTACCACTTGTTTGCATCGATGGGTCACGCACTTGCTGAACAGCGCTTTGGTTCGTACGAAGATGTGAAAAAATGGCTCGATGAATGGTTCGCAGCAAAAGGGGAAGATTTTTACTTCCATGGTATTCACAAATTGCCCGAATGATAGGAAAAATGTATAACAAGCGATGGAGCATACTTTGAATAAAGCACTTTTTATCATTCTTCCGAATTTAACATGTTTTTTTAGAAAAAAAATCCGCATTTCATACTTGTACACCTGGTATATATAGAAGATAGATAAATAAAAAAGATAGATAGAAGATAGATTTAAAAGGATATGGGTGTCAAATGGTTTGAAGTTCGTTATGACCCCTCTCAACTACTCTGCATACAGCAATGAAAATGAATGTTTATATTTCAAATTCTCATTGCATTCAGTTAAGTCGGATGTAATTTTAATTATTAAATTCCCTGTTCGTTTCTGAAGAAAAAAGTACGGTTACCCAAATTTACTAGCTATGCCAGGAGCTATATCAGAAGCCACCGGAAACGGTGAGTTACGGTGTCGCGATTCCAGCAAGTCCGCATTAGCATTCCCACTCGTTGTACACGTTTGGGGATTGGTGGAGGAAAAACGCGATATATCGCGAAGCAGGAAGCGAAGTAAAGAGAGCGAGAGAGACAAATGAAAAGTACCTAGGGTTGCTGGCACGGCTGGCGCATCCGCGGAGGCTAACTACTCTACGGGGCTTGTGGGAATTGAAAATAAACCAGGAGCACCGTGAACGCTCGTGGTACGGCTAGGGTTATACCGTAGAAGTGTACGTACGTACGGTTCTTCGTCCTATACACGTTAACGAGAACGTTAAAGGCACGGAGCAGGCGGTTGGGCGGTGGGTGAATGGTCGGGGGGTTGCAGGGAAGTGTGTCAGCCAACGTAGGGGTAGTAAAGGGTGAACAGGGCAAGTGTGAGTCAACGGCAGGCCAAGAGCGAGAACGAAAAGAGCAGAGAAGGGGAAAGAGTGAGCTGTGGATAGAGTTGCACGAGAGTGCTCGGAAAGTTTCTGACCGCAGCACCGCTGCGCGCTCTCGGTGGTCATCAGGTATTTATGAAGAGCCCGTGACGCACGACGACTGCATCCGGCGAGCGAGCTGCTGCTGCTGCTGCTGCTGCTGCTGCTGCTGCTGCTGCTGCTGCTGCTGCTGCTGCTGCTGCTGCATGCTGTGCTCTCTGTGCTGTCAGGCGATGCCATGTATCGTTCGAAAATATGACTCTCTCTGCCTCTGGTTAACGAGGAAAAAAAAGAAGGTGAAAGAAAAAAGGTTGGAAAACGACGGATAGCGAGGGTGAGTACGACGGGAGAGCAAAGGCCACGAGATCGTGAGTATGATGCTGGGGTATCGTTTTTCAAGAAGCACGACCCCGAGAGGTCTCATCCGGATCTACCAAAAGTCATAATTTCGAACAGTATACGTGAAATTCTCATTTTCCGATGTTTGTTCGTGCCACTGGTACAGAAATTACGGTGTATGCGATAGCAGCCCACATATGTTGAATAAGCTTCATCCTAAAAGTACTCCTCTGGAAAAAATATCTGTTGGAAGAATTTTTCACCTACCGCGTCTTATTGACACCAGTTTTATTTTTTATTACTAAATAGTTCAATGACAATAGGATTTGACCTTTAAAAAATGTCTGCGAATATTTTATTCGAATAACCAAAGTAATGCAAAACAAATAATAAACTGAGAAACCCATCTGCACATTCATTAATATTTTATATTGAGAAGTAAAAATTAAATGTTACCTTTTCTCAAGATAGTTCAGAATCCCTTCGTAATCTGACTATCGTCGTTATGTACACCATGACTCTTACTGAATCTCTGTAATGTACCAGAAATCCAAGAGAACATGTCCACTGGGTCTCTATATTTTGCTTCGCTCTTTCAGCAAAGGCTTTCTCCTGCATCCGTAGGGCTGTACCTACTCGCCTGACTGTATTGCATCAAAGAGATCCATTAATATGATTAAGAAAAGATGGGCTTCTAGTTCTGGGAATATCACGCGAAGCCATACCTGTATTAAGTAGTAGATCTCCGTTTCGTTGGTAAGAACGTGCTACGCTCTTGTGTCAAGAAAACGAAACAGCATCCACTGCTCTCACAGCGCGAAAGCCCTTTTCAAATTCTGATAAAACGAGCGACAACTAAACAGATTTCTGTCCTAGTGCATACTCTACAGTACGAGTCTTGAATAAGTCTCTGCAATAAATATATAAATGTTTGTGCAAGGACAATGCACGTGACATGAACTTCAAAGGTTACGAAGGAAATTCGTGGAGTTTTTCTTTTGCTTATTTTCACACGCACGCACATCGTGTGTAATATTTAGTAAAACTCGAAGATAAAAAAATGTTTTATTTACAAATTTTACTAAAAATTAATTGAATTGAAAATATAAATCGATTACGCCTCTGACACGTACAGAGAGAAAAGATTTCATTGGTTCGGATAAAGCGGCACATTAAAATTTCATCAAATAAATATTTATTTGATTCAATGAAAATAACTGCTTGATTCCAATGACGTGATGCATTTGAATCACGATAAGGATATTTAAATGCCGTTGAGTAAACATTTATTTGATAGTACTTACTAAAGAAATGATTTATTTTATTCAAATGAATATTTTATTTGAAATCACCGTTTCAAAGAGATATTCATTTGACGTCGTTGTGCACGCCGCCGGTTAATGGGAGTCGTGATTTTTATTTTTTTGTAGTAGTGGTGTATCAAGAGCACAAAACCGGCGAAACGCTGATTGTTAGATTGTTACTTAAATGAAGAAGTTTTTGAAGGAAGCTGGTATTCGCGAATATGAACACGAATATGAACACTATATTCGAAGGTATGTAATAATAAATGAATATTAAACGGTTCCTCGAACTTTTCCTCGGCTAGTACGCAAAACATGCAAAAATAAAACATAACCTACAACATAATGATAGATGAGCATCACGACCTATTTATAGACATCTTGGAAGGAAATCTTGGAATAGCGCTCGGCCCTGCAAATAGACAAATGCAACTCTGAGTCGAGATCGCGCTATTCCAAAATTTCCTTCCTGTTTGTCAACGACTTCCCGTTGCTCGTAGTAGTTGTTTCCCATATTGGTTGACCATGCATTTTAATCGTTGGAACTTCTTCTTTAACATCCACCGACTCCTAACCCCGACATTTAAGTATTTCAATTGAAAAATGCCGATAAACGAGGACGAGTATACACCAAGTGCTTGCACCTCGTCTTCGAGAACAATGCCCGCACTAACACTTACGTGAAGTCTGACGGCATGACAAAACACTATCCCACGAAAAGTTTCAACGGAATCCGCCGAGGCGTTCGAGTGGAATCGCCAAAAAACGATGCTGACTTCCTAGGTGCATATCTCCTTCCGGAGTGATCCGATTATGGCTCATAAGCTGAGTTTTCTGCACGCTGAGAGCTACCCCTTCGATTGGCATGGGTTGTCGGGAGGTTTGGTAACGGTCAACGGCAATTTACGGGGTGTTCGCCAAACACCGATTTACACTGATTCATCAAAGCCCATTTTAAGGGCCCAATTCTCAATCGATCGCGATGGGACTACTCGCATTCGAAAGGTTATTAAATTTGCTAAAATGTACTCTTATGTTTTTTCGAAATCATCTCAAATTTCGCAGCGATCGCGAAAAAAATATTGCTCCACTTCAATTGACCACTACTATATATAAAAAAAGTGCCGCGATATGCGAAACACCAAAATACCATTATAGTATTTTTGTTTCTTTGTTTGTTTGATTGTGTGTGTGTGTCGCATGCAAAGAGCGCGCGATTTCCAAGCAAAAACGCAACTAAACACCGTGTTTTTACTATAACAATTGGTTCATTGTAATATTTCTGTTACTACACCTTAACCTTGACTCCTTTAAAGTAACATAAAGTAAGAACAAGCATCCACAGTGCACGTGCCCGATATGGCGCAACGGGCAATATAGAATTTGGTGAGATTCGCTCGAGAGATATAAAATGTAGGATTTGAACGAAATGCATCCTACTATCATTATGAAACTGAACAACAAATAAAAGTTTAATTTAAATAAATAGAAGTGATTGGTAGCTTTCAATACAATTTTCATTGAATGAATAGCATCGCATTTAATACGATTCACGATCAATTAAATAAAACATAGTATTGACTTAAATATATTTTATCATTGACAGCAAATTAAAGTTTCATAAGCCAAGATTTCAACGAAATCTCTTTTATTCAATAAAACTTTTTTTCTCGGTGCTGTGCATATATTTCATATAATATAAAACGTATTACACTGTTTCACCAAACAATTCTAGAGGCGTACAATAATAATAGTTTGTTGACGTTTCAATATACATTCTTCGGGAATCGTCAGTACTACCACCGGTTGTATCGTGAATGATTTATTCTGTGGTATAGAATAATAGCAATCGAGTTCTCGTTCGAATAATTAAAAACGTCACTGGCAGAACAGAAGCTCCTCCTGAGCGCGCTCTCAGCAGCTCTCGAGTGTCGACGGTGTACCCTCTCAAAATTTGCATAGCTGCTTGGTCGATGGTGTGGGCGAGCTGGCGCTCGCTTGAAATATGGGCTTTTATTATTTTCGAAGTAGTTCGGGCCGTTAATCGCCCGGGAAAAGGTAGAGCTTTAAAGGGGTTCGAGAGGAAGCGCGATGGTGAAAGAGGCGGCGAAAGAGACGGCCGAAGATATGCGAAGCACCCGGGCGAAAGGAGAGAAAGGCAATTTGTTCCTAAGGCCGTATGTCTTCTGTTTCGAACGTGGCCGCGTAAGCACGGAAATGATAAATTTCTTGCCGATCCGCTTTCGGCTATGTTTCGGCGTGCCTCAACGTCGCAAATACGCTTTGCAACACTTCCAATAGTATTATTACGCTCTTTGTACAATATCCTCTCCACGATTTAAGAAATTTTAAAGTTCGATCGAAAATTATCAGCTACCATGGCTCAACATGATTTTCGATAAATGGTAAAAAAAACTTTGGATTAAATTACACGAAACCTTGATTGAATGTCAGGATGAAACGCGATGCGTAGGGTGGCAAATTCGACAAATGTGCAGCTCGCGTAGCTGCGACCGCGTTGGCAATCTCGTTCAGGCAATTTAAAAAAATCAGTCTGGTTGCGCGCGTGCTGCATCAAAACCCGTCCAGTTTTTATTGTTCGTTCGTTCGTTCGTTCGTTCGTTCGTACGTTCGTTCGTACGTTCGTTCGTTCGTTCGTTCGTTCGTTCGTTGGTTCGTTCATCGATATTGCAGAGTCCCGTTTGTATACCGTGCCCGGACTACCAAAGCCGAGATTACAATCGCGAGCGGGCGAGCAACGAGCGGAGAGCGAACCAAGCGCGGGAGCTCATGGCCAGAGCGCGTGGAAACCAGAAAGTTTCTAATGGCTCTCGTTCAGCGACGGCTTATCGACATCTCTATCCGGGCGTTTCAGCGTGTGGGGAAGCTCAAGCGACGATCAAACAACAACAACACAACATTGCGAGACCTAGCAAACGACCACAACTACCACCACCAACCTAACGATCAGCCAACAACTGTTGCTCTTTATCGGCTAACAAAATAGAGCCTCACGACTCATCTTCCAATCGCTTCGTCTTTGTCTCATAGATACTTTTGTTCTCTTCTTCTCACTTTAGCCCCAAGCTCTCTGTAAAACTCGAACATGGCCTCAATCACTTCTTTTTTTAAATATTTTCCTTCTGCGTCCTTTTATAAAGCAAACCTTGTGATATCATGACACATAGCCGTTCTATACTGCTCACGCGAAAAAATGTACAAACACAATTTATTTCTCATATATTCATTGCATGTATTGTCGTCAAAGAGATATATTATAACATTACGATAAAAATTTTTTCTGTTTGAAAAAATATATATTTCATTTACACTGCGATTAATGATTATTTATTAGATTAATATTTTTGAGATCAATTATATTATTAACATCGCAGTGAAAAAGAAAAAAGTTTTACTTCGAATGAGTAAGTACACAGAGATAAGGATCTATTCAAATTACCATATAACCTCAGAATAAACTACAATTAGCGGGTAGTATTTGTAGTGGCGCCACCTGTCAACAAGTGTCATATTTTTCAATCATTTTTATCACGTTTATCAGAATTATTTCTATAAATAAATAAATATCTATGGTGAAAAATAACGTTAAATCTCACAGGAGGAGACATATTCCCATACTATAACATGACTATAACACTTCTTCTCACATATATGATAATGTTTAGTAGATTTTCCATATATTCGTAGCGCAGCTGTTCGTTAATTTATTCAAACTATCTCAATAATATTCGTTTGTTCGCGATTCGGAATGAAATATGGATTTAAAATATTGACGTGGGGAGATATAACGCTGCTTTTAAAATACACATTGGAAATGCGAATAAATGTTCAAATTTCCCAGCTTTCTCCAGTTCAAGGGAAAATTACTGGAATTATTTATTATTTTGTGCTCTTTAAAATTACGAATAACTAATTACTAGACGGGGAAAATTATAAAGTAATTTTTTTTTTTATACTTGTAATATATTTTTGTGCCATTGTTTTCTAGAATTCTTATATATTTTGATGAAATTTGCTTCCTCCGTAAACGCTTTTTTTTAAGCAATTTTGATTCTTAATATAAAATACATTCAATTTAAGTGAATGAATTGTATATCGGAAAATATATGCGTCAATATCGATATATCGACACTCAAAGAGTCAAATAAAATATGTCAGCGGTGCTCCAACTTGTACAGTTGTTAACTTGAGTCGAACAGTTTACATTTTGTACAAGTTACAAATGAAGCACTTTGCATATTCTCTAGTAATTTTTTTTTCTGTTTTTTTTTTTTCAATCTAGATTCTTTACTACCTTTAACGCGTAGTCACACTCCGCGTCGACTAGACTAGATTTCGTGGGATTCCCCCTCGGAGATAGACATATGTTAGTGGAGAAGAGAAACTGAGAGATCGAGACAAAAGGAAAGAAATGTGACCAGCGGCCAGATGAACTGTGGGGACACGTGCAACCTCCAATATGCGCGATATTGGCTGGCCAATGCGGAGAATACCACCGTTACGACACGCTGCCTCTTCTTCCATGTTCCTCAACCAACACCACCGCATCTGCACTGCTCTTTTCTATGTGACCGATATAAAGTAGGGTTTTGATAAAGCGATGGCCGCCCGAGAGTGGTAAGGCGTCGTTCTCGTGCTTCGGCGTTGATCGCACGTGTACCATGTGTCGACGCAGCCACTGCTGCTGCTATGACTTCGACGAGACAGTACGTATTTCTTACTCTCTTTCTCTCGTCTCCCATCATCCACCGAAAGCGTTCAACCGCGCGAAGCTGCACCGAGGACGGAACACTCGGACAGTCGGACCACTTCCGCAATTCTGACCCACGCGGAATTTTCTACCAGGCACCCGCTGTCGTCACGGTTCTCAACTTGCAAAGTGCACGACTACCGAGAACTATGATCTCTCGTTTTCCTCTACTTCTTACGTTCTTTCCGAAAGAAATATTCGCACAAGAAAAACCGCACGAAATTACAGTATCGCGTGTGCCTTCCCTTCTCAGTCAGCGTTTTGCCTTTGAAAATTTGTGCAGATTCTTCGGTACCGTACAAATTTGTAATATCGACAGCGAAGACGTCCTCGAATTTACTCTACTTTCTAATAGGACACACTCTTGCTCCGAGATCGCAGTTAGGAATAGTTCAATTCGCACATTCACGTGCCAACGATATACGTTATAACCGTTGTAAGGGATGGTACTGGAGGGTGCGACGGTACGCGACGCCGTGTAGCGAAGAACCTCTTCTCTCCAACGAGATTACGAATCAGCGGTTCTGCAGGGATGCACAGCAGCAGCCCCTACGCTCTTACCAGTCTCTCCTACATCGCGCGCTACCGCTTTGTACTCACTGTGTAATATGTACATGCATACATCTGTGTCTATCCGCCATATACACGAACCGAGAGTGCGGTCTCTACGGAGAAACGCGTTACCACATACCGGTGCATATAAGACGATGTACAGTATAGTTGTTGAGTATAATATAGCCGCGTTGGAGAAACAGCAAGCAGAGAAAAGTCATCTTGCACGGGAATGACAGAGCACGAAACTCAGAATAGCGACTTTGTTCATCAACCAAATAATTACAAATCTCCTCAGACTGGCGCACGGTTGTGGTACGAAGCGACGCTCGCATCTCTCGCACCTTCCACGTAAATATGAACGGATGAGGGTTCCAAGAGTAGCAAAACAGACAAAGCCAAGGCATGCGGAAGCCCGCAACCAAATGCACCGCTTTCCGTCTCACTTGCTCTTCGACGTGGTACATTCCTCTCGTTCTTATTCGGATACCAACCGCGACAGCTCCTCCTTTTCCCGCAGTATCTTCCGCCAACTCGAATCAATCTCGCGTTAGTTCGGCACGAAGTACATTACCGAATAGACAGACGTACAGACATGCAGACTTAGTTGCGTAATTTCTCTACTTGTATTAACCTATATCTATATATTCGACAAATTTCGAGAGTGGAACATCTAATTGAATCAGCGCCTTAATTCCGGAAGAATATTTCACACTACAATCATGCAGACCCTGCAAGGATTAAGTGAAATACAAATCACGTTAATACCGGTACGTAGTGAATAACCGATGCTTGATTTTGATTACAATAACAAGTCATTACTTTTCAGAATTTCTGTGATATTTTTGCAATTCTTATTTGTACTGACGAACATTTTAAGACGCGTAATAATTATAATAAAATTAGTAACAAATAATTCATTAATTGCCACAATAATTGCAATATTTCGAATATTTTATCTTCATCCGATGATCATGAATTAAAAATGTTTACTATGGAAACTTTCTGTTTATCATACTTAAAGGTGCATCCACACTGTGCCGATCAGCAAGGCCGACCGGTGATGCCGCTTTAGCATGTACATATCGCCTGGATTTGCTAACAGGTCGAAAGCCGAGCCGAACCCAAACCGATCCAAGTCGGAGTCGACTCGACGCGTGTAATAGGGACGTGCCGCATGGTCTCGTCATTCGACATTAATCATCGTAGATCAACCTGCGCGAGTCTCAGAACAGTGTAGTGCATGCAGTAACTTATTTTCTCGATGTTTTTGTGTTTTTGAACGTTTGAACTATGGAGTGAACTGACGAACTCTTATTTCGTTGGAGATGTACCGAAACTGTCCAGTGCTATGAGATACCACCACCTCCGAGTAAAAAAATAAAACTAAATTTCACTTTAAGGTGATGTACTACCTCTCGGTTGGTAACAAAAACTGTAATGCAAATTTCTTTGCGATGATTGATCTTTCGAATAAACGAGGAGAACGATGAACTGCATCTTACAATTCTACAGTTCACCGTTCTTATTTTTTATTCGAAAGATTTGTCGTTTCGGAGAAATTCGCGATAGGAAAATTCTGTTATCTCTTTCACACGCATAGCGATCTCGCAGAAAAAGACGATATGTAACACATCGTCTTAAGTGAAGTTAACTGTTGCTCGGCAGCGAACGGGACATCCACACATACGAAGCAGAGTAGACATGCCAACAACCGACTCAACTTTCAACCAATTTGGCTTTGGAAGGATTATTTCAATTTTTTCAACCTCTACTATCATTTTAATTAAGTGATTCATTTTATTTCATTGACAAAATTACAGATAGATATATGCTATATGATATTTGTATAATCTACTTTAAAAAATCCAATATTACACAACTAATCCGAACACCAAATAAACGTATACTCAAACAAAACTAGTGATCATAAGTACAAAACTTTGCTAAACCAAATGTGTTGAGAATGAAGTTTCATAGTACAAGCCCACCCAAGACACGTGCAACGTCCCCTAATTATTTTTTTAACTCAAGTTAACATTTTTTAAACGAAGCTCCAATCGGTGATCGTCGCTCCTTAATTAACGACTTAACTTGTAATGTATTTTAGTGTATTAGAAAATCGTTACACGTGTAAATTTATATTCTCGATTACTACTAACAAAATATTCACATTCCTGGGCTGAGTGACTAAACAAATAGTCCATTTGATATTGCTATTTTTATTAGAAATTAGCGTCAATAGATCACAATTTTTTCTCAATGTCTAATGAAGATCGAATCAATTGATGCATGAGACTCCCATTAGAGCGTTCACATTATACATACATAAACGTTCATATCGTATATGGCAACTCCATACGTAAATTGCGCACGTTGTACGATGATTCACACGCCGATTTGCCCATTCGGTTGGTTTTCAAAGAGAAATGAACTATTCATTGCGGTCGTGCCTCTCGACTCGGTTTGCGCAGTACCTGCCCCTTTACATTGTCCTCTGACTCGCTCACTTACCCTTCATCCTTCCTCTCCGTGCAGTTTCTCTTTTCATTGCGCGATACGCTTCTACACTTGTCTCTTGCACTACCGAACGAGCTTAATGTAGTAATGTAGTAATACGACGAACAAGGCGAGACTACCGGGAGATTTGTCAAGCTTGACGTTACGGGTGGAGCTGCCAGTTTACTGACTTTCCTCTCAATTCACCTACGTGCGCCCTTTCAAAATATTAAATAATTCCATTTAATTACTTGCCCTTTACCTTCGGCTCTTCAGGGGTACAACATACGTAAACTACCAACCTTAATCACACGGTGAAAAATAGTGATTTGCCAGAGTCAACATTAGTCCCAGAAAATTAATAATAGTCGGATGAAGGAATAAATTGCTTGACTCAACAAATAAGTTGGTTCACCCGTTATTAATTTTCTAATACCACGGAGTACGGCAACGAGGATATTATTTATGCTGAGCATTGATAAATAATATCATCCATCCATGAATAATATCCTGGTTCCATATAACGCAAGTATATTTACGTACACGAGTATCATTCGGAATTATATTTTAATGACTGCGGCTTCGAAGTCATATAGCTTGACTAATACATGGAGATAAGTAAGATCGAGTTAGAATCTACACCGATTGCTTAAGTACCTGCAGCATTCCCAAACTGCGCTTTACACGGTATAATAATTAACGCATGTATACTGGATACTTCGAAACATCGCAGTTAAGTGGAGCAAACGATTTTAATCCGGCACGAGTTCAGTACCCTGTTTACGCCCGCGCGCCTGCCGCTAGGCTACAAAATACGTGAGAAAGAGGGAGACACAATGTACCACTGTCACGCTCTCACTCGCATAGTTCAGACCAAGCAGAGCAGCGCGTAAACAAGGTAAGTGACAACGGAAACTCTCCGCTTCTACTACTCGTATCTATACAATACCCTGCTTGGCCAGCCCTCTTAACCAAGTTCTAACTTTAACGAGGCAACGAGAAGAGCAAAGCATTCTCTCTCCGCGTACACCGTGAATATATCTAACGTGCCTTCTGTATGGTAGAGCGTGTAATTTTTCAACGAGCTGTGTATAATATTCGCGATTAGCTGCTCTGTTTGGATAACTACGCTGGGGTAGGATGCACATGGCTTAATAGCGCAACGGGCAACGAGGCTATCGGTTTAAAGGAGAAGAGCATGTGAGTGCAGGAAAGCATCTGCTATCCGAGAGAGTGCGGAACTCTCGAAGAGAATCTCGAAGCAGCAGCAGCAGCAGCAGAGTATAAAACTATATGGAAGAAAGATGTTGGGATGCTTCTCGCAAGGACGCGCGAGCTTTCCCTTACGAGCAAAGTTGGTGGCGGACGAGACCTCACCGAAAGCTTTCACCGTCGCATACACCAGCCGCTTAGTCGAGCTTAGCGAGCTGCCTGCTACCCCTATTTACATTAATTCCCGATAATCGGACAACAGCTTTGCCCTCAGCCTGTCTGCTCGGCACCGCATCAGCTCTATATATAGCTCCACACCGAGCTCTCTGCTGGAGAAGCTTGAAACGCTTAACCCACAGCTATATCGAGGTATAGGTTGAGAGAGGGAGTCATAGAAGGGGTGAAGTGCGCGAGGGCCACATATCTACCGAGCCAATCCCGAACACCTGAGAGCTCTTCGCATTTCTCCATTTGCATATGGCTCTGCGTGCAATACCAACAGAGTTGTAAGATCGTTATAACGGTGGCGGATTCGGCCATGTGGCAATCAGTACGTGGTTTCCACCCCTCTTGCTCGTTCATGGAATTATTTCATTACTGATGCGGTATTTACGTATTATTAATGGGTTATCCTCTGGAATTATTAATTCTTATTGTCGTACTTTGTACACTTTAAGTAGCATAACATCAGGATAGATTGTACACTTTTTCTTAAGAGGATGCGAGACCTCCATACTTACACGAATATGCTGATTCTCTCTCATTCCGCACGGATGAATGGAAAAATCTATAATTATTTCGTGCAAAAAATAAAACAAACGTATAACGCTACAACATAGCCAGCACAAAAACACACATGGTACGTACAATCCGATTGCGATTTGAATGAATGAACTGAGATATATTTCTCGGAAAAAATATTTTTCATTTTCGACAAAATATCCTCGAGATATGGCCGCGAGAGAGCGCTAGAGTTCCGTTTTATTAACAGAGGCTTTGGAACTAATAATAGAAAAACCGTAGATTTCGACAATTTTACGAGCATTACACAGAGATTCGTGTAAAGGCAGTCCACTGTCCAAATTTTATTCAATTCTGTTTAGTGTGATACAAGAAAAGAATTTTCGATTGTTTTACGCGAGATAATTATAGATATTTGCTTTTCTAATCATCCATGTGGAGTGAGTGAGAAACAACACATATGTGTAAGTATGAAGGTTTCCCTCCCCTTAACCCTCCGTAGTTGCTTGAAGCCATATTGACTACATTTATTACAATAACTTTATTAGCTTTTAATATTTTTAGATGCTCTTGGAACGTTAAAAGAGCACGATAGTACCTTCGATTTGCAATCGAAAATATCTTATCATTGATATTATTATAAAACTTTCAGTCGCTTCATAAAACCGGTAGTGTCGAGGAGAGCTGGGACAGGGCAAGGAGAGATGAGCCAATAAAATAATGTATTAAACTAAAATTTTACATTCTGCCGTATATTTTAAAATATTTTACGTATTAACTATATACAATTTATATATAAGTCGACACTTGGCGTACATTATTCATGGTACTATCACTAATAATTGCAACACTTGATCGAATAGTCCAGTCTCTCTGTTATGCTATATCGAGAATCAACGGAGGAGAAATCTTCTTCCCTTTAGTCTATCGTCTCTCATTCATATTTAGTATCGATAAGTAATTTCTGACGTTGTTCGATGGGAATGGATAAGTAATTCGTCCGATTCTCGATTTAATTCCGAAAGGGCACAAACTGTTTTTTTATTCAATTCAAATCGTGCGTGTATTATAATATTTGGGCAAATATTATACACATTCTGCTTTGTGTTATCTCTGGAGGAACTGGCTTCTTGGTGCACAAGTTTACGGTCCGTCGATTGACCAGATAACAACACGACGGCTTGCCGTTACGGCAAGATCCCGTTTTTACAGAACGCAATTCACCGAATGATCAACTCACGACCGCAATCTCCTAATTGCTAAACTCTTCGTGGGTCGACTCTGGAAGACGAAACTTTCTTTCGCCTGACTCGTTACATGGACAATATACCTTCGCGATAGGTCAACTCACCAACGATTCCGAACAAGGCTTTTCGCGCTAACCGACGATTGAGTCTACTCTCCAAAGATCCGAGCGAGTGTTCACGTGAACATTCCCGGGTCTCGGTACATCACCGAATGTATATGCAATATACAACATACAGTACACAGCATTCGTATTCATGTGCAGGTCAGTTAACCCAATCGTCAGTTCACGTGAAAAGCCTCGTCCGTAATTGCTGGTGAGTCGAGTCTCGGAGAGCCCGGTTCGGAGAATTGACCCATGGGGATTCACCTCTTTGGAGAGTTGATCCAATCGACAGTTCCCACGGAAAACCTTACTCGCAATCGCTGGTAGATTGGCCCCTCGTAAGTTGCACTATCGTGAATAGCCCATCTGATGAATTGTCCATCGAGTGAATCGAGCCAAAAGTGTTTTGGAGAGTCGACCTACGGAAAGTTTCGCAATCATGATATTGTCGTGGTGAGTTCATCATTTGATGAATTGCTTCCAGTGGAAACATAGTTCTGCCGTCATTATAACAAACCCTGAATCTCTGCTACAGTTTGCCGCTGCTTCGGGAACTTTTATACACGATTCGTTAAGGTGTTAGATGAGTTTCAAAGCCAAAAAAAGTATGTTTTCTCGATTTTTTTTTCACATTATATATAAATTATTTTATTCAAAATGTTAAGTACATCAAAGAGTAACATTTCAACAGTATTTTAAAAAATGTTCATCCAAATATGTTGAAAATTCAACCGGTGGGACCTGGTTTCCGGAGACCCCTAAAAAAAAGTGTCCTAGCGGTGGTCACTTTAACTCGTGATAGCTTTATCTGAAATTAAAATACAAAATATTTTCTGTCAGTAGATAAGTATAGCTTTGTAAGAAATTGAAATTTGAATTTTTGGCAGAGTTGTATGCAAAATAATACATTTTTTGGTACAATTTACACTACGCCTTGTAAAATTTGTTGCAATAAAAATAATCCTTCGTTCAATCACTAGTCAATGCTATTTTGAAGTAGTGTGCAAAATTTCAACAAGATCGGTGCATTAGTTTGTGCGAAATCGTGTTCACCGACTTCAACAATAGTGTTTCGAGAAAAACGCGATTAAAGTTTTAAGTAGAAATAAAATGGCGAAAATTTTTTTTTCTCAACTTACATAGAATCGTCGTTTCCAGCGCCATAAAGTAAAGATTCCGCTGCAGCGGCGATGTCCAGGGCATCCTTTTGTTCATACCTGAGACGAATTCTTGTGTCTCGACTACAAGTCTTAGCTTTTTTCTCAGCTATGAGTACAAACGATGTTCATCCTCTTTTCGCGCGTACTCGTTACTACTTCCGCCAAATTTGACAACTCTCTCCTAGAGTTTTAATCCGATTGACTCAAAAATTTGGGAGAATATTCTAGACATATTGTACTATTAGATAAAAAAAAATATTTTTTGAAATTTCCAAACCCAAGTAATCCTTTAAGTCGATGGGTCTTTAAGATTTTGATATACGATTTCAATTAATATTTTTTTCAAAGACCATCCAACAGAATTAAATCAAAGTTTTCAAATCAACTTAAATTAAGCGCACTTAGTGAAAGATGCTTTTAATTTTTGTAAATAATGTTTCAACACTGGCAGATATATTGCCATTTTTCACAGCAGTGCTAGGTCGATAACCGAACTGTAAACTTTCTGTAAAATATGAAGAAAAAAGCGAGGCGATGTTTACTTCGTGCACGTATTCTGCACTGGCGCGTAAAACTTCAACAAAGTGAATACCGTCTTTCTCATTGTTCAAGATACGCCGTTGGTGCATTTTCTATCGCACTTGTACTCGGAATAAGAAGGATCGGGCGAAACTTTATATCGCGTATCAAGATTCACCTTTAAAATTAAAAAAGTGCGCTTAGAAGACACAGAATTAATCAACCCAATCGAAATAATAAGGAATTTAATTAAATCGTCATACCAATCCTCGATCGTCATGGAGACATAGAACCGCCACT
Source organism: Cylloceria caligata (assembly GCA_963942595.1). Lineage (NCBI taxonomy): Eukaryota > Metazoa > Arthropoda > Insecta > Hymenoptera > Ichneumonidae > Cylloceria > Cylloceria caligata. The sequence continues at coordinate 11,369,416 of OZ012710.1, read as the reverse complement.
TTTTGAGTGACAAATTAGCATTTGACAACATTCCAAGCGAATACTATTTCTGAAACATCTGATCTACGTGTGGTCAAAAGAGTTTCGAGAAACTCTGAATCTCGAACATGTACATAATTAAAAATGATCATTGAAATAATGTATGAGGATCCGAAGAACCTGAACCCCACGGCACTTTAATTAAAGCAGCATCTTTTCATCTCAATAGATCGTATTTTATTATATTAAAGTGAAAAGGGTGTTTTGTTCTGCCGATTTAATTAGAAAATATTCAAGTGTCCCATCTTTCCCTGTTAAGTTAAAGCTAAGTAAGTTAAATAATGAAAGACAGCGAAACAATTAGTCGAGTTTGCTTTCGATGATGTACTCATATTTTCATAGCATTTTTTACAAGCATACAGATAATTAGGCATAATCAGCGCCAGTAATGCCATTTTCCAATTATTCATTGAATCCACTGGATATTTATACAGCCGGTTGGCGTCGGGATCAAACAAATGCTTCCTTTATTTCCATCTCGTCAGAATCGCACTTAAAATCATGATCGTAAGTATGTGACACGTTGTTAACGTAAAGTAGAGCGTTTAATTTGTGGTAAATATTATTTATATGTCAGGGACACATTATCGGGACCCTCGATAGAACAAGAGACTCTGAGACACGAGAGAAAATAGTAATGCAAAATCGAGTGCAAATGCGGAGTCGGCTATGCGAGTACTTTCGGGCGGTTGCGACTGGCGGGACAATGAGCAAATAACTAAATTTTTCGCGCAACGGAACAATAATGGAACTCGGGGAAATTTTTCACGGCCCCATGGGCAAAATAATTTGGCAACAGATGCGCGTCTCGTTTTCCGAGCCATCCGACCAAGAATAACCGACAACGAGGGGCTCGGCGACAGGCCGGTGTGGTGCCGGAGAGGCGCGGGCGTGCCGAAACGAGAGAAAGAGGAACATATTATATACAACGACCGTGAACGGATCGTGCAGGGAGTGCGGGATAGGTACACCGGGGAATCCACCCGGTATAGAGACAAGCGGGAGAAATAATTTCGAACTTTGACGCGAGGATAATGATTAAATGGCAATTTTTTTATTTGAATTTTTATTGCATCGTAAAGATAGATCATTCTTATTCAATTGATCCCTTTTTAACGATTTCAACATGAAACCAGCAGTCGAACACTAAAACACTCATGAATATGCTATAGAATTAATGAGAATTTTTTCAATGCATGTGAAAGGATTTAATTAGTAGAACGAAATCAATATTCCGAATTCAAACAAGACAAGAAAAAAAATTGAATGAAACAATATTCGCTCTGCTGGGATCGAAAGTCAACAGTGGATCAAGAAGTGAGGTGGGGAAACGACTACAATTTAGAAATTGCAAGATCAAATAGAAAGGGGGATGCGGAAAAAAGAAAGCAACAAAAAGATAGAAGAAAAGTGAGAGGGGAAGCGGGAGATCCAGGGACGTTGGAAATCTCGTTTCCTTCGAAGGGTGCTGCTATGCCGCACGGCTATAGGAGCCAGGGCGTAAAGATAAGAGCGCTACGTGAGCGGCTCATTAAGGGATGCAAATTAAGCAGAGGAAACGACGCTGCATAGTGCTCTCTCTCTCTCTCTCTCTCGCTCCCTCGACGATGAAACTTCCGGGCCACGACGTGTAAGTCGGCTTTGGAAAAGGGGGAGAGTCAATCTCTCTCCCTCAGTCATTGCACCTCGAAAGTATAATTTTGTTTCGCAATGCCGATCGAGCATCGACTTGTTCAGCACTTATAATAATCTTCAAGCTCTCGACTAAAAATAAAAATATACGAAACTAATTATTGCAAGTGCGCGAGGAGGATGTGTAAAAAAAGTCGAAAATCGTCTTGATATTGTACCGGCACAAAGTGGCAGAGGGACATTTCATTAATGTTTCTTGTAGCACGAGCACCGAGAGAATCCTGTCACGAGTCCAACTGAATCGTCGTCCGGAATAAAACCATTTAATTACGCGCTAAAACTTAAAACCCTCTAACGAGCTTCGTTCCTTTTCGCCAGTGCTATTTCGTAGAGACTCGAACCGTTTCTTTCTCTCTCACTTTCTCTCGACGTTTTCTCAACACACATCAATGCTTTGGTGACTATGTCTATCCTCCTTCTCGGCCTTTTTCACTCTCATCAGGCGCCCCGGTATCGCACGAGACCGTCTCAGCAACTCCCTCGCTTTCCCGTCCGGTCAATTCACAACTGGCGCATAAAGGTCGCTTGAAGTTTGAAAGCCTCCCTTACAAACCACCGCCGTCCGGCCTTCTTCTGATTTATAAAGGCTTTTAGCTAGCTAGCTAGCTGGCTGCTGGAGATCGCTCGCTCGCTCTCGCGCAACACCAGGCAAAAAACCACCCCTGGAGTGCGAACGAGCGCACGGAGAAACACGAGGCTGCACCTCGTGCGCGTCTCTACGTCGCCTTCCTCGTGGAGATATCGTTCCGTTGACGTGAGTGAAGCGAGGGAGAAAACTCTGGGAGAAGGACAAAAAGAAGAATGGCATAAGAGAGAAAGAGATATAAGTTACGGAGATAAAATTCGGAGCCAAGAAAAAGTCGGAGAGAGAAAGAATTGCAGAAATATGGATAAGTATGAAGATATATCATCCACTTCTTCTACTTCTCCGTACTCAAACTTTAAACAATTCAAGAGTTCTGCGCCAACGCGTTTAACGGCCCTAGTGATCGTCTCAACAATTTCAACTAAAAGTATTCCAGTTCCACGTTCATTGTCAATTAGTTCACAAACGCATGAAAAATCACGAGAAAAAAATTCGTGTCAGTTTCGCTGACACAACTATAAATCCAAGTGTGTTACGAAGTGCGTTCTTCCCTGCCCGTCCTGTCGTAATAACTTTCAGCACATTTACTCCGTGTTACTTTTACGTAAGTATAGTACATGGAATTAACCGTGGATGTATTAAAAGTTACTACAATAGGAAGTATAAGAAACTATACTTATTGTTAGTAGCATACTTGGCGTTACAATGATATCAACGACAGTTCAATTTGAAATAAATGGCATTTATAAATAATTTTATCGCAAAAATAGATTACAAACATGAACCAATTTTCTCTGAGAATAAACATATTATATATTTGACAAAAATAATTAACGGCACAATTATAACACAACCTTTAATTGTTCTAACAAAAAATGTCTCTACGACCATTTTAATCAAAAAAATATATTTACAATCATTAAAACTCTCCGAATTTTAAGTATATCAGCTTACATCTTTACCACGGAATAACTCCGCAGCGTTTTAAGACTGATGGTAAGTGTTCCTGGATAAAACAGGAATCGTGAGAGAGAAAAAGAGAGAGAGAGAGAGAGAGAGAGAGAGAGAGAGAGAGAGAGAGAGAGAGAGCACTATTCGAACTCTGGAGGAAATTGAGACAGAACCACAGTCTGTTTTTCCCGGGAACACTTACCATCAGTCTTAAACCGCCAGAGAGTTTTTTCGTGGTAATGATATAAACTGGTTGAAAGATATTACATATTTATATTTTAGATGTACAATCTTATGGCGTTTATATATATAAATATATAATAAAAATATTTTATCTTCAAATGTCACAGTCTGATGCAGATACAGATGTACAACTGTTTGACGGTGATATATGTAAATATATAATGAAGATATTTTGTCTCCAAGTGTCACATATAATGTTGTATGTCTGATATAGCATATAACGCGGAAAAAGTGAAATATATGAAGAACGATCCGAAAAAAAAAAACGGGGCGGGTCTATGTCGGGATTCGAACTTGGGACCGTTCGATTGCTGGTCGACTGTTCGACTCGGGTTCATTTTTTTGTTCAACACTTTGCTCGTACTTTCAGTCCAATGATCTCGTAACATTGTTATAGTTTCTCTCGGACAAACGAGGAAATAAGGGATTTTCAGTTTGCATTAAGACTTAGGAGCCACTAGAAAATGTATTTATCTACTGTTTGAGGTAAAAAATCTTAATAATTGAAATGACAAGTTCTAAGTTAGTCACAGATTGGAAAATTAAAGATTATTTTAAAAAGGGTTCTCACTCAAAAACCGAAACGTAAAAACTATTGAACCTTTGTTGACGTACTCCTACTATGACCTAACCGAAGACGGCCTAGTTATAACCAAATATACTCATCACTTGAAAAGTAAGATAAATAGTATGATAATACTCAGTTATTGGCAGGTTCTCCAGGGTATATATACATCATTAAATTAAACGAGTAATGAATATCAATTATTCCATCACGTCAATTATAGATCCGGTTAAACCAGTTAATCAGAGCAAAAATGATGTTTGGTGAAAGAATTTACTCGATGCGTTAATTTTCGAGTTAATCAACCTTCCTATTAACGTGTGTGATATACCTAGTGTTATAGTATTTGTCCTAATTGGAATGAGACTGATGTTAATAGAGAAGATCCGGTCAGTGAGTTAGAAATTCATGGCGAGTGGTCGACGACGAGAACGACGTGAGGCTGGTGCTTCATTTGGAAGGGAACTAACTCAGTCATTCGGAGGAGAGTGGTGAATTCAACGAGAGAATTACTCGAGCATCAGACTAGGATGTAGAGAGAGAGAGAGAGAGAGAGAGAGAGAGAGAGAGAGAGAGAGAGAGAGAGCGAAGGCATCGGACGAGGAAACGGTAGACGGGTTCTGCTGCTTATACTACTACTGCTCTTGGCTCCTATACCGCTGCTACCCAATCAAGAAGGAATGTGTTCGGTGTTAGCGCGAGATACGACTTTGGTGTGGTTCGGCGTTCCACGGGTACCACGCTAGGGGGTTCTTAGGCGGCATTAGTGACCACTTAGGGGATCAACCGAAGCTAGGCCGAATCCTTAACCCTCAGGACCCCTTCCTCTCCTCACGGTATACTAAGAGTATCGAGTCTCCCTCCGTCATGTCTTCACCTCTCTCACTCGGCACTATATCTAACGGTCTGTGGGGTTTCTAAGGGTGACGAAGAAGCCAGGCCCTATCTCGGTGCCGATTTCCTCGTTTATTCATTCCCCCGAAACACGAACGTGGTAACGGAGTGGAGACGACGACCACGAGCACGAGGGTCGTCGAAAGTAAGGCAACGCCTGTGATTAACTACATCCACGTGGGAGGTGAACCAAAGAAAAAGATCTTCCACGAGCACCCTAAGTATTTTCGTAGTACCACTTTAGGAATTGAGACAACGTCATCGACTCCGTCACACCGCCAATAATAACATTTTTGATGAGAGACTTTATAATCCCACGAGACAAGACGTACACTCGAGTATTCATCTGATATAAGCATATACATTATAATGTATTATGCGATATAAAAACTGACACGTGGAAGGGCGAGAGAAAAATGATGAACTTAGGACACAAATACCGTGTCTGGTGGTGAGAGCGTTGATGCTAAATGACATTATCTATCGGCATACCTCATGGTGGCGGAGGGAGAAAGAGGTTGCGATTCGTAATTGCTTTAGTTAAAAGATGCGCGCACGGTACGCTCCTCGCTCGGGGTGCTCCGGCACCCCTGAGTATAGAGCGATCGGTAAAGAGAGACAAGACTGGATGGCAGGAGACGAAACTGAAAATAAGAGAAAAAAAAATGATAGAAAATGTGTGAGGCAAAGGACGCGATAAAAAAGAAAAGGGAAAAGGAGATGGGAAAAGAGCGAAGCGAGAGAAAAAGAACGCCAAAGGGAAAGAGGTGAAAGAAGGGTAGGACGAGCAGCGGTGGCGGACCGACGAGCGAGGGGTAGGTTCAGCGCCGTAGGGTGGCTATGAATTTAAATTTCTCTAATTAGGACGCGAGAGAGGGCGCGCCCGCGCGCATGCCAGGGATGCGGTGACGGTGGCGGTAGATTCACCGTGCAGCGCGACGACCATCCACCCTTTTCCACCTCTGATGGTATGGTACTGGTGCTGCTGCTGCTACCGGTGGTATCGTGGATACTCTCAACCCCTCTAGCCAGCACCGGTTTCCATTGCCTCGCACACGGCGGACGCGTATTCCTCCGTTGGCATTCCTCTGTCACCCCTGCTCTTCGCCTCTGGACCGTTTCCTCCTTTTCCTTTTCCTCTTGTTGGGGTTCCCCCTCAGTTTCCTCCTTCGTCCCTTCATTCCTACTCTTCTCTTCTTCGTCTCTATATCTATTCTCGACTCTACGCCCAACAACCACGAAACCTGCCCTGAAGTAACTCAAGTAAGAGAGAAGAGAGGCTCGCGTTCATCGCGCGCTCTCACTGCTATGCCGCGCGCTCGGGTTTGCTTATACGCGCTTGACAACACCTGACTCAGATTTGTTGCTTCTCACGTTCTAACCAAAATTTATTTGACGCCCCGCGGGTTAATTAACGCCCGCCGGCCCTCCCGCGGTGGTCGACGCTCTCGCCTCCACAGCCAACCCCCGCGTGTGCCTCTCAGCCTCGTTGATACTACCACTACTCGTGGTAGGCTGCCGAGAAACTGAGGACTCGAGAGAAGAGGAACGAGTGCGAAAGAGCCTGGAGGAAAGTAATCAAATGTTTATGTAACGAGGGATGATTAACGACAACCTGACGAATGAAAACTGTTTTGGTCGACTGCATCATGGCTATAGAAATATTTACAGGAATATACAAGAAGTTTCTTTTTAGTTATGCTAAAAAATTTGTTCACGCTCACGTGTAATTACCGGTCTTTGGTGAATAGCCAAACGATAGTTAAGTGCACGTAACTTTCCGGGTGTGGATTTGTACGCGACGCTCATTAGCGAAAGGGGCAAAGAGAGAGAGAGAGAATTAAGCCACGATTTAAAACTCGCTCTTAGACGCATACATTATAGTCGACGCGATGAAGATTCGGATGGAGGGTCGACGTTGCCGATTCTTAATTTTGTCTCTGTTATCTCACTACTTTTCTCTGATTAACGCTTCGAGGGGTTAAAGACGCCAAGACCTGAATAGTAGAGACATACTTGTACTTAATAAATAACGAGACTTTGCATAAACGAGTATCTTAGTATGCTATTTTTTCTTTAACCGTCTTCTCATTACTTTTTGACTTTCTCATCGCATACAAAGTATCTAAAGATAAAAACTATTGGAATAAAAAAAATTCTTGATACTCAGTTTGTAGCGTAAATACATGTTTTGAGTGACCTAGAGTATGAAAAAACCATCCATTTATTTCGGTCCGTCCGTCCGCCTGTCTTTTTTTAAAGAGACTGCGGATCATAACCAAATTTAACATGCATACTCTACTCAACTAACTTTTGCATATCTCCATCTGATACTTTGACTGAAATATTAATTTAAAAACTTGTGATAAAACTAGTTTACAAAATTCTTTTGGTCTGCAAAATTCTTACTTTCGTACAGATAATTAAAATTAAGTGATTGCTCAGCAGTGTACTCATTCCCTTATGTATTCACTTATATAGAATTATAATAATAAGAAACTATTCAGCAGAGATGGTAAAACGTTGCATGCAACTTCCAACAACGGTATATACTCGTAATACACCGTGAACTTTTTACAGACCCGATTATTTTTTTCCTTTTAAAAAAATTAATGTATAAAACATAAAATTAATGTAAATAATGGTGAACGGAAAAGCTGTACTAAATATTGCTAAACAAATCTTTCAAGTTTATATATTTACCTTTGTCAGTTTGGCGTTATAGACACGTAAATGGCATCGTAATGATGGTTCACGTTCTGGAATAACCATAAACATCACAAGAGCACTGAAAATGTCGAATAATTTCGATGTTACGATTATTAGAAGGAATTTACTTTACTGGTAGTTCTGAAAGTGCACAAAGAATATTTAGTGCTGACTCTAACAGAATTCGGGTACCAATAATAAATCGTTATCTTATGTGTTTTACATTTCAGAAACGTCATGAATGTGGAATCGAAATGAATGATCGTCGGTAGGTGATTCCCTGAAAAAAATATAACGCGAAAATTCAACCGTTTCTAATAAATTTTTGTATGACGCAATGGAATTAACCGAATCGCGTTATGTATCATGTAATGGGATAAAAAAGAGTTACCGATGTCACATCGAATCTCGTTATTTAATTAAAATTAAACTATCATACAATTCGGGTTAAAATATGGGAAAAGAACTACGGTAATTAAAAATATTGATTATCGGGTGTTAAACGGCAACAGTTGTAGGGTGAGGAAGAGAGAGAGGTCACAATGTTAGCCAGAGGGGACCGGGCACGAATGCGAGCTCGTACATCTGTTCATTAGGTAATGAACTTATTAAATCAGGACGAGGAAAAGCGGGAGGGCACGGCAGGGAAGCATCGCATATCGTAAACTATAATTATAACCTATATTTGTCTCTATACGGTGATACAAAATCGGGACATGCAATTGCATAGAGTTATTTGCAGGAAAAACAATGTTTCGTATCTATCCAATAATTAAATTAATTTATTTCTGTCTTTTTCACGTGTAGTTAAATATTTTTATTCATCGTCATGCTCGCAACACGTAAAACGGAAATATAAAATCGAAGGTATGCAATACTAATTATTTTAGATCACACTGTAAATGTTTGGTTAGCGTATCTCCTGCTGAACCCTTCGCTTTACCGCTCGGTACGCTTTCCTTCGTTTTATTAACTACTAGAAATGTTTAATTATAATTGGAAATGATAACAAATCGAGCAATTACCCAGGTAATTGAAATATATTAAAATATAGGTTACACAACAGGCATTCTCTGTCAATTCAGCAACATGTTTTTTCTGATCCTCTCAGATATTTCTCATAATATGCGAGATTTGAATATTGCTTGACAGTGCGTTCTGCACATTTTTTAAGATTTTATTTCTCACAAACTAGGAGTCGAATTTTTTACAATCACTTGTATCTTTCGATAGTTGTCGTTTTTAATGCATCATCGGCACATGATAATCGTAGCCACTGTCGATCCCGGTAGCAGTTTTATGATATCTTATGCATGCCGAAAGTCTTGTTTGTAGATACTCTTTCAGATCGTATAAATCGAACGCAGCTACATAGTTCAGAGCTTTGTTAATAACTGGCCAAGGATACAAAATAAAAATAAAAATTTTCAGATCTTTCCTAAATTGTTGAGATCTTTCCTAAATTCGATACCGAAATACGTTCATCTTCCAAATCCGTCGGTCAAGAGGAGGCGAATCAACTGAACCTCCTTGCCTCAATTTTCTCCACTGTTAGCCCTAAGTCTTCTCTCCAAAACTTTGAAATGTCCTTTAGAGAAATAACCGATTCTGAGCGTTCTTCCGTTTGGTTTTAGAGTTATTCGCCACAGAAGTACCGGATACGCTCTACTCTTAATTAACATTATTTACAATATATGCTTCGGAACAACATTGGTTCATTGAGAATAAACGACTATACGAGCTACTTTCTGTTATAATGTTCGTTATTCAAATGAATTCAATCTAAGTTTTCATACAAAGATACAATACAAACGTGTGTTTTTGACTTACCTGCTCATTTTTGAGCACCGGAAAAAGTCATACGAAGCATGATTTTATTTCTACCGATTCAAAATAGATGGCGATATAATAATTAGTAAGCGGAAAACATTTTCAGATACATCGGTATGGTTCTAGACGTGTGTCGTACTTACCGACAATCGATAATTCCTGTAGTCTGCAAACGGCAGATATAAATACACTTTAACGCATACATTTCGTCAAAAATAAATTCGGAATAACATAAATATTTTGGTTACTCTCGAAAATACTTTAAAGCGTGCGTATTTTTACTCGTTTTAAAGCACTTAAAAGTTTATCAAAAATATATATTTTTCAATGTAAAGAGAGCATCAGCGTAGTACGACCTCGTGAATAAAGGAGTTCTTCAACGTTTCAGTTCGGAACTGGTCCTCTTCAGAAATGATTTATTAATATTATTTCAGTAAACAAAATCAGTTGCTTAGAGCGCAGCTTGGATTCGTTGATTTTTTTTCCATTGTTTGAAAGCTTGATGAATATGTTTTCCGAACTGAGTTTGAATACGTATCCTAGTAATGTACGTATATACATTGTTATCCTGTGTACGTTTTCATTAATGATTTTTCTAATAAAAAAAAATGCAGATTGTAAATTTTGGTTTAAAAAACTCAGAGAAAAAATGCAGAGAAAGTAATCTCAAGTCGTAGTAAAATATGGGTAACTGTCTGGTGGTAGAGAGTCAGAACAAAGTGGTTAAACTTACACATCGAGAGAAACAATTTCATTGATTCGAATAAATCGGCACATGAAAATTTTTTTTATTGAACCAACTAAATATTCATTTGATTCAACGAAAATAATTACCTGATTCCAATGATGTGATGCATTCGAATCACGATGAGGACATTTCATGGCCTTCGAGTAAAAATTTTTTTGATAGTACTTGCTAAAGAAACGATTTATTTTGTTTAATAGAATAATATATTTGAAATCACCGTTTCAAAGAGATATTTATTTTACGGCATCGTGCGTGACGCCGCGTGACGGGCGACGCGATTTTATTCTCTAATAGTGTCGTATCAAAAGCGCAAAACCAGCGAAACGCCGACTGTTAGATTGTTACCTAAATGGAGAAGTTTTTCAAGAAAGCCTGGTATCCACGAATACGTCAATACATTCGAAGGTATGTAATAATAAATGAACATTAAACGGATCCTCGAACCTTTCCTCGGCTAGTACGGCAAGCACGCAAAAATAAAACGTAACCTATAATGTAATCATAGATGAGGATCACGACCTATTTATAGACATATATAAAAAAAAAGTGCTAGGATATGCGAAAAGAATGTATTCTCTGACGCCAAAAACCATTATAGCATTTGTTTGTTTGTCGTGTCTGTGTCGCACGCATCGTGCACGCGATTTCCAAGCCAAAAACTTAATAAAACAACGTTTTTTGCAATAGCAATTGGTTCATTGTAATGTTTTTGTTAATACACCTTAAACTTGACTCCTTTAAAGTAAAATAAAGTAAAAACAGGCATCCAATGTGAACATGCCCGAACGAAACGCATCCTACTATCAGGGGTACAAATTGAAAATGCGGGTTTGATAACAGATGGCGTTACTAACGCTATACGCATCAGGCAGTACTGTGACTATGTTCATGTCAAAGCTACGTCTTATAGCTTTAATTTTCAGTATGTGTCAATTTGTCGCAGTGTCAAATTCATAGTTTTTTTGAGCTCTCAATATGTCGAGTTTCGTGCCAACAAAACAGCATTTGCGGGAAGTTTTAATTTACTTCTTTAATTTGAAGAAAAGTGCTGCTGAAGCACATCGATTGGTCTCCGAGGCTTATCCGAGTCATGTTCCATCGGTTTCAACGTGCGAGAGATGGTTTGTGCGGTTTAGAAGTGGTGATTTTGACGTTGAGGACAAAGAGCGGCCGGGCCAAGTGAAAAAGTTTGAGAATGCTGAATTGGAGGCAATACTCAATGAAGACTCGTGTCAAACTCAACAAGAGCTCGCAGATTCATTGGGAGTGACACAACAAGCCATTTCCCATCGTATAAAAGCCCTCGGAATGATCCAAAAGCAAGGACATTGGGTGCCGTATGAGCTGAAGCCGAGAGACGTCGAGCGCCGTTTTTTTGCATGCGAACTGCTGCTCGAACGGCAAAAACGGAAGGGTTTTTTGCATCGCATTGTCACTGGTGATGAAAAGTGGATCCATTACGATAACCCGAAGCGCAAAAAATCATATGGTTACCCCGGCCATGCATCATCATCGACGGCCAAACGAAATATTCACGGCGCCAAGCTCATGCTCTGTATTTGGTGGGACCAGCTGGGTGTGGTGTATTATGAGCTATTGAAATCGAACGAAACCATCACAGGAGCACTATACCGAACTCAATTGATGCGTTTGAGCCGCGCACTCAAAGAAAAACGGCCACAATACGAGCAAAGACACGACAAAGTAATTTTGCAACATGACAACGCTCGGCCACATGTTGCAGCGCCGGTCAAAACATACCTACAAACGCTGAAATGGGAAGTCTTACCCCACCCGCCGTATAGCCCAGATATTGCTCCTTCCGATTACCACCTTTTCCGATCGATGACACATGGCCTAGCTGACCAGCGCTTCCATTCTTACGAAGAAGCCCAAAAATGGGTCGATGACTGGATAGCAGCCAAGCCGGCCGAATTTTTTCGCGACGGTATCCGTAAATTGCCAGAAAGATGGGAAAAAGTTGTGGCTAGCGATGGACAATACTTTGAATAATTCATTTGTTACCATTTTTTCAGAATAAACGTTCAAAAATAGAAAAAAATCCCGCATTTTCAATTTGTACTCCTGATATCATTATAAGACTAAACAACAAATAAAAGTTTCATTGAAGTAAGTAAAAGTGATTAATAGGCTTCGATACAATTTTCATTCATTCAATGCCACCGCGTTTAATACGATTCCCGATGAATTAAATAAAAGATAACATTTTAACTTAGATATATGTTTTCATTAACGGCAAATAAAAGTTTCATAGGTCAAGATCACATTGAAATGTCTATGATTGAATGAAACTTTTTCTCTCGGTGCAGAGAATACCTCGTATAGCGAAAATATTAATTTAAAAAACTTCGCATTCATAAAGTTAAATTGAGATCCACGTAAACTTCTTTCGCAGATGCATTCTAATTCCAGTAGAAAATTCCATTGCGAACCCCTGAAATCGCGTGCCCGCATAGCCGAGAGTCAACGTCGCGAGAGCTTGAAACAACAGCTTAATCCCCGAAGCTCATGGCTCGGCGCACGATCCTCGCCGCGCTCTCGTTGGCCTTGCACACCCCTTCGCGTAACCATCCTACGCTGTCGACGAGCTTGGTGCTTCTGTAGGGCGTCGAGGACGTAAAATTTAAGAACCAGCACCCGCATTAAAATCACTGCTCGGTAGAATTCCACAGCGTTTCTCATTGTCGTCTTTGTATACGCTGCTCTCGCTTCCACTAACTGCAATGCCCACAGCCACCCACCTTACCGCCGTTCGTGAACGAGGGGCGCGGGAGTGTATAAAGGGTTCGCAAAGTGACTCGAATTGCTGCACAGTCGACTTTACGAGTCAGAGTATTGCTAATATCAGGAGCGTAAGGAGTGCCACGAGCATCGCCTTTCCTCCCCGCGTCGCTGCCAGCCAGAAGCAACTCCCGATAGTCCGGGAGTCTCTCGGCACCTCGACCCCAGCGTCGACGACGTTTCACGGCATCTGCGAGGCTGCTGAGACTCCTTAACCACTCGGGCGACCCTTCGCGACATTTTTAGTGGCCATCAAAAACCAGCCCCGGCTTAATTATGAGGGTAGAGCTGGGTGTACCTACTCCCCCTTGTGCCTCTCCGCGTCTCTGCCGTTGCTACAGCTCTTCATGCCGGCAGACTCTCAGTTTGCTCTTACGCTTTCGCTTTTCTCTCTCCTCTCTCTCTCTCTCTCTCTCTCTCTCTCTCTGACTCTCGTTCGTACTTACTCTCGAGGTACATCTTTCTCTGTCTACCGCGTCTATGTAGCACTCGGGATTTTCCGGAAGCTCTGTACGGAGCCCATGATACCGAGAGTGAGTTGTATATACAGAGTTCGTGAGAGTCGTAGAAGCTCCCGCACACCCGTGCACTGTGCACTCGCTCGTTAAACTTTACTTTTACACAAGTATTATAAATTAAGTTTGAATACTTAACTTCGCACAAATAATCACAAGTATTTTGTGTCCAAAGGACTTTGCATTTTCTTTGTACTACTGTAATATTAGTTCACATGGTATATTCTAATAAATTACAAAGTAATAATTCCCCAAAGTAGTCTGGAGGACAGTCCGCATGCATCGTTTTTTTTTTAACAGATCCACGATACAGCTATGTTCCACGGTCGTTGAACACGAGGTTTCAGTGTGAACCAGCTGAAAGTGCCCGAAATAAAACTACTTAGGATAATGACATGATCAAAGATACTCTCACAGCAATCTATTTTGAGATTTAGTTTAATAATTTGATTTAAAAAATGTTTAATAAATTTAGATATAAAGTTTCCAGCTTGTCACATGTATTCTTGAACCTCGTTGTCTCTCGATAATTTTGTCGAACATCGTGTACGCTTTCAGGAACATCACTCTAAGGAGTCGGTCATTGGATGTTCTCCCATCCTGTGGATACACGAACTTCCAGGAGTCCCTGACAAGCGTCAAGAAAAGGAAAAGTACTATCCAACTCGAGTCGAGTGACGTACCGACGGACATATGACAAACGATGTCCACTACAAGTGTCCCGCGGATGATCGATGGTCTTCGGTATGTCCGAGAGCTCAAAAACTCCCGCAACCGTACTGAAAATCTACCAGAGAAACTCCAGAGCATTCGTTGTCTGTTGTAATAGCAAACGAAAGTACAAGACAGCTCGCGTTCGACCTTAACATTTTCCAGTTCTCCGCGAAAATGCTTTGCAAGCCCTCGCTTAAGAAGAGAAGAAACAGTTCAAAAGATACAAGAAACCTAACGAAAAAGAATGTATCGAACGTTAAGAGAAAGCAGCCGCGTGGGAAAATCGAAGAAAGTCCTCTCTTACTCGCACGAGAGATACAGTTTTGGAAGAAAGCTCAGCAACGTGAACGAGAAATGCTCTTCGTGCTCGCACGTCCGTTGCATATTGCCTAGAGAATGGCTTAGTTTTCTGGCGCAGCCACAGTATTCTACACCCCCCCCCCCCCCCCACGTATTCTGCATTCCCCGTCGAAATTAGATTTCGTTCGAAAAGATGTTCCAAATGTTCGCCCTACACCCTTCGACTCTTCCTACTTTCGTCTCGCGACTCCTTAGTTCTTCTTTTTGTCTTTCTTCCCTTTTATGCTGTGGAATATCTGACGCTTTCTTTCCTGCAATGGCATCACCGTTGGCTGCACGTCAGGATTACAGTATCCCAAGGGACATTGAACGTCGCGCAAGACCGAGTTGCATTGCCCACTCTCGTTCACTCTTACCTTTACGTCAATATATGCATATTTCACAAATTTTTATGGGATTTCTCATGGATATATTCTCTTTTCTTTCTCTTTTTTCTCGTTCACTTTTCTCACCGTGTGCACAAGCCCACGGACTCGGTGAACGACGGTGAAGCGAATAAAAAATATAAAAAATTCTGCGTGGGAGCTCGACCAGGGATTTACGGATTAACGCCAGTGAACCGGCTGAGATAAAGCTGCCGGAAGAATATTCTAGAGTCGCTCTGGATACTCTACAGGGATGTGGGAGAAATAAAAGAGTCTAGGTTAACGCGAATAACATTCGAAATCCCAATGGGCAATCCGCGATGTCTCTTATCGGCTATCAATTTAATCCTATACGGCATGGGAGTTTACTTTGCTTCATATACAAAAATGTTACCTTGTTACAGATTTGATCGTTTTATTCGATTTTAAATACTGATCACACTTGTATTTTAGTTTTCAAGTTTTTTGTAACCATTCGAAGTGTTGTAATTTTTTAAAATACGTCAATGATAGTCGCAATCACATTTCTATTGTAATACAATATATACGGTATAAAAATAATTAAGAATTTATTTTTAATGCTCCAGATTATTTTATCTGATCGTGCACGAAGGAGCTTTTATGCTGAACGATCAAATATTTGTCGTAAATAACAGAAAACGCGGTCTAGAATCGGTCGCTTTAGTTTTTCATTTTATTCTCAAGCTCTTTAATTATTATCTCACGGACCTGGTATAAACTAGAAGTAATTTCAATGATCTTGGTACACGGAGGTTTGGTGTGTACGCAGCGTGTAGAGAAGAATAGTCGAGCATCCCCGTGAGAACCGGCCTCGAATGTTATAGAAAAGCACGAGGTCTCGTGCTCGCACACCTCCATTCCTTTCTCTTCAATTATCGCCGATGGCTCGGCACTGTACTCACGCGGTGCAGGCGCGCACCGGGGCTAACCGGCATTTTTCGTTCTACTTACCGCGCGTGACGCTAGCTCGTCTGGCGCTCTATGAGCTTCCACATTTTTCTCGGAAGCGGTCTCAAGTTCCCGGTTCCTTCCATCGTTTTTTTTTTTTCTTTCCCTCTCTGTCTCCACTCATCATCTTTGTGGCGGATTGACACGAATGTTTCTATGAAATACTTCTAACCGTTCAAGGAACAAAGTTACCAAGTACAAATGTTGATGTGTTTCTAGATAACTTCTTCGATTTCACCATATTAACAATAATTTCCAGTCGATTTGGTTATTCATTCGAATAATAACAGTTTTCAAACTCTTTTACAACACTTAATAAATATATTTTTATTAAAATTTGTGTCCAATTATTCGAATGAAAATCAATCAGCCTTGGTTTCAATTCAGTAATACTTTAACAATTAGTCGAGAGACAACTTTCTACCAAATTACGATTTGAATGATTTAAATATTCATGAAGTGATTTCGAACCGATGTGCTTTATGTGTAGAAAGTTTGCATTAATCTTTTAAGGGGTCATTCCACTGTGAAATCTTCGAAAAATCGAAAAAATAAAATGGTTTCTTCATTTTTCAAAACTATATTTATTTAAGAATGTATTGCGGAAAGTTTGCGGACCTGTTTTCATTTAATTTGTCTCCTACATTCTCCTTCAAAAGTTACCGAGAACGCCCCAGCGCCCAGTGTGTCGAACCGGCAACTTTAAATTTCTCAAAACGTCATTTTTTCAACGGGCGTAGGTGAGATAACTATAATCTAATAAATTTTTTTACACATTACTCAACACATCAGTCGCTATTGCAAAAAGAACAACGTAAATATTTTTCCATTTATTTTTTAACTTAAACTTTAAATCTGCGCTAATTTTGCTTCCGCATACAGGGAACTGTTTTGGTGAAAAAATTTTTCTCGAGATTTTGATGTCAGATTACTTGAAAAGTTTCGTCGAGAAATCATATTTAGAAAAAATGTCCGCGCGCACGAGCACGCAGCATGTGTGTGCGATGAGTTTACAAAGTAAAAATTTTGTATAAATGTGAATTTTTGTAATTTTTCGAAAAAAAAAAAATATATATATATATATATATCTTTACTCTAACTTTTGTAAATTTTTATCTATCAAACTGAAACTTGGCATACAACTTGGATAGGAGACAAGGATATTTGGCCTTGAATTTGGTAAGAATCTATTAAGGGGTTTTAAACTTATGAAATTTTACTTCATTTTCAATTTTACTGAAAATTTTAATACGACTTCCTCCATGAGGAAGCCCGAATTAAGATAACCATTTCCCGTGCTGGAGAATCTTTGGATTGACGAGAATCACGAGGAAGCAATTTGAAATTTTTTAATTTGCACGCCTTGTTTCAATATTTCATTAGAGTCAAAATAATTCTAATCCAGACAATAACGACACTGATACCGATTGAAAATCTTGATGAAGTTTTTGTTTCAAATGTATACTTTTCTCGGAATTACTTACGCTAGTAGTTCGTCACTATTTAAAGATGCACAGTTCAGCGCTAAAGATATTGAGAAAAAAAAAAGTTCAATTCTTTAAAAAATGTGTTATACACAAAAAAAAATTCGAAAAAATGACAATTTGTTAACGTTTTACAGTGGAATGACATCTTAATGCGAAATGTACAATATATGGCATTGAGCTAGATTTAAAATGGAAATAGCATACTTCCGGGTTCTCTCCCGTGCGAAAAGAAATGCATCGAGTGTTTCATCAACATTTCTTTTTGTCCATATATTTCGATGCCTGAACACGTCAAGACATCAGCAGCTTAAATTCGCCAAGATCGAAAGATGTGGGACGACAAGTTGAAAATTTGCTGCTATAGCTGTTAAATCTAAGAGTGAGCTGGGTTAAATGATCGTCGCGCGAGAGTATTCTTACCTCGAGAAGTATTAAAAGACTCCCAACTACATTTGTACTTTTCAATAAGACAGGTACGTTAAAGACGATGGGAGAGGGAAAGACGGATACGAGTAGAAAGCATATTCTACGCTATATACCTTAAAGACGTCTCTCCCTGCTGTTTCTTCGCTGCAGGAAACTGCTCTTCGCGTATGCATGTATAGTCGTGACTTCCAATCTCACACAGAGTATACTTTGTACGTAGGTATATCTACGAGTCTAGCCGCTCGATAGGCGGTTCATTTACATAACCGTAATCCTACTTAGAGGCGTACAGCTAATGTCCTCTCGTTCCCTCTCTCGTACTACCTTTTCATTTTATTCCCCAACCGTTCGTACTTGAATCTCCGTTCAGTTCCGAACGTATAAACGATATAACTAAGGTAATACTTGCATAGCGTGAGAAGAACGCCAACATTCAACATCGAAACGTACGTTCAACTGCGTCCTGAGGGGGGAAAAAAAAAGTTCTCATTCCCCCATGGTCTGTTGGGAATCCAATCGATTTTATTTTTATTGTTTCCACTCGATAGATCGGCAATGCGACGAGAGCATAAACTTTATCCAGGAGTAGGATGAGGAAAAGTACGAGCACGATGGTCGGGTGGGGGAGGGGATGGGGATAGGTAAAGCGTTTAGCGAAGGCAAAGATATCTATTGCGAAGCTGGAGGCTATTATGCTGTGCGTAAGTAGTTGCGGTACTCCTCCTCCCGGTAAATCTGTCAAGTAGCATCGAGACGCGTCGTCGATTAATTTCTCACGAAACTCTCGTTGGTCAGTATTTCTTTTTTTTTTTCTGTGCCACCATGTTTTATTTTTATCCGTTTTTTATTCGTGCCACGCATTATACTATCGATCGTACGGCTACGAGCTAGCGGGCTCGTAGACGTAATCGTGGGTAGACCACGACTAAACCAGAATCGAAATAGGTAACGGCAGCGCATTTACGGTGAAAACTGAATTGAACGAGGGGATCCAGTAGGAGCGTCTATAGCAACAACGAAGAACGGGAAGTATAAAGAGAGGGATGCAGGAGGCAGGACGAGAGGGCCAAGAAATACGGTGTGCAGGTAGAATAACAACGACTCGGTGTATTTACAAAGTATATCCATGTAGATATAATAACAATAATAGTATATATATTTACACGGTCCACGTTGAAAGGTACATAGATATAAAAATGGTACAACGTACTGTATACATTATGAATAGACTATATCTGTGTATGTATAGCGTATGGAATGTAATACGGAGGCGTGCATGGTTGTGCAACGCACGGATACCGTTATATCCGGTGCAAGATTGAGTCTATCGCTCGAGCGAATATAAACGTCGTGTTGCACGAGAGTGTAGTGAAGGGCTGAGGGTGAAGAAATTGTATATAGAGATTCTTAGCGTCTTGGGGTGTCCCACTCGCTCCGAGCGCTATAACGTATGCGTAAAAAAAAAGTAATAAATTAAATTCATATAAGAAATATATACGAGCGTTTGTCGGAGCGTGAGATGGGCGGCGTGAGAGATGATCGGGTAAGTCAATGAGAACGAGGAAAGAAGGTTTTATGGCTTGACGGTGGCGTCACCGACAGTAAAAGATTCTTCGATATTCTCGCCCGCCATTACATGTGATTCGTATATTTCTGTTATTTTTGTTTTCCCTGATGTGTGAAACTTGAATACTTAGTATATTGTATCAAAAAATCTTTTTTTTAAATCAAAGTTAACTCGACGGCTTTGTTTTTTTTTTGTCAAGCAAGATAATTATATGTTTCGTTGATGTCTGTGTGCGAAGACAGCACTTGCTTGTGTACTAATGTATGCAGGGCAACGAGCAATTATTATCGCCGATTAATTCGTGTAATGTAGTCACGGCCGCCTGTATAGCAGAGCGGAAAGATGCAATACGCGTTGCACACGTTTAGCATGGTATACAACGTTTTAGAGAAGCGAAAGAGCGTCGAGACGAAAGACGTGTACAGCGAGCTTGTATACACTGTGCACACAGTGCACGCGCCTTGAACTTTCACCTCGTCCTCATCGTCAGGCGCTCTTCGTCTCCCTCGCAATATCTCTCGCTTTCTTCGCGCGCTTGCATGCATCGTCGGCTCGCCAATACTAGATTCGTGAACCCGTCGTTTAGGTTAGCATAGCGCACAAGCAAGAGCAGAAAGATCACCAGCATACATATCCCCTCCGCTTGAAAACCCGCGAGAAGCGAGTCTCGTCAGCGGCCTATTGACCTAAATGAGCATTTGCATCGACGCTTGACTCTCAAAACAGTTGAAGGTGCTCAATTACCTCGAATTACCTAGAAGCAGCGGACTCGATGTTCTTATTCCGTGTAGTTTATCGACGTTATCTGAAGACTCAGCTCCGCGTGACGCTCGCAGCCTTGGGGTCTGCTATTCGAAAAAATCTCTCAAAGTATATTCATCTCCTTCGATATCAATCACAATTTCTCTCTCTCTCTCTCTCTAACTCTCTCTTTCTCTTGCTCTCTGGCTGTGTTTTCTCCTTACTTCGTACAATCACAATAAGTCGAGCAAGCCATGGATTTATAAAAATGTCGATGTAGAGAGCACATCAGAATGTAGAAAGGATCCCGATCTCGATCATCTTGTGTCCCCGTTCCGAGGTTTCGCCAAACTCGAAAGGATCCGGATCCTTAAATACGATCTGCGGAACTTTCATTCGGCTGGTTGATGACCGTGCCAGAGCGCGGCTCGGAAACTTTCCATCCGTGAAACGGCGATCTGCACGGTGGGCCAGAGTTCTTGCCAACTAAGTAGGCGGCCAGGTAAAGATATACAGTAATCCCCTCCATCGTGGGTTCATCGGAGTTCGCACGCTCGATTACGGTGTTTCGAGAGGAGAGTCGGTCGAAAGTCGGGCACACATGCGGCCCAGTGTTGCAGCCGCGAGTAGCCTGCGATGGTGAAAGTGGATGATATCGCTCATTGAGCGGTCCCTGCTGGCTCAAGCGCCCGCTCATGCTCTCAACACTTCCGCTGACGCAAGACGACTAGATGAGGTGATGAGACTACGCGCAGATAAACGCGTGACTTATTTTCTTTCGACACTCTTTCTCGTGTTATAGTTCTTCATTAGACGTCTACTGCCCCCAAGGCCACGCCTTGCATCGGCTTTCGAGCGTACACGTGTTATTGAATAACGAGTATGGTTATATCAATATGGAGCATTGTCGTAAGGAGTTTTCCTTACAATCAGTCTCTCCTCTTCTTTCATCTTTAATTGTTACATTTTCTTCTATTAATTATTAATTATACACTTTCTCACGACGTTGTTTTTCATGATGATAACATATATTTTTTAAATATAAGTGAGGAGGATTCCCGTTTACGATGACTTTTTGGTTGCCTCGACTTGACTGCTGCCGCTGCTGACACTTTCATGTAGTTTCTCATTTTTATTCAGACTCGCCTGACTTTCGCTCTTCGATGTCGATCTAATATCCTTTATCGTCTCCTCGTAACCATCGTTGTTAATGTTGTTAATGTTGTTAATGTTGTTGTTGTTGTTGTCATTGTTGTAGAAAAGAGCCACTTGCTCTTCAGGACCCGAAGATTTGTGAAGTTCGATCGACGAGCCATCGTTGGATTGAGCGATGAGACCCTGCTCCATGATATCGGCCTGACTTCTGGAGAAACTTTGTTGTGCGTTGATGTGATGATGACCATTGGCGATCGCCTGGTCGTATACCTCCTGTAGTTGCTGAGGCTGAGGAGGACCTTGAACTTCAACAGGGCCAGCTCCGGGTTGCTCGATAGCTGCGAGAATATCCTGGAGAAGACCGTTCGAAAGGACCTGCTCGTGTCT
Organism: Cylloceria caligata; assembly: GCA_963942595.1. Lineage (NCBI taxonomy): Eukaryota > Metazoa > Arthropoda > Insecta > Hymenoptera > Ichneumonidae > Cylloceria > Cylloceria caligata. The sequence continues at coordinate 11,347,671 of OZ012710.1, read as the reverse complement.
GATGCTTCCATCGGAATTTTCTGTACCCAGACCACCGCCAGCTGCTTGAATCTGCAACGTGTAAGTTCCCTTCGATCCCTGAATCTGGAATCCATCGGCACCGTCAGCTTGAAGTGTTTGGGCGAGTTGGATCGCCTCGTTACTGTTGGATCCATGAATATCTGAATAATGGTTGCTCGTGTCTTGAGATAGCTCGTTGGAGGCAAAATGTTTGCCTTCGCCGTAACCTTGAGCGGTGAGAGCGGCAGTCAATGCCTCGGCTGAGGCCCCATCGACGTTCAAGAAGTTTGCTCCCGAAACGAAAGAATTTTGTTGCTGATCCGAATTGTGGGACGATTCGTGAGATGTAAATCCGGAAGTAGAGGATCCAAGGGTAGCGTGAATTTCATTCGTGGTTAATGCAGGTGTCTGATCAACGTGCTCAAAAATAAGACCGATTGGATTCCCATAACTGTCCTTCAAATCGCCCTTTTGTTGTTCATGACTTTCAAGATCTAGTTCGCTGATAGAGGACCCTGGGAAACTTGTAAAGTGTTGCGCATGACCGATAGCCGAATTTATCGAGCCAGCGTTATTGAAGACGACGCTATTCTGCTGTTGCTGCTGTTGATTTTGATGGTGTCCAAGGTTGTGCTGTTGATGCAACTGGTTAGCGTGACTCGAACTCGATACGGCGCCGGAGGGCTGCAGGGAATTTCCGAAACTTTGGTGACCGCTGCCGGCCGGACGTCCAGCATCTTCCCCGAAAGTGGTAAATTGGCCAATGCCTAAAGCCTGAGAGCCGGACTTTTGAAAGCCGCAGTCGTGGCCGCCGAAAAAACCTCCCGCGGGGATCGACGATACCGCACCGTTCAACACAGGAGTTCCGTAGGTAGTAGTAATCGCGTTGGATGCTATGCTGTTGTAGAGATTGTGATTGGCTCCAAAATCTCCGACTGAGGTTGAGAGGAATGAAGTCGCTGGACCAAAGTTTGGGGCTCCGTAAGTTAGAACCGGTGCAGGAGTATTGAAATTGTTGAAGGACAAAGGTGTTCCGTAGTGCACGTTCGGCGCAGCGATTGACACATGATTATTTTTGGCAAATGAGCTACCGGAAGAAAAAGAATTTCCGAAGGATTTAGAAGGTGACGACTGGAAAGAGTGTGGTCCGCCGAGAGAAGGCAATTGTTGTTCAACGGGTGCCCCATACTTTATAGATGGCTTTGATACGGGTGGAAGGTAACGATTGATATTAGCCAAAAGTCCCGAGGGAACCTGTTCCCTAAATTTAATTGGAGAACGACTTCTTGGAGGTATAAGACTACCAGTCAATGCAGAAGAGGGTCCGTGCCTGAATGGTGGTGGAGGTCCATGATTTCTGTGATGATGATGATGATGTCCGTTGTTATGCTGCTTGTGAAAATTAGTGGCGCCGAAAAGATTGAACGATGAAAGCCAAGATCCGCCTCGGGGACCTTGGGAAGAAGGATAAGAACCACTTTGAGAGTACGCAGATGCAGGAGGTGCACCGTACGAGCCAACAGGCGGTGGCGGAGGCAATGAAATTCCAGTATTTATATTGTTCAATCCTCCGAAGGAACCACTTGCGAAGGATGGTCCGTTAAGAGACAATTGCTGCAACGTGAAATCATTACCGCCGACTTGAAGACCGTGAGAATCATGATGTCCTCCGGAAGTCAAAGGAGTTTCATAATTTTCCAAGGGCAGCGCAGGTAGCGAGAGAGAAGATTCAATATCACTATGGAACGCGTTCGAGGAAGAACTCGAAGTTGCGAAAGAAGAGGTACTTCCTTCAGAAAAGGAGTGACCATGCGAATCTCCGGTAAGTGCACCAGCTTGCGGCAAAAACTCGAAGCCAGGTGCTTTGAGGTCTCCACCAATCGGCAAACCGTACTGAGTGTTCAGCAGAGCGGAATTACCAGACTGTTGATTCTGATGATTTTGATGACTTTGATAATTCTGATGATTCTGATGATTTTGATGATTCTGATGATTTTGATGATTTTGATGATTCTGATGATTCTGATGATTCTGATGATTTTGATGATGCTGCTCTTGATGTCCGGGTATGCTCTCCGCCGGGCCTTGATTATTGTGAAGTGGTTCCGACTGCGGCAATGGTGGCGGAGGAAGCCCATGCGATTTCGTCGACTCATGAACCGAAGATTGCAGATTATGGGCATCTGTATTATGAATGGGCTCACCGTAAGAGTCACTGGGCACGTTGTGCTTTGCGCCTTCAAGAATGACACTCGACGAGTGACTGCCTGAGGAGTGACTGTTTGACGATTCTAAAGACCCATGAGAAATAAAATGTCCGTTATCAGAATCCGGTGGTCTGTAGGCATCTGAGGATGGTCCATGTTGATTAGGAGCACCAACGAGCCCGGCAATTGGCTGCCATCCATCATATTTTATATCCGGAGGAGTCGGTGGAGCTGGTACTCCTGGCGGAGGTGGAGGAGGAGGCCCGTACAAATCTCCAGCTGACGGTCCCTGCTGAGCCTGAGGTGGTGGAATCGGTGCTGGTGGAGGGCCATGATCTTGCTGAGGAGTCGAAACAAACGGCGATGAGGGTCCCTGAGTCGGGGGTCCATAAGTCTCCAGAGAAATGGGAATTGGGGGACCGTGTCCACTTGGTTTAGATCCAAATCGTGGAGGTCCATACTGGAGATTCGGTGGACCAGTGAATTTCAATGGCGGTCTATATTGAGGCTTAGGTGGTCTGGAAAATCCAAATGACGGTGAACCAAAGTGTAGTTTCGGTGGTCCGTAACCCGGTTTAGGTCCGAAACTCGAATGTGGAACTCCAAATAATTGTTTTGGTGGTCCGTATTGCGGTTTTGGTTTTCTAGGTAGTCCGTACGATTGGGGAGGAGGTGGTGGAAGGTCCGGTGGAGGAGGTGGATACACTTGAACGGGACCATGATTTCCAGTGAGCTCGGGTGGTCCGTAAACTGGTGCGGGTCCATTGAAACCGCCTCCACCGTGAGGTGGACCATATTCGTTCGACAATTGGGGTGGCGCACCGTAAACATCACTTATTATCCTATCTTCAGCTGTGATTGCATCCTTCATATCAGATTTATCTTCATTGTTTGATGACTGAGCTGATGATTTGTTGAGTACTGCGAAAGCGTGTTGCCCCATCAGCAGAACGCAGAGGAACGCTGTCGCCATCTAGAACCAATAATATCGCATCTGATGATTTCAGCAACTTAGAAATTTTATTTAAATAGTCGGCAACGGAATCCCTTCACTTTATTATAATTCTCGCGTTGTGTGGTCGAGAATTCGTAGGCTAGCGAGTAAGAGTGATATGGCGCAAGAAATGTTAATGGACGATGGCCAGGTCTATATATATATTCTATAGTAAGATCGTCTACTCCACCGGAGCATAAACGCTTGTATTCGTACGATCACACGTTTAGACGAACCGAGATGGAGATTTGGATCGTCGAGAAAAGCGAAAGGCTCCTCTCAAGTAAATTACGTAGGCAGATTGATGTTTCGTCAATATTTGTAATATTAATGATCCCATCTAATCTACGCGGTCAATCATTCGCTCTGCCATCCAGTTGCAATACTTCTCTAGAATATATTATCAGACACGGTAATCGAGTTTCAGGCATTCAAGGACATTTCAAACAAGTATGTATATTATGCATAATACTGCGTGTCAAACATCGCGAAAGTAGCAGCTTGACTCGTGGTGCTCTGATTTTCCCTCCCTGCTTCCTTCGCTGCACCATTGTATGACAGATCATTGAGAGGCCGTGGGACTTGTTACACGGGTTCCTACAACACTCGCATAATGTTCATATTTGCACAATGCAGTGAACATAGTAGGTTCGATACTAGATGCGCGCTCGCGTACACACGGGATCGTGAAACTCAGAGCCCGAGCGTGCCCAGGATGGATGTGAGAATTATGTAAAGCCGCGTGATGCGGTGGGAGGCTTGCGCGAGACTGGAGCGCGTGCGGGCGTTATGTTGGACACACTGATCGGCCAAAGTGGCGTAATGCACATGGTGCGCGCTGCCCCGTGCCGGTTACAGTTGAATTTCCAGTTGATTCGGGATAACCGAGGATGCGACGACGCGAGCAAATGAACGGGCCGAGAGAGAAATAAAAAGTGCACCTTTGCACAGGTGGCAAATAAGGCGAGAGATCTGGCATGCGTCAGATAAACTTACCGTTAAAAGTTGCCAGTAAGAATCGCGTGCGGCATGAGACTTACGAAATTTAGAAGAGATGAGGTCTCAGCAGATTACAAGAGAGGTATTCACGAGAAATCTCCTTTCCTTTCGTCTCGTCTGCACGTAAAGTTGATTTAAAAGTGATACGAAAGAAGTATTGAACTTTTACTTGGATGGTAGCTTGAAGTAACCTACGTTAAACTGATCAATTTATCCTGGTATCGTTGATCGTTTCTTAAAACTTTTCTGCGATCATAATTTTAGTTTTATCTTTGACTTTGTCTAATTGTCTTTTACCCAATGTTTAAAAAATGTTTCAATAGTTTATCGTCGGTTGATTAACCAATTCAATCAACCCACCGGTACCATCTTGGACCTGGTTACCTTGTGGTAAACTTATTGTTCATTCGCCAGGACATAGTTAGATTAGTCGTGAATTAATCGTAGCCTTCCTTCCAATCTCCTCGACATAAATAGATTTGCCACGAATAACCACACCGGTCTACTACAAATTGTTGACAAATCTACCGTCGTCGAGAAGATTGATGTACAATCTACAACGAATTCACGATAAATCTGCCTAAATTATGGCGAATGAACATTAGGTCGACGATACTCCAACTTTTCCAGTTAAAATGCTCCAGAACTTTTGACCGCTTACACCCCCGAATCGTCGAAACGATGCAAACAAATCAATGTTGCAAGATTCGTATACGTTGATCTAAATCTAACCCAGACCAAAAGATCTTTACTTATTTAACCTGATGTCAAAATACGAACTCAGATAATGACTTTTCGAAGTCTATTTTGTTTAAAATACATTTAACCCTTTGAAGCATTATGACATAATTGTATGTCCCCTATTTCAATTCGGTTTTTCGCGTTTTTCATATGATATTCTAGCGCATGCGGCGATTTTAAATGTATATTTAGATTTCCAAAAGATTAATTACTAATAAAAACTTATTATTAACGTTCAGATTTTCACGTAGTGGATGTTATAAATAAACAAAGAGCAAAAAACACCTTTTTACACAATAAATGTAATTCTAACTAATCAACCAGGTAACCAATAAATAAAAAATTAGTCGGAAGATATTTTTAAGGTTATGGATTGCAAATCTAAGCTCAACATTAATGAATTCAAAATGGTGCCGGCTCAAAAAGCAAAAAGTGACTGGATTTGGATGAAACTCTGTGTTCAAGAGTTTTTCAGATCCCTGATTACGACTCTGAACTTAAAATTTAGAAATTCGTAATAACCGATCCAGAAGAGCGACCAAAATGCAAAATAATTATTGAATTCGTTCGGAATTTTAAACTCAGGAGGTTTAGAGGATGCTCATTTCGAATCTGAAATTAATAATAGTATTAACATTGCAAAAAAAGCTTCACAGTGCGTGCAACTTTATATTGCAAGAGTATTTCCAATATCAAATCGCATTTGAGTCTGCCACCTTCATTTTCTGAATTTTCAGTTCAGTTACATAATCAGCGGCTTCAAAAATTCCGGAGTGTAGAGTTTCATTCGAATCACGTGACTTTTTTGCATTTTCGTCTGCCATATTGGATCCGTCATTTTAAATTTCTGAATTTCAAGTTCAGCTTCGTAATCAGCGAACTCAAAAACTTCCATTGACCGAGTTTGAAATAAATCGTACGTAAAAAAAATGTATGCTTCAAAGGGTTAAATTCGACTTCAAGTTTTTTTTAATAAAAAAGAATCCGGCTTCGAGTAATGAAAAAAAAAAATACAAAAAGTTCTTTGCGAATTTTCATTAAAGTATTATGGTTTCATTCTTTTCATTGTCCGAAGATCTATTAAGCGCAGATACAGAAATCTTAAGGACACAGACCTTCAAAACGCCCGATAGCAAGTACACTAATCTCATCTATACATTTTTTTCATTACAAACAGGTGTATAATTCTAATCTGGGTATATATAACAACGACCCAGTAAAATGTTTGACAATTTATTTGACCCATTATTCATCCATAATCTACTCTACATCAATCTTGCCTGATTTTTATATCTTCATCTAAATCTAACCCAGACTGAAATGCCGTTAATCATTTGTCCTCAGGCCGAAGTGTGAAATTAGATATGCAAAGTGCCCTCTTACGTACGCTAAAAATCGGCCAATTTATATTGTTATTGTTATAACAGTTGAAATCCACGCCATAGACTCTTCAAAGATTCAATGGTCCGCCAATCGCTTGTGGCATTGACTCTCATCCGCTAGTCCATACGACAGGAGGCTAAAGTAGGACAATGGCGAAGATGTAAGGTCATCATAATAAGGCTCGTAGTGGATGCTTTCTCCGGAACGAAACAAGTGGAAAAGGCATATCGGTAGAGCATTCGCGATAAATAATTACACGATGGTCCAACAACGAGAAATGAGTGAATAACCACTTCGTCGTTGTTTCCGGAGTTCAATATACCCACCGGCCCATTATTCTCACGACTCGACTATTCCGCGTATAACAATTTTGTTATTCGATACAATGCTACCACCGATCATGAGAAAGAAACTGACTCATCTCCGATGAGGGAATCTTGATCGACTAATGAAGCATCGCTATATACATGTTTTTGCGCGGAAGGTCATTAAAGTTATTTACCTTGATTAATCTCAATCTAATGGTCCAAGTAAGATCTAAGCACCGCTGTTCAATTTACAACGCGTGGCGAAGGGATTATTACGATGCAAGCGAACCGCGACCGTAAATGATTCTCGGTCGTGAATTCACTCGATCCCAGGTAGACAAACCTGTACGGGACGACCTTTCTCTCATCCGCGTTTGTACGCCAAGTGTCGGGGGACCACAAACGTTTTTCTATTAAAGAGTCTAAGGTTGTCTCGGATAATACTACTGTTGCTATACTATACATAGGACAATGCGGTAGGTACTATAGTTTTACTGTAAGATGGAGAGAGAGCTGGAGCACGAACCAGCAGCCAGTGTCTTGGAAGATCGATCGAGGCGATTGAGCCGCAAGAGCGTAGCCCCGGGGTCACGTACGACCGTAAGCCGAGTACACTCGGTCGTTAGGTCGACGAGAGATCCCATTAGTCGCGTGGAGCTCAAGCAACCGCCCAGCCTCCTACACTCTAGATTCTGCTCCAGTCCCTTTTCTCTTGCATTGTGTACGTATGTCAACTGGGCACTGAGGTGCTCGTAGTAGCCTTCGATTTCCGTCGTGCACGCTTCTGTAGAGAATAGAAAAGGACCTTTGTCGGACATCGTCTGATCGAGTAGCACTGTGACAACTGTCAGAATACAGTAGATACCGGAAGCTATAAAGTTAATAACCACCTATAAGTGATTATTTTTTCATATACTGTTAAATAAATATATCTTTAGCGCTCCTGGAGTCTTAAGGTCGTTGTCGTCGATCAGGATTTTAATTAAAATTACTTTAGGATAGCCGAATCACCGAAAAATTATTGAAACAAAATTGGTTCGAAACGGCGAATATGAAATTTTGCTTCTAAATTAAAAAAAAAACGCTATTTGCAAAGCACAAAAAAAATATAATCTTTTCTTAAGAAGAATTTTTTTGGTAGCCCACTCCAACGGTGCAATTTTTTTTTTCTTAATTTCAACTTGTCGCAATGTTCACGTTGCACCGATGGACCAAATTAGCTTTGCAAAATGTTATTATCTTTGCAAGAATATTCTGTCCGGTTTGAATATAGGAATTTTTAATTCAAGCTCTTACGCGGAAGTTACAGAATAAAATTGGCAGAATAATGACTGCATAAAGAAAATTTTACTACAAAATTGAGAATATCCTCTGTGCAAGAATTTTTAATAAAAATTTGTATACTCGGACCGAACAAAGTCTTCGTAAAAAGAGAATAAGATCTTCCAAAGCCAACTTGGCCTATCGAACACAATACGACAAGTTGAAAATAAAAATAATATTTTCATCGACGATAATATTCCATTATCTAGTGCATTTATTATAAATTTTCAACATTTCATATAGGCAGTTGCAATACAATTATATTTTTATTCCTCTTCGGTGACACAGCCACTTTAAAATCAATCTTAAGATAAGCTTCCTGAATTAAATATTACAGGACTGTCGTTAATAAATCGACGTGTCAATTTGCAGTATTAAAATCTAACTTTAATATTAAACTCTCAAATTAATTCAATTTGACAACCACACATTAGTGACTATATTCTGCATCATACTAAGTGGACGGAAGCATAAATATTTTTATTCTCCACTACTCAGGTGACCGGTTCTCCAAGAGCGAGTGATCGAGGCCCTTCGACGTACATGGCCAAGCTTTACTACTGCGTTCTGGTATTAGTGCTGTCGCGTGTTCTGTAGTTATAAACGTTCGTGCGCAGACCATAGTTAGCAGTAGGATGGACGACGGTGGGCAGTAACGTGCATTAAGCCCTCGTGAGTCAGTGGACTTCGACTCTCGCATGCGTATATAGATGAATATAGTGGGTCGGTAGGTTATTGGCGACAGTAGAAACATCAAAACCAGGAATAGCAGTAAAGATGGCGACGTACTATTCATACGTATAGAGCGCTCTTGACCCAATCGTACTAAAATTTGACGCACACGTAACTACTCAAACTCAAAGGAAGATAGCACATCGGTAGGCTCTTCGTTCGCAATCGATATTTTACTCTATATATGTATAATGGAAAAATACCGGGAATGCACAATACGGGATATTCGTAAATACGTTATATTATACCGTGAACGCGACTCGATATTATTAATGTAATTTCCTTCCGCGTTGCCCGTAAGTTTCCGCTGTCAGTTTCCGCGTTTGCGATGCCCGCCTTTGCGTTGCACAGCGGGCTTTCCCATTCGCATCACGAGCCCCTCGACGAACCACACTGCCATTGCGATAAACGAGCCGGACGGGAACAAGATCGCTCGCGGCTTGCCAACTCTTCACTCTCGATTTCAGATTCTACTTGGCTCAAGATACATTGATAATTCTATTGTAATTGGCATAATTACGTTGAGAATAACTTTTAATACATATTATCAAAATTATTACAAATTATTCATTACGTGAAAATAAGTAGAAGCGATTACTCGGTTTACTATTAACTTGAAAGTGGAGATTTATGTTGTACGTCAATTATACTTAAACACAGTTACCGAGTAATATATTTAAATGCTTTTTTAGCATCATAAAAATGTATGCCAAAATACAGTATTCAACGTGTCGAGTCGAAGAAATTCCAGTATTTAAGTGCCGTATCAAATACTTTTTCAAACTCGAATAATTCGTAAGGAATTGCTGTTTGGAAAAATAGATAAAAAATAAAGCACAACAAAATTGTATCTTTCCACCCAGAATTTTTCTCAGTTGGATCAGGTTTCAGCGGAAAGAGATGACGATTTGAGATACGTTAAGGAGTTATCCGCGTGACACACGCCCGAAAATCCCTGGACGTGAAAAAGCGGAGACACCGCAATAGGAATAGCGAAAATGCATGGATTGCGTTGAGGCGCGAGAGTAAAAACATTAAAGACCTTCTGGAAAGCGAAGCGAACGAACGTCCTGCGCGGATTAGCAGCGACAGTGGGCTGGACCAATGAAGAGACTAGACCACCTTCCGATAATGGAAACCGACAATTACTTAATCTCTTGCCCGGAATCACCGTCCTCCACGTCGTCGTCAGGCCGGAATTATCGGTAATGCATGCTACGTACTCGTTTGTCCGACTCTTGCTCCCTTATTAGACTCGTGATTTATTCGCCACACTATATACATTTATGCATCATGGCGTAACACAGCGTAGTCCTGCGCTATTTAGAACTAGCATTGCTGATAACACGTGGTCCTCAAGTAAACTAAGCTTCTGTACAGTAATTGACTCTGATATAATAATTTTTATCGTAATCACGTAAAAAAAATTTGCAAACATCAAATTTTTTAAATAACCTCGTAATGATATCATAAAATTATCACTCACGAAGGGATTTTGTCGACGTCAAGAGGGAGGTGATCAGAATATTAATTCACACTATTTATCGATATCACACCTACCTTAAAATTAGCCATGGCACTTGTAGCTCGATTGGAGCTCACACTGCACACTGCGACGAGTATTTGAATAATTTTTTTAAAAAATAATAACACTATATCGGCGCTCGAGTGATGCCGAAATAATTCGAAGTAAGCTTACAGTCTATCAACAACGTATTCCAAATTAATTATTTGAATTAAATAAAAAAATAAATATTTAATTACGTCCCGTGCACCATCACGTTGTGACACTTCACGACGGATTTCACGCGTGTAAATTTTTCAGCATCTACGGTAGTCCCGCTCCCGTGGACTCATTCAAAAAATGCTGAACCTCGTGACGGTGCTCGGCTTATATAGACTCAGCGGCGTGTGGCATTCGCTCACCGTGTACCCGCGTACGAACTCTCGGAGCGCCCGATGAAGCTGATGTTGACGCCAGGTGGATCGGGGGAGATAGAAAAAGAGAAAGAGTTCCAGCGCGGAATGATTGCACTTGAGTGCGGGAAGGAGTAGGATGGATCAAGCTGGTGACAGCGACAACGAACTATGAGGCACATAAGACAGTGTAAAACGAATGGGGCATGCAGGGGGCAGAGTGGAAAAAGAAAAAGGGGGGAAACGCTTCGAGCGGAGTGGGAAGGCCTGCTCTCCTCACACATCGGTTTAAAATTCTCTTTGTGGAGAAAGTAGGCTGCTGGCGATCCGATGCCTCGCTCTGAGACGCCCGCCGAAGATGCGCTCTTCAACGCGGACACACTCAAAAGGTGAAATACCCCATGTACCTACTATGTTATTAAACCGCGTATTGTTTTTTTTTTTTCTTTACTTCTTTTTCGAGCCTCCGCTCTATGGGAAACCCTAACTAACATTCCGTGACTCCTAACCATTACGAAACGTTCATATGCACTGCGTGAGATTAGACTCAACGTCTCCATGAGCAGCGAGAGTACTGGAGTGTTTGATTGTATATCTAACGAAAGTATATGGCCAAGGTAAAAATGGGAATGGGGCAAGGTACCTGGGATTTTTACTTTATACGGGGAAAAAAATCGGTTAATTACGGCATACAGTGAAGAATACTGGAGGAATGAGTCTCGAATGAGTCTCTATGAATAATAATATTTATACAACTGTTATTAAATGTGGAATAGTGGGTGAGGATACTATCGATTTTCAATTAATCCTGACGCTTGGTGTCTATTCATAACGATATTGCTCCCGTTGATTAAATCAATCGTCTTAGGTGTTGCGATTAAGATGACTGATATTACTGGTTCACCCTAAGCGGGCATCTATTGGGATTAAATGGGAATCCCTGTAACGGAATCCCGTGGTTCGATCTACAGTTGATCCTGAATCAATGCATAGTGGATGCTTCTCCATCTGGTCCTTGAATAATAATAATAATACTAATTCCGAAATAGGGTATATGCGGGTCAGTGTGTAAGACGAGTCAATTTTACAAGGAAATTACAAATTTGGTATATACCATTGTAGAAAAATTGATAATTATCTCATAATGATCTGGAAAATATTTTTGTTTACAACAATGTTTGGTTGATGATATTTACATATAGAAAGAAATCATTAGTTTCTTGCTTCAAATCACAAATGATCAATAAATAAATATTGATGCATTGACATTTTTTATCCACCACGTAGTATCATTATAAATATCGAATAGCGATTTGAACTTAAATAGCAGCACATGGTGATCGTATCGCCTCGATATTGAACAGATTTGACGTCAGTAGGAGTTTTTGATGCATTTTAATTTCTTCAATACACAGCGTCGAGACACTATCGCGTATATTGTTGATTCGCTCAACACATAAAAATCTTTAATAACTAAGTAGTGGAAGTATAATGGTTTCATAAATTAATTCATCGAGTAATCAATTATTAGAAAGAACAATCATTTATTAATAAGTATGAAAGTTTTCTTAAAATCAATGAAAATAAATTATTTTTGACATAATTGTTCAAACATTAGCTTACGTGACAATCATAAACCATGGGTTTACTTCCGATCGATTGAACGATTGTCATAACGTTGCCATATTCAGTGTGTAGTCGAACGTTGCTGAGTTCATACACAACCGACCACAAACTACGATCGTACATGTACCGAGCAGTAGCAGTAGCCGTAGAAGCGACAAACCAGCCGGCTTGCACTTCGCGCCCGTGCATACCTGATGCAGTTGCGTTTGGGAACAACCGGCCTGCGGTGCACCTCCCTCCCACCCCCTTTGCACCGTGCAGATCCATTAAAGCGGCATCAATAATTCAGCGCTTAAGCGCAACCCGTAACGTTTTAGCTTTGGTCCGCGCGGCTACCTTAACGTACCTTCGCCCATCGGCCTCTTCCCCCTGTTTGAAATAACGAGAAGCCCGTAAACAGTGTTATTCGAGGTACGGGCTAACCGGGAGGTCGACGCTCGTGAATTCCATCGGATGTTTCGGTAACAATCGAGGCTGGAACTGGTCGAAAATCCCCATCCCTGCTGGATCGTCCTTTTCCGTTCCCTTGGACTCTCGCCGTTAAAGCTGTGATTAATATACGCAGCGACAACGCTCTCAATCCGCCCGCTCTCAATCGACAAGAAAAGTCACTGTGAATCCTACCATCACAGGAAAAACTGCAGTCTTTAACATTTTTCAGTATTTAACATTTTTTTTTATTTAGATTGTTTTAATACCGCATCAATTACCAAAGTTATTATAGCGACGGAAGCACTTTATTTATGGAAACCACTTTGGAAATACTCGGTGAAAGAAACTTTGATTGTACTTACGATGATGTGCTATACCGACTAAGCCCCTATTAACGCGAGTGAGATAGCGACGCTTGCGATCACGGTGGAACGAGAGAGACCAACAGAAATTTGTATCGGATCACGTTAAAGTGTCGGTAACAACCGATCTTCTTGGTTCGCTTCACGGTGCCGGAGCTTCGTTGTGCCAATAGCTAAATGCTTGACAATAGACATATAGCACGTATCATCGTTTATCGATACACCTGTCAAGAGCTATGTCAATCCGAAATATTTATCTAAACTAACGACGGCACCGAGATTCGAACCCTTCTAGAAATACAATATTGGTTCTTCTATTCGAAAAAACGTTGTTGCTCACAAAATTCTGCAAGACGACTGTACACATTAAAAATATTTATAACATTCTACGAAACTATAAAAATATATATCTATTTGCCCGGGGATTGTACAGTAATTTATTTGTTAATTCTATGCAAAACATCAAAATATTTCGGTATAATTGCAGAGATTTACAATTGTTGGAAACGAATCAAACCGTACTATGGTTGAATTTACTAAAATATCTTTTCAATCTTCACAAACAAATCTACCATTTTAACTGATTCAAATTTATTTACGTTATAAACTTTATTTTTAATGTGTGTTGACTGTAAGTTTGTTACATTTGGAATTTAATTTCAGTTATAAACACGGCCACTCGTTATGTTTTCGTAATTCAATAATTCTATCGAGGGAGGTAGATAAATAATATACGTGATAAAATTCATTTCTCTCGTATAACTTGAACGTTCACGCTGGATTTACTCTGATTAACAGTACGTAGGTACAACGGGCGTTAACGCAAGCATCATAGCGAAAACGGAATGGGCGAATGGTTTGCGGTTTGAATCACCGAGGGAGATACAGAGCGAGCTATGTTAGTGACATTTTGGTTTTCGTTATTATACCGCAGGAGCCAACATCGCAATTGTCCGGTGCATGCTATTCGGTAGAGGCCTGATAATGAGTTCCTCGTATTCGATGTAATTAGAGCACAACTGTAGATATACACCATACACGGAGAAAATTAGTTAGCTGACACAACCAATCGCATGGTTAAATATCTGCCATAATATTCACTTGGTTGTGTTAACCAACTAATTGAATGGCCCAACTAATGAGTTGATTGGTTGAACAACACAAGACAATTGTTTGCTCAACCAACTTATTCATTAGGTGAACTAATTTGTTAGTTGTCGCAAAAAACTATATTGTCTGGCGTATATACTGGGTGGTAGATTTAAGTGAAGACATCGAAATATCTCGAGAAATAAGCATCGTGCGAAAAAATGTCCCTGATGAAAAGTTCATATTTTTGAGAGGAGCGGCGGGTAACTTTGAAATTTAAAACGGGAAACCCCATTTTTTTGGAGATTTTTCGAGATATTTTAATGTCTTTACTTAAATCGACCACCCGGTATGCAGTTAGTTGTGGCAGCTAAACATTGCCTGTGAACATAGCCATAGGTGTGGCTACTCCTGTAATCCGTAGCATGAGGTATCGTATGTTTTCATTGGAATGAATGAACCATGACTCAACTTTAACACAAAAGAAAATAACTTAGATGTGATAACAAAAAAAAGTAGTTGACCCAGCCAATTGCCTTACTGCTCTAAACGCCAGACGATAAATTGGTTGGGTGAACTATACTTAGTGGGTTAGTTTCGTAATCATTTGACCAAGTAACTTGATAGTTGGGCCAACTACTTGTGAAGTTATTCAATTAACAATGTACTCGCTTGCTCGAAGAATCTTCTTGATTACTTCAACGAATTACTTGCTCAAGACAACCAATCGACTTGTTCGATCCAATGAGTAGCTTAATCAACCTCGAATGCTATGGCGACGGTTACTATGGCAACGGTTATTATTTCTTGGGGTACTCTAGGAAATCTCCAGGGCTGAGATTTGACTTGGTACTGGGATGTACGGGTGAGTACTTCCCAGGAAATCTGGAGTATTTTTCCGTTATTCCAATTGGTCAGAATTCTTGCATTGCTCCCTCAATTTTCAGCCCCTCTTAAATAAACCCAAAAATGTTTGGGTTATGTAAGACTACGATAGCTACTCCAGCAAAATTTGGCCGAATTACGCCGGTCGCGGCGCCACTTGGCTCTCCACTGATGACGAATAGTACACCGGCTGGCAATAGGTCAGCGAACAATGTATGTTTTGAATAAATCAATTGGTTTATGGGTGCCAGGCTACACAGGAGATTGCATACGCCTTTCACGACATTCTGAATGTATAACATTATACAAAAAAATAAATAAAATCACTTATTTTCGAATGTAGGTAACAAACTCACATAACCAAAAATCGTTCAACAGCTTAGCCATTTCTGACGAGTTTTCCGTTTCAACTTGATTCGACGGCATAATTCAAAGTAAATGAGTGTAAATCTATTAATTAATAAAGTCAGTAATAGCAGGTTTGTCTCTCGCACGCCTCCACTCTTTTCGCAAATAATAAAATGGCGGCTGACTCGTACCATAACAATAAGAGCACAAGGTTTGGAATCTTAGCAAATACAGTTGGTGCGGCAACGATTTCATCCACTTGTGCGACATGCGCCGTAAACTTTGTTTCACTCGATAACTATAATTGGGTATGGTGCCAATAACATTCGTTGTTCATCTTGTACCATCTTGGTTACTATTTTAGTAGTTAAACTAACCTATCCGGTTTGCTGTGTGCCTTAACTAACTGTTAATCGTAAACGGAACTAATGGTAGATCTGTTACACTGACGAATAAGATAGCTATGGGAACTAACTTTTACCGAATTAAAAAATAATTATTTGGCCCAACGAAGCCTTTTTTTCGTACGGGAAATCCGATTTCACTTGGAATATCTTACATTAATCGTACTGGTACCTAAATACGTATTCCTCAAGGACGCCCGTGGCAAGTAGGCAGTGCTCGGAGGATACATGTGAACACAAATTCTTGTCGAACAAGCTATTCAAGACAAATAGATAATACACATATCAGATTAAAGATGATACGCATATAATACTATGATTATCATGGTCAAGGTGAGCTTACGTTCTCATCAAACTCTCAAAGTAGTTTTAAGGTCAGTGAGATGCGTGTAGATCGGAATGCACGCAGGTGCGGCGTAAAGACGCCATCCCAAAGTAATCCACCGGCTCATCTGACTCTTTCTTTCTTTATTTTTCGTTTTATCTCTCTCGCTCTTACTATCGGATCCGACAAAAACTTTCTTCTCTCTTATTCATATCTACTCACACTGAGGTCAATACTGTACGAGAGGGTTTGGTTGATGCGGCGACGATAGATGCTGGACTCAAGGTCCCGCGGGCTTCACGGAGAAATCATCGACAAAATTGTACTCTCATCTCAACATCGCTCGACACATAACGCCGTGTAAGATGCTGGTTAACGTACACATGAATTTTTTATGTGATATACGAGGTAGATCTCTCTCGCCGCTTTCGCTGCATTTTGCATAATTCTTCTCGGATCCCTTCTCCCGACATTCATTCAATAATTCGCCTCGCGTAGCCCTTCGAACAGTGAAAGCTAACAATTTTATTATAAATTCATTTTGAAAAAAGGATATATTCTTAATCTTCCTTTGTTGTTGTTCTAATAAAAAATCATTTTTTAAAGTTTCATTACGCTCTGCGTAGCCTTTTCAACATTAAAAACTAACAAATTTATTGCAAAATCATTCCAACAAAAAAATAAATACCAACGTTGTCGATCTTACTTGGTTATAATTGAAATTTAATTAATTTTTTTCCAATATTCAATGACAAATAATCGTAAATTAGTGGACCGACTATAATAAAATCTCATCTCCATAGTCGACTCTCCTAGGAGATAATCACAAGTAAAGATTTTTTTTTAATATTTGGTCGACGAACAAATACATTGATAAAAAATATTTTAATTAAAACAAAAACATTAAATATAATGTTACGAACAAGCAATGAACATTACATAGTGCAATGGTTTGATAATTATATAATATTTGAAACAGGTGGTGAATAAATAATTTAGCGGGTTCTTGATAAATAGAAAATTACTCGAAAACGTTATTGGAGTTAATTACTGATAAATTAATAATCCAATAATAATAATAATAAGCCAAGTAGAGCAGTATAATTGATAACTGACAGCCAACAATAAATAAAATAATTAACTATCGCGTTAAAATAGTCTTATCTTATCTTCACTTATTCGTTGTTTTATGTGAGGAACAATAATTTTCTTGTATTCATTGCAACACTTCAGTGATTAAAATAAATATCATGTATCAATCATCGTAATTCAAAAAGTAAGTTCCTCACTTGATGCCTTTTTCTCATTGGTACTTAATAAACCTCTGAGCCAAGATACTAATACAAGATAATCCATCGAGTTACGATCTCGCAGATACATTCATCTTTTCCGCGTAATCATATCACTGCCTCCTCGGAACATTGGCCAGTACGAGAATAAAAGTAAGCCCAAGTACCCATTCCATTGAGTTATTATTCCAGGTGCGATGCTCTCTCTCTCGCGGTTCTCCCATAAAAAAAAAGTACGTTATTGTGCTCTACGTTACGAAGGAAAGAACTACGCGGCGATGACGAAGTTGTATTCCATGTTCCCTGCCATAAATCCATCGTAAAAATAGTGCGCGCTTGGTTAAAGAGCGAATTTTCGTAACGCAGCAGGCGCGGTAGCACACTATACGCACATTAACGAGAATACATCTATCTGCACGAGTAATACGAACTCTGCAAGCTAGTTCGCTACATACGCGATGTGCATACAATATAACTATGTGAATTCGGGGAGGCTTGTTACAGAACCATGATGAAAAATGAAAGAAAAATAATCGAGAGACTAGAACAGAGGTAAACCGAATGCCATACCAGAAACCAAGCTGCCTCTATCACAGCTATAAGTTAGAAACGATGTCGTAAGCCCGCAAAACACTATCCCATGAACGGTTCTATAATACTTGAACAAAAATTAATAAGAGTGTGGAAAAAAAAACAAAAGATAAAAAAATAAAGGAAATGCTTAAGGTACAGGAACGGTGCACTCTTCACTGCAGGTGCGCGCACGCGGCTTTGAATAGGCAGGAGTCACTGAACCGTCGAGAGATCAGGCGGAAAGAGAACCAGCTCGCTATGGAACTCGAGAGGATCAATGCTTTTAGATATCTACCGGCTCTCACGAATGCTCCAGTGTGTAATCTACGAAATAAAGGGTCGTATAACCGCGTCGATATAACCAACGAACCATAATTCTCATCTTCCTATTGGAGCTATCACCAGAGTCATTTCTTCAATGATCTTCGTTCATTCAAACTACGTCCCTACCATTAGTCTATGCATCATATGTATACGTTTAATGTTATTAATATGTACAGCGTGTCTATCGTAACAATACGAATGAACAAGTGGGACGTATGATCTATCTCCAGAAGAGAGTAAAAGAAAGCTGCGGTCTACCTGAGTGAGTTCGACGTTACTTCGAAATTCTTGACACATAAATTACCGAGTTTATTGTATTCATTGTACCTGACATGCTTAGTAATTTTTCTATGTCGACATGCATTCGCGTATACGCTAATAATTATTTACCGTAACGGTGTGTTAATGTTTGAACGGTGAATCGGACTAAAAAAAAGCACGAGCTATGCACCTGCGAGTGACGGTAACCGGATACAGAAGAGACAAACATAATTGCAAACTTTTTTTCGTCTGCTTCGATTTCTCAACTGTGTCAGTGACGATGGTTACCTATGCATGTACGTCAAACTGGATGTCCATAAATATAAATATATGATCAGTGCAGCAACAATAGAACGTACAGCAGTACTTGGCTAATATTTAATTTACTCGCCTTGCGTATATCGAAGGTCTGAGTAAACAACACTTAACTATTGAAATAACGAGACACATATTTTTTATGTCTAAGCCTTGAAATAACAGCTATTGTAAGTAAATTACTTTATTAACAACAAGAGCTCTGTTAAGTAAAATGAATCAGTTGAATAATTGAAAATAATTGTTACATTCTATTATTTATTAATTATTTTATTTTACTTCACCGCTCTCGTTATTCAGGTCACCGTAATTGTTCAAACGTAAGCAAATGTCTTTGGACTTACACTCATTGATTTCATAAATCTACGAGAAAATGTATGTTATCATTTTAAGAGCTGCACTTATACTTTACATCTGAGAAGTCAATCACTCCTAGTTGAAACATTTTTACTCGTGTGCGATTCCACATAGAGTACAGGCCTGCGGCGACGAGAACTACATCGTCTATAATGACACGGGTGCTGAATTAGTAAATGTCGAGCCATTATCGGAGAAAGTTCTACACTGTTCGTGTTTTACCGGAGTTTATCAGCCGCGCAAATAGTTCGCTACCTGTAGTATGTACATTGGCTATAGCGGGATCCTGGAGCATCGTCGTGCAGTAGTGCACTCCTGGCTATGACTACAATAGCAAATCGTTCATGGTTAACGTCAGCGGCACCGTATCAGGTTCACGCTTTCGTGTGTATCGCCAAAAACGCTAAAATCATCGAGTTCCACGAAAATTAAGAATCGGCGTATACGGACATTTGAATCATTAGTTTCCCCTTTCGTTTATTAAACTTTTTTTTACTTCCTAAAAACTGGAATTCTTTCAGATGCCGTAAAAAAGATTGCCAGTTGAAATCTGGAATTTCACCCACCAACTTCTCGACACATTTCCCTCACCGAGGAAAAAGGAAGTGAATAAAACCGTGAGTTGATCCTTTCGCAAATTATCCCGACGCAAAAGGCAGGAAGACGCAGGGGATATTACTCGTTACAGAAGAATCTCGTAAAGCGAATGTCCCTATTGTTAATGATGTTCCGAACTCCAATCGCGGGTTGCTTATTCTATATTTTATTTCCTTGTAGAGAAAGCTTTGTTTTGATTTAAAAAAAAAAAAACTTTTTTTCCGAGATTTTTGTGTCAACGTGTTCACAATGTTTTCAAACATCTAAAATTACAATTGAAAAAAAGTGTCTGATGTGCGCGTGTGTGTGCAAAATTCAAACTTCTGTAACGTAAGGAATCATCAACAAATAATCAATGATCAAGAAATCGTTAATGACTTCATCGATTGAGCAAAAATGTGGCAGACACATTTGTCTCTATTGAGCAGTTAGCCATTTTTATTCGTTCATTTTACACAATAATTAAAACACATGCTCAGTTTTTAGTAGAATTTCAATTTTTCGATAAAAGTGTAATCGCGCTTCAATTGCCGCAAATTTTCAGCTATCGAGCTAAAGAGTTCTATACAAATGAAGTAATGTCCAAAGACGATTAGTATTTAATTTAAATTGAATTTATAAAGAGGTTTACATTTTTTAGAATTCAACATTTTTCTCAAAACTGACATTTCTTTCTGTCGCTCGGGTCAACTTTGACCAAGTGAATTGAAATTTTCTACAGTGACGAACTAACATTCAGCGATTCTAGATATTCGTTTTGGTGAAGATCGGTAGAAGAATTCGGGTTTTATAGAAATTTGAATTATTTACAAATGAAAACCTTCTAATTTTGATACATTTGACAAAACGAGCTAAAACTTTGAGCACGTGCCTCGAGAAAATAGTTTTATTTAATCAAAGAGGGATTTCATTGAAATCTTGGCCTATGAAACTTTAATTTGACGTCAATGAAAAAATATATTTAAGCTAATACTATCTTTTATTTAATTGATCGTGAATTATATCAAACGCGGTGGCATTGAATCAATGAAAATTGTATCGAAGCCTTTTATTACTAATCACTTTTATTTACTTCAACGAAATTGTTATTTGTTGCTCAGTCTCATGACGCTAGTTGGATGCATTTTGTTAAAATCCTACATTTTAAATCCCTCGTACGAATGTCGCCAATTTCTGTAATACCTGGCGAGCCATATTGGGCACATTCACTTTGGATAATTGTTCTTACTTTATTATACTTTAAAAGAGTTAAGGTTAAAGTATAGTAATATAAATATTACAATGAACCAATTGTTATTGCAAAAAACGGTCTTTTATCGCATGTTGGCTTGAAAATCGCACGCATGATGCGTGCAATACACACACGCACAATTAAACCAATAAACAAGCAAACAAACAAATACTATAATGATATTTTAGCGTCAGAGGAAACATGCGTTTGGCATATATCGTCACCTTTTGATGTTAAATATATTACTACAAATAGGTCATGATGCTCATCTATGATTACATTATGGATTGTATTCTATTTTTTCATACTTGCTCTGCTAGCCGAGGAAAGGTTTTAGGATCGGTTTAATGTTCATTTATTACATACCTTCCAATGTAGTAACGTATTCGCGGATACCAGCCTCCTTTAGAAACTTCTCCATTTTGGGTAACAATCTAACAATGGGCGTTTCGTCGGTTTTGGGCACATGACACAACACTGTTAGAAAAAAGAAATCACGTTTCCCGTCAAGCGGCAGCGCGCATGATGCCCTCAAATAAATATTTCTTTGAAACGGTGATTCCAAATATATTATTCATTTGAATAAAATAAATCGTTTCTTCAGTAAGTACTATCAAATAAATGTTTACTCGAAGGGAATGAAATATCCTCACCATGATTCAAATGCGTCGCATCATTGGAATCAATTAATTATTTTCATTGAATCAAATATATATTTAGTTGATTTATTGAAAGAAATTTTTATTTGCCGATTTATTCGAAACAATGAAATCATTTCTCTCGATGTGCGTAATGACGTTAAGACGTATTTTGTACAAAATTTGTTAGAAATCGGTAGAAGCGTTGAAATTTTATTGAACATCGAAGAATTGTTATATTTACGATTGCCAAGGCTTGCAAAGATAGATTGCCTGTTACTCGTAAATGACTTAAGCGATTGATCTAAAATTTGTTACACCAGTTAGGCATCAAGTTCTCGTTAATGGCTACAATTGTCGTTAAAATATATTAAATCAACAAAGTATGAGAACACTTTGATTTTATTTTAATTACTCGACAAATAGAGTTTGGTTAAACTTTAATTTTTATAATATTTCTTAAACAAAAATACAAAGCAGAACCTCGCAAATGACTTGCTCATTATTTGTCACCTTTCACAAAACACCTTCTGCAAAGAATACAAAATTTATAATCATGCCTACTCATTGAGGTGGCTTTGTGAAAGGTGGAAAATAATGAAAATAAATGAGGAAGCAATATGCAAGGTTCTACTTTGCATATTGCTTTTCTTCTCTAAACTTCACTCATATCAGGTTAATGTTAAGCTGCATTTAACGTCACTTTATAATACAAAACGATACAATGCGTATAGATTCAATTTGTATTAAATTAGGATACATTTTTTGGCAAGGGATTTTCCCTGATTATTAGATGGTACGTCACAACGATTGAGAATAAACATCTTGAGACGTTTTTTACGTTCCAACTAACCTTACTTTTATTTGTAATAAATTTTAGAAAGTAAATAAATCAAATTTCACCATATAACATTCACCTTGTTCGTGTTTCAGCTTAATTTATCGAAACGAAAGCATTTATTTTATGTTCTGTTTCGCCTATGCAAAGAAAAAAATAATAAGATAAAATAGAGCCAGATGTTACGATGCCGGAGATTACAGAAGCGCTTCGGGCTCTTCGAAATCTTTGGGCTCAATCTCTGCGAGTCGTGAACCTCTCACACATTATTCCACTGTAGTAGTATCTACTCGCGGTATACAGCCCGTTACTATGTACAATGGCTCGACTCGAGGTGTAGAAGAAGAAAAAAAGAATAGTCGCGTGAAACGATGGAGACGAAGATGGCATCGTCTCTACTCTTCTTATTGGTCTACTCAACTGTAACCACCTCGTCTTCGTACTACCGCCACCTTTACCTACTATAGTAGATCTCGTAAACCTTCTTAGCACCAACGCAATACAGGTAATACATGTACGTGAGGGACCGTAACGGTAAGCGCTAGCGTGGGTACTATGCTGTATACACACGTAACGCTGCGGTAACGATGAGAAGACGTAACGAGCCGATGGTTATTTGCTCGATTTACACTTGCCTTGCCGCACTGAAGCGTCTCAAAGAAATAGGCAGTCTTGGGTGCGGTACGTACCTACGCCACGCCTCGACGCACGCGACTTTTTTCGTCTCTTTCTCTTTCAGTAACTATGAGCGGAGCAGTGAATCTCGGCAACGAGTACACCGCAATGTAATACGAGGGAGCTTCCCGTCATCGAAAGTGCATCCACCTTGCTTCATCCGAGTACCATTCGTTTTGTTCGCAATTTTCCTCGTCATATTTCATTGCTCTTCCTTATTGTTCATTAAGCTGTAAGATTAATCTCTCAATCACTGGAAAATAAAACGATGCACTGTAATTTACTAAATGGAACATCTCGCTTTATAAAGAAACCGTAGTATTTCTTGCTGACAATATAAATTTAAAAGTTTATGAAACTATAATGGAAACTTTCTTTTGTATTGTACGAGTGGCTGAGTTTTAAAAAAATATGTAGAATATCCTTACAAGAGTCGTAATAAGTGAATGGAAGAAGAGCTCCGTTGAACGTGTTAGTCAGTAATCGAGAGATAAACCACACCGACATAAAATAATCTTTATTTTATTCGATTAACCTCGAAAATTAGACGACACGTAGACATTCCGGCAATCTAAGCGTTTTTTTCCCTACACGTAGGGTAAAGTGACCAATGAATGGACAATTACCAGTGAATGAATGAATGAAGGTATTTTTAGGGCTCAAGAGAATTTTGGATGGTTCAGATCAAAATTTACAATTAAATACGTCTATTTTTTTTGCTATTTGGCAACCACGGTATGTCATCAAAAATGAACGTCGATTAAAAGTGTAAGTTAGATTGGCCCGATCATTCATCGGCGTTATCCGATTTTTTTATTGAAATGTTTTCTTTCGTTTACTTTGTAATGAAAATACGATTTCTTAAAACTTATTTAACATATTTCGTTATACAGGTTATTGGAAAAAATCGTCGCAGCTTGAGTAAAACTATTTCTTTGCATGAAAACGTATGATAAAGAAGTGTAACCACTCGAATGCTCATTCACTGGTGACTTTACCCTATAATTATGTTGTTATTCTATTTGTGGGTATACACGATTGGCTGAAAATTCTAATTATGACGATAACTTGGTCTCTCGATACTTTCGTGATCCTTTCGACAGTCAATTGCATATATTCCCACAAGCCAGGAGTGAGGAGCCCTACATAAAAAATGTCGATTAATTCTTATTGAAATCGATTGAAATCTATTGATTCGCAATCGGAATGAATAGCATTTAT
This sequence comes from Cylloceria caligata, assembly GCA_963942595.1. Taxonomy (NCBI): domain Eukaryota; kingdom Metazoa; phylum Arthropoda; class Insecta; order Hymenoptera; family Ichneumonidae; genus Cylloceria; species Cylloceria caligata. Next base: position 11,323,277 of record OZ012710.1, on the reverse strand, counting down.
GAGCTTTATAGCATTAGCTATAGGAATTAGTAAGAATTTCTCAGCAGGGTACATAGCGTATCGGAAAAATTGTTAGACTGCCCGAAGAAATTTATTTAATTGCCGCATGAGTACAGGGACTATTGTCGTACAGAGCGATAAATCTAAGCGACAATGTTATTGACCAAATTTCTATGATGGAATATTTTTGGCAGTTCGCAACCCGGTTAGAGTCAGCGCCGCCTGGTTCCCTGTGTTATCGATCTCAGAAAGATCTCTAACAATCCAATCTTTAATTATTTGTCAGCTCTAATTGCCTCACTCATTCATTAAGAATTAATGAGTCAACCAAACCTGACTATTGTCGTATTCTTCTTTTTATGCCCATCTCAAAATATTATTTCTAAAACTAAACAAAAATATTTCCAGGATAAGAGAGACGTCTAAATATTATCGAAAACATTGATATCTCAACACGGAAAATAAATACATCGAAAGATATATAAGAAACATAGAACTTTTATCTGCTAAATATATTATATATATCTGAGATACATCTAGAGATATATTTTGGATATATCTGGCAGATGTATAAAAGATATCTGGTACATACAGAACTTTTTGCAGTTATCTATAACTATATATCCTGTATATATCTCGAGAATACTTTATTTCCATGGGGATCAAAGTATTTATATATCAAGTGAATCTTCCCCAAATGAACTATCGTGTGACTTCTCGCTTCTACACCCGAATTCCAAGAACAAATTACCAAAGTGACATCTCTCGCGCAACGGGTCGAAGTGGAAAGTGATTACCACCGCGGAAATAGTAAAAAGTATAGACAGCTGTATGCTACCAAGAATTCCTTAATGCGCTGAATGTTGAAACACGCACGAAGAGAAAGACTGCGCTGAAAGCACTCGTTGAATTCGCGATGACTTTGGCGCATCCTACATTTTTTTATTTTTTATTTATAAATAACAGCCCACGTTGGACACGAGTTAGCGACATTTACGTGCGTAAACTTCGAGGAACACGACGCGATACATGCGTATTGCGCGGGTTATCGGATACGGAACTGCATGAGCGTACCGGGAATTTGTAATTTAAACATCGACTCTTCATCCAGTCAGACTTTTCACATTTCACTGACCACGTGACTCCTCGTGACTTGAAGTCGGAGCGCGATTTACCATCACTGCTGGTAATGTTACGGCACGGAGGATGAATCACGAGATCTTAAAGCGGGAGTGAAACTCTTGATTGACGTCGCCCGGACCTCGACTCTCACTGAACCTTTGTAACACCAGAAAGTAGTACCTGTAGCCACTTGGAAATTCCAACCGGATTAGGATGCAATACCGAACCGAGATTACTCTCGGTATATAATACAACTTAATATAAACTGAACTTTTAGTACCCATGCCGACTGCTTTTGGGCGATGATGAATTACCGCATCATCTCGAAGAATGCAGCCGTTGCATCCTGATTGATGTAGTGAATGTTTCTTTTTTCAAATTAGATTTGGACATCTCCGGTCATTCGTTAAATATAGATTCAGTAATTAAATATCATTTGTGATAGAACGCTGAATTATAAATGTTTGGTTAGCAGAAGGTTATAAAATTGCATTTAAAGTGTCAGGGAACACGTACATAAACCTCATGACTGATAATCTTCCGTGTACGTACATTGATTCTAAACTGGCAATCGAATCAAAAACAAATGTTTGTACCATTAAACATTTATATTTCATCCAATAAAATCACGTTAATTTATCACAATTGTAATAAAATCGCCAAAATGCTTAGTATTTCTATGGAATTTATCTCTCACTGGTGTGTATATAGCTTTTGTGCTTAAAATAACATAATTTGGTGTATAAAATAAAGATATAGCCTAATATTATACACCAAATAAATATAAATCTAGTAATAGTACACACCTGTATTTAATACACCCAGTATATATTATGATGTATATATTATGAAGCTAACACAGTTTCATCAAGAGATTTTGAGAAGATTTTCGTTTAATAGGACTCGGTGATGATTGGATTGGAGCTTATGTGTCGGTCGAGAGAAAACGTATCGAGGTGAACGATCTTGATTGGAACCTCCAACTTGGGCGTATGCTTGATTGAGCAGGCAACGAGGAAAGAAGGAAGGAGAAGTTCCGATGTCCAGGTAGACCCGCCGGTTATAGTTATACTCGCAACGGGTCATTAACATACATTCCTGCGGGCCGATAACTTCAGGGCCATCGCGCATCACCGCTTCCTCTCTCGCTGAAGTGGTATGGCGTACAGCACTTTCTCCTGCTCGGTAGAAGCTGAATCTTTGAGCGTGGGAGCTCCTGTTTTCGTTGCCACGATCCTCTTGATCGTAGGTTTAAAGTGGTGAATATGGCCCATTAAAAAGTTGCGATCTATATTTTTTATACTCAGAAGTCAAATCACAGGTTGGTGGAAGCAATATCTACACGAAACACATATACTTTATAACTTTATATCATTTATTTTTCCATACACATCGCGCGTTGATTCATCTTAATCGATTTTTGTTTGCATGTACCATATGGATCAGCTAATATTTACCACCTACAAATGACTCAAGAAGGCTTGTGTACACTCTGGAAAGGTAGTACACGGAAAAAAAGAATATTTGAAAAGTTCTCGGGCTCCTGAAAGCCAAATTATATAACCGAGCGTCAATCTATTAATTTTCTGATAACATTGACAAATACATTGTAAGAAGCGTAAGTGAATCTCTCAGACACGAGGACACGAACATCCATGCAGCAAAGTAGGTTTTAATAGCTTGTATAGTGAATTTTATTTCACTGCGTTTGCACGTCGAATAACCGTCACGCTGCTTCCGTGTGTCACCACCATAGACTGTAACACTGAACCAAAGCTGCCGTGCGTGACACCATGATAGAAAGAGATAACGCGACGTAAATGGAGCTGCTATCTCTTTCTGATTGCATTGATAAGAAAGAGACAACAACTCCTCTTACTTCGCGCTGTCACTTTCCAAGACGGGGTTAAGTCGCAAGCGTCGAAAGGACACGTGGCATTCAGTACTTTCTAAGTGTATGGTTAACTCCACCAACTGTTTAAGCACCCTATTTAAACAAATGAAGTTAGTCATTAAGTCTAATTTTGTAACTTTACTGCAGAACTTTAAGATTAGCCGAAATAAAGTCAATTTTACCGTTGACCCGTACATGCCAAAAGGGTTGTCATATTGCCGCATTAGTGGTGGTCGGATGCACAAAAGTGGTTTCGATTGGCATAAATAAATCACACGGTTCAGCGGAAACAGGTTTTGCCATTCTATACTTGACGATGATTACCGTATGAAAGAATCCGTAGGAATACCAACGAAAGATCTTCAAGCGTGGGATTTGATCCTATTCGATGGCCCGATAGATCTATCCCGGAGAAAGAAAATTTACATTCCAGTGCCAACTTGGGTGCCTGAAAACTAATAATAATCAGACGAACCAACTAGTTTGATTCAACCAATTCGTTCCCTGAAAGTTCGTTCTGTCAAGTAAACATTTTTCTTCGTGTACAGTTAGTAATCAAGTAAACTCGTTTGCCTTTTTTTAATCCCATCGAAAGCAAGGTTTAATATTTGAACAACTGGGAGATACTGTTGTCAGTACAAGTAAACGTTTGAGGTTTTAGATTTTTAAGACGCACTGGTTCATCTTACCGGATATTGGGCCATATTCACCACTTTTACCCTATTATACTAAACTATGTATAGTACAATGGTTATATAGATATATCAACGCTCGTAGTATATGTTGATACTACATTTATCATCTTTCTGGGATTCTCAACGCTCCATTGAATTCTTTTACATCGAGAGTCCCCAATTAGACCTCACGACGTGCTCATTTACAGATCATTACGAACATGTAGACATAATGTCGCGACACAAATCTTGTCATCACGTATTACTGCAATAAAAAAAAATAACGAAATCTGTAAAATACATTATTCGTTAACGTAAGAGACAAGACTATTCATTTTCCATAATAATTGCTCATTGTATTGTGCAGTGCTTTAACGACGCTGTGTCCTCACCATAAATCCTTCCCTGATATATCGCGTAACTTTTTTTTATAAGAACGTATGCCATGTTATGTTATATATAAACGAATTTTAGTTCTTGCCTCTTATCCTCTGTGTTCAGTACCTCGTGTTTTTTTATTTTTATCCCTATATACTATTTTTACTCGTCCGTTGAATATAGCGAGCAGAGATGTACGACAACAACGGCGTTGCTTTCATATTTTATCGTCTCTCGAACACTAACTCTTCTCAGCCCTATAAGCGCTTTAACGACGAGGACGACAGAGATTAGGATCGTACGTCGTTGGTGAAAAGACCGAGAGCTTCTTTAAAGGTTTTTTTCTCGAGTGTCTCCGTTGGTATTCTTCAGTGGCGAAAATGCTGCAAAATATCTATACAATATGTAGGTGGGATCTCGTGGTTCCGCATCGTCGCTACGAAGCGAGTGTCACGTCGAAGGCTGTACGCACACGTGAAAGCGTCCTTGTCGCTTGAACTTGAGTGCTTCTGAGCGCGTCTCCGCGAAGCCGCACATTGCACTGTGCGCGAATTGCCGTTGGCTATTCGTCTCCGCCGTTCCCAGGTAAGGGGAAGACTCTTCGGGTCATTTCTCTTTTCCCGGAACGGCCAATGCATTCAACTCCCCGTGCACTTCTTCATTTATTTTCTTGTTGCCCCACAGCCTCTTTGATGCCTTTTGAGCGTGCAGAGTGCAACGTGTCGCTCCTCGCCTCGACGCACGCGAATATACTTCTTTGCTACAGCCGACAGGCTGTTGTCGTTGCGTCGGTTGCACTTTCTAACTGCAGTTCTTGTTGAAAAAAAGAAATACAACGAATCCTCGACGATTATAGCGAACTACGAACGTGCAGCTCTGGTACATCACCGACTAGCTGAACGATCCGAAAAGTGTAAACGGTACCCTTTATTAGCAACAGTGTAGTGAATGGCCTATTATAGACATTGCATGGAACAAGAAGTATAGAAATAACAGTAACCAGTGATTCGCCTTTTCTTAAATAAGAGACAGTCACTGCAACATTTTCGCTATGCTCGTGCGTCAGGGTCTCTGATCGCGTGACCCAGCAACCATCGAGTAGAATTCACCCAGTAGCCTCAACGACGAACAATCGTCTCGTTAGCGACGACCTCAAAGATGCCTCAAAGAAATGTCGTCGGATGAATTCGAGATACCGAGACGAGAAAAAGTTACTTAACCGATTTCATGATGTATTGCACGCTTCCAGCAATTTATTATATTGCAATGGAATTAAGTAGATGTATCTCCGGAAACCATTAATGCTAATCAGAAAATCAATCAAAATAACCATAGCCTCTATAGAAAATAAATATATCTAAAATTTAATCAAACGTGGATCAAACCGTTAACCTCTTAGATAAATATATCTTAAATTTAATCTAACTTGGGTCTAACCTTCAACCTCTTAGATTTGTTCAACGATTTTTCATGTTGTTGTTCGAAATTTTTAATGTACTCAACATTTTTTATTCCATTTTTAAAAAATTTGATTTACCAATAATATTTTAAACGAACACATCGTTTCTTAAAAATCTGATATAATTCTCAATAATCCTGTGCCAGATATCAATATTTTTTAAGCATCGGCCCAGTATAAGTCGACGTTAACTTCAATGTTTCTAAAGTTTGTTTTTTTTTTTTTTTTTTTTTTCAAAAAGAAAAATTTAAATAATTAGAAGCAAAGCTCAGCTTACTCTGAACCGTTGCTTGAACATTTTTATATATAATTCAGAATTTTCGCCGACGTTTTTTCACATTTTTTCTAATCAATTTTATCTTTGCTTTATCAACTTAAAATTAAATAAACAATTATATAAAAAATATTCATTAATTCTGAACAATTCTAGTACACATGTCAATATACTTAAGCTGGATGACGATGAGCTTACATGTAATGTGTGATATCCAGTGGATTAAAAATATATTCATTTCTACTCATTCTACCGTGAATTATTATTAACGATTAATCTTTTTATCGGATATAAAATTATGATACTTATATATTGTATCTGTTTTTATTTTTTAATAATAGAACAATGATTAAATTTTGTTACTATGAACCTACTTACAAACATGTGGAAATGAGAACAACTTTGTTTTCATTGCATTAGCATTTTGATACGAAGAAGCTTTATTTTCGCTCAGGCGCGGGTTATGTACAAGGGCGTACATATCGCTGGGCCGATTCAATCCCCACCCCATCTGCGCCCTACATGATTCAGCCAACTGATCACAAGTATTGCACCAAGTAGTTCAGTGTAATAAATTCGCAGTGCTCTTCTAGCATCTAGCGTACATAGCGTCTGTTATAAAACAGTGCACGTATAACAGTTTCCACAAATAATAAAGTGCGAGCGCTCTGCCGAATACGAATTGCGGATTACTGAAAACTAACTTAAGTGCAAGGCGTTGTTTTAGCTAGAAGAGCAACGTTAAACTATTATACTGAACCACTTGGCGCGGTACTTGTGATCAGGTGGTTGGATTATAGCAGAAGAGGAGGGAGCATATCGGTCTAGTAACTTTTACACTCAATGTATACAACACGCGTATGAGAGATGAAAAGTTATTTAATATTAATATACAAACGAATAAACATGATATGTCTTCGTCTAACGTAATTCGTATTTAAGTTGATAAAGCATATCGGTCTAGTTACTTTTACGCCCAAATGTATTGACACACGTATGGGAGAGAAAAAGTTACTTCACATTAATATACAAACGAATGAACATGACATGTCTTCGTCTAACATAATTTCGTATTTAGGTTGATAGAGTCACAAGAAAGAAGCATCGTACTGTAAGAAACAAATATAAGCTACGAATCAAAATGTTTCATATTTAATAAAAATTAATCATTAAAACGATTCACGCGATAGATGATTCGTGAGGTACAATGAGCCGAATACATTTTTTGTTTTTATTCATTCCATTTTATCTTACAAATTAAATGCACGCTTATCCGTGCCCAGCTTAAAAATATTGATGTCTGTACTAGATTTATATCAGAGTGTACTAGGCATCACTGCACCGAGAGAAAAAGTTTCATTGAATCAAAGAGATTTCATTGAAAAAATGGTCTATGAAACTTTTATTTGCCGTTAATGAATAAATATATTGTAGTTAATTAGATCGTTATTAAGATTGCGAATTGTATTATGCGGTGGCAATGAATCCATGAAAATGGTATCGAAACTTATTAATAACTTTTTTTTTATTTACTTCAATTCAACTTTTATTTCTTGTTCAGTTTCATAATGATAGTAAGATGCATTTCGTTCAAATCCTTCATTCTTTATTTCTCGAGCGAATCTTACCAAATGCAGTGCCTGATTAGCCATAATGAGCACGTTCACTTTCGACGCTTGTTTTTACTTTATTTTAGATTAACGGAGTTAAGGTTAAGGTGTTTTATTGCGTTTTCAGCTTGGAATTCGCGCACGCGCATGCATTCACGCACGCACACAATCAAATCAATTATATGATATCTTGGCATCAAGGATACATGCGTTTCGAATATCGCAATTTTGAAGCTTACTAATCACTTTTATTTACTTCAATGAAATGTTTATTTGTTGCTCAGTCTCATATTGATAGTAGGACGCATTTCGTTCAAATCCTACATTTTATATCTCTCGAGCAAATCTCACCAAATTCTATAGTGTCCGGTATGCCAAATGGGGCACGTTCCCTTTGGATGCTTGTTCTTACTTTATGTTACTTTAAAGGAGCCAAGGTTAAGGTGTAGTAACAGAAACATTACAATGAACCAATTGTTATTGCAAAAAAAATGGTGTTTTGTTGCGTTTTTGGCTTAAAAATCGTGCGCACGATGCGCGGAACCTACGAACACACACACACACACACGCACACACACGCACACACACACACACACACACACACACACACACACACACACACACACACACACACACAAGAAAACAAATAAACAAATACTATGATGGTATTTTGGCGTCAGAGGATATATGTGTTTTGCATATCGCGGTATTTTTTATATGTGTCTATAAATTGGTCGTGATGCTCATCTACGATTTCATTATAGGTTATGTTTCATTTTTGCATGCTTGCCGTACTAAGCGTAAAAACGTTCGAGGATCGGTTTAATTTATTATAACATAGCTTCGAATGTAGTAGCGTATACGAGTCTCCTTAAAAAACTTCTCTATTTGGGTAACAATCTCACAATCGACGTTTCGCCGGTTTCGCGCTTTTGATACAACACTATTAGAAAAAACAAATCATGTCTCCTATCAAGATGCGGCGGGCATAATGCCGTCAAATCTCTTTTAAACGGTGATTTCAAATATTATTATTCATTTGAATAAAATAAATCGTTTCTTTAGTAAGTACTATCAAATAAATGTTTACTCGAAGGCAATGAAATATTCTCATCGTGATTCAAATGCATGACATCATTGGAATCAAGTAATTATTTTCATTGAATCAAATAAATATTTAGTTGTTTCAACGAAAGAAATTTTCCAAATTCAAATGAGTAATTTTTGTAAATTATTATTCTATCGTTATTTAGCAAAATTAAAAAAAAAATCTTTATTATAATTTTTAAAAAATTTCAAAAAATCTGATACATATATAAAAGTATATTAAAATATATTAAAATATTGAAACGCAGACCACAGTAAACTGACTTTGGCATTTAAGGAAAAAAATATAAACTAAGCTCGAAAAGATTTAAAACGTTGATATCTGATACAGGATTTCTGAGATTGAAAAAATCTAGGTAGCGACGCGTTTGTTTAAAATATTTTTAATCAATTAATTTTATAGAAAAAAATGTAATAAAAAATCTGAGTGGATTTAACAGTCCAACCAATAGCGATATATAGCTTGTATAACATATAACACATATTATGTTATACATAAAAAAAAATGGACCAAATCTGACAGGTCAAGGTTCAAGGGTCAGATCCAGGTCGATTTGATATTGGATTCCTTTTTTGTATGTTTACATGTGTGTAATGAGAGAATCTCTGGAATGACAATATCACGAGGTGTCGTCTTGTAAGCGAGTGTAAATGTGTCCTACTATGGGAACTCAACGAGGACGACACATGAACGAGCCAACCGTCAACGGTCGAATGAGAAATTCTTTGTCCAGTGCTATATACATATCTGTGTAAATAAGTTTTTTTTAGAAATTCGAGAAAGATAAAGAGAGAGCGATAGCTTAGACAGTGCGCTTGTCGTGGAATTTTGTATCGGAGAGATCCTTCGATCGGTGGGCATGCATACGCGCGTGCCAATACCATCCCATTACTTTATTATACGCGAATACTTATCGATATAATATGTGTATCGATACAATAAATGTATCGATAGCCGCTTTCTTATCGATATATTTATTGTCTTATCGATACAATAAATGTATCGATAACCGCTTTCTTATTGATACAATGTATGAACCGATAATCATGAACTTTCATTTCCGCTGACCCAAGGAATCACGAATCTCTCCCGGTAAACCTATTGACGAGTATTCGTAATACGTGTGTTTATATACATATATAAAATATCTCAATTCCGGAAAATCAAATTCATTGTACTACCATACGTAATAATAATAATAATAATAATTTTGTATTATGCGAGCATAACATTTTACCAAATATTTCATTATTTTCTTTCGTCCTTTAATATAACAGGTGCACTTTATTTTATTGCGCGTCGATATCGCTGTCGTCATTGTGAACAGATCGATTATTCGATAGATCTGATCATCGTGAAATCGAATTTCCGACTGAATCACGAATCGATTCCATATATTGCGCGATTGAACGCAAGATGACAGCAACTCTCGATACACTCACTAATGTCATGGATATATCAACGATGGAGGATCACCAAGTACCTCGATCAAGGATTACCTTATAGGTCTCGATGATGAACATCGCATTCGCATCTCGCTGCACCTGCAACACTATATTGCAACAATATGCGCACAACGCGAGCATAAAGTTTTTCTTATGAGAAGACCGACTTCTCCATTTTTCGTAATCAGCATTGTTTCGTCTATTATTTCGCAAGACAGTTAGTTTAACGCTGGGATCGTTACTATTGTACGCAAACATGGCTCTCCAAACGTACACGTTTTTCTATTTTATTATACATAGCGTATTACCAACTAACCGAATCGCCGTTGGTATTTACCAATAGCGCATTATAGCTCAATGATTGCACCCTCAATTTTCTTTTTAACAATTTCAATGCCCATGATACTCGCATCTTGTATTATGCAAGAAAAAATTATTTAAGAGCAAGATTCCACACTAGACGATTACACCGTACATCTATAAAAAAGATTATGCGAGATATAGAGTCGCGAGCCTTAGATATCGAAATGAATGCAGCGTACCTCTGGTACACCATCGACTACTTGAGTCACCTATAAGTCATAAAGTTTAAATAAATATGCAGCTGAATGTATCAAATTTTACAGCTTGTTAGAAAATATCTACTAAAAAGCAACAAAAAATTTCATATTCTTGTAAGTGAAATGTTTTTTTTTGTATCCCAGTTCATCGCTACAAATACTTTTCTTTCTATTTTCAACTTTTTCAAGTTACATCTATGGATCTAAAATAACTTTGCAAGGTGTAATTTTCTTCGTAACAAGACTTCGTCCGGATCGAATATAGAAATTTACATTGTAAGTTCTCACACAGAAGTTAAGCGGAAAATTGGTAAAAAATGATTGCGTAAGAAACATTTTTAAACAAAAGTATATCTTTTGCGCAAGAACTTTAAATGGAAATTCCTCTACTAGAACCAGATCGAGTCTCGAAACAAAGTGAATGAGACCACTTAAAGTCAATTTGCTCTATCGGTGCATTCCCAATATTACGACAAAATATAAATGGAAAAGAAAAGTATTTACACCGATCAAATGGACTACATAAGAAATATTTATCTTATGAAAATATTTCTTTTTTTTTTTTAATGCTATTCACGTGATATTTTATTCAAATTGCAAGATTTCATATTTGCAATTGCAACACAATTTCCTTTTTATCATTTCCAGATTAATCAAATTCTTAATTAATAATACTTAAGGTGGCTAAAGTAATTGAGGGTATATACCAGATGTATGTTGCGTTCTATTTCGATAGTAAATATCGGAGTTTGGTGCCTATGCTGTTCCTCGCATAGTTCACATAATCCCAAGAAACACGAGTCGAACGAACGCCGAGTCTCGTATAGTTACGAGACTCGTCGACTATGGGAATCTTCAAACAGTTTCGTGGCTTCCTGCACACACGTGGACCACTTTCTCGCCGATCAGCACCCGGCTCACAGCTCACAGCTCACAGCTTTCATCTCTATATATATATATACTATACCACGCTAAATGTTGAGGCCCCTGACACACTGCCGGCGGCCCTGAAACGGCCCACATGAGCGATCTCGTCCCAACGTCCCAAATATTAAATTAGCATGAGATTCGCGCGATCGCTCGTATATACGCTAACAGCGATTTTATTAATCACTGATTACAATCGGGTCACAGCCTTTTGTATGTTTCTTACACTTAATTTTACGTTTAACCTCGTGGCAATACAAATTTATAATAAAAGTTATCACTCGCTGAGTCAATGAAAAAAAAAAATAATAATAAATAGAAAACATATTTTTAAAGTCTCAGATCAACTTCACGGTGCACCGAGGTTACGCGTATCATGTGAACGATTTTTAAGCCAAAAACGCGACAAAACACCGTTTTTTTTTGCAATAACAATTGGTTCATTGTAATGTTTTTGTTACTACACGTAAACCTTCACTCCTTTAAAATACCATAAAATAAGAACAAGTATCCAAAGTGAATGTGCCCGATATGGCATACCGGGCACTATAGAATTTGGTGAGATTCGCTCGAGAGATATAAAATGTAGGATTTGAACGAAATGCATTCTACTATCAATATAAGACTGATCAACAAATAAACATTTCATTGAAGCAAATAAAAGTGACTAGTAAGTTTCAAAATTGATACAATTTACATTGATTCAATGCCACAGCATGTAATACAATTAAATAAAAGATCGTTTTAACTTAAACATATTTTTCCATGAACGGCAAATAAAAGTTTCTAAAACCAACAAATAAAAGAAAACCGACGAATAAAAGTTTCTGTGACATCTCTTTGATTCAATGAAACTTTTACTCTCGGTGTTGTTTGAAGAGTAGAAACTATACTTTTTACGTATATAATTTGGTAATTTCATTAACCTTTCAACATTGGTACAAAGTTGCGATATTTCCTTATTCATAATTCATCATAATATTTTCATCCCATGCAAGTCAGAACAAAATGTATTTTACCACAGTCCCCTAGCATCTTACTATCAGTCTAATAATTTTATTAACCGACGAATTTTGGTGTGCAAATGCTTAGTAATATTTTCTTCCTTAAATATCATATTTCACTATTAATTTTGTTAATAAAAAAAAAGAATCCTCGAAAATAATAATAATAGTAGATGATAATTTTTCTTTCCTTAAGAATCTGACTGACAGAAAGAGATCGCGAAATTAAAAGAAAGAACGATGTGTTGTGCGCATAATTTGAAAACGTGACAATGGAGTTTCGTATCGTAGAATAATACGGTTCCTGAAACCGTTTGAAAACTATGAGAAATCGTAACAGCGAATGCAATAGGTGCTCTCGCAACTCGCCGCGTTTGCTTACGATGCTTGTGGCATTTATTCTTCGTTTTTCTTTATGGAGAAGCTCTCGCTTATGCGGAATCGCGGAGGATTCGAAGCGTGAAATGAAAACGATTTGCCACGAGCAACTGTGGATCTGGCGGTAACACCGCAATCGACGGCTGAATGTCTCGGGCGCGACAGAAGTTCATCATCAAACTATAAGGAAGACTATGAAAGAAAACCCTCGCTTCTGAGATACGTCACAGTGTTATAACTCCATCAGCAGCAGTAGCTGTGAGCGCAACCACAGATTATACCAAAGCTGTGCCTGTTTCTCTTCCTCGCTTTTTCTTTCAGCAAGATATTGTTAATTGACATTCGCGTTCAAGTTAATTACCGAAAGTGTTTACCAGTCGAAAATTCTGTCGCAACATTGCAGACGCCTGAGCCTCGGTTAATATTATAAGTATTTTGTTTTTAAGCACTCACTCATTTAAATGAGGGCCTATTATTCTATATGCTTTCTCATTAAACAACTTTTCTTTAGCGACGCAGGACGGCCCTCTTACCGCGTCGACGCAGTTTCTTATACATAAGCCCACGAACTTTCTGTCTGATCTAAGCCGTAGTTACTGGCTTACTTACTTATCGGCAGCCAGGCAATTGGTCGATCTTTCCATGCGCGATCATCATCGCGTGTTCTTCGCGCACTTCACTCTCGCTTTTACGAAACTGCGAGCACGCTAAACTCCAGCACATTCGTCGATGCACTAACAGCTCGTACATTAGTTATACCGATCTACACTCTCTTCCTAATTTCGAGTCGTCGTGCCCATGACAGTTTCTCATAACGGACGTACTCCCTGAAAGGTGGCATTGAATTCCGAATTTGACACGGGACTGTCGAGTTCGTACCACACGCTACACAATTTTATCTTGTGCTCGGACGAGTCTTTGCTACTGGTGTTTCTGTCACAGCGAGTGAAGCTTAAACTCGACACCACACAAAGAAAAAAAACTTCACCGCTTCAACCAAATATGCTTCAGGAGATTAACTTGGTTGGGACAACAAATTAGCTGGTTGCCAACCAAATTAATTGATGAATCTAACAAATCAATTAGTTCACATAAGCAATTATTTAGTTGGTAACCAACTAATTTATTGACGCAAAAGATTTAGTTGTTGATCCGAACAAGGAAAACGCCTGTAGCATATTTAACCTTAAAAATTGGTAGTACCAATCAATAATTTCTTTCCGTGTATCTTCTCGATGCACATAGAAAAATATTGAGTATCTGTAACAAACTTGGCGGTAGAAAACCTATAATACTTTGATTAACCAACAGGATGGATGAGCCGTTGAACAAGTTGATCGACTCGACAAATAAATTGATTCACCCAACTATTATTAGTTTTCTCGTGCCATAGTTAGTTATAGCGACTCTTCATTTTTCTCTATGTATTGTGTTTATTATCAAATCACAATGATCCGATGACAGCGAGATTCAACAACCATTGCCACGTGTCTTTCATAGATACACTGTAAAGTGTGCCTATGACTGAAAATGTGCCTATTTTTATTTACCACTTGGTGTGACAAATAAAAAAAAGTATATAGTGCAAAAAAAATGTAGACAACGTTCTAACGTGTACTTATTACTGATTACCTATTTTTAATTCAGTCGGATACAATTCATTTAAACTTCTGTCTTAGTTTTCGCACAAATGTTTATCTAACGTGCAAAATTATAATCGATATTTAAAAAATAATTAATTAACATGAATTATTAGTATAATTGGTAATTTTTTACAAGAAGGACTTTTCCCAATTTTGATATTTATAAAATAATTTTTACGCTACAAATGTTTGTTGGGATTCCAACAACTAGAATCAATGGGGGGAGACCGAAAAATACGACACACATAAAAAATCTGAAGTTCTTTATTTTTATTTTATATTATTTTTATTATATTATATTTTATATATTATAATTAAGAAGGATTTCAGTATCTCACTGTCAATCATACGTATAACTTTGTGGATCCTAATACAGGAGCACATACGCAAAATTTTGAATATCTATGGCGAGAAGTTCGCTCGAATATTCCGCGTTATGGACGTCGCGAGCAACAAATGGATGGATATATTGCCGAATTTTATTTCAAATGTAAATATCCAGATCACACTCAGCGGTTTGACATTTTTTAAATTATTGCACTTGACAACATATTTATTCAAAATGAAATAATGAAACATTCATAATAAAATTAATTTATTTTACATAATATAAAGAACTTCAGATTTTTTGTTGTGTGTTATATTTTCCATCTCCCCCCATTGATTGTTGTTGTAATAGTCACAACAAACATTCGTAGCGCTTAAATAATTTTAAAATATCACAATTGGGAAAAATCCTTCTTGTAAACAATTACCGTATAATTTTTTTTTTAATTCATGCGTTATTTGAAACACAATTTTTGACATATTTTGCCAATAATACAGGTTTCTCGCACAATTAAACTCAAGAGCCAATAGTTGAAGAATCTGAATAATTACTAGTTCGGTAGCCCAACGACTATAATACTTATTTTAATTGTATATCATTTTATCGTGAACGTAAGAGGATCGTCTATATCGTTCCGATACCCATAGATAGTGTCGTATCGCTAAAAGAATATAAGACTAGTAAAGGAGCGACCGCAGAGCTTGAAAAGAGAGCAATCCATGAGAGCCCAGACACTTGAAACCGCAAAACCGATTGCCTCGTGTCGATTCTTTCAGACTATTCTGTTGCTACGTTGCTCATCGGCCACCGTCTCGTCTTTATTTTCATCTTCATCGCCGAGTCTTTCGACAAAGGTCGCTGGGACTTTCAAGATTTTGTACCGCTTCACCTCTCGTCACTAATTCGCTCTCTGTTTGTCTTGTTTCTCACGTGATTCGGTGACTTCACGGTGAAAGTTGTCCGGTGTGCCCACGAGACTTCTCAAATTCCTACTGGGTATACATATAGTTACACGCTAACGTCATCACCGCAAACTTATATTCTCTCCACCTCGTTTTTATTCTCTCAGGTATTTATTTTATACTATAGAAGGTTCAGCCAGAAGAAAAGGAGAGACATAATGAAATAGATGGAAAAGCAGGACCCCCATATCACTGTTTATTTGCTTGCGCTCATGCTCACGCTCGCCTTCCTTTTCAATCTCTCCCCTGTGCTCAGAGCCGGATAAATCGCTGCGCTTAATCCGGCTTCCGAAGATTTCTCACGATTCCTTTCTCGCCCAGCAGTGGAGTACATTGAAAAGAGAAGTGAAAACCTCCGAGAAACTTGATGGTATATCTTCTCTCTGTCGTATCCGATTCTCTTCACGATGACGTTATTGTCTATACATAACAAGATCGCTTTCCATGTGGTACTTCTATAGCTATACGATGACTCAATCAAAGGAGAGTAAACAGAAATATTAAATGTTTAAGAAATCATCTCATAATCTATTAAATGTTGAGATGTTTTTATCGCCAAGTTGAAAAGTTATTCGCGTAATTAATTATCTAAATTGTCGAAATATTGGAACTCGTGTAATTGTAAATCATATTTAAAAAATTAGAAACGTTCACGGAGGTATAGCTAGAGGATGTAGCATATATAAGTGAAATGTACACGTGGAGAAAATCTGTAACGTTACATCCGGCGTGAATCAACCAATGCTTAAGGCCTTGTTAAGACCCATATCTGCCCTGCCAAGGTCTAAGCAGTGCCTGATTCATATGGAATGTAACGCTACAGTTATTCTACTCGGGTATCTCCATTTTGAACGCTCAGTTTGGGTTTTTTTTCTTGGCAGGTATTCGCTTGGTCGATTGAAAAAATCTCTTTGCCCTTTTTCCATTTCTTCTTTATATCTCAATATAAATTAACAGCATGAATGAGACTATGCTGTTGAATATCTTTCTATAAGCGCCCCGTGCATCATATTTTGCTCGGAATAAAACTGATAGAGCTACATCTATTGCTATTTTTGCTTTTGTCCGCGCAGCTGTATCTGTCACTATTCAAAATAAAGAATAGAACACTGGTACCCTATGAAAATCAAATGTCGATACGATCTCAATAGAGTTCTCTTTGTATTTGGTGAACGAAGGTTTTACCTGTTTCGCTTTGTCACTTTTCATATTCGAATATCATTCATTTTGTTATTCCGTTAGACCGATTCTGTCGCAAAATTTCTCCGATTTTAGCTTTGATTGCAATTTAATGTGCGATTGGAACAGAATCATTCCACCGTTCCCACCCTAAATGATTATCTCTTCTACAGGCTTATCGCTAAAAAAAATTCTATATCGCCTAAATGCATAAGTAACAATGGCGGGCTTAAAGTTTCACCCTGTAGTACTCATTCTGAAGATAAGAAATGAACTTTCTGTATTCAATTACCGTACAGGCTATGAAAAAACGTCTACAAATTTCGAATTTGAAATAGATTTAATTATTCTCAGTAGCTCGAACTATATAGTACGCTACATAAAATGTACACAGAGTATAAGCGTATGGGTTAGTTACATCGAGCGCGTCGACGCGGAAAGTGGTTTCGTGAATCCAGTTGCAGCTTTCCTGCGTCTCGTTCTATCCTCGTAAAACAAAACTATCGCTTTACCAGCTCTCATTCTCTTCAGCCTCCCTCACCGCTCTTTTTTTTCGTTCTCTTTTTAATGCTATCTTGCTTCGCATTCTTTCTATATATATTGTTTCCCTTTCTCCTCACAAGTCCCCGTGCGCATTTTCTTTCCATCTACTGGAATCTCGTCTCAAGTCTCTCTCCCTCGCCCCTTTCGTTTCATTCCCCGAGCATCGGTTAACCATCTCTCCTTTTCCATCCTTCTTCTTGCTCCCGAGTATTGTCCTTCTCTTCTTTCCTTCCATTTCCGTCAGGATAGGTATACCACCTTCGAGCTTTAGCGTGCACTTTCAGGGGTTTTGCGAGATGCTCTGATGCTCTCGCGAAACGGGAACGAGGTATAGCTAAGCGGAACAAGCACAGGGGAAACGTGCAGCAAAACACTGTGAGGAGGACGGAGATGGAGCTGCTAGCAGAGGACCCGGGAGGCACTAGCCCGGGATACCAAAGATTCCTTCGAAGATTGCGGACGGAATTTCGCTGCAGTGACGGACGAACTTCGTCCTGTCTCTTATCTTGCCTCGGAGCACCGCTCACCTTACCCTCACCTATGTACATCCCACCAGCAGATGCGCTGCAGCGACACACCGCACATCGCGCGTTGGCGCTCTACGCCAGGCATCTCAGTGGGACGTAGACGTTGGATAAAATTCCGACGTTAAGGCGGGAGGGGAAAACGTCTTGAGTGAAAGAGAGAAGAAACCCAAAAACCCGGATGCGCGTCTCGCCGCTCCTGCCTGCCTCTTCTCGTACAGAGTACCTTCGTATCCGTGCGAAACGCTTCACGATCATAGTATTACGTACGTCTGTCGGCCTTGGCGGATATCCGCCTGGGCCATCTCACCGCCGTCTTTCTGATACGAGTGAGCGAGCCACTAAGCCCCCGGCGAGACTTTAAATCTGGTATCCCCCCGAGGATTCGGTGTATTGCTTAAACTTTTTTTACGATTTCCGTTCTGCCTGACTCATACATACGACGCAAGCAATCTGCAACGTAAAATTCACTGTAATATAGATTTTATACAGATTGCAAACTTTTGCATTCTATTGCAATTTTTCAACTAATAAAATTGGAAATCTCATCCACAAAATTTCATGAGATATTTAGATTATCAGTGTGACGGATCGAGAAAATGATTTTTTTTTTTTTTAAGCGAGAGACCGGGTCAACGCAATCCATCGCCCAGAGCTCATTGCGAAATATCCAAAATATTTAAGTGAAAATTTAAGAGAGACCGACGGGCTTATATCCGTGCCCCAGTGGAATGTGTGTCAATCGTGCGTTTCGAGAAAACGAATCTACATAAAGGGATCGTGTGCTCTCGATTCGTGAATATTTTATAAATTAAGAAAAAAGCGGATAATCTACTCGAAAGAGAATAACAATCGATTAATTTTGGGACAGAACGTCAGTTCAATCATCAAGTTCATGAAGATCTATCTATACATAAGTACTCACTCATAAATACATTCATTTCTCATCGCTAGTTGCGTTAAATTAGGCTAAGCTACAGTCATATCTTACATGCGATCATTACAGGAAACAATAAGCCAGCACTCGTAGAAAGCGATAAGTAGTTAGAGAAGTTATATGTATATATATATAGTAGTTGAGCCTTTGTCCAAAAGTTTATTCGTTATACCTGTTAAAACGATTATATAGGAAAGGTGAGCATTTGTTTTAAGGTTCAATCGTTATGCATGTTAAAAAGGTCAATATATAGGCAAGTTGAGTATTTATCTTAAGGTTTAAACGTAATATCTGTTTAATGAATCTATCTTTGCATGTAAACGCACAGATTTAACACTGTAATTGTGAGTTTGGCCGCATTTAAGGTGGAGGATGCGTACACCCGGACAATCGTTGGTAGGGATTGAATGTAGGCCTCTCGATTGTCGGCTCGTATTGTAACGTATATGGGAAAGTCGTTGAAATTCCGATCTCTGACCATCGAGTACATTCTTGTGTATAGGCCCAGTGGATATACTGGGAGACTTTAGAACGCGCGCCCAATATCCTCGGACGGTTACACGTTCTTTTTTCGCAGTAGGATCTTATCGGAATTTGTGAGATGCAGATCTATTGTTCGACCTTGATTGTAAAAAAAAATAATAATAATCATAGTAGTTTATATAAATTGTTACATTTTTATCGAAGGCAATAAACGATAAGGAATATTGAATGTATATCGAAAAATTTCTGCAAAAAATATTGCCAGTCGCTACTTTTTGTTATAGAAAAAATATTTGAAACATCAGCAGCAACTTTCAATTTTTTATCGTTTATCATTATGGTTTTCTCTATTGACCATTGCTTCACGAGATATGAACGGTCTCGGATAAAGTTTCATAATCGAATTTAACAAACAACTCACAAAAATATGTTGCAAGACATTTATAAAAAAAATTCTTTTATTCCAGACCGAAACGACAACCAGGTCAACCTATGGTGCAAGATTTATGGGCAGATTAGTCCTATATAGAATACTGTATCTGAGATATGTTCTCCAATTAATTCCCATTGTTTCAACAGACAAAAATATTTCGTTCTCACAGGATCTGAGATAGCGATAAAAATCTTGATACCAGATAATTAAATTCGTAAAACTCATACGAGTACTAGGAATCAAGAGAGAAAATTTGATGATAATAAAAGGTGAGAAGAAACGATACATATAAAAGATCATTCGAGAAAACCCTTCGGATCCGAGTATGTGAAAAGTCAAGAGCTTTCGAAACACAGGCGCTCTCGCCCGTATTTATTTATGAACAATTTGCGGTTGTAAGGAATTTACGAGGTGAATCGGAAAACTATAGAGGTGACGGCTGGTTTGGGGCTCTGTCGTTCGGTCGTGGTTCGATCGGTGGAGCAAAAGAAAGAATGAACAACGAGGATAGGGAGAGAGATCAAGAGAACAAGAGCCAAACGGAAAAAAGAACGACACAAAACAAGGGAATAAGAGAATTCGAGGGAGAGGGAGAGAACGGAAGTCAGCAAAAGAAACAGCCGCAGGGGCCACTGCCGCTGCTACTGAGAGGCACCGCTAGCTTCGTTGCACGCTAGCAGCCACGAGCTTTGTCTGGCCCGGCTCCAAATCTACTCTACAAGCTTTTTCTATTTCACCCCCTTATTTTTCCGTTCGTCTGATTTATCGTTTTATTGCGCGAACCACGAGAGGCGAGTCCGTGGTTGAGAGGAGCGTGAGGCGGAATATCCGTGGCACGGGGGTTCGTACGTACTATAGCTATTAGGTATAGGCAGAGGTACACCCTATGCCTCCGACAGAATCCAGGCAGAAAGAAGGCATCTCGTTGTGCAGAGGCTGCGAGAGACCTCGCGACAGGGGTTGCGCGCACGGTAACGACGCTCGTTTCGGTAGCCCCGGCACAACGGCATCGTGATACGACCTCGGAAATAAAACATCCGGGCAAACCGAACGAGCGTACAGAAGAGAGAGAGAGAGAGAGAGAGAGAGAGAGAGAGAGAGAGAGAGAGAGAGAGAGAGAGAGAGAGAGAGAGAGAGAGAGAGAGAGAGAGAGAGAGAGAGAGAGAGAGAGAGAGAGAGAGAGAGAGAGAGAGAGAGAGAGAGAGAGAGAGAGAGAGAGAGGTAGCACACAGTAAAGTAGACTATATATCGATTGTGTAGTAATACCTCTGGGCGCTATGCAACTCAACGGCAACTGCTTGGAGCGCAGTTTCACCTGCGACAACTTCGCAACCCCTCAACGGAGTTTATGCTATACCGTACCGAGCTGTGTGAGCAAGTGCACTGTGCGAAAGTATATAGAGTTCATAAAAGAGACTGCCAATACGAATGAAACAGAGCGGGGGCCATCAATTTTCTTCGAGTGCTCTCGAATCCTAGTCCTCGCTGTAGATTTTGATATTTTTCTCTCCTTTTTTCTCGTACACTGACGTATTCGTTCTTAAAATAAGAAAGAACAACTTGGAAGAAAAAGCAAAAGAAGAAATAGAAGAGAAGTTTAGCGTGCTACGAGAAGAAACGCAAGTTTTCATCGCGGTTCTTCGACGATGGGTTAGCGGTAGGTTCGCGGTGGATAGTGGATATCGGGCCAATAACTTTCGCCAAGGGCCAGCGCACCGGTCACACGGACCAGTGATAACGTATCGCTTCTGGTGGACGCGATCGCCCGCGGCCTACACCGTTTGCGGAGAGGCACCGCGTCGTGCATCATCCGGCCAAATAGCTCGGATACTTCGGGTTCTGTAACCGAAACTGTTTTTCTCCCTGACACCAACGGCCTTCTGCTTGTCTACGAAATACAAACATTGAAACACTCGCAAATAAACTATACTGGCGTGTACATCAGTCAAACTAAAACTTGATAAGAGCATTTAGGAGGAACTAAGTTGACTGTGCTCTGACCGGTGATTAGAAACATAGGAAAGGAAATTGCGGCTTCGGGCGACCTTGTTTAAGTAAATTTCTTCTTAATGACATTTCGGCGCGGATCCAGGACCCCATCGGAAATGTGTATTTTATATAATCAACATTGTACTTCTAAGTACTTTTCAGTACTTTATACATTTTAGTTAATCATCGATTACGCTAATAATCGATTATCTGTACAGACGTAGAATTTATTTGATCAGGCTCTCTGCTCAATCATCATGAGAATGAGATTATATTGCATACCGAAGCTGTATTGTTTGTTCAAAAACTTGAATGGATGAGAATTTATTATTTTTAAGATCGAGAGTGATCGAACATCTTCGGTCGAGCAGTGCAGCATTTTAAAAAATGTTTAAATATTGCTAAACCGAAATTAATTTTTCAATTTTTTTACTATAATAGCAGAAAATAGCAATAATATGACGAAGAATTCTATATCTTGGATATATTTTAGGAAATATCCAAAATATAGCAACTTTAAATGTATCTGAGTTGTATATAAAATACATTTAAAACGTATTTTTGATATATTAACCAACGAATATTTCTATACGTCGGATATATCTTTCGATATATTTCTTTTCCCTCGGGAAAATAATATTGCCCCGTTGTTCGCTATGTGTTTCTGTTATTTTCGATCATTACGGCGTAAAAATCTGTAACCAATTTCGATTTCACGATTTTTAAACATTTTTCTTTGATTCTGCATACGGTTGATCGAAAATATTTTTCGACAGAATAATTCTTTAGTTACAAGTTTTATATTTTAAGTACAAACCAAACGACTATGTGCATCCGATGATTTTTAAGAACAAATTATTAAGGCAGTAGTGATCCGAATTTTTTAAAAACATAAACACATATGAGAATCCAAGAAAATGTGCTGCCATCCGCTTAGAATCACGCAACATCTCCACCGTTCTGTCGAGAAGTGAGAAAAAGGACAACACCGTAAATCCAACTTATTTATTGCAAAAAATGGGAGCAAATGAAAAAACTGGACAGTGCCGCGGTGCAAATAACGCGTACTTTCTTCAACATCCTCCAATACCTCCCACTCGGTCGTTAACCTCAGGTTTATAGCGAATAAAGGTAAATACCTTGCGCCGGTCCGCTGATAGCACAAGATACATAAACTATTAATGCAACTAGAAGAACGATAGTTGTATATAAATGAAAAAAAGAATATTCGACGTAACGACGTCAGTACGCCCTCGTATATATTGAATTTATATTAAATGAAACGTTCAACGAAACAAAATAAAAATTAATTAATCAATTAGATAATTGAAATATTAGATTAATAATTAACTGACATGAACTTGTAATTGATTAGCGTTTCCAATCTATAATCCATTTATTTTATTGCAGAGAAACAGAAGTTCAATCAACGAGAAAGGCAAGAGAAAACAATTTTTTTCATTTTCTGCATCAACTTGTGTGTCGCCCGGAAATGCATTATTGCTCCAACACGGAGCGGAGTTAAATAAGATGCAAGAAGTAAATCTCTCCTTTTCCTTTTCCTTTCTTCTGGATCGCGGGTTACATCATCGATTCACCTGTACCCGATACGCCGTTCAATTCCCCCGATGATTTTGCGAGGAGACCAGGAAAATAAAGGTAGTGTACTTGGAAGGAGATACTTGAGCGCTGACGAGATAGTGCAAAGCGGAAACGAGAGAAGAAGGAAGAAGGGCGAGCATCGTGTAAAAATGAGGAAAGAGGAAGCGACCCGTACTCCGCGGAAGAAACAAACTTCGTGCGTTATGTTTCTGCTGTTTCTCCGATGCTGCACAGAAAGAAACCCTCTGTGCTCTCCGCTATAATAAAAGAATAAGTAAGAAAGATCTCATAGGTGCTACGATCCACGAAACGTGTACGTGTAGCAAAAATTCTGGCGTTACTGGTTGGTTTGCTAGCGGCATGCAATCCACCGAAATGAAAAGAAAAACGAGCTACCGTGAAAAAGAGAAAGAGAGAAAGGGAGACCTTTGGGATTCTCGACAGAGAAGAAACAGAGAGAGTAAAGCGAATATACGGAAGAGAACAGAAGAAAATATAGACCGGCGAAACGTAAAGGGGTTGAGAGCAACATATCCGTGTTCGGACGTTAGATCGAAAAAGAAAACTGTACGAACCTGATGCAATCCGTATGCTGCCTCTGTTCACTGTACGTAACGCTTCGGACGTATTGTAAGCGAAACACCTTCGATCCCTTATCTCTCTTTCTCTCATCGTACGTGTGCATCACAATCTAAGAAAGCTCTACCTCTCGGTGTATCTGTATCTCGCTACCATCGCACACCCACATTTTTCGATCTCTTTTCGCGTGAGTATCGGTCACATTCAAATAACACAGTGGACTTTGATGCTCCAAGGTTAATCCCTTACCTCTCTGATGATCTTGCATCCCTTGACGTTTCCGATTTGGGAGAAGAGCGCGCACAACAGATCCTCCGAAACACTCGAGTCCAGATTTCCCACGTATCTGTATTAAGAAAAATTATTGTTATAAATAACATGGCTGGCTTAAACGCAAACAGAATTTTATTTCAAATTTATCAAAACGCACTGGTAAGTCTACGCAGCTAACACCATTGTTTACACTAGGTGTGTAAACTACTGCACTAGCACTGTTGCGTCGCGTATGGTTGCCGTCGATTTTTTAACCGACTTTGGTCGGTTAAAATAAGCTATTTCGTATATATAGTCTACGGATATGCTTCACTTTGTACAGGACTGCAATGTGAACGTTAATGCTTTGATGTCCGGTAGAATTTCGGTTAAAAACCCGCAAAATTTGAAACAATCGTATATTACCGACGCCCACGGTCTGTATGCAAGACCGTACTGACGCCTCAAAAAACCAATATGGTTGTTCGATTTGTTCAACGACATCTGATTTTTAGGAAATAAATCTTCCTGGAAATTACATACGTCAAACCGGATCGGATAAAGATTCTTTGAGGTTTATACTACGTGTACATCACGAAATAGCCGATTTTTGCCGATTAAGGGGGGAAAAGAGTCTGAGATACAAAAAAAAAGAATATTTTTGTGATTTTTTTTTCAGAGTACCTTATTAGTTTATATTTTTTAATTTTGTTACATAATAATGCTTAATAAAGCAATATTCTAAGAATATTCTGCTGAATTTTCATTAAAAAATATTGATAAATAAGCCAGTGGTGAGAACCGAGTCACCTCAAAAAAAAGTTAGCATGCGGTAGTCGGAATAACTCATGATTGCTTCATCCGAAAATAAAAAACCAAAAAGATTTCTTTAGTACATAAGTTTATCTTGGATTGGAACGAAGGAATTAACAAAATATTCATTTTTGAATTTTTAATAAAGGTGCAATCAAAAAACTGATTTTTGCCAAAAATTGCTCTTTATGTTCAATTAAAAAATAAGTTGTAATTGAAAAAAAAAATCCTTCGTTCAGAACCGAGTATTTGGTATGTAAAAGAAGTGTGCAAAGTTTAAGCGAAATTGGTCCAAACGTTTTCGAGAAATTTTGACTACCGACTTAAAAAAAAAGTTTTGAGAAAAACGCGATTAAAGTCTCATGACGGTAAAGGGAGACCGAGCGCCCGGATACTCAATTGTCTGTAACTCGAAAAGTTTTGCTCCTAATGACTTCAAATTTTCTGACAATATTTCTTATAAGTTGTAGTATCAGAAAAAAAAGAAAAAAAACCAATTTTCCGACCCTTTCCCCCCCTTAAAGTCAGTAGAAAAATCTACTCCAGCACCTACTTCAACTTCAACGAGGTGTTTTACACACTCGCATTATAAAGGGTGGTTAAATTGTAAGGGCCGATGTTGAATGTGAACCACACCTAAACGTCAAGTTTTTTTCTGCATTTCATTTGATATTTCTCAATTTCAGACTAACTCAATTTGAACCCTGGAAAGATACACAATCGAGCAACGCATTAAAGTTATTCAGGCTTATTATGAAAATGGGCGTTCAAATCAAAATGCATATCGTGCACTTCGTGATTTTTTCAGTCAATTTAATCGTCCAAATGTGCGTACAATCGGAAAAATCGTGCAAAAATTTGAGCAAACCGGGTCTGTAGGAGATATTAAAACACCAGTGCATGCTCGTACAGCTCGTACTGCAGAAAATATTGCTGCTGTTCGCGATAGTGTGGCTGAAGAGCCGTCCACCTCAACTCGTCGTCGTGCCCAACAATTGCACCTCTCACGCTCGTCGTTGATGAACATTATGCATAAAGACTTGCATTTACACGCTTATAAGGTGCAATTGACTCAAGAACTAAAGCCTCTTGACCATTCCAAACGTCGTCAATGGTCAGAATGGTGGCAAGAAATGGCAACAGTGGATGATCAATTTTCGAAGAAAATCATCTTCAGTGATGAGGCACATTTTCACCTCAGTGGATTCGTCAATAAGCAGAATTGCCGCATTTGGGCGAATCATAATCCAAGAGTGATTGTCGAAAAACCAATGCACCCACAAAGAGTGACTGTTTGGTGCGGTTTATGAGTTGGCGGCATCATCGGGCCGTATTTTTTCCAAAATGAGGCCGGTCAGGCAGTTACTATGAATGGTGTTCGCTATCGTGAGATGATAACGAACTTTTTATGGCCCGAATTGGAATATATGGATGTGGGCGATATGTGGTTTCAATAGGACGGTGCCACTTGCCACACAGCTAACGAAACAATGGCTCTTTTGCGCGACAAATTCAATGGCCGTGTTATCTCACGTGGTGGCGATGTCAATTGGTCGCCAAGATCATGTGATTTGACACCGTTGGACTTCTTTCTTTGGGGTTATTTGAAAGAAAAGGTGTACGTCGATAAGCCAGCAACAATTCAAGAGCTAAAAGATGAGATAATTCGGCACATTAACGGCATAGAACCTCAATTATGCCTAAGCGTCATCGAAAATTTGGACCATCGGATGGAGGTGTATCGCCGAGGTCGCGGCGGCCATTTGGCCGATATTTTGTTCCATACATAATTGAACCATACCATATTATCATAATAAAAAGAATTGACAATAATTTCCTAAATAATTTGTGTTTTATTCAAAATCAACATCGGCCCTTAAAATTTAACCACCCTTTACTTCAGAATGCAGTCAGCAGTGTTTATGTAACGCTCTCAGCGGTTGCACGAATCGTTGAGCCGTTCAAGTTATACATTTAATTGTTTACGTATCGTCACAGGTTATACAAATTGTATATACAAATTAGTCTGATCACTGAGGGTGCACCAAGGTACTTAAACAAAGTATGAAAATAAAAATTTTATTCACACTTTAACGTCAGGATACTTAAAAACGACCACGTACAGAAAAGTGGTCTAAAAAAAATATGGCACGCAAATGATGGAGGTATATTTACATTTGTTCAAATTGATGCGATTATAAAAATATTGAGTTCATTAAAAACTTACTACACAAGTACAATTATAACAAAATCTGGTTGGTACTGCAATTGATAATAATCAACAAAAAGGCATAAAGGTTATGAGAATTTTTGTTTTTTTTTTTTTTCAAAAATATCTAGTCAATTTAAGTATTATAACTCGAGAAATGTTAAACACTGGGCTAAAAATTGACCAGCAGGTAAAGTAATTAATATCCGATTGTCGCAGTGAATTTAACTAAAACACAAGAAGTCAGTACAATTTTATCAACGTTAACATTTTTTACAATTACGCTAAGCGATATAAACTCTTCAACACTTTCAAGCTATCGACTGAAATTTTCTGTACAACTGTAGTAACGACCAAGGTTGATCGGTATTAAATTGGTCTTGGACTGACGATAGGTGTAAATATTGTGGAACATGTCATTTTTGACAAATGCTTGATTCATTAACTTCTAGAAATGTTGAACCAGTTACCCAGTGTATTTAAACAGTATTTAAACAAATCTACATTGTAGAACCTCGCACATTGATTCTCCATAATTATCCATCTTGCATAAACCTTTCTCTGAGGAAGCCAAAATCGATAAACGTGCTTCCTCGTTGAAGTGGCTTTGTGAAAGGTGGACGATATCCACCTTTCACAATGTAATTGCTTTAAAAAAAAACTTGGTCACTGCATCCTCATTATTAATACGCAAGTTTATACTTTACTAGCTCGTTTTAATTTGAGAATATATAAACCGGATTACTTAATGTAATTTTTAATTATGCATTAATTATAAAAAAATTCATGTAAACATTTAATGAACGTGTAATAAAATCAACCAAGCATTTTTCTTGACGCATCGTAAATTTAATTGGCAATTACGCTCTATTGTTATGTTCTTATCTGGTCCTCAAGCGATTTTACATTCAATACTCTTTATTAGAATATAGGTTGATAATAAACAATAATACAATAAACATATGATTACTAAATATTTTTTAAGTTTTGAAAGTAGGCGTTAAATCCATGCGCGTGTCAAATGTCAAAGCAGAAGATAATATTCTTACGTGTACTCGCATTTGCACACGGTAATTCATTGAAATACGAATGGTAAATAATAAATTATTTATTTATTTATTTATTTATGTATTTACTTAAAATGTTACTAATTTAGAAAATTATTTAAATAAATTATGAACTCATAGGCGACTGTGAGGCGTCGAACCGCGGATGGGACGTGTCGAACGGCGTATTTTCCAAGGATCTGCAACAGGGATCACCGTTCGATAGACGAGATAAGAGATATATAACGTATTTGCGAGGAAAAGAGGAAAGAAAATCGAAAATAGAATCCGTCTAATAGAGTCAGTGCGACGCGTGCCAAAAGGCCCCCAGGATATTTGGAATTCAAACTCGATCGTTCGTACCGATAGCGGAATAGGTATGGTGGATTGCAGTCGGATAGGGCGTACGGTATATAGGATATATAGAAACCACAAGCCTGGGGCACGCATGAGAACATCGAGAACGACCAGAGATCGGTTGCTACCGGACGGTGCATGAGAAGGCACATGGATAGGAGCCAAAAGTTCACGCGCATTCGTCGAGGCAACCGCGAAGCGGATGAGACGATAAGCCAGAAGGGAAAGAAAACAATCTGTACAAAAAAATGCATCATTTCTTTGCGATCGTAAGTACCAGTATCTTCTGCTGCGATTTCTCAATTAAAATTTATTGAGTCATAAAACAAATAGCGCAAAATAAAAAAGCTGCAGATGTTTGACAATAATTTTTTTTTAAATCACACTTGGAGTTATCCAATATTTTCGAATGATCTATATTTTTGGTCAAAAATTTTTCTTAATTAAAATACGAGGTTATAAAAAAGTGGCAAGTGGGTTCAATTAAAAAAAAAAAAAAAAACAACCACTTGTGGTCCATGAAACCTTAGTGTAGCTAGAGTACACCTGCGAAAGCGAGTCGCGGAACGAAAAACGATGCGAAAGTCTCGTTCATCAATGTCAAGGCCGCGTTTGTGGCAAGCGAATGAGTAGCAGTGGATCAGCACTATAGTAACGGTAGAGCCAGAGACCGCTGAAGAATATCTTCTGGTTGTTCGTGGGCCACTAGCGTCGCGTTGTCGGACTAAATTTGTGAAACAGGTTTGACCCGTATTACTAGGTGGTCACACGGTCGCGCGGATTCGTATGTTAATACTACTACTACTACTATAATGCGGACATGCACGAGTCTACGCGAGGCAATCTACCAAACGAAATTACGCGCCGAACTGTGTATAGATAAATATATATATATATATATATAACGTGAGGCAGTATTATACGTTCAAGTTAGTAGACATTAGCCTAATCTGAACTACGATTGTCAAGAATAAGTATCACTAGTATAGGACTGGCACTATAAACGGATACATCAAAGAAGTAGAACACCCACGAGCGCGATGAATGATCAAAGTCAAGGCTACCGATGAAGCTTCATTTGGCATTAACATTGCGAGATGAGAAGCGCAATAAACTACTTTTAATCTTGAGCGACAGCTCAAAGTGTCCGATCGTATGAACCGCACGTATACGAATAGTACACATATCCACCTTGCACTGTAGCTTGCTAAGAATATGTAATTGATGTCTTTGTGACGAAAGTGTGTAAAAATCGTTAGATTCATAAATCATCACGTTGTGATATATCCTGAGTGATATTGTAATTAATTCAAAATCACAAGAATTTAATAATGATCTATCACCCTTAATTTATTTTCCTTTTTTTTTTTTTGTTTGGCTGTCGCCTGTAGGTATACAATATCGATTGTAGGGCTCCACTCGAGCCTCCTATTCACGATATCATTTTACCCAGGTCGCGTGCTAGCGTGGAGCACGCGTGGCGGAAGCGGAGCGCTCGTTCAGAGCTGGATGAGGTAGAGGCCGTAGGAGAAAGAGTTGAACGAGTGGAGGAAGGAAAAGAAGGAAAAAACGGTGCTCTCGAGAAGCACGAAGGGAAAAAAGTCGATGGTCGTGAGGGCGAATGAGTGAGGCAGGGAGGAAGGCCCTCTGAGTGTATACTCACAGCGTCTTAGGCGCTACCAGCTCGTCCGCGGCTGACATAATGCGATGCAGCTTAGACTACAGCCGCCACCACGGTTAAAGCCACGACGCACACTGCTCTAGTGGCCGCGTGCTTGCAAGCTCATGCCAGCTACCAAGTGGAACTTACATTTGTGAGCTTGCCCTCTGTTACATAAAGTAATTTTATTTAAATACACCTTTGTGCGCGTTCCTCTTCTAGCTATAGGTATTACTGCCTCTATCGCTACTGGTGCTCGCCAGAATGCAAGCTCCATGTACTTAGAGTGCATAACAACTAGGGACGATGCCGAGCGAAAAAAGACGAAGAGCGCACATGCAGCGATCTCTTGAATCGAGAACGCGAACGCTTGTATGTCTCAGTTTCTCTGGCTATAAAGATTTGATGTTCAGCGCGAGATTTGCGTTCATCGACTACTCGATATCGAATCGGCGTTAGATCTATTGGACACCTCGGACATTCGTTTTTTATTCTTTGGATTCTCTTAGTGTACTCTCAATATTTTCAAATCACTATGTAAAACCCTAAATCGTTTTAAAAAGGGACAAAATTATGATTACTTAAAATTTCATGAAAAAAAAAACGGTATTTGTAGATTTTATGGAATCGAAATTGGGAAAAATTTGTCACTTTTCCTATAAAACTTTTTTTACTGATTACTTATCATACTTAACTTTTGTCGAAAACTCAAAAAGGCCACGCCGAAACGCAACAAGTATAAACATCAGATTTTGTGACTAAACGAGCAGAAATAGTTTTAGTCTCGTACAACAGCCAATCAGGTCACGACCAAAACGGCTTCAAGTTTCGATACAATCGCGTCACTTCTTAGTGAATAATGTAAAATGTTTAACAATTGTAAAATACGCGTCTCTTCAAATAGAGAAGATTGTAGAAGCTTTTTATACCAAGTTTTATTATAGAAAATCATGAACCAGAGTTAATGGGAAGATCGGTTTTGATTTTTACATCAACTATTGCTAATCCTGCTTTAGAAAATTACGTTGAAACCAATCAAACTGATGAAAAATCACATCCAAACCGATTGGAACTGATCGACGCTCAATGGGGTTCAATTGGTTTCCATTTTTTAATTGTGAATGATAACCATGAACTATTATTGAATTTATAAAATAAGAGTCAAGAGAATAAAGTGGGTGAGAAAAATTTGCAATCAGCATCTGATTCCTTGGTCAAACGTAGTAAACTCGTTGCCCGAGTTTATAATGTTTTACACATGGTAGTAAAAAAAAAAAATAAGTGGTAGTTGGAGGGGTGGCTCGTTAAATTCCGACACAACCGTGCTTTTAATGGTACGGGAGAATATTTCTTTTTTCTTTTTTTCTTTATCTTCAAAGTAGCCGGTGGTGTTAAGTAGTTTCACCCTAGGGCGGGGAAGGTTTGATTCATGGCCATGCGGCCCGAAAGGCTCGGTGTGTATTTTGTTCAGCGATGGAAACACTCTTTTCTTCGTCTCGCGTATCAAAAAACTTGTAAATCGTGTGCTTCAAGGTAGTCTGTACTTTACTACAGTGCATGTGTACATAACACCCGTAGGGGTGCAGCAGAAGCTGATGAGAGAATTTCGAGAGTGCTGCACGAAAGATCGTGAGACGCTCATGGAGCACAGAGGTCTCACGCCGTTGTTGCTTTTGCTGCTGTTGCTTTGGCTATGTGGTGTACCTAAGGTCGGCCAGACACTGTAAATAATTCGCAAGAATCGTAAACGTCCCGCGTTTTTCCGTAATATAAATCACTCCGACGATGGCCCCGCAGTAAAAGCTCGACACCACCAGCGAACGGCCACCGGCATCCCCAGAACTTGCACCCCCTTCGTCCCACTGCCCTAGCACCGCGCCCACGTCGGGGGTATAAACGTCCGTTTCCGTAACGGCACTCGAAGCTTGTCCGGCATACCACCATAATACTTCATTCTTCCTACGTATTTCGTGCACATTCTGTTACTACCGAGATGATTATGGCACAGATTTTATCAAACCGAGAAGTAATATGCATGGAGATAGGAAAAATGTAATTTACAGACTTGGTTACTTATTAAAATTTATTTTTTCTACGGCTTAGCTCATTTCATTTGTTGTAATCAATTACAATAATTTACGGGTCATTCTGTTATCGCATTTTTGTTAGATAATTTATGTACAATATTTAGATGAATGATTAAAGTACATTTTCAGTTCGCTTACTATGTAATATAAAATTATAAGTAAACACAGATTTCATTTACGTACAACAAACAAGTAAATTAACTACGTATAGCGATAGTATTATTTTTATCGTGAATAATATGACAATTATCATTCTACCACATTGGTTTCTATGCTCAAAAAGAGAGAGAGAGAGAGAGAGAGAGAGAGAGAGAGAGAGAGAGAGAGAGAGAGAGAGAGAGAGAGAGAGAGAGAGAGAGAGAGAGAGAGAGAGAGAGAGAGAGCGAGAGTAATAGAGACTCGCAGTTTCGATTGCATGTAGATGGTAGAAGGGCTCAACGAGGGCGTCACGAGTCTTCGTCTTCGTCGCTGACTCGGCCCCACAAGTATCGGCGATAAAGTTACTTTTCCATAGGCGATAAATCATCTTGAAATTCGCCAAGGCTGACAGGCTCGGTAGTTTTACGAGGGACCGCACGCAAAATGCAAATGTCAGCGTGGGCGCGAGAGAGGAGAGCAAGGGGTGGTCTTGGTGCACTGCAATTAATTAGCGTTTCGTGATATACCGGTGCATGCACTGGGGCATTTTTTTCTCTACCGTGTGGCATAGTAGGCAGTGGAGAACCACGTCCCTGTAAACCCTGGCGTATAGGCCACACAGAGTAACTAAACAACCCGTGCGCGATAAGCTGACGCCATTCGACGATCCCCACGGACACGTAATGCGACTCCAAAACGATGCGAAATAAATGAGGCCCTGCCACACTGACGGTCCGTTGCAAATTTATTTTTTGTTCTCTCGCTCTCTCTTCCCTACCTCTCTTTCGGCCACCCTCGCTGCTGCCTCGATGGTTTTCACAGCACAGCAGCTATGTATTGTAAAAGCCATTGAGGCAGCACTCGAAACACGATGTTTCGGACGAGTTATGTGCGTTACAGTATAATTGATGGAAACAGGGGCTGGTGAGTGATAACACCGTAAAACGATAATCAATGATGTACAGAGTTTTATTCATTAGTGTAAGAATATAAATATACTCATGTAGAAACAACATTCGCTGATCGTTTTCAACTTTTTTGAATATTAAGTAAATTCATCACTCATGGCAGCACCAGATCGTCCAAAGTAATCACTTAATATTGAAAAATTTGAGGCACCTAATATCCGCGCTATCTAACACTGCACGTGTTTCGTTGACTTGATATTCACGCACTGTAACCGGTCATTTTATTTTATTATTTTATAACATTTATTTTACTCTTTTGCACTCTTGTCACCATCTATTTTTCTACCTATCGATTTTTCAACGTGTAAACACTCCTGTACACGCTTGCGTTTCACTTTTGACAGATCTAACAGCATTCATCAATGCATCAAATAAAACTTCATTAGTCCGATTATATTCGTCGAGTCAATTTCATTTTTATTATAGCTATTTGGTTTATTTAAAAAAAATAATATTTTTGTTTAAGTTCACATCAAGTGTTCAGTGCAATTTGAGCCCTTTCTTCGATGCATACGTGATTTATCTCGCCTGTTCCCTTTCACAGTTGAAATGCTCGAGCTTTAACGTTGGATCACGACTTTCGTACAAAACCGGAAATCGGAGGTGGTCCGACAGTTTTACTGCTGGCCATCGACGATGTAGGAACAATTCCCACGGGTGTTGTCGCTCCGGAAGGACGCGAAGTAGAGGCTCCCGACATCGACAGGTCTGATTGCGGTGATGAGACTCTTTCGATTGTCATCGTTTGCGATGGCAATTGAGCATCAGCCTGGATACCATTCGTTCCGTAAATTTCCTTCAACATCATCAGCATCGTATCTTCCGATTCCCTGAAAGTACAAACACATTATTCTTATTACCACAACCACACGAACTTTTATAAAAATATAGATTAATACTATTAACTCTTAACGGATGCTTCACATAGACAATGACAGTGAGAAATGAGGTTCGATCAGAATTGGAGTACGTCACGAGAAGAGAACAATCTTTTTAAAAAAAACAAAGACATTTAAGGAGGATAAAGCGTGAAGCTAGTAGGGGAATGACCCGGCAGTGCACGCAGTACTAAACAAGCAATTGTGAGAGGAAGAGATCCGCTGTGCGGTACCTCGAGCGTGTCTACACAAAAGCTGGAAAATCCGTTTCACTCGTGCTAAAACCTAGACGGTGAATTACTTCTGCAATTTGAACGTACATTCCCTGACAGTATCCCTTTGTCATTGGTGTTTGAATGAACCTCTTTTACCAATTGTTTGCAGTTACAGTTTGTACGGTAAAGCAGTAACTTTCCCATAAAAGAAATGCTAATTAACTAAAACTGCGTAGTCGAAATCTGTGCAACTAAACGGTGAAGTTATTTTTAATTTTGCATGCTCCTCACTTGAGAATCGATCTACATCAGATTTCTAATTCGCACTTGAATCATTTAAATGCTCTAGCATTCCACCCTCCTTAATTTACTAAGATCATTGATTTTTAATAACAATTATGGTATAAAATTATTTATAAATTAGTCTAAAAATAACCTGTTCTACAATTTTGTCGAAAACTTCATTTTTTGTCTCATGAAATGAATTTGTCAATTTTTTCTCCCAATGTTTCTTTAAAATAATTTTCAAGTGTTTCGGAAATTTCTGTTTTAAAGAATATTTAAAGATTGTTTTTATGATATTGTTCGATCAATAACGCTGAAATTTCTTGTGTATAATATGAAATCATATCAAGAAAAAATATCAAAGTCATTAAAAAAATCTTATCAAAATCAATAGATAACTATTTGGCATTATTATTATTATTAAAAATCCATTTTCTTAGAACACTTAAATGATATTCATTTTTTTTTAAATGTTCTTATCGCAAAGTACTTAAGTTTTATTCAAATTAAACTTTTAGTTGAGAATCTATACGCGAAAAAACCGTAAGAGGCTAAATTTCCATATTCTATTCATGAGTGCGTCTAGGATAGAACTAGTGTGGCACTCACAGCAGAGTGACAGAAGTAGAACATTTGTGTAGATATGGAAATTTCTCCTCCCCTTAAGGTCCGGTCAGTATTTTAACCGAATAAAAAAAACTACATCTGACCGACGGTTTTCTTCACTTTTTGTGAAATTTTACCGAATTAAATACGATTTTAAGACGAAAAATGTAATAAAACAAAGAAAACCATTTGTTTTTTAAATTAACATTTTCTCTAATTGTATATATTTCTATCTTTGCGATACTACCGTTTTCATTTTATACTATTCCGTTTATTGGGCCTTTTACGTTAATCTAAAGTCATTTAACGTAAGAATAAAGTAAGAAAAAACGTCCAAAGTGAGTGTGACAGATATGTTACGCCAAGAACTAATGGATTAATAATTTGATTACAACTGATTAATGCATTAAAAAAATAATTTAGATATTAACTAATGAAAAAATATGTACCAGTAACAAACATGACTGGTCAGCGCGAAAATGTACTCGTTGATGTATTCAAACGGAGCCTCCTGAAGAACGTAATCGATCCGTCTACCACCGTTCAATTTGCCAACTCGGAAGTCTGCGCCACCGTCATCATTGCTCTGTTGCTCGTCAACGCTTGGCGATTTCTGCAGCTGTTCCTCCACCACTTTGTCTATCTCCTGCTCGAGCGATTGATTATCCGGTCGGTGGAACATCGCAAGCTGATACACTGAGTTCCACGTGCTTCTTACAGAGTCCAATAGTTTCTGCTTCAAGTCCGCACCTACTCGAGCCATTGTTTCCTTCAATTCTAAAATAAGAAGAAAAAAAAAACAATTTATCGTCAAAGCAAAAATATTTTTCTTCAATTTCGATATAAAAAAATGTCATGCGGACCCAAGTGCATTCGCTTCCGGCCTTTATGATGCGGTATCAACATAGGCCGGTATTTATGAGCTCCTGGATTGACCAGAGATTCAACTCTGTACGCCACGGGATCGAAAGGATGGAAAACGTTGAAGAACGCCGGACATGTTGGAAGAGCGAAATCCTCGCCGAGCGTGTCGATGCCACGAACTGTCACGAACATTCCAATGGGACTGCCGAGAGCAAAGAAGGCTTGAGGGAGAAAACTCAGTTGCGGATAGTTTATGAAGGGTTGACCGGTGCCTGCTGCGCCCATCACGTAACTGACTTTCTTGCTGAGTCGCCGCTTCAACACCGGAGGCACCGTCGTCTTGATAGCAACTACTGAATCATCGTCCTGAAATTTTACCAAACAGATATTCATTCACTTCATTTATTACTTTGTGGATAATTTGTTAATTAAAACACAAATAAAAATCAGGCGGCCACAGTGAAACTCATAACTCTCTTGGCTTTCGTCGTTAGTAAAAA
Organism: Cylloceria caligata; assembly: GCA_963942595.1. NCBI lineage: Eukaryota > Metazoa > Arthropoda > Insecta > Hymenoptera > Ichneumonidae > Cylloceria > Cylloceria caligata. The sequence continues at coordinate 11,286,364 of OZ012710.1, read as the reverse complement.
TGAGGAAAACGTACGGATTTACTCTCGGGATTCAGTAGCGACGGGTCTGTTTCATCTTTCGATTCCTCGGCTGGTGGTTTCTGATGGCACAGCAAATCGAAGACGATCAAGCTTCCGAGCGAGTGACCTCCGAGATAGACGGAGCCTCCGAAGTTTGGATTTCGATTCTTAAAGAGGGAGTAAAGCCTGTTCATCTCGTTTCCTACGGTTTGCATGATCGTTTGACAGTATATTGGGCTCGTGTAGAAGAGAATGTCGAGCAATGTGTCGTTTGTAAAGTGGCGCAACTTGGGTATACTCTCGAGCGTTATTGCTTGTAGTTTCTTGTCAATTCCCGTGTCTTCCGAATGTAGAGTCGTATGCCAAGAAATTGGCAAAACTTCGATCCTGTTTACGACTCCGTGCATGCTGGCAGTGCGATAATGAGACTGGACCAGCTGAAGCGATATGCTTCTGAACTCATCGACTGTTTAAACATTTTTTTAAAACAAATGGTATATTATTATTTATGGTTGATAATTTATAGATAAAAAATTGTACATTTTTATTTATATTTTGTAGATAAAAAAGAAGAAAAGAGAATCGGTTGGTTGACTTACCAACTTCTTCCACGGTTCTGAATTTTAAGTCGCACACACTCCCAATACCGTGAACGAGGAAAAGAAGATGATCGACTTTCTCAGGTTCACCCTCGTCTATGTTGAATTCATCGACACCTCGCTTGACGACCTTTGGCCTGCTCGCAGCACCCTGCAAATATGTACCGTTCTCTGAACCCTGAAAACGTCAGGATTCGAAACAAATCACACACATGTTTCAACGAAAATTGAAACGAGAACATACGCACTTGTGTTATCAGAGCGTATGCTGTTCTTAACGGATTAACCAAGTTAGTAAGCATGACGTTACGACCAATTGGAAGAAGCAACGACGCGGACGTTGTCTGAACGAGCGCGGGACTTACAGCACTGTTGCCCCAGGAAGCGGCAAGTTCCGGTGACGTTGTCGGCACGTAATGCACCTGTATCGATGAACTATGGAAGATGATGTACTCGCCGTTGCTCAACTCGATTCTTCGATTCCAATCGTCGGTCGTACAAGCATGCTTGTATTCCTCTTCGAGACGAGCCGACGTGTTCTCCTCGTATGGAATGTATCGCGACTCCGTAGAACCTTTATAGAACCACGAAGAACGTCTGACTTCCGCTGGATTTCCCGTCCAGTAAACCGGAGATCGTCGACGATGAAGGATATCCACGTCGTAACGACCACCGTCCGTGGCTACCGTTGTCTCCGGCGTTATCTCTGACGAATTGTGCACTTCTTCGAGACTCAGACTGTCCTGCATAGAAAACGGTAACCAGAGAACTTTGTTCTCTACTTCTTTGCGATAGAACCAGTGGTGATAGACAGGTCGATACTGCATCCTGCGATCGGCTGGACCTGCAGCCTGAAAAGAACATTTTAACATTGATAACGTTTCACTTATTTTAAGTCTTGATGTATTAATTTATCCTTAAATAACCATTAACAGGAATTATAATATTCTAGTAAGAGGCATTCTCTGTCAACTTAACCACTCTTTACGATCCTCTTAGATCTGACCCATAATTGAACATTTTAATACCACGTTCAAGGCATCCTTTGCACTTTTTTTAGATTTTTTAATCCAATCTTTAAGAAAATGCTGTATTTTTTTTTTTCAGTCAACGTATCTCGAAAACTATAAATTACAGAAACGAAATATCGCCCCATAAAAGTTGTAATATTAAGTCGTCAATGAAAGGTGTAAAAATAATTGTTTGTTTCAAGGAAAGCTACTTTTACTTAGTTTTAAAAATTATATAATCATTTAAAAAATTTAAATCATGCGATATTATTATGAAACTGCGGCCGTTATGTGCTGAAAATATTTGAATATCGAAAAACTATAAATAACTTTGTGTTTGCACTGAAAACGTGCGATTGAAATATAACAATTACAAAAAAAAATATTGCGATTTAAATATTACATTTACAACAAAAATATTGCGATTTAAATATTACATTTACAACACAAATATTACGAGTACAATATTTTCAGTAAAATAATGATCACAGTTTCTAGAGGTCGCATGATTTATATTTTTTTACTACGAAAGATCGATCGATCCCACCCTGGCGATTTTTTTATATTGCCGACACTGATGTCTGAAAATTCTATAAATTTTACAGTGCAATAAAGATAATGTTTTTGTGGATAGATTAAAAGTAACGTTCGATAACATTTTATGTAAAATATCATTAAAAGCTGATATGAAAATACAACTCTCCTATCGAGACATTTTTTTTCTGTGACATATGTTTTTCGAGATATATAGATTTTTGAAAAATGAAGCATTTTCTAAAATAATGGATTTATACAACTGAACGAAATTCACACGAAATACTATCAAGTAGTAGTAAAATCTAGCTTATTATGAAAAATATCTAAGAGGGTTTGATGAAAAGTGGCTGAATTTACAGAGAAATATTAAAAAAGTATAACATAAGAAATTTCATATAAGAAATAAGAAATTTTAGAAACTTCTTCCTATTTCCTCATCTAGGAAATTTCCTCGAGGCTAAAATACTTTAACTGCCACTATTCTCTGCTGCTCATCTACAAGACTTATTGATTGTCCATAAAGTGAAACATTTTGTTCGGAAAGGTGAATTGAGTAAAATGACTTACCAAACTTTGTAGACTCGGTGGTACCATTTCCGGGTGCGATCGACCGAGTCCCGGATTAACGGACATTTGTACAGGACTTAAAGTAGCCGATCCAGTAGGTTCTGGCATCGCAGTTGCCATAAAGGTTTCACTAGTTGGAAAACTCGGAGAATTCGATCCTTGTACCGAAGTGAAAGGATTAGAAACAGTCGGTCCACTTGTGGAAATCTGTGGCGTGAACACGGAATACGGAGAATCCTGAGAAGTCGACGAAAACGCACCGGGATTATAAAAAGGTATCTGCTGTTTGAGAGTCGCCGACGAGATTTGTTGAGAATTCGTGACAGAAGTTACAAACGATGATGACGCACTGGGTGTCGCATTTAGAGGTTCTGAATTAAAGAATGAACTAGGTGTGTGTTGAGACTGAATTGAGTGTTGTGGAGTGTAAAAGGCAGATAGCGATTCACTAGTATTTGAAAAATAATTTAATTCGGACTTTTGTCCCTGATTTCCAACACTGAAAAAATTCGCAGCTGATGTCACCGGACCGATGGGTTGATTTTGTGCAAAAGTGTCGGGGATCGAACTCGATTTCGACGATACATTAGTTTCGGCTGGAGTGGACAAGTGACTTCCGGATCTCGCGAAGCTCTCGCTTCCCAATGCAGGCGCGAATTCTATTCCAGTAGAAATGAGCGACGCCGAAAGGATATCCTGCGTCGGTGGTGCGCTACGAAAAGAATCATTTGCAGTCAAATCTATTTCAGCCAAGTCATCGCTCGCTTCGCTTTTTTGTGCTTGCTGATTAGAGTCGAAGCGGGGGTTATTCGATAGCTGCTGCCGGTACTCTGGAGATTTTGTTTCTTCGGTAAAGATAGGAGACGATTCGATCGCGGACTTCACGGGTGAAGAATCTTCCTCCCTTTCAGCGAGAAGATGTTCCAACTTGGCAGTCACTTTAGCAGCGGAAATAGGAGTGAAACTCTTGTCTTGGGCGGTCGCAGATGCCGATGGTGTATCTTCAGTGGACGACGAGTTATTTGGCTCTATGATAGCACCGGATATCGGGCCAACGTTCGATCTCGCATAAGCCGAACTCGGTACATCGAAGGTCAGACCTTCGGAAAACTTTGTTACTCCCGTTGAACTCGTGAAGCCAGTGGAAACTCGACCATCGGCACGTCCGCTGGATATCAAAGTTGTCGGTAGAGCTGCGGCGTATGACGAGGCGAAACCAGCGAATGTTGCGTTCGCCGGTGTATTCCGCGGTGTTGCGGTCTCAGGAAATCTCGAAGGAATTTCCTGCGGAGCCGAGGCTAAACTATCCGGAGGTCCTGACCACCCGGAAACTACGGGATTGTACTGGCTAGTAAGTTGACGGGGTTGCAAGGAACTCTGATGCGTGGGTCCCTGCTGCTGTATGTCGGAAACTGACGGAGCTGAGACGGTCGACGAAAGCGTATGCGAAATCGGAACACTACCAATTTGTCCGGAATAAAAGTTCGAACTTGTTACAGATCCAAGAGAAGTGTAACCGGTAGAAGCCGGCGGGAAAGTGGCGCTCGGAATTAAAAAGCCCGAGGCTGCTGGTGCAGGACTCTGTTGCAGAGCCGGAGGAAGGAAACTCGAGACTGGTGGTGCCGGATATTGCTTCGGGGTGTTTGAAGTTAAATCAGGCGGTGGAGCGTATTTTAGACGACGTTGGTTACCCAATCGATAAGATCCTGGTCCTAAAAATTAATTTATTCCAATAAATATTTTATCTTGATACGGAATTATATAAATTCATTTATGGTTATAAAGCTTTAGACTGCCCTCCCCCCGTCCCTCTGTCATTAATATACGACGCTCTCTTTTGGCAGTAGCATTATTTCAACGATTTGCTACAATTCTTATTGTTATTATAACCAAAAAAAAAATGTCAAGGTTGTTCGTTTCAAACAGAAAGTCTTCGATACTCGAGGGATTAATTAATTTCGATGGAATATTGAAGTATTTGAATACTCACCACCCGAAGGTGGCACAGCTGCTGCAGTTGGTGGTAACCGTGGCGACGGCGAACTTGTTGGTGGAGTACTCAGTCCAATATCGCTGAATCCTTGTGAATATTGTCCCGAAAGATCTCGCGACTGATCCACCGCTACGAACGGTCCCGATGATGTCGGTGGCGGGCCATACGGATTCTGTGCGAATCCGTAAGAACTCGATTCCCGAAATCCGCCAGGATTCGGCGGTACCGCCTGTTGTTGAAGAGGAGGAGTCGGTGCTACGGCTGGCACGTCACCCGTTATAGTCGACAATGACAGATTTGGCAAGGATGACAGGATTGATGTGAAGTAACCCTGTCGCTGTGGTTGGCCGGTCGGCTCTCTGCGAACCGAATCCGTTTGTTGGGGAACGGTCCCAAAATCCTGTACACTTGAGAAACTGATCTCCGTACTTGTTCCTGGCTGAGGCAGAGTGCCGCCTGCCGGCTCTTGACCCACCGAACTTTCCTCCGGACTATCTGCGAAAATATGAAGAAAAAAAAACAAAAATCAATTGTTATTCAATGAAACGATGAGCGATTCAATTTTTAAATTTATTAATATATTTTTACTAAGTAATTATCTCATTTAACACTGAACGCACAGACATTGAAACATAAAAATGGTATTTTTTCATTCAACCTCACTGTACGCTCTTCATTTTTAAAGGTCGCTACTAAATAAGTTGATCTAATTCCGAAAAGTTTTATTAAATTCACGGTAGAACTTTTCATTTTCTAATAAACATGATTTTCCGACTGAACAAAATATATCTCTTTTACTGCATTAACTCTCGAATGACTGATTGATGACCCAGACAATGTCCGGCAACCACAGCATCGCAAGCGTTATCGCAATAGAAAAAAAAACTCGTTCTCCAACACGAAAACCTCTCCATGCGATACGCGCTTTTCCATGAATTCCACCGTATAGAACGTAGTTGGTATTTGTCACTTGAATTCCCGACAACCTATTGAAGCATAACAAACGTCATAGCAAATGTTTGACAGGATACTATGAGTCCCCAATTCGAGAGATAACGCAACACTGATAATCTTCGTGATATTTTTACTTTCATGACGTTTCATCGGTGATATTAACTCGGTCGTATGCCCGCGTCCTGTTTCACCTTACATTACACTGAGTTGTTATATTCCTTAGCACGCGCCCTCAAGAATCCGACACTCATATCGATACACGTACCATAGAGGAAACAAACGTCGTTTCCCGACTCCTCTGTTATGGCGTAATTTGTTGAATAGAATAAGACGACGCCCAAGATTTACCTGAACGTCTTCGTCATCATGTAGATGGTAACGCGACGCGTTCGGTAAACCGGAAACTCTCTGTCTTTATAAGTAGAAGAAAACTTGCACGACTGTTCGTCAGTCCATCCAGTATTCATCACGACGAGTACTCGACAGTATTACCATTAAAATTGTATAGAAAATAGAAAACACGTTAAAGAGTGTCATGAGTTTTAAGGAATTAGAATAACACAGCTTATAAATAAACAAATTGTAATATACATTTTTTTTTATTAAAATGGTAAACCGAAAATTTTTTCGGTTCGCTAGCTTTTGCCTAGTGCTGTGCGCAGTTTCTTCGAGTTCTCAATATTTTTCCGTGAAGGAAATTTATAACAAAAGCAAAATTGCGGACATTAAGAGTGATCAAGAGTGGAGTAACAAGGATGCGAGTAATTTGCGACACGAACAAATGGACTGGAAACATGAAATCGATGCGAAAAAGGCTGGCTGTTCAAGATACTGTATACAAGAGACGAGAGATGCAACAGTTGATTCGATAAAACGAGTTAATATAATTTGGAAGATCGTGGACGACTCGAGGGTGACATTAACTGGAGAACTGTCTGGTAGTCGGGGTCAGTATTAATCGAAAAAGAAGTAATATCTGTTACAGCCTTCCGCATTGATAGTATTATCTAATGCATTGATAGTGTTAAATAATGCTAGGACGTTTTATCAATGTCAATAAATATATTGAAATAATAAAAGAGATTAAGTGTCACTAGAAGACGCATTCCCGGAGATGCCTTTCATTGATGAAAATACTTTCAGGAGTTCATGGTAACCCTTGCAATCCACAGCTATTATCGGCGACATTGCGAGTTTATTGCGCTATTGGCGTTTGCATTGACGTATTAGATATCGCGAAAAGCATCGTATGCAAATAATCCTCGAAAAAAAAGCCCCCGTAGTAGAAACAATTGAGCCGACCGATGACGTACATGACGTAGAATTATTAATATTTTTCATCAGTGATAAATAAGCTTAATGTTTGTTCTATTTTTTTTTTGGTTGTACGTGTATGCGTGAAATTCTTATCTATGACGTAGTTTGTTTAATGTTTATATCGATGAATTGAACTTTTAATTCCGATAAAGATCAATAATATAACATTGATCTTTATTCTATAAAATGATAGAATTAAACCGAATGCAAATAGAGATATGAGAAAAAGAATAATCGATTATACAAATGTGTTATTTTCTCTGTACAGAAATATCAGAATTTTCTACTGAAGAAAAATACATTTTATGAGAACTATTAAGCAGAATTCTTCCTCTTTTCTTTTTCATTTGTTTACAAATTGATCGCGGCTTCTACACCATTTCACGTGTATGAGTGTTGTTCTTATCTACATCGTAGTTCGTTTAATGCTTATATCGATGACATGGCCTTACAATGTCGATGAATAACAAAGTTATGATAAAACGAAACCAAATGCAAATAGCGAAGTGTTAAAAAAAGTTATGATCGAATGAAACTGAATGCAAATAGAGAGATGACTAAAAGAACAATCGATTATTCAAATGTGTTATTTTCTCTGTACATAACTATCAGGATTTTCTACTGAAAAAAAAAACATTTTATGACAACTATTGAGCAGAAAATTCTTTAATTTTTTTCCACGACTATTTACAATTGAGCGTGGTTTCTACAGTGGTTCACGTGTATAACGGGAGTTGTTATCGACGACGTAATTTGTTTAATGTTTAAATCGATGAATTGAACTCTTAACTCCGGTAAAGAATAATTATATAATATTGTTATTTATTCTATCATATAATATAATAAAACCAATTGCAAATAGAGAAGTGAGAAAAAAAATTATCGACTCCGCGTGAGATAAAGTTATTACATATTACGTAGCTCGTTTAATGCTTATGTCAATGAGTTGATCCTTTAATGTCGACGAAGAACAAGGTTACGATAGAATGAAACTAAATGCAAATAAAGAGAAGAAAAAAATCATTGACTATTCAAATGTGTTATTCTTTTTGTACAGGAATATCAGGATCTTCTACTCAAAAAAAGGACATTTTATGGGAACCGACGAGAATATCATTCGAAAAAACAAACATGTTTAGCTATGACGACTTAAAATGTGGACTCTATCTCGAACTCGGTTGCGAAGCTCACAGTAAATCAAATACCAGTACTTACACACTTCCAGATGAATTTATAAATTCCGATGAGGTATGTAGAAAAATATGTAGATTTGTCAAGAATTTGCACACTGGTCCATCACAATGGCCTTTATTGGTCAGCCTTAGATAGGTTTTTTATACTCGGGAAGAGTAGCAGTAGTCCCTTGGTATCGGCAGATCAAGGGGACGTCATAAAGAGATCTTTGCTTAATTTCAGAAAACGCTTGTAACGATGGATCTCGCGGAAGACTACACCGAGAATGAATTCTACGTGGACGAAATAACCGAGGAACTGCGAATCGTAGCGTTGGGAAAATTATCGCAAGCGATACTCGAAATTCCTATCGGTAATTTAAACGATACCAAAGATATAAAATTCTGAATAATACGCTTTGCAGCTTAAGTCACCGCGTGTTAGTAGTACACTGATACCTCGGAGAGATATACATAAATGGGAAATAGTTGTATCAATAGCTTGCACATGAAACGATACCAGTACTGAGCTGTGACGTTAAAAGTAGGTGCACGGCTGAATAAAAGAATAATATTTAGCTCGAAATGAAAACTTTTCTAAATAATACGAAGGATAATATTAAATAATGAAAAAAAACCACATCGTTGTAGCTAAACGCTGGCGAAGAGAATGATGAGGTCACGAAAAGTAAATTTTCACAAAATGAACTAACAGAACGAAGGTCACGCGTTTACCACGTGTTTCATTCTCGTGTGTATCGCACGTTGGCCTTCATCGAGCTCGGAAATAACTGTGACTCCTGAATCGCCAACACCACCGGGCCTATTGTCTACGTTTCTCTTTTTTCGTCAATGTTGAGATTATTCACCGAGTGTCGAGATAAACGGTGAACAAAGATACCGTGCCAAGAAACTAGTTGTCGATTGTCAGTAGACGTCAGCTGCTGGTCACTCGTTCGTCCCGTTTACACTTTGCTTGTCAATCATATTAATCACCACAATTTTAGATCAGCGGAAATAGCTGCACGTTGCAAGAGGTGATTAAAATAGTTGTATCTTTGTGTCTATCCGCAGAATATTTATGCAGTGTGAATAACACGAGTGCTTCAGTGTATATTTATTAAAGAATACGAAATAACCAGTAATTCGTAGAACGTTGAGTTCAAGGTCTCAATAGAGAGGGAATCTCATCGACCGCTGACTTTCCGATAGTTCTTTGTATTGTCTCAGTTTAATTTTCGTATGACAATCACATAATTCACTCAGTTCTTTGGATATTTCTTTTTCAGTTCTTTTTCAATTTATTTGAAGCTAAATTATTGCATGGAATTGCAAGTTAGGTAAATGCCAGAAGCATAAACGTTGAGTCTAGGTCGTGACGGTAAGAGGGTATATTTCTGTTCGACCCGCTTTGCACTCACTGGTTTACCCTAGTTCGCCTGGATTAATACATACAGCGTATTGATTACTCTAAATAATTGCACACGCGAATTGTCGCACACCACGAAAGAAAATGGTGAATTTTCTGCTGACGCAAATGAAAAATATGTTTGTATTTGTTTTTTCAAGCAGGAGATTCCACAGATGCGAGGACACCGAGACCAACGTTGTCACTATCGTGCACGAGTGACGGAAAGGGGATACGTCTCGAAACGCGCTACCCTCCGTCGGGTGGATGGCGGCTGAAGCTCTTGGGGGTGGAAAATTCAAACTACAGTTTCAGCGTCGTCGCAGCTTCAATGAGATCATTCGTGAAGGATTCGAATCTAAACGTTTTCACGAATGCAAGATCGAAGATGGAGGGTTTGTATATTCTTCGCTAAACCACCCCTAATTATTTTTATTTAACATAATTAACTGTTATTTCTTTTGAAAAGCACGTAGAATAAAAACGTAACTTAAGAAGATGTAATACACCTTGAAAAACTCTAATCGGTAATAGAGACTGTAATCTAATTACAGAAAAAGCAAATTCGATCTCGCTTCATCTGTCCACTCTGCAGTGAAACCGAATTTGCTTTTTTCCCAAACTTGAATCGTCACTGAGTTGATAGAATTATGGATTCTGTTACCGATTACAGTTTCCGAACGTGTGTTCTCATAATCTTAAGTATTAAAAACAGTAAATATTTGTCCAATTGTATTAAAATATTATTTATACGATCTTTCAATTACGCTAAATATTTATAAAATGATGTCAACACTTTTGTACTATAAAGATATTTGCATATTTATCAGTTTCGTAATGTTAACTCCATTAACACATTGACTGCCACGGTACTTTTGCTGTCACGGCAAACTACGAGTCAACTCGTAGTTTGGCAAGCAACGTGATAATTATTATTCAACGAAACGTCCACGAGTGAGTTGATCGGTTTTTATTTTCTAATCACTAAAGTTTCTTCGTTCTCATTATCAAAAATTATCAACGCTAAGCGTTCTCTGAGCATAGTCATCGATAAGAATTAGAACCACCTAAGTAATAACAATAATAACTGCTTCGTGAAATGATGAAAATGATGTTTCGACAACGAATACCTCACAGTTAACCCATCAACAATTTTTTAAATACTGCAGACCAAATAAATGACGATGTGCAATGTGCAATGTTTTACTTTACAACATTTATTTTTAACATTTCAAAAGACAGTTATTTGTACATATTTCAGTCCGAAGTTTTAAAAAACCGTCAATATCGATATATCGACAGTGAAGGGGTCAACTGTCTTGATAGTTATTTTTATTAAAAGTAAAATAATTCAAATCATTACAAATTTCAGACTCCTCGATTGATTCTCACCACGTTTAATATCGAAAGTTGTTACATATAAGTTCATTTGTTTCAAAAGTTTTAGCCCGATAAGTTAAAATTTACACGAGTTAAAGCTCGAACAGACATCCTTCGAAAATGTCTTCATTATTTCTTCCCAGCTCTTCGATTATTAAGTAATATTGAACAAACAAAGGTGCGCGATTGCCCCATTTACACCGCAGCCCGATATATATCGGGCTGCAATTCCTAAATTAAATTAAAGTTGTGTTTAAATTATAGAAACGTGAATTTAGCAAACCTGTCACACACATACACACACGCGCGCGCGCGTGCACAGACATACAGACGGACTTTATTTTCCAAATGTGATGAGATTTGTGAACGTTTTTTTATTTTTTTCAGCACTCTGATGACATTGAAAACGAGAAATGTTTTTTCTGATGAAAACAAAGCTTTCTCTAGAAGGAAGTGAAAACTGATCGAATTACTTTTTTTTTTATAGTATGTTGGTTTATTAGTACGATAACGCCACGATGATTCTCGAAAATATAGCGAAATTCGCGAGCACGTTTGCAGCGCAAAAGTTCCTCGTGGCGCGAAGACCCACTGACAACTGACAAAGCGTTGGCTTCTCGCCTATGGACGCGGACCTTCTACCACCAACAAGTTATACACTCGTATTGTGCAATAACAACGTATTGGCCTTTGGCCGAGGCTGGCATTCGCAAAGCTGATGCACTTTCCTCTTTGACAAGTAGTTCGTCCGCCGTCTCTCTTGTTCTTTTTATATTATAGAACGATACTCTAAACTAAATGCAACGCGTCAATTCGGTCCGTTCGATCCTATCTTTGACTCATTATACGCGAAAATCTGTTTTGGTTGAAATAAAAAATTAGCAGGAAATAAATCACGGTATCTTCTCTGTCCTGACAGTCGTGGTGAGACCCAACGAGAAGTTATCAACACCACAACGTTTGGAATATCTCAAGTCCAGCGATGACACCACTGAAGGACAACCAATTATGTCCGATGATCAACAGGTTCGTTACAAGGATACTTTTTTTTAATCATTTCAGAGATGTATATTAGACCGGTGACTCTGAGAAAAAAATTTGGTATGCATTCTCGGTGATTGCAGATGTTCTTTGATTAACAGATACCCGAAGATCAATCAGTGGATGAACCAGAAATGTTAGAATTCTCAACGTCGAAACAGTCATTTGCAAGAGTACACGCTGCAAAATTAACCGAGAGAAAAATTGTTTCAAAATATCCGAGAGAAGTCAATCTCAAAGCTGAGGTAATGGAATCACAGGGGGATGATAAAATAATTTCAAGAATTATTTCATCCGTTGAGAATCCTGACGAAATTTCGAAGATCATCGAAGACTCGGAACTGGAAAAACTCTCAAAATCCACCGGTGAAATTCAAACGAGGATAAGGAAAACTGTGGTCGATCTTAGTCCTAATGTACAACTGATTGCTAGACCGGGTTATCATGATGTTCTTTTTACGGTAACTAACAATCAGGCTCTAGACATATGGTATGGTTTATACGGACAGAGCTCACCGTTTCGATACGTTGGCATTCAATATCCCGTGTGAGTATTCAAGAGATGATAATCCTTCATTTCCATGACATTCCCCATTGTATTCTGTTCTTGTATTTAAAAAAAAAATTTTTAAGTAAAGAGCATCATAAATATGTCATTTTTTACAGTTAATTGATCGGTCAATAATTATTTACTTTAATCATTTTTTCATGGGCAGTATACGGATCAGATCAGGCGAGACGATAGTAGTTGCCGTTAGAATCGAAGTGCCCAATACCCAAGACACCTCGCCAAATACAGTAACACTTTACGTTGGGAGCAATGAAAACTTTGAGGTCGTAAAAAAATCAACTTACATCTACGTCCAAGGTTCCAGACTGGTAATACATATATTATTAAACGAAATCCATGCGCGAATGTACATAAGTATAGTAGGTTTAAAGTTGCGTTGAATATTTCACTGATTTAACAAAAGACCACGGACACCGACAAGCCAAGCATCAGTTATTCGTTCAACGACAATTGCAACGGGAAACTGAACCGTGATCGATGCGCCAGAAGTATATGGACCGTTGAGATCATCGTGAAAGATTCAGATTCGGGTAATTGTGTTGATGCTCATTAAATATTAAATTTAAAAGCTTAAATCTTTCATGGAATTTTTTTTTTCTTTCAGGTCTGAAAACAGTTACGTCACTGCCGAAAGGCGTGGAGTCCCGTACGGAATTTATCGGTGGTACCAGAAACTCTGTGCCTTTTTATTACGTTTCAACCTGCTGTGACACAACTGTCGATGTAAAAGCAACAGATCTTCAGGGAAATGTTTATACACGGACGATAGATGTTACAGGTACCGACAAACGATAATATAATTATCGATATTTCTATTATCGTAATTTATCGATTGTATTGTTGTCAACTATGATTTTTTTTTTTCTTCAGAATGGGATAATCTATCTCAGGGTGAAATAGCTGCTATCGTTCTCGGAGCTCTACTGATTCTTCTCTTGATAATTATGATCATTCTGCTCATAATATACTGCGTTCGTAAAAGAAATAGTCACGATTTATCGTACTCGCAACGATATGGATCAAGAACTCCCGCAAGCGCCGAGAGAACAAACTTTTAATAACAATCGTAATATAACGAATCGAGTTTACTTTACATTTCATTAGCATTTTATTTATTTATTAATAAGTAAGACAATGTTTTAGATAACAACATATTCCATCGCTTCAATATATTTAACAAATTTCCACAATGAGAAAATGATTTAATGCTAACAAATCTACAGCTGGATATGACGAAATAAATAAATGTTTACGTATTATTAACAAATTTCATTTGAGTCGAATAACATTAGTTAATTGTTAGCAAATGTATTTCTACCTTTATTTTATGTAAACAAATATCATTTAGCTCAAATTAAATTTGGTAATAAGTAAACGATTATTTTGCCAGATACAGCTCTAAATTTATTAACAAAACCTTTTGTCAGTGCACATTGTCATCTGTTTTTTTTACAGACACCTGTTACATGTTCCCTTCACCTTGTACATTGCTAAGCTGTGATCTCTATTGTTAGAAGCAGCAGGACTATTCCAACATATACAATTCAATTTTTGGTACGTGAAATCAAATATATAATTCGATTGTTAGTGACAAAATAAATTATCCAAACAAAATGTTGGAATCTCTTAAGGTATTACCTGCATAGAATAATTTATTTAAGGATTTGTTAAAACTTAGTGTACATATGTTTATCTATTATCCGAACCTCTGTACAATTTAAACAAGACTTACCGTTTACAAGTCGTGATAATTACAATTGAAGTTCGCATAATTAGCTTGTATCTCCTATAGCAAGTATACACAAACGATACGTTTTATTGTCTACCGTTTGAACGAGATTCAAGAATTAAACAAAAATCGGGAGTATCTTAGAGGAGCATAAAACGTATGATACAAAAATTTGAGATTGGCTTAACCTTTAGTTTTTAATATATCGCGAGTTAAATAGAAATATGGTAACGCGTAAGTGGCGTACGTAACCCAGGACAGGAGAGCACACCAACACGCACTACATACGTCAATTCTCACCGCTGCAGCACGAATGTAATACCTTAAATACATCCAAGATCACGTATTCCAGCATATGATGCAAACTATAATTATACACAACGACAAGACGAATGTCGATTTCTAATCTGCGCACCCGGACGCGCACTCTCGAGTCCTCAAGTTCGTCGCATGTACCATAACAGCTGTTTCATGTTTCATTCTGCGTGCAAGATGGCAAGATGCTTTGTCGTAACGTCGCCACAGAGCAATCATCAACCAGTGAATCGTGCGATCATGATACCGAGTCGAAGAAGCGAAGATACGGGAGATAATAATAAGCGAGGCACCAAAGAGACGTGTTAAAAGCTGAGAAATTTATGGAAATTTTTTTTGAAGAGTATACCAATGAGCACCAACGAAAATCAGTACCGACATGAGTGTAGTAGCCAACACATCAAGCCCCACCCAACCTCAACGTATATCGGTGAAACTCACCGTCCGGTAGTATTGCAGGTGTTACGGGCATCAATAGAGCGTTTGACGAATAACCCTCAAAAGGAAATCCCTGACCAGCTGCTGTCAGCAGTGGATTTTTAACTTTGCGCGATTGTTCACTCATCTTTTAGAACGGCAAGTACGACACCACACGAACCACTCGACACGGACATTACTAAACGTATCAGACACCGTTTTCCCTCGACGGGAATGCCGCGAGCTACTACGCGCGCGTAGACCCCATTCATACGTCCACGTAGGCACGTGTGCTACCAACACACTTAAATAAATGCTTTCACTGCCAGCGTGGGTTTCTCACTCGATTGGTAAAATAGAGATTAAATTATATATTTCTTAAGGTGATGTGCTATACCGATTGAGCCACCGTAACTGGTAACATGCGAATAAAATGGCGCGATCGATGATCGTGGTGAAGCGAGAGAAGCCTACAGAAATGTTTATCGCATTGCGCTAAGGTGATTCGCAATACCGACCAAGCCGCTATGAGTACGAGCGAGATAACGGTATTGGACATGACGACGAAGCGAGAGTGAGAATATCAGTAACGTGTGTAACACAATCACCTTCAGGGGAGGCTTATTACCGACTGGGCTCCGCCATTGGGAGAATGGAACTTGCAAGTGCAACAGAGACAGATTGACAAACATTACTACATTTATCATAATATAATAAAACGTCAATGTTGAGCTAATGTTTTAACAAATGTCAGTGTCATCGGTGCCATCGTACATCATGCGACCGATTAAAAAAAAATAGCACCCAGGTTTGCAGATTGTAAATACAACATAACCACGATTGAGGTTTGAACACAAAAAGCGTCGCGACGCTTCGGCGTCAGATATATCGCATTTAGGATGGGTGTGAAGGATTTGTGGAACATTGTATCGCCTTCTTGCGAACGAAAGCCGTTATTCGAGCTTCAGGGCAAAACTATCGCTATTGATCTCAGCTGTTGGGTCGTTGACAGTCAAACTGTCACTGATAATGCGACACAGCCAAAGATGTATCTGCGGTAAGTTTTCATGTAATCTTGTATTTTATGCTGCTTAATTCTCTCATATTGACTCATTTGTACATTGACTCGTATTGATCATCTTCCATGTTTGCATCGCGCGTCGCAGAAATCTCTATTTCCGCACTGTGAACCTGCTCATGCAAGAAACCTTCCCGGTCTTTGTATTAGAAGGCAAAGCCCCTGACCTCAAGCACAAAGAAATGGATCGCAGGAAGAACCTTCGAAGGGGCGACGAGGAGAGAACGACAACCAAGAAAGGGGCACGCAGTCGTTTAAATAACATACTCAAAGAGTGCGAAAAGATGCTCGCGTTAATGGGACTGAAGTGCGTAAAGGGATATGGCGAAGCTGAAGCGATGTGCGCATACTTGAACGAGGATGGGGTAAGGGATCGGGGCATATTAAGATGATGCAACATTTGAGCATTACAATCGGTGATTGAAACTGTACTGCAATTTACTCGGCACTGGTTAATATTTTAGATAAATCTGATTTTGATTCGTCTGTCTACTTTACAGCAAAACCTAATTTCCCTTCATCTTAAATATTAACAATCTCTGAGTAAATTGAATTACAATTTCTGTTACAAATAAAAATTTTTTCAGGTCTGTCGCATCACCTTAACAGGATTATAAATTGGGTCAACATTCTAGCTGGGGCATTCAATCCAATAAATAGAAACATTTATGTTTTTTTATTCGCGATTTATGAAAATCTATAAAGATAAACTAATCCATTTGCATGAATTAGACAGAGCCAAACATACATTTTTATCTTTATGGATATATTATTCACATTGGTAAAAGCATGATACCGTTAATTTGTTTGTAGGCTTTCCATGATATGCATGTTCAGCATATATTTTTATTAAAAAATTATTTGAAATTTTTGTTCAGTTGGTCGACGGTTGTATAAGTCAAGACAGCGACTGTTTCCTGTATGGAGCTAAGACAGTGTACAGAAACTTTTGCACAAGCGTAAAGGGAAATCGCGTCGCTACGAGTGGCTCTGTCGATGAGTATACAATCGAAAAGATTCAGAGGCTTTTTAAATTAGATAGATATAAGATGATAGCTCTGGCTCTACTCTGTGGCTGTGATTATGATGACGGAGTAAATGGTGTTGGCAAAGAAGCTGTTTTGAAGCTTTTCAAAATCATTGATGGCGAGGATGTCTTAGAAAGGTATTTTAATGACTTCGTTCGGTATTCCTTCTGGTTTTGAATTATCAAATGTATTCGACTATGATCATCCGTAATGAGGAAGACAGTGGTATATTCAACAAAGCTATTTATCAGGCTTAAGAGCTGGAAGAGCCATCCAAAATTTAAGCGAATGGAGTCAAAATTAAATGATCCTGACATATGCATTTCCTGTGGTCATCGCGGGAAAATAAAAATGCACGCAAAATCAGGTTGCAACGATTGCAGTACCGTTAAAAACTGTGATGATTCATACAAGCAAGTATCACCGTAAAAAGTATCGCTGTACTGCTTTCATGGGCGAAGAAATTATATTTAATCCTTTGGTTCAGGGACCTAAGAGCATTGATGAAGCACGAAATTAATTTGCGGGAAAAAGCTCTCTCCGTAGAAGGTTTTCCGAGCCAATCGCTCATCGATGAATTTCTAGTCAGGCAGGGACCGATGCCGTCCAGTCTCGATCTCCAGTGGAGGCAGCCACAAATCGTCGAGTTTGTGGTGAGTTTTCTTTACTTTATGATAAGTTACATAAGTCATTTCTTCCTAATTTTAATTTATAAACTTGACTATCGATTCAAATAGATTAAATGGATAAGTTAATTAAATTTGCTAATTTAATTTTAAAAAATCGTGATTTATTAGAATTTCATGTCTCGCCACGTAAGTTGGGAGCCTGAGTACGCATTCGCGAAGATATTTTCTCTCGCGACACGATGGCAGCTTCGACACTTTGCGGACATTCCTCGGGAAAATCGAATTCTCATGCATGGCGTAATGATACCGGATAGAATAAAGAAAATTAGAAAAATCAAGTGTGTGGAGAGCTACGAGATCATCTGGACGGACAAAGATGGTGTTCTGGAAGGTTTAATACTAGGTAAAATGACAGACGATGAAGACGGCGATGATAATGACAAAGCGCCCGATGAGTTAGTTTCCATCGAACCACAGGTAGCGGTTCGCAGATGCTATCCCGAGTTGGTTGAAGAATTTGAAAACGCGAGACTCGCTAAAAAGAAGAAACCAGCGAAGACTCGGGAAAGAAAGAAGAAAGCAGTGGCTGCGGAAAAAGCGATCGAACCTCCGGAAGCGAATGTAGAAACAAAAACACTGGGAGTGAAAAGAACTAGAAAAAAAGCGGTGCAGACAGCTAATAGAAAAATGGATGAATTTCTTAAAGCAACTGTAGTTCCTCTATCGTTGGAAGATTCGTTCGAAGCTATGACCCTCGCTCCGAAACGAACTAAACCCACTGATTATACGGCACTCGGAAAGCCGATGGCGTTTGGAACGCCTAAGCGAGGTCCACAATTCGATAAAGTATTGGCAACAGCCGGAGTATCATCCATGTTGGACGGCACACTTGGTAGAATATTCGATGAACTAACGCCCGATGATTTTGCCAGCGAAATGGAGGACGAAAGTTTGATTATGTGCGAAGTCATCGAACGAATGTGCAGCAAGGAATCGACACAATCGGCAGTCGCAGAAACTATTTCACCCGCGCTTCGTATTAAGGATAATCCTAAAGCTGCTATTCTATCAAATTCAAACAAGCAACAGGTTTTCGATGTATACCGCGAACCGGCAATAGTCACGACACACGAGAGTTCCGACGAATTTGACGAATTTGATATTTCCTACGTGCCTATTAGCCAACGAGTGAAATTATCCAATAAATGTGATTCCGATCGAAGTAAAGGCAAGGAAACGGATAGGTTAAGCCTAGGAGTCGACAATCTCATGACCGACAGCGAATGATTACTGATGGATCTTATGATATTTTATAATTTTTTTTTGTACGTGTGCATGAACAGATTTTTATATTAAATTTTATAACGACAAACTACCGTCACATATTTTACTTTTACCCAATCCGCATTCAACTCGTTAAGGTAGTTACAGTGCGACCGGTGGTGCGCGATTAGTGGAGTACTCGTGGATTGAGAAAAATTTGGATCTCTGCATACTTAGCGAATACATATTTCACTCGCAATATAATCAAAATTAGATGGTAGATCATCCTGAAATTTTTATAGAAAGTCCGGGTAATGATTTTTCACCATTTTGTGGTGTTTCATGTAAATGTTAAGAATAGTTTAAAAAGAGCAAGACAAAACAGGGCATTGACATATGTTCGGCATAAGTGATACATGTAAAAAGTGCTGATTTCAATGGTAATTGGCTCAAGTTTAGAATTACCAATTTCACTGAAATTCCATAGACGTTGAGATAAGATGATAATTAAAAAGTGTATAAAGTTAAGCATGGAAAGAAAGTTAGCTACTACGTGATAAGAATCATAATATTTACCGAAGCAATAAGGATTTACGTTCGTCGATATACTTCTGCATAAGATTAGTCGCGTTCTGCAGAGCCAGCGTGTCTTTTTGTCTCTGATTTTTTCGTTTTTCTTCTCGCAATTCTTCATCTGCCTGCCAGGCATCCCGTTTTTGAATTATTTGTTCAATTTTTTTCTGCGAGGAATGTAAACGCTGCTAAATAAGTGTAATATATCCTCACGAACGATCATCTTACCTTGCAGAAAGTTCTTTCTTCATCTTCCAACATTTCCATTCTTTCCTGATCTTTCTTTTCGTTCGCTCTTTGCGCATTTCTGAGCTTTTCCATTCGATCTCCTGGTAACCAATCTTTCAATAAACGTTGAACCTCGTCCATGCGTTTGTTTGTTTTTTCAATCTGTAAAAATGAACTTCAACTATCCAACAATTCGTCGTAGATAATTTCTTACACTCTCGACAATGTTAAATATTTCTTTCTTCCTGACTGACAGCTTCTCGTTTGCTTCTTGCCACATGTCCATTAATTCTCTCATCTCTGCTCTCCGGCTTTGTGTTTCTCCTATCATAACGTTGCACATTTTAGTGTCTCCTTTGAAAAACTCGACTTCGCTGGTGGTCATTCGAAATTTGCAGTGATCTTTACCCTCGCTAGTTTTATTAGCTTTTTCTGAAAGGAGTTTCGTCTCGTGATACATGTTGATCAACTCCTGGGAGAATTTGCATGGACAAGCTCTCGAGCATTCATGAGTCAACTTAGGCTTCGTTACTCTTCGGATTTCATCTATGACCTTTCAATTATAATAATTAAATAAAAACTTTACCATAATGCATAAGTAAATTGTAATTTTTTTAATTAAAAATTATTTATCCATTTATTCATTATATTTTTATTAAATTTAAGAATAATATGTTTTTACCGGACTAGGAATGTCTCTCCACTCTTCGTAAGGATTTGTTTGTATAGCCGGAATAGCAGATAACTGTTCTACGTCTGGTGGCAAACTTTTGTGATCGATTCTAATAATTTTTCGAGCATCCTTATCTCGCACCATATTATCAAACTCTTTTCTCGAAATATTTACGTTCACAAATTGTACAGGTTGTTCTTTTTTAATGTCTGTCGCAATATCTACGACTTGCTGAACCTCTTCGACATTTTTGACAGGTTCTTTAAGGTGTATCGTTGCTCTTTCCAACTCTTTACGCTCTTCGGTTACATCCAAAGTTTTGATTACACCATCATTGATTTCTTCAATTTTTCGTGACCTCGTCTTGGCCTCGTTCTTAGCGATTGTTTTCGTCGGTTTTACCGCCAGTGGGAGACTTGTACGCTGAGCTAAAGATTTATAAGAATTTGTGAGAACTTATGAGATTTATGGAGCTTAAGGTTTATCGCTTCGAGACTGGAGTAATCACATTTGATCGAGGATTTTCTTTCTTTCTCCCGACTCTGACGCTTATTGGGTGTACGTGACGTTGCATCGTTTTTTGGTTTCTCGACTTCAGCCAATATCTCACTATCCTTAGAAATCTTGGGCAATGTTTCGGAAATTGGATTCTGGACACTTAACGAATTAAATTTTTCTATAACAGTCGCTGGTGAATTTTCTGCCTTAAGATTTGGCAATCTCGATTTATTCTGACTGCCTTTAGAAATCTTTGACAACGTTTCGGGATTTCGGGCGGAGTCACCTGAGACATTTGATTCTTCGGCAATCGCTGTTGCATTTTGCGCCTTTGGACTTGGCAATCTCAATTGATTCTTATCACCTTTCGAAATCTTCGATAATATTTCTGGATTGTTGGCGGGGTCATTTGAGATATTTAGTTCTTCGACAATCGTTGTTGCCTTTTGTTCCTTAATATTTGACAATCTCGATTCATTCTTACCGCCTTTAGAACTCTTTGATAATTTTTCGGGATTTGACTCGAGGTCATTCGGGGCATTGTTATCATCTTTAGAAATCCTTGACAATCTCGATTGATTCTTATTACTTTTAGAAATCTTTGACAATATTTCGGGATTTGGTTTAGGGTCACTTGAGACACTTGATTCTTCGGCAAGTGCTGTTGCATTTTGTGACTTAAGATTCGACAATCTCGATTGATTCTTTTTACCTTTAGAAATATTTGACAATATTTCGGGATTAACCTCGGGGCCGCTTGAGACATTTGATTCTTCGGCAACTACTGTTGCATTTTGTGACTTAAGATTTGGCAATATCGATTGATTCTTACCGTCTTTAGAAACCTTTGACAATATTTCGGGATTAGGCTCGGGGCCGCTTGAGGCATTTGATTCTTCGGCAATTGCTGTTGCATTTTGTGACTTAAGACTTGACAATCTCGATCGATTCTTACCGTCTTTAGAAATCCTTGACAATCTCGATTGATTCTTTTTACCTTTAGAAACCTTTGTCAATAATTCGGGATTTGGTTCGGGGTCACTTGAAACATCTGATTCTTCGGCAACTGCTGTTACATTTTGTGACTTAAGACTCGACAATCTCGATCGATTCTTATCGTCTTTAGAATTCCTTGACAATTTCGAGTTATTCTTATCATCTTTAGAAATCTCTGACAATATTTTGGGATTTGGCTCGGGGTCACTTGAAACATTTGATTCTTCGGCAACTGCTCTTGCATTTTGTGACTTTAGACTCGACAATCTCGATCGATTCTTATCGTCTTTAGAATTCCTTGACAATTTCGAGTTATTCTTATCACCTTTAGAAATCTCTGACAATATTTTGGGATTTGGCTCGGGGTCACTTGAAACATTTGATTCTTCGGCAACTGCTGTTACATTTTGTGACTTAAGATTTGACAATCTCAATTGATTCTTACCGCCTTTAGAAACCTTTGACAATATTTTGGGATTTGGCTCGGGATCACTCGAGACATTTGATTCTTCGGCTGTTGCATTTTGTGACTTTAGACTCGACAATCGCGATCGATTCTTATCGTCTTTAGAATTTCTTGACAATTTTGAGTTATTCTTATCACCTTTAGAAATCTCTGACAATATTTTGGGATTTGGCTCGGGGTCACTTGAGACATTTGATTCTTCGGCTGCTGCATTTTGTGACTTTAGAGTCGACAATCTCGATCGATTCTTATCGTCTTTAGAATTCCTTGACAATTTCGAGTTATTCTTATCACCTTTAGAAATCTTTGACAATATTTCGGAATTAGACTCCGGGTCAGTTGAGGCACTTGATTTTTCGTTAATTCCTCTTGCATTTTCTGTTTGAGGACTTAACGTCGCCGATTGATTTTTAACATTACGAATGTCTGACTGGCTGATAATATTTGTATTTCGTTTTTTTCTTAGCGCTAGACGGGTAATTGACCCGATATCGTTGATCCTTGATCGCCATCTGTCCGAATCGTAAAACGCCAAACAATTTAGTAACCGTAAACGTTGTAACGTCCTCAGAATAGAGAAAATTTTATTATAATTGTTTACGATAAATTAATAACAAACTTTGACTGCAATTTCGTCTTGCTGCAAATGCACTTTTTAGGTCCGGTTACCGTAATATTAAGATCTTCATGATCCGTTCTCTGATCCTTAAGAATTTCTTTTTCCAAAGGAAATTCTCCGTCAAATTTGTATTTCACTGAATGTAGGAGTTGAGTTCCTCTTTCCTTCAAGATTGCAATTTTTTTCATCAATTGACGGGAACAAAGAATTTCCTTGTCGTTAAATGAATTAGACATATTGCCAAGGTTAAGAAGACCAAGATTCTTTGTCATGTTGAAACGTCATTATCCGCTGTCAGGATAATTAAGGAATCTTCCGATTCTTTTTTTTTTTTTTTTAAATCAATAATATATCAAATAATTAACAATCGAAAAATTACAGTAACACAAATATACTTTATTTTTTAATTCAAAAACAATGTATATAATTAACGACCACATTTTTCGAGCTAACGAAAAATTGGTAGATAAATATATTTATACGGTGCGAGTTAAGTTGACGGTCAAAGTCGCTGAGACGGTATAGAGGCAGAATTGTAATTATATAGATATCATCGACAAACTAAATTGTACAATATGCACGAAATACTGTTCGAGCTGTCATAAATACATCATTATCATCATCATCATCATCATCATTGTAACACCCTGTGAATAATGGATCGCGGGATTTTCTTTGTGCAATATTCGTATAGGCCAGTAATTCGTTAGTACTCGACCGCTAACGAGACTATTCACTCAATCCTGAAACTAATAATTTAATAACAGAATAACTAGGCACAGAACCGAGTAAAAAGTACGCGATAAATTTAAAAGCAAAAAAAAAACTATCCTGGGCTCATCTGTAAGTGACAAATGTCGATTAATAATCATACTTTTATCTCAAACAGTGAACTAAAAAATAGGTAAAATCTAGCTAAAAATAAAGGATTCCATGTATCATGGCCACCACAACTTTTGCCGTATAGTTAAAAATATTTTTTCTACCGCAAATTCATCTTCTAAACACAATGTTCTCCACGATCCTATAAAAAAAAAAAAATTTTCGGATATAATAAAAATTTTTCAACGCCAATAGGTACATGGTGTATACTTGTATACATAAAGATAATATATATTTAATATAATTAATCTCAATTCTCACTGGCCAAGTCAATTGGACTCTAATTAAAAACTCTCTACATTTTTTTCTTTTACAATTTCTGTATAAACCCTGCCAATAGTGCACCCGAGCTCGAGAATAACCATTGTGTCACGACGTGTGCACATTTTACGATGTGCAATGCACTCAGCTTTCGAGAAACAAAATTACACGTTGTTCCGTGACGAGCAAAAAATGTTAACACTTGGGATTGAATCTTTACGAAGGCGACGAGAAATTTATCATAGAGACGCAGATTCCCGCGTCGTTTCGTCATCGTCGTCGGTAGTTTCGAAATAATCACGGACGAACGAGGCATTTGGAAAATATTCCAAGATCTAGTTCCGGCGAACGTTGTGTATTACAATACAAATAGGCAACGATTTCGCGAAAGAAAATCATTTCGCTCCCTAACAGTGGCTATACACGAGGATCGAACCATCGAATATCATAACAAGCATAGCAAACCCTTACGACTTACGAGTTTTTCGAAGAAAAAAAAAACAAATTATTAGTCGCGTACATATTTTGACGATATTAACCAAACAGACAAATTGATATCATCGCAAATATTATGCTGAGAGCATTATACATGGAACAAACGTTAATTCGATCACGCTTAATTACGTCAAGTGCAATTATAGCCAGTCTACGTTTTTTTCATCTTGTTAGTATTTAATTCTATGAGTTGCATAGATACAATATTAATCATCGGTACGCGGCTTCCTACAGGATATCAAAATATCGCTAATTACCATTCAATTAGGCTTTGATCGCTGCTGTCTCTATAAGCCACTTAAATATTGATTTTTATATACATAATACCGTAATTACACGAGAGCTTTAATCTCGATCACAAAAGTTGCAGAAATATCGCGAATACACGTGGTACCCGTGAAAGTTCACGTATCGCTTAGGTGTAACATCATGCGCGAAATATAAAATCGGCTGATCGTAGAAAAATATCATTCGTCCTAGTGCGGAAATTGCACTCTCGCGAGACAATAAAAAAAAACGTGCATCTTCGACGAAATTTACGTGTGCGTATTGTATTTTTTTTTTAACGAGGCAGCGAGCTATTCGGTAATGTTCAATTAATAAAGTGTGTTTAATTGTCCGAGTTATTGCAAAATCATCACTCGTGACATTTAAAAAAAATGTTATTTTACATATTTAAGATTCGTGGGGAACACTTTTTCTTTTTCTTTCATTTCACTTTTCTCGTTGGTTCTATTGAAACTAGAATTTTCACGACGGTTGCTATAATGCAGTGTAGGCTTATTCTGATATCATTGCTAAATCGTAACAATTTTAGTAGCGCATCGAGAAACTTACGAGATGGAAATTGTATTCCGTTCGTCAAGTCCTGACGACTGTATCGAATAAAAAAAACAATGATAGTTGCGGTGAGTTCTAAAACTGAGAACCGTGTATATCCTCTCTCGCGAGAGAATAGAATAAAGTCACCTGGTCTTGATCGAATCTGATTCCTTGAAACAGGAAGACCTGAGAAGAACCGGGTAGATGTAACGAGGTAAAGCGTCAAACACCATGACGCTCGACCACGTTTTAGACAAAGCCTGAGTCCTCGGTTGGACTTTTTTTACCGGGAATCGATTTACTCCGAGGACATGAGCTGTACACTGTCGTCCGCCGATCTGTGGAGTCGTCGCACCTCCGATAAAGTTCTGATAGGCGTTGGATGCAGCAAGGAAAAGGGATGCGAATGTTTATCTGCAATAAAAATCAAGAAGAAAATATTAAATACAGAAAGTTCGGTCAGCAATTATACGAGCTATAAATATTAATGTTGAGCCAGTGCAATTTTCTCTCGCCTCCGCCCCCCTACTGGCCTAGTTATTATTCTGTTGAGGTATAATCATTACCATAATAATGGTAACAAGTATGCCGATAAAATTTGCAATGCAACTACCGTCGTGATACAATGTAATCTATTTTTTTTCACTTCCGCTGACGTTTTTTAACGGGAAAGTAATACAGAAACATAACAGACCAGTTATTCGTATACGACGATAAACATTAACGGTGAGGTCGAGTGTAAAATTTATTCTCATGCAGTCTAGCTCAGTTCGACGATTCAAGAGATCGATGCATCGATCTCGCGTGCATAGACGTATCGTACGGTACATAATATCGGTGAAACGACAGTAGTCGGTGCATCGATAAGTGCATGTACACGCCAAGTGCAGGACAAGAAGCACGGAAAGGACAGGCTCCACGTATACATGTATAATAAAGTAATGCGTATATGATGTACATTAAGCGGGAACGTCGAAGGGGGTGAGAGAAAATCGAACATCCGTCGACCGGTAATAGAGTCGGAGTGGCACTCCCAGTTCGCTAAATGTGGATGTACAGTGACTGGCCAAAGATCAATTTATTCGAGGTAAAAATACGATGATCGATCGGATGTTTGCGTTGCGGCAAGGTCGAGGGCATCCACAGACGAAGCCCGCAATCAGAGGGCAACCAAGTATTCTTCCGCAATCCGATGCAAAGACGGCCTATGTAGTCTATGTACTTTGCACACCATCCCCCCCCCCCCCCCGGACTATATCTATATAGCAGTAGCTTTTAGCGAGTGGAAGAGCGCCCGCTTTTGCACTCACTCGTTCTTTCATCTCCCTTGCCTACCTCTGATGTCGGTCGAGGGCTCGCTTCTGGACAACTCGTTATCCGTGCCACGGTGTAAAGGGCTTTTCGAGGGACTCTTGTAGTGGCCGCCTACCACGGTCTCGACCTTGCCGGAAGTAGGGTTCCGATGAGGAAAATGAAATGCTGGCGTGTGGGGCCAAGACGCCGGGGGCGGACTTCGCACTAGATGCTCGTGAACCTGAGCAAGGGTCAACGGATTCGCTTCCCCTAATTCCTGTGATCAATTGTAATTATTAACTCTTGGATATTCTATTTAAAAATTTATTTATTATTTATTATTATTCATTTATTTGACTCGCGATGTAATTTTTTCTTGTAATACTCAGTAAAATATTTGTTTAATTAATACAAAACACGTGCGCTATTCGTATTTGCTACGATTGTTACGAATATGCATCAATTAAATGAATAACGAATTCTTGGCAATTAAAAAAATTAATTGATAAACGAAACATCAAAATGTTGCTGCAATCGAATCTTGAAAATTATTTCATATCATTTACGATTTTTTTTTCGCTGAGATTTTAAGGAAAATAATTTATTCGATAGCTTCGATTGTTACGATGCAACAATTATGCTTATGTCATATATAACATTGCATTTTGGGAAAAGAAAATAACGCCAATTTTATTAATAAATTTAATTAATACCAACGAACTAATATTCTCAAGGATCTTGAACGACTTTGAAAAACTAAAAACAAGTAAATTTGCATAAATAAAAAATGTAAAATAAAAGGTTAATGTTCAAAATTCAACATTGAACGTGCAATCAACATTTATCAAAATGGAAAAAGCAAAACTACTTTCTTCGCTAGTAATATGTTGTAAATCGTCAACATAATTTGTTTTTCAAATCACGTGTATACGAGAAAACAGCGCTAACGTCTTAGATAGTTGGTTCAATACCAACGAGTTAATATTTTTAACAATCTTTGACGCCTTTGAAAATTTAAAAACAAGTAAATTTGCATGAATAAAAAATGTAAAATAAAAGGTAAATGTTCAAAATCTAACATTGAATGTGCAATTAGCATTCGCAAAAATGGAAAAAGCAACATTTTGACTCACTTGGCTAGTGGTATGTCGTAAATCGAAGCGTTGAAAATGGTTTCTATCGTTTTCAATATTCTTTCAATCACGGAAACATAATTTGTTTTTTGAATCACGTGTATACGAGAAAATTGCGCTAATGTTACAGATAGTTTGTTCAATACATGTTATTGATCTGTATAATATTATTCTCTGTTAATATTTTCATGAATCGTGATTGACTTTGAAAAAATAAGAAACGAGGAAATTTGCATAAATAAGAAATGTAAAAAAATGAAAATAAATGTTAAAAATCTAGCCTTGAATCTGCAATTACCATTTGTTTAAATGAAAAAACAATATTTCGCTAGTAGTACAGTACAGTATGTCGTAAATCGAAATGTTGACATTATTTTTTATCGTTTTCAATATTTTTTTTAATCATAGAAACATAATTTTTTTTTAATCACGTGTATACGACAAGAATGTAAATAAAAATTGCTCGCCTGGGACATGAGAATAGCGTCATCGGATTCCGATTCTTCGATAGATTCTACGAGGCTCTCTCGACTTGCCAGGACCTTAAAAAAAAGGAGATGATTCATTATATTTGCTCGTCTATCGCACACGACGCATCGTGATTGAAAAATCAGCGTCGAATTTACCTGGAGAAAGGGATTGTCCTGACGACTGAGCCTGAGAGCTTCCATATCTTGGTCAATGTTCCTGGTCCTTCCAGGAGTCAGCGTGAGGACGGAATGGGACGGTGAGGGATGACACGGTTGAGGTGCGACGACGACGTCAACTGCGGCAACGCTTAAGGTCGAGGGAATTCTCGAAACAGTATTCTCAATCTCATGACCGCTCCGCCGGCAAATATTCGTCACCGGAGCTGTAATCAGTGTTTTATTTTTTATTTTATCCCGACGCCTCGTTCGCACATCCACCTCAAATAACATAAAATATTCATCAAAATTTTTACGATTTAAATGATGAATTTTGCATACAAGATTGCAAAAGTTTTCGCTTTAAAATGAACTCTCCTACGAAAATGGAGATAAGAGAGAGAGAGAGAGAGAGAGAGAGAGAGAGAGAGAGAGAGAGAGAGAGAGAGAGAGAGAGAGAGTGTGAAACTCCGGGACTGATGTCCGACCGGTCAAGCGAACTTTGCTACTTTTCATTTGCACAAGGATGATCCTCAAATTAACCGTTCCACTTTCATCGAACCCTCGTCATCCCTCGGTATGGTAATTTTCTCACTCCCTCGGAAATCTCATCTCGCTTCGATTAAATAGCCGCCGGTATTCGTGCGCCAGCGACGAAGGCAATGACGTAAATATACCGTCCTAGCCGGACTAATTAGTTGATTACTTCGTGGATAACGAAGGGAAATATCTTTCTCTATCTCCTCCCTTCTCTCCTTGCAACATGTGCGATAAATCGTAAGCGCGTACTCCGATAATTATTTAGAGTTGAAACGAGTTTTTAATTTATCATTGATAAGTTTTTGGCTGATATCTCGTCACTTACCGGGTGTTTCGATCCTCGCACCTCGCTCTATTTCGTCCTCATCATCCATCTTCATCCCAACAACGAGTCTCTTCGTCCTGAAAAGTCCAGCGAGAAACGCGACACCCTTATGTTTAACACGGTCGTATCTCTGCGCGTTTTCCGAGGACACGTGTATCATAATTCAGATGCACCAACGATCCTGACGAGCTAACGTGCACCGCCTCTCAATATGTCACGATCCGACTAAAGCCTCTGGAATCCTCGAGGATCGTTTCTTTCAATATTCGAAGTTGTCTCCTTTAATAAAAATTGATTCAGTCGTCGAAAGAGCCGGTACTTCGAAGTAGATAAATATCATCGAATCGTAATCAGTAGATGCATCCATATGGAATATCGTAACAGTGTCGACAGCCATAACGAGGATATCAAACTTTCTTGTCTTATCCGGGCTCGGACATTCCGTTGCACCGATGATACTCCGCCTCCTCTCGTCTCGGCCACTCCTGTCTTCGATCGATCAATTTTTTCTTCTTTCAAGGTCGTTGAATACACCCTCAAAATTTGCACAGATTTGTCGGGCAACAATTGTTTTTTTCTCCCCTTCGTTGATCGGATATCCTGCTGTGATGACGGATTCGCAGCAGCAGTGTCGGCTCGCGAGGGTGGTAGATCGACGAGCGGTGGTACGTTGGTGCGGAGCGTCGAAAAGACACTGCAACCCTCGGAGCGCGAAGCCTCCTCGAACAGCGGTGCGGTGCGACGGTGGTGGTCGCTCGTATGCTCTTTCCCCGATGTATTTCGTACACGATGCTAGTAGCGATGCTACGTGGTTGTGGGCTATGCGCAGTTGCGAGGCTCTCGAGGTAGACGCGACCACGCATCGCTTCCTCGTGGTGGACGACCGCTACCGTGATAAAAACCAGGTAGTTCGGACTTGCGATGAGACACCGGTATACCGGAACAACTATTGCTGCTTTGCGTTTCACCCTCTGACCTACATTGGCCACGACTTGTCCCGTAACACCCTCCCATTCGTATGGTATCGGTGAAGGGCTTGCTTGCGGAGTCAAGCAAGCTTCACACGGTTCCGCGAAGACTGTTCCCGGTATTATCCACGCAATCGTATAAAAACTTTGTACAATATAGTAAACCAGTGGCTATGTGTAAACCGTACAGCAGCTTGAGGTATATATAGAGCTAGACTAAACGATAATACAACGAGAGACAGAGGGAAACTAAATCTACTACTAATGAGGATGAGATATATAGACAGAGAGAGAGAGAGAGAGAGAGAGAGAGAGAGAGAGAGAGAGAGAGAGAGAGAGAGAGAGAGAAGCTAAAAAGATACAACGAAGGGATAAAAAGAGGGCAAATGCCAAGTGTGCTGCTTTTTCTGTGTACACCGTTGAGGGTGCAGGAATATACCGATGCGCACGCGAGTTGAGTTCGCGTGCGTATGCGCCATGCAAGCCCTCCTGGTTCTTCTCCCGGCCTAGTGGAATAGGATAAAAGGGCGAGAACCGCCCTCTCCCGTCGTGCAAACGACCGACGCGCGGGCACCAGCCCTCATCGATCCAAAGAGGAGCGCGCCAGTGAGATATGTGACCCGCGACTTCGTCGACAAGTCGACGTCACTGTATGTTACGTGTTTCTGATGATACCAACGATGAGCTTCCAGATGCTTTTCTGTTGAAATTCAATGCGAAACTTTGGATTCGTATCGAGACGAATGATACAATTAACAGAACATTGTCACGGTGAGATTCGTGGCTGTTGTCCTTTTGACATTTTTTCATAAATTTCTGCAAATTTCTAATAGAGACGAGAGAGGAACGGGAGGAGGAGGAACAAATATTTTGCAGGAACGAGAAGAATGATTTAAACGTACAATGAAAGCGAAAAATATTAATTGAGTCAAAATTTACTGAAGTTATTAAGAAATATTTATTTTGGGTAAATATGACCTTCTAAATAAGTGCAATCGACGCGTTTTTGCACGGGCAACAACTTTTTCCTCTGACATAATCGGCGGTCTCGTCGGCGAACAAAGGTATTCAACGTTAAAGATGTCAAAAATGTTATAATCTCAATTGCGCGACACTATGAATATTCAACACCTTTATACGTATACTCTCTCTAGTTCTGTCTCTTTCACTTGTTTAGAGACATTTAAAGGTTGTTGTTGTCCTGTTTCCCTTTCGATTCTACGCTTAGTTGCTCCCCAACCGTTCAACTGTGCAGTTAAGTGAAGAATTTCGTGTACCACGATAATTTAAAAATGCATTTGTACGAGTATCTACACGAGTATCTACGAATTATGCGGCCTGTATTATATTTCCTTTTCCCCACTTTAGCTGTGCAGTTAATAAATAAAAATAAAATAAAAAGAACCTAATTCTGCAGTTTTACCAACTTTATTTGTTAATAACTAATAAATAATAATAAATCAAAGCTTACTGAAGTTATGAAGAAAAGTATATTTTGTTATTTATACAAATTGAAATTATCGTCCAGGCTCTTCCTATTGTGTTTCTTTTAAATACATTGTTATAATAAATATGCAATGGAATAACCGATAGAAAAAAGACAAACAAACAAGTATTTCTGCAAATCCCTAAAAAGAGAGGCGCGGGGGAAGGAACAAATATTTTGTAGGAGTAAGAAGAACGATTTATACGTGCATATATGGTATATGCAGAGAGAAAAATTTTAACAGAGTCAAAGCTTACGGAAGTTATGAAGAAAAGTATATTTTGTTATTTATACAAATCGAAATCATCGTATAGGCTCTTTCCCTTGTGTTTACATTCGGTACATTGTTATAATATATACGCAATGAAATAACCGATACAAAAACAATTTAAAAAAAAAAAAAAAAAAAACAAAAAACAAGTATAAACAAACCTTTGCATATTGAATCAAAGGCTGGTGTTCGCTAGGGCGAAAACACGTTTCTTTCTTTCTTTCTTTCTTTTTTCAATCTTATTACGTTGCGTGTGAACAATTCTGGGAGCGTATTATGTTCTCGCTGCACACACGCAGCAAGGCGTGGGAAATGCAGATTATTCACACACAGTTGTTGACTTTTTTTTTCTTTTTTTTTTTTGTTGCTTTTCTTGTTTGTTTCTCTATATATATATTATTCTAAATGGAAGACGGTATGGCGATCAGCGATATCCGTCGTATAATTCGAAAATCGGTACACGGAATATCGATACAAGATAAGTGATCCGCACATGTCATCGGTTTGATTCGAAAAATTCACGCTGGTATAACTTTATATTCGTCATCGTGTATTTTACAGCAGCCAGCGGCATGCGAATCGTACGGGAGTGATACAGAGGTATTGTAAAAAAATTATACACCGTTTAGTGTAGGCTATTTTTCGCAAATGTCCTTAGAAGATGAATGAGTCATTATCTCATTACTTAAGTCGCACTTAAGAATATTAGGATCGTTCCGTTTCGGTTTTCCTTTTCTTGCATTATAGTACATCACTATATATACATATATATACACATATATATATATATGTATAGATGTGTCTGTGTGTGTGGTTATCGCGGCTTTGTACACGCGTAAATATAGCATTATACATAAATATAGCGTATGGTTGTTTGTGTGTATTGTACACGTACACTTCCAAAGTGCCGGTTGATTTTCATCCAAGCACTTTTAAATATTAGGATGAGATAAGAACTTCGTCCTTATTAGTTTTTTCGTTTTTCATTCCAAGTTTATATAAAATTTAAATAATTGTCACATTGAATAGATAAATGGGGGAAGGGGGAAAGGAGGGGAACTACAATGTTCCGAACCAGTCGTAGCATTTAGTTTACGAACTTGATGGTTGTACCGGTTTATACACCCGCAGGTAACGTGTGGGGGAAAGAGAAATAATTCTTTTATGTCTCTCGATGAATAATTACGAGTGCTGGAAGGGGTGAGGAAGGGTGGGAGGGGGCTCGATCGTCCGATTATCAAACGAACGAGACGATATTGAACTCTCCGTGTTACTGGCGCACAGACGAATACGCGTGTGGCTTTTCGAGTATACTAATTACATCTAACTGCGCCATCGATATGTGAATCTAATTTAAAAAAAAAAAAAAAGAATTTATTTAATTTTCAAAAAAATGTAAATTCTGCACGTTCTGTATGAATCATTGTGACGCTAACGTATCACCATGAATTAGACGTACAAATTATTCAATAATTCATTTCAATATAATAATAATAATAATAATAATAATAATAATAATATATTTATATAAATCTATATATTTATAATATAAAACAGTTGAAAAAATCACAGTTACTCAAAACAGTTTTTTTTCTATCGAGGATGCTTGAATATTGGCTCACAGACGTGTCGGAGATATCGTTCTCGATGTTTTTACGAGGAACTCGTCGATCGACCTCTCGACTACGATACGTCCGTAAAATACTCAGAGCCACCACAGTCGATTATTTATCTTAGGGCTTTGGAGCAAAGCTCGCAGGGTCCAAAATTGACGTAATTAACAAAAAAAAAATTCCATTCACTGTTCTTATTTAGAAGAATGACTACCGTGAGACGTAGATCCATACGTGCCGCATGCTTTACGATGCAGACTTACGATACTATTTAAACTATGGAACACCGAGTCAAAATGTTGACTCCTCTTTGTTGTGTTATGATAGCGTTAACGGAATCGATGGTACGTCGCGATCTTGGATATCTTAGATTATAATTGCGACGTTCGATACGCTACGATAATAGGGAACGCGGTATCGTGGTTTTCCCTCACCTCTCCCGTCTCTTATCTCCGGTGAGTTACCGGTATTTTACTCCGTATTTGAATCAAAAACACATATAGAGTCTAGGTGGACACTTCGACGCTGCGAATTCACTATACCACGGTTCAGTAGCAGTACGAAAAAAAAAGAATAATAAGCAAATAGAAGTACAAGTCTTTCGAAGCCGCAGTCTTTGGATTGTCGTGAGATCGTTAAAATTTCAATCTCCGACTCCTCCCAGCGTTTTATCGATCGTCAAATGTATTGAGTACACGCGTACTGTCGTCAGATCGATACTCCAAGAGTGAGCGTCATTGGCAGCGATCTCTGTTAATAAATGAGCTATGATTAACACCGTTGCGAATACCTGAATCGCCTCATCACATTTATCGGCAGTGCGTTGACTTTTTTCTTTTTTATACGTTAATTACGCGGTAGAAAAAAAATAATTCATTGTTCTCGAATTATGCTTACACGAACGAAAATCAGATTGCGCAACAATGTAAACCCATATGCGATGAAGTTAAGATAAAGCAAAAAAAAACTAAGTTCTGCGCAATAAAGTACATCGTGCGTGAACTCTCGCGAACGTCGAGATCTCGTATGTAAAAAGAAACAAAGAAATAGGAAAAAGAGAAATAAAAAAGAAATTAGAATGAGCGAAGCATTCGCAAGAGAGTCGCGCGTTGACCGACTCCCACCCTCCATCGTAACTTTAGTGACTCTCTTACACGTCACGATCGTTGTAATTTTAGTTCTAACCGCGTTATGTACAACTTGTTTCTTTTATATGTTATATTACAATTCCAAACCGGCAAATTCGCTTCGTTTTATTGTGTTCTTTTCGCTCGTACTAGAGCGAGAAGCGCTGTTATCACGGCAGTGAGGAATAGATGCGTCTGCTGGTTCTTCGGCGACTGCTGCGTCGTATGTTTCGCCCTCAGGAAAGTACGTTGACCTCTCGCGGTGAACCGCAAACACCGAGAACTCCACTAGTCGTCGAGTTCGGAGCAATCTGACTCCGAGCCTCCGATTGCGCTTGCCTTATCGCCTCTTTGTATGGACCACGTTTTTTCTTGTTGTAACGTGCCTGCCAAATAAAATAACGGAAAGAAACGAATTATTGCGTCTAGCAATCGCCGAATCAAATCTCCCAAACGAAATGGAAATAAAAGTAAGAGAGTTCTGACCTTGAACGTTTCGAGGAACGGGCTTAGCCGATCGCACGACATCAACGAACATGTCGAAGAGCCGTACCAAGCTACATGAGCCTGAGCACCCGACGAAGTACCATCCTCGTTGCAAGACACAGATATACTCAAAACCTGCAGAATAAAAGCAGCGTTAAGGTAGAGGTTCGATACAGACAGTTAATCTCCAAACTTTTAACAAATTTAACACTCTAGTCACGTGATCTCTGGCTCGATGATCCACAAGTGAGATAGAATTTAAAAAGTTCTAACACATTTTTCTCGAACCCAAAAGATTGTAGGGACGTCAGTAGAGAAATTGTTAGAAATTTTTAGCTCTATCTCTCTCGGTTGCAGATTGTGGGACCATAGGTCACGTGATTTGAGCCGCCCCTTACGGGAAAGCGAAACAACCTTAGATGCTAGAGAGATAGAATTGAAGGGCGCTCACCACGGAATGACAGAGAAACGACACATGTGTGTAAATATTGTAAATACGTGATTTTTTCATCTCGCCTTAAGGAGAAGTGAAAAACTCACCCCACGGTGCATCATGTGACACCTGGTGTGTGCTCTCTGTCTCCCTCCCCCCCCCCCCCTCTCGCAGTCACGCGATCCCTATGGTGCTGCTGTCTTTCGCGCACTCAATCACGTGGTACAGGTTTCATCTTCCCTAAAGGAGAGGCTAAAGATTCACCCCACGTGAATGTACCAGGTACATTCTTGCACTCAATCACGTGGTATATGTTTCACCTTTCCTTAAGGATATTTGTGCTAAAGATACGGTATGGCAACAGGAGAGGGACTGCGCTAAATGCGTTAATTAGTGTGCGTGAGAGAAACGTCCGCCTCGTGACTAAGCTAAAAAGAGATATTCGCCGAAAGTCCTTCGATTGCTCGACGAATCTCAAAGATTAAACAATCAAACATTGTCAAATTTGGGCACAAGCTGTCTCAAGATATCTCTAACATTTTGTCAATTATATATTCAGATTGAAGAGAAACTGACGCAGAAAGAAAATGACGACATTTTTTCATGGACCGGCTTCCCGACCGTTCACGTAAAACTTCGTAAATTTGAGCACAGGTTGTTAAAGAACTAAACGGTTTATAATTTTGAAAAAAAATTGTGAAAAACGCAGCGCATTTTTTTTTATCAGGGGTACAAATTGAAAATGCGGGTTTGATAACAGATGGCGTTACTAACGCTATACGCATCAGGCAGTACTGTGACTATGTTCATGTCAAAGCTACGTCTTATAGCTTTAATTTTCAGTATGTGTCAATTTGTCGCAGTGTCAAATTCATAGTTTTTTTGAGCTCTCAATATGTCGAGTTTCGTGCCAACAAAACAGCATTTGCGGGAAGTTTTAATTTACTTCTTTAATTTGAAGAAAAGTGCTGCTGAAGCACATCGATTGGTCTCCGAGGCTTATCCGAGTCATGTTCCATCGGTTTCAACGTGCGAGAGATGGTTTGTGCGGTTTAGAAGTGGTGATTTTGACGTTGAGGACAAAGAGCGGCCGGGCCAAGTGAAAAAGTTTGAGAATGCTGAATTGGAGGCAATACTCAATGAAGACTCGTGTCAAACTCAACAAGAGCTCGCAGATTCATTGGGAGTGACACAACAAGCCATTTCCCATCGTATAAAAGCCC
Organism: Cylloceria caligata; assembly: GCA_963942595.1. Taxonomy (NCBI): domain Eukaryota; kingdom Metazoa; phylum Arthropoda; class Insecta; order Hymenoptera; family Ichneumonidae; genus Cylloceria; species Cylloceria caligata. The sequence goes on along the minus strand of OZ012710.1, from coordinate 11,249,319 downwards.
TCGGAATGATCCAAAAGCAAGGACATTGGGTGCCGTATGAGCTGAAGCCGAGAGACGTCGAGCGCCGTTTTTTTGCATGCGAACTGCTGCTCGAACGGCAAAAACGGAAGGGTTTTTTGCATCGCATTGTCACTGGTGATGAAAAGTGGATCCATTACGATAACCCGAAGCGCAAAAAATCATATGGTTACCCCGGCCATGCATCATCATCGACGGCCAAACCAAATATTCACGGCGCCAAGCTCATGCTCTGTATTTGGTGGGACCAGCTGGGTGTGGTGTATTATGAGCTATTGAAATCGAACGAAACCATCACAGGAGCACTATACCGAACTCAATTGATGCGTTTGAGCCGCGCACTCAAAGAAAAACGGCCACAATACGAGCAAAGACACGACAAAGTAATTTTGCAACATGACAACGCTCGGCCACATGTTGCAGCGCCGGTCAAAACATACCTACAAACGCTGAAATGGGAAGTCTTACCCCACCCGCCGTATAGCCCAGATATTGCTCCTTCCGATTACCACCTTTTCCGATCGATGACACATGGCCTAGCTGACCAGCGCTTCCATTCTTACGAAGAAGCCCAAAAATGGGTCGATGACTGGATAGCAGCCAAGCCGGCCGAATTTTTTCGCGACGGTATCCGTAAATTGCCAGAAAGATGGGAAAAAGTTGTGACTAGCGATGGACAATACTTTGAATAATTCATTTGTTACCATTTTTTCAGAATAAACGTTCAAAAATAGAAAAAAATCCCGCATTTTCAATTTGTACTCCTGATACAAATTCTAAATTTCAACGCATTCGAACAGAAAGCGATTTTAACACAAATATCCTTGAAACGAACTTCAGACTTATTAAACTGTAATCATTTAAATCGTAATTTTTAAATTAATATACATTTGACGATTTAACATAGTAATGATCATTTGCACACACAGCACCACACAATTATTACAAGAAATGAAGAAAAACTATATTTAACGACGTTATTAGAAATAATCTCTCACCTTTCCCGGCCACCAAGGAAACCCATGAATTTTGCCCCAGACGACATCTCCTACGTCCATTCGCCTACCGCTTGCTGTGAGACAGTGGGCGACAGGCGTACCGGCTAAGCGAATCGCGAGGGGATGCGAAGGAGGTGGAAAGTCAGGAGCGGTTTCAACAGCATCGACTTCCGGCTCCGGTTCGATGAGTTCGTCGCTGCTCGCTCCGGGACTCTTGCACCCCGAGGAGGCGTTGCTCACGGGATAATCGCATCTCGCCGCGTAAGCGTTTGTATTCAACCTCTTGAGGGAAATGGACAGTTTTTGTTTGAGGCACTGTTCTTTGATAGCCGTGTAAGATTCGCCGCCCGGACGAACGTTCCAGTCAGGACTATGAATATCGCCGTTGACCGTAAGTCCCGATTCTTGCGCTTCTACTTTTCGAGACTCCTCGTCATGCTCGGGTAAGTGAGGCCGGGCCGTTGGCTGCAAGCTTTTGTGCTTTCTTTCCTCTTTGTGCTTCTTCTTATGCTTCACTTTGTGTTTTCGACGATGATACGATATCGGATCGAATGTTGAGTTATATCTAAGAAATAAGAAAAAGAAAGACAAATGTAGTAACACGCAAGGAATACGATGGAGATAAAAATAAGGAAAATTATTTTTCTTGAAAATTTTTTACCTCGGCGATACATTACAAGGTGATCTCGCAGGCGACATCCCACCCAGCATCTTTCTTCTCGCTTCCTTTTTCGCTTTTTTCAATGCCCTCTTGGCTGCCTTCGCGCTCGCGTCTTTTCCATTTTGTTTTTGTGGATCCAATTGCTCTTGAAGACCTTCCTCATCCTCGGCGACATCCGGAGCTTGCTCAGAGTCAAAACCCGTCGGTAATTCCAGGGGATCGCGCTCTATCTCCGGTTGCGTGTCTTCCGTATCACTGTCAATCTCGTGAACGTAAGGGTCCTGAATCTTCGACGGTATCTTCAGTACAGTGCCTTCACCCTGAGCTCCGAAAGAAATTTTTATGACTGGCGTCGCTCTCGCTGTTCTCGACGGGTCCTCAAAAACTGGCTCGTCCCATAGATCCTCCATAGAACCAACGGATCTCTTTTTTCTTGGGACCCGCGATGCCTTTGGCCTGATAACCGTAGAGTCTGCCGCTGCCAGTGTCTTTTTCTCGTCCTCATCGGGCACCTTGGCACTCTCCACCGACGAACTACTCAAACGTCTTGGTGTTGCGCAATACGCCGTTGAAAGATTTGTGCTGTCGAGCTCGGTCGGCTCCGCTTGAATCTCTCCTGACACGCCAGCTGGATTCCAAGATGTTTCTTCAACTCCGTTTGAACATGGCCAATACGATGCTTCGTGAATGTTCGATGCTAGCTGAGCTTTACCTGCAACAATTGCAGACGTGAATAAACGTAGAAGCTCCTGGAGTAAGATTGTAAATAGAAGCATCACAAATTATTAAGAAAACAACAAATTCAAAAGAAAAATGAAATATTTTTTTTAATTACAATGGAACATATCATTGGAATAAATAAGTCTTATAGGGTAAGTTATAGGTACCGTAGATGGTCGGAAAGAAAAATCACAAACAGATATATCATAGTCAATAAAAGAATTTTAAAAAACATAGAATTCAAAAGAATTATGAAATTTAAAAAAAATTACGATGAAAAGTATCGTTGAAATAGATCAGTCGACAGCCTGAGTTATAGATACGTAGGAGGTTGAGAAAGGAGAAGGAGGAGGAGATAAAAAAAGATCATAAAAAAAAGTAGCATAGTCAATAAAAGCATAAAGAAAACATAAAATTCGAAAGAAATGTGGAAAATTTTAAATATTACGATCTAAAGTATCGTTAGAATAAATCAATCGTGCAGAGTTACAGGTACGCGTCACAAGGTCGCAGATGTATTCACAATATTTTATCAGGAGAGGCAGTAGCGTCTTGACGTCAAGTAGACAAATATTAGAACATTTACGCTACCGCTGTATCGCTCAAAAATTTGCTTTGAATTTTGTTGAGAATGGTACAATTAAACTTCAATAAATGAATCGATAAAACAATATTACCGCGTTTTAATCGGCATATCAGCATAACTAATGAAAAAAATGTTTAAACATTTCAAGTCACTTGTAATTTAACTCTGAACGATGGAGTGAACATTTTTTTGGAATACCGGAACCCTGAAGCCTGTAGGACTGGAAGGTATTACACGGAATAAAATTATCGCGTTGTTCACGAAATAGACAGTCAAACAGAGCTAGCATTTGGACATTCATACGTCTTCACTTTTATTAATTTCACCTGTACTTTGCGTCGCGTCGTCTATCTCGTTTGGTTGTAACCGCGCCGAAATTTTCGGGGCTGCGAGCGATTCGGATGGTTTCGTTGACGAGTCGACGGTATCAGGACTCAGAGGATCCTTATCTTCAGCCGCTGATCTCGCATCCGAATTCTCCGCTTGATACTCCGGAAACATACTTCTCTGATTCTTTTGAGGAGGTTGACTCAATCGTCGATCGCTTCTCCTCACCGGAGGAGTCTGTTCCGCAGCTTCGAGCTTTCTCTTTCTGCTGCTACTCACGTCCACGTTTTCGCTGTTCTCGTTACATATCGATCTGCATTTGCTGCAGAGTACCTGACGCGGTCGCAGCCTCACCGTGGGCCGTGCGTTTTTATATCTGGCTGGTGGATTGATGCTTCGTCGAAGATCGATTTTGTTCGAACCCATCGGAGCCGCTTTCTTCTCTTGGAAGTAGCTGAACCGAGCGGCGATCGTTGCCAGCTTGTCTGCATCAGGACCGGGCACTGGCTCCGGTGGCTGAACCCCGCAAGGAAGACCTCTGCAACAAAATAATGAAAACAAATTTATTTACACGACTGAATTAACGATAATTGTTTTCATTATTTCTCTAAGATGAATGGTGGCTGTATTGGGCGTAACTCTTTTTATCTTAAAGATATTCTTACCAAATCAAGTTTATATTCGATTGTGTTGTAATTCCGCTAGTTTATGGACAACAGTACGCTTAACTTTTTGTAGTTATTACTTTTAAAAAAATCATTTAATGTAGTTTTTTTTATAGCATTGCGTGTTGAAAGTTGAGTATTTTTTCATTGAAAATTGCAAAAAGCGTTCAACAACAGAATATGCGACGAAGAAAACTATCAGAACGAATAGGGTAGTTTCAGACAGATGATATCCGACATTGATGATGATTCACGGTCTAGTTTTTGTGGTTAGCCGAATAAACTAAAGAGTTTCAGTGTTTATCTCTTTTTAGATCTCTCGGTGGGTGTGAGTTCCTCTCTCGCGTATTCAACGAAGCCCCTCATCCGTTCCACTTTGCGATTCTGGAACACGGAGAGAAAGATATGGATACGGATTCATATACTAGTGTGGCTATTCGAATATATTCCAGCAGTCTAGTCATTTTTCCCATACTGTAGATATGTCGTTATTCTCCTTGTGGAAATATGCGATTGGCAGTCGATCGCATACTTCCACGTGCAGAGTAGCGACATAGATATTGTATGAGATAAATCGTCCGACTTCCGGGATATATCTCAATTGCCATACGAGTGTAAGATCCATTGTCATATTCTTTTGTTCGTGTAAGAATATCTTTAAATTTATGTGACGCACCTTTAGGTTTTTTAGGTTCTTTGAGGTATACGCGATTGGTAGTCAATCGTATACTTTCACGTGCAGAGTAGCAACATAGATATTGTATGGGGTAAATCGTCAGACTTCCGGAATATAACTCAATTGCCATACGAGTGTAAGATCCATTGTCATATTCTTTTTTTCGCATAAGGATATCTTTAAGTTGATGTGACGTACCATCACGAAACTGTGATCGGTAAAAGAAACGGTAAATCAACTTACTGAGAGCGAGTTAATCTTTTAGACAACAGCAAATTTAGTTTCATTTCATCTATCTTCTCTGGAATTCCATTGAATTTCCTTCTTCTGAAACATCAATTGTTTCTGAGTGAATTAGATTATAGTTTTTGATATCACCTCGATCCTTGATGAGCAAGCTTGAGCAGATGTTTCAAATCGCCTTAAGGTAAGACGAAAGCCTCGCTTAACTCTACCGCGCGGTGTGTGAGATCGACAACACTACAGGGACCGCGTTAATGCGCGAAAGAGAGAGAGAGAGAGAGAGAGAGAGAGAGAGAGAGAGAGAGAGAGAGAGAGAGAGAGAGAGAGCACCAGTGCAACTTGATACAAAAGGGAGTGGGTCTTTCGCCTCGCCTTAAGATTTTGTCCATAACATATATAGGGACATGAGAAATAAAACTAATCATGCGATCCCGTATTTTTCTGACAGATTAACCGTGGCAGAGAAATTCAAATTACAGTTTTTGTTACCAACCGAGTAGGATCGCATCATCTTATAGTAAAACGGTGTGATACATCAACGGAATAACAAGATTACAGATTTACAATTTTTTTAGAGACGTTTAAAATTTCACACAAAAGAAAATTAAATTCGAATGAGTCTAGACATCTTACAAGTGAGCCTTATTTAATTTTGGTCAAGAATTAAACCTTTCTCCGAAAGAGCATAGAGAAAGCAGCTACATACCGACGAAACCTAAAATACGGTAGCTTCGTTAGTTTCCAACATTGCCTTAACGTAATGTCAAATACCTTAACAGAAACTGTCTACTCAGAGACGATTGATGTTTGAGAAAAAAGAAAATTCAACTACACTGCAGAAAAGATGAACAAAGCTGAATTTGCTTTTCTCTAAAATATTAACACACTCTGAGTAAATTGGATTACAGTTTCTGAAGGTACGTCACATCACCTTTAAGATGATGCGAAACATATTTTCAGTGTTTCTCTATCACTTTGTCGTTGGTACCATTACTTCTGTCCCTCTTGCACACGTTTCAGATCGTCTTAAAGCGATATGATAAAACTCCCTCTTCCCTCCTTTTTCTATAAAAAATTTCGTATTTTGTAAATATTTCTGAATATCTTTCTTTACGTTGAGAAACGATTGGCAAGGAAAACTGTAATATTATTTTTTAAGGGTGCCGTGAAAGTTGTTGGACAAATACAAATTAAGCACAATTTCGTTCTTCTGATACGCAGTTGAAGCTAGTTTGCTTTCCATCGGAAACGTCCAGCACTCTTACAAAATAGAATAATAAGAAGGGGGGAATGATTAATATCGCCTTAAGGGGGGAGAGACCCTGCATGGGCGCGAAAAAGACAGAACTAAGAGGCACTTCACGACAGAGTGACATAGAAACAGCTATTATGTGTGTAAGTCTTGAAATTTGGCCTCGTTTTTAAGGCGCCGAGTAGCTGAAAAATTAAGATTTCCTGTTTAAGAAGTGTTTTGTTCTATTGACAAGACAATTTCATTAAAAATCTGTCAATCGAGGACTAAAATATAGAATTTTTCTGTCGTGGCAGATTGAGATTTTTAAACTCTGCCTGTGATTCAGACCAAATCACTCGACGAATTTAACTCTGAGACATCTCAGTTGTATCGCAAAAACATATTTCAGTTCCTGAGATCAGAGCTATCAACTAATTTAAAAAGTGCTTAAATAATTTTGATGTATAGAGTGATGTGCCTCTTAAAGTTATCATTTTTTTCAATGAATTTTTTTACCCTCTTAAACGTTGTAGAATGTCGTTGCAAAGAAATTAAGACATGATAGAGGGCATCTAGCGGTTTCTTCTGAATCACGCGGAGAGCTCTCCAAAACTGGTTTACGATGAAACCAGTTGACCGAATTAGTTCAGCCTTAACAGATTCATTATTCATTCCTCGACTGACAGATCTTTAATAGAATTTATCATATAGCTAAAAACAACATTTTTCACACGTAAAATCTTTATTTTTTAGTTGACATAGCCTCCTTAAGCGTAATCATTAACCGGTAGCTATTTGCATGATATTCATACAAATTTATAATATTGACATGTGCGTGCACATCTCGAACAATAAAAGAACCGTGCCCACCTTTTTGTGCATGTAATATTTATTCATAAATTGCCGTGGTCTCTTTTATAACCAACAGTTAAAAGATTGCAGAGTACCGTATACAAGAATTTCGTGGTTTCTATTGGCATATCTTCGTGCGTGCATGTGGGCATAAACGCGAAACGCACGCCATAGCATAAGACAACTGGTATGTGTGGTTGGTCGTATCGATTCAACGAGGTAGACTAAACCCCCCCCCCCTCCTTTGCCACAAACCCCGTAATTGATGGTATCCATCATACTCCTATTTTATGTCACCGAATACCTTGTTATCCGTAGAAATTTGGAAGTTTTTATCATAATTTCTCACGTTAGACTATAAATTCAAAATTTAATGAACACGTTATGTGTTTATATATATTTATAGTGCACATAAATATATACTATAAATATATAGTTTAACGTGTTAACGAAATTTTGAATTTTTCATCGTAATTTCTCATGTTAGACAATAAATATATAGTCTAACATGCATTGCGTTGGAATTATGGCGGCTGAGGGTAGTTCGATTAGAAACATATTGATATGAGTAACGAATTCCAAAGCTGGTCGACCTTTTCTTACGGCTGAAGAATTCAGCAGTGGGTAGAAGAACTCTCACCAGAGTTGAACACGTAGCTACACGGGCTTTTGTTGCGCTCCAGTTTATAGAAAGAAACGAAGGTGCGCTCTATATATATATATATATATATAGAGAGAGAGAGAGAGAGACCGCCGATGGGAGCGTCTGGGTTCGGCAACGTTTCATCAGGAAAGTAAACCATTAATCCCCGTGCCAAAAAAAAAATAAATAAAAAAACGGTTTTGCGGAGAGTTTCAAGACCGAGAGGTTCGATAGAACCTGAACAATAGAGCCGACGCCCAAGCTAGACGAAACTCGCTCGATCGGTATACCCTCCAAGTTTGCAGACGAATAACGGCCGATGTCATACAGAAAAATCTGTGGATACCAGTTGTAATGCTTGCTCGGATTCTGAAGAACGGTTACTTATACGAGAGTCATTGTTAAATCTTTAGTCATTTATTGTAGGCTAATAAAATGTCATTGGGTTAAGTGTTCAAGCGTAATTAATGGAAAATTACAGCGCAATGAAAAACGAGTCTTGTACAATAATAAAAAGATTTTATCTAGTAGCAGAAACATCGCGATACATGATAGTTACGTTTACGAATAAATATAAAGAAGCAAATTTGCTTGTACTCGAGAGAATTATAATACATTAAGGTATTTGCTTCTGCGACTAACGGTCTCACGGAAAATAAAAATATGAAATTTTTTCTCTGCCGGATTAATGGCTGATTGGTATTATACTTTTCTTGGTATTGCATACGTTATCAGACATTTTTTAGACTCGAAAATCTCTCTGGATGATAAAAGATCGATCAGAAAAAAATCATACTGATCTGGACATGACTAACATGAAAAAGCTGTTCGATTACGAAATAGCTTCGAGCTGTAGTGAAAGAACAAGAACCATTGTTTTATCACGAATGATATCTTATTTGTCGTGTTGAAGATGAAGAACTGATATGACCATACACTATGATATGCAGTGTGCTAAGATGACTACTGGATGAAAAACGTGTCCCTCCAGTGAGCATTGCGTAATCTTGGCTGTAAAAAGACAGGATTCTCAAGTCCGGGCCATTCTCGTTGAACGCCTTCGTCCGCGTTCAGCCAACGAGATCTGACGTCAGACTCTCTTTGTGACACCAGAAGACAGCAGAAAGAAGAGACGACACGGAAGCTGCTTTGTTATGGCTACCGGGAGCTGCACAAGTACCGAGCTTACCCAGATAAATATTTCGTGCATCCCTGTCACCATTTCATTCAGAGAAGAGAGATACGAAATTGAGAAAATACTATTTTTTCATCGAAATTCCTTGTTTGCTAAATTGGTTAGCAGAATCAAAGCGTTTAACATACATTTGATGCTTGTCTCACGATATATTTCGTGTTCTATACGAATCTGTCAATTTGTAACAGAAATATACATTTTCCAGACAACTGTAGATTTCAAGATCTGTTTTATTATTTAACGGTTTAAAATTTTGCATCCGATATAAATTGAATGTCGTCTATCTTAACATTTTTTTCGACAATTTTCAAAACTTGGATCTTTGATCTCATTTCGTAAAAAAAAAAAAAAAAAAAAGACGCAAAAATGATTTGTATTTTTCGTCGAATCGACAGTGAAATAACGTTTTTTAACTAAACCACCGTGAATGATAGATAAAACCATCTACCGCGAAGTTTGCTCGCGTGTCTACCATAGTTTACGTACCTCCATAAATCGAGAATGTTTTTTCTTCGATATCCCTTTCAACGACTCGAGATATCTACGAAAATTGAAAGTTTCAAGCGTCTCAAGCAGATTGATTATCGTAAAAATAGTATTTTTTTAAAATGCTTTCGTTTATATATTTAACTAACGATAGAGTTACAATTTTTTTTTAAACGTTCTTGCACGAAAATATTTCTAAGTGTTCTTCATGAATTTAAATTGACAATAATTTACATAACCAAACAGAAATCTATACGATTTCTTATTATAATTCCCGTTTAACCTGAGCTACGTTTACGATAGACGTTTCGACAATTTTGAATTTCATGGAGCCACGAGTGTGCTTTGATAAAGCGACAAGATTCAAGGTTGAATGATTATTCAGCTTTCGCAATCCTAAGAATTGTGTAGTTGAAATTACAGCAAACACGAAAAGCCTGGCAGGAATAGCTCCGAAATCTGATATTATCGCCTATAGATACAGTCGGCAACTCTCCGACTATTTCATCGAAATGATCTCGTACGTTTCCGTCGGTCCGGAAAACCGAATGAAAGAGAGGAACCATCGCGCATCTCGTCCGTATCGACCGGCCTGAATTTACGAGAGCTGTTTCTATTCCCGACTCTATATATATACACACGATTGGCCACGAATATTAAATGTTGATGATTGCGGGCGTAGTTCATAGTATTCACCATCCCGACCCCTGTGTGGTATAGTACACTCCAGAGTCATTACAACCGCTATAGTGCATTGACGACAGCAAACGACAAATACTACTCGACCGACTGTACACGCTTCTCTTTAGACTTTAGCGACGGTCTACATGCGGATGTAAAATCAAGAATCATATATGTAGTTCTCGATCCGAGCATTACCTTGAAGCACTAGCAATAGCTTCGTATACATCGGTTGTGCCATAGTTTCCACGAATGAAAAGACAAAAAGAGACAATAGAAAAACTTGCATTCTACTTCCTGCATACGGAGCCTATAACCGACTTCCATTTACATGAAAAACGTGTATCCGCGATGTATATCCTACGTTGAAAAATCGGAGACACGCTCCAAGCGAATAATGACATTCGTCGGCGAGAAATATGCAAACTTTCGATATTGAAATTGCAAATATTTCGTTGCTTTTAACAGCGCGGGTTTTGTCAATCGATACGCACAAGCTGGGTTATGAAAAAATGTCTATTATCGCTGTATCGAAACGTGATTGAGTTTTGCTGGCTATGAATTTTATTTCTACCAATGCGATAACGAATCGAGACAAAGGGTCAGGCTATGTACAATCCGTTTATTATGTGAGATATACTTTCGTATTGCTTTTTCCTAGAAAAAAATACCGTTTTCATGAATAAAAATGTTGTTTTCATTTTATTTTGACAGAATTCTTAAAAATGTCTGAAATTTTTAGTAAAGTGGCTTAGAAACAATGTTAAGCGTTTGTGTGCACAAGTGTGCCAAGAGCTTCAAAAGTAAAGGGATTATGTTTCAAAAACGGCTCGATAAATCGTGCTAAAATATTGCACTCAGATAAAAAAAAGAAAAGCTCGCAAATTTGAAATTTGCACATTGCTTCCACGTGATTCTCGCTGATCCGCAGATTCTGCTCTACGGATAATGATTATCTCAACTCTGGCTTCTTCATAGAAGAAGTGGTATTAATATTTTTAATCGAATTAAAAATTTAGTAAAATTGCAAATTTCATACAGCTTAAACTTTCTAATCGATTCTTAACAAATTCAAGACCAAGTATCCTTGTTCCCTACCCAATTTTTATGCCAAGTTTCAGTTTGACTAATGAAAATTTACGAAAGTTGGAGGAAACGTACATTTTTTTCGAAAAATTATAAAAATTCATAGCTCAAATTCTGAACGCCTCGATCGATTTATGCCAAACTCAATACCGAACCTTATCCCGTGGCCTACTCTCGTATAAAGTTTTAACTCGGTAACTAAATATTTACGAAAGTTAGAGAGCGTACCTACATTTTTTTAAAAAATTCAAACAACTATAAAATGAGAAACCGTTGCGACCCGATCCTTGTGCAAAGTTTGAGGATGATCGAGTAACCCGTTCTAGAGATATATTGCAATTTTTCAAGCTCATCGCATACGCACGCGCACGCTGAATTTTTTTCTAAATATGATTTATCGACGTTTTGGAACTTTGTAAGTACTTTGACATGAAAATCTGGAGAAAAATTTGTTTCACGAAAACATATCTTCTTCTATGATGAAGCAGCAATAATTGTTCTTTATTTATCGTGATTCGCGTTACAATTGTTAAGACAGTTCAGAATTTAATAAGATTTTTTATTTATTTGAAAATGTTGGTATCGAACTCGATAATTGAAACAATTTTCAAGCGTTCGGAGTGAAACTGCAATTAAAATTAAAGGTTAAAAAAGTCGTTCAAAAGTTACGATAATTTCTTATTTTGTTTTCTCGTAGAGAATTAAATCATTTGTAACTCTAAAATGGTTTCAAGTATCTGGGTGAAATTTGATGATAATATGGAGCAGTTACTGTCCAATAATGATTGTGAAATCAATTAAAATCGACAAAGTTACGAAATATTTTTTTCTTTACACAAGTGTAGTTACGACTAAGGTTGCGTTGTATTGAATTTGTCTTTGAGTAACAATGGATATCAAGCGTTATGCTATATTAAATCACGCCAGCAAAGTCAATAAACTTGGACAATCGTTAACTCATTATTTTTTATAATTCTTCAAGTTTCTTGAAACTTCCTGAAACTTACCGAAGCTTCTCTTATGAGAACGCCAAATCTTTTACAAATTTCAAGCAGCAAAAAAGCTAGTGAAATCAGCGTTTTAACAAGTTTGCAAAGTAACATCTTGACAATTGCTTACTCATTTTCCATATTTCACAAAGCGTCCTCAATGCGGAAGTAAAAATTGATCAACGTACATTCTCATGTGTGTTGGCTTTGCGAAAATTGGAAAACAATGAGGAAGCAATGTGCAATGTTCTACTTTGCAACCTTTTTTTCATCTAGAGAGTGTTTCACATAAAAAAAACCGTACAGATAGCACTGTTATTTGTTTTTTAACAAAATTGTTATTTTAGATAAATTTTCAGAAGGCTCGTTTTGTTTTTATCTCTCGTTTTGAAATAAAATAGACTTTCACATTTTGCTCGGACAAAGCGCTTCCATCTCAGATAAAATACCCCATGTGTACAGTATAGAAATAAATATTAGATTACGAAGAGATCCCGTATGGTTCACGACATAGCATCACTAATATACTTCTCCGTATTTTCTCCGTTATAGAAGAAACGATCCGCGGTCAGTCCTCGCTATTATATAAAATATAGAAGATATATATAATATTCCATAGGCCACCGTGGAAGCAGCAAGCGAGGAATGTGAATACCGCCATTTTCATTCGCCCGCGAGGCTTTCACGCAGAACAATGGTACGGGCTTCACCCGATAACGTAATGAGCATCTAAAAAGCGAGAGTTTCACTTTAATACGCGCTATAGAATTAACGTTGGATTTTATACACGGCAAATTGCGCCCGTGAGTCTCTCACTTACATCCGGTCTGAAAAAAAAAATAAAATAAAGAAGTTAACTGCATTAATTTTTTTAACAAAGAATGCACGATCATCGATATGAAATTTTCGACGATATCGATATAATTTCTACTGCAAGTACGAGTAGTCGAGTACGTACGAATACGGTACAAGGATCATTGGAAACTCGATTGTACCGATCACGGTGACGCAGACAGCGCCGCGCCTATGAAATTCGCATGCGCTCTAGCTAAATACCAAACCACAAGATCTCTCGGCTAGATCGACGAGTCGGACTATCGGCCAGGCCTTGAAGCACCCGGATTTTTCTGGGTCAACGAAAATACGCCGCTCGCCCGTTCGGCCCTCAATATCGTGATGTTGGCAGTTTTTTTTATCATTCACGATTTTCGGATAAAATAGCTCGACCTATTCTTAAGAGGATTGTAACATTCAATAAAAGTCAATAATAATAATAATAATAATAATAATAATAATAATAACATCAAGAAATTCACATCTGCCAGCGTAGAGCTCGGTAATATTTAGTGAATCCACGACGTTGGCGTAGAAGCCTCGAATACGGAGTAAATTCGTTGCTGATACGAGAATCAGAAATCCAATTGGCCACGTGTATAGAACGAAGCTAGCGCCGAGCTTCACAGAAATTCGATTGCAGGGGATCGACGACCCATCTGTCTCGGGAAATCCGCGACTCATGACGAAGCAAACGACATTATGAATCGAGACATCGACATATGGGTGAGTTCGCATTGTACCTGTATAGAAGTGCACCGGTCTCTGTAGAAAAGTATAGATCGACTTAAGAAAAGAAAGAAGAAAAATAATAACAATTACGAGGTTCTTAACCCGCAGCTTCAAGTATTAAATGCGTACTCGAGCACGTAGGTTAACGGTGTGATACGACCATCGCTGCGGGTGACAAACGGGAAGCCACCAAAGCGTCGCTATCTGTTTACGGTATCGTTGTATTACTCACGAATGCCTACAGCTATTCATCGAGACGTGTATATTTCTACATTGGCTTCGTTACTGCCTATCAGCTTAGTCAGAAATCAAGGATCCCCAAATATTATGAGTAGATTCGTTTCATACGAAATCGCTTAAATGCATTTAAGGGAAAAGAAAAAAAAATCAAAGCGTCGTTATGCTGAGTCTCCGTTACGAGTCTCGTCGGACTTTGAATCATGTTCCGACGGCGAGAGCGCACCCCACCGAAGAACCGTCGTTCGAACATAGGTATCGGCTCCGTTTTTCTTCGACTCGATAGGTTTTATCGCGTGCAGGTTGACGGTCGAGCTCGGCGTTTCCTGATATAATATGAGGTACTTAAAGCACAGCTGTATACACCGAGCTCTTTCGTCTTATTCAATGATTATTTTGTAATTATTAACCACAATCTCGAATTTTAAATCTTTGATATCATTTGCGCAAAACTATTTTATTTCGATTTATACTAAATTAATATATTTTTAGTTCTTAACTACAGTAACTTTCTGTTTTATTGCTCTACAAATATATCTAAAAAATATAAAAAGTAAAACAGATATCTATGTAATAAAATACTGTAATACCATCGGTATTTTCTATATGGCTGATTTTTTTCTTCTATTTGATTAATATCAATCTACGTACAGACATTTGTATCGGTCACATATATTTTTCATGATTCAATATTTATGGAGATCAGTTATTGGACTAGTTGGCACTTTTTTCTGTATGAAAGAATTATCAAAAAGCCCAATGTACGCGTGAATCTCAAAGCAGTAGACTCGAGACTCGAGTGAACTGGCACGTTATCTATATTTACAGCTGGAAAAATATTGTTTTCGCTTTAAACGTCCAGACTTGCTGAATATATTCATAGTTTATACTGTTAAGCAGATACAGTTTTATCATTAACGTTGTTAGATAGGTTTAAGAAATCGGTAAACCCGCATGAAAAAAAAAGAAGTATATGCGAAATTATATTTTCACGTAAATCAAATATATTTTTCATGAAAAATTGTATACATTCTTATATATTTTCACATATATCTCACGTACATATTCTGAATAATATTAGAGATATACATTTGCATATATTTCATGACGTATGTCAAAAAAAGTGTGTAAATTTGAATTTTTCACATTCCTTCCTCGTGATTCTCACCAACCCACAGATTCTCCTCTACGGGGAATGGATATCTCAATTCTGGCTTCCTCATAGACGAAGCAGTATTAAAATTTTCAATAGAATTGAAAATTTGGTAAAATTGCAAGTTTCATATAATTTTTCACGAAAAATGACATTTTTTTTAACCCCTTTCATTACTTTCACGAGTCTGACTCGTGATGAAAATTTTAGGCCAAACTTGAATATCACGAGTCAGGCTCGTTGTTTAATTTCATGTCAACCATGAATATCACGAGTCAGGCTCGTTGTTTAATTTCATGTCAACCATGAATATCACGAGTATGGCTCGTAATTGATATTTCGGTCCAAACATGAATATCACGAGCCGTACTCGTGGTCTTAATCTCGGGCTAAACAAGAACGTCTGAAGTTAAGCACGGCTTGTTCCGAATGTCAGCGTAATGCAAGGGGTTAAATACATTTTTCGAACATACTTTATTTTTATGGGGTGTAACTGAGGCCCTCAAGTTTTTTTTTCTATATGAAAGAATGTCAAAAGATTCAAAGGACGCCTGTATCTCAAAGCAGAGCACACTCGAGACTCGAGTGAACTTGACTCGTTATCTATATTTGCAGCTGGAAAAATATTTTTCTCGCGAGAAACGTTCAGACTCGTTATACATTCATAGTTCACTTTATTAAGTGGATCTAGTTTTAAAACTAAGCTAATAAAAATACGTTTACGAAGTCACTAACTAGATTTAAGAAGCTCAAGACCCTCAAATTGATTTTCCCTGTTATGAAAAAAACGATGAAATCTTCTTAGACTGTGAATACGTTGAACCAATATACTCGACAGGTAAAAGACAAAGAGAAATCCAAGTCACTCACGGTCATTGGAGTAGGATATGGAAGAATAAAAAGATTCGTGTGAAGCTCCGATGAGTACACGATAACGTTTAGACCAACTGGAAATTGCATTAAACTTGGTTCGTTTGAGAGACAAAGTCATTCCGTGTGTCGGATAACTCGTGTAAGGCACAGAATGAGACGCTATGTGCAATATAGCTTGTGAATATTGCAAAGACACCGTGGATAAGATGCAACGAAGAGGATCTCAGGTAAAGGGCCGACATCCGGCGATGACACTCGATACGTTAAGACAAAGAGTCCCGGCGGCCAATGTAAAAGGTCTCTCTCTCTCTCTCTCCACGCTTTTGTCTCTTCACTCTTGCGATGATCAATCGAGTAGACTAACGAAAAAGCGTGAGTATACAGTGCGATGAGATTGTGGAGTAGTCGTAAATAATCAGTATGCAACTTCTTCGTTTTGTTCTTGTATTTGTCCCTTTGCTTATTCGTGGTTGAGCGGAAGCGACAAAGTCATGCAGTCAGTCGATGCTATACTGGACGTGTTTCGTACACTCGGTACTCAAACCACTCGAGGGGGAGTAGAGAAAAGATGCGAGTAAAAGACTCACATCCGGCTATGACATTCGCGAGACAGTCGCACAATCTCTGCAGAAAAAAATGGCCTTTAATGGGGCTTTTAAAAAAATATTCGCACTTTTTACTTGAAAATTTGTACTTTTTATGCTTCTCATGAAGTGAGCTGCAAATAAAAAGCAATGATTTCCTGAAAAATAGGGCAGCGATTCGAATGAAAGAATAAAAAAGAGGGTCAGGTTCAACGCGCTTCACCCTGAGTAAAAATTCTTCGCGTACTTACACCTGTTAACTTTTTCATAAAATTATAAAAATAACAAACGATGTATAAATCGTTAAAAAAATGTTTTAAAAACATAGAAACATAAAACGTTTAAGAGCCTCTGCCTCACGACAAATAGATTTTGCAAACCGAATTGAATAGGAGAGAAAATAATATAAAAACAACGTTACCGGGAAGTTTCGTAAACGTTGATAGCCGAGTGCGAAAGTGTTATGCGCGGCGAAGCTTGCCGTCGGCAAATCGCTGAATAAAAATGTTCCCTTTCGCAATGTCGCTCAAGCTTTGACAAAAGTCATCGAGTTGTTGAGAGAAAAATTGTACTTTTTAGGGCATTGACAAGATTACCAAGTCACCGAGGGTTGCTCGAAAGTGAAAACAGCGTGCTAAGTAGAACGGTGCTCTAAACGATGTTGACGATCACTTTGTTGAACTTGAGAAAAACTTCCTCAATACAATCTTCGATGTCTAGAGAAAATTGTACGTGTCACGAATGCCCGAGGTCTCTGTTTTTCAACGTATGTCTTTCATAACAAAGTAGCAACCTGTTATTTCAATAAACTCGTCACACGCACCCCTACGTACCGATCACGAACTTATATGAAAAATTCTTCGGCGCACTCACGCGGTCTGCAGACGACTCTCGGTCACCAGGACAACTTTCGTCGATCTTTCCAACGTCGAGGATGAGACAAGGATTGTTAGAATGTGAGAGAATCAATAAATACACGAGCAAGACAACGCAAAGTAACAATAAACAGTTTGCTGTTGTTTTTTTTTCTTTTTGGGTAATTTTTAGTTAGCACGCGAGACGGTCCGAGCGCGAGAGTCTTACCTCTTGGTGGCATCGAGCAGAGCACCTTGAAAGGACTTGGCTCCGTGTGCGAAGACGACGACGATGATGTCGGGCAGGCAGGACTCGAGGACGGTGACGGTGATCTTTTCGCCCCTCGTGATATTAGCCAGGGCGGACGGTACCTCCGTATCCGCCATATTGGTTCGTTAGAATTATTGCTTCTCTCGACTACTATGTGCGGTGGTCCGTCTGGATGACGTGGGAGCGGCTGCGGCCGTCGAGGCGCGGGGCGCAGGGCAAACGGGCCTCCGTCGTTGCCGCACGCACAGCTGGCACTGTCTCGCTAACAGCGCAAGCGTCGAACTTCCGACACCTCAGGTAAGTATCTCGATACGGAGGAACCCTTTGCTTTATCTTTAACAACCACGAGGAACGCTAAATATATTATACTTGTGACGAAAAATTGCCATTTGTTGTTTTTTTTTTTTTTTTTTTAATTCACTGACATTCTTTGTGTCTCTTTACGGGTTTTCCAATAAATTCTTCACCGTTGTCGAATTATATAATGTCAATGTTGACCAATTCAAGATTTGATTTGTAGCAGAATACTTTCAAGCATACGTTATATTATTCACGATAATATTATAGCGGTTGTCTCTTAAATAAATAAAGAAAATAACAGAAGATACACTCGGGAAGACTTTGTTAAAATTTTAGATCAAATTACTCTTTAGTTCATTTTTTTTTATTTAAAAGGCAAATTGCGACACGCGTCTTACTCGTGCGCTTTCGAAATCTCGATGTACAGTCCTCTCTCTTGCTCACTGCCATCTTTAGACCGAGCTGATCTATTCCCTCTACGAGGAAGCGATCAAATGATTTGCATAAATATCGTGTTGAAACTATCACGCGGTAACAAATGTTCAACGAATCTCGTTTAGCCAATAAATAGGAATTGCTTATTCGTAAAAAATCGTTCCGAGCCCTTACCGAAAGGTTGTTTTTTAAATAAAATAATATTTCGATCTCCCCACTCCTTCGATCAGATATCTCGCTCTCTTTCCTCTTCCTAGTGCTTCTATCCTTCCCGCACTAACCTTTTATATCTCGTAACGAAAAAACCGGTACGCCTTTCAAAAATGTTGTAACCTTCTGTAGATAATATACATTGGAATTGGGGCCCTTTACAGCTGGTTCTTTTCTATGTTTTATTTTATTTTTTATCAATTATGGTTCATTTTTATTGAAATACGATTCATTTTTCCGGGTTTATTTGTTGTAGTCACGGTGCTGCGCAACTTGGACGATGGTGGGGAATGAAGCAACTGAATTGGCGCTTACGGGGGTTGCACACCAGGGGTTGGCTCCGCACTTGGTGCGGAACTGACCTGACGCAACAGATGAACACTGTCCGTTATTGTACTCTAATGTTGTAATACATTGCATCGTCATAAATTAATATTTTTCTTAATGATTTATTAATTATTTTATCAATTTCAGTGACCTCAAGCCCAAATTATTGCATTCGATATCTCAATAACGCGCGTTATATACCACAGTAAATACAAAACGATTGAAAAAAAAATCACCAACAATATTTGACAATATCTCACCGTAAGAATAATTATAAATTTACACGCTTACGAGTTACGAGAAACATTATTTATCGTTATTACAATGCACTTTTCAATGATAAGTTAACGCGAACGATTCGTCGAATAGTTTTGAATTAGCTTTGATTTATTTACTCGTGCCTTATGAAGCCTTCGATTCGCTTATCTCGTTGGGACGCCTCTACAGTATAATCTTCGAGATTCTTTTTGCCATGCGTAAGAGTCTACTGTACTCTTCAAAATGTATTCTCCAACCTTTTGTAAATTATTTTTGAGAGCTAAATCATCGACATATTTCCACTTTCTTTCAGATTTACACAAACAAACGAAAAACTTTCGTCATAATAATTTTTTATAAATAATCAGACAGCGATGTATAAGTTAACGATAAAAAATTAAGTTTATAAATAATTTTTTATTCTACTGTAGACTAAAATATTCTCTGCCACGATAAACGAATGATATCTCCAAAGTCAGTCTCGGTGAAATAGCAAAAAGTCACTGAAGCCTTGAACTGGAACGATCCTGAAATGTAATTGGCAATCCCCCATCGTTAATCGACAAACTTTCCAAAGAAGAAATATTACAAAATGTCTAATGCCCCAAATATTTAAATATTTTCGGTGAATTTTATTTTGTAAATGATTTTAAAAAATGAAATACATGGAAGCAAAAGAAATTTAACAACATTATTGTCACAAGCATATATGCCTGATGGTAAAGATATTAGTCGGCTGAACAATGATAGCGCTTACCGATAATACTAGAGAATCCGCAATAACAACAACAATGATAAAAGAAGTGTCCGTAGCGTGATCCGTATCAGTAGCGTAAGTTGAAATCGTAGGCCACGAGGCATTAAAATAATGGCACCGACGAGTTTCGGAGCGGTGTTTGTCGCGTGTGCGCTCTGTCGGCGGCAGCAGCAGCAGCAGCAGAAGCAGAGCCCCGGAGAAGTCTCGCAGATCGTACACGGGTAAGCGTTTTTCGTCTACAACGTTGTAAATAATATCTTTATTCTTTACATAATCCATTGCACAACGAATCGATGGCTATGATGGAGGGATGATCTAAAAAAAAAATCAATTGGACCTGACGTTGAAGTTTATGCCTATTTGTCTCATTCCAAGTAAGTAAAATTCGGACAATCAAGCGCAGGCCGAACTAAGGAAGGGAAGGCACACAGCCGGTTCCTGTGGCGCGAACTAGGTCGCTACACGGGCCAAACGCTACGTGCACGGTCGATACCTGCTGCTCGAGACGAGAATAAAATACAAATTGCTTTGCTTTAATCTCTATTTATCTGAATATTTTATTTGTCACTCGAAAGAGATAGATTGATACTCGAATGATTTAATCAGTGTGACCCCAGGGACCTGTACAACTATTAAATGTCTTAAGAATAATCGTAATCACGTATCGCATCCTTACAGCGCTGTCGAAGCGATACCCGAGAACATCGTTGCGATTTCAGACGCCGGGGTACATTTTCTTTTCTTATCAGCTGAATACATTACGTGCTTGATACGTGCTTGGTACGTGCAGTTACAGTACAATGCAGGCGAGAGTCATTGAAAGAAGGAAGCTTTAGTCTTTAAACATAAAGAAAGAACATAAATTAGAAAATTTATGTCAATTCAACGTCGATAAGAGATTTAAGATATTCGTGCGTTGATATCGACGTTCTCAGACGCTAAAACAAATAAAGGGTTTATGTGTTGACTGTTGTCTAGCTTAGTTACCGGGAGCTTAATACAATAAATAATAACGAAGCTGGTACCGAGCATCGGGATGGCCAACGAGAGGATCGACTTGTCAAAACCACTCTGGGATCAGAGCACCTTTGTCGGACGATGGAAACACTTCGCTTGGGTTACCGATCCCAGATCTTGCGTAGTTTCCGAGGAGGAACTACTCGCTGCAAAAAAATTGGTCGAAAATTATAGGTGAGATACAAAATGACGATACCAAATTTTCATTTTACATTTTATACTAAAATATAATAATTTACAGTTTGATCGTGGATGCAATAATATTTTATTGAGAATTGGATTGGTTTGCTCGATGCATCAGAGACACCACAAGATATATGTTTCGAGGCACAATATGTAATTTCACGCTATTTTCTTTTTTAATTTTTTTAAATAATAAACCGTGAGATTTATAGTTCCATCGAGGACGCAATAAGATTGCGTTTGAGCGGTCGCGCCTCGGGTGTCGAGAGACATTAGTTGCATAGCTGTACACTATTGAGAAAGAATTTAGCGAGCGCTCAGCTCTACACAAACGCAAGGAGAGCAAGAAGCATCAACGACGTAGAAGGTGATGCATCTAATCTTGACTCTGCGTTTCTCTATTGTTCCGAGTCGCTTGCTATCTCCGTTTCGAGGGATTTTTTTTGCAGGCCTTCGCTATTATTCGAGATAAGAACGTGGTATTGTAAATTAACACAGACTCTGTGCTCACAAATGGGCAACTTGTACTGACGTAACGTGTCTCGTAATAAATTTAGCAAAAATACAAGCGCCTGATGCCGTGTGAGAAATTCGACTGGGGGGGAAAGTAGGTTTCTCGGTCAAGGTATCAAATAAATAAATAAATAAATAACTAAATAAAAAATGATCGTCCGAGATAACGCTGCTTTATCGGGATGCATCCTACGTTGCGTTGCACTCTCCGTCCGCACTTTTTTGTATTCGTTTATGGTTAACATTGTAACGATGAAAAAAAAAATACTAGTTCTGGTTCTCCGAGATTCACGCAACTTCCGTTTCATTGACCTTGCCGATGACTCGTCATGACTGTCTCGTGTTGCAGGCTTGGTAAAGAGCCAGCAGGAACGACCTGGGAGCAACGAAAACGCGCCAAGAATCTGTACGAGTCTGCTTTTCATCCGGACACCGGAGAGCTGCAGAATGTCTTTGGAAGAATGTCGTTTCAAGTACCCGGTGGTATGGCAATTACCGGTGCTATGCTACAATTTTACAGGTAATTTAACGATCCATCGTTTAACCAAACGTATTTAATCATTCGTAATCGTCAGCGCAGATTTTTCCATTACTAATTCTTCAGGACAACAACAGCTGTCGTTTTTTGGCAATGGGTCAATCAGTCTTTCAATGCACTTGTGAATTATACGAATAGAAATGCCAACAGCCCGGTTAATACCACGCAACTCGGCACGGCATATGCAAGCGCAACGACTGCTGCCATGCTCACTGCGATTGGATGCAAGAGTTTTTGGCAGAAACGGGCTAATCCTCTGATGGCTGTAAGTTCATATTTACATAGATTTATGATACTCTGACAACTATATGAAAACTATTTTAAACGTTTAGAGGTACGTGCCTTTCGCTGCTGTGGCTGCGGCTAATTGTGTCAATATACCTCTTATGCGAAAAAACGAGATCGAGCAAGGCATCGATGTTATTGATGAAAATGGCAATAAACTCACGAAATCGAAGGTAATCAACAGGGTTAATTGTATATGATTAGCAGTAAAGAATTACATCTATAAGGCGTTGCGAAAGGCTGTTAATGGTAAGAATTCTCAAGATAGTGTTTTGAAATTTGAGCAATTAATTGTAGAAATTACGTTAATGATTCGTTCCGATACAATTATATTGCTTCATCCAACAAATCGTTTTTAATGAGTCAACCGATATCATCGACAGTTTAATTGATGAGCGTATTCTTTTTTTTTTTTTAGGTCGCCGCAGTTAAGGGCATCAGCCAAGTTGTCGTATCGCGAATCGTCATGTGTGCACCTGGAATGCGTAAGTTGTAGTACTAGTTATATGTCACGCTACTTTGTAATTACTGGATTCTGGTTGAGCAGCGATATCGTCGCGTGACCGACTTAAACGTTTTCTTCCTTTTGTCGAAATCAGTGATTCTTCCCCCTATCATGGAGAGACTCGAGAGGTATCGCTGGATGCAAAGGATTACTATCCTTCATGGCCCGATTCAAGTTGTACTGGTCGGTTGCTTGTAAGTAACGTAATTTTAATTGCTTAAGATATTTCTGTCTTATCGAAAAATTGTCAATAAAATAATATTATTTCAGTCTTTCTTTCATGGTGCCAACGGCATGCGCGTTGTTTCCACAAAATTGGTAAGCGAATGAGCGTTATGGGAATTAAAAAAATTAAGTTATTAATTTGTAGTATTTTACAGCTCAATTTCGTCAAGCACTCTGCAGCGTTGGGAGCCGGAAAATTATGAGATACTCGTGAAAAACAGTCCTAAAGGCGTAGTACCGGAGTATCTTTACTTCAACAAGGGCTTGTAAGATAGTCGCCTCAACGATAGTGTTGTTAAAAGTTCCGAAAAAATGGACGAGATCTGCATTTCGCGGAAGCGACTCGTATATTTCGACCACGAGATGAAGAGGAAATATGACAAAACGCGACCTTAGCACAGATAAAATGTAACTGTTAGAGAGAAACACGTTTGCATTTATAGCGTTCGAGAATAATGTGCTGTGACGTTAATTTATTGTATTAACTAAATTAATTCTGAACGGAGGGATACTTTATTATATGACAATATCAAAGGGTTGTACGTAGGACAATGAGGCTTTCTTCGTTTCCTATTAAGACTGCATAGCAATAATTTTTCATAACTCAAGGCTCATTGCATTCGCAAACATCGTTAATAATAACTCGATGCATTGTGTACATTTGTTTCGATATTATCGATCTATAGAGTGTGATTTGCCACAAACGAGGTCCTCAAACTTTTACGAAGTCTTATATTTTAAGGATACTGCCGTATATATTTTAGTAATGTATTTAAAAAATAAAAAAAATACAAAAATGTGTCCTATAATATAATAATGGTTTTTACTTAATAAATTCATCTTAAATATTTGGCCTTGATTGACTAGGCGGAGTTGGTTGAGGAACGTAGCCGATTCTCTCTTGAATATCGCTCTGAAGAATCTTTCCACCCCACGAGGGAGGGTTGAAGCCCGGTTTTTCAGCTGCTTTCTTAGCGTCTCTTTCCTTTCTTATAACTTCGTATTCCTGGAGATCGTCGAGTCTCAACTCTATCCTGGTCAAACTGCGTCTTATCATATTTCTGTAAAATTAATAATAAAGATTGATGATTTCTCAATGGTAGATGGAAATTTCTCAAGAAAACCCCACGTGAATCCGCTCCTGAACGACGATTCAACATGGTGGCCTCCAACCGTATATACGATATGCACATAATATTTAACGAATTATTGGTTTAGCAATAAAAAGGGTTGCAGTTGGCGTACTTTTCATAGATTAAATAATTGCTATCAATGATAAGATATTGGGAAAGGAGAAAAAAGTCAAAGCGAAATCAATAATACGGGAAAAAACGTGGGTCCAACGCGGTATTTAGTCGCTGTAAACACGCATCCGATCGTACGCTTATATTTTCATTCAATTTGACGTTAGAGCGATCACTCACCTCCAATTAATTGTATATATTAGAATAACAAGATATCCGCCAAGGACACAACGACACGAAAGGATGCTTTACTTGGAAGATTATGTCGAAAGTACGTAAAAACTGTCGGGAGCATTAACCAAGGAGCTCATGCACATCCCTTCGGGGATACTACTAACCTTATCGAATTTAATATCCGACACGAGCTCACGAAATTTCAATAAAAATTACGCTCGGTCGATCAATCGCACTGTCGTTCGTTTATCATTGGGAATTACTTTTTTTTAAATTCTCATTCAAATCATACCTTGGAATGCATGTCAATGATTTACAGGTTGACGAAATGTCAATTTTTAGGTTAAATTAATGTTTTTCATTTGACTGGTGTATGAATTTTTATAGCCAATATGTTGATACTTTTGACTTTTAACCATTGTTGTATTTAGCTTTAGTGATTGAGCTACAGCGGACAGTCTTCCGGACAGTCTCAACTTCTTTATTCCTTCATAGCAGACATTGACAAGTAGATTGTTGTGGTTTTTAATTATGCCGACATTCATTTTTATATTTTTTTTCAGTGATCGAGCATCTCCCACAAGAGTTGAGGGACCGTTTCACCGAAATGAGAGAAATGGACTTGGGCGTACAGAGTAGGACTGACTTATTATTAATTCGCCGATCGTACGACTAAACGAAATGGGCGTTATGTTTTTTTTTCTTTTTTTTTTCTTAGATTCGATGGACAGTTTGGAGAAAAAAGTAAAAACCTTCTTCTCCAATGCCAAGAAAATGAAACCTAGCGATAAGGAGGCAGAGTATGAAACAATAAGAAAAGAGTATTACAAAACGTTGGAGGATGCGGATGAAAAAGTACATCTGGCCAATCAGATGTACGATCTAGTCGATAGGTATTTGAGAAGATTGGATCAGGAATTACACAAATTCAAGATGGAACTCGAGGCGGACAACAAGGGAATAACAGAAATTTTAGAAAAACGATCTTTGGAACTCGATCAACCGCCTACGAACAGTAGTCAGAAGGAGAATCGTTATAGTTTTACGTCCAGCAGGTCTCGGGACAATCACAGTCACTGTAAGATTTTTGCAAATTCCATTCACTTAAATGGCAAATTACGTATGTGGCATAATACAAATTACTATCATCACTGTGTAACTATGAATAATCCTTCAAACGCTTATTAATCGTTTCATTTCTTTTCCAAATGATTTAGAATATTTTGAAATAAGTTTTGTTTTAGAATTGTCTTTAAATTTTTGAAAAAAAAATTATTTTAGTTTAACTCGTTAGGAATTTAAATTGGTTTTTTTGGTTAAGTAATATTCATCATTGGTTAAATTTATACCAATAAATCCTAAAGAAACATTTATTTTTTAGTTTATACAAAGAATTCAAAGATTTTCAAAAGTCGCAACAT
Source organism: Cylloceria caligata (assembly GCA_963942595.1). Taxonomy (NCBI): domain Eukaryota; kingdom Metazoa; phylum Arthropoda; class Insecta; order Hymenoptera; family Ichneumonidae; genus Cylloceria; species Cylloceria caligata. Next base: position 11,223,329 of record OZ012710.1, on the reverse strand, counting down.
CACTGGTTTCTTAATATTTTCTTATCCTTGTTCATAAGTATTTTGTGACTGCAACTGTGAATTTTTTCACCAAGGTTATAGTTTGCTTTTATTAAATCTGCTCAAGATATAAATAACAAAATTTGTATTAAAAAAAAAAAATGATTGCAGCACGAGGGGAAAAGCGAAGAGATTCGAATGCTTCCTCAGCGTCGGTGGAAAAGCGATTAGCTATAGAAAAGGTACCCTCGAATCTTCCAGAGTCTCGACCAGCTTCGGCTAATTCGGGGCCGATAATAGCGCCGACGAGTCTACCGCCGACACCGACCGCGATTGCGAATTCCGTTGGTTCGGTGAGTTACAATCTCGGTCACATTGGAGCAGGTGGTAATGCGATTGCAGCCGCTGCCTCGCAAGCTATAGCGGCCACGCAGCAGATGCAGCAAGGTAGACGCACAGCGTCCCTCAAAGCGAGCTACGAGGCTATTAATACCGTTGGTGTTCACGCAACCGAATTCAGTCGCGAATTGGCCGGTGCCGCCCAAACCGCAATCGCAGCGATTCAAGAAACTACGAAGAAACATAAGAAGTGAGCATTCCGAAGCAATTCACCATCATTAATTTATATTTTTTATGACAATCGATTAAACTCGGATTTTTTACAGGAAACAACTCACGACTGCCGTCCCAAGCTCGAGTGTCGTAAGTACTGCGGTACAACAACCGGTTTCGCCACCGGTTGCGGCAGCTGCTGCGGCAGTCACGGATCCCGACAATCCCGATTGGACCTACGATCCTAATGAACCAAGATATTGCATATGCAATCAAGTATCCTATGGTGATATGGTTGCATGCGATAATTCAGATGTAAGTATAATTTCTCTGGGAGAATGTGAATTTCATGATAATGTTTAGAAGCGAACCTTCCTTTATCCGTTCAATGTTTTCCACAGTGTCCATTCGAGTGGTTCCACTATCCCTGCGTGGGAATCACCGCGCCACCGAAAGGCAAATGGTATTGTCCCCAATGTACATCTTCTATGAAGAGACGCGGGGGACGAAAAAACTAATTAGGTCATCGATGAGTTGAAAAACGTAATTAATACGAGGAAGCAGCATCGCTACCACCTCCTACGGATCGACTGTCTATCGAGTATCAATTTATTTAAGGCGCCGTAAACTCTAATTTTATATAGATTTTTAATTGTGTTATATATAAAGTTTAAGCCGGTGCGACCTCGACGTTCTTTTGTTACGTCGAGAATTCGCGTACGCGCAGTTTCGAATTCATATCGAAACGCGTGATTCGGGGGGGGGGGGGCGGTTTAAGATTTTTCGACCAAATATTCGATTTGTCGTGAATTTTTTAAAACCACGTTTTAGATGGAGCAGCGACATAGCAAGATTGTGGGCAAAGGGATTATTGCCCGTTGCCCGTAATAATATTAAAACCCGAGTTTCAGACTCGTGGGGTCGGGGTGGGGACGCGATTTGTCTTTGCTGATGCTCCGATGTCCCAAGTTTTAGCTAGTTTCTATGGTTTACTTTGGCACGGAACTGAGTAATTAAATGATTACGACAATCGCGACCGACTAATTGTTGAATAAACATTTACTCTCGTTTTTTCTATCTCTCGCGAATATCGTCCTCTCGGTAAGAGATTAATGGCATCGTCTTAATGAAATATGTGTTTTTTTTTTCTTCATCGTTCGTCATTACTTCGGACGCACTTAGATAATCCTCTCGGAGAACGAACGATTCGAGTAATGAATCAACGTTTCGAGTGTCGCAAGCTTTCTCAATCGAATGAATAAATGAAAGCATACGCGGAATGCGATACTAATCGAAAGTCGAAGAAATGTAATCACGTCAATGTATAATAAAGCAAACGATGTCGAGGCACTCAAACTTTTTTTTTTTCTATTTTGAACCTCTTAGCTGTTTATCCTAGAAGTTTTGAGAAATAACCACGACAGTTGAGTTATTCTCATTATTTTCTCTTTAATTGCACGAACCAACGATAGATACAATGACTTCGTGCTTGTGCAAGCCGTTTATACGTCGAAACACCGACATTCAATCCGATCCGTACAAGTCCTCGTACAATCGTTCCTATTTCTACGAGAACGTAATTGATCATCCCTTGATTCATGCTCGGATTAATCGAAAAATCAACGGTTTTGACGTAGCAGATTCAGTGGCGTTGAAGACACTCGAATCTGTTAGTAGAAGCACCTTCGTACCCAAGTATTGGGAGAACTGTGATTCCACCGATTTTTCTCGAAGATCCTCGACGGTATCGAAACTCACACTTAAAAGTTTGCACGAAAAGTACATCGCTGATCCTCCAAGACCACTTAAATGGAGCTCAACGACTACTGGTATTTTTCTCAACAGTCTCACAGTTCTTAACAACAAAATTTGAGTTTTTCATGTCAGGTTATTCGAAATCGTCTAAAACGTCAAGAAAAGTGATTTAGAACAAAATGTTTGTCTAAGATTTATGTATCGGCACTCTAGCTGTAACAATTTTTAAGATATCAGCCTCAAGTTTGTTTCGCAATTGGATTAACATTCAACAAAATTTAGGATTGAATTTAGCGTGAATCGATAAAGGAGTTAAAATTTTATCGCATTTTGAATTTATTGATAAATGTCTGTTGGCGCATATTTCGAGATAATTCATTTGAATATTGTAAATTAATTAAAATTGAAAAATGTTTATAAAAATTACAATCAAGACAATTAAAGTCACAAATATATATATATTTTTTTTTTATATTGAAAGAACAAAATAGTTGCGTTGAGCAAAAAATATTTTTTAAGAATATATATTAGTTTTTTACGAATTTTAGTCAGATAAGTTAGTATCTGTAAACAAGCCATCACAGAGTAGAACTTTGCACGTTGTTTTGTCATTATTTTCTACTTTTGACAAAGCTTTCTGTATGAGAAAACCAAAATCGAACAACATACTTTCTCATAGTAAAAAGTTAAAAATAATAAGGAAGCAATATGCAACTACTTTACAGGCTTTTTCGTTGTTATTAACATGACTCAGTACCATTTCTAACAAGGATCAAGCTACGTTCTACTGGAAAAATTGAAAGAACCTAAAGCCTGGTCACGTGCAAGTCCTATAGAAAAATTCACTTGCACGGTATCTTCTCCCTGCAGAGAAGGATTGCCGACGTTTTTGCCGAATGAATCGGGTTACATCAAATACGTGGATCCTTACGTTAGCACTTCGCAGTTGACGCACTGCAATTTTAGTGAGGATCAACAAAACGGCGTGGCTAGGAAAAATATTATAACTTTCTACGACACGATTGGTTTACCAAAAAATCGAGGCTTCGGAGTGAAGAAATTGGAACCATTCGGCTCGTATTTTCATCGGAACGAAGTCGCGCCGTATCGTGTCCAGGTTAAATCTGTGCCAAGAGTTCCTTTTTCTGGAAATACAAGTACTTACGAGGATAGTTATAGTTTTGTTCCGACAAATTTGATGAATCAAGAACAAGATACCAGCTTTCCACTTATTTATAAACCTATGGACGCTACGTCTTACTGTACCGAGCAATGTCATGTGGGTACCGGATGGCCGGTTCGAGGATCCGTGAATATTGGTACCAATCGAGGAACCTATTGAAACACTCTATTTCTTCTTTGTGCAAAATAGAAGCTCATTAAGAAATAAATTTTAAATATCGTATCATTTCTATCTCATTTCACTTGTCGTCTTATCGACAACGATCGAATAGCTGTCACGTGTAAAAAAACTTATAAGTCGTTAAGAGGGTTTTCTATTATCTCGTTGTGTTCTCGAATTCTTTAAATCTTTTTCAGTATATTTATTTATCTTAATGTCTTCGCTGAATAACAAAATAACACTCACAGTTGTCAGTTTAAACGATGCTTTGTCAAGAGCGTGAAAAATATATTAATTTTCAATGATGACATCTACTAGTATATATATATATATATATAAAGACTTGTCCTGACAGATCATCAACGCCCAGGTGAAACCGCTAAAGCTACAACTATGAAATTTGGAGAGTAGTTGTGTTTTATGACGTAGGCATCCACTAAAAAAGGATTTTTCGAAATTCAATCCCTAAGAGGTTAAAACGGGGTGTAAGTTTCTATGGCAAAATCTGTTTTTGTTAGTTTTACTTGAAACTTTGCACAAATATTTTACAATACAAATAATGAAACACACATTTCAGCTTTCCCAAAATTCAAACTTCGTATGATTTAAAATATGAATTCAATACTTTTTATATTACATTTTATGTTAATTGATTTCAAATTTTTCAATATATAGAAATGACTAAATATTGAATTTATTGAATTTGAATCGAAAATTTCAAAAGAGTTAACTTTAATACTATTTCGAATATTGTCCGGAAATAACATTGATCATTGCCTTCACTTCTGATAACAATCTTTTTATGTATGTAGATGGACGTTTGTTCACGCCGAAACAACTGAACGTATTTAAATAAAATTTCGGACAGATATTAGAGCCAACGCGGATGAAGTCGCGAGCAAAAGGTACTTTTGTAAATATCAACCGATTGAAAGATCATTTTCTCAAGAATATTCAACTTTTAAAACGAACGTCATCAGCCCTGTTTTTTTTAGATTAATTCAGGGAAAGTAAAACTCGTAAGTGTATATTAAAAATTGCGAGCGCTCGCGCTTACGACACCTTTCATCACACGCTTATCGTCCATCCCCACTATTCTTTTCTAAATTTCTACATAGATAGGAGCATTCCTCAGCTCTCATCACCGGGTTAAGTTCTTTTACGAAGCTATTCTCGTACTATCACAATCTTTAGAGTGATAAAGAATCTAAAGAGAAATTAATAGACGTGAGAAATAAATATGTTATAGGAAAAAGGTACTTTAAGCTACTGGATGATATCATCCTAACTACTACGAGTTGCTATTTTTTTACAAATAAACTTTTTTAGAAATTCATTAAGAACTGCAAAGGGAATGGAATAATGGCAAATCTTCAATCAGACATTCGACGCAACAGTAAATTGCGCAAAAATAGAAATGGTTACACGAGGTAGGAGATACCGAGATAATTAATCAAGGTTCTTTGGTGACAACCGTAGCGCTTATCATTGCTGCCCTGAACTTCAGAAAGTTCCTCTCCGTTTTTTATCATGAAAAAAAATGACTATTAGATAATAATTATGAGTCGTTGGTCAATTGTATGTAAAGATATTTAAGGGACTACTCGGTATTGACCGAGTAAGAAAAACTGTAATCTGGATTGCTTCGTCAAGATTAATCTGTCGAATAAAAGCTGAGAACGTTGCTCTCCGCTTAATAATTCTGGAGGACGACGACCTCCTCTTTTATCCGACGGACCGACTGTGGCAAAGTATTTGGGGATTGCAAGATTAGTTCTATCTCTCTTGCAACCATAAATGTTCCACATCTTAAAAAAAAAAAGATTTAAATGATATTTTTAGCTTCCACTAGTATTTTACGTTACGGAAGGATGATAGTTCCACGTTCCAGTCTCGTTTTCTTATTTTTAATCCTTTAACTACCTTTTCAGCAGCGATAAACGTCTCCTTTCTTCACCGTAGCAATCGGCAACATGGTCAATCTTCCAATTATGCGATATCGTGAGATTCAAAGAGACATTCCGATGTCCACGTTCAAAGCGGAAAAAGCATTGAAATTGCTGCTATCAAGGACATCTTCGAAAGCGTCACCAGCGGGAGTGCGCGATTGTCGGATCGAGAATGCTCCTTATTCCCGTTATAATACGGCGATTCGTATCCTATTGTTTATATCGGATGCTACTGTGGATAAAAGGTCTACCCGATCGAAGTTGGCACAGTCCAGTTGTTGTAACTCTGAATAACTAATTTCTCCTGGTATCCTCGATTGTATTTCAATTATTTTACCTCCGAAACCAACCCTGTTACTTACCCCTTGACACCTTTCTTTTAATAATGTCTGCGATGTTAAGCATATATTCGCAAATAAAATTAATCGAATTATTCCATTAACTATTTTCAAATGTTTAGTATTCACGTATCCGCAGTTGGAACACAGAGCGTTCGATGAACCCAGAACTGTTGAGTGTGAGAGCAGCGGAGTACGAAGAATAGAAGGGAAAAATCAAGGATTCGAGACCGGATTTGTTGTACTACAACAAAGGATTGTGAGAAAGCCGTGAGCTTTTTAAATATAATCAAATATGTAAATATTTTTATTCTTGTCTATAAAAAATTATAAAGAAATGTCGATTATATAAATATTATTTTATAATGATGTTTATGTAATTATATACATGATTGCGCCACCATATTTCAAATTTTTTTTTCTACGAATCTACAATCGCACCGAATTAAAAAAAAAAGATAAATTATTTTAATTGAGCGTAAGAGTTCGGCCGACGTAATTTTTCTCGTTAGAAAGCAAATAGAGAGATTTATCCAGACTCGAGATTTGATCGTTGAAGAAATCGATAAATAACGCGCCATATCTGTCACCGGTACGTAAATGGCAGTCGCACCGGTTTTCTTCGGGTACCATTGTCGCTGTGCGTAAGCCAAACAGCTTCGATCGATAATAGCGCGATCTCAATTCGATTAAATCGAATCAACGCGCCGTTGTTGCTCATCCAGCAAGACGGATGCCTCGCACATCATCTTCGCGCTCGTACGGACTAGAAACATTAGTTGATACTCGTCAGTGACGGTGAGAGGTGACCTCGTTCTGACCAAGGCGTGAAGTACGTTTGCCCTCTCGAGATCGAGCCATCTCTGCAATACGACTTCCCTCTCTCTCACTGCACCAAGCGTAGCGTCCGATGGTCCCCATAACGAAAATTCGAGAACAGATTTTACCTAGTGGAAAAATTGGCATAAAATGTCACGACAATCACGTATACGAATAGACATTAGATACATTCGAAGGGTAAATACATTTTAGTTAAATCTTTCAAAAGAATTGTGGAAAAGCGGATTGATTTCGAGGTTTACCTGGGAGAGTGTAACGGCTCGCTCGCGCATTAACAATTCCCGAATAACGGGAAGTTTACCAGCAAGGCCGAGTTCTTGAAGAGCCACAAGAGCGCATTGGCACAACGACACTCGTTCTTCGTCACGATCATCACCGGTATCGATGTTTAGTCTGAATGAATATAATAAATTTTATCATTGAAATACTTGTGAGTGAAGGATTAACAAATATCACATTTATCGATTGTTCTCACCCTTGTAACAGGTAGATCCTATAGCAGGCGTCTTTGTCTTCGCGACAGAGCACCGCGTTACCAAGATTTCTCGGCGCCTCTTCGATTCCTCGTGTCTGAAGATTCTTCAATGCATTGGCAAACTGTAGGAGTACGAAACAGGACTCTCGTGTCCAGCCATCAGTTTTTTGGTCCCTCGAGATTTCTGCCGCGAAAGATTGAATCGTGTTCACTTGCATACGTGGAAAAATGGATATCGATGCTGTAAAATAAAATTCAATTGCAGAAAATATAATGAAAGGGTCAACTAGTAATGTTTGAGTTCAATGTTAATTACCATCCACGTTTTTCCTTCCTGCGAAACATTGAAACGATATTTTCTCTGGCACAACGTCGACAAACTCGACGATCGGTATTAAGCTGAATTCCTTTCGCGATACAGGCATTGCAAAGTCCAATGCGATACAAAGCGTCACCGCATGTTCGTTCCACACAGCAGAACCGAACATTTTTTTTCCTGTTACTAGAAAGCTATCGGGATCAATGTCAAAGTCATTCAGACGTGGACTGGTTGTTTTGAGGCTTCGTAAATGAGCCGGAACTGATGAAGGTTGATTCAACTGTAAATTAAATTAAATCGTCGTAAAATCAATCGATTCGTTCAGAACGAATGCAAAGAATATTTAATATCGCAAATGAAATCGTACCCTTTCGAGCAACTGAGCAAGAGCTTCGTGATTCGCGACGATAACTGCTCCGTAATTATCTTCGAGACTTCTATGAACGATACTTCGTCCTCTTCGCTGTCGCACGCGATTCATACCGAATTCTTCTTCCTTCGCCTTCCAATCTTGATCGTCTTCAGGGCCCTGTGTGTGTGTTTTACATTCAAAGTTAGAACTAAAAACGATTTGGGAAATCATTAGATATAAGCGTGTTAATCACTTGAGTGTCGATATTGACGTATTTATTGAAAATATATGCTTCAGTGATAATCAAGGGGTTAACAAGCGTTGGAATAAATCTTTTTTAACTTGCCTCGTCACCGGTATAGAAGCTGTAAGGCGCGTACAATTCGCTCTCGGTTTCGCTACCGCAGTACGGTAGTGACGTTGATCTCGTAAACGTGGGTTGATGATATTTGAAATCTCCGCCGCAAGGATCCAATGCACTACTGTCAGACTTCCTTTTGTAATTCGAACGATTATTACTACCGACGGCGTGTCGAAGTTCCAGATTGGAATCGCACTCCGGTGAACTCGATAGGCACTCGTAAACATTGCCGTCGTTTGAGGTCTATTAAATAAAAAATGAAAGAAACATTCAATCCTCACCCTTAATGACATAAAATATTATTTTAAATAACAGTACATTTTTTATTTTTAATAATTTTCATTTATTTAAAAATGTACCGGTGAGTCAGAAGTTGGTGGCCTCACAAGATCCTGATTCTCATACTCCCGATTGTCGATCTCACAGGGTACGTTTCGCTTCTTAAGGGGCGGTTGAACAATTGCCTGATCTCTCATGCTCGCAGTCCTCTGGGGCTTGGAGGGTGCCAGTGCGCTTCTCACCTCACCTGCAACATCCTCCGCTGCTGCAGGCCCATACGCCATTCGTCAAGCGCCAGTGTTAGTACCACAAGACACAAGGCATTTCACAGGCGAGTTACATTTACTTTACAGCTGTTGGTTTATTTTTTTTATGCGTTTCTAATAATGTCTTTTCCTTTTTTTTTTTAATTTGTTTTCAAACATTTAACGTGCTGTCATCGACTAACGCTTGATAGATTGTTACGTACCTAAGCGTACGTACGCTGGGGGACATTGCAGAGCAAACAAGCCGGCGTTCAAGCGCACTCGCGTTATTTTTACGGTAGAAAAAAGCTTCAACGCTTTATTCGCAATTTACAACACCGAATCTCTCATCGGATAAACAACTCCAAAAGCGAATTGGAATTTCGCCTCAACCACTCGTTGCATTTTTGCATTATTTATTTTTTAAATCTCCTTAAAACGTAATCACCGATAAACTTGTCGGATATCCTGACTCGAGCATAGCACGCAGGAGGAATATCGATAAGAAGATCTCTCACCACATAACAATAACAGTATGCATTGCATATATTAGATGCATGCAGCGTTAGTCGCGCGCTACCCATAGCTGCAGCGAATTTTGATGCGCGGATGCAACGAGCGAGCGATAAACGTGCTACGAAACAAAATTTCGTATTCATCGTTGTGTGACAGGAGCGACAAAGCAAAAGAAGAAAAAAATGACAAATATAATTTACGTGGCCAAAAAGACAGGAATGTACTTCAACGATTTCATTTCAGGCAATAACTTTTTATTTCAAAATAGTGGATCTGGATTACAGGCGTTTTGTTGTAGTTGTTTATTTATTATTTTTTTAAAATCCTTTATGTACAATACGATTCTAACGTAGCTGTCATAGTTAGACGCAGATGAGTCAGGTTCACTCGTTGCTCAGCCACTTTCCGGGCCGTAATTACTATGCTAAGCTATATTGCTGAATCGATTGATGAAAGATTGTAAGCTACACAGTTTGTCGAACGAGTATGAAACAACGAATTCGGAAGCAGTGCGAGCACAGCGTATCACAGGATGACGCGAGAGGCTCGTTGCCAATCCTCGACGTCCGTTTATTAATAAAAATAAAAAATAAAAAATAAAACGTAAAATTAAATCGTTAAGCAATTAAAAGAAACGATCGAGTGGATATCGTGAAAGTGAACGATTCTAAAAGGAAACAAATAAGTCTACCTTCATTGATACGAACAAAATCGCTATTAAAAACGATGTATGGCTCGGTAAATCGTTTTTCGAGACACTGTGTCAACGCTCCGGCATATTAGTAAAAATATCAAAACAACGAGTACAATATAATAATAATTTAAAAAAAAAAAAGAAGAAAAAAAAGTTATAACAAAAAGAAAACATAGAGAGAAACATACTGTAAGGTTGTAATGATTAAGAACTAGATTCGATATAAACGATTATTATGTAGTATTGTTATCAGTTCGTCCTGGCTTGCAAGCTTAAGCAGGCGCGAGTGTAGTGTGAGCATGGCTGTTACATTATGTGGTAGGTGTGTAGTGTGGTGTGATGCGCGCGCGCGTGCGTGCTTGCGTGCGTGTGTCTGTGTCAGTGAGTGAATGGCCACTTTTGTATTTTTATTTCGAATCTCGTTAATTAATTACACTGAATGGGCCGGAACTTACCGAGATTCGCGTAAATTGAGTCGGTTGCTGATGGACTCGCGGCTGGTTGCCAAGTCTTCGAGAAAGTTGGCTTTTCCGATCGAGGTGGTAACTTTCCCTCATTTCGGGGTGGCGGTGGTCGCGCTGGTTTACTCGTTGCATCTGACATTCTTACCCAATCGTCTTGGAATTGAAGGTTTCTCGGGGGTGGTGGAGGTTTTCCTGGTCTTGCCGCTGTAATACGAATGTTTAGAGAATGCACAAAATTTATGTTTTTTATAGCTTGAAATTAAAAAATAATTATTAATTCAATCAACTAACCAGATGCGTGTTGATGGGTTCCCGGTGACTGCGGAGGATTCTCCATTTTCGAATCAGTCGTGTCTTCCCCGCTTCTGACAATCCTGTCGTGTCGTAGAACTTCAACTGCCGCACCGTCCAGCTCCAGAGGATGAATAATTTCCAATCGAGGCTTCGGCTGTGGAGTAGTTGGAATCTCTTCGAGTCTTGAACCAGATCCACCTCCTGTCGTCATGTCAACGTCCTTTCTCGAACCCATTCGCAACAGTCTCTTCAATGAAAAGCGTGGCCTCTTCTTCTTCTCTTCTGCTTTGTCAACAGTCGCAAGACTGCCCTGCGACAGAGATATCGTTCGCCTTGGTGCAGGTTCCGGAGCTATTTGCGTGCATGGATCCGGAGTTTCGCACACAGCTTTCCTAAACTTTGGACTGCAAGAGGAAGCTCTCTCTCGCTTCTCTTTTTCCCTCACAACTGGACAATCCGACTTTAAATTCGCTGCTGCTGGATTCCTCGCGAATATCGATGCCGGAAGATCTTCCGTTGGCGTAGCTGGAGGCTTAGGCGCCATTCTTCTTTTATTCGGCGAACGAATAAGTTCGGCGGTCGCGTCAGCTGACATTTCTCCACGCAGATCTTCATCCATACTTTGACATCCTTCCTCACTGTCCTGGGTATTATTTCCTTCCAAATTCAAGGGTTCTGGCTTTTCTTTGGAAATCAGAGACGTACCGCTAGCCCTTCGATCCAGAAAGTTAGAACTGTGGACGTCAGAAACGCCATTCGTCTTAAAATTACTCGAAGCGAGTTCTGTGATGACATCAGCGACTTTCCCACCAGTTTGACACTCCATTTTATTCTGGAAACTCTGAAATGTCTTCCCCTGAAAACCCTCGCCGTTAACACCCAATGGTGTCTGAACAACACAATAATTCGCACTCATTCTATTTCCGGGTTCACTGTTGATCGTTTTATCATTGCTGACGAGCCTTCCGCAGTTTTGACCATTGCTCGAAGCATTTTTCACTGAAGGCGGCGGAGGAACGTAGCCACCGGCGTAACTCTTCATCAGATTCACTCCTCCAACGGAATTTAAGCTTTTAGGCACAGTTGTAGGCTTTGAGGGCAATGACATTGGTTTCTGCGGTACCACAGGTTTCAATTTCGTCTCACCATGAAGAAACGACGGTCTGGGTTCAGCACCAACGATCGACGACCTACAATCCGATGTGACAGGGGGATCAGCGTTTCGGCAATTTCTCGAGTCGATCGGCGGAAGACTTCTTGGCAAAGCAGGTGGCTCAGACATTTCTTCTTCATCTGCTTTACCGTCGGGCTCACCGGCATGTTCGCGACTGTCTTCAAAAGAGAATTTACGGTTTGACAGTAAAATGGGCTCTGGTCCAGCTTCGCCTTCGACTGTTCGCTCGGCAATATTTGCAATGGCTTTCGACTGGTCCTCTGCTGCTGGTACGTCGATCTTGTTGACGTCCTTCCCTTCCAAACTCATCGGCACTTCTGTTTTTATTTCTGCTTTCACTAGACTTTCATTGAGATCGATACCCGAATCAAATGCCGGCGAATCAACCATTCCCAGCCTTGTTTCCAATCCCGTAACCTTTGTAACTCTCGTAACAGTGTAATCCGACTTTGAGGAGTAACTAACCGTCTGCAGCGCGATTTTAGGCTTCTCGCTTTCAGGTTTTTTGATCGCTGGACATCGGGATATCGAAATAGTTCGTTTTTCACTCTTCGTGTTCTGACCCTGATAATCCATGTCACCTGTGAGAGCATCGCTGTTTTGTATAACGGATATAAGATTGCTGGACGTGATTAGAGGCATGTCAACGATCTTTTCCAGCCCAGCCGTATCGCTATCGAGCTTTGTATCAACAGCAGAAGTTTTGTTATTCAACGCGTTCGTCTTTATTACGTTCTTCGGTGTCACCTCGCCGTTACCAACTTCCTGTTTGCTGGATGACGACGTCGTATCATTCTGTTTTGCTTTAGCTGGATTCGTCGAACCGTTTCCTGGTTTCCTGTCCGACGGACGCTTCGCAGTTGGCAGAGTGTCGTCAGCGCCGAAAGGCGTCACCGATACCAAGAGCGTTTTCTTTTTTCCCTCCGAATCTTTCTGCACTTTACCGAGCATCAAAGACGCGAATGATTTCGCTGCTTTGGCCTCCGAATTTCCAATCTCAGAGAGATTGGCCGTGATTGTGTTGAAATTCGTGTTTGCTCGGGTGAGATTTCCCAGGGCACGATCGTCCTCGCTGTCCGGTACATCGTCCTCCGGATTGCCTGACTCGGAAAGTTCAAAATTATCCGGATCGTCAAATTCGGCATTTTCTTCGCCGTCCGAAAAATCGTTTCCACCATATCCAATCACCTCGGTCAGGGTATCCGGAAACGCTACATTTTTTCGTCTTGCAACTTGACAGCTCGTCCTCCCTCGCAGGATACTCTGGAACAGTAAAACCAATGTTTAAGCGAGTGAGCGATCAACGACGACCACAAGAAGGTTCAAATACAGTAAGTATCATTCTCGTTAGTATTAAACGCGTTTGCCTTCTACCGTTGGTCAATCGAGGGCACGCGAAGTAAAAGCGTTAGCGTGTAAACAGCGTGTATTCCCAATATTTCGAAAGAGCTTCAGTTTGTACTATACAGATGTTCAGAAGACATCGGTAAATTGAGGCCACGAAGGAAGTTACGTGATACATTTGCTGGAAAAACGTCGGAAAAGTCTTAAGTTGGGATTCAATGATTCCGTCGCTTTTGTAATCTGTACGATTGGTGTAGCTATGAGAATAAACAAAACCGGAAAACTTGGAAAGCAAATGTCGGAGCGAACCAAGTTTCTTCCACGATTGTTCGTCTCCCATAGACTTGCTCATCTCTATCACATTGAATCTCTCAAGACGAGCACCAAGACATTGCTTTGGTACATTGTCGCGATATGTTCTCGTTATTTAAAGCGTAGAAACTTCTTCTCGGAATAACATGATGAGTTTCTCACGCAATGATAATATACCGAAGAGCAACAAAGTGTCACGCAACGATGCGAACTTCACCTTCCTTCTGGCGATGAAAGCCAACAATCATTATCACGCAATTATAGAAAGTTAAGTACAAAAGAATCAGAACACTGATAAAAATCGCAAAGCGATTGTTAAGGATTTATCGTGGAAAAAAAAATTATATCTTTATTATTGGTAATTTGTTGATAATTATTTTGAAACATTATTAGGCTAATAATTCAATACAGAGAAAGGCCACGTTATGGCCATATAAATGCCACGCAATAGCTAGAGAAAGATCACTGCAGAGCAAAATCCATGAATATATTTCAACATCCACAGTTTTTCAATTTTTCTAATATTTTTACATTTATTTTTGGCAGTGTCAAATTTTGTTCGATAAAATCAATTTGAACTGTTGCCAATAAACTTTTTTTTTATCAGCGTACTGGGAAATATCTAAACCAAGCAAGTTATTGATTTAAAAGACAATAAATCATCTAGCGAAGAATCGAGGCGAGCCAGAGAATTAATCCTCATCGAGAGCCGCGCTCGATGGGTCAACTTTCGGTAAATCTCTCATCAGTTTTTTTCCGTATGTATCGACGATCTCACCATCAAATTGCATCATTGATTAATACACGACGTTCTTTTATTGCACGATAATACTATTATCGCGTTCTTCGTAACGCGATAAGCGTTACGACCGAATGTTTCATAAGCGCCGACTTTACGAATAGCTTTCATCTCGTGCCGTCATCATTAGCAATCCGGTATATCGAGTAACGAGCGACAGGTGAAACAGCATCGGCAGAGAGATCGGTTTACCGGTGCAGTGGAGTAAGGCTGTCGATCTTTGACTCGTTCGATGCACCAACGACTCGCTTCCGCATTTACGAAGCCACCTAACCTACTTCCGTAACTGTTACTGCAGTCCTCGAAGTCAGGGTTATTGGCCTTGGTCTACTCGAACCGGAGCAAAGTTCACGTTAATTCGAACATTCGGGTCTCCGAAGTGCATAACTGTAATTAGTTGGTAATTTGAATTTCAACACAAACTTAAATTCCTTGTACACGCACCTTTTGGTCTCTTGCTCATTACTCCGACTGTGAATTAACTGAAAAGAGTCAACCAGGTCAACCGCAATAATGAGGTAGATTGTTGTGATGGCCACATTTTTTTTTAGGTCGAACAAATTGCATTTAATTTTTTTTCGTTACTCGTCTCGTGTCAATTCAATGAAACCTTGAAACTAAAATGATATCTCTGACAGTTATGGACTTTTTAGGATCTTTTCATAATCATTTAACTGGACTATCTTTTCATTTATAATTGATCTTGTGGATACAGCTGCTATTTTTTTTATTATTAAATTAATGTTGATATTCAAAATGCTTTATGTTTAGCAGATTTAAACGTACAATTTTATGTTTTTACGGCACATTATACTCATAATCAGCAATGGAGAGCATCGAATACCGTAGAAAAAACTTAAAAATTGTTATTCTCACAATATTAAATACATTTGTTAATACAGAGCAAGATCCAGTTGCACAATTTTTCATAAAATATTGAAATAAAAAAAGAAATCATTTGAATTTATTATCGTTTTTTAAAAGAATGATTCACTATTATTTCACGACGATTCTTTGAACGGCTTTTACATTTTCTAATGTCAATTTAATGTCCAACATCGCTTGAAACTTGATCAGAAAATGATTGAGCCACATTATTAAAAAAAAAACAGTCGACGTGTTAGTAAAAATTAATGATAATTTTTCTGAGAAGAACCAAATTGTTATATAGCAAATCGATACGAAAAAAAAAATCCTTTATCACACCGTTATCTTGACCCTGTAGTTTGGTGATGTATGACTGTAGCCTCGATCTACCTAAGTGATTGGTTAATGTTTGCATTCGTGTCTTTGGAAATAATAATTTCTGAGACTCTGCATGTAGCCGAATCTATGCCACCGATAGTTATATAGTTATGGAGTCCTCGATCGATATAATAATATCGATATGTTTATCTAAGTGTCTTTGCCAGACTCGATGATTCCAGTCGCAGCAGAAGCTTATCGCGTCGACGCGATGGATACGGATCGAACTGTTATAACCGATCTCCGGTTGATCGACGCGATCAGCCAACGATCCGTAAGCTGCTGCTCTAGATCGCTTCTGATCCACGTTCTCCGCGGTATAACTCTCGATGAACGGTGTTCGATGCTCGCGCCGCTCTTTCGATATTTGTAGCACGCGTTGGCTTTGCGCCGGCAACGATTTTCAGCTACGACATACGAGTACAGTGCCGTGTCGGTAAATACACGAGTGCGCTGCATACCCGGTCGTTGACGAAGAATACTCGCGATCGTTCGTACCGTCTACACGACGATTCAGAATAGACAAATATTTAATTTAATCCGCGTCTATAAAAAAATTTATTATCCCTCCAAAATGCAACAAACTTGTTCTCGCACTAATATCCCTTCTAACTATAATTATTCAATATGTTATTTAGATATATTTAACAATAGATCGAATATTCAATATAGTTTAGCAAAGCATTTCTTTTGAATCATTCTCTATTAGCGTTACAGTTTCATAGCGGGATAACGTGATCAATCGTGAACAATGATCTACGATCTTTCGACAGGCAGTCACGGCTTCGAATTTGAACGAGATAAACACGACAATAGTAAATATATATATATTGACTAGAATAGATAACGTAAGATGGCGACTCAAAGGCTATACAAATAAATGAAAACCGTGCTCCAAATAAATGACTAAAAATCACCTTAAGCTGAATAAAAACAGTGAATAATGTACCTGTAGCTTCTGGACGTCAGTTTTCAAGTTGGCCGAGGCTTTAGCGACACTCGGTCTCGAAGTCTCGACATTGCCGAGATGTTCCTCACGTGGCTTAAAGCAGTTTGTGCAAATCTCTCGCTTCCAGGCGTGCTGCTCGAAGTATCTGCATTGCGCGGACATCGTCGTTGTGCCGCGTTCAATCATCAAGACTCCCGTTCTTTTCCTACTCAACGTCACGTATTCATCCTGAAATGCAAAGACACATAAACCGTTACGATAGTAAATCGTTCAGGATCATGGGAGAAAAAAGGCGTTTGAATGAGTTCGCAAGTCGTCGAGACTCCCGGTAGCCACCCGGATGGGCGTGACGATGACTTCCCATTACCGTAATCATTACAAGCATTGTTCTCGAATGACAAGTACCTCCGGACACGTAACCCAGGCATTATCGGAACCATTCCAGTAGTGTAGAAGAATAAGCATGCGAATATATTACTAGGTGCACATATTATTATTGTAAGATGGCCTCCCCTTGCATATGTTATTAACATAATATAATTGAACTTGGACGCATGTGGTAATAAGAAACAACGACATAAGTTTCTTATTCGTTATGTAGAATGCAATACTACAGCAGCTGAATAAATCTTGGGGCGCCACTGGTGGCCGGAATTGGCATTTCTTGCTGGAGTTGCAATCTTTATTGTTCACGCAACGCAAAGTTTTTCTCTATGCAACGTTGGAAAAAAAATAACTTTAAGCGTGTACTAAAAGTGTACTATGAAACCTAGCAGCAAAAAATTGGAATACGCGTTTGATAAAAAATAACGAAGTATATGTTTTTTGAGGTTATATGTCGATATTTCAATGAGTCAAATATTCGTTCGCGTGACAAGGCTTATTTAAAAAGCTTGCAAGAGCTATTTCAAATGTGTATGAGATTCCATACACAATCTTTGCTTTACTTGAATATAGTAAATTACAATAAATTTGCGTTATTCACAAAAATATTATGCGCGGATAGTAAATTTCAAGTACCCAGATACAGTAATGCATCAATTATTTCCAAATTAC
Organism: Cylloceria caligata; assembly: GCA_963942595.1. Lineage (NCBI taxonomy): Eukaryota > Metazoa > Arthropoda > Insecta > Hymenoptera > Ichneumonidae > Cylloceria > Cylloceria caligata. Next base: position 11,205,696 of record OZ012710.1, on the reverse strand, counting down.
TCATGTACCGTTATTTAAAAAATTCAATACAGATGCGTGTGAAATTGAAGATGCGGTTAATATATAAAATCTTTTATGTTGTCTTTTAAATTCCGTGTACATTATTCACAAAAAGAAATGTCCAATTCTCAAAAACAATAGTGCAACCGTCATTTCCAAATTACTCACGTACCGTTATTTAAAAAATTCAACAAAGATGCGTGTGAAATTTATGACACGGTTTATATATAAAACCTTATGTGTTGTCTTTCAAACTTCGTGTACATTATTCACCAAAGAAAAAAAGGTGCGTGTTTAGCAAATTTAATGTACCTTGTTATAGTAAATTTATTGATATCTAGTTTTTTTTCTTATACCGATATTTTAAATAAGCGGCACCGTTTAAATTTTACAATACGGTATATGGGTAAAACATTTTAGTACTGGTACTGTAAGACTCTAGTAAGTTTCTTACAGTGTATATCTAGATAAGAATCAAGAAAGCTCATTATTCATGAATGATCGGTCTCAACGGGGTGGCGGCAAGTCGTTCCAGTACCAGAGACGTTGTCCCACGTCGATGTATCGACTACCGTGAACGCAATCAAGACGATTGCCTACTCAACTGGGTAATTGATTCGACTTCCGGTCCCCGGTTCCCCCATTTACGCAGCTTTCTTGGCTCTTTGTTTCGCCTCTAGAATATTGAACGCTGGACTGACCATTCCACGAGAAGTACGGTTGGTAGTGCAAAACGAGCGATAGAAGTCGATTATCGAGAAAAACACGATAGATGGAATAAAACAGCCGTCGCCGTGGCTAAAGCTGCGGTGAACGGGAGAAGAGGCCGAAGGTCGAACTCTGTGCGCGAGTGCAAGTGCTTGACGCCGCGCCACGAGTGCAGCGTGCTGGTTTCAGCCTTTGGGAAACCAAGTTGTTGCTACTTTTCTACTGGTTCGCCGAGAGCGAAACTCACAATCGCACGTCCATGCGCTCTACGTTGCTGACGCACTTGTTCCTCGAAGTAATTACGTTCATTTTGCATTATTCCCGGAAATATGACAAATTTCCGGTATACGTTGACAAGATATTATCAATCGGTGACGAGAAAAAAAAATCATAACCGAAACACTGAAAAGAAACATTCATAGCGTTTCCCACTGGTAAAACTGGTGCTCGTTTCAATAGTTTAACTATTATACATTAAGTGTATCACTTGTCTCACAAGTATACACCAAGTGCGTATACTTCTCTCTCAATTGCTCAGGACACAATGCACACTCGGTACACCAATTGAAACCAGTAAATAACTTTTTTATTTAAATAGGATAATGTACAGGTTGGGGGGCTCCTTTACCATTTGTCACCATCTCTAACTATTTCTTAGCACTAATTACTTATACAAAAAGTTATTTAATGATTATATAAATATAATATGTCAGTACTTTCTATAAACGTACAGCTTTCGCGCTTAAGAATATTGAAACTGATTAAAAGCATCTATGTTCACAACTGGTAAAATGATAAATTTCGTATTTATTCCCTTTGTCATTTCTAAGAAAAATTTTAGCATTTTATTGTGAGAACATGTAATTATATTTTATTACGAACAAAATCATATGAGTAAGAAGTAGTTTTATTAGTTATTTTTCAAACAGCAAACCTTTTAAGTTTGAAAAAGTTGAAGGATGGCCACAATCGGTGTACATTTATCCCAAATAAAGCTTCATTTTCAAGAAACATTTTTTTATATCATCGTGTTCAGGAATTCGAAAATCTAAAAATATCACATTAAAAAAATATTTTCAAGTGTGTCCTGCGTGTCTGTATGTTAGACTCGTAAAGGTTAAGCCTCTAGAACTTTTAAATGTCATAATCTATCACGATAAAATTCATCACGCAAATAGAGAGAATTTTTATTGTTTATTAAATTTTTTAGTGAGATGCTTGCATTCGTTAAAATTTTAGGCATTTGAAAAATTTGTTTGTTCGCACGATAGCTTTTACATCTATTGAGCTATCAGACTAAATAGTTGTTTACAAATAATCAAGTATGTACAGATGATCGGAATTGAATTTCGCGAGAATCGATGCAGCTGTTTAATTTTTATAAAATTTTAAGTTGAATTGTACGGAATAAATTAATATAAAGCTCACGAGTCCACCAAAATCTTGAGTTATCGAAGCAAAAGTATCTACAAATGTTGAAGAGATTGAATGGAAACTACTAGAATCAAATATGGCGTTACAAATGGATAACAAATTTAAGATTATCAATTTTTTCAATTTTACGAGAGATTATTTTTAAAAAATATTCAGAGTTCACCAAATCTCAAGCCGATAAGTTGATACATAACTGTATTTAAAAAAGCCTGCAAGGTAGATTGCCTTTGTACATTTTTTCTTTATTATTTTCCAAATTTCACAAATTTTCGTAACAGAAAGTCAAAATCGATTGACAAATACTCCTCATAGAGGTTTTGGGATAAGGTTCTATCTTGCAGGATTATTCTAATGTATTCTATGTTATAATTGTATATTGTATGACAAGAGCCGAAAATTGGCGATTGCGATTAGTGTTAAGCAATCGCTAATTTCGGCCCACGTCACACACGATATTTTTTAAAACCAGTGCACGCAAAGTATCGTTGCTAGTTCCTGAATAGAAAAATGAGTCGCTGAACAGAAAAATAGATTATTTAATGAAAAGCGTCGAGGTTAGGATGCTCGGGGTCCAGGGGCGAAGTTCCGGTGAGAAGTCGGGGGGGGGGGGGCTGTCATTGAATAAATAAGTAAATTTTTATTGAATAAAAAAACATAGCATACAAACATCAATGATTTTTGCGGTAGTAACTCCTGAATCTCATTCGTAGCGACTTCTTGTATTTCAGTCGGCGTACCTCATTCCTCGGTACTTTCCATTGTATTCATTTCTTTTCGTTTTCTCTTTTTATAGCCCTTAGAAAATCTCGGTGTAAACACGAATAGCTGTTGCTTCAACTGCACTGAACATAGCTGCTTGCCGCCATATAGTTTGCGACGTCAGCACTGTTATCATTTTCGTCTCGCAAAACAGGAATGAAAGTGAACAGAATATCTCCCAAGGAACGAAAGTGAATCAATTGTGGGGAGCGTATGCGCGAATCTATATTTTTGATACTGCTATGAAATTAGCCACTTTCGTCCCGCAAAACTGTCATACGAAAGACGACCTTTCATGCACGTGTTACACGACATTTATTAAAATATTCATACGAAATTCCTTCAAGTGTAGTAAGTAGTAAATCTTCGACGGCGCGTTCCCTTATCTTGAATTGAAAACGAAGAATTCATTGAGCGTTTTTAAAATGAGTATAACTTCGTTCCAAAGTATGTAAAAAGTATCCGTTAAATATTTTACGACGGTAAAGAGGAAGCTTCATTTGCAATAGACATGCAAAATAGTGACTAAAAACCGAGATTCCACATTCCAAGTGCTCGTATAAAGTGCCCACCGTTGCAGAGAAGCTGACCGAGTGAAATGTAAAACGTGTCTGATGTAAGCATATTCCGGTTCTACTGACGCACTACTTTGCTCACGTATTTAACGCTGGTACGACAATGATAACCGGAATATACGAACTTGTGCATTGCACACTTTATGTATGGTAGAATTCTTAATTGTGTGTTAGTATCCATATTTCGTTCCCTATGCATATTTTCTCGTTCGATCGTTTACCTCATTTTACCATAAAATAAGGAATTTCTCGTGTACAACAGGAATCCGCTATCGTAATTGCAAATGTGGAATGCATGTCGATGCACTCGCATAGCTGCATAGTGAACTAAGCTGCCGATCGAACCTGATAACATTGTGACCTGAATCTTCTCCGCGCGCTTCAATTTATTTAAAGAAAATAATTATAAAAAACGGCAAAATGCTTCTTAAGGATTTATGCTGTACCGTACACTCGCTCTGATTCTACGACATGTAAATACATGCAGCTAAGTGTATATAGTACACAGTCTGTACAGTATTATAGGTACAACCTAATCGCGGCAACGGCCGGGTATAATCACGCGAATGAATTACACTTCGGCACGCGCGAACCCTCCTCGTACTTGTTACTCGCGCGCACCAGCAACAGCAGCAGCAGCGGCGACGACGTCGTGCGTGTGAGGAATATAAGTACGAGAAGGAACTTTGCGTTGAGAATATACCGTTTTCGATCTCGGTACTGATGTGAGCTCCGTTATTTGTCCCGTACCAACAGACGAGGGAATTTTCTCTTTTTCCTGCTGTTTCTTCTCAAAGAATATTGATTGTTATTACTTACACTCACTGTCATTAATATTCTTCGTCTCGATATAGCAATAAACGTACATTCGGACTCGTATTAGCATCTGTCGAAAGTTTAATCAGTCAGAACTTTTTATATAAGTAAATAATTTATCCTGAGTTCAAAAGCGATTAAATCTAGCTTAATACTTTCGCGATTTAGTTTCCTATGAGCTACACAGAGATGCAGTGTGGTCAATGTAAAAAGCTTAAGCTTATAATTTATGTTGCACATGCATTTCTCTCGCCGCTTACTCGATTGACTATAACAATTTTTTGAAATGCGTCGATCGATTAAACGAACCTAAGCTTTCTCTACTCAAGAGTATCACGGCGATCCGTTGGCTTGGAACAGTTAATGAATGAACGATGTACGATGAAGATCGTAAGTGAGTCTCGTTAAAAACTAAGAGGACATTAAATGATTCAGCAGTTATGTACTATGCAGCGTTTTTTTACGGTAACAAGAGATGCGGCAGCGCGCTCGAGACAATTACCTACTTTACCGACCGACCAGCGTGACACGATAGAATCTTTTAAGGGAGGCGAATCCCCTCTCTCTCTCTCTCGCTCCTTGACGATCCCGTAAACGCCAACTCGGTCAGGAACAAACCTTTCCGTCGAAATATTTTCTAGGGTATCAAACTTTCACAGATAAGAGCAAAGCTTAAGATGATTCACAACCCGTCAGGTTATTATGTAAAACTAAATATTTTTCTTCTAAAATCTCAATGCACTCTGAGAAAATTGATCTGGAAAAGTTTGTTACTGACTGAACAGAAGTCCTCTTAAGAATTTTGAGGTTAATATTATCATATTAATGAATTTAGAATGTCCTGAATATATTTTGTATTTCAGTTAGATGCGTCACAATATTTTTATTGGAACTTAAAAGAAAAACTGCAGCTGTTGGCTCAGCGAAGCTACGGTGCTTTACATATTTCAAAAAGACGATATTTAAATACCTTTCTCGATCAGACGAAACGTTTACAGCACAAGAAAACCAGAATCCGACAACAGCGACAGCACTTGTATTCCTTTTTCTGTGTGTTTTTATTTATCTAAGAAAAATATAAAAATGAAATGTCACGGTTCGCGGTGCTGTGGAATAACTTAATGAAAATAATAATAATAATAGTTATTGATTAATGATTGATATGTGACAGTAAATTACAGATCGAAATAAGTGAGAGAATAATACCATATAATCACATGGTGATGGGAAAGTATCAAGATACGCGGCAGCGTATCGATACTTTTTTCTTTCGTATCGTATTCTCATAGGAAAAAAAAATTAATTATAGCATTTGAAAATTGTAGTACGATGCAGTGAGGTATGTTAGTTTGTTCAAGATATTTTTATTGAGATAAGCACGTTGAGTTTTGATTTTATCAGTCTTGTACCAGACGATATATGTTAGAGTGTCGACAAATAGTTTTGTTAGTTCAATTAAATCGACTAAATATAGTCAAAATTGTTATTAAAATTATAGCAAATGTCACATGACACTAAAAAATTATGCGAATTAATTATTCATTATTCAATTCCCGTGAATGGGTAATGTAAATGTTTTCTCATTCTCTCGCCTTTCTATTACCAATACCAGACGCTTATGATGGAGAAATTTATCCATTAGTGAAATTCTTTTGCTGTACATCCATTCAAGTACATCCGCAAGAATGTCTATTATCGATAGTCAATCTCATCGCAATGTTTTATCGTTATTACTCAAGTTTACTCCGACAAAGAAATTCTAGTGACGCAAGATTGAATTACTTACATCATGCATTGTATTTATGCAAACCTATATGCTATACTCTAGTATTTCTCTAATAATATACTTAAATAAATGTAATTTGACATTGATATTAAAATTTCTGTAAAAAAAATTTATTACTTTTATTACAAAGTAATAAATATTTCATTGAATAATTGGTTTAAATAATAATGGATTAGCTCAACTAACATTTATAGTTAACTCAATAAAATTACAAATAGATCAACAATGTTTATAAATACGATGAAAATTATCACTCGCTCATTGTCAGTGTAATTCTTACGAAGAATTATGTAGTGATTGAACATCTTCATTGACAATTTACGTAAAAATAACGCCATCTGTAGCATTTAGTTTTAGCGCCCCATATAACGATATGCGATGACGAAATAAAAATGGAATAATCGACAATCGAGAGGTTATAAATAAACGGAATCCAACTGTACTCTATTTTCTTCAAGCGAAAGCAATTAGAAATTCCACAGGCAGGAGGGGTTCGTCGACCTTCGAACGACCGATTCGATCGAAATTCTCGATGCGCCGCAACGGTACGTACGTTCCTCGTACCGACTCGATTTTTTTTCTTTGATCGAGCTACTCGTGGCCACTCTCTCGATATGAGCTTGTAACATTTTTTATCTACCCGTCTTCTCGTATTGGCTTTTCTCCAGAAGCAAAGTGCGACTATGGTTCTCTCTCGTGCATGTTGCACTCACTCGATTTTTCGAAACAGAAGCTTTTCTGCCGCGGTGATTTCTTGTAGACTTCGATGATGCTCATTAACGTTGCGAAGTTCGTATAACCTTGCTCGCTAAGGCATTCCACCGAGGTGACGCGTTCACCAAGTAGATATGATTGACGTATCACCTCCGTTCTACGCACTTTTATGCTTGTAAATTCTCATATTACTGTAGTACGAGTCGAATGCCGAACAGTGCCTGAAAAATTACGCAATACGAAATCGGTCTGACGTCGGTAAAAACCGTTCGTACTCCGGCAGTGACTGAAAGGCAAAATAAATGAAGAAATAAATTTAAATCGAGTAAAACAAGGAGGGCTTCTAGTCGGGCGACTGGAGTTCACGCGATTTAACGGTTGAATGATCCCGAGAAGAAAAGTCTATGTTCGGTCGAATATAATTGATATAATAATGCAACTTGTTGCGTACAGCAAGGCTGCGCCTGTTTGGCCGAGCAACTATCGTGCTCTAAAACTCGCCAGGCTTCTTTTTACTCGAGACAAAAACGAACGAAGTTATTTCTTTTGTTATTACCCTCGTCCCATTCGCATTATTCGTTAATCAGCGATGAAAAGAACCTGGTGGTATAAACTCCAATGCTGTTTCGTGGGATGGTAAATTGTTTCCCACGACAATGAAACGCAAAAGTAACGACGGGAATCAGGTCATAATTGACTGTAACTGCCCAATGTCTAGAGATGGAAAAGCGGATCTTTTATAAATTTATTGCCAGCTATTCGATTGACTGTTTCATCAACAGAGATTTCTGGAATAAATCGTTCCATTGTCTTGATAGATGCAAAGTGGCGAGAGAGTTCATGGAATACACGCGATATCATAACGATTCTGTGCATGCCCACAATAAAGGAACCCAACAGTCGCGCCGGTCGCTCTTCGTTGCGAATTAAATAATTGAAGCGATTAAGCTCTCGCTGCGACAGCACGACTCTCTCTCTCTCTCTCTCTCTCTCTCTCTCTCTCTCTCTCTCTCTCTCTCTCTCTCTCTCTCTCTCTCTCTCTCTCTGCATATGCGAAGCTGCGTGCGCACGACAATATATTATAATTCTGAGGTAATTTGCGAGACCGTAGAACAAACTTCTCGTGTACACATTGACAATTTATTTAATAGCGTAAAGTATCCGGGCACGTGTACGGAGAGTCGAGGACATACACGAAGGCGAATGTATAAAATTTAAGAGGAATTTGTTCCGAGGAAAGAGGGAGCCCATCTTCCGTTAAAATTCGTCAACACATGCTCGTCATCCTCGATGAGTATTCGTATATGACGTGCTCGCCAAAATATCGTCCCCAAGCTCGTTTAACTCTGTACGTCTGGACGGCATACCAGGCCATCGAGTCCATCTCTTCGTATGGTCTTCCCGTTAATCGTTAACAGCCCTCTCGTCCTGAACCACTTAATCGTATACAACCGGGAGTACGAGTAGTATATACCACGGCTGGAAAGTAATTACGCAATGATCGAGTCAAGATGGTCGTAGGAAAGTCATGAATGATACCAATAAAATGCCGCTTGCTTTATCGTTACTTAATTAAGGAGCGACCGCAAAGAGTTTTTATATTCTTAAAAAACTTTGCTGCTGCTTGTATCAATTATGTTGGAACATGTTTTTCTTTAGTGATCGACGAATTTATAATTGAAAAAAAAAAAGAGGTAAGAGCATTTCTAATTGCTTAAGAGGTACATTTTTTATTACGAAAATAGAGGTTCAATTAGATGGAGTAAGTTTATAAAAATACTGAAAATAGTTCAACGAAAACTCGAAAATAAATTACTTAATTAAATTAAAAATTTATCGTTGATTTTGTAGTGCGCCCTAAGTTTATTTTCATTGATTGTTAAATTGAAAACAAAATGTTTTATAAAATTGTGCTTCTTTTCATGTGAAAGAAACTGAGGTTATTTCACATACTTTTCACATTTTAATGTTTCATTTCGTAACAGGACGACCGATCGATTCGTTTGTTCGCACACTTACGGACACGATCTTTGTCAACATAAAGAAAAATTTCCAATCTGCTTCCTCGATGGACTGATTTATTACAAGTTGACAAGATTGATCATCCTGGTGCGTCAAATAAACCCACACGTGGGGTGACTTATCGCATTTGAAAAGGAGTCGTGAAACGTTTGTCGACCGCAATCTATGGCTTCAAAGTTGATCAAAATGTTGTTTCTGAGAACCCAGACGAGAATGATGTTAATCTCAAAGCCCCGTTATCCAATTCTGTTCATGAATTTAACAAAAACGATGTTCTTCACGTTCAGTTAAGTTTTTGCTTGGCTTTTCGTCGTGACCATTATAGTACGATTTTGGCAACTCATTATATTTCGTATATATTTTACGTAAATACTCATTATCATCCGTTCTCGATCTCGATAGATTGTAGAGTAACGATCAATATATAAATTTAACGTTACGATTACACTATTAAAAAAACGGTGTTAAAATTAATCCTCGCGCGGTGTTCATACGTGTCCACATTGACGACTGGTGTCAATGGCCGATGTTCGATAACTGGTATCGATTTGCATTATAACCTTGAAAATTTAAACGCGTTTTACTTGAAAATATTCGAATGAAATTCAATAACATTTTGTTGATTATATTCGTGGCATAATTCTGTATTGATTGCTGATAATTTATTAATTTTCATCAACTCATTCCAAACATAAAAATGTTGTAAATTTTGAAGTGAGGCTTAATTATTATAACTGTGAAAATTGTAAAAATGAACACCAAATGAGTCAACACTGATCAAAAGTCCACACCAATCGCCTTTAAAACCCTGCATTTTGAACAGTGTAGGATTACAATATTGTGTAGATTTTTAATTCTAATTCCTGTCCTCCAAACATCTAACTAGAATTTAACGTCGTTACAATTGTCATCGTTATAAAATCTATCAAGTCGAGACACTCAATTCGAATGGTTCTCCAAGGACGTAGTCCTCTGTTGAGGTAACGTAACACTACCGAGCAACCCTTACTGAGAAATTCCTCGAGGACGAGACAGCGTTCAAGTTCTGATCATTTGCACGTGCAATTGGAAGGACACAAAATCCTGGTTTCGCGTTTGATCGCTCTTTCCTTCACAACCTCAGCAGAACTCAACTCACGAGAACCCGTTCACCTCGAGAATCGATGAGAGAATAAAACGAGAGTCACGCCTCACCGAAGTATAAACTCTGTATTAGCGGTATACGAAATCAGCATAGCGTGAAGGACCCCGGAGGAGAGAGCCGAGATGCGGAAAGTGTAGGAAAAAGAGTGAATCCATCGTTTGACATCCCGTTCAATTTTCTTACTGCGGATATACTTCCTGTAGGGGACATTCGTGCAAAACCCTTGAATTATTGGTGAAATCGAAAGAAAAAAAAAAAAAACATTTTCCTGTGCAATAATATTTAGCCGAACGAAATGCCGAGGTAAACTTTTTTCAGGTCATTAAATTTTAACACGTGACATGAACATCGTACGTACGTAGAATGCACGTATTCAGGTGCAACTGAGAGAATTTATGGAATATGTTATGCCAGATAAAACCGAAAAAAATTCAGTCAACATATTCTGTATTCTAATAATATGTACTCTAACATTTTTCTAGATTTTTCTAAAATCCTTCCTTATCACACGATATTTAGATTCGGTCGTACGTCTCGTAATTACAATGTTTCGTTATATCGTTGAAGATTATTCTAAATGAAAACATTTCGAGATCTTTATTTCAGGATACTCAGAATTGGCTGAAACGTTCAGAAAAGTCGTTTAGAAAAAAATGTCTGAATTGATGTGCGCGCGTAGGTGTATCAAGGTTTGCAAAATTTAAACATATATGTCTTAAGGGGAGGCAAAACCTATAACTCCAGCCACGAGTGCGAAAGAGGTAAAACTAGTATGGTGGACACGACGGAGTGAAAGAGAAGCAGGAGATCTGTGTGAGTACGGAGGTTTCGCCTCGCCTTAAGACCGGCTTTATAAATCGAGCAGAAATTTGTCACTCAGGTAGAACGGTTACACTCGTTCGTTTGTTACAATTAAGGTAACAATTGGAACACCCGTTTGGATATTATGTAATTTTTTTTATTTTTCGAAAAAAAAAACTTTACGATCAAATAAAGTAACGTTGAGGGACGATCGGTATTTAATTTAAGCGAAATATATAAAGAGGTTTGAATTTTTCAAAGATTTTTCGAAAAATTGACGTTTTTATTCTAACTCGCGTCAACTTTAAACGGATTAATAAAATTTTTATAGAGAAACGAAGCAACGATCGGAGCAACCCTAACTGAGAAACTCCTCGAGGACGAGACAACGCTCGAGGTGTTATACACATTGAATTTGGCAACGATCGGTGAAAACATTCAGATTTTATAACAATTTTACTTTATTATTATATTATTTTTGAAATTTTATGAAACTTTTTACAAGAGGAAATCAATATCGAACAGCACACTTCCTTGTAGAGGTGACTTTATCAAAAGTGGAAAATAATGAGGAAGTAACGTGCAAGGTTCTATGCTGAATTCTTGTTTTTTTTTTTTAAATCTGAATGTCTTCAACAAACGTATTCCACGATTCCTAAATAGTTTTAGATCCCTATTTAATTATTCTAACGGCTTTTATATCACTCAGCCTCTCCATTTTACCTCGGCCCCCGTTATATATTGAACAACACACGGTAGATCGGTGAACGAATGGTTGCTCAAGGCTGGAGTTGATTGACAAAGCCCACCATAAGAGACAAATTGAACTTGTCGTGACACAACAGCCTTCCGAGTCAGCCAGTCGACTGATTTGAATAAAGAATGTGTAAATTAGAATGTGGCTACAAGAGAAACGAAGAAGTATATCTTCGATGCATTTTTTCCGATAATACAATTCGTTTCTGTCTTTTTTTTTTCTATTGACAACGCGATGACGTTTTCATTCGCGAGGATAGGCAATGACTCGTGACAAGTCGCACAAGACTGAAGAGCCTCGGATTGTGTGCAGTTCCCACGTGGTCTACCGATAACCGCGCACAAATGGAAACACCAAGTGAACGCTAGTGCGCGCTGTGTCCTCGTCGTGACTGGATAATTGGGTGCTGGCTCGTGAAACGTCTGGAATTCCGTTGGTTGGTACTCGCGAGTACGTATCGTCGAATTCGCGATCTCTTCTCTTCCACCTGGTGCTAGTCGCTCCTCAGACCTTCGCAGGAACTGCCCGTGCCTCTTGGGTTGCCACAAGAATTTATTGAAATCGTGTAGCACGGTATATGCCTATATATACCGTCGAGTAACACCGCGATCGATCGTAACAAGATTACCCCTACGGAATTACATAGAAACCGAGAATACCCATTCACCTGCAATTTGCCTGGAAACATTGTAAAGCATTTCAAGTACGCTGCTGTTGCATTGATTTGCGCTATTGCTCAGCACGGCGAGAATTACGAAATAATCTGATTAAAGGATTTGGTGTAAGTGTATCAGATCTGGTTTTGTATTCCGGTAAGTGCTGTCCCAGCGGAATCAACGTTCATCTTCGTATACGTTGACTCACTGACTAATGGATTGAGACACGACGACGAGAGAATTACGATGTAATAGAACGATATTTTTATACAAACGTAGTCATCTCCTATTCTACTTTAGGTAGTGCACACACTTATTCAGAAGAAAAAAAGCTCGCTTTATTGCCGGTAAAGTTAAAAGGGGCGGATATTCAAACGAGCATACCGAGGAATACCAACCTACTATGACCGTACATGAGCAAAAGTTCGTTCGGGCGCTCGGGTCTGCAACCGCGCGCGAGTTTGTGGCTGCGTTGTTTCTCTCTACCGGTCCTAAACGAGGTCGACCAGCTTGGTTTGTTCGCGGCCGGCCAGTGTGTAACCACACCTCCTCCACCTTTTACAGAGAGCAATACAGAGTCAAGCTCGAACGTGCATACCCTGGCTGTATTGCTTGATTTTGAGACGAGAGCAACGTGCCGGAGATGCTGATGAGGCTCTCTCGGTCCTCAACAGCAACTGCGGCGCATTGCACTGAACCAGAGAAGATGAAACAGACAACAGTATACCGGGCAACAGCGAGGCGAATAGCCGGGAGAACGGTCGAGGATCAGAAGAGTAAGGAATTCGAGAAGGATCCAGAACAAATAGTCTTTTTATAGATGATCAACTAGGGTTGGTTTCTTACAGAAGGTTCTCTGGATACAAGAAACTAGGCCGATCTATTATCATAATGTTATTTTATTGTATCAGGAGAAACGAGTTTTTCCCGTGGGCTATAAATATTCAGTCGGGCTATAGGATTCTGAGGAAGATCATTGGGGAGCTTAAGAAATTGAGAAAAATTTAGAAAGCTAAGTTCACACTATAAACACGGCGAGTAACGCGGTATTGGAGGCAACCAATGTACAGCTGTCGTCCTCGAATCTTCCACTTTCAGGATCCGTTTGCACTGTTTCCCTATTAGCTTATTCAAATCACGCTAGTTTCGGTCAGTGCAAACTCAACGTTATTCATTGACAATGTTATTATTCGTAGTGAAAAAAGAAAATAGCAGAAAGAAAATGTTAAAAGAATATTTTCTTTCTTTAAAGGAACTCACTTTGGATCGAATATTTAAAAAAATATTAGGTCTACACCGAAATTTTTACTTTATAATACAAGTCATTCGTTGTATACAGAACTTTATTTAATGTTAATATCACCATGTTATCGTTGATCCTTTCTAATATTTAAAATATTAATTTATGTCACAAGAATATCCTCACTCGTCGGCTCGACCATAAAATCATGTTACCCCCTCTTTGCTCTTCCTAGTCTCATTCCGGGATGGTTTCGGGCGTTGTGACTTATAAAGGATTAAACCGCATTTAGATAAACTAATAAATGTAAAGTAAAATCTTCTATACTGCTTCCTCATTATTTTTCATTTTTTAGAAAGCCACCTTTATACGAACGTTTGTTGATCAATTTTGATTACCTCGTAGATTAGAAATTGTGTAAAAATAGGGAAAAAAATCCGAATGTAATGTACAAAGTTCTATTGTGGTTGCGTTACGTATTCTTCTCGATGTTTTCAATCATTTTGAGTATCCTGACATTGAAATCTCAACACAAAAAAATGTATTCGTGAAAACAAACCTTTCTCTCGACAGAGAAAAGAATTTACTTGATATAAACGATTTTTTTTGTTAAATATACTAAAATAAATGTTAAATTATTATTATAACATTTATGTTGAGCCAAATAAGATTTATTAATTGTTAGTAATTTCTTTTTAGCTTTCTTTGATCAAAAAAAATATTATTCGCCTGAATTAAAAATGTTTAATAATAACTAAACAGTTATTTCGCTAATATCCAACTCTAGATTTGTTAACATTGAATAAATTATTTTATCGGTGTATGGAAAAACAAAATAATTAACATCGTCGTATATTTGTAATAAGGAATTCACTAAAAATAATGCAATAAAAGTAAAACGATCCGCCTTTGTGCGGTCGCGATGTGGTGGGAGATACCTGTATGGCCTGAGTCTCGAACTGATCTATCGATCTCGCGGATCTAACCGGGAAGCGTTGCGTAACTACCTGCTCGACGATCAATGCAACTGTGTTTCGAAGAAAAGATTCGAAATAATCGAGTCGAAGGTCCTAAATCTCATTGCGCTGATAACTATTTCACGATTTTCTCGTTCTACGATTGTAAATCATTCTTTCGTCTCTCTATTTCTTCCACGCTTACTTCGCTTTCCTTTCATCCATAGTACGGAGAACAGTCTGCGGTCTAGCTCAGACAGAGTCACGACGCACCGCAGGATGTCTAAGTAAAAAAAAACCGCTTTTTATCTATTGCCCAAGTTCTATTTCGCGCTTATCGTCTCAAGAAAACGAGGCAAACGCGAGTCGTTTGCCTCTTTCATTCCTATTCGTTCCTGGCAACTTTCTCCGATCGTGCGCGCGCGGTGAGGCTTCCCTAACTAAATCCTCCGAGCTGCAGCAATCCAGAAAACTAGTACCGTACACGAGAACTATCTAGGCTCGCTTTGTGTGCAATTCAGAGTCAGCACGTATACGAGTATATTAGGCGAACACGAACGGTAGGGGAGCTCAACGAGCCAAGATGCAGGAAATATCGTGAGGCACCCACGACTCTCGAGTGAAATTCACGTGAGTCATAGAAATAAACGACTCGGGCTCGGTTGCCTAAACCTGAATATCGTATAATGAACGAACACGGTAGAGCGAACTTCAGGATATTTCGTGCATCTTTATGAAATCAACTCTACATCCATAACATAAAAACAATAAAATAATAAATATTATAATTAAAAAAATATATTTTCTATATTTGTATCAATTACAGCGACTTGTTACTTTTAAAAAACTTTTATCATGTAAATAAATATCATTTTAACAGGAAGGATATACAAAAACTGCCATTGATATACGACGAATGTTTAGGTCATACAATGAACACCGAAGTAACACCAAAATGTGTATATAAGTACATATGGAACCACACAATTGACGGTGTTTCCGCACGTAATGAAATTATTGATTGTTACAGCCAACTGATTAATCGAATACGCTTCGGGTGATAAGTTTGAGTTGTACCAACAAATATTTTACTTGTGGGTTAAGCCCATTCAAATTAATCCGCTGGAGCATATTTAACATTCATTAATCAACGTTAAGCAACTTGTTAAGTTAACAACCAACGTTGTTAACTTAAATTAACAACGATGCCTTTATCCCTATGTACGAAGTATCGAACCATAGAGTCGACGAATTTACACCGATGGCTTAATTTTTTCACTGTCGTCACTGTAACAAATTCAGAGTGAAACCAGTAACATTAATTACATGTCAAAGTGTTGACAATTGTAAACATTCGTACTCTTGGTACAAATATCACGAAGGGATGAGATTCGTTTCGGGTAAAATATCTTCCGTACTTGAAGGGTGAGGCAATCGTTAGTTTGAGAATCCTTGAGAATATTTCACGACACAGCGGCGCCATTGGCAAGTTAACACCGTGTCGGAGTATACGTTTAACACTATCGCGTATTACTTTTCCATCAATCCGAGCTGCCGTTGTGGTTTACGCTTCTACATTTAAGTAAAATATTACATTTCAGTATTACATTTGCGTCTGACTTTAATATTTTTTATGACTGACACTCGGCAACATATAAACTACACCGACGGTGCAATAATTAATCGAAAATGGTGTTAAAATAATATAACCGTATGGTTTTACATCACAGATTATCAATAGTGCACACATCGAGAGAACAAGCAAACATACTTCCCAAGTGAATACCCGTTCTTGCGGTTTTTGATGCTCCACGTGACGTGGGTGTGACCTATTCACGAGAGTTAGCATAAATTCTTTCGACTCAAACCTACGACGTCCTTTTCTCATTTTATTCACGCTCTTTCTCTCTGTTACGACAGCTCTGGAATATCAGCCGTTTATCGAAAGTAAACGTCGCTGAGGCATTTATTTCTCGGGTTATGGATTATAACGGAGCGCGGGCAAAACATCGAATCGAATTCTCTCTCTTTATCTGCCAATTTGTTGCCGATAACGTTTATTGAAATATGGTACATTTGATACATGCTTGACAATTGTGTTTTACGACTTGGATTTACAGTACGTCGATCTACGTCCTCAATAACGAGATTTTAGTATTAATTACACGGATCGCTGATTCACATGGCGAAGATAACTTAAAACACTGTTAGCCGCGCAATATTGCTTCGAAAATATCCATTCACTGCACAAAAGAATCTCCGGTAAGAAAATAATTGTAGCTACTCGATTGACCGTTTGCTGAATAAGTGCTCGTAACTATCAACTTTATATCCAGGTAAAGTATCCGTTTAATAAATCTTTACTTTTTCAAAAATTCATCGGTGGATAAATATATATTTTTTTTCTATTCATCAATTAATTTTATTGATAATTTGTTCCTGAAAAAGTTTTTAAAATGTTTGATTTCAGATTGTGTTATCATGGTCAGTTTCACTGTTACTATTCGATAAAGAGTATGCGCGTTGGGTGCGAGTCGCGGGCGTTTATATCCATATGCATGCGTTGAATTTCTTAATGCGGCAATGTCTTTCACTTTGAACGTCAGAATGCACGAAGTAAAATGTGCGGGAGTGCGTAGGTGATGCGTGAGTTCAGCCGCTCTTTATATCCTACGTTCGTGGTAACTTTCTCTGGTAACCTTCCAGTTCGTGATCTTCGGATGTTAATCACAATTACACTCCGGTTCTACAATTCATTTTTTGAGCGAATAGATTTTTAAAAAAGTATTTCAAGTAAGACATTAAAAAAAAATCGATTAACGGAATCAGGACGTTGATAATTCATTAGAAAAAAAATGTAATTATATTTGACTGATACTGAATATATGATGCTGCGAGTGAAACTATAGTTGCTCATGAATTGTCAACGTCTATACAGCTAAAGCACACGAGGAGATTCGTTTGGAGAGAAGCAGAACCTTTCACTTAATTACAACTTTCCGTCCGCACCGCACTCGTACAGTTATTCTCTCGCTCTGTATCAACTTCAATTATAAATTACAAGACGACGGGTAAAGTATATACCGAAGAAACGATTTCGCGGTCGCATTCGACGCGTTCACAGAGTCTCGTGAACAAATCTATACCTTTGGTTAAAAAAAAAAATCAACGGATTTGAAGTGACAAGTGGAATGTGTCAGACGAGAAAAGGCTTCCGATCGTTTCTCCTATGTTTTCTATTGGCACTGAGCATCTCAGCAGGATATAATCTCGCTCTCTCTTTTTCTATCCAGTTTCCTTCTCTCTGCTCTATCCATCGAGCTTCTAGTTCTTCAATCTTGAAGGCCAATGCTCCGCGAAGGATCCTTATAGAAAGCCGGTACTTCGTCTACAGCAGCAAAAGTCGACGTTATATATATATATATATATATATATATATCGTCTCGACTGGATCAGTGCTATATGGAGAATCGTGGGCTGGAGGTTGAATATTGGATCTTGAATCACTTACGATCCGTGTGTCACTCTCAACGCTACGCTACATAATATCCTGGAAACCGATCTCAGGATCCCGCGTGCTGACTACCGATTTTATCCTTGGTCTCTAGGGAACCCGTTATATCAGCGCAATATATTTTTCGCGTAGTTCAAGAGCAAGTTATTCTAGCTCTCTGTATTTCCTTTTTAAGATACGAGAACGAGGCGTTTTTACTGTAAATTTCAAGAGCGATACGTAGCTAGATGTGTTCTACCAGCGAATCCACCTACGGTGATCTTCGTGTGGCGAAATGATGACGAAAGAATTATTTTCTAAGTAAAATTCGTTATTTTCCTCGCGTGTATTTTATTGAGGTACCGAAGTGTGCACGATGTCTATGCTCGTCCTTCTCTATTTCACCTTTCAGCGAGACTCGCACGTATAAATTCATACGGCTCATATCATATCGAGGCTCACCGTTTGTTACAAATCAGAGGAAGCTACACGAACGAAATTATTTTGAGAAGGAAATTAAAGTCTCAAAAACGAACGAGCGTGTTGGAGCGGTTATTTATTTTTCTTCGCATACGTTGTTTTAGTGTAATTTCTAGGAGCTGCCTATCTTATCGCGCGTGATGATTATCTTGTGGTTTGCTTCCGCGGTATTCTCATCGTACGATGTGCCGGGCGGACGATTTCTAATTAGTCGTAGAAGGAGAATAAACCCGAGAAGATAGCGGGTAGCGCAATGTCTCCGATGTTACAGTAGTACGTATGTGCTATTCGCTGTACACGGATCGAGCCTTCTCGTGAAAGAAAACCAAGCGCTGTATCGCGTTCGTCGTATGCAACTCATTCGCTCGCGATAGCCCACAGGCGCACTTGTTACTCATTCCACATACGGCCATATCGAACGCGTGAGCCAACGAAGAGAACCGAGTTTCTAATTCACAAGACGAGAGTTCTGCGGCGCGACTGTCGAGGAGTCTGACGTCAGACGCTTGTTACACAGATTCAGACTTCGGCGAACTCGGATTTTATGTTTGAGTGATCCGAAATATGTTCGTTTTACGTGATGAAAAGTTATCGAGCATTAAACTATTAAGCTTTATCGTGTCGCCGTACTTCTGGGTCTAATTTCTAAGACCTTGCTCACTCTGACGAACGAACCGTCGTGTTTCAACGAAATTTTACTAAATTTCAAGTGCACTGTGTCACTGTTGACTGATGATATAAAATGTCATTCATACATTTTGCTCATTATAACAACAATATATAAATTATTTTTTCTCTAATTCGTTAACTTGGACAAATTATTTATTCAATTAATAATGTTTTTATGTTACAATTACAAAAATTTGATAAATACAATTGATGAGGCATTCTTTGTCAATTAAACCACTTTTTTTCGTTGCTACTTAACATGCTGTACATGTTTTCACATATCTCAATCTACTGTTTTAGAAAATGCTAACTTTTATCTTTGGTATCTTTTCTTAAAACAACGTATTTCGAAAATTATGGGTCACATAAAAAAAATTCTATGCATAAAAGTTGCATCTTCGTTATCAGTTTATATAAATATGTTTCCAAAAATTTTATCAATCTGATCATTTTTATTTTTCCATTAAAAAAGTAGGTTTTTTTTTTTTTCAAAAAAACCCCATCTTTTTTGTGTTGCAAAATTGATATTGTTCTGTATGTCTAATTTTTCTATATAGCTACTATTGAAAAATTCTGCAGCTTTTCCATGCGGAATTTTTCAATAATTTATATTTAATCGTTCATTTTTATTTTCTACAAAAAAATGTGTACAGGTAATCAGGTCTAAGTTACGTGAAGCCCCCTCGATTCCGACGTCACTGACCTTGATCGCATCATTTGTTCGTGAGAAATCGGCCATTGAAATTTTCGATAAAAAAATTTTTAAAAGGTATTACTTAAAAAAAAAAACAAAAAAACCACTCGACAAATTTCATCCAAAATCTAATCAGGACTAAGTAACATAAAGATGCTTCGATTCCGACATTTTTGACCTCAATCGCATCATTTGTTCGTGAAAAATCGTGAACCAAAATGTTGAGGACACGCATCGACGCACATACACACACACACGCACATACAGGACATCGAGGTAAAAATAAATGTGGACATCTCGAAATGTCAACATTTGATTAAAAAAATCGATTATTGATAGCGAAATGGTATGAAACCGATCTTGTTGAAAATGTCGTAACCACGGAAAAATATAAATTACATATCACTAGAAAATCCAAAGTAATTAATGCCTCGTATATGGTAATAGTCAACGATTCAGACTTGTTCGTAAATCGCACGATTTTCTTATTTTTTCCGCTATTGTATATATTGGTAACCGATTTAGGAAGATCGACTGGGATCGTGTGAAAAAAAAAGTAAACGAACTTTTCGCAATGTCAGATCGTATTCAATCGTACTCGACGCGACGTCTTGCGTCTTCCTAAGAAAAAATAAAATAAATTGCCAGCGTAAACTATTCGATTTTAGTTCCGAGTCCGTGAAAGGATACTCCCAGCAGTAACATCGCTGTCTATTCCGCTTTTTTGACTTTGTTTGACGTCGAGACTCTCTCGCCAGACTAGTCGAGGTAACGACAGCGACTCGTCCCGTTCTAGGACAGCCTAACGAGCTGCAAGATGACATCGTTGCGATTCTCACTTTGAGCACAGATCTGCCTTATACACAACAACGACCTCGGTACGACTTTAGGAAGAGGAATTACGTGCGCACGAGTTCCATGATAGTTAAAAAAAAAACAAGAAAAAAAAAACGACATAACAGTCGCATATAAGACATAAGTGTAACTTTAAGAAAGTAGAGTACGGACATTGGTGCGACAGCAGCTCTCTCTTTTTTTTCTCCCCGTCTAATAGACGGCGCATGCAGGGTTGAAGAAGGTCGACTGTCGAGAAAAACCAAATCTGTGTCACTGCACTGTACTCAGGCTCGCTCGCGTTACCCTTGTTTCATCGTTAAACGAGAAAAACCGTTTATGATGTAGTCGTCGTTGTATACATGCATTTGCTTTTCGTTTTCTTATGTCGTCCGCAAAATATATCCATCGTAAAATCAAAGTTTCATTATTACAGTACTGCGAAACCTTGGTGTACGAGTACGGAGATACGTTTTCTAATACGCAGAGATAAATCGATTGACATTTAGAATTGATAGGTTACTGTTGTTAAAGGTATACTACGGTTTCCACTGACGGCGATCGAGTCGCCCACCAGCGATATAAAGTACGCAAGTGTCGGACTTTCAGAGCCGGGAGTTGTTGGACGTGGCTACCACATTATTACGGTCGCACGTGCGCCTGGTCCCTCGTATAATCTAATATCGCTCTCGCATAATCCCCCCTCAGAACTGAAGGAACTAAACTGCGCAAGCCAAGTCGGATTGCCTAGCGGAGTAACGAGATTTTCTATGGTTGAACACGACAACACGAGCGATGTTGTCGTCACTGCGTTTTCGACGAGTAGTTTGCGTGACACGTTGCTACCGGAGTCAGACGGGAGAAATCGAAAAATTTTAATGGGCTGTGGTACTAACGTTCGCAGACAATTGGCAGCGACGAAGATGATGGATAAGAAGAGGACGATGAGGATGAGGCACGCGACGATGTATAGCGAATCGTTCGTGCACCGTACGTCGGGTTCCGTTCATCGAGATTCCGTCCCGCGGGCCTTGCGCCTTATTTATCTCTTTTTGTATGCGATTCCGCGCCCAACGAGCGATCTAACTGTTCTCCGAAGCCCCGGGGAGATAGCTGCGGCTGCATTCCCCGTAAATAAATATTAATACAGAGGCGAAAGCGTGGTTCAACGGTTTACGTGTTTCTTGAGGTATTGCCAGATATCGTTGGCCTTTGCCGCTGAAATAACCGTGTACCGCTTCGCTCGCTGTCTGCATTCGAACAAAAAAATAATCTGTAGTCTTTTGCAGTAATGGAACCTTGACAACAAGAAGAATACCAATCATGACAAGTTTTTCGGTGGTGACCACACAATATTGTCGTTTATGTTTTTACTGTTAACTGCTTTTACAGCGTCGATTCAATAACCGCAGCTATTTTTTAAATAATTGCATAAATGACAAATAAGTCAGAAAATTATCGTAATTGCTTTCTCATTATTTTTCACCTTTAACAAAGTCACCTCTATGAGACAGTATGCAGATTCGTTTTGGCTTCAAAGTAGATAGAGCTTTGAAAAAAAAAATGGAAAATAATGCGGAAGCAATGTGCAAAATTTGATTTTACACCCTTGCTTTGAATAATAACTTTGTCACTTTTGAATAACATTGTCTGGGTCAAACTTATTACCAAACAACCTTGTTCAAAACTGCACTAATGCAGATAATTTCAGCTTGATAGCTTGAAACTTCTCCCTTGATGAAGGGACATTTTCGCTTCATTAGCGTGACTAATTTAAGACTGGTAGTTCTCAAAAGGTTCTCAAGTTATAAGAGATTTAACAATAAGAGTGAAACGCTTGGCGCACACTTGAAAACGCGCACGGTACCGTATGTCATCAAAAACTAATATATATATTTCAAGAAAACAAAGCTTCATCTATGAAAAAGTTAAAATTAATCCGACTCAATCTCTGCTATGACCACATTAATCCAGTAACTGGGCCTATGAGGTAGTGCGGGTGAACGGTATTTCGAAAGCATTCTTCTTTATTATTACCATATCACCTTAACGGTGATTATGACTACTGAAATTTACGTATTGGTACTGGTCTCTTCAATGAATTGTCTACGAGTATGGCCTAACCTGAGACTCTCGCACTTTTATCCTCGACAGTGGTAAAAAGAAACCACGCGCTGTCCTCGCATTCCGTTAGACACATCGTATTGCATTGAAACGCAACGCAAACTCGTATAGATGTAACAGTCTCTCGACGACTTGTAGACGCTGCTGCTGTGGATTTGGCGAGTTTCGAGCCACAGAAAGGTGCGCACGCCTCTTTTCTCATCTTGTGCATTCAAAGCACGTGTGTAAGTATCCGAGAGGTGAACGAAGGTACAAAGACGACATGAACGATGACGACTTGTACTCGTCGTCCGGATGTAGACAGCATAGTACTACATCATAGCGACAGGACTTACTCCCTTGCGTCTGTTATGTGGCTGATCCACCCGCGCCTCCCTCACACACTCGACGCCTTTGCGCAAGTATGTATTTCGTCTTGTGCGAAGGCTCGCAACCTCCACAACGCCTTAATCTTCTCAAGTTAAGGCGATAATTAACGACTGCTCAGAAATAGAAACTTGAGGGGGAAAAAACCATGACTTTCGGAGAATCGGTTACAGGATGACGACAGTCGGAGTCACCGTTGAGAGACATTCGACGATTTATTACTACTCGACCATTAGTTGAAATATTTCACATCGTACCAGAATTTTTCCTATTATCAATAACGAATTGCTATTTATTTTGTAATTTAATTAATTAACACACGAAATACCAATTGCGTAGAGTCACAGACACCGTCTCCGCCCTACCGTAAATAACTCGCGGAAAATACGCTTTCACCCACTTTCCCATCGTAATCACGCGCGCGTGCGCATAGGTTCTAGACACTCGCATTCCACACCTTCGTAACGTTTTCATATTATCGGTATACTCGTAGAGCTCTTTAAGTCTATTCTTTCAAGCCTACGCAATTGCCAGTTTCGATTACGCCTACACAGTTTCATATAATTCAATAAATTAGCTTCACTATTTGTAAATTTTCTCCGTTTGCATGGTTAACTTTTGCGCAGGTCAGTTTTCATCTGTAACTCGTCGATTCTCATTAGCAAAAAGCTTCGAAGGCCAGGTCTTATGTTAGAACGTATAATTGCAATTTGTATGATACGCGAATGTATACACAGCTCGTCGTAATCGCTAGACGCCATTCAAAATGGAAATTAGGCGCTCGAGCACTATGCGCACACCAGTAATATTTTCCCCGTCTGCCAAGAGTTTAACGACTTCACGGCCAAATCGATTGTCGATGGTCGTCGTACACGTTCCTTTCAACTTAAAATGAAAATTGCGAAGCGATAATATGCGAATCTATAATCGTTATACGTTTCATCCAGCGACTCAATAATTTTCGCATACATTATGGAACGTAAATTTACCCAACGACCAAAGTCTTTTTTTTCAAACGTATTAAACTGTAAAAAAAAAAGCTTAATTGACATTTGCATATTATTTAACGAAAATATTTGTAAAATTCCGAATTAGCCGAAAACTAACCACGTATAGAAAATTTTTCACTCAGCGAGAAGAGAAAGTTTACTCTGGTAGTAAGGAAAATGGTAAAATTTGACGGAAACTTATTATCCTGGATGAATGGATCGTACGACACTTTATCAACTGATACCCAAAATTCGTTGGTTTCACTGATTTCCATTAATTATTGTTAAGTAATTGAATTTTAAATAAAACGTAACTCAACGATTTTAGTTTTCACTTTCCACCTCGTTGTGATAGGCAAAGCTCATTATATCCTATTCTCGAATCATTGTGCTACTCTCAACGTTAACTGCCTTACTTCAATGGCTCTCAAGATTCCCAAACGATTTTTAACGAGGGCCTACTACGATGCAGGAATTCGAGGAACATCAGCATCCGTGCCTCTTAGGTCTTTTCTATCAAAGAGCATTTCGTTGAATCACCGAGGGAGAGAGAGAGAGAGAGAGAGAGAGAGAGAGAGAGAGAGAGAGAGAGAGACAGACAGACAGACAGACAGACAGACAGACAGAGAGAAAGAGAAAAGACGAATGTAATACAGACTCTCTCGTCGTCTCCTCCTCCCAGGTCAATGAACTCGAGTCGGAGTCGAGTGGAGCTTCCGGTAGGGTTTTCTTTCACGACTTTTCTCGAGGGCTTCTTGTATATGCACTCAACTACACAGAACTGTACTACTGTGATGCATCTGGTGCGCAGGGACGGCGATCTCGTTCTCGTCTCGTCTCCTTGCGCGTCTACCGTACCAATCCCATTATTACGGGACGCTTCCACGTTTAGCTACGCGGGGAGTAGCCGGGGCACGCGTTGCGCTATTTCCGGAAGGAACGGCGTCAGGAACGTCTACCCGACATCGTCATTATCATTATAATCGAACAGTGCGGGGTCTGTGATGCACTCTCGGCCTTCCAGTTCGATGTAACCCAACAGGAATATAAGTTCTCTGTTTGTGTCTATTGCAGCCTCCGAAATAGATTCACTTTCCGTCATTAAAATATATATATCGTCCCTCGGGTTAAACACACGCCAACGTACTTTATCGAGGCTTGTGACAACATTTGCTTTACGTATTTTTGGAAGTTCAGGCAAAGTGATTGGTGAATTGGGGAGAAAATATGTAAAAGCGGCATCAGCGCCTAAGTAACGTACGTAAATTTTAATTTAAGTCTTCTTTCTACAGGACCAAGATACTTTTAAATAAAGAATGGAACTGAAATACGATCGAAGACCGCTACGTTATATTTCCCTTCCGGTATACGTCGTCTCGAGTTAACGAAGTTTTATATTTTCTCTAGCTGAGCTTTGTTTTCTTCTTTTTTTTTTATATTATCCAAGTGGATTATTTTTTATTCTATTAAGGTCTTAGACTTAAAAGGGAATGGATGAATGCTCGTAGTTGTATAGCGTGAGAGAACGTTTTTAGATCGGATGTGGAACTGAAATACGATCGAAGGCATGTACGTTACATTCTTCTACTCGAAAGTCAGTCGTCCTGGATTCATAAATGAATCGCTCGAATGAAATACCGGTTACTGTTTTGACGAAACAAGTGTAAATCGTTCTTTGAAAAACGTAAAAAGTCATTAGTTTTTTCCATTCATTTTATTTAATTGCTATTTCAGGAGTAGGAGATAAATGGACACAGTGTGATACTTTTTAAAAAATCTATTTTCGTTCAGTTCGCATTAATTCCTTTACTGACGCATATATCGACAAATATATGCGTCAATATCGATATATCGACACTCAGCAGGTTGAGGAATATTCGAAATGTTATCGATATCGTATTCGAAAAAAACATGATATACACATTTCGTTGGGAATTATTAATTAAAAAAATAATATTATCGAGATATAAATCTATATTAAGAGTCCAATGTCACACTATGTACTACCATGCAGAAACAGTATTACACGCTGATGGGCACTAATTTGACGAGCATAGTGTAAGAGGTTGGGGCAAAACTTCATGGTCAATCTCTGAGATTAGGTGCCATTTTGATACTTTATTTACATTTCTATAAAGGCAATACGATTTATACTCAACACTTCTTTATATTCATTTTCTTGTTTATGAATCTCCTCTCAAATTGTAGTTTTTTTACTTTTCTTTTCAACTGGATAGTAAATTTATAAACAAATTTGAATACACGTTGTATTGCACGTTGCGAGCTGTATAATAAATATCGTATAGCAGTTCGGATCATGCAATTACGTATAATATTATTACATTACCAGCAAGAGAGCCGCTATCCATATGTATAATTTACAATTGATAATACAAGCGCTTGTCAATGTTACGAGATGAATGACCCACGGACTTGTTAGATAATCGCATTGTATCACTGTCCTCGAAGTGACACTTTGTCCATTTCTCAACTATTATTATTGTTTCTTTCGAGATATAATTCATTATAACTTTATTGATATTATTATGTTAAAACAATTGCAAATAATTATCAGAAGAAAAAATAAATACAATAATAATAAATGATTATTTTTCCTCCAAATAATAATTTGAATAATTTTCTATATGATCGATGGTCACGGCCACGCGAATGAACAGAGTTCTGTATATTTCCCATCAGTTCTTTTCCCATTTTTTGTTTGTCTTCCTACTGATGCCGCTTTTTATTTATAATCATGAATTAAATGGTTAATAATTCAATGAGAGTTCTCGTAAGTTTGCAACGGGGGAGGAGTGGGTTTCTTCCACTACTCTGGCATTAATTCTCCGGTACCGGATGTCGCGGCAAGTCGCAGCAGTCCATTCATACGTACTATAAAGTCTGAGACCGGTGCAACTCGAGTACGGATGTACCCTGAGCTCACAGGCAACGCATATTGCTGGTGCTTCTGCCTATGAGCCGCTCATGTGAACACGCGAGACTCAACAATGAACGGTACATAACCATCGACGTATGACTCCCCTGGTTTGTATTAGTTGCAACGAGAGCCAGACGGACGCACACAAACTTGCGCCGTTATAGACGCACCACGATTATATTGTACGTACGTTCGTACGTATAGTAGATACACCGCAGCTGTAACAAAGGATATATTTTGCAATATGTTTATCGGGTGGATACGAAAAAGTTAGTAATGAGGCAAATGGCCTTCTGGCGGAAGGTCGATGAAACGAATTAGTGAGCAACACAAACGCGGTCAAAGTCTCGTTTTATTTTTTCTACATCCTCAGTTATTATAACTTGTGTAACAACATTTTTTGTCTACATAAGTTAACGTATAGATTCGCAAAGGGACGTCCATGGAAAGTTCATCAAATAAGATGATTTCAGATTGGAATATTCGATTGGGACATAAATCTATGTGGATCTACACAGATTTTACATATATCTACGTAGATCTATGTAGATCTATGTAGATTTTTCGTCAGTATCTCAAAATCTACATTCCAGTCTGCAATCGTCCTAATTGTTAGACTTTCCATACACGGTAATTTCGTAAGTCTGTACGAAAACTTACATAAACGACATTTATTTTACACGGAAACTTCTACAAAGTGCTATTGTCTTTATAAATCCATTAATAGGTCGATCTTTGTCTGTTCTTGGCACGGTATCGATTCTCTTGTCAATGATTTCCCATGAAAGACTAGAGAAACTCCCCGTACTTCCGGTATACTCGCAGAGTTCTCGTACCTCTATGACTTTTCGTGTCATGAGAAAATCTCGGCGAAAGAAAAGAAGCATAATAGTGCTGAGAGGAAGAGAAGTGTTTCCTTCTGAAACTCGTTTCTGTATGTATCGAGGGCTTCGTCGCGCTTTTCACTTCCCAATTAGTCGACGTATTCTCAATAGCAAAGTGCACGCCGTGATTAAATAATAATTGCTCGGCAGGGGTTCCGATTTTGAAGCATATCATTTATTTCACGTACACGTGTTTATCTATAGAGAATGTACGCACGCAGTGAAGCAACGAAAGTGAGTACTCACGCATTTCGTAAGAAAATTTTTCAACTGTTATAACGACACTGCCCGTTATTATTAAAGATTCTTCGATTAAAAGCTGTATTGTTAGTCGTACAAGCTTAGGATAGAACTGAAGATCTATCTTAAGTTCATAAATCTGTTCAAGTTCATTGCGTCTGTACCCGTATAAAAAATTCTACATAGATCTACGTAGATATACATCGATCTTCATTAATCCGCATAGATATATGCAGATTTTTAAACATTATTCAATAAATACTGATCATCAGACTATTCACTAAAATAATGTTTAAAGACGAGTACACTAGTCACTTGTATCGACTTATGCACCAAATTTTCAGTTGCAAGTTCGATCGTAAGCTTGACCTTGACTTCCATCTTCATTTCAATCTGACGATGGACCATGTGACTAAAAATTCGGCCCTAAATCATCATCAATGATCAATCGTTCAGAGGTTATCCATAAATAACTATACGAACTAATGAATTGATGTATATCTACAAATCTTGATCGTGTTTTCTACAATGACTCATGATTTATCAGATTAAGCATCTCATAAAATAAATTAGTGCAATAACATACATTAGTACAGAATTAATGCATAATTAGATTATCAGAATAAACTTATATCATTGAAATAATCATCCGATAAATTAATTAATCCGAAAACAAGATAAATGCAAATAAATTTATAATCAATAAACTAAATTAATTACAATTCAGTAAATAAATTGACGTAAACTGATTTTATCTTTTTCTGTTTTATTTTCTTCATTTCGATTTGCGCAGTCGTCATTACAACGATACCATGACAAGTTTTAAGCCCGCATTTCTCCAAATCTACAATCGCCCTCTCTCTTCGTGACCCGGAAAAATTGTTACCAAATTCGTCGAGATAAAAAAAAACCTATACGTACATCGTCACATGGACAATTTTTTCAGAGAATACGCGCATATATGGGTCACTTCCGTTAATTTATCCATTCGCACTGCACAACACTACTACGTGAGATAGCATTGAGCGATGAGCACCTCCACAAACGTATACAACACTGTGAACGATGGATCCCATAGCGTAAGCTCGCAAATAAGGAAATTTCTTCCACATCGCGGTACGCGTGGTTCGTAACCATACGAGAATGTGGCCATTTATTAACAGTACGCGAATAAGCGTTCGTACGATGTACCGTATGGAGAAAAACGGTAAGGGGGTCGAGGGATTACAATGAATACAATATTGCACCGAACATCATTCAAGACACGGGCGAGCTCCAGCAACGTTATGACTCTTGCCAAGCGAGAAAACAGCTTTTAGACATATTCCTTGCTCGCAAATTTTCCACGAAACGTTGAGGGAAGTTCGCTCGAATAATGGCCACTCAGGATTTTCGATTCAACGCATACGACGTACACATGAACCATGCTGCTTTCCGTACTTTGTATTCGTTTGGAATTCTTTAGTAACATTTAACACCAAAGAGAGCGGCGAGCTCAAACCCAGCAAAGAGTTAATTGCTCCGCTTGCCAACTGGCAAAACTTTCGTATATAAACAAGTGCGCTGCGCGGTGATGTTGTAGCAATATAATCCAGTAAACTCGGTACGAGCTCGTCTCTTGAGCATCAGAAACATTTGTCTCACACACTGTTCGAGCTCGTGAGTTATCCACAATTTCCCAGGAGATCTCACAAGGCGTGCTCTCTCCTTCTTTAACGTTGAACTTTTGGCGCACCCCTCGTCCTGATCGTACTTTAAACACATACTCGATTCCCTAAGTCGACGACTCTACCTATAAAAAACAAGGAAATATTTTAAAGAGAACCGAGTGAAAAGTTTATTTCTATTATTAAACTCTCTCTAAAGTTCCGTTTTCATGTAAATGGTTTTAAATCTCGAGGGAATTATATACTGTTAAAGACTTTGTAAAAGTAATAACAGCTCAAGAGTTCTCTCAGCAACAGCCAACGAATATTATGGTCGAGTCGTCTGTGTATATCTGCACGAACACTCTTACGCTAAAAGGGAACGTGAAAAATGCGTGGATACTTATGCGAATGCACGCCTCGAGTATCGAGTATATACAGAGGACCTTGGAGTTCCATGGATACGAGGAACAGGTACTCTCTTTGTGTCCAGACACGAGAATATCTGTGCAGGTTTTACTATGTAAGCATACGAGAAGCGACGAGGGGCTGTTGAGAATCTATGGTGAACCGATCCCTGTGGGTCGACACAGGGTGGTCAGGGTGTCCATGGCATCGAATTTCCCGCTGTTCTTCGAACTATACTCGAGTCTTGCCCGCAGGGTCTCTTGTATAAACGTATAAGAGCACGTGGTACATAGAGTACACGATAAAAAATAATGTATACACTGTAGAAAAGAATAGAAAACCTCGGGTTCGGTTCTGAACGTAAAATTCCAGTGCAGAGTGAAATATTTAATGGACTCTGTTCTAGAGACGGTGGAACCAGGAAGTAAAGCGTTCTGCTTTCGTACAACGATTCGTTTATTAAACTAATTAACCGCTTGAGTGTCACTGACGCATATATCGAAAAATATATACGTCAATATCGATATATCGAGACTCGAGGGGTTTAATAATTACGAAATTACCTTCTTTTAAATTATACAAAATTTCACTACAAGTATCCTCTGTGTAGTGATACTAATGTAATAATTCATCTCATACATAACATTTCATTTTATCGATTGGAAGCTATTAATTGAATACTAAAAGTGTAATTGTTTCTTGCTCATCTCGATAATCAATTAAATTTAAATGTATTCGTAAGCGTATAGAACATATTAACTAATGATTATTATCTATGAAATACCGATGAATATGTACGTCAATATCAATATATAAACACTCAAAGAGTTCAAAAACAATGAAATAAGCTTCTTTCGACTTTGGTATCACTACAAGTGTTGTAGTTAATGTTCTTCACTCATAAAATTTCAATTTATCGATTGAAACCTATTGATTGAATTTCGAAAGTGTAATTATTTGTAGCTCATCTCGATAATGAAATAAAATGAAATATATTCGTAAGCCTATGAAACATATTGACTAATTTAATGTCTCACATGTGTTGTCCCGATAATTATGATTATAAAAGTAAATACAATTAAAGCGTCAACTAGAATTGTAATAATTATTTTAATTATCAATTATTGTAAAGACGACTTTCAAAGTCAAGGGAACTATGAATATATTCTTTCAATGTTAGGCTCTTCACCAAACGAACGTCAATAGCTGGGAGATTCGTTTTGTAGCGCAAAACCCACGTATTGTTTATTTTTATTGTAACGGTGAAGCAATACATTTCCCAATTAATTAAATCTCGCCATTAATTCGTCTCTGTACCTCTAATTACACCGAGGAGCCAGAAATTGATAAAATTAAAATCCGCGTTATGCAGCACGTGTAGGTACACATGTGCCATATAATAATAATAATAATAATAATAATAATAATAATAATAATAATAATCGTCACGCTCTCGCAAACGCGCCTCTACGAATTTTCCCGCGAGATTTCTACGAATCTCTTGTGATACCGAGTGCGAACATGTGTGTTGATCATTAGATACGCGACATTGTCGCGGATTTCCGTGGAAACAACGAAAAAATTCGTAATACAATTAATCTTTTTCGACATCAAACACGGGGAAATGATTATTGATTCTTGGCGTTAATACAATGAAATAATAATTCGTTAAAAATTCCTTTTTTTTTCCTTGAAAGATGTGACCAACCTGTAGCTGTGCTTTGTGAGTCATTTGCTTGGTCAGAGCGAGTCAGTGCGCACATTGTACCGGCGAATGTATCGCACGCATCGACCAACTCACGTATATATCATGGCGCGCCTTTATTTATGACTATTCTCAAAGCGCACTGACGAGAACGCGTGCATTCCTTGGACGAGAAACAAGAAGTCGAGTAAGAAAATGCTAACGAGAATGGTACGAATAATAAACGATTCTACCGAAGGATCGAAGCCTCTCATTAGCTCGGAGAGCGCAAGGAAACTCACCGTTGGAGCATACATCAATTTATTTTATTCCTGTTTCGCGTGCGCGGCATCTGCAGGAAGTTAATTTCATCAGTCGTCGGATCGTAACCCAGTTATATGCTCTATTCACACCTCTGAGCTATGTTGCATACGGATAGTTGTAAACACGCGGTATAAGCACGCTCAGCCGGTTACGGGGGTTTTTTTTTTGTTTTTTTTTTTTTTTATTTTAACATATCGGTAAAATCGCACGTTACTCGATCAGCGCGATCGGCATGCGCTGTCAAGTTTCGTACGGAATATCGTATCCATAGACAGATGAGTAGCAACGTATCAATCCGATAGCGTGCACGAGAATTTCTTATCGAAACTCGAGGCGTGCGCGGGAGATTGTGTTTTCCCGTGCTCCGGTTTCCCCGTTAGCGCCCGTGAAACGGAAACACGACACGGAGGAAACAGGACATGACGACGAGTCGTTCGGTTATAAGCTGTACGATCAAGTCGGCAATTGAGATGGCGAGACAGAATAGAATTTAAAAAAAAAAGAGAATCATCGGATATTGCTTTCCGTTGAAAAGGATTATTACGAAATTTTTAACGAGTACGAGAAAATCGTTATGGCGCCTTGGGGAGATCGCTCGAAGCATAGAGACGGTCCTGCGATGTATATCGGTGTAAGGGTCGACTTGTAACAGAGAGAAGAATCGAAGAACACGACTCGCCCCGACGCCGATCGTGACCCGAACCGCGAGAGCCTTTCACTCGCTTGGACGACCAGGATCAGAATTCTTCGACCTACTGGCGGATCGAGGAATCTCAACCAACACGATTCGCACGATCGATAATAATGCAGTTTCTTACGTATGAAATAATTTTTAAATTAAGAATACAATCAACGAACTTACCTCGTATAAAAATCGCAGGAGTCGTAACAGCCCAGTTAATGTTCTCTATGTATCGGTAATCCCTGACTATCGTTTCCTATCACAATCACAAAAACAACGTTCGGCGCGTGAGAGAACTCAAATTATTATTTTTTTTAATCTGCTCTTTCTTTTGTTACTGTTTACACGCGATGCTACGATGTTTTTTTTTTTTCGTTTCGTTAGATAGCAGAGATCGGCAAAGAATTATTTATATTCGAAATAACAAAGTAATATTTTGTAAAAAATAAATAACGTTGTGTATCGCAAAGACTCGAAGAGAAAAAAAAATGTTATTGTACGTAAAGTACGCGTGTCATCCGATCGTACATCGAGGCCGGTGCCGAGCCGACTGACTAACCGATTTCACTGTCTGACTGACTCGCGGCAGTCAGTGCTCACTGCGTTTGCATCAACGACGACGACCACTTCTCCCCAGCTTCTCTTTCCAGCTCCATTCTACCAGCGTCCCACCACCGCGCCTCCTCGTATCCACCACCACCTCATCGCCGAGTTCTTAGCTGCTACCCAGGTGCGTACATTCGTCGTAGAAAGTCAAGCGACGAAGAGACGTTTTTGGTTTTGCCACGTACATAACACAAATATATATTCGTTGTATTTTGAGTGCAAGGAATTTTCGTAAAGAAACAAAAGAATATTATTTTTTGAATGACATTTGTAAAATTATTTATTGCGTTATCTTAAGTCGATGAGAAAATATGTCACATGTTATGTGTACAGCTAACTGAACGAATG
Source organism: Cylloceria caligata (assembly GCA_963942595.1). Lineage (NCBI taxonomy): Eukaryota > Metazoa > Arthropoda > Insecta > Hymenoptera > Ichneumonidae > Cylloceria > Cylloceria caligata. The sequence continues at coordinate 11,171,919 of OZ012710.1, read as the reverse complement.
TATAAATATTATTTGTTATTGGTAAATGCAACATAATTGATTTTTAGCTCAACTATGAAATTCCAGATCGTTATAACTTTTATACAATTTGTATCTGCACTCGCGTTACGAGTTATTTATTCTTCAAGCTGTCGCGTTTCAGTATTTTTCCTATCATCGAGACGCTAACTACTTTTTTTTTTTTTTCTAGTGTAACGTCAACCTTCGCACCGCTTTGAGTGTATACCGAGTATACACAGTGTGTACCGCAGTCGTTGTCGGTCGTTGGATATGGAAATACGAGGCCAATGCCTGCAGTTCGGCAAGCACGGCCTGACGAGCGTATTACGTCACGAAAAGTTTGTGTGCTTTACAGTTCTTTTAAACTCGTCGCGCCTGTTGTATAGGCAACCAACGAGACTCACAGGCGTAGATGGCAGAGAAGAAATGTTTTCAGTGAACGAGAAGTTAAATTAGGACATTCAAAATTGTTCTTTATTTATTTTTAGCCCATAAATAGCAATGTACGTATAACAAGGTTTAAGGACGTTGTTTGCCTACTTCCAAGGTCGCCGCTACAAAACAGTACCGTTAAAAATCGAAAACTACGCTTGTTTACAATTGGATGTTGCTAAGAGAACGCGCGCGGAGATACCATCGGTAGGTAAGTAAGACTATCTTAGTCGATTAAAGCCCGATGCACACCAAAGCGGCGCGCTGCGACGCGCAGAGCCGCGACCAGAATCAAACCCGTATATTCAAATCGGCTAATGCACACCGGAGCGCCGCGACGCTGCTCCGCGCTGCTCCGCGCTCCTCTGCGCGTTTCGGCGCTCCGGTGTGCATTAGCCGATTTGAATATACGGGTTTGATTCTGGTCGCGGCTCTGCGCTGCTCTGCGCGTCGCAGCGCGCCGCTTTGGTGTGCATCCGGCTTAATTCTGTGTTAATATTTGACTTTTTTTATTATAAATAAAGTTACGTCAATCTTAAGTAAAACTATAAACAACATTATTTATTTATTTATTTATTAAAATAAGTAAAACTTTTGAATAATTGAATACTCGATTCGTATAGTGAATCAGCTATTGGCCGCCAGTATCTTCAAACAAGCATTGATTATTTCCGATAGAACAAGTTCCTCCTGGGGAATGAGCTTGCGTACATCTATCGTTTTAGCTTCGTCGCAGATTAGACGCGTAAATTCGTTTCTAGCTTCCACTACTTCGAACAGCACATTTTTAAGTTTTTCCTAAAAAAAATAACAAATGAGTAAATAATTGTTGGAGTTAAAATTGAGAGCTGTTGATTGGATGCTCATTTATTTATTTATTTATTTATTTATTTATTTTGCTCTTTTTTTGTGAAGAACGTACTTCTGCGCCGCTGTAATTTGCAATTCCTATACAACTAACAAAGCCTTTTCCATGGATGTAGTAACCGAGTTTACGCCTGCCAAGTCCGAAGCAATAAGGCACTTCGTATCTCTTGCAAGTTCCAATCAATTTACATAATGTATCATCCAATCCTCCTAAAATTGTATATATTTTATTTATTTACAGGATTCTCGTTGATCTGACCAATCGAAATAATTTTACTGATCCATCGGTACCTTCGATCTTCACTTTCTCGAGATCCGGCGCGATAACGACAAATTTAATTTTCTTCAGATCAATGTGCTTCTGCACTTCTTTGATTCCCGCATAATACCGTCGTTTACTTTTACCCTTAACGCTGTCTCTCTCATACATTTTTTTTTGCAACCTCGAAATTTCAGCTAAAAATTCCTCCAGACGCTTCTTCAAGTCAGGCGTCACTGTGTTTGTGCAATATCTGCAACGTAGCAATGCTTTTTCTATTTAGAAAGAATAATTTATCTTGCTAGCAGGCCCCTATCGTCAACGATCAACGCCGATATGAAATTTTGCAACAATACGATAAAACCCTATTTATTTTTCAATGTAACACTCACTCTCGAAATTTTTTTGAGAAATTCATCCTACCAGGTTCTTCTTTAATAATTATATCTTCCGTGAATTCTCCGGTCTCGTCGCATATCTTAAGATTAAGAGCAGCATCCATTACTTCACAGTCGATGGATTGCGGATTGGAGACATTAGGATCATTATTACAATCGTCTGTGTCAAATATAGAGTCGTCCGATTTTTCGAGAGACAGACTTTCCATCTTTTCATCCAAATCTGGACGGAACGTTACAGTATCTTCGGTAATGTTAATTTCGCTCGTATTCCGATAGTATGTATTGAAGCAAGATAGAGCTGACATTTTATTGACGAGTTCCGAATCGTCACGTGGAACGACATTGATTTTTAATCTATCAAAATTAATCTCTGGAATGTCTCCCTTAGCTTCTTGAGCTGCACTGATTTCGTTGATTTGTCGTCTGCTCTCGTTCAACTGTCTTCTGACCATTCTCTCGTATAAAATTAACCATTTCAGTTTCGACGGTTTTTTCTTTTTGACAATATACATTGGACTTCGTTTTAATTTTGGTACCAGGCATCTGCAATCTAGAGGACTTCCCACACTCATGTTGACGTTTAGTTTGCATATATCAACAGTTATTTTTGTGGGATGTTCTGTCTGGAGAAGAAAGGGCCATCTTTGTCTCTGTAAAAAAATAATTTATATGTAAAATGAAGTATTTAAAAAATGATCGATATTTTGAAACTATACCTCCAATGTCTTCTGCAAATTTATATGAATCAAATCGGTACTTTTGAACTTTCTGAGTCTTCTAACATCCGAATCGACATAATCTTCGTGAATTTCCAGCTGATTACTCTTGACAAAGCTGTGCTTTCTCTTTAATACAATTTCCCCGAGTTTTGGATATTCGATTGCGTTTAAGCAATTTTGCAAATCATTGCCTTGCGAGCTGCCGGCCAAATCATGATGAATCCCCAAAATTTCCGGTTGTAAAATCCTCTTTATATTCTGTGTTACTTGTACTGCGGAATGCGGCAGTTTCGGCCACGTTCTCTCGTCATCGTTGGCACGGGGTCTTGAATTACGCCAGCAATGATAATTCATCGCGATAACAAGAAAATCTTTGATTCAGCCACAAGAATATACGAAAGGCTTCGTGTATCACGTTTTTAATTTATTCATTCTTTACTGCGCAGATCGCGCATAAATTATAGCTTGGTAACTCAATTTGTTCTTTATATTAAATTATGAACAAATAATTTTTTAAATTCACTTGTGAACTTTGCACTTTTATGTTTAATCTCGTGAATCGAAAAAGGTCAATGACACACTCGTCAACAATGGCGGAGTTTTCTGATAAGTGAAACTGATCAGATGATTTTACACTCGCGATTGCGATCTAATTGACAAAAGACCAGCTTGTAGCCAAGCACGATCGTGGCGTATAAATGAGATGGGAAACTCAGGTATTCGAAAGCGAGGTTAAATCATTGACATACGAACGTAGTTCGACTATCACGGAAAATAGAGTTCCCCGATGGTAAATATATTTCTCTGAATTCTGTGGATATCGAGAAGTGGCGGATGCCAACGAGACATTTTATCACTTGCAGGCGCCTCCGACTGAATCGACTTTTCCAACGTCCGATAAGTAAGGTCGAGACTTTATCATTGCTCACAAGATTACAAGGCGATCTTGTATTTCACGAGTACTTAACAGCGACGTTATAATCGTACTTTACGACACCAACGAATGTAACATCTTGGAACTACATTTGCTCCAAGTTTATGTTTCCGGTTCTCCCCACCTTCTTAAATTACAATAATTGTCGCTGAAAGTTTAAACAGACATAGCAACTAACGGGTAACGAGTCTCAGAGGACTCGAGTAGGAGAATTTCAGGAAACTTAGAGAAACTCTGCAATGAATGTCTCGAGGAATTGTTTATATAGAGGCCCTCCGAGCGTTTTACTACAGGCGCTATTTCACGCCCCTTCGTGTATGACGCTCGCGGGAGTGCCCTGAATAGAGAGAGAGAGAGAGAGAGAGAGAGAGAGAGAGAGAGAGAGAGCTGGTTTGCTCAATGTTGCTTCTTCTTCTTCTACTGATATATTCCAAAATTGTCAACGTGCACCCATGTTGTCTCACATCTGTGGAGTTACGGAACAGTAAACGAGCTTCACCCTGGGTCCAATTTTCTACGGGATGACTGTACTGTAGCTCTAAATTTAATCGTGTTCTTGAGGTATCCTGTGATCCTTGAAGCCTTTATCGAACTTCTGGCATCCCAATGTCCCATGAGATAAAATAATTAAATGATTACATATAGTATACGTCATGGAAACAGGTTATCTGATATAAGTTTGACTCAGGAAGTAATTAATGCCAATGGATGTAAGTAGAAACCATTAGTACGATTTGACAAAATTTTAATTAATTAATGTAAGGATCGTTAATAAATTTTTTTAATAAAACGTCTTATGGTAATTTTAGCTTAATTAGAATACTTAAGATGTTAAAGAGAAGAATTCTCACAAACTTTTTGCTACAAGTGAGTCAATATTTGTTTTAATTATTTTTAGAGATAAATCATTCAAGTTCTTTTAAGAATTGTGGAAAGTAGTAAAAATCGTATCGATCATTATCTTCTGGAAGTTTGTATAGCACGTGCAATATACAATGTCTCAATAATAAACTGAGCAGCCTGATAACAGTCGTATTCACAGGTGTTACTCGACATTCGACGTAACTATGAATCCCCCATCAACCATTTGCTACATAGTATCAAAACATGATCTATCTCACGTATTCTTCCCTACAGTGTAGGAGTCAAAGGTTCATTACGGACGTGCGCGACTAGTTGCAAGAAGGGTCAAAACGAGTCGACGGATGATGAAGCTGTAAGGGTGAAACACAGAGTCAAGGAGCGGTGGTGGCGGTTGTAGGAGTAAAGAAAGAGGTCAGAGGTGGGACAAAGACGCGCGAGGATAAACATACAGGATATTCGCGAAGCTAGGAGGAATACTTCGGCGAAGTGCGAGACGGGGGGTGGCAAGGGGCTAAAAGAAGGGTAGGAGAATGAGAATGGATCGCTGCAGCCGTTGTTCCTATACAGTATTTTATACATAGTATAGTATCAAGAAAAGGGGTTGGTGCTGGTACTTGGTGAGAAAGTGAGCTGCTGGCAAAAGATACTGGAGGATGAGAAGAAGCATCACCAAAGACACAGCATCAGCAACCAAGTACAGATAGAAGTTCGGCAGCTCGACTAACGTACTGAAGCTGGGTGGTTGTAATGGATATTCGCTATGTGCAATGCCACACGATAGCCGCTGTATATAGAGTCCCTTGAGGAAAAATCAAGACAATGCATTGCTTCTCACTCTGATTAGCTCCGCCATTTTTAGGTCTGCTACGGTAAAATGAATGTAACACAAATGTGGTAGTGAATAGTTTGCCGTTGGTATCGCGTGTTAATAAGAAACATGGCATCCTTTCAGTGGATTATCTTGACTCTACCTAGAGGACTCTAGTTGTATTAGGACATAGGGCGCCTCTGATAACCGGAATTCGCATTTTTTGCTGGAGTAACAATCATTATTTTCTAGTGCATCGTGATGTTAAATTGTTGATCGCTCTAAAATATTTTCCTTTATAAAATGACGGTAATGCGTTTTACGTGTTTCCGAAAGCGAATTATAAAAACAGAAACAATGAAACATTTGGATACAAAAAACTATGTAAGTATACATTCTTTGAGGTTATGTGTCCATCTTTCGTCGAAGCCAAAGTCCGTTAGTATAGCATGGCCCACTGCAAAAAGCTTATTATAGTCAAATTAACATTAAATTGAAAACAAAAGTAGAGAAATACCTATTTCAACTACTTTGTAACATTACAATTTTTTTATTTCAACCCAGTTTATACGCTTTAGGTTATCTACGAAAGCTTATATAGAACGAATTAACGAATTCATTGGTTGAAATAAATCCGGCTATGTTTGGGCCTATATCGCCCTGTGTAAAAATATGACGCTAATCCAGCAAAATGTAGCTCTCCGCACGTAGCGAATGTTGAGGTTACAGGATGGGGAAGAGAGAAACGAATATCGCGACACAAAAAAATCCAGTTTATTTGTGTGGGCGAGCGCGCGCGTGTGTGTGTGTGTTAGAAGTGGAAGCAGTGATGAAAAATACAACAGAGGACAAGAAAAAGCGAGGGATATGTTCGCGGTATGGCGTGTCATATATAAAATATGGTAATGTATATAGTAACGTAAAAGACCTAGTTACAGACGATATCTCCGCTATTGCTTATTATGCAGACGTAATGCTGTTTTTGCTGTGCAACGAATCTGCGCGTTACCTACATATTAAGGAATATCAAGTTTTAAATAGTTTGACTAATAAGAACTTGATAGTTGCCATAAAGTTAACGGTTAATAGTCATTAATTTGATGTAATGAATTAAAACTTCGGTTTATTTATAACAAGACATCGTAGAAGGAACGATTTATGGCCGAAGTCGGTAACGACTTATGGCTGAAGAATCTTTGATAATCGATCGAAGTTGGAGTACTCTGATTGTTGCAACTTTAGAATTTCTCGATTGATCTCCAATTAATTTCACAGATTCTCCTAATAGGCAGTGCAGAAGCGAACGAAGAGTGCGAGTGTAGTATACGAGCGACGTGGCAAGTTGCAGAGAAGGAAAAAACGACGGGGCTCCCACGATCGCGCATCGTGTCGGGGTAGAAGAGGGCGCTACGACGAGAGCGCGAACTCCCACCCTCTCAACGCTACCCCGTGAACGGCATAGGCGCACCAAGGCTAGTCAGCAAGCCAGACAAAGACCCGATGACCCAGCAAACCGGAAGTCGAACAGAGACGAGGTTGATACACAGATATAGGTATAGAGTGCGTGCTGATTCAATGAGCGGTGGAGGTAAGGAAGGAGGGTCGCGTGATAGGTAGGAGAGAAACGAAGAACGAGAGACAGAGACAACTCGGTCGAACGTGGGTTCTGCTGGTGCCGTTGCTACTGCTGCTGCTGATACTGATGCTGCTGAAGGTGGAGGGAGTCGTTGTCCTCGGAGTCCTCGTTCACCGGCCGCGACTGGTTCCAACAACGAAGCACCAGTACTACGCGAACCGCGGTCTCGTTCGCATCTCTTTCTCGCTCGATTGTACACCTGGTTTTATGTTATTTTTTTGTTTATTACTTCATGCCTTGTCGGAAGATCCGTGTAAACATTGACGTCTGCACGCGGCATTGAAATCATCGTCCTCGTCGTCATCCGGGAATGTACTTTTCGGAAATTTTGTCGGTCGTGAACAAAATACGAAAATTTTATGAAGGGGTGGTTTACCACTCCTGCCGAAAAAAAAATGATATGCGGCAATAAGAATTTTGAAAAATAATTAATAAAATATCCTTGAAGAAACGAGGACTTCGTCACAGTGGATTTTTCGTTGTGATGACTCGTTCGAGTTCTCCAGTATAAATTTCCACGAGAATCACAATTGTGTGTGTTCTGTAAAACGTGCTCGTGCTTCCCTCGACGCAGTTCAACCCAGGTGTACCAGTCCATCTGATATTCATCTTTGGAAACCAGTGCATTTATTCCAGTGAATATCGTCGACACTGTGCGACTGTCATCGTCAATCATCAACCAACCACTGTGCGTGATGTGTGTTTGGTGCGCGCATTCGCTGCTTCTCGTGTGTGTCTCTACGCTTCGTGTGTACGAAAATATACATCTATAAGGCCTGTGCACGCGCGAGTTCTACTCCGTTCTGAGTGTTGCCTCGTCGCTTGCCTACCTACCTGGTTACCTGCCTACCTCACTGCCACAGACGGAGAAGAGAATGTAAGTTGCTCGCAACAGCGATGCCAGATCTACCGAGAGGATCTACCGGTGAATCATGCGACCGCGTGTTGCTGCTACCACGAGCAGGAGAACCAGCTGAAAGAAAGACGCCGTTCCGCAATTTTGAAATATCATTCATATGATTCGAGTAAAGATCATTGGAAATACCAAATAAAGAATGTGTTAATGTAGCGCGAGAGTCTGTGAGTCCCGAGCGGATACTCAAGAGTCACGGTGCGATCATCGAACCGTGGATTCACCGCTTCACTTCAGTCTCAATTTTATCTACGGAGAACACTTATTTTTCGTGAATATCACGCGGACAAACAATTACTAAATTTGGAACATATATTCGTATCGAATTCAATATTAAAAAATATATTTTAATTATGATACTTTTCCGATCAACGGGTTATGGACGCACGAAGCTTTACTATAAATTTACTTCAGCTTAATGCAATTCATTTCACTGTCCACGTACTGTCCATTTAAACTGCAGAGACTTTCATTTGTTATTGACACGTAAAATAATAAACTGATTCAAAGTTTTGGTCATTGAACTTTTTTTTTCTTTCGTTAATACATTTTTCGTTATAGTTTTGATTATTTTATTGTAGTTGCATTGATATTTGATACCCTAAATGAATTTATTATCATTTTGCAAATTTAAAAATATTTTAAGCACTTTAATTAGAAAACTGCTCCATGAATTAATTGAAACCCCTTTTGTCAATTTCGATTGAGCGCTAAAAGCGAGCAAAGTAGATATTACACAAAGATAATATCCCACACCGCATGCGATGAGAATTTTCTCAAACATCCGAGTATCAGTCAAGGTTGCAGTAATTTGAAATTGCACGTAACCGCGATGAATTGTTAATGCACTGGGTTAAATGTTTCACTCAGCATCATCATAGCAAACCGCATGATGTCTAGAAGTTACGTTATCCTTTTTTCTATTATCGCACCTGGTCTCTTTTCATTGGATTCGCGCGTGCGAGTATGATGATTGCACGATGCTTCCCACGATGCGTTCTTTTTCTCTGTATTCTATCATGAGAAGAATCATATTCATTGCGTTATAATAATAAGCTCTACCGTTCTAATGGATCTGACCTCGAGCATGTTAAATTCATTTGCAATTTGTACTGCGAAACTATGCTCGATTTATTAATATTTTTTTAAATTCGCTTTGCTCGTAGACCTTGATTACGGTGTATGAGCCAAACAAAGTTTTCATGATTTATCGAGCATCAAGTTCACTCCTGGATCGATCTGTGATTCGATCTTTCGATTGAATTCCCGCCGGTTTTTGGATAGTTTTGCGCGATAGATCACAATCTTCGAATCGCCGTCCGTGACCCGCACGCCTCGTGAGATACGCCATGTACAACAGTATTAAATGTACTACAATATGTACGTACGTACGTCATGCCGGTGGACGAACGGGGACGAGCCCGAGAGAGAAGCGAGCGGAGCGTAACACCCGCACGCATGGCGTCATGGTTTCCAGGTTGTCGAGGAAAAAAGTCCGATTCTAGTACGACGGAGCATAAAACCTTTAGAAGAAAAAGAAAAATAGTTTTTAACAAAACTCATTGTCACGTGTATCAGTTGTGTTATTCTATCGCGAATCCATCTATGCCCATTGCCCGTTTAAAAAATATATTTTACAGCGAGAGATGGGAATAACCGTGAAGATATCGAAGCATAGGTATAACAAAAGTAAAGCTACCAATAGTAATCTTTTCAGGTGTGCATCGTTGTGAACGGATAGCCCTATCGTTCGATGATGACAATCGAATTGGATTTCATAGAAGGAACGACCAGTCTCTCACTGTAGAGCCTTACCCACGTCAACGGGGAAACATCGAGGTGGAAAAGAAGAGAAAAAGGGAGAAGAGGTGAAAGGTCGGAGAGAAAATAATAAAAAAACGGACTTCTACCGAGCGTGCAAGATAGGCGACACGAGAGCGGTTTGCGGAGTGGGGGTTCGAGGGGAAGAAGAAGAAAAAGAAGAAGAAGAAGAAGAAGAAGAAGAAGGGTAGAGGAAGAGACGAGGGTCGAAGGAAGACTAGGAAAAGGTGTTGGTGGGCAGTGATGCGCCTGGACAGTGGGGTGCCAAGTTCGGTGCTGGATTCGCCGGGCTGCAGATAGCGTTAGTGGGGCGCGCGCAGGTACCGATGCGTGCTACGCTCCTGGGTGAGGTCCGGCAACGGGGGACCGTCGAGGGGCCTGGCTCCGCGACGACGATGCTCCTCGTCGGCCCGAGATCAACGCGCCGTCGATTCCGCCAGCACGGAACGACCCGAATGCTGGATCTCGCGATCCTCACGCTGTGGCTGCTCACGCTCGCCGATACCTCGCCCCTACCACAGCCTGGCCCACCGCATTCAGGTGAGTTTTACTTCTTTCTTTATCACGTGATTATCTACGAAAAAAAATATTCGTTGAGACGATCTTTCTTCTGATATTCTCATTTCTTTGATAATTTAATTTAATTAGTTATTGTTATTCTTCGTATATAATAATTAATGCAGTAACGGGTTCATATTCCTAACAGCATTTTCCTTAATAACATGTCTGGATTCACTTAGTTGAGTCATCCTTTAGATTTTCCTCGTCGAGCTCTACGAAGTATCAGTTACGTCGATCTTTGTTAGATTATATTTACTTACAGTTATCACTGGAGTTACCAGCGGAGGTTACGTACCGCAAGAAAACCGCGGATACCTCATTATGAACTTATCCTTGGCATGTACAAGATTTATCGCGGATACCAAGAAATTGCTGTAATTTTCTATTTTTTTTTAAACTTTTTTTGCGATATTTCCAGTTTATAGAAAATTTTTTGTGTAATAAAATAAATATAATATTTTCAGTATTTTACTGTTGGGACACACAAAGAGAAATTATGAGTTGCCAAAATCAATTTTCGATTCAGAATATTAATAATAGTTGGGTGAACCAATTTAATTGTTGCTCCAACCAACTTCAATCAACCCGTCAGTTCGTCCAAATTTTAATATTTTTTTTGCGCCCAAGTTGTTTCTGGCAACTCATTATATTTCTACGTGTGCGTGTATAAGCTCGATGTGCAAATTAACTGTAACCATATATTAAAAATTTGTAAGGACTGTATTTATCGTACGACATTTTTTATTGTACTGAAAAATACAATAAAATATTCTATCGTCTATCGTTGCAACTTGTACTTGGAGTTCTATGCTTTTTTTAGGATTTATATTGCACAACATAAAGTTTGATTTTGATTGCTTTGATGCACCTTTCAATATGTTGTACACATAAGATTATTTGTATCGTCCTTACACGAGTAATCCTCGGAATAAAAAAATCGAAATTCGATGCACCGTTACCTTGGTAACGATAGGTGAATTAAGTTGGTACCTGGCGAGAGAAGGATGACGAGACTCTTGTCATGCTAACATAAAACAACTGTCACCAGCGAAAGCCTGGTACCGCTCATTACCGATGCCATTTACAACAAAGTCGTAGAATCACTACGACTATCTCGCTCGTATCTCTTGTCTCGTATTTCGACGTTGGTTTTAAAAGGTCTTTGACTGTATTGCACTGAAGCATTTATTTTGCAAGTAGAAACTTATACTGTTACTACCGCTAGTAGTACTAGGCGGAATAGTGGCTCGATAATATTCATTACGTCGAGAGGGAGACGCGTAATCGCCTCGAGAAAGTTCAGCGTGCATCGATTCCGCGGAGGTAAAACGGGCGCAGAGCAACCAGAGGTAGACAGGGTTCGAGTACCTGGGTAATAGTGTCTCTCACTCCCTCAAGTGCCAGAAGCACGATCCCTCTCCGAGCGAAGAGGAGGAGGAGGCCCGAGTCTCGCACGTGCAGCTGTACGTAGCTATGGAAGGTGAAGCAGGAGCCACAGCATCGCCGGAGAGACCACGGTAGTCGATTAACTTCGTGGCAATCGAGGTTGAACCACCGCGAGATCGCGGAAACCGCGCGCTCTTCAGCATCCCGGTTGTTCAGCATGGAAATGGAATGCCAGATGAGAGCGGAGACAGGTCATTCACATGATTCTGTGCTGTGTGCTCTACAACGATGTTTGGAATAGGAACATATCGAATTGAAACAATCGATTGGTGTACCGAGTGGATGACGAGATGAGGCAGTGAGAAAACCAAACGATACAAGTAGGAGAACAAAGAATGAGAGTTGAAAATTAAGCGTGGGAAGTCGTTGATCGAGACGCGTGGGCGATTTGTATATGGACGGTCGAGTGTCGGTCGCGACATTGTCCTGGTGTACATATCACATATGTAGAAAAGTCAAGAGGCTGAGTCAGGACGGAACAATGACTTCTCTTTTATAACGGGACACGATTATAATGAAAACGTTTGACCACCGTTAGTCAATTTGCTCCGTCATAATGAATCTACTAAGAATAATTCTACAATCTGCACAGATTTTTTCATCACAAGTCACATATTTTTATCTCTCTGATGACGTTTCGAACTCTCTATTGGATAAGTTCCATAAGATGTACTCTATTATTGTGAGACCTTTTAAGTAACGGTTAATTGCGTCGCTTCTAATCGTGGATGAAATGAATCGTCTATAGAAACTAACTCTCTTCATAGGTTACAGACTTTCTGTAGATTATATCAGTGCATGCCTTTCTTATATTTGCTTCAATTACTTTTACGGTCCGTCTAAAAAATCTTCATTGAAGATATTTTTACTGAAAGTTATTTACAATGAAAAGTTAAAATCGTGCCAAGTTAATTTATCTTTTATAACACATATGTTCTTTATTGTTGATCAGACAACGAAATCGTAGCTATAAATTATAGAAGGAAATGGTAACAAAACTGGCAGGATGGCAAAACGAATACCTCGGCTAAAAATGGGAAATAGGGGCGGAACAGGCACTGACGCCAAAAATGATAATTTTTTCGCTATTTAGTTATAGTATTTCAACCTTTCTTCTATCAAGAACATATGGGAAATCGGTAAAGTAAACGATAATTGGCTAAATTTTACAATATTTTTTATAAGCATATAATTAAATTGTTATTTTTTCTTTTGTTTTTGTTTACCTTTTATCGTGTTGTCATACTCATATTGGTAGAAGCACGAAATATTATTTAAATAGAACGGCACACGCAGTTCATTTGATTAAAATTCCTTGACTCGTGTCAAGGAAACGTCTACGTCTACGTCTTTTTACAAATATACTTTTGTATTGATTTCAAATAAAATAATATGACTTTTCTAATGAATTAGTATCACCTAGTATTACAGCTATCGTATGTATAGATCAAGGATACATCACCCTTATCGACTCCAGCAAATGAACAGTGGGTTCAAACCAAGCAGCTACTGCGTTCATTTCAACCCTCGGTGGACTCTGAATATAGTTCGTTGCAGGGTATACATGGGGCACCCTCCAACTATGCCGCTTGTCGACTCTTCCCTTTCTCCATTCTATTGGCCTTTCCATGATTTCTTGACGACCTTCTTTCGACTAACAATTGTCGATACGACAATGCAGTTGAAATCGTAGTTTTTTCTTTCTGAGAAAGATGAGGAATTATCGATATAAAAGATAGTTACAAGCATGCTGCTGTCATTAGGTTTGCTCATTTCCTTGCGAACAATGATTCAAAGTCGAAGAAAGACGATGAGAAAAATGGTGAGCCTTTTAACTGAGGTGACAATGTGATCGATTCTCTGCTCCTCTTTCCAATCCCCGAATAACCCCCCGTCCAGAAAATCCTGGTTCCATCTGTCCGAATGACAAGGGATAGTCACGCCTTTTGGAATGTTTGCAATACGAAAAAAAAACTTGATTATCAAAGAAAATATAAATATTTCGTCAAAAAAAAAATGTCAAAAGATTTTTGTGGAAAAAAAGTATTGGAGGGAATATATTTTACGAAAAAAATAACTTTTTTCGTGTGACAAATTTTGACTGATTTTTCTGCACTTTTATGACGTAAAAAAAATGTCGGGGAACTGTAAAAAGTTGTTTTAAAGAAAGATAAGATTTTTTACCTCGCTGTTCGTTTTGCCCCCCTTGTTCATTTTGTCGTCGCTTCCTCTATATGACTTCAGAATTGATGTTGTTTTAAAATACGCCTGTATATTGTCTCTGAGCCATATCAGTGCAGACTTTTCTGAATCTGACTATAGTGCATTTTACAATAGAGTCGACTTCGACTCTAGCGATCTACAGTCTACTTTAGCCTGACAAACGACAGGCGGAGGATTGTCCAAAGACAGAAAATGTTAAACGAGTGAGTACGAACCACGGCATATTCCAGCATTTCCGGCCAACGTTTTAAAATGACGTAAGCAAAAGAGAATTAGGTAACCCGACTATGTGATTATTGATAATCTCTCTCGCTGGTAAATCAACGACGTGTTGAGAGACACGTGGATACTTGAATTTTTTTCCATAACTTAACCGTTGATGAATAAGCCTCTAAATATACAGTGATCTGTGACACGGGTATACCGATCGTTTTGATATTATCTAAAGCTTTAACTTGCGTGTCCAATGTCACTGATTTTTATTTTCTTTTGACATTTCGAGGTTATGTATTAGTTATCACCGTACACTATTATCACCACCGTTAGCCTGTTGCTGCGTGAAGAATGTGCGCGCAGAGCAATGTTGCCGAATGGGGGAAGAAGCGGTTCCCTCACAGCGTGATAACTTAACAGAGAGCTCAAGAGTAACGCACTTAAATATCGCGCCTCTATAGATGAAAACGCTTCTTACTCGTAGGAGGATAGCTAATAACAAACTTTTCATTTATTGATAAGAAACGTTAATTTATGCAATAGCCTATGACTTTGCGCATTAAATCTAAAAATCTTCTCTGTTTTCAAATGTACCTGCATATTATCTCTTACATTGCATCGGTTGTCTTGTCGTTCCCTTTCTCATCAACTTGGTAATCAACTTGCTGGCTGTAAAGTTTCAAGATCCCGGCTTGTAGTGCTATATCTCGAGAGAAATCCTCTTCTTCTTCCACTTCTGCTTCTCTCGTCTTTCCGCATCTCACTCCCACTGATTCCACTGTACTTAGCGGAGCTTTCGAGGATGAAACTTGGGCCGGTAAGGATTCGTACGAGAACACTCTCTCGCTCTACCACCATTGCTTCCTTGCTCTCTCCGTCCTTCCTATCTCTTCCAAGTAATCCGACTCGGTAAGTGCGCTTACACACCCGGCTGCATTTAGCCCGGGGTGGTGCGGGTGTGACACTGCAACCCCCGTGCGAGTACGCGTCTGTTCGCTCGCGTATGGGCAGGGTAAACTCGGAAACTGCTGGGGTCGGTGTCAAGTTCTCTCACTTGGCTTCCGAAAGACTTGGTCTGGCCTATTGTTGCCAACTCGGTCGCCACTAACGCCCACAGGCTTTGTATTACACACGCTGGTTCGGATGACAATCAGGACACCAATCTCTTCACCGTTGAGAACTGACATTTAGAAAAAGGGCGCGCAAAACACGGTGGAAAACATGTTTGGTACATCGTGGTTTCACGTAATTGCGAATGAAAGATGTTTAGGATATTACGATCGAGAATTGGAAAATTGGTTATTGATACCAGCTGAAATTAATCAATTCAATTTATGTGACAGTTTATCCGTTCACTTTATACTTCGTACGGTTCAATATCCAAATGAATTATATCATTTGTGTCCTCAATATCATCTCGACTGACACCGCTCAATTACTAAATCGAATATTGGTTTTATCTCCACCTCCAATCGAGCCATGTGAAATGCTTGGAAATAGCTGTTAATTCCTCTACGGAGTGACGATTTATAACAGAGGAACGAGAAGAGAGGCAATTACCGTGGTTGTTTAATGTTGGCCCTCGGTATCGAGAGAAAACAAGAATTTATCTCGCTGTTAATCTCGCGAGATGGTATATCGGAAGTGTACGCGTGGGTAGAGAATTCGCTCGGTGAAATTTCTATCCGATTTATCGCTGGTAATGCAGGCTATGAGAAAATTTAATGCTCGTTTTCGCCTCGTTCACCGTGCAAGCGACACGCTGCGGTATTTCCCGTACGAGTCACCCAGCCGGACCAACTTTGATATCTCTTCTTTTTTTAAATGTCACCGTTAGTCGAACTTTTCGAATACCTCGGGTAGCCGGTGAAATAGCCCACGCCGAAAAGTGAAAATCTCTTCCCAATATGTTCTATCATGGATCGTGGGTTTGTTTTCACCGTTTAAGGCAGGGGTCTCCAAACTACGGCCCGAGGGCCATATTCGGCCCGCGGACAGATTTTGGACTATTTCACTTTTTACCACCGGCAACAATGATAATATGGTTTTGGCCCTCGGAACTTACTGGAGTAATCAGTATGGCCCTAAGGCTGGAAAGTTTGGAGACCCCTGGTTTAAGGGATCATCTCCGTACGATGATTATGAAAATCGTTGATTTTCTTGATTTTTTTTTCTTCAATTGTTTTGGTTCATTTAAATGATTCATGCTCTACATAAAAAAATGTTAAATCTTTTATTTATATTTTTTATACAATGTTTTTGGCCACTGCAAGATGATACCTAAAAAAAAATAGCACTTGACGGTGGAGAGTCTTACTCCTCTGAAAATTGTCTGACACTCAAAAAACTCAAAACGATTATTAATCAGTATGAAAAACTGTAGAAGCCTAAGGAGGATTTTTTTTTCGATGAAAATTAACAAAATGGCGTCTATTTAAAAATTAAGGGTCAAATTGGGCCTTTTTTCAACAGTTTTTCGTTTAAAATAATATGGAATTTGCAAATAAAAAAAAAGCTTCCATGTGGCTCTAAGGAATGGTGTGAAGAATGATGTGGCAACATTTGAGAAGGATAGCTTGAAATTCTTCGTTTAAAATCTTCCACCGTTTTGAAAAACGACTTTTTGAGAAAAATGCGTTTGAAGTTTCGAGTACAAGATTTTCATATGAACTGTCTACTTACGATAAATCGGCGATGCCAGGTTCATACAATATTCCTTCGGCATATTTTTGCATAATGCAGGAAAAAAAATGATCGTCAAAAAATGTTACACTGAGATGGTCCCGTGATAGCAGTTGCAAGGACTATTAAGATGTTTTTGGGTTAATTTTTAAAACTCTATACTTGTATACGACACCGATTTTTATAATCTTTAGTCGATGGAGGTATCAACACGTTCTACATTGTTCCATTTCCCCTGAACACTTTTCCCTTCTAAACAATCACCCTTCAAGGAAAAGACCTTGTTCACTCTGCTGAACTACTTTGCCTCATGAAGCTCCTAACTCCTTAGTAATTATAAACGTGAAGTGAGGGGACTCGGTATTATCGCACTTCTGCTATAGTTATCGCACGACGAAGCTCCACGTGTGCACGATTGTACATGGAGTCGATTGTACTATAAATTTACACAGGTATTGGGTTCTCGAAGGTCCCAACTATTGGTATAACGTATAAATTGCAGTGTAGGGCGTTGAAATATATAACGAATTGTACGGAATTGAAATAGAAAAGAAGGCGCTGTCGACCCTACATTGCTTTCTTGCGAAAACCTTGCCTCGGGCTAGTTCCCTTGGGATCTAGGCTTTGTCGTAGCCTTGTCACACCAGCCTCGAATTTATCACAGTACAGGGGTTCCCCCGTTGTGTATTGATTCGACAATAGCTTCTTCTCAACGGAGAATTTCTTTTCTCTTTCACGACGGATAAACACTTTCTCGCTTCTTTCCGTAGTACATTTTCAGTTAGTATTTCTTAGTCAGAATTCCCAATAGCTTGACATCTTTCAAGGGAATGAAGAATCCCCCAGGATTGAGAAAAACAAACCCCCCTTTTTTATTGTAGATGTCGTGTGTACAATAAAAAATGTGCATCTAACGTAATCAAAGTATTGTTATAGCGCCATATTTCTTTTGACCGTGGGTGTAGCACTGAACATATCTGCTTGGACGTTCCCGTGCAGCGTCACTAAACTAATGCAATAATAAAATAAGTAATTGCTTGGTTAACATTCTGTTAATCTTTGGAATTGAACATAAAAAATAATAATAAGAAAAACAATAGTTGACTAAAAAATTGAAGTACTTGTCACAATAATTGGTTTTATCGAATTATTTACTCACAGAATGCATTAGTGCTGTCAATTGCGTTAATTTAATTGATTTCCTTAGATTCAGTAGAAACTCAGTTTCCTTAACTTCACTTAACTCAACCGTCCACGGTACGTAACTCGATACCATGGTAACCATTATATTTTTCGTAGTTCATCCTTTCGATTATTAACCCCTCTTCCAGCATCATTCTGACGTTGAAATGCACTCTGAGGGTGCACGAGCATTTGCCTAGGAGGATCTGTACTCCTGGCAACTGATCAAGAGTCTGACAAAGAGTGGGGGTCTGTAGTGGAAATTAAGAATACTTTTCGGTTTTAAAGATTACTCTCTGATCGAAAAGTTCCCGGAATTTCTTATTTAAACGAGCCACCCTTGAGATATTGTAAAAATAATTTTTTTTCTAGGTTGGTACGTCTGTCAGTTGTTTACATGTCACTTTTAAACGCAATACGTCAGATAGTTTGTGCGTAATACCTTTGTAAACAAGTCATTGTTTGGTGTACTCTTCGAATTTCGCTATGTCGAATTTGATTGAGCAAAGAGTGTGCCTGAAATTTTGTGTTTCTAACAAAATATCATGTGCGGAAACGTTGAAAATGTTAACGATAGCCTACGGAGACTCGACAATGTCGAAAACACAAGCATACGAGTGGTACAAAGAGTTTACCATAAAGCGGGCCGTGCTATGGTTGATGATTTGCCTTGTTCCGGTCGTCCATCCACCTCTGTGACTGACGAAAACATCGAAAAAGTTAAGAAAATTCTGCTCGAATATCGTCGTGTGAGCATCAGGGAGATAGCAGTCGATCTTGGTGTCTCATTCGGATCGGTGCGGAGCGTTATGTACGATGTTTTGTGCATGAGACGAGTTCAAGCGCGACAAACAACTCGTTGTTTCTTCACCACAACAATGCACCCGCTCACTCATCTCATCTTGTACGCGACTATTTGACCAAAAACAACGTTAATACCGTTCCGCAAGTTCCGTATTCACCTGACATGGCTCCGTATGACTTTTTCCTGTCCTCACGACTCAAGTTACCACTTCGCGGAATTACTTTGAAGGGAATAAAATAAATATCGATGAATAATCGAACCGTTTTCGTTTTATTGACAAATTCCGGGTACTTTTTGAACGTAAAGTATACTTGGGCTCTTGAAATAAGAAAATCTTATTGACTTTAATATGTAGGTCACCGGGTCAAGTATCTCTCTTTCTCTTCGGAATGACATTAAATAAAAACACATTACGAGATCTACTCGGGAACTTAGTATAGAAAGCGGAGCTTGTAGCGCGAAATGAGCTAGGGCTTTGAAAGAACGATGAGAGTTGAATCGAGCAGGTAGTTTGTCGTCATGACGACGTTTACGAGATGAACAAGTAAACACGAGATTTTATTGTCCACCCAGTGAAACGGTGCCGGCCACCCTACACCCTCTTCGTACACTCCCGCTGTATTTATACATTGAGTCTGAACTCTTCCTTCTCCACGCAGCGCGTTTACTGCCGTCATCGCTCCGCAGAGCGCACATATCCTCGTACATCCTCTCCCCGCATACATCTCATCCTGAGCAGATATGTAAAGATCTCGAAGAAGAATCGAGAAATTCCTCTGGATTACTGCATTTTCTAGAGAGAGCTCTATGCAATCCTATTTCGAATATACGTCACGTACTAAGGCAGACCAAGTATTTTTTGTCTTCAGAAATGCTTTTCTATGTATTTCCACATTCTATTCTCGTAAAAGCGAAAGTCGAGTTCCAGTTGAAATTTCGGACTTTTCGTTGAACTTGAAATGCCTGCGATATTTATGTCGAGTATGTCAGTGTGAAGCACGCGTATAGTACATTGAAACTAAATACAAATGTAACGCTACCAGATTCCAAAAATGACATTAAATCGACATTCCGAGTCAATCACCCTTCCTAAATCCTCCAATAGAACCTCCAGATTCCCTGTTGAGTCAATCACTAACGCATCTACAGAGCATCTGCAATATTCAGTAGTATTATTATGAAAATTTGTCATTATTTACAGAATCGTTGTACAAACATATTAATAATATAATTTTATTAATATTGGAAATAATAAATAAAATAGTCCACAAACACGGGATTTGTCGGAACGCTCTCCCAACAGTTATGATTGTGGAATTCGAACCTAAGATCTACATACATATTGACTTAACTACTTAGCGATAACCACGATAACCACAATACCAAATCGACTTTATGAATTTCTTTTACTTTAATTTCATAATAGCTGCATCGAGGATAACAATCACAGGGGCAATAGACGGAGTCCTATGTAGCAGCGTGGGAAGGGGGGCATACTGAGTTTTTGGGATAGAAAATGTCCGTTCTAATATTACCTCTCTCTCTCTGTCTCTGTCTGTCTGTCTGTTTGTCTGTCTGCCTGTCTGTCTGTCTGTCTCTCTCTCTCTCTCCCTCTCTATTTCTTTAAAAGATCTTGGCGTTGATTCTCAGGAATTTTATAATTTGATTGATTGCCACATTTATGGCTCTCCGATTTATTTTTCAGAAACAAACATTTCTGCCATAATACCAGAAGTAAAAAAAAATCAATATTTTTGCCATGAACTAACTTCTTTACCATATTTAAGGCCTTTCTGGGATCATCACAACCATAATAGAAACTGGCCGAATTCCTAATCTACCAGTTTGTATCTCTGCAACGGAACAACTTTCCGATGTTCTGAAACTGATGGTAAGTATTCTCGGGTAAAACAGGGATCTCGCGGGATATATAGCACTATTTGAGTTCGGGGGGGGGGGGTGAGAAAGAACAACACCCTGTTTTACCCGGGATCACTTACCATCAATCTTGAACCCGCCCGAGGGTTTTATTATGGTAGAGACGTATCTAGAGAAGCCTTAATTATGATTGGAGTTATTTTGTGGTAGAGATAATCATTTTTTCGCTTCTGGTAGAATCGTATTATGGCAGAATTGTATTATAGTGAACATATTTTCTGGAATTAAATCGTAGAAAAGATAATTTTTGGTAGAAAAATTAGTGGGAGAGTTATAAGTCTGCTGGTTGATTAAGAACTTTAAGTCCAAATTGTACCGAAAAAATGTGAATCCAAAATGGCAAGCTGTCAAATCAAAACTCGTACTATCCGCATGAAAATTAGTAATCCGAAGTTTCCACGGGAACCGATTGCAAAATAGACATAAATATTTTTAAAAAATTAAGGCCAAATTCAAAATTGTTCATTAAATAAAAATTGAATACTTTCTTCATACAAATTAGTACAAGAAGTTTCTCGAGGTCAAACTGTTTATTAATTACAAGTAAATTTACGACAAATAAAAATTTCTCAAACTGTGTCAGCCGTTTTAAAATAAAAACGTTTACTCTTAGATTTGTAAATACCGTCTACTAATTTTCATGCACATGAAATATAAAATACTGATTTTGCAAGCGTTATTTTGAAAGTGTCATTACAAAGTTTTCTATTTTTAACTTGACATATATATCGACAAGAGACGCTGTGGGCTCGGGGATGTGCGGCTTCAGCGGTTGCCAAAGTCAAGTCGTCTTGGTTGTGGGTTGCACTTGGCACAGTGACCGCATAGTTGTACTGACTTGTTCGTCAACGCGCCTTGGGTTTAGTGGATTTTGTTAGGTTCAATGGAAGTTCTGTATGTCATATAGAGAGTGAGATGATTCCGGTTCTATACAAATAAGGCGATTACGTCGTCGTCGGATCTACAATTTACACATTTGATGGGAGAACGGAGTCACGGAGGATCGAAAATAACGGTTGACTCTCCAAAAGATATGTTCCGTAAATTGAACGGAGGATGAAACCGACGTCGGCACCCTCGTGCACAAACGTTTAGAAGTTCTTGTAGAACCAATGGAATTGGAGGGCAAGTTGGCTTATCTTGACAAAACATAATAAAAATCATATTCTCGATGTCGCAGTAAATTCAAAAGAGATATTTGCTATGAAAAATATATTGTATGATTGAGATAATTAAATGAATATTCTTTTCAGGCTATTTTTCAAGAATCGTTTATCAAACTTGTACAAAATATATGTACTGCGAGGCCAGATAAACTGCGAGTGAATAAATGAGAGTATTCATGATCAGAGTTTGGATATCGAGATTTCGAATCACGCTCAATCGACGTTCCAGTCTGGTGTGCCGATGCTTACTGCTGGTACTGGCATCGTCGGGATGTTCCGTTGAGGGGAGTTGGGAGTTCGAGTTGGCTAAAATTTCCGGGGTTTCGTAGGTACGTGCCGGGTGCACGGCCTGCATTGCACCGTCGATGCACCACACCGCACCACCGCTGCCTAATGACTCCGAATTAACAACGCGGGTAATTTCCCGCCGGCAGAAAAGCGCGCGCGCGCGCATACAAGCGTTTGCCAACGCCGAGAACGTTACAATCTGTTACCTCGACGTAATGCCAATTATTCCGCCCGCTTTTCGGATTCATCGTTGCATCATAATTCTGTTTTGTTATTTTTATTATTTGTTCTTCAATTTATTTTATTGTTATTCCGCGGATGCCTGCGGTATTTCATCCGCTCTACTCTCGTTGCATTCATACATTAGCCGTACATTTTATGCATTCGCTATACATTATTCTCTGCAATAACGTGCACACCGGACTTTACAGTATGTATTATTATTATTATATTTGATGCAACGTATGTACGCGAGAGTCAACGTCCATTCTCAAAGCCAGTTACGCACTCGCAGCCCCGGAGCTCGTATTAAGACCAATAAGTTTTATGGTTGTGCGAAATAGCGACATTGCGATAAGGTCTGCGCAATGGCGAAACACGTACATCGCTTTTTGTATTACATGAAAGCATATCAATGTATGCGAGAGAAATGTGAACGGTCAGCAAAATCTTGATTGTTTCATTCTTATCTGTAACTTTCGTTTCTTTTTTTCAGGAATCACACGTGGCTCTTACATCGGGCATTACGGTATCGCAAGATACGATCCGGCGACCTTGCGATTGCATCGAAATCGACTGCGTCGAGATGCATCGGACGCCGTCAGGGACCAGCCGCTGGTGCTTCGCCTTCGTGCCCTCGACAGGTCAGTAAAATACTTTGAGATAAACTGACTGGCTTTACTTACATCCCTGAATTGTGTGTTAAAATTTTGATTACCGTCGTTCATTGCACTTCAGGTCAATATTGCACGTATCGTTTTGATCTGGTATGTGCGAGTGTAGAACTTACATTGTTAAGATTTATAAATAAATAAATTATCTGATTTATGGGTAGAGGTATCAACTGTGCTGGCAACTCGTTAGCTTTACTAAAGTTTAAAGGATTGCGGTTAGAGAAATAACTAGAAGAACGGCCTTGTTATTATATGATTTTAGTCATAACATGACATCGTATCATAATTTTAGAATAAAACTATGCTGAAGTTTCTCTGAAAATTTACATTAGTTAGTCTACCGTTCCATCAGTTGCGGTCATAGGTCATGCTTTTAACGTATTTGTAAACCTTAACAAAATCTTTGGCCTAATGCTGTGGGAACTTGAACAAACTGAAGAACATCAAAAGAGGTGTAAAGTAGAGAAACGTTGATAACTTTGGGAAGACGTTTGACAGATTAGAGTCACTAGATGTCAAAAAAGTGAAAGTTTAAAAGTTGCGAATTGGCAAAGCGATGCAACTAAGATGGACATTAAGAATTGTGAAAATTCGAATGTTAATTGAGGCTGAGAATATGAAAAACCATTGTTTAAAAGTATATGAATTTCGTAAAGCAGACAAATCTTTACTATTTAACTAGATTCGTGTAAAGATCAACCGCCGCACGAGTGCGTCTATCACGAAGAAAAATGTTCGGTATAGAGCATTGTATACGCAACTGTAAATTGGGAAGTAACAAAGGAATCTGTATATAATTAGACGGAAAATACTATGGAAATTGCGTGAAAAATGTATTATTATTATGGAAACATTATTCACGAAGGGATTGTAAAACGCCGAAAGGATGATACACTGAAAATAAATAGGCCGCTTTTAACGATTTTTAATATTCTTGTGCGCAAAAGTTGTACGTTTATAAACAGTAATGTAAAATTATATTTATATACTCACCGAATAACTATGGAAACGTGACTAATGATATAAAAATAACTAGATGTGATCATATATGGTACAGTTGCCACAACAACCCCGATACATCTACCCTTACGTAATGGAGTTATTAACTGTGGGGCTCGAATTTGAAAGCTTTATTGCCGATTCATTAAAACGAATAAATCAGATGTGAAGGAAACTTTAACGATGTCAATGAACTGACTATTTATAATGTATATAATAAAAGGCCACGTTAGCTCGATGACGACAAATGTATGCGTCAATTAGCTAAATGTATAACGGAAAGAGAAGAAAATAGATAAAGGAATAAACTTATTATTAATTACACAATTCTGGTTCTGAAATGATTTACCAGGTAATATCAAGAAAACTTTTATCTGTATTGAAAACTCGGCTGCAAATCAATAAAAGCTAATAAATTGTAGCTCAGGAGGGGAGTTTTACCTCGTAAATTCATCAATTCAATGAGTTCCCCGGTTTAAATAATCACAGTGGCATTTATTATTCGTTCGGAGTATTGGTCAGATCCTGTAGTATTTATAACGTGTAAATAGGAATTATATCCTAACATAAATAACTATAGACGTAACTGACGGTAACCGGTAGTGTTCGACCACGACAAACGTTTCTACGAACGTTTTACCTGCCCGTTGCTATGCACATAACGTCGGTTCTTCAATGTCCACCCTTTCGTGTTCGTCCCTCTGTTAGTTAAAACGAGACTCTCGTACAAACTGAACGCGGTAACTCGATATCGCGAGAGAGAGAGAGAGAAAGAGATAGGGGGAAATAGCGAGTGAGAAAGAGAGCACGGAGAAACGAAATTCCGCAGGATAGAGTGACCGAAAAGTTGGTAACTGCTGTGCGGTCTCTCTCGTCGACTGAACGTCCTACCTGTATATATAGCTGCATCACAGAAACGTGGTGCACAATTCGTGAACGGTTTCGAGAAAGAGACCGAGGAAGGTGGAAGGAAGAGAAGGAAGCACGCGACTGGCATACCGTGTGTTTCGTATCGACGTCTCTTCCCCGTTCAACGACTTTACCCTGCTATCCCTCGCACCCTCACCTCGATTCCTTCCTCGCTCACCAGCAATGAATACTGTATTCTCAAGATAACCCGACCAGAGCCAGAGTCGTTCTAGCATTCAAATCGCACTGGTATCATTGTTACCGCAATTTACAACGAGCATCTTAACTCTCTCGAAACAACGGAAAGTTACAGTGAGAGCTAGATGCGAATTCGCGGAGCAGTTGTTCGTTGGCGGACTGATAATTCGCTCGCTGGCGTTGAACTAGTAGAAACGAGGCAACTTGAATAAAATCACAGACTGTATATCTATGTATTCTGGAAGTATATGGCGGTATAATACCGGAGCGCTCTCTTGGCAAGTTCGAAATGTCGAAATATCGCACATCGTCTTCTCGTAAACTTCATTCGAGCACGGGCAGCGTCAGAGATATCGTCCATTTCGCATGAAAGGACATTTCGAAAGGATACTAAAACATTATACCATAGCGCAGAACTGTGACTTATATACTGTAACACGAAACTATACAGATACAAAAGTTTCAGTCTTCCCCATCGACGCGTATACGTATACACTGAGAAAATTTTTTATTTAATTTTGACAAATCTAGAGTTGGATATGGCAAAATAAATGTTTAATTATTATTACCAAATTTTTGCTAAATAATATTGTTTTCGATCGAATAAAGCTAAAAAATAATTTAGTTATAATAATTAAATATTTATTTCGATATATCCAACTTTAGATTTGTTAATATTAATTCAATTATTTTCTCAGTGTAGTCTACACCTTGTACGTACATATCTTATTATTATCTATAGCCATTGCAGTTATTCCATTCTCGTTATCACCCACTCTATGATCTATATGCATACCTCGTCGAAATGTTTCATTGGTACAACCGAAAAAACACTTTGATGACTCTCGTCGCCGTTCGTGAAGCAGCAAAAGCGAGGGCGGCAACGATAGCACCGTGTAACACATGTACCTCTACTCTCTGCGCAACGTAACGCGAAACGCTGGCACGTGGTGTACGTACGTACCACATTATCGAATAGCGAACGTACGGTAGAGAGAATATTGGGAAAACAGATAGGAGAGCATGGATAGAGTACCGTTAACGAGGCATCGAATCGTACTTGAACAGTATATGAAAGCCACGCTCGTGGAACTTCAATGATCCCCAACAGGACCTCTGGTGCACCAGCCTGCTCCCCCGGTCAGCTGCGAATCGCATTGCTGGATCTCCCGCGGGTATAATTAGCTACCGGTGCCTCTGATCTTCTCCCTTTCTATCTACACCGTTGTATTTATTTTCTTTCTCTCTCGATCACGCGCGAGATACGTGCATCGAGCACACGATCGTTCGATGCTCTCTTCGCCTGCAAACGATTGCACTATATACATAACCTTTCCACGAGTGTCTATCGAATGGTTTCGTCCGATACGAGTGGAGCGCACCTTTACCTTTAGTACCCTAGGTAGATAGATTTAAGGGTCGAGTCATCTAAAAATCGTTAAAATTAAATCAGTTTTCAACTTCAAAAATACCAATTGAATTTTTATAAAGTTTGCGAGACAAGTACAATTACAATCTACCTTACCGATCGAACAATGAGACGCTACTTCGAGTTTTTTAATTGCAGCAACTCGTTTTTGCCATTTTTTAACGGGTCAACTTGTTATGTTTATTCAAATATGTAGCTTTTTAAACTAAATTGGGTTACTGCTAAATGCTGTAGTTCGAAATGTGACGCTCGAGACTAAAATTAATGCCCGCATAGCATGTCATACTCTTTGCATATTCATTTCAGGATTCATAATGTGAAAAATATATTTTGTATGTCTCATGGATATGTATTCTGCATAAATAGATGAATGTTCAGAGCTCATCGTATGCACATACTTTAATTATTCGTATGCCATCGTTTACTACAGGCATTCGTGAGACATAAGATGCATATGCAACCATATACAGAAATATATAGAATATAGAATATACAGGGTGGCCGATTTATCTGAAGACATTGAAATATTTCGAAAACTACGCATCGGATCAAAAAAAGTTCTGAATAAAATTTGTTCGCCTGGAAGGGGGTCATCCAATGTAAATCGTAAATCGGAACCCCTATTTTTTATTGCAGATTCGGATTCCCTATAAAAAAATAAGTAACTTTTATCTGAAACATTTTTTTTCGATTCGTGATAGATGGCGCTGTAATCGCAAGAAACTTGATTTTTGCAAATATCCCGAGAAATTACACATCGGATCGAAAAAAGAAAAAAGATATGTTTAATTTTTCAAAAAGCTATTCAGCGATACGAAACTCGATCCATCCCTACCCCCATCCCTCCTCCATCCCTACCCCATTGTGGTGAAAATGGAAGTTGCTTCAAAATCGTCATTAGAAAACCCTATTTTTTCCCTGGTTTTCCATGACAAAATCCATTGATTTGACTTTATTGTTGATATTAAATTTTGTCACACATGGCGCTGCAATCGAAAGCATGTATTCGTTTATCAATAAGTTAACAACTACTTTTAGTATTTTAGGTGAGTCCTAAATAGGGATGGGGGGAGGTTGGATCGAGTTTCGTATCGCTGAATAGCTTTTAGAAAAATTAAACATATCTTTTTTCTTTTTTCGATCCGATGTGTAATTTCTCGAGATGTTCGTAAAAATCTGGTTTCTTGCGATTACAGCGCCATCTATCACGAATCGAAAAAAAATGTTTCAAATAAAATTTACTTATTTTTTATGGGGAATCCGATCTGCAATAAAAAATGGGGGTTCCCATTTACGATTTTTGAGTTTCCCCCACCCCCACCCCCTGGGGGCGACTTTGGTATCATTGGATGACATGAAATATTTCAATGTCTTCAGATAAATCGGCCACCCTGTATATAGAAAAATTCCTATTACCGAGTTTTATCCAAATCATATACTTTTTTTGCATTTTAGTTCGCCATATTGAATCCACTATTTAAAATGTACGATTTTTTATTTAAGATTTGCAATTAGCGATCTCAAAAACCCCTGAGTATCGATTTTTATTCGGATCAAATCAGTTTTCATTTTCATTTTGATCTGCTATTTTGAATTTTTGAATTTTTAGTTTCATTCGTTATCAACGACCTCAAAAATCTTCGATTACCGAGTTGCATCCAAATTAAGTCAGTATTCTCATTCGCTCGTGTTTCCGTCTGTTGTTCCTGCGTGTTATCATCGACGCAGCTACCAGGAAATTAAAATAAAATAAATGTATGTGGTCGGTTTGGTACACTTCGGGTAGCGTGATCGTTATTAAGTATAGTTAGGTCGTTAGTTAGATCGTACAAGGCTTAGGCTCAAACTCGCAAACAAAACTCCTCGGAGAGGGTTACAAAAAAATCGAATCTGCGGAAGATTTCCTTTTTTTTTTTAAATTATGAATAAAATAATATAATAAATGTTATTGCATAAAGACCACTTGTTAAAGGTACTTTGAATAATTAATAATTAATTTCTATATAGATTCTAGTGTCACAAATTTCGATATTTAGTAATATTTACCATACTGTGTGGCCATAATACGCAGAGAAACTCATCGCAGAGTATCGTTATACCGCATAGCTATGCATGCGTCCATTTTCATATTGTATGGATATCACTGAAGTTCCGTCGTGACGTTGAAGTTAATACCGTGTAGCTATGCATGCGTTGATTTTTATTTTGTACGGATATCACTGTAGCTTCGTTGGGTAGTCAAACTTAATATGTAAAGGGTCGTTGCTTGGATATCGCTCCCATGTTTTTTCTTTAGATCATACGCCCTAAAAATGTGCTTCCTGCACTAGACAGCGCACTAACCGATACACCAGTCCTTTGAATACACACAGAAGTTGAAGCGGCAGAGATAACGCTCCCGCGTACGAGTGTCCGGGTGTCTCTATTGACTGGACTCTGTGAAGTGCGGTTTCTGTATACCAGCACTCAATGGTCTGTATCTACTGGCTGTCTGCGGTGTTTGCCCAGTTCGATTTCTATTTCGAGTAGATATACATACATCACAGAGATCGGTAGAACAATTTAAAGGATGACGAGAGAGTTCATCATGATTTTCTATTCTCAATATGATATATTAGTTCTATATTCGATTCTTAAAATTCGATTAGTATATATCCACGTAGTTTACCTGAAGTTGTAGGATCTCGTTCTTATATTCTGCTATGAACAATAATGCAGGAACAATTAAATGCTTCGAAGCAGTAAGAAGGCATCTAATTGACCACCATAATTCCCATTGGTATATCGTCCCAGCGGAGAGTCGTCGGGAGACGAAAAATTCACCTGGTAATTCTCGCGCATATCCATTAGCTCGGAGTCGAGAGGCAGAGTAGAGATGAGGGGCTAAGATACGGGGTCTTTGGATCGTTGAGACGACCGGCTGAGAGGGTAGCGAAAGGGGAGTAGGTAAGAGCACTGAGTGAACCTATACCTATCGTACTATTTCTAGGTACCTAACGTACGTACACCTGATTACTCCTATCTCACACCGAGGGGGATGTTACTGCCTCACGAGTTTCCCAGCGTTGCCGTTTCGACGATGTTCCCTCAAGACGAATAAATTTGTAATTTACACCGCTCTTGCCTTTTCCTCGTGGGACAGGACGTCGTGAACCGTTAACCTTATTTCTATAGTAAGACGAACTTTGGAAAAAAAAAACATAGAAACAATAAGAAATTTGAAATCAGGTAGAACATGCGAATATAGAAAAACTGGCGGAAATTTATAACTAAAATTCATATAATTACGTTTTTGCTGCACGGAAAGAAAAAACTAGTTGAGGAAACTGACACATTGGTTCCGAGGACTAACCGGAATCGTTCGCATAGTGTCAACTACTCGGTTGATCGAAGAAACTACAATGTCGTTGGTAAAATATCGGTAGTAAGGGTAACCAACCGAGATGGCAACATCAGCTTACCGGTTGGTTGGTGCGATCCATCAGTTTGGCGTAATACACGAAAAAAAATCAGTTTAATACGGACATTTTTATTAATTTACAGTACCGAGGACCGGCAAATAAATACTATGGCGATGCTTCGATAGACAAAGGTCATCTGTTGACAATATTTCACTGTAAATCTACTATATATTCAATGCATTTCACTTTTATTTTTTGCAAGCCTTCGTCCATCCACAACCACCTGTCATCTCAAACAATGGCGTCGTTTGCCTTTGTGAACATTTTTACTTGTAGCACATACCAATCGGTTGGTTTATAGACGGAAAGCAATTGGTAATCGAAACCAACTCGTTGATTGCCGATACTATCCAAATGCTTGCCGCAAGTCACAACTACCGCCGACGTTAGTCGTACTACGTAACAACTCGTGGTCGCGACAGCACTGTGATTGGTTACAGGAATCAAAATCGTTGGTCTTCCCTACTATTTTTCGCTAAACAATCGAAAATAGTTGGAAATACTATTTCGATTTGATTTCCGTAACTAACTCGCAACGCAGCATATGCTGAAAACGGATATCGCAACTACTTTTTTTCCGTGTGTGAATATCTGTCTTATAAATAATAAAGTGGGTTTTGGAATGTTGTCACACGTGGATGAAAAAAAGGAATCAACGATTCTATGACGCATCAATAATTTACTAAAGATTTTTTTTTCATGAATGATGACGTGGGATACCAAGAACGACGATAGAAGGTTCATTCGAGAGGAGCTTTCGTCGAGTTGTTCGGAGCTCGATCCGTTTCGTATACTTACATCAGAGCATATATTCCCCGCTTATACTGGGATTCTATAGTATACGGTATATCCTCTGTAGCGACCGTTATCACGGACACTGAACGTCAGGGGTAGGCAGAAGGAAAAGCGAGGCTCCTTCAGGGACCGATTTAACTTCTTAACCGAGCACTTGGTCCGCCGAACGGGATTGCGGCGAACCCTTGGTTGTCGTCTCTGGTTTGGACCGCGTGTGCGACGAACAGCGAAGTCTCCGACGACGGAAGGAGGATTAGCACTGCCTGTCGGCAACAAATCTCTCTCTCTCTCTCTCTCTCTCTCTCTCTCTCTCTATCTTACTCGTTGAAGAGTTGGAGCGAGAAGGACTGGTCGTTGTGTGTGCTTCGGACACACCAGAACTTTTGGGTTTCAAACTCTATTGCGTGCTGTCCGCGGTATTCCGGTTTCGATTGGCTCCCGTCATCCGCAGCTTCGAAAACTTCTTTTCATCTAGGAATATACTGTGGATATATAAAAGCGTTGTACACAATACAACATGTTAGAAATGTACTCGGACGGATAAAGAAACAGTGGTTGTTCGCACAAGTGAAAAGTGCGCAGTCGGATCTCTTGACGCGATGAATCGCAGTATTGCGGTTGGTAAACCTTCAACGGAGAGTGAAATCATGTTAAATCACACGGAGTTCTATTGTTTCGTGTATATTCATCGCGATAGTGTTATATCTCTGTTTCTCTTTTCCACTTTGTCTTCCTTCTCGATGCAGGTGTTCTCGACACTCACACTTCTGTTCTTAAATCGTTATCGATAATTGCTCGACGAACTTGGAAAACGACTGAGGAGTTGTATATAGCTGATGGTAGTTGTGCTCTTGGGAGCGCGAAAAGTGCTCAAGAACGTTTTATGCGAAATCCGCTCATCGCTGATACGGCATCTTCGAAGGCGAACAGGAAGCTTAGTAACAGCGTGATTCTTATAATTGTTCACCGACTGGCTTCTCGCTGGCGTAAATTTTTTAAACGAATCGAACCGGAATATACAGATTTTCACTTTGCGTCAAAGACATTTTAAACAACTGCCGAGAGCATTCTTCGTGCAATCTCATTTGAAAAACGTCTCTTGGCCAAAGTTTTAATTCCTATACACTCTCATCAAAGCATTACTTTTTATTCAGATTTCAAGGACGATGATTAGTTGTTAACGCCACTAGGGCATTGTTCGAGAACTTGTACAAGACAAAATTTAATTTAAGATAAAAAAAAAAACAAAGTAAGAACAAGATTGGACAAATACAAAATATTGTATAGATCACTGGAAGAGTTGATATGATTCTGCTTTGGCAATGAAAGACAATTATAACATAAGGTTAAATCATTATTTATCATCTGTTAAAGAATATTTAATGTAAAGAAAAGCACAGTGAATGAATAAATAAAAATAGTATTTCAAGGTAACAGTATAGCTATAGTAATTCCTAGCAACGGAATTTATTGGAGAACGAGAGAATATATTCCGTTGTTGTTTTGTGAAATAGGTGAAAGATGCTGCCAAAGTACAAATTCTTAATATCGAAGTTGACTTGATTCTCTTAAGAGCGTTCCAAGCGACAAATAGCTGTTTCTCTATCAGATAACCGAAGCTGCTGTATTAAATTCAGGGCATGGAAAGATTTCTCAGCATCAGAATGCAAAAGACGTTTGAAAAATTCTTCGCTCGTCCGGTTCTCCCTTTCTCTCGCCGAATGTTCGAAAACCCAGCGGGTGGAATGCCGCCTTTGCGTGACGCAAGGTTACTCGCTCGTCGTTAGTCTCCTTTATGTAAATCTCGGACGGTAGAATCGCATACGACGGGGGTAATAAAACTCGCGGGTACTTTCTGGTTTGTCGGTGCACCGGAAAAAGCGAGAAGCAACTAGATCACGCCTGCAGGTTTTCTTCCCATTTTTCGTTTTGCCTCTCGTCTCCCATCCAGTCGTTTCTGCATCAGGATCGGAGAACTACTTTTTTAAAATTCTTTTCTTTATTTCCGTCGCCTCTCCGGTGCTTCGCCGGGAAGTACGAACTCCAAATAGTCCAAATAGTTGGCGCGAATAGAAGCGCTCAACTATCGCAATGTTTTTTATGGTTCCTCGTCCACCCCAGCACCTTAAGACCAATTCATTTCTTGTGGAGTATCTCTCTACGTACAGGGGAGACCAGCAGGTACAGTGCGCGAGGCTATAGTAGGTGCAGAGTTAACGTGGAATCGCTGCACTCGCGCTCTCGTTTTCTACCTCTTTCCTTTCCTCGCGGCTCTACTGCCTCACCGACTGCTGGACGCGTCGTTAATCTCCACCCCCTCACAGGGGAGAATCGCCGGAACTGCGGCTGCAGCGAGGGCTCTCCGATAAAACTTGGAGGGAGCTCTCCCGGGACTTACGTACGTAGGTATTATTGCCGGAATTCTATCCTGGATCTCTCGTGTCTGCGTCATCTGGATGAGAAGTGAGAAAAGCGAATATTAAACGCTGGATAGATATATATGTATATACCAAGGGATTCCACCCTTTGCCAACATCCCCTCTTTCCGCGTAGTCCGGAGGCCTCGTAAAGTAATCGGAATTAACTAGTATGGTAATAAAGTGCAGAGCCACTAACCAACGGCCTTTATCCTCGTACGGAATATGAAGTAATATAATATAGTGAGAAAAAAAGTTGTAGGA
Organism: Cylloceria caligata; assembly: GCA_963942595.1. Lineage (NCBI taxonomy): Eukaryota > Metazoa > Arthropoda > Insecta > Hymenoptera > Ichneumonidae > Cylloceria > Cylloceria caligata. The sequence goes on along the minus strand of OZ012710.1, from coordinate 11,138,396 downwards.
GAAAAAAATTTAATTTGGCTTATCTCGGAGATGAGATCACGGACTCGGACATTCTGATCTCATCCGACATTGCATTTCTCGTTCACCTCGACCTCATCATTGATACTATACGCAAGTGTGCAGCAGAGGTAAAGAAAAGTTGAAGCTTCGACGATAAAAAATGCAAATGATGACGTTAATAACAATAATAATAATAATAATAATAAATGCAATATGCAAAATATTAAGATCTGACTCACAACATCGCATCAATTGGTCCCGTTATGTACAAGAAGGTTATCAACACCTTGTATCGTCGCATAAATAAAGAATTCGCCAATTTATTGCGTGTCAAACAAAGTATAACTGCAAAGAAGTAAACAAATAATTTTATTCGTTACAAAACAGTCAATACCGACAGATCTTTTTACAGCAATTTTTCTTAACTCGAAAATATAGTGAATACTCGAAATACATAAGAATCTCCTCATTAGCAGATTCGCTCGAGAGCGAAACCTTCGCCGAGGCAAAACGCGCGTATAACGAAGACCGTGTGCTGACGCAGAGGATTTAACTCCCCCACGAAAATCCGCATAATGTGCTAACTCAACTATAGGATTGTGGTATAAAAGTGAGAGGGAAGCAAAGGTTGTTGCCAATCTTATTTAATTGTGATGAGTTCTCCGACATGTTCGACTGATCGTAACCTTCGGCTGTCTGTCAATTTCAACGTTACGTTCCCTTGTCGCGTCGTCATTTTATTCTGACATTGAATATACAATCTATAGATAAGTAATGCTTCTCGTTCGTGCGCTATGATCCTATAAATCCTATAAGGCACTTTCGCGTTTAAACCCTCCTAATGTATATATACTTGTCGTATATATGCGACGGTTTAGCGCGAAAGTGTCCTGTAGAATTATATATATGTATATACGCATTGTAGTTCATTATGAGCGAAGTATCGACGGAACGGTATCGCGTGCTAGCTGCACGATGACCTTAATTTTTCAAAGACTCGGTGAGAAAGCTTTCTGAAATATTCAGTAACAATGCATGAATGGGTCCTTCCAAGCTTTTGACGAGGCAATAACAAGAGCGATTAATTTTTCGTACGAAATGGAAAATTATCGTTTAGCGAGCGTTACTCTCGATTGCAATTCACGAGTGTACGTTTAATTTTAAACAAATAATGATGTTGTATGGCGAATTCACAATTGTATGAAAATGCAACAATTTTCGCTGTCATTAATCACTGAAAGTGGCGTGGTCTCCCTCTTTTTTTCTCATTTCCTCTTACTCTCTCTCTCTCTCTCTCTCTCCCTCTCGCGAACAACATAATTGTATTCAACCACAGGGCGAGCTCGCGGCTCGTGGTTATCCGAGTAATAATAATAACGAAAGCCCGCAGTTCGTCGCTGGGGATCGATCGATCGCGATTATGATTAATTGATGGGTCACAGTGCCATCGCTGAATATGTATCAAGCGCAAAATGCAACCGAGTATAATCACTCACACGGCTTTTGGCTCACTTCTTCTTCATACCACGAGAGGTAACTTATACGTGAACAAAAAATTTCACGTGACTAGCCGACTGAGGTCGACTCATATGCGCTCGTGCATCTCTGTGTGTCCGACGAAGCCATTCTCGATATCGGTAGCGCACCGATAGTTACTCGATACGGCTTCGTGGCCTTCGTCAACGAGCTGCAAAGATTTCTGTTAAATTCCTACAACCAAAGCGAGCTTTTGCTCTCCCGTAAACTCATGTTAATTTTATTCAAAGTCCAAGGATTTTAACTACGCTTGGACAGTTATTTCCACGCGTTAAACAAAAATTTATTCCGATCCAATAAATTTAGTATAAAAATCACGTAAGACAATAACAGCATTAAAAATTTTCCAATAGCGATTAATTAATGAAGAGCGACCGCGTCGTTGTGGATCAGTTGCACCAATGAACCATTTACTTTTCTCGGAAATGCGACGATGGATCGCGCGGTGCAGTAGATTGGGCTTTGTTTGAGATATGAAAATATAATCATTAACCCAATGGCACTCGAATGGGTAGTCGCAACAGGCAAGGGCATCGCAAAGTCCTTAACTCAGGTGTTTGAAGTAAGAAAAGTTATCTCCTTTTAATTAAATTCAAAAGGTTAATATCTTGGCAAATATAAAACCTACAGTAATAAGGCTTCACGCGCTGTTAAAAGTGAACTTTACCCTTTAATATAAGCGGTGACTCATTATCACGAATCTTATTCTATTTCTTGAGATTCATGACTACTTCGTGAATGGATTACTGATGCTGTTATGAATGGACTGGCTAGAGGAGAGACTATACGATTGAACGAGTCTCATGAATACACCATTCTTGTTTCTCAAAGATGCAAGCATACGTCATAAAGGAGTGGAGTCAGACTTTGTTCGGGTGGTAAAAAGGTAGCGCCATTGTTCATCTTGATCAAAGCGATCAACGAAAACAGGAGAATCATAAGAGAGTTCGAAACGTATATATTTTATATTTTAGTTAAGAAGAGTCGTCTTCGATGAACCAGTTTCAATCATAGTTATATCCACAAGTAGAAGAGAAATGATGAAGCACTGCCGCACATTGAAAATAGTGAATCTTACTACAAAAGCACTTCAAGAACTATGTCGTAGTTTACCAAATGTTCAAACTCTGTATGGAATGCTGAGAACGTTTATGTTGACCTGGGCTTTGAAAACGGTGTCTTAGCTGATTTAGACTCCAAGAACGACTATGTAGTCGACTTCGAATCCGAGAACAAATCCGTATAGTTGACTTCGATCGTAAGAACACAGTCATTGTTAACGCGTATCCTAAGAACGATGTCCTACAGTTCATTGAAAACCCGTGAAAGACATTGTCATCAAAATTTAGTTTTTCCGTCTGGGTTAACCTTTTGGTCGTTTTGGCCGAGCTGCTCATTTTCTCCTGATCAGGGTTAGCAGGAAAATGAATCCGTAGTCGACTTTGATCATAAGAACACAGTCATTGTCAACGCGTATCCTGAGAACGATGTTCTACACTTCATTGGAAACCCGTGAAAGACATTGTCATCAAAATTTAGTTTCTCCGCCTGGGTCAATCCTTTGGTTGTTGTGGCCGAGCTGCTCATTTTCCCCTAATCAGGGTTAGCAGGAAAATGAATCCGTAGCCGACTTTGATCATAAAAACACAGTCATTGTCAACGCGTATCCTGAGAACGATGTCCTACACTTCATTGGAAACCCGTGAAAGACATTGTCATCAAAATTTAGTTTCTCCGCCTGGGTCAACCCTTTGGTCGTTTTGACCGAGCTGCTCATTTTCGCCTTATCAGGGTTAGCAGGAAAATGAATCCGTAGCCGACTTTGATCATAATAACACAGTCATTGTCAACGCGTATCCTGAGAACGATGTTCTATAGTTTATTGGAAATCCGTGAAAGACATTGTCGTAAAATTTTATTTCTTTTGCCTGTGTCAATTCTTTGGTCGTTTTGGCCGAGCTGCCCATTTTTCTCTGCTCACTTTTACATTGAAAATCCATTTCAGCAATTCATCAATCACAACTGTCAATTATTTATTTCGAAAATGAGACATAATTACAATAAATTATTAATCGAATGCAGGTTCGATGAAGTACTAACCATAGGTCTTTATTGACAATATATACGGATAGGAACTTTTTGTATATTATACATTAATTCATTTATAAATTTGGAAGACCCCATGCATTGCCAATTAGAAATCGACTGAAGTTATTCAGTCTTTCAATAACTACCATGAGCAATTATGCATTTTATTACAATAATCTATTGTATGAAACATCCTTCACAAATTACATTATCAATAGCATGCAGAACCGCTTCTCTATTGAATGAAAATTTTTAACATATTCACACTTCGTTAACACTAGTTCAAGCCTACGTACGCGATTTTCTATTTTAATCTCGATTATATCCTTTGTGGAAATTAATTTATATCTGAAGAAGTGAAAAAACCCAGTAATTGATTAGTTTTAATTACGAAATATTCGATAATCCGTTACGTGAACACATATACGAATTTTCCATTTTATTCTGTTTTCAGGCATTGGACCATGCGATTGGTTCGCGATGGGAACCTTTTTGCAAACGATGCGGCTTTCGAGGGAACAGACGGTCCAATACCATTCGACACGTCACACTCATACGTCGGAACGATCGATGGTATGAACCTAATTTTATTATTTAAATTATTTAATGTCATGCTACCTCGATTGTTGCCAGAATTTTCGATGCTTCTTGAAACTAAGAACACGTCTCGTGTTCTACGTCTAAGATTCAGTGAGTTAGTGCTCGCGTGGGAAATTAGCTCATCTTCTACATGCGACATATTATCCATATAGCAAATGATATACGCTAGCAAATTCTTTATTCCGTAAAAACAAGTAACGTAATTAGTGAATTTATCAAAAGCAAGCTCAGCTTTACTAGAAATCTTCGTTTTTTTCTCTGTGAATCTACACTTTTCGCTTAATTTTCACGTACATTCTCTCCGGCTCCGTTGCGGAGTGGCAGACGTCGCGTGGGAAATCAAAGTACGTCCGGCGCAGCGTGTAGAGCGAAAGGCGCATCCAGGCTAAATTGCAAACGTGGGCTCTTGAATATACGAAAAAAGTTACCGAGAATAGCGTAGTCCGAAAATTCCGTAAAACATTGTTCCGGATAATCATTATTAGATCGAGTTTTCCACTGTGTTTGTGGATAAAAAAATTATTTGATGTAACATATAATAAACGATCTTCATAAAAAATTCCGCGAATATTCATCGAATAAAATGTGAATGAAAGCTCGCTGTGTTTTCGGGAAAGCTGCGAAGCTTCCACGAGTTTAAACCCCTTCGTTTGTATAATAGGCGGTACATGCGACAATGCTAGAGCGAAAATAGGGGGGGAAAGGGGCTGTAGCCTTGTGAGAGTTACGGTCCGCGAAGCCTCTGACGTCTCTAAGGGATACGGGAATGGGACCGAACACGGAAGAGAGAAACCCTCGGCCACCAAGAGGTAGTAAGGGTTGAAAGCGGTTGACTCCGGTTGTCCGGTCTTCTCGTCTCTCTCGGTATTCTCTCTTCCACTGCCCGGAAACCTACAAACAGACTCTCGCAATTGCTTGCCTACCTTGAAGTACTCCGTTGCCCGACTTCGTACACTTCTCGTGTTAAAGGTTTCGAAGAGCCACTACGTTTGTTAATACTCTCGCTGTTTTACTCTCAATCGATCAATCATCCTTTCTTCCTACGGGCAATTAAACACACGCCAGGCATTAAAAAAAAAGGTGTTTTGCAATTTATATCCTCGTGTTGGAAGCACAAAAAATGGGCAAGTGATCAACTGATACTTTTCAAAGTATTTAATCTATGTTTACGTTTCACGGAAAAAAATGTTTTTCATGTATTAAACTCCAATTCACGTAGCGGAACAGTTTATTTACAAATGGAGAAAATGTAATGTTTTTCATTTTGAAATAACGTGAAACACTATTTTTTTTTATATGATCATAAACTGGGTTATCTGCTTTATAAAACAAAATAATTCTTTTGAACTCGACGTTCCAATCTGCTACTATTTAGTAGCTTTGCCCTTAATATTATTTATGAATGAATGGCACCCTGCAATTTATATCTTTGTATTGGGAGCACAAAAATGAACAAGCTATCAACTAATACTTTTCATAGAATTTAATCTATTGTTACGTTTCATGAGAAAAAATGTTTTTCACATATTGAACTCCTATTTACGTAGTGGAACAGTTTATTTATAATTGGAGAACACATAACTTTTTTTATTTTAAAATAACGTGAAACACTATTTTCTTAGATGATCATAAACTAGGTTGTCTGCTTTATGAAGCAGCAAAGTAATCCTTCTCAACTCGACATTCTGAGCTGTTACCAGCATCGTTGTCCTTAATATTATTTATGAATAAATGGCGACTTGCAATTTATATCTTTGGGTTGGGAGCACAAAAATGAACAAGTTATTAACTGATATTTTTCAAAAAACTGAAACGATCCTTACGTGTCATGAAAAAAAATCTTTCCACATATTAAACTCCAATTCACGTACTGAAACAGTTTATTTATAACTGGAGTTAATGTAATGTTTTTTATTTTTAAATAACGTGAAACACTATTTTCTTAAATGATCATAAACTAGGTTGTCTGTTTTATAAAGCAGCAAAGTAATTCTTCTCAACTCGACATTCTGAGCTGTTACCAGCATCGTTGCGCTTAATATTATAATATTTATTAATTTTATTCGGTAATAACAAAAGTATGCCGTCTCAGCAAGAGAAGGTTAAAGTTGAGAGCCGTTAAATTGAAATAGCACCAGTAAAACGAGGAAAACAATGAGTAGGGATATGAGAAAGGTCGAGAAAGAAAGGGAGATTTTTATCTTAATGATAAAACGTGTTCGATGTTCGACGGGGAGCGAAAAATTGTTCGTACTCAAGCGAATCTGCTATTATTTCTGATTCAGTGCCTTGATTGCAAGAATACAGTATCGTCCTTGTGAGACATTCGCGTATTTTCTCTTACTTTTCTCTTACTTTTACTAAAAATCGAGATTCCATGTAAGCTTTCCCTTATCGTCGTTTCTTTATCTTTCTTTTTTATCAGCCCTTCAATGAAACTGTGAGTGCCGCGAGGGTGCGGTCTGGTGATATAGCGAAAGATGGACACTCGAAGGTTCAGCTTTATATATATATATATAGGTACGTGGACCATCGAGTCTATAGGATTTATTGGACAACGGGGCTGGCCGAGAGCCGAAATCCCTGAGGAGCTATCTAACGGTCTGGGGAATGAAAAAGTCGAGGGGAATTAACGACGACGAAGCTTCGTTTCTCTCTCTCTCTTTCTTCTTCTCCCTCGTTTTCTCGCTTAATGCTATTCTGTATATAATGCATCCTGCACGCAATAAATTTATCGGCTTATAATAATTTTCGTCTCTTTCACCTCCCTCTCTCAAATACGAGAAGTGTTTCCATCTCAAATTAACTCATCTATGGCTATCGGCAAAATCCTGAATGAAAATTGGAATTTCTATGGACGTAGAATGTATGGACGTATTTCATTACTATTTTATACTCCTGTACAATATATATAAAATAGTCGATTGAATTTATTGGCATCATTCGCCCCAGTGTTCGTCGTAGAGGCGAGAGAATCGAACAAATGAAAAATCATTTGAACGTAAATCTACGACAGGCGTACAGGGTGGGTACTATATTCTATGGTGTACTATAGATATATGTAGGTGGTACCTAGTATCGAGTGGTGCCGTCAGTTTCAATACGGCCTGCAGCGCCGCAACCAAGCAGAGTAGAGGAAAGCTATAGTAGTCAGCCATGAGCACGAGCTTGCAAGCGAATAATAAATCGTATCGAAAAGCGCGTCGAGCTGGTGTCAACTCGACGGGGGTGGCTCTGCGACGGCTTGCCACGACAGGGCCGGAAGTTCTACTGGCAAACGAAACGTCAAGTGGTACTAGATACTGTACCACCGCTACTCCGTGCGATCACGTTTCTCCGTTGACTGCCTACGCAAAATCACGTGCACAACGCTCAAAGTGTTGGCGAATATAAAAACCGAGTGCGCTCCGGCACGAATCGACGACTTTTCATAGTCCTCTTCGCATTCATAGCCACGCCGCTTCTTCGGAGTGATCGACTCTCGTACTCATGGTGGAATAATATAACGCTCGTTCACTTTATCCATCGCAATACCTTGCTCCTGATACGTCATTTCCTTTGGAGCTGATAAGAAGCACACGCACACACACACACATATAAATATTAGAGCGAGTAAAAAACTCCTTTTTCCGAATCTTTTGTCCCATCAAACTATATTTTTTTACCACTATGCCACATAACATTTCAAGACCGACAAAAAGTCCTAAGAGATGCTTCAAATAACTTTTTGATTTCCCAATTTGATTAACACGTACATCGATTCAACGATCACAAAACGTGCATCGCAATTTTAAATATCCTATTTCGCAGAGATCGCATTAATTTTTTTCTTTATATTTGTGTAATTTACAAGAGAAAAAGTTCTTAGAAATATAACACTCGAGTTAATAGTTTCTAAGATATATATTTTTTTAAATCGCACAATTTGGATAATCAGACAAATTGCAATTTCGTCTCTGCAACTTTAACTTAGCATTGAATGCGCGTTAATCAAATGGGAGATTGAAGAGTCGTTTAAGGCACCTTATGGGATGATTTTTGCTGGTCCTAGAGTCTTAGGTGGCGTAGTTTGAGGTAAAATATTGTTAAATATAATAGATGAGGTAATATAGTTCGATGAGGCAGGTGTTTTAAAAAAAAAAAGTTTATTTTCCAACACAGTCTGATATATAAACTTTGTACGTGTGATATTTTACGATAAAACGAGAAAAAATACATTCGGAGTAACTGCAAAAGTTTTCATAACTATTTGGATGATAACGGAAAATTGATGGTTTCTCCAGCTATTTTTATCACTAAAGTTGAAGATTGATTATCAGGGGGGTTACATGTGGTTAGTAGGCAACCTAACAAAACTCAATGATGAATTATGTTATTAAAATTTCAAACAGTCGAAAAAATTAATCCAGCGACGATTTTCCACTAGTTATCTGATATTCTTCGGTCGATTATATTTTGACAAATTTTTATTTAGGTATTACTCGACTATTTACGTTTGTTCGTGATTTTTAGTCACTTTATACACTCCTAACAATGTTTCTTTCGGACCAAAATATAACAATATTATCACAAGGCATCACCGCTTCTTTCTTGAAATCAGTTACGACGTCAGAGCCATTTTGCAATCGCTCGACGAGTGCGAGGACACAGCGAGTGAGAGCTCAGAAGCTAAAAGCGTTAGACTCGATGGGGCGTAAGAGTAAATCCGCTACAATTCCCTTCGCACCCCATTGAACAAGCTTGGTGCACCGCGTGCGCCAACTTTCGTACCACCAATCTTATTCTCCAGTTGGGATTGCGAATACGGTCGATGAATAACGAGGTATGCATGCTCTAAAGAGCATGAAACTCTCGCTTAATTCTATTTCATTGAATTCGGTAAGAACGCGAGATGCTCATTGAAAATCAAAGCGTGTTATGTTGGTTGAAATTGCAGGATAATCAAAGTGAGTACCAGCTCAATCGATCGATTCTGGCAATATCAAATGTGCGTGGCGGATACCTGCTATCGGATATTGTTCTCGAGAGAACTCTCGTCAAGTTTTTGTAAAAATTGACAGAAGGAGTTGAAGCGTCGATTTTATCTAACGTTTTCTTTTTTCTTTCAACTCGTTTCCTAGTCTACCGACATTAAGAGAAACGCAACATTGGCTCAGAGGTGCTCGACCTTCTCATCGACCTGGCACCGCACACCAGTCGAATAGCATTGTCATCCGTTGGATAGCAGCCAGGTTCTATACGGTCCCGAAGGGGTTCGTGGCACCGTTGACACCGACGACTCGGGAAATGTCTCGTTTTTGTGATAGTTACGGTGATATTGTCACATCTGTACAGGGAGATTCAGAATTGAGATATTCTTTCAACACCATACACTACGAAGAAAAAAACGCGCAAATTTAAAATTTGCACATTGCTTCCTCGTGATTCTCACTTACCCATACTTTCTTCTCTACGGGTAATGGTTATCTCAACTCTGGCTTCCTCATGGAGAATGTGGTATTCAATTTTTCGATAGAATTTTTTAATTAAGTAAAATTGCAAATTTTATAAAAATTAACCTCTCGATCAACTCTTACTAAATATCCTTATTTTCTAACCAATTTGTATGCCGAGTTTCAGTTTGATAGATGAAAATTTACAAAAATTAGAGTAAAAATAGATTTTTTATTGAAAAATTACACGTTCGATGAAGTTTCAGAAAAATTCAGTAACCCGTTTTCGAGATATAACTATTTCAATTTTGCAAGCTCATCACCCAACACACACATACACACACACACACATATGTATTAAAAAAATATATTTTCTTGATGTTTTGGAATATTTTAAGTATTCTGACATCAAAATCTCGAGAAAAATATCATTAAATACAATTAATAAATAAAAATAATTTATTCGAATAACATAAAATCTATTTCGATAACGTGCTAATAGATATTTATTATCGAAATATTTTTTATTTTATTGACTTCTGCTTTTTTTTGGGCTCAAGTTAACACGGAATAAAATATTTCTTCAAATAATATCAGTGCTCTTAGTTGAAATATAGAAAATTTCATAAAATCCTATATTTACGAACTAAAGGATACGTTCGCAATAAAATTGTTTAAGTATAAAAGAAAAATCTTGTTTTTAAATAACAATGAAGCTGAATTGAACTATGTACATACAGACGATCCCGAGACGTACGTGTATGTTTCTGATAGACAGTTGGGTTTCCTGCGATGAGGGAACGAGAGTAGAATAGAGGCGAACCAGAGGTGAAGCAATTGGCGAGAGGGCAAAAGAGAGGCTCCGCATTTATTTGATGGTATATACATGTACATATTACAGTATACTATAGCGAGAGGGGTGGAGGATAAAATCTGCATAGCAGAAGCCAGGAAAACCAGCTACACTATGCGCTACCTCCCGAAATCATTTCTACAGGATAGCAGCAGCAGTGAAATTGCGCGCACGCGTTGCTCTCGCGTTATTAATTTATGAACTTCTGCTCATGCCGATTTGCACACACTCGTTTAGCTCAAATATAATACCTCATCGGACTTTGAATGTATAAAACAAACGAAGTATGCTCACCCAATTTTACGGTAATTGAAGGGGCGGGGTTGAGGGGGCGGGGGGTTGTGAAATGGGTACAAAATATTCGCCGACTATCGTTACGAAGAGAATGAGAAAAAAACAGCAGCATATATAGATTTTATTTTATTTTATTTTTTTTGCAAATGTCGTTGACCCCAGTCGATCCTCGTAATTGGCAAGGATATGGGCCACGTCTCTGGTTGATTGGATTTGAGAGAAATCTGCTCGGCTCACGTCGCAATTCACGATTCGGCGCTGCCGGAAATTTGTTAATCTTCTCTGCCTCGTCCTCTTCCCTTTCTACCATTCTATCCCCTTGCTTGAACCTCGTCCGTCTGCTGGATAACGATTTTTCTCTGGTCCCTATTTTTCGTAGACTCTGCATCTTGCGTAAATTCACAAACAAACGGCGCCTCAAAGGCTATCGTTGTAGAGATATTAAACGCTTATGGGGTTGCATCGTATATAATCTTCATAGCTTCATAAGAAACGTGCGTGACCGTTTTTATTAAAGACTCTATCATCATATTGCTATTTAAGAAAATCATTGAAATAATCATTCGATTCAAATCGTTATCCAATGTACCGATCGCGCTAAGGTGTGAGTTTACTTTTATAAGTTTGCGCCATCAGGGTACTTTTTGGTATTATTAAAGCTGAGCTTATTTTATGTCCAATATCATACGTAATTGTCAGCCGCAGCTGAGCCTCGTGTACCGTCGAATGTAGACTAATCGTACTTTTATTTAAATATCCAGACGAGAGCAACTCTGGCTTAACGTAGTAAATAGCAGTTGTCCATGGTATACTTACCCAAAACCATGAGCCGGGACCAAGACGAGTAGAGTAAAAGGACGAGACGAGCGCGAGCAAGCAAGTAGAACTGGCGGACCGCCAACTCATCTAGACATTCATAACCATGCGCGGGAGGCACGGGAGGGTCTTTGCACCATAGTACATGTACTCGATAAGACACGGAGGACAGAGCATAAGTACCTGGCTGGTAACCCGCCGAGAACGTTACGCAGCCGGTATTCCCGTTCTCGAGGCTGCTCCTCTATACCACACTTTTCTCTCCCTTTCTTTATTCGGCCGTTTCGCTCGCGACAAACACATCGGATACTTTTGAGTTCGTCGATTATATGGCCGCCGTATACATAATAACGTTTTTTACCGCTTCAGTGAACAGAAAACGGCCGCAAAGCCTTTTACCAGGCTCTTCGATTGCGGGAACACGGAATTAACTGTTTTCACAGTTAGAGGTGCAAAGACTGCATAAATTTCATGTAAATCTTGACAGAAATTCTCCATGGCGACGTGGTAAAATCGATGGGTAAGGGGTGCAAGTCTACCATGGTAAAGACAATTTCTGTGAAAATACGATAGACATAGATGAAATGCATGAATCCATCGTCCTGTACGTGCCAGCAACGTCGTTATTTCGACGCAAATTCGAGAGGTCATACGTTGCGCGCTACGCGTGTGGAGAAGATGCGAATATGTCGATGACAAGAAGGCAGCACCGATAGTCGTAGAAGCAGATGTTCCGACAGGAATTGTTGTACCGTTACACCGTCGGCAGTGCTGGGAGCAGTGAAAAGGAAGAAAGACAGAGTGGGTTCCATCCCGAGAGAATTTTCTGATATATATGAGAAAGAGACAGTGAACCGTGTGGATAGCGCATGGCGGAGACAAGATGCGAAAGAAACGAGTATCGTCGAAGTTGAAAGGAGGTAAGGGCCCGTCGTAGCGGTCGCCTTAAAAGACGTAGAGCGCACAAAGCCAACACACGCGACGTCATTCAACCCCGAACTAGCAAGCCAAAGCAGAAAGACCCCGTTTTCCCCAGGGACTTTGCTCGATCTGCATATCTCGAAATGGAATCTTTCCTGTGCTCGTCTCTCCGGACGAGAAGATGCGTGGAAGAAGGAAGCGGATGAGACAGCGCGGAGTGGGAAAGCGGCAGCATCCAAGAAACTCTAGTTCGCCCTCTCGGATCTTACTCAATTCCTATATGGATTGGCTTTTCTCTGAGCACTTTCCGCCTCTTTCGGCCATCCAACCATAGAAAATAATATATCCAATAGTGCTTGAATCTTCTATCTACTTTTGCACATTTGAATAAAAGTTCTACATCTATGTTTTCTCAGCTCTGAATCGCCACACGTTACATATTTAATTTAAATGTAGAGCTTAAAAATAATGCTAAAAATATGTTAAAAATATTGTTTATCTCCAAGTTTTATTTAGATTGTAATACATTATGTATTCATCGGTGAATAATTTAATATAAAAATGTAAATGGCTCAACTGGAAAATAAAATAAAATTTTAAGAGTGTCAGCGAAAAATAGGTTGTGAAAAAAAAAAGATTACGATTGAACAATCTTTTTTTTCATCGATTCATGGAGCGAGCGAATCGTATATGTACACGAATGCCGTGTGTAACTGTACTACGACTTCCACTCAAGCAGATTTATTTGTCCTCTCAAGGTACACTGCTACGGGTTATACGGGAAAGATGCGGAGAGGAGCGAGAACGGATTCCCCTCACGGTTTTTCTCCTTGACGTCGACCTATTCCACTTGCCATCATCGCCAGCGCACGTTCAAGATCGCGAAACGAGTAGCACACAGTTATACATTTTTGTGGGGGTATTGCAAAGTTTCACGAGGGGTAGTAGTAGAAAGCTACGGGAAAAGCCATGTCGAGTGGTGCTATTCCCGAAGTGGCACTCGACTGTAATAGAAGTGCCTAGTCGACGCGTTTCGCATGCGGCCGTGTATCCATCAACTTTTTTTTCTTCAAGTTTACCGTATAGCAAAGCTTACGTAGGTCATGTACCGTGTGCACCGAACGAAGTCAACGTTTTTTTTCTATCCCTTGACAAATTCTCAGTAAATTTTCAAAGCGAAACAACCGTCAGTTGGAAAAAGAAGAAGCAAAGGCAAAAGAAGAATTTCCCGAAGCGGAATTATGAATTTACCGACACCGCAACCCTTTAACGATCGCATACACGCGCGCTTCGTCGATCCGGTTCTCTCGCCCGACTTGCTAGAAATAATGAGAAGAAGCAGAGGGTACACCGGTTTGATACAATATCACGGATCGCACGGCGACGACGGTGAAGAGGAACACGTATGACAAAAGAAGCGCGCGCGGCAGAAATTCCGACCAGCGACAATTCTAGACAGAACCACACAGAGCGAAACGAACAGCGCGCATCAACTGTAGTCCCTTCGACCAACGTTAATTAAATCCGATTTCACTCAACAGCTAACCGTCGAGCAACTTCCTCCTCCGTAGGCTTGCAGCTTGCAAAAAAAAAACCAACAACAAAAAAAAAAAAAACAAGAATAATGGGAAAGAATGGAAGACGAGTGAAAGCTACAGCCGAGAGAAAGAGGGATCGATCGACGAGCGCACTCTTAACGAACTCACGAAACACGCTGAGAGAACAACGCTCTCAGTTCTCTCTTGTCGGATGCAAGAGCCAGTCTCGGAGCTTTTCGTCGCGTCCTTTTTTGACTTAGAAAACTCTCAAAGACGCCCATGCCAGTACTTCGTAGATAAAGGGAGGTCGTACTAAAGGCGAAAGCTAAAAAAAAAAGAAGAAGGGAAAGGAGCGTAGAAAAAGATGGAAAGACAGATAAAGATAAAAAGCTTGGCGGCTCTGTGCAGCCGGTCGACCGGCTCGTTAGCGAAAAGCTCTGATCTTCATTCACGTTTCGTCGTTTTGCTCTTTCTCTTAATTCACCTCTCCCCTCCGCTTTTACCTTTCCCGTACCATACATCTCTCGTCTCTTTTTTTTTTCATTTTCGCTTAGCACTATTACTTCACTGGTTATATACTTTTCTTAGTTTACTCAGTCGTACTTCCTTTATCCCTTCTTCGTACTATTTTCCTTCGTCAAATAGTTTATGTCCGTTGCCGACCCGCACGAAGTAGGCTAGTCCGATCACTGGTCAGACAGCGCGTTGCCGACGTTCTCACTGTGGGAAACGGAGCGAAGAGAAATTGCGAAGCTCCCTCGATGCGATATATATATACTCCCACCCCTTACGGCGTTCACCTCGTCACGCTCGTTCGTTGATTAACAATCGGATTACATTTAATTGCAGGAACGCGAGCGGGGTCCGAATCGGACGAATCGGTAGTGCGTGATATCTCTGTAACTGGTGCGGACTCTGCCTCAGCGACGGTAACGTCCACGTCGTTGGCCGGTTGAACGACTCTTGGACGGTTGTTGCTCGTGATTCGTTGTACATTGAACACTCACGTTATAAAGGGTTGATCACACGAGTCGTACACAATATTATTTTTTGTCTCGATACCCGGAAGTATTAGTAGTTAATATTTTATTGAACTTTTCACTTTTCTCAATTCCATTCCGGTGAACAAACATTGGCCTCGTAAATCAAAATTGCCGGTTGACAGAATCAATTTAATAGTTGGCAGTCCTTGAGCCCACTGATTAGTTCTGCAAAATAACTGCAAATCGCATTTGTTATTTATCGCGACATAGCACCACGAGACAACATTTAGTAATTTGTTCGTAATTCTCGTATCAATCGTTTGACACGAGATTAAATTCTCGTTTTGTAATATCGTGATATTATTTTCGAGATCGAATGAGACCTTGGAAATTGTGACGAATATATCTCAATACAACTATATCAAGGTTATTCTCATTATCAATGGATAATCATCTGATATCTGAGGTCAGCATTCAATGTTGTATTCGTTCTGAATTGATGAATAAATTCATTTTTATGTTTTTCAGTAACAAATATTCGTAAAAATGCTGTAAGAGACTCAAGACAGCGAGATTTTTTGCTTGTCATTTAATTTAATTTTCAACTTTCCCTCTTTGAAGAAGTATGTTCATCGATTTTAGCTTCTTCATAGAAGAACCTTTGTGCAAGGTGAACAATAACGAGGAAACAATGTACAAGGTACTATTTAGCAGACTTTATTAAATTCTGTATAAATGCAACTTTCCAGATGATTTCCTCAAAACTTGTAAAAGTGAAAGAATCAATTATTTGAAAAAAAAAAAAAAAGATTAATTCCACAGCTTTAACAATTTATTAATAATATTAGATATAACATATATAATCACAAATATATAATTTTGTGTTACGTCCTGGTTTTAATAATTCACAAAAGAAGAGGTAACTAGGGATAATTTATATTAAACTCCGTTTTAAGCCAGAATGTCCTAGCTAGGGATCGAAGCATGGTCTGGTGATGGGGGTTTTAAATAAATAAATCAATCACACAGGAAGTTTTAACACACAATTAACATCGCTGTACAGGGTGTCCCATTTTTTAAAATATGCTCAAATATATCGAAAACTAAAAGTTTAATTGAAAAATGTTTCGAACAAAAGTTGTTGTATATGAAGTGAGACATAGGAAGAGTATATCAGTTTTAGGGTCCAGGGCCGCTGCTGGGCCTCTTGAGGCCCAACTTTTGTTTCTTAAATAGAACTCCTTATTTTTTATGGCATTTTTTTTAATTTCTCGTTAAAGAGTGAGTAAGTTTTACTCCGAGTGATTTTTCGTTTTTCGTCTTCGAACGGGCCCAAAACGTTATTCCGAAGTTTTCCCGTGGAAAGAGTGGTGATACCACTCTTGGTAAAGAGATTGTGGCCCAGCAGAGGTCGCGGACCCAAAAACTGATATAGTCATCCGATGTCCACCTTCATATACGAGTACAACAACTTTTGTCCGAAACATTTTTCAATTAAATTCTTAATTTTCGATATATTTGAGCATATTTTAAAAAATGTGACACCCTGTAGTATATATTAAAAAAGTAAGGTTACAATAGATGATGATTAAAACAGTGAAAACTCGCAAGCATCAATGTATTAAAACACGTAAGAAAAATGAAGCGCGTCTTTAATTCGAATAACGTCCGATTAGCTCCGAGTTACACGCACCGTTGACTCGTCACTGCTTCCGGATCAATAGATGATCATACTCGCGAACATGAAGAAAGTAAAGCACGTACTTAAGAATTGGCTGAGCACTAAAAATAAAATAATTAATTACGAGTAGGACCTATAGCTTTGCTGTTACGAAGGCCGACCGTCGTGGTCGACTCACAGAGATAAACTGACTAAACAATGAGAGAATCTAAACTAAAGAATGTCAGTGCTGAATGTACAGTCCAACAATATCGTGAAAAAGGTACGAGTAGCGAGTGATTAGCGGGGTCCAGCGCGTCACGAAAATGCGCTGCGTCCCGCTGGGTCTAAGCAAAAGGTAAATATCCAGCCAATGATAAGCACTACTGAGTTGCACAACAACAGACACAGACAATTTAATGCACAAAAATTCATAATTAATCCGGACGTGACAATTGCATATATTGTATAAATAATCTTTTAGAAAAATTCAAAATCTTGTTATATTTTAACGAGTGTACCAATGTTCATCGGTCTACAATCTTGTTTTTCTCTAACACTCTTGGCGTGAGAGTGAAATTGGTTATTGTTTATGAAATAGAAAGTGTAGAATTTTCATCAAATTTAAATGCCTCGACCTTTTAATGTTAGTTCATTTGGGTGCTAAATTTGAGATCGATAGCACTAAGCTTATTCGAGTAGGAAAATTGATCTTAATTATACAACAAAAAAATCAAAATTTCTTTTATCGACTTTGGACAAATACAATCCCACAAGCCCTTAATTGATATATTATATTTGTATTAAATGTTAGGAATGTTGTATTAAATGCAACAATCATCGAATTGTTTCAATAAATTCAAATGTGTTATCAATTTTCCATAAAAATTGTAACGAACTAAGGGAACCTCCCTTGATCGGTTTGCTTGTGTGCCAACATTTAATTCGCTGGCTCAATCCGTTTATGAGTTTTAGTGGTTTGAAAATGTGTTAATCGATCACACACGCGCATACGCGCACACACAAAGGCACGCGTACGTCCGTATGCCAACTAAAAATGATATTTTTTGATGTTTTACTCTATTTTAAGTTACAATATCCATCTTTCAGGTAAAGTAAATCGCCCTATTATGGACCACATAATGAAAATCTATCACAGCGACTGTGGATGATGATAAAGATAACGAAGAAAGCAAAAGCGCCCCAATTACTGCTCGGGCTATAGCTTCGCTTCCCCATTGGCTGTCAGTCGAGTCGTGGGGAAATGCTGACTATGGTGATTGAGGGGGAGACCTTGACTAGGTATTAGTACATTATCCGTAATAGGGGAATTAACTTTATGAGATTTAGAGCGAGCATCTCGAGTTTCAAGATTCTACGGCGAAAAGTAGAGACGAAGCCAAAGCACACCTGTCAAATTCAAGAACGAGAAGAAGTCTTGCTATCTACAAAACATTAATTTGCAATTACAGCCGAGCTATCGAACTTTCGAATTTTTCTCGTTTTGTCTCACTCGTCGCATCGTCATTTCAACAAAGAAGAATACTCTCATTGTCAGCTTAATCATTTTCTATCATAATATCTTTACATTTTTAAAATATCTTGCTGCCGCCTCGAGGTCGCCGTGTAGATGAATCGAAGAAACCCTAAATAACCTAAAAAACTTAAATGAGACCTATGCAAGGTCTCCCATATACAACCTCTGCGTAAGGTCTCTCATAGAAACTATCTATGAAGAACCTAGAGAACCTAAAGACTCTTAGTGATGTCTTGCATGGGAACGGGATAAAGAGATTCATGCAGGAGCCTCCTGCCACTGATTATTCTCAGTCCTTCAGAAAGCCCTCCCCCCTAGACTCCGCATAATTCTATCCCCCTTGGAGCTTTTCTCCCTCCAGGCTTAGTGACAAGGGGTTCAATGATAATGTCGTGGGGTGGTGTCACTGATAGATTACAAGTACGTGTAGCGTCCCAGCTGTACGAAACCCTTGTTAACATTAATATTATCATATGTAACATTATTATTTATGTATGCATTAGTGCTTTGTCTTAAAATTCTGTGGTAGAGACCGTGAGTATAAAAAACGGTTCCGAAACTGTAGTGCATTGTACTAAGAGATAATTGACGTTTCGGCCAAAACCGAATTATCAACCCTCACGGAATTGATCGGTGAAAAATATTATAACTCAGTTCTGACTGAAATGTTAAGCATCTCTGAGAACTATGTGTTGCTATTTTTTAAATCTATCGTGAGTATTTCACATAACTTTAAGAAGAGAGTATAGTCAAAATTACTTAATCATTTTCAGTGTACAAGTACCGTACGCTGAACAATTTAACCATCAGTTTTTATTTTTTTATCTTATTGCAATACCACAAAAGTCAATAAGCTTGGCAGCTGCGTTTTTCCCCATCGAGTAAAAACCATAACTCGAGTTTGCTCGCTACGTACCCCTAGATTAAATCTTCTTCACGGATGGCTGGCAGCAGCAATTTTCTTCTTCTTGTATCCGACTTCCAGAAAAGTTTAACCGAATCAATTGGGACGATGAAGGGAAAATAAGTTTTCGCGGGGCAATGAGGCAGATAAAAATAAAATTGTGATTAATCTTCTCGTGCTCCTGCAATTGCAATATCATTCACAAACTATTTATTTTCTGTGTGAAAGCTCTATCGTGGGTCACCGGATAAAAAAATAACTCCGCAAACACCAATTTATACTTTAATGTTGTTCTTTGGCAGCGTGTTCCAAACTGCTGTGTTATAATTTATGGGACTCGCGTGCGTAGCCTTTCTTGTACAAGGCAAGAAAGAAAAGAATGAATGGAGATAATATTTTCTTTCACGATCGCACTGGGCCGTGCGAGGCGCCTTCTTTCTATTCGAACTCCAAAGTGAGAGTGAGTGAGAAAGAAAACTCGACTCGGAACCGAGAAAACAAGCGCCCACTCGCGTGTACGAGTTGCACAGGCTATCCCACGGGTTTTTGATTGACGGGAGAACTCACGGTAGAGGAAGTTTGCACAGCCACAATGAACCGCATCGCTGATGCCTTTATAGTCTACGTTACCTTTGCTCTCAGCCGTATTCAACCCTCGCGTTCGTCTCGTTCATTAAGGTGTTTCCGATAGTTCGCGGCTGTACCGCGAATCGGAAATCCGAACGAAAGTGCGGAATCACAGAAGGACGAGACCGGAATATGAAATATGAGGTAACAGTTTTGACACCGTGCTTTATCCCTTCGACGTGATATTAATCTTAATATTTCATTTATTAATAATACGAAAAAATTAATTGGTGAATGCCTACTTTTAATTTGTTGATACGTATTGTAATAAATTAAAATTTCAACAATTTGCGGAAGTTACTTTATGCATTGGCACAAAGTACAGACAGATCGGATATTATAAATTGGAGTAAAAATGTTTGTCAGCTGCCAAACATCTTAACCACGAAAACCATCGGTTAACGGGAGTGACAAGCAAGTAACGATCGCTTCAGCTTCGTGGTTTGGAGCCCCGATATCCCGTGGGAGTCGAAAACTTTTCCATATTGAATTTCACACTGAGACAGTACGGTTCCGGACACAAAACTCTGCCGTACCTTCACAAATACATGTACAGAGAGATATCTGTATGTTATAGCTTTCGATGTAATCTATCGCATATACAAAATATTGAGAAAAGTTAGAAAAAATATTGCGGCCCGGCTCTTGATACGGAAAGAGTTCGATGTACCTAGAAGCGAACGAGGGATGAGGTGGGTGAGGATGCAGGGTAGAAAAATGACGATAAATACTTAGATGGCAAGGTATAACCCAGCGTTTTCCCTCGATACCAATACGATTTAGCATTCGTATCACGTTCGGAAGGTCGGAAAAGTTCTCGATTCATGGGAATTTAGAACATGGTTAAGAGTCTGCACTTCACCCTTCTCGTGGTATTCCCTTCCATAGTGGAGGGGGTAGCGTACCAGAGCAATAGCCGTCTTTCGTTCGTTCGAAAGGCTGTTGAACCCTCGGAAAATGAGAGAACTCCGGGTACGTGAATTCGAGATTGATGCCAAGAATCGAAAATAGTGTATGGTTACTGGGGATACATAGTTTCTCGGTATTGTCTATAGATCGAAGTTTAACTTGAAATATCGTGTGCGAAGAGCTGCACGTTTTGCCCTTAGGCGAAGTTGATATTTTCTTCTCCGTCGAGAATCCCCTTTATCCTACGTATTCAGAGAATTCAATTACTACGAGAAGTATATGAAGAAAGTTGCGAAAGTTAAAAAATAATAAAGCTTAGAAAATATAAATTTCAGATAATCATCAAATTCAAATGAACTTTCAAGCAATCACTCTTTTTTATTCTATTCGCATTATATTCATTCGGAACGTTATTCACTAAACAACTCAGAGCGAGTAGCTCTGTAAACTTTATTTTCCCCAATTTTCAATTATCCAAGTGACGTGATTGCCCATCGAGTTCCGAGCGATATATTTCACCGAATGCGATAATGCATAATCATACATCAGTAATGGACAGTTACGATAAGCTAATTAATAATGCGCAACAGTATTTGCAACTGGTTTCTCATTAATATTGTCCACTCTGAATATATAAAGAAATTGGCATCGGTATAACGGATTCTTCGGAAGGAATATATATTTTTTTAAACGTTCTCCGCGTAGACGTTATTTGATAAAATAACGGCAGCACTAGGACTTATCTTATTGTCGGCTATTAACGCAGTTTGGTTTTTTGTTCTGTATGGTCGTTTGTATTTCCAGTTTTATTTAATTTTCTTAATGTTGTTTATGACACCGATGAACTTCCTGATTTGCTTCTACGCTATCTCTTGTCTATTGGTCGCATTAGGTACTTCACTGTAATTACGTAATGCTCGAAGTTGATAACGAGTGAGGGTAGCAGGAAGGGATCGGGATCGAGCATGGGGTGTGCGGTATTCAAAGCTCGGAAGCCAGTTGGGAAGGTTACCTTCTCCCTACAAGTTGGAACCAGTTTCTGTATAGATATACCTTGAGTCCGTGCTTCCCTTTCACCATGTACGCGGAGCATGAACCCCTAAAGCATCTCTGACGTGCGACTTCTGAGTTCGGACCTCGACGGGTCCAAGCAGAAGGCTCGTTCACTGGCTCGCCAGAGGAACGCAGCTTCCAGTGACCCACGGAAAGTCACACAGCTCACCCCAGGACCTCGAGTTACGACGGAGCTCTTCGGTGAGGAGATAGAGGCGAAGGACCACGACGACGTCGAGTTTGCGTCGGACCGCAGATAGTTGCGGCCGTTACGTGACTCGGATCAAAGACAACGATCGTCTCCTTTTCCTCGTTGCTCTTCCTCCTGCCCGTTCACCTTCTTTCTGCACGTTGCTGTTCCTCGTGCTCTTGGCTTTGGTCACCTCGCGGAAGTCGTTGACGCAACAGAGTTTGATCTCACTTTAGGACGAGAGGGTGTGCGGATAGACCTTTGTCGTCTTAACGCGAAACTCCGTACGGTTTACGCTTCTTTCAAACATCAAGAAGGGAAGGACACCGAGCACTTGCTACAGCATACTCGGTGGGCAAACGTGTGAACCAACGGAAGGTTTTGTGATTTGGGTTTAATAGATAAAGTTTGAAAGTGGATCGATGATTATGAAACTGGATTTTGACTATAGCCATACAAAATCCTAATAAAAACGTTATAGGGGTAGATTTACTCGTGTTGCTCGTGTATTCGTCGTCAAAAGAAAAACAGCAGATGACAAAATATTGTAACCAAACAGCCTAAAATAAATTTAAAAAACTATTTAGATGAGAGATATTCCGTTCGATGTTCCCTGGGTTTAATATTAAACAACTTTTGCCGGCGGTATGAGCATTTCTGGTAATTTTAATAAGTCAGTCGCTGTTAATTTGGAATGTAAAAAGTTGAAAGTTGTACCCACAGTGGTGACCAATTGTGAAGAAAAATTAAAAGTGTGGTAAACCACATTTCCTGTACCCAAAGGACGAGCACATTATTCATAATGGAAAACAAACTAAAGTTTTGTCCTCTTGGGTAATATTTTAAAAGAAAATATACTAATTCCATACCTCGTAGCGGTGCACTTACAATTAGTATTCACTCGTAGCATACTATTAAATACAGTACAAGCCGGCACTGTTGTCGGTGAGGCGAGTAGAGCAAAGTGTAAAGCAGAGCAGAGCGAGCACGTGCGAAGCTGTAGGTATCTGCAAGAAGATATTTAACGCTGAGCCATATGTAGAGCAGAGGTAAAGCGAGTCAGTAGTTATGTAGGGACGGGAATTTCCTGGTTCCTCGGGTGTTCTCGCCAGCTCACACACTCGGCTCCCACCGTAGGTACAACCAGAGACCTAAACCAGCCGACCAGAGAACCAGCAACTTCGGTGCATGGAGGCGTTGCACAGTGCTGTTAGATGTGGTATACCGTGTGAGGTATATACTACAGTACAGTATAAGCTGTGCCAACATAGCCTTCCTCTCTCTCTCTCTTTAACTTGTAGTCATGCACATACCCTGTCACCATATATACCTCACAAACCCCGCAACTCGGCGACCACAAAGAGTGAGACAGAGAAGACGCGTACGTTCTGACTCTGCCCCTCGCCACTCTCTCTCTCTCTCTCTCTCTCTCTCTCTCTCTCTCTCTCTCTCTCTCTCTCTCTCTCTCTCTCTCTCTCTCTCTCTCTCTCTCTCTCTCTCTCTCTCTCTCTCTCTCTCTCTCTCTCTCTCTCTCTCTCTCTCTCTCTCTCTCTCTCTCTCTCTCTCTCTCTCTCTCTCTCTCTCTCTCTCGCTCTCTGCGCTAGCAATATTTACGATCTGTTCCCTCGACAATTCCGCGACCATAGTCAGTTCTACTAGAATCTCATAGAGTATACGGCGTTGCGGGGTTGAAAGGAGATTGAACCGGGTAATTACAATGTGCTGCTCATTGCCGTTTCGTAGTTCTTTTCGCAGCCTCGACATACGCGTTAACCCTGGGCCCGCTTCTTTCGGATGTTCATCGTTCTAAAACTAATTCAATTTGATTCTATGAAAAACGTTAACGCTAGAATGCTATCAATTGCTCAGGCTGCGACTCCCCGATGAGGTTAATATCACCGATAAAGAAGATTAAGTAGAATGACGAAAAAAAAATGTGGCGTGGGACGTTTAAGCAGTTGTTCTTCTTCCACGATCGAAAGGAGGATAATGTCCTTATGTAGGAGTCGATAGAGAGGGTGACGAAGAAAACACAGAAGCTATCGGAATGGAGCAATGCGAGGGGAAAATGGTGACCCTTTAGCTTCTTCCCAGCTCACCCTCTCAATTCTTTACCTCGCATATATATCACACAAAACGATACAATAGCCCTGACACTATATTTTGGTGGCTCTCGCCTGTGTATACACACCGAGGTTCTTCCGTGCCGCAATATCGAGAGGTCATATACACGAGTCTCAACGGTGATAAATCGCGTCCAGAGGGGGGTTGTGTCTTCGAAGAGGAGCGCACGCGGTGCGACGGCCGCACCCAGGAACAACTCACCCTGGCGCACCGGGCTGTCTACCTACCCTTAACCACGCCGCTGTGCTACAACGCTCTCTCTGGTTTGTAGCTCCCCTCATAGGTACACTCGCAGGGTTCTCCATACTGTCTTCCTCACTGCTGTTACTTCCCTTCGTCCTTCCCAACACCCTCCGACGACCCTACATCACTAAACCTTCTTCCTGTATCTATAGTAGAGTTGTCCGTAACTTGTCAGGCATTTTGTTTTCAATACATTCTGATACGATAGCTGTACAATAATATTTATTATAAGTCGAATACGTTGAATAGTTTGTTAAAATTTTATTGCAATTAATTAACTGGATTCTTTAACAACTGTTCAGTGTTAAGTTTACTGAATAATCAATAATAATTAATTACTCTGTCGAGAGTCACAACAACTATTATACGATTGTCGTTTCTTGATTCGGAGTGCTCATATTTTAAGCATACGATAACCGAGTATTTAATTTTGTTTTCCATTGACTATTCTGATACTATTCTGAACTACTTCTCCCTCGCGTATTTAACGCAATTTAATATTGGATAACAGGTTATTCTGACGTATCTTTCGCTGTTGTTCATTTATAATTTTCATTCAGGCGTTTCAATTTTGTTGGATGTTATGCTCAACTTTTTATAAATGTCTGCAAAAACGTATTCGATCCAAATCTTATGATGAATTCTATTGAATGACGATACCTGCATTTCCCTAGTTCCATTGCTCTACTTTCAGTTCCTTTACTCTACTAACTCCGATGTTGTAATTTACTTTATATAAATGGCTTCGAGTGGAGTATCGACCTAAATCTTATGAGGAATTCTACTGTATGCCGATGCCTTCACTTTCCTGGTTCCATTACTCCTCAACACCGACACCCACACCTTCTACCTAGATGCACGTTGCCTTTGCTCCTATTGCTAAAGCCAGTCATCCAGATTTCTGTGCAATGTGCAGTCTACTACTTTACGAGGCCACGTCGCTTCGAAACCGTCTTTCCACCCTTCTCGCATACTATACCCGAGTTACGCGTTGCAGATTTCATATAGAGTTTATATTGCGTTACGCGCGATGCGACTCGACAACCCTCCCTTCCTCCACCTTTCCTCTCTCGTGCTCTCTCGCTCTGTTCATTGCTTCATATTTTGCCGACAACGTGGACCGACAGTATTTCACATAATAACGCCACTCTGGCTTTATGGAATGCATCCCTCTCACTGACATTGCGCAACAGGAAAGCCTTTTATCATTTAGTTAGTCTCGTTTGTACCAGGCATTCACGAACGCCATGTATACAAATATGCATTTTAATTTTCATCGAAGTTCGTTACCGTGTTTGCTAGTTTAGCAAGTGCAGAGTCCAGTGAGTGCATACAAAATGGAAGGTAGATGGGAAAGGTTAAATTGTAGAAATGCTTTTGGAATAAAAAAAACATATTGGAAAAATTGAAATTGTTACGAAATTCAAGCAAATTCTATTTCTGTCGAATGTTTTAGCCCGGCAGTTAAAAATATTTGCAAGCTAGAGCGCGACTTTCCAAGAGTCTTCACTTTCCTGGATAAAAGCAATGATACGAAATGAAAGGTACACGGGAAAGGTTAAATTGTGAAAATTCTTTTGGGAAAAATAATATTCGAAAAATTCAAATCGTTACGAAATCCAAACAAATTCTATTTCTGTCGAATGCTTCAGACCCGCAGTTAAAAGTTTGTGCGAGCTAGAGCTTGACTTTCCAAGAGCTTCCACTTCCCTGGATAAAAACAATTATATGAAATGAAAGGTACATGGGAAAGGTTATATTGTGAAAATTCTTTTAGAAAAAATAATAGTCGAAAAATTTTTATCGTTACGAAATCGTCACAACTTCTACACCAAATATTGTTTGATATTAGCCCAGTTCTGTACAAAGTTTTAGTCCCGTAGATAATTTGTGCGAGCTAGAGGGCGAAAGGTTTTTTTTTCGAAAATTCAACTCGTGACAAAATCCAGATCCCTCGATCGTTTCTTATACAATTTAATACTGAAATAATATGTGAGAAAATATGGTGACAATCAGACTATTTTCAAGGTTTTTTACAAAAGGAGTAGTGAAAAATAAATATTTCTATAGCTTTATCGTTTCTTTTATATATGCATACCCGCATAAAAAATTTTGTTCACAATCTCTGATTAATCTATAACGTAGGGGAATGTGGGGCAAAGTGGCCGACTTAAGCAATTTAACGAGTTTTATCGGTTTACAAATGGTCTTTCGACTATTCTTAAGTCCCAAAGTTGATTTGCCATTCTCATTTCCCGTATCTTGTCAAAATAAATTTATGGGGCAAAGCGGACTCCTTCTCAGATAAAGTTAAAATATATAATTAACAATTCTGAGCATTACTCAGAATTAATTATAGAATTACTCAGAATAGCATCGCTAATTTAGCGATACTTACTTTGTAATTTAACTGTTCCCGAGTAAAATATAAATTTCGAGATGCGTTCAAAAGTTTCCCGTATACCGTCCAGCCAGCATCAGTGACAAAACCTCGTGCTTATCGGGCAAATCGTGGGAAAACCGCAGTCATCGCGAGCCTGTCGTATCGGGCCGAATTAACGAAGAAAAAAATCAAGGACCACGAAGACAGCTGAATTCTCGTCTTTGTAGGACGTTTTCAGCATTTTTTTGCTACTAACTCTATTCGCTTTCGTCGATCCGAATACTGGATCTGCTGTATGTCATGTCAAAAGTGGACTGACACCTTGTGTGCACGTGTCGATGACCATGATATCGGTTATCATTGCAATTTTTGTAAATAGTGTGAATAAAATAATCATCTCTCAACAATTTGTCCATTGAATCCTACCCCTAGCCTCTTGCAATCAAAAGTTTCTACAAAAATAATGAAATTTTAAGTTTTTTTAATTTTACGCTCGTCACGTTTTATAACAATAATAATAATACCGTGTGAAATCTTACAAGAATGGTGAGAACACAGTATGAGTTCGAAATAAAAATTTAATAAATTTTATAAAATGTTAGTTTTGGGATGAATCCACTTTGTCTCAGAATTTGGAATTTTGTAAGAGTCCACTTTGCTCCATGTGGCCACTTTGCTCCACATTTCCCTACATCACTGCAATTCTTGAAAATTTCTCGATTAAACTGTTATAATTTAGTAGAAGTTACCTCAGACTGATACAAATATAGAAATTACCATATTTGCATCAATCCGAGAGTAACATAAGATATTGAAAGACTTGTAAAGCGTAATCAAACACAAGTATTTGTCAGCACATCTCGAATCATTGAGACTAATCGAGTCAAACATTATTCCGAATGTATCGCATGTCACCGGATTAAAAAGAGGGAATACTTATAAGATAATATGCTATATTCAGATTAATTAATTAATCAGTACGCGGTCATATGTTTCTTTAGAATGATAAATCAAAGCGACAATGTTATTGACCAAATTTTATGATGGAATGTTTTTATTTGGCAGTTCGCAACCCGGTTAGAGTCAGCGCCGCCTGGATCTCTGTGTTATCGATCTCAGAAAGATCTCTAACAATCGAATCATTAATTATTTGTCAGCTCTGATTGCCTCACTCATTCATTAAGAATTAATGAGGCAACCAGACCTGACGATTTTTTAACTTCTAAAGAAATCGTGAAAACATATTGCCACAGCCCGGGTTCGAACCGGGAACTCTAGAATTCTAGTACCAGGCTATTAATTAATGAGGCAACCAGACCTGACAAATAATTAAGGATTCGATCGTTAGAGCTCTTTCTGAGATCGATAACACAGGAATCCAGACGGCGCTGACTCTAACCGGGTTGCGAACTGTCAAATAAAAACATTCCATCATGAAATTTGATCAATAACATTGTCGCTTAGATTTATCACTCTAAATAATATGCTACATGTTGATTATTTTTTAATGATGACATTCACTAGATTTGAAATAATATTTTACTCATTCAACCGTAACGATTCAACATGCGCTGACAAACACTTGTGCTTACACATGTAAGTTACACTCTCGGATTGGTATTAATATAGAAAATCCTATTTGCATCAGACTACTGACTTCATCAAAACAACTATTAACCCCTTGAGTGTCGATATATCGATATTGACAGATATATTGGTCGATGTATCCACCAGTGACGCGCAAGGAGTTAAAGGATTTCAATTACGGTTTAATGACAGGCTGTGAATTAAATGTCTGACGAAGGTCAGCATATATGACTGCGAGGTGAAAGCTGTGGAAAAAAGTCTTTCTCGTTATCCCTTTCGTAACAACTTGGTAATGGCCTGATTGTAGCAACACACTCTCATCAGTTATTTGTTCATCATTGATCGGTTATTACACAAATTATTGTTCATTACCGAAATTTATTTGATGTCAGCCCATGTCTGTAGAAAATTATAGTCCGATCAACAGTCTCATTTTTCGAAATAACTCTCTTGATCTATCGTAATTTAAAAAAAATGGATAATAACGTTTCGTTCACCATAATAATATCTACGACGGTGTATCCTTCGCATTTTGTTGTTTCAGGTGACGAGAACGCTGTGGTTCAGGGTCTCATCACTGAAGATGGCCTCTTCGATGGAACAGTCGCAATGGGTTTCGAGGAGTACTACATCGAACCAACGAGCAGATACTTGGCGGGAAACGAGGACACATCGCCTGCTTACCATACCATAGCGTATCGAGCTTCCGACGTAACGACACCACCACATCCGCGTCGTTGCCCGAGCCAAGAATTGCATCGGGGTAAACTCCAAGATTCTTTCCATCGGTTAGTACATATCTTGTATCGTCCCTTAACCTTAGCTTCGCCACTTTTATCGAGCGACTCTCGCACCATATCCAGTCGACATTTAAATGCATGAGACACTCCACTCGCTATTTCTGCCATCGTCACATTCGTATAATAATTTTAATACATTTTTCTCTCATTTTTTTTTAACAGAAGTTCGGACTTTGCCAATGATACTTCTCAACCGTTTTACGAACATCTGCAGGATAACGAGGTGCGTCAGCACGGTGGTTTCTACTCGAAAGAAGCCAACGTCAAGACAACTGCTAACGAAAACAATAAAAATCTCGAGTATCTCGACAGGTAAATGTAACTCTGCGATAAATATATAACTCTTTAACTATCGGAATATAAAATTTATCTTAAAATGGAAACTTGACAAACCACCTTCCGTGAATAGCTGCATATGATTTGTGAAACAAAACTTGAAAAAAAAAAATAATTTGGAGGTTCGCATTCCATGTTATTTTTAGTCTTCCGAGTCCAAGGCTTCTGATCGAGAGTTTTTTATCGAGCCTTATCACGTAACGCAGCGGATAGCTATACTTTCATTCTGGTCAACAGCTAATCAAAGAATTAATTAAATGGCATTAAGATTCATTGCAAAGAAACTAATGATTTGTTAAGAAAGAAACATTACTCGTATTCCCACTTGCTTACTAATTTAAAAAGCAGCATCATCATCATTCTTAGGAACATCATACAACGTCGCTCGTATAAAGTTACATTCGCACTTGTGTCACGAATTAATTTTTGAGAATGAAATTCAAAAAATTAAATATTTTCGTACGAGTTGCGGGCTCGAAGTGTACGGGTGGGAGGAATCCTTTTTTTCAGAGAAAGTTAGAGGTTTAAGGTTTTGCAGATGGCGCGGTAGTCGGCCGAAACTGTTTTTTTTTTTCGAATTGACGTCTTTTGCATATGTAGAATTTACAGGGAAAGATTTACCAGGCATCTTCACAAGCGAGCGACGGTCGATCCACGCAAGACAACGTGTATGCTCTACCTCCAAGCCGATCACCAATTCTTCTCGCGATACAGAACGGAAGAGGCATGCATCGAAGTCATGACGAGGCACGTACAGAGAGTAAACGCCATATACAAACATACAGGTAAACACAATTGTTATATTTGATCGTTACACACCTCGTTTATATTTGATTTTTTATTTATTTTAGCGTGACCAAAAGTTTCCGTTATTTTTCCGCAGTAATGAATTTTCTCGCAACTCACCATTTAATTGTTTGAACGTATACATACGTAGAAGTTGTTCCTCTTTACAACCGAGAGAAGCCGACTCCCCTTTCCAAAAAACTTCTCGCATAGTTTCCCATGTCTCGGGTTCGCTACTGCGACCAAAGTTGGAAGGAAACGCGCAACCCTTTCACTCATGTTCCCTTATGATTTATACCTCGCTATACACCGCAGCACATTGCCTGAGGAAGAAACTACGTTGCGCGATTAAATTCTTTTTAAAATCTTTTACGCACACGCAATTTAACCTCCAATTTACTAACAACAAGTAGTATTTTCATTTTTATATCTATCCAATCGAAATGAAACATGAAATGTCGTAATATGGTTGTCGATTCAGTGACTCCCTCGTATGATCGTGTTAATTTGACCGTTTCTTAGTTAAAATGTCTTGCTTGAATGATCGGTAAAAGAGGCGTACGATTATATTTTGTCAGCGAAAAGAAACAGGCGTAATCAATAATATTATTTCAGTTTGAACCGTTTATCTCATTCCTGCTGAAACAAGACGACTGCCTTAAAGTCGATCGTTCTCGATACTGGAGAACGAATCTATATATTTTATCTATCTATCTATTTTATCTATGAATCCTTTTGAGTCTTTAATTAATGACTCAATTACACATCTTCATGAAAGTTGGATAATTTATAGAGGAAGTTCACAGTTTTGCGAGGCAAAATTATTATTATAAGAATTTGTTATTTTTCTTTTATTTCATTCAAGCTATTTATTATAATGTAGTTAAGGGATGTTTTTTCGGTTGAAGGGGTGGAAAATTTCAGTCGCTCCTTGTACCATCTGAAAGCACCTGATTAGCACTTAAATCTTGTATGCATTAAATATTTTTTCAATACATAATTCCCCAAGGAACTTCTAGCTTGCGAATATCAAGCTGGCGGTCCATTGCAATTTTTTTATTTGTCGTGAAACCAGCCGAGCACCTAATTTTTCCGTTTGGCACCTAAATAGTACCTAATGTTGGTAAATACTGCATTTTTTTCGACCGCTAGCTTGCGAGGGATTTGGAAATGACAATGGGTATCAAAAGTTATGAAATTTGACATTGTTTACTTATTTTTCTATAACTTTTTACAAATATTTGAGAGATAATACACCAGATGTACGCAGTATTTAAGCAAACTTGCAAAGTAGAACCTTGTACATTGCTTCTTTATTAAATTCTACCTTTCATAAAGCTTACTCTTTTGAGGAATTTATAATCTACCATCATACTTTCTTATAGTGGTGACTTTGTAAAAAGCGGAAAGTAATGAAAAAACAACGTGCAGAGTTCTTCCTTGAAGGTTTTTTAACCTATGGCACACGCACACACATACACGCGCACACGTGCACACACACACAAGGGTATATGTACGCATAACACCGATAATTTTTGTTTCTAGACCACTTTACAGAACTGTGTTCACGAAAACAAAGCCTCCTCTGTGAAGCTACAATTGGCAATTGCCGTTATAAAGGCAAAAAAATAAGTTGAATTATGTCACCCTCTCAGTTTGTAAATTCTAAGGCGATGTAATTCTATAAAATACCATATAACAGCTGAACAGGTCCCTGGGGCATTATGGGAATTTTAATTTCATTTCCACCGTCAACTCGTTCTTCTCTTTGTTCTCTCTTTTTCCTCTTCCGTCGTTAAGCCCGCAGTCTAAAACAAAAGGCAGTTGAAAAAAAAAAAAACAGAAAGCTGAATAAAAGTGAGTCGATACTTGACGCGGCGCGGCACAACGTCGTTTCGCGCTCTATCGAACCGGCGCGTTTAGCTGAGAGCTTAGAGGCTCGAGAGCCCGCATCGATTCGCGAATAAAAGGTCCTTGAGGTCCATTTTTAAAAAATTCAAATAAAAAAAATAACCGAAAAAAAAATTGATGCACCTGGGGTCAGTGCACGAATCACGATTCCGTTGATCGAGAGAAAATGGGATATCTGCGAGGTCAAGTTTCATGAATTTCGCCCACTCGACCGTAGGGCGCTCAGGGAACAACTTTTAATTGGCTGACTGTTCGTTTTCGATGCTTTCGTGAAGTTAGGTCGACCATGAAGGGGCGGTGTGATCTACGATTGATGTCGGAGGGTTCTTAGACATTGAGCCAAGCTCGAGAATAACTTCTGTCTTCGATTCGGAGTTAAGGAATGAGAAAATAGAGCTACGGTCCACTCCTGTAACATTGTCGATATCTATTCATTGGAAAAACTTTTTTTTTTCCCCCGAAGGCTCGCTATTCGCCAATGTGAACGAGCGAATTTTTATTCTTCATAAACCGAGCGGCGCCTCTAGCGTTTATTAGTTAATAACGCCTTGGGCGTAAAATACGTAATAGTAATCGAAGCGAGTGTATAGTATGTCTCTTTATGTCTCGAGATTCGCCAGAATGAAACTGCACCATATCAATTTTACGAGTACAATTATCTTCTATGATGCTAATTATTCCATAGACTTCAACCAAGACGGCCGACCAGATAACATCAGCTTCATGATAAAGAGGGTGAAGGTGCACAGCGACGAAGCTCTTCGCGACCCGAACTACCGATTTCCTGGAAACTACGGTGTTGAGAAGTTCCTCGAGCTCTTCTCGGGTAAGCCCTCTCTTCTTTTACTTTAGTACTTTATACATATATATATATTCGATACGTACTGTACAATTCTACATCTTCGTCTCCAGCCCCTTTCTTGCATAATTATAAATTTCTTTTTGAGACTGCACAGCGAAGCTTTAATGAAATCCGATTATTTTACTTCGTGGTTCCACGACCACGACGTTCAAGATACCTGGTGCAAAGAAAAAAAAAATAAAGAAAAAGAATACGAAGCTCACAGAGACCGACAAAGATTTTGGTGGTACGACATTACGTTGTGTGAAAACTTTTAGCGATTATCGAGCTGATATTATCTTGAGAAGCTCTCCGGCGTTACGTGGCTGTGAAATATCGACATCCTCGCTACGAACATCCTATACAGTTTTTCCTTGGCCTGTCTTGCACTACCGGAAAAATAGTTCCCCTCGAGAAGGGGGTAATCGAAGTTCCAGACACCTCGATAACCATCCTACCCTCTTGTACACCCTCGTCCCTTCTGCCACTCTGGGTTTCACGTGATTTACGTCGGGAAAACATGGTCTACCACCCACCAGGACGTATGTATAGCATACACTGTGTACGCTGTGTACGGTAGCGTATCTTACACGTATACATAGTTTCGAGGATACACGTACTGTATGTAGTATAAGCGAGAGTCTGGACGAGCGTGACGCTTGGGAATCGTTGCTGTTGCTGCTGCAAGCTCACAGCAGCAGCAGCAGCAGCAGCAGACCCTCCTTCCCCGTAAAAAGAGATCGTCGGGGTGTAGAGGGCGGCAGCGGGATGGTTGTATTACGAACGTGATGGGAATACGCGTACAGCCGAAATGGAGTCCCCTGCCTTTACCCCGCCTCTTCTCTTGCTTTTTCTCCTGAAGGCAGCTTACACCAGCGAAAAGCATCCACATTGCCCTCTGCCGCGGGCGCACACTTCTCATTATTGACGGCTGACCTGCCCCGCGGCAACAGAATCCTAGCAAAACTTCCGAATGGAATAAGTTTCCGGTGACCGGTCGCGGGGGTCCCACCTAGGTGGAGGGTTTCACTTGCGGGCTTTCCGCCAACCGGCATCTCGTTCAAGAGATTCTAGATTGTAAAGACAGCGGTAGAAAATCGAAGTAAAAGGAATAATCCTCGAGTCACGGCCGTATTACTCCGCACGGATAAAAACAATATTACTAATAATTCAATCAATTTCCATTCCATTATACTTAAATTCTCATTAATAGTGCGACTCGTGATGCAAACACGGGACTTCTTTTCACTTTTATTCGTCAATTAAAAAATACTGCAATCGCACTGAAATTTTTCCGAGTAAATTCATGAAAGATTACCAATTCTTGCAGCATTATTTCTATAATATTCAAACATCTGTATCCTGCTAATAAAATGTCGTGGAACGTGCACGTCATCGTGTAAAGTCTCAATTTTACGGGTGCACCATAGTATACCAATAAAATATTCTACACAGCTATTATGTGTATTATAGTATATTTAATTGATATATAAAATAACTATAGTTGTGTTTAATATTATACACAGTCATTTTTACTGATGTTAAAATTATAGTTAACACTTAAAAATATCTACAAGCGATGTTCACTTCGGTGGACTGAACACAATCGTTATCCAAATGTCAATAAATTTTCTGTTGAACATTGAGATATTAGTAAATTTTTTTCTTATTGTACGCTGCAACGCTGCATAGAGAGAAAAAGTTTTTTGAATCAAAGAGATTTCATTGAAATGTAGGCCCATGAAACTTTTATCTGCTGTCAATGAAAAAATATATTTAAGTTAATACTATCTTTTATTCAACTGATTGTGAATTGTATTAAATGCGACGGCATTGAATCAGTCAAAACTGTATCGAAGCCTACCAATCACTTTTATTTAATTCAATGGAACTTTTATTTGTTCCTCAGTCTCATAACGATAATAGGATACATTTCGTTAAAATTCTACATTTTAAATCTCTCGAGCGAATCTCACAAAATTCTGTAGTGCCTGGTGTGCCATATTGGACACGTTCACTTTCGATGCTTGTTTTTATTTTATTTTTTTACTTTAAAGGAGTCAATGTTAAGGCGTAGTAACAGAAACATTACAATGAACCAATTGTTATTGCATAAAACGGTATTTTATTGCGTTTTTGGCTTGGAAATGGTACGCATGATGCGTGCGACGCACACACACACAAGCAAACAAACAAACGTACAAATACTATAATGGTATTTTGGCATCAGAGGATACCAATCTAACAATCGGCGCTTCCACGGTTTTGCGCACTTGATACAACACTATTAGAAAAAACAAATCGCGTCTCCCGTCAGGTGGCGGCACGCATGATGTCGTCGAATAAATATCTCTTTCAAACGGTGATTTCAAATATATTATTTATTTGAATGAAATAAATCGTTCCTTTAGTAAATACTATCAAATAAATGTTTTCTCGAAGGCAATGAAACATCTTCATGGTGTTTCAAATGCATGACATCATTGGAATCAAGTAATTATTTTCATTGAATCAAATAAATATTTAGTTGTCTCAATAAAAGAAATTTTTATGTGCCGATTTATTCGAATCAATGAAATCTTTTCTCTTGGTGTGGCTATGTCTTCTTAAGAAGAGTATAAAGAGAACTTATTCTTAATGTTTCTCTTTCATTATTTGATAAATAGTTATATCGGCAATGATTGCTAAAGGGACTAGTAAAAAAGTAAAAAGTTCTAATCGTTTGATACGTTTTTTTCCCTTTTTACTTAATCTTTTATCGTTAGATGTTTTGCTTGTTATCTGTTGAACTTGATAGATTTTGTAAATATGGCAAAATAAATTTTATCTATAGAAATAAAGCTCTTCGTCATTTTATTGATTATTAAATATTTGATAACAGACGTATCGAGGATCTCGCCCATCCCTCAAAGATTTGACTCATTGAAAATAATAATTCCCCTTGGTAATTTCTCTATTTTACCTGGACGAAGGACACCGGTATATTTGAAATTTCTTACGTTGGGTAAATTAAGAAGTCAGAGATTCTTAGAAATAAGGCAGAGCCACAAAGCTCTCGAGATATTCTGCTCGACTCGAGGGTTAACGAGCGTGAGAACGAGAGCATTAGAGTTAATTACAAAAATCTCGGACGACGGGTTGGCCAAGTGGCGAGGGGTGGGGACGGAAAGGGGGAGTGGGAATGGTTCATAAATGTTCTAGCACACGGGTTTCTCGAGTAACAGGCAAATTTTAGTAGTCGACTTTACCAGTAGCGAATTAAAGTCTCGACGACGATATTACAGCGTTTATGCAACTCAAGGGACGACGACAAGCAATGCACGATAAGGTTCGACATCGTCCGGTATATTTCTCTAATTACGAGGTAGAACTTTGACCTAAAATCGTCCCATAATCAAGCACTTCATTGTCACAAGCTTTTTTCATTATTAACTCGTACTCGACGTTGCGTAATATGTAACCTTTTTTCTTTTATAGAGGAGGATTATGACGCTTTTTGTCTGGCGTACATGTTCACTTATCGAGACTTTGAGATGGGAACTCTGGGTCTTGCGTGGACCGGTGATCTTAAGAACGCGGGAGGTGTTTGCGAAAAAAATGGGGTAAGTTATTCCAATAGTTTTCGTCCTCATAGTGTAATACCAGAGCAGTTCCGTCCTTGGTTATATCGACACAATCAAAGCATGAAAATGCGTAAAAATCCACGTGGGCCGAGCAAATAAGAATATCCACGACCCAACGAGGAACTACAAAGAGCCATAAAGTATGTTTTAGAGTCTGCGACATTGTCGCCAATCTCGCTTCCTTGCGGTACGTCATTTTATTCATCCGCTTTAAGCTGCACAAGGCGAGCGGGCGACAGAGCTTTGACGCTTTCCGACGTGCCTGTCGGGTTGCTACTGCTTGGATTTTTACACCAGGAGCAAAAGGTATTTTCCTCTCGGTTCTCCGGCAGCATCCATGGTTCAAGTGAAGTAAGCGCTTAAGCGGACGCGTACCTGCTGACACTAGACATACCTTGCGTAGAGGAAAAGAGAGCGAGAGAGAGAGAGAGAGAGAGAGAGAGAGAGAGAGAGAGAGAGAGAGAGAGAGAGAGAGAGAGAGAGAGAGAGAGAGAGAGAGAGAGAGAGAGAGAGAGCCGAGGTGTACACTAGATACACCCGTCGTCCTAAGCCACGCGACAGGGATTTGAGAGCAAGTTGCAGTAGCGCAGCACAACCCACATCGCTGGCAAAAGCTTGTACAGGATATTAAATATTGATCTCGAGTAACCCGTTGTCGTGTATGGTATAAAATCGAAGAAGGTCCACACGAAAGCTCGACAGCCGAAAGAAGATTTTCAACTCTTGACTTGCTCACAAGAGGGTACTCAAGTATATACTCGTCGTGCACGTAGACAGGGCGAGTATTCGATATGGATTTACAAACAAACAAAAAAAAAAAGCAATATCGTCTTTCCTGTTTTATCGAATTTTTTTTTTTCATTCATTTCTTAACATTTTTATCCGTTTAACTTATTAAGTTTTATGTTCGATCGTTTTTACTTGATCCTGCAGCAGAGTTTTTTTTCTCAACTAAACTGCAACGAAACTCTTACTCTGTCGCTCGAACGGCACCAACGCAGCTGTCAAATACTGAAATCGTTTGGCTTAAAGAGACCGAAAGAAAAAAAAAGATAACAGAAAGCGGATGCAACGTTGCTGCGGCGATGCTGCGACAGGACAGCAACAGCGAAGAGTGTTGTAAAAGTTTCGAGTTAGCTCGTAAAAAAAGACAACATCGACAGCCACGCGCTATATCCCGCGACTACCGTTGCCGTTGCTGCTACTCGAATCGAGAGTCCTAACGAAGTTTACGCCCGGCCTGACTCCATTTGGATAATTGAATTCGCGTTTTCGATCGATTCAACGTGCAACACCCCTCCGCGTACCCCTGCGTTGTACGGGTGGTCGTTACGTTACGCGCGGGCGAAGTAATTTCCTCGAAGCTCGTGGGGCTTTCAAAATAAATGTGTGTGTGTGTGTGTGTGTATATATGTATAGGAAGGGATCTTCCGGCAGGCGTGAATCCCTCAAGCTCTGTACATGCGGAGGAGCGTGCTAGCGGTGCTGTAAGGGGATGAAAAGGGGAAGAAACGCGAGAATTCGCGTCGATCGAGCAATGTTCACGGTTATGACGTCACTTATCCCTCCATCGCTAGCGTGTTCTCTTGTATGTTTCAGCACTATCGAGGCAGCATGAAGTCCCTCAACACCGGAATCGTGACTCTGTTGAACTATGGAAAGCACGTGCCTCCAGCAGTATCCCACGTCACTTTGGCACACGAGATAGGACACAACTTTGGTTCTCCCGTGAGTACTCGACAAATATTTTTTCTTGTTTTCTATTCCTTGGCTAACAATCGTTTTGATATCTCTTTTTGTAATCA
This sequence comes from Cylloceria caligata, assembly GCA_963942595.1. NCBI lineage: Eukaryota > Metazoa > Arthropoda > Insecta > Hymenoptera > Ichneumonidae > Cylloceria > Cylloceria caligata. The sequence continues at coordinate 11,100,016 of OZ012710.1, read as the reverse complement.
AAATATCTCGTTGCCACCGCCGTTTACATTAATCGATGAAAATTAAAGATAACTTAAAGAACTTAAAGAACTTAAAGATGGTAATGAAGGTCGTGGAGGAGGTCCCTCCTCCTCAGGCCAGGATTAGTGTGAGCCTTCGTGTCCTTATTCTATGTACTCCTTGGTATCAATAATAGAGACAGACGAGATTCTTTGATAGATTGCAAGGGCTGTACGTAGCCCTAGTATATATACTATATACCAACTAGAAAATCATGAGCTTCGCGAAACGAGATTACACATGGATAACAAACCACACGACAATTAAATCTTGTTCTCTATTTTCATCGAATTTCGACAAATTCTCATTCTTTCTTTCTCTCTCTTTCTCTCTCTCTCTTCATATATTTCTCTACTTGGACTGTAGCTACACAGTATTCTATACATGCTATAATCAAGCTTTCAACTTTCTACCAATATCTGACAAACTCGACAACGTTTCGCGAATCTCAACTTCGAGAGATTCGCTTGAAAATTGGTTTGGACAACGGCTGGCACCGCATAACTCCTGACGTAGTTCGAGAAGAGAATGCACAGAGGAATTGAGAGGCAGAGAAGCACGAGGATATTCGTTACTGACGCTAAATATCCCATCCTCTCTTCTGCCTTCTCTACGTTCTTATCACTTTTGCAGCACGATCCCGAACAATGTACTCCGGGTGGTGAGGATGGAAACTTTATAATGTTCGCACGTGCTACCAGCGGTGACAAAAGGAACAACAATCGCTTTAGCCCTTGCAGCCTTAACGCTATAAATCCTGTTCTCAACACCAAAGCTCGCTCACCTAAAGGCTGCTTCACCGGTGAGTCAAATACTTATTATTTATAACTATTTAATCGTGGGAAGAGAACCTACAAATCGTATCACTAAGTTGACTCACCGATATAGTGTTTTGTCTCCGAGGCAAATTTTTTTATGTTATTATCTGAATAATAACATAACAACTATTCAATAATATGTTAAAATATATTTTTAACAAGATTGTAAAGTGGAACGCTGCAAATCGCTTTCTCATTATTAATTATCTTTTACAAAGCCACCTTTATGAGAAAGTACGTTTGTCAATTAAGGTTCAATCATGAAGTAAACTTTGCAAACGATGATGAAATAATGAAATAGTGATTTGCAGACGTTCCGCAAGTTGAAAGGTTCACGAGATTTTAAAAAAAAATTAATAATTTCATAAAATAATCCTTCAATCGATTTTCGAAACTTTGCAAAAAATTTTAGCTCGATATCTCGAGAATGGCACAACTTATAAAGTTTACGCCATTTTTACAATAATGAAAAAAAAATGATAAAAGTTAAACCAAAATCATTAATAATAAAAAGACAATTGTTATTTCACGATTCGACATGGGGGCCAAATTACCGGTCGATAGCTCAATCGATTATCAAGTTATAAACATATTCTCAAGTTATAAATACAAGTTTTGAAGACATTGAGATTGAAATATAGCAAAAAATCTAAAATCTAGGCACCGTAAGACCCTGTCAGGACAGATATTGCTCGTAATTGAACCTTAGTTGTGTCTGATTCAAGTGAGCTGTGGCGCTTCAGATTTTCTACTTAAAGTCTTTATGATGTAATTGGATAAAGAGCAAAGTTATCAGCAACAATAAATATCTCAAGGAGAAGAGAGAAACCGCCGCAGCTAAAACCTACAGGCACGGTTGGTTCGTTTTTCATCGAAGGATGATATTTCAATTAATTTTTTAATTAATATTTTGACATGAACTTCTGAAGAAGTAAAAATGCCCAGACACAGAATACGGCGTATCGGATTAACTGATTTTTCCTAGAAGACTGTCATACTATTATTATATTCGTCTGACTCAAAGACATCTGCAAAGATATTTTAAAACTTAAATTTTCCAAATGATTCTTAATCGTTGAGTATCATCGAATCTGGACAATCGTACATCACAACTCGAATAATATTTGTACAACGTTGGATTAACAAATTATCTATATAATAATAAAAAAATATTGCTGACACTTGCCAAGAGTATTTAAAAAATACGAAGCTGCGTCTGTGATTTGAGATAATGACTGAAGATTCTCGTGAAATTGAACGCTGATCATGAAGATAAAGTCCGCCTTCGATTTTATGAAGACTTCGTACAGTCGACTCCAGGTGAAATAACACAGTCAATGTCCTAGAAACATTGAGATCGTGTTACTTTCTCTACCTTACAAATATATCTTTATGCATCTGGGCGGACGGTATCTCGATGGCATTGTCAGTGTCCTCATAAGGAGGATTACGTTATCGTTCGATAAATGTGATCCGAGCAGTGAACTGATGAGCCGGAGCAGGGCGCGATGCCACTGAAGCAGAATTTCCGCCGATAGCGTTGGTACTCGGACAGCCGAGATTTTTGAGCGCTCCAACGAAATCTTAACTGGTAAAATCAAAACTCGGGGAAAGTGCAAGTCATACATGAAAGTATGGATAAAGCGAATCTCTCTATACGACTCGTTCGAGTAGAATATACGACCCGTAACATTTCCACTCCGATCGACTCTTCCATAATTGTTTCATTCAACCTCCCCGTCATGAATCTCAAACGATGGTTCTTACTCTGTTGAATTGTACAGAGCCACAAGCATCCCTCTGTGGAAACGGTGTAGTCGAACAAGGCGAGGAATGCGACTGTGGATGGGAAGAAGACTGCAGGGACTCTTGCTGCTTTCCACAGCGTCGTTATCCACCTAACGAAGAAGCTCCATGCACTTTGACACCGGACTCGATATGCAGTCCCAGTCAGGTAGAGATTCTAGACTGCTGCTTTAACTAAATACGAATAAGATCAGGGTCCAAGTGAAATGAAAAATATTTTAAGGATTGTATACAATGCTTTTCAAAATCTGTTCAACAATTTTATTGATGACGAAATTCTTATTTAAGCATTTAAAGAAAATGAAATTTGTGTGTTAGCATGCATTAAAATGATATCGTTTGAAGGGTTTATGTATCGATAAGCTAAAATATACTGAATATACGAAGCTTATCGGTCGATGCCCTTGATTGCAAAAGCGATTGCGTGCCAGCCGAGTCGTTCCGTGCCATCGTGGCCCTGAGCTTGTGGATTCAAATTGGAAGAGTCATAGACCTTTACCCGAAACACTTTGATTCTATAAACATCTTTGTCTATATTCCAAACATACTTCGACGATGACAGAAAAAAAAACGACATAGCAGCGAGTAAAAAGTACTGCATCGTTTCATTGCTCAGTCAGAAATATTATAAGATTGTTATAATTCCCATAGAAACTCATAGTTTTTGTATATTCTTTTCATTACTAATGAAAACAAAATTTTCAGTGTGTAACATTTATTTTGTCGTCCCACAATTATAATTTCTATAAACATCTCTTTGCATAGAATCCTAATATATATTTTTCACTTGGTTATCTTTAATAATCGGTTCAAACGCGAGTTGATGGAATTTAACTAATGAAACTGAATAGGGACCTTGTTGCACGACCGAGTGCAAACTGAGATTTGGCGACAAGTGCAGAGACGACAACGGATGCAGAGACTCAAGTTTCTGCGATGGTAGAGCCCCGTACTGTCCACCCTCGATCAACAAGCCCAACAAGACAATCTGCAATCAAGAACTCGTCTGTTTCATGGGGGTAAGTGCGGTACATTATCAAAGTAGCAAATTTTAGCATAAACAATCGACGAGAAACCACGAGAAGACTTTTGCTATTAAATAAAGAGCAAACGATAAGATATAGTACGACGATCGTGGTACAGGTATACTATACACTGGTGTCGTTTATATCCACGACCAGCGTGTACAGGTGTAGTGTGTACACTGGTGTAATATATATCCACGACCGGCGTGTACAAGTGTAGTGTATACACTGGTGTAGTATATATCTGTATCTGTAAACAACGAGAAAGTCGTGCGCGTTGGCGAATGAGAGTAAAGTACCAAACAACCGAAGTTCATTTATCATCCCTACTTTGTAAAAGCGCGTTACGACGTTACGACACGCAGCCGCGTTTATATCCCCACGTTGCTACCCCCATAAAAGGGGTTTTACCCAAATTGCGTATAGCAATCGATAAACTTTCGGCTGTCGTTCTTTCGGCTCTGTACATTCTTGTTCATTTGTTTTTCGTGCCCCTCCCATGACCTATCTTTTTGTGTTTTTTTTCCTGTACTATCGTTTTATCTTTTTTAAAAATATATTTTTTTATCCTTTTCTACTTTCAGGAGTGTACAGGCAGCATTTGTCTGGCTTACGGACTGGAATCCTGTCAATGTATTCCTGGACCGAACGATCCCCAGACCAAGGCCTGCGAGCTCTGCTGTCGGCTTCCCGGAGAGAACCAACCGTGCCTGTAGGTTTTAGCTGCGGATCTTTCTCTCTTCTCCTTGAGATATTTATTGTTGCTGATAACTTTGTTCTTTATCATCGTGTTATCACGGATAAATCCTTTTAGGCGTCTTGTTAAAGATGATCATATCTATTTTTTTTTTTCATTCTCCCTACATTAGAACAGGTTCTAATGTAGAGAGAATGCGTTCGTACGACTGTTCCGTACACCTTGTTTCATTTCTTCTTTCATGATCAATCCGTAGATCGTCATTCGACTGGAATTCACCGCCTTACGACATACCGGATATGTTCTCAAAGCCTGGTACTCCATGCAACGATTACAACGGCTACTGCGACGTCTTCCAGAAATGCAGAGAGGTAATCAATAATTACGCCCAGCTTATCCAGGAACCGTGCGAGGGGCTGTAAAATGGGAATAAGAGATGGGCGGGAATCACGGAGAAATATATTTTAGAAAAATGCGATAAATGTTATCAAAGCTATTAATGGAAATATTCAATGTTTTCCTTGTTTATTTCATTGTCCAGGTGGATCCAAGCGGACCTCTGGCTACCCTCCGGAAGTTGTTACTGTCGGATGAGAGTCTCGCGACATTCAGACGATGGGTATCCGATCACTGGTACGCCGTGGCACTCATAGTACTCGTAGCGATATCGTTGCTGGTACGTATTCGTCGACTCACGAATGAAAATTTCATTCATTGCCACGTTTATCTTTTACACACAAATTTTGACACGAATAAATGGATCATGATTTTTAAAAATGATAATGATGCATTTGGAATTTTATCTCAATTATTACATCCATTTGAAATAACTTTCACGAAACACGGTAGAAACGTGGAAGGAGAGAGTCGGAGTCTGATAGCTGTGAGAAGTGTAAGTTTTAGTAAAATATATAGAGCTGTTAATTCTAAACGTCATAACCAGGCTTCGAACGATCGCTCAATCTTAGAGCTTGGAAATATGATTTTCCACCCCAACGCTCCGAGAAGGCGCTACAAAGTATGTCATCGTAAAAAAGCTAAACCGCATTGTCCCCGGTAAATCCAATTATTTGATAAAGTCAAGTGTCGTCATTAGTGTAGGAAAATATTGAGACCAACTGCACCACCCAAGTAGTTCAATTAAGTTCAAGTACAGTAACGATTTCCTTGTAAAATCGTGTGCTCACGTAGACGCGTTTCCACGTTTGGAGTAATCGGTTGAAGAATCTAAGCAGTCGAGACGATAATGGGTCGCGTGGGATTTGTCGTTTTCGCAGGTGGCCAGCATCCGGTTCTTGGGCAAACGGCCGGACCTGAAGCTCAAGTCGGTAACGATAATCCACAGCTCGACAACGGAGACGGTACGTCTGCCACCGGAGGGAACGGAGGGGGTGACGGTGCACCCGCCGGCGGTGAGAGCGAAACTCCCACTGAGCAGAAAGGTCAGGGAGAAGAGGCGGCACCGAAAGCATAAGGACACGATCATTACCGTTGGAGCCAACAACGACAAGTCCACAAAGGTAAGCGAATTTAATTTAATTTCGTCCTTCGCAAGAGCTCGGCAATCCTGAGGTAATTCGCCGGGGAATCTTCCGCGTTTACGCAACCTCAGCAGTTTTTTTCATCCCGCAGCGGGCAAATAAAAAGACAACGAATGAAAATTCAAATCACCGTAGATGGCGTGGCGTCGTAACGTGTGAATTTATCTCGTTGGCGAACTCTCTCGTGTATGCCAAAACCGCACGATTTCTCTCCACCTTTCACTCTCGGTATTTCCCTTCGCCGGGTGACCCTCCTCCACCCTTTAACATTAATGGAATTTCTCTGTATCCCACTCTCCTCTCGTTCGCGCCGAACGTTCGCTTTTCTTCCCGGCTCTCTTTTCTCAGCGACGCCTCATATCACTCAACCTCCTCGCTACTTCAGTCCATTGCTCTCTGCAATCCAATCCTCTTGCCTTCTACCTTTTTCTCATTCTACCACTTACTCGACCTATCGAGCTCTATATTTAATAACGTTCAAAAGGTTGTGAAGAAGAAGAAAAAGCGAGTGGCGCCGGTGTCAGGGGACGAGCCAGCTCGAAAACGAGTTGCCGAGGCAGCGATGCATCTACCCTCGACACAGGATCCCAACAATCTTCTACCGAAGAAGACGACAAAGGAGAAGGCGACGACCATCGAGGGTGTAGTTGCCGCTGGAGCATTGGCTACCGCGCTTGCAGTTACAGGAGCTGGAAGCGCCGCAGCTGCAGCGGCAGCGGCGGCCGCGAGTAAAAAAAAACGAAAGAAAAAAGAAGTAATCGACTATTCGGCGGCTCAAACGGAGAACGAGACTGGGGGAGGCGGAGGTGACAATGCCGATCCGAAGAGCAAAGTTCGCTCGTGGCTTTTGGCTTCGCAGTGCAGAGTGGATCAGTCGGCGTCGTCGGGTTTGCCGAAAAGCAAATCTACGCCGGTGGGTTTAACGAACGTGAGTGCACCCGGACGAGGGACAGTCGGACCCGCTGGAAGGGTCCGTCAAGTTACTCTGCGACGACTTACGGACCCCAAAGCAAGAAGCGCCGGATCTCTGGCTCGCAACGACTCGAAGAACGACCGCATCAGACTCCAAGTCGTCTACAAGCCACCGTTCAAGTTCAGCGTTAAGCTGCGCAAGGCGGATAAAGTCGGCCAGATGCCCGGGAATCACGCCCCAGCGCCGAGAAATAATGCCGGACCAAGAACGGGTGTTCTCGTGCGTACGGGCGGTAAAAAGAAGGACAGAGTGAGAATAGGTCACGGGAAACAAGTGGTCGTAGCACCGTCGGCTAGAGCAGCCAACGGTAGCATTCAGGAACCCGCGAATTCTGACCTTCACACGGTACCATCGGATCTCGAAGTTTTGCTATCCGAGAGCGAATTTCTATTCTCAGACGCGTGACCCAGGCGTGCTCGGTCTCTGCTGGCGGTTCTTGGTCGCCGAGATCCTTGAGACTGTTTTAGTTTTTGCTGCCTACGTGAAATCCTCTTCATTCGATTTGGGCGATTATATACCGTTCGATATGTGCGAGCTAAATTAATGTGGGCTAAAAGAAAAAAGGAGGTTTCGTTAAGAAATAGTTTAGCTAGTCTTTCGCGACTTCGTCGATCAACCAGAAGTATCGTCGGTTCAATCCGACTTCTTTATTTTATTTTTCATTCTCTTTTCTACGAGCTAATGCTTATTTACGTCAATGAACGGTTTGTATCGGCAGAGCTCGATCAGTATCGACAGCCACGAGTATCATTGATCTACGGAGTCGCGAGATACGTTATACTGTACATATACCGTTTACTGTGATTATTTCTTCCAACGTGGTTGTGTCCCGAGCCGAGATGTGCTGTTGCGTGTGTGCGTGCTGCTGTTTCATCCGTTCGAGTTAAACGGGCGAAGTTGACGTCTTCCGATTAGCGAAAAATCGGTATTAGTCCAGTCAAATTAGATTTTTTCAAAAAATTGAGAGCCAGTAGAAAACAGAATGTGATTTCCGGTAGATACGAGGTGTCTAAGCACAACCTAACTTTTTTCCCCAAAAATGAGTAAATTTGTAACAATAAACGATGATTGATGGGCCGAAATTAGAGATTTTTAACGTTTTTCGCGTACAGAGGAAACATTTTTTTTTTAGGAAACGCAGTTTTTTTTATGATTCATCGATGGCAGCTCAAGCAAAATCGGTGACGAGAATGATCGTGGCCTAACTGATAAAATTATCGAATGACAGAAGGTACTGACTTTCCTGCTCCATTTTAAACGCGCATTCTCGTTGTTAATGTGCTTGTCTTTTACAATAAGATTTTACGTGAAGTGTTTTAAAGTACTTGGAATATCGTCATCAACTTTATTAAGGAAACAGCTCGGTGTTGAATAATTTGTTGTATCGTAGAACTTTGACCTTGTATCTCGCTTAATAATGTCTGATGCCAAATCAATTACTCGATTCTCTTCTTATTCCACATTTTTACTTCGATTCTTGTACCACTGATCTGTGACAATCTTGCTTCTTCCATCACGGGAACACATAATCAAATCATTTTTCAACGTATGCAAACAAAGATTATCACTGAAACGTTCTATCAATTTTTTTTCTCATCACGCTAATATCAGCATAACACCAGAATAGTGTTTTCTTATTTCATTAAATAAAAATTCGCACTCGTCTTTGTGTTTTGAAAAGAAATCGGCGAAAAATTCAATAGCATTCAATGTATCGCTATCAGATTGGTGCTGAAAATGATTTGCTTGGCAACTTGTATAAAAATTCATCAAACAATCAGGATGGTAACGACCTATTGCTTCTGTCAGATCTTTCACTTTTTCTAAAAGTACTCTAAGGTTTTCATTAAATTCATTTTAAGATCGCGTCATTAAAGTTTCTAGAATATTTTCTCTGGTGTTATTAGATTTTGCAAAACTGACTTTGGCCTTTGCTGTTGTCTGCAAAGTTTCGTTATTGCAAAACATGTCGTTGAGAAATCGAACTTACGCGTTTCAACGTGTAATTGCCTGTTTTTAGCAATTCGCGCACTCGCTGCTTTCGCCGCTGCCGTCATATTCTTCTAATTAATATAGAAAATTTGGCACTTGTGAATCGAAAGCGACTTCCTATTCTCAACCCGGAGATGTTTTTTGTCTTTCCTTAAAATGTTGGTATCGATGATAGTTTCAATCGCCCGCGCTCTGACTTTAGAATAAACATCTAGTTGATCGCACACAGAATACAGACGTTGTCGGACCCTAATTCATCTTTCACCACTGCCGCCCCCACGCTACCTGCTACCGCAGATTCGTGTTCTTTCATGGTTAATGCTGTTTCATAAATTACTTTTTTCCCATCCGATCAATAATTTTTCTTCTGTACGCGAAATCTCTTATTTCCCCCATTAATCATCGTTTATTGCTTCAAGCTTGCGAATTTTAAGGGAAAAAAGTTAGGCTATACTCAGTCACACCTCATATCTACCGGAAGCAACATTCAGTTTTCTACTGGCTCTCAACAGTGAATTTGGTCCCTTTATCTGCTAATTTGATTGGACTATATTCGCTTGGGACGCCGGGAACAAATAGTTAGTGATACATTTACTATTATACTACACCATATATTACAGATACTTCATAGTGTAATTCAACGAATGTCGATTGATGTTCGTTTTGGTGAGATGGCGCGTGCGAAATTTTCATGAATTCGGGTGGAAAAAAGCGAGAAAGATGATGGAGAAAGAAGTCTCGTGATCCGCGATCCACTCTGTCATTCATTAAAATCAAAGCAGGATTATTGTCCATCGTTCATTAAATGTGATATGTGCCAACACGCGAAAGAGGTTACAGCTCACTGCCCATAAAAAAATAACGTGAATTTGAGATATCGAGAGTGAGATAACTCGAAATCGTACTCACACCTCCTCTGTCGCGGCGATTATCTTTCACTATACTTTGCTTTCAATCAGGCCAGTTTACAGAATGCCGAATAATAATGCCATGCAGCAGCGAATTGTTCACTCTGCGAGCAACTGTAAAACATACAAATTATGAAAAAAAAAAAAAAAAAAACAAAATAAATAAATAAAAGTTGCGAGTGATTCAATCGCATTTCCTAAAACGGTGTCCGGTTCGGTACTCGCAGTTTTGCGATAATTTCCCGAGGGCATCGTATCTATCCGTGGTTCCTCTAGCTAAGGATTCGTGGCAAAGTTATTTATATTTTTATGATCGTGTAAATACGCGAAAGCCTAAAAGTGTCGAGGTGGCCGATATTACCTTTCAGTTTGTTATGTGCTATCACTAAAAAAAAATAAGAAAAATAAAAAAAAAAGATTTAGTATTCGCCAGAAAACGTTAGGAATTATATGAGCGCCGATTGAACTTCCAATTGGCGTTAACTAATATAATAAATAATTACAAGGACGATAAGGAGCTGCTGCCCTTTGGAGCCTCGTACTTAGAAAAAATGAATAAGCGAAAAAAAAGAAGGTAAGATAAAAATTGCGGGGCTACTGATGTATTTTTGCACGGACTTTGTATAAATAACAACATTAACGAAGGCTGTATTCGTGTGTACTGTGTATATACTGATGTACTAATAAATCATAGAAATTACGATATCCACCTTTTTAATGTGCACTCTACGTGTTTGGAACGATCGAGTGTCGCTATTAAGCTTGATACTATACAACCCTTCTCGTTAATAACCAAGTCCTACGACGTCCCAAAGTGTTCGTAAACTCGTTACGTAAATTAGATCGGATCACAAAGACAATTTACCGGATATGGTATATTAGACGGGATCAATTGCATATTGTGTATATGTACAGAACTATATGGCATCCTGTGCACCAAGTCTCGTGATATACAGAGCAATCCCCGAATATTATTAGTGCCGCCATTACCAAATGGGTTCTATAATTACGATAATCTTGACTGATAATCAAAACACCGTAGCAATTTCCGATGATGAGCTTCCCCGTATTGGTACTTCCATCAGTGAATATTCATTACATTAACGCAAGAGTCGAGTCGGAGCTTAGATTCACACTGCATGTTTCTCCTTTTACCGAATGCCGCTCCGCGAATTTTCCCATTTACCGAGATTAGTCGATCCCATTGAAAGGTAGAGATACGCGTGACAAATCTTCCATCGCTTCTGTTCCGATTGGCTTTGATCGTACACCTGGAGCGATCGGGTAATTCGAGTGGTGAATTCAACGGATTGTATCATCGAATCGGGCCCACGCGATCCCGTCACTGTCAAGAAACTCGGTTCGCCACGGAACGGTGAGTCCACGCGCACGTTTTTCGCTTACGATATCAAGCCAGACGAACTTTGTATTTCTGCTACACTCTCGCACGACGAGACTCTTTTAAATATACAACGCTAGGTCAGACGGATATTCGAGCAACCTGGCACACCGAGCGTCAACGCAGGAGACAGCTTGCGACGTCGAGGCGAAGAAACAAGAGGATTTTACTCGACAGACGCATAGGGCTCCTGCCAAAAGGTGGTTGAGATGTATAGCGAAAATTCACAAGTTTATAGTCCGTTATCCTGCGGCTCGAGGAGAAACGGGAAGGCTCGTGCTTAGCTCGGTGACTATACCGATGCTGAATTCTCTCCCTCGCTTACCCGCGATCCTGTCACGTCGTGAAATGGCTTCGCAGAGAACGGTCGAATCAAAGGGAATTTACGAGGCTACCGAACTCGGCAACTGTGACGATCCCGCAGGCTGCTCGCGACAACTTCTTGATTCGACGATCCATAAAGCGGGTGCGACCCTCTACCCATGACGCTACGACCACTGCGATAAAAACACTTGCCGTTGAGCTGCGCGGAAATCAATTTTCTGTACCCAACGCCTTTTTTTTTGTCGACTCGCGAGGACCGGGAGGTAAGTTAAGTGCTCTTTTAAGCTTCGTTATTATAATAACGTTTACGCAATTCTTTATTTCCTTTTATGAAGCCTTCTATGTTAGTTCACGAACTTTCTTTTCGATCCTCTTAAATATTTCTCATAATTGATCACGTTTCAGTACCACTGGAAAGTTCTCTCTATGAATTTATAGATCGATCCTTTTAGAAGATTTTTATTCGCATAAATTGAAAGTGGTAAGTCGAGTAACAAAAGTGTAAATACAAAAAAAAAACTGTTGATTAATAATTTTTATTAATTTTATATTTTTAACCCTAGCTCAAATTTTATTTTCAGTATATAAAAAAAATTTTTTTTTCACCCCATCGGACCCTTCTAATTTTATTGTTAATAGAATCTACAAAAATTATTTCAAAACTCACAGAAATATTATCGTAGTGGGCACCGGCTTCATTCAACTAATGAATAAAAAAATCTTTTTTTTATATTCCCGGATTGCTAAAATTTTATTCCGTAGTACCGAACGGTACAATGATCAACGGTTCTTCTATTTTCGGAAAAATTTTCCAAGTTATTTCATCGTTTTTTCCAAAGAGAAAAATACGAGTCTTGGTTAACAGTCCAAGGAAATAAGTGCCGGAAACGTAATGAATAATCATATAAGAAATCGCAGGTTAGTTGTAATTTTTATTTTTTTTATGTTGTGTCTACCATTTGGAATACTACAATGTCATATGCATACGATGAGTGACGTATTAGGTACATGGTCTGGTGCTATTTTGGATTAAAAATGTTGAAAGACTGATTTACTACTTCAAATTACTGATGCCCACTCTGCCAATTTTTCTGTAAGTTCTGTAAATATCTCCGTCGATCATATAAAATTAAGAACGAAATTCGCGTCTTCGATTGAGTGAAAAAAAAACATAATTTTTATATTTATGTTTTGAAAATAATCTTTACGATAGAAATAAAATACAAATAAAAAGCTGTTGCAATATAAAGTTCGGTAAAAAAGATTTCTATATATTTGTTTACCACTTTCAGGTTATAGGAAAAAAAAAAAAATGTCCTCCGTGTGGTTTTCTTCTCGGACTTTTATGAATCTACATGGAAAATCCTGCGTCCTATATATCTAAGAGGGTTCGAAAAAAGCTTAACTGACGGAGAATGCCCTTTATACGTTATTCTGAAATGTTCAAAAACCTTTATTGATCGCCTTGAGTATAATGAATCCAAATTTTTACGTAAATATCATGATTAAAAGGTTTTTTATTACATCGAAAAATGTGCACAGTCAATAAAAATATTTATTTAACGATCATAGGTGAAATATCGATCGTAGATGCAATTGAATTAAATTTCTTAATTGATTAGCATAAATAAAATCTTTATAAAGTGTCACAAAGCAGATAAACAGAAACGTATAATCAACTTACACGTATTTCGATAGCTCAGAGCGTATCAATTAACTGCAAAGAAAAAAACTCTAGATATAGTTTCTAGTCTCAATTGAAAATTTATTCCGGCAATCTAGTGATTTTTCCCATTTATGGTTTAGGAACAATTCTCATATATTCTTCTCCCCGTGTTCCAATCTTCCGGGACTTTTATCAATCGATATAAAAAATCCCGCGTTCTGTATATCGTACAGAGCCCAAAAATAAGGCGCGAAGCCACAACATCACGCTTATAGAAACAAAATGTATGCGGGGGATGACGTTAAGATAAATAGTGATAATCTCGATTACGCGCTGAATGATTAAAACGATGATGCGAGACGCTGCGGATACCTTGCTCCTTCCACATTTGCTTATTCTCTATTCTCTACATAGCGGAGAGAACCAAACTTCGTTTAAATTTCTCCGGAGACCAGTGGGAGAGACTCACAGAAGCGGTGGCACGACGTCGGTAGATGCAAATATGTGGTACGGGGCCAGAGAGACCATGGAGCTTGACGGCCGCAAAAGTCTAAGAAAGAAAAAGATAGAAGAAAAAGGAAGTAGTAGTACTAACCAGGCACAGCTCGGGTAACCACTGCGTTAGTACTCTGGTACCCTTGCGCTGTCTCCCGCGCCAGGCACACTTATTTCCAGAGACAACGAAAACTTTTGGTAATTTATGACGGTGGAGGTAGGAAGCTGTGTGCGGCGGTGTTCTCGAACCAGCGAAAACTTTTCTCCACCTCTTGGTACCCCCTTCGACTCAACGGTCCAGCGAGCAAGGAAGACTGTTAGCATCCGGCTAACCGTAACGCCACTTTAATAATCGCATCGGAAGTATATTCCTCCCCTCGAAAATTGACTGTCCCTTCAATTTTTGAATTCATTATTCGATTATGATTATTCTATTTGAAAAAAATGTCATTTTAATTAGTTTTATTTTTATTTTCAATCCAATTAGCTATAATTAAATTACATTTTCAATTCTCGGATACAACAATCGATAACTAAATCAACATACAATTTTTTTTATTAACAGAATATTTTAACATTTATTGTCGACTTGAAAACTTTTTTTTATATCTTCATCGCAATGTCTCAATTATTTGTGCTCAAACTCGGTATGACCTCCTCCGTATATTGCATTTCGGAGGTACAGCGTAATCTTAATTTATTTGACACTTTACTCTAAGCAGATTGTCGTAAAAAGAATTTTATGTCCTTTACTTTTCCTGGAAGACGATAAATCATTGATATAACCATTGATCGTTGGACGTCTATTATACGATAGAGGATATCAGGAAAGAAAAAAAGACAGAGTCCTGTATTAAAAAACGGTAAAGAGGAAAATCCTGGCTTTCTTTCTAGTCGGATATTTTTACGAGCGCAAACCCCCGCTCTCATCGTGCAACGACTACTGCTTGAAGCGGGATGAAGGGGTACCGAGAGTAGTATGCCAATCACAAAATATGGGAAAAGTTGAGAGCCCGTAACAAAGCGCAGTTGGTAAAGTGTGCGCTGGTAATAACGAAAGAGGTGCGGAGCGTTGAGAGACGAGAACGAAAGAAAATAAAGATCTCATAAAGAGTACTACGTACAGCTGCGCTACTCAATGTACGAGAAGTTTACTTTATTTTGATACATCTGTGTTTCGATCCAACTTGAAAAATAAAATACACACACACGCGCACGCGTCTCGAACGAAGTATATACAGCATATGTGAATACGTAGTGGATGGTAGTAGAAAGAGATAGCAGGGCCAGTATAAAACGAGAGCATGGGATCAACCCTTAAACGAGATGAGTACGAACCAATTCTATTGCGGTATGATAGAAGGGGAGCAGAGTCAGAGTTTCGATGATAGAGTTAGTACGGTTATACAGTCTGAGCTCTAAAAGTAACCCAACTAGGTTGGCTGTATCGTGAATTGCAATTCAAAGAAAAAAATAAAAAGGTGAAAAAGTAAAAGGGTGAAGTGTGATGCAGCACATAGAAACTGAGCCTGCGTAAGAGGCTCATATGCGAATATTATTTCTGAGTGATATGGAATCCGTCGAACCTCTATACATCGATATTTCTGTACTTCAGTGCTCTCGAACTTCCCATTTGTATAACTATGTAAACAAGTTACGATTGATGATTCATCGATATCTCCTGCAAAAATACGTACAGGTACGACTCATATTTATTTGTATACATAATTTGTTTTCGGCGTATCATGATTTCCAGCATTTACAATTGCTATTATAATTAATTATAGTTAAGGTATGCCGGAGATATGAGGTACTTGATAAATGGATAGATAGATGCTTGAGCATCGATTCGTGCATGGCACCGAGAGAGCACTGGGAGAGCTAGGCCATTTCGTCGAGGAGAGGATACGTCTCGAAATGCAAATTTAATCCGTACGAGCAGAATCGACCAGGCTGTTGCCGCATGAATAATACATAACGGATGGGACCGGTGAGAGGGAGGGACCATAGGTAGATATATATACACAGTGCGGAGGGTACACACCTTTGAAGCGTGGGATGCATGATGTCGCTTCGGGTTCCGATGCTGTCTGCTGGAGATCCTGGCGAATTCGTTCGCCATCGCCTTATTCCAGAAGAAACATTACGTGCGAGGCTGTAACTCGAGATCCCTGTCATATAGCATATCCGTAACGAGATTTCGAATCGTCACCTGACCTCGTACAGAGAGCTCTTTGATTTCTATGATTTTCGCAAAGCAGAGAGACGGATGGAACTTTTCATATTAAAACATATATAGTGGGACATCATTGATAAAGGTGACGTTAAAAAAGCGTTACGGTGCTATTGTCAATTAAGATTACCAATGATACAAAAGTTAATTGTCACACACAAAATCTGGATTCCTCTGGTCCAAGTCGGTACACTTCTACTCTGCTAGATGGATCTCAGCGACGTTCACTCACGATCCACGCTTATCCACTACTCCACCAGGTGGCGAATTTGTATTCTCACCTCTTTCGCATGTGTAAAGACCATGGCGGGGTCTTATATATCGAGCTGAGAGCCACACTTTATTTTGAGCTCTGCATCCCTCAGTTCTTAACACCACGTAGCTTCATATAAATAGCTTAACGACTGTTTAATATAATATAAATATATTTATATTATATTATAGTATTATAATATATATATAATAACATAATATTTAATGTAATATTATAATATATATAATAATATAATATTTAATATAATCGAACATTTGTTTGCAAGATGAATGCATCTTGCATTTTAATATTTATATTACAATCTATTTATACCTTAACAACTGCCTGCCTAAACGTCTCTCTAATCGTTGCGTCAATTGAGCAAATCATTCAGCCTGATCCAGTAAAAGAGAAGTCCACATCGGGGGTAAACGAGATTGCGGTACATAAACTCGGTTAAACTTTTTTTCGGTATTATAACTCGACCCAATGGAATTCATTCCTTATAACGCATTCATGAACCAAATCGTTCGCCAGGTGGTTGAGGATAATTGTGCGCGCAGCAGCCGCATCGAAGCTTAGTTCGTATAGCTCGTTGTAGGAGGGACCGGAGCTACACGATGAAGGGATAACTCGACGCATTTGACATATTTACCTTTTCAGAATAAATGAAAATTTGTAACATTTTACATAGGCGTAGGCAGGGTCAAAGTTTAAAAACAATCTGCCAAGAACGTCTCAAGATACAAATTTTTTTACTTTCACTCGGTTGAAAAATAAATTGAACAAAGAACTTTCGAGAGACACAACGGTGTAATCATCATGCTAGCGTCAAATTCATCTGCTGATTTTTATTTTATTAGCAATCTATTAGCTTCATAATGCTTCTCTCTCGGCTGTATATTCTATCTGCAAACGGATAGGACACCTTGCAGCTACAGAATTTCGGGCATCCTTCGAGGATACATCCATCTCGTTCGAAGCTAATGCGTGGACAGTGTTTCCTTTATACAGAATCTAATTCTACACAGCTGCGACTCTACACACATCAACTGTATACATTACAGACCCCGGCATGATGAGATTATACAAAAATCCAACTCAATAGACGCGTATTGTAAGTTTCAATCCTCGACTTTGTAAATTTCAAATAATATCATTAAATTTACAAGAAACGTATATTAATTTTAATTTCATACATTAAATAAGTCACTTTAATACTATTTTCTATAATACATTTACCAACCATTTTAACAGTGTTCATTCACACATAGACGCACGCCTGCACAGATTAACTACATTCACGCACACACATACAGAATAGAATACGTCATCCCTCGACGTCACTATAATTGGGCGGAAAACTCGTAACAATGGACTCCCATCGCTCTGGCGCGCCTAGCTAACATTGGAGAAGCTGAGCGAAACCCCCGATCTTAGCTCTTTAGTGATAGGGGGTTTGATACCTATAGCTTGCGACTCCACATCGGTGAAGATGTTCTCGTGGCCCAGCTAGCTTCGCCTCCCAGAAGCTTAGACTCTGTGCGAGATAGATGTGTATAGGTACCCATGAAAGATATCGGATGTGAGATGCTAGGCCTCGCTCAAGCTTTCGGGTCGTGAACTTGAGCAAGACAAGGGGCTCCTTCCTACACGGTATTTCACCTCGAAGTTTCTCTCTCGGTACGGAGATATATATCCTTCCCAGCGCACATTTTATTTTGCACGACCCTTTCTACAGGGTTGTTTGCGCAATGAAAATTTATCTCCGACGCGCGTGATACTCTTCCTACTTGGTGTAACGAAGGGCCAAGAAAAGAAGCTCGATGTTTATCAGTTGATGCAGACAGAGAAACAGTATACTATAAAACGGAGGTAGAATGAACCAAGCTTTCGATTGAAATCATTCAAGAATGCACGTTCGAGGTGTGTTAAAAAAATAACGGGAATTTTCGTTTTTTTGAAAGAAATTTATTTATTCGTCTACAACAATGTTATCCCCTTCAAAATAGTCCTCGTTAGATATTATACACTTATGCCAGCGCTTTTTCCAATCCCCAAAACACTTCTGAAACTCATTCTTTGGGATAACGCTCTATCAGCGATGCGTTTTTAATCTCATCTATGCTTGCAAAACGACGGCCCTTAAAGGTTCTCTTTATTTTTGGGAACGGAAAAAAGTAGCAGGGAGCCATGTCTGGCGAATATGGAGGCTGGGGCATCATTACTGTTTTGGCGAAAAATCACGAACGTGCAATGGAGTGTCAGCAGGTGCAAGAACTCATGGCAAAAACTCATGGTGCACCATGCCGTTAAAATCGAAGAACACGTTGAGCATAACGTTCACATTCGACCGCACTAGTCGAGCTTTTTTCGGTCTTGACGATCCAGAATGCCTCCACTAGGACAATGGACCCTTAGTTTTGGAGTCATATCCGTAAACCCATGTTTCATCACCTGTTATGACACGTTTCAGTAGTTCTGCATGATTGTTGGCTTCATTTAGCGAATCCTGAGCAACTTCCATTCACCGCTGTTTTTGTTTGAAATTCAACAATTTTGGAACAAATTTTGCTGCCACACGTTACATACCCGAAACCTCCGAAAATATGTCATGGCATGAGCCAATTGATATACCAACATCATCAGCTACTTCTCTGATTGTGATTCGACGATCATACATTATCATTTCTTTCACTTTTTCCACGTTTTTATCGGTTTGTGATGTGCTGAGGCGTCCAGGATGTTCGTCATCTTTAACGTATTCACGGCCATCTTGGAAACACTTATATCACTCGTAGACCCTTGTTTTGCTCATAGCAGACTCACCAAAAGCAGTATTTAACATTTCGAAAACTCTGCTGCACTTTATTTAATTCTTATAGCAAAATTTAATACAAATTCTCTGATCCATTTTCAAAATCGCCGATCCTACCAAAACTCATGTGACTTTTTTGGCAGCTGACAATAGACTAAATATCCAATATAGCTAACACAGTACAGCAACTTTTCAGACAAGTTTACCAACACAGCAACGAAAAAGTCGAGTGAATCGGATTAATACAACACGTGAAATTACAAAATCCCCGTTATTTTTTTGACACACCTCGTATGTCAGGTTATATGCATTGAATGTGAACACTCTCTACTTTTAATGATTTTTAATAGTGTCATTGCATCGGCAATAGATGACAATGGGTCCTCCATTATCGATGGACTGTTAATCGATTAAATCCTGACACAAATTCGAGATCAAACATATTTATTACTCACGTTAGAGCGTAACAAAACTAAGTGTGGAATACAAAAATCAAGAAAAAATGCAAGAAAGAAGAAAGTAAATGATTAGAATTTTTCTGAATGAATTTTTTTTTAGTTTTATTAAATGTTTATTGATTGGGCGGAGATCCATTCTACTCTTTAGAATTAGATATCGCATTTCCGGTACACTTCAACAGTTGATGGTCGTTAACGAGCGTTATCGATTGTGTGAGATTTCTTGTGAGAGCAATTGAAATTAAATATAAAAAATTATAGCTACGTCTATTTGTATTATTCTTTTGTAAGTAAATGTCTATCGCTTCTCGTTATCTAGAAATACCTTTTGTTTACTTATTCAATAATTGTTTATGATAAATTATTTTGTATACTTATCGATTAGTGGAATGCAAGATACGACCCACGATCTAGTTGAAATCCTGAAAAGACTATCATTTCAAGGAGCCTCCGACATATCTCGATTTTATCGAACAGTTAAAATTATGATTGTCAGTCAGCTTTAATTAGAAAACAATTCTGGATTCACCAACAGTCTTGGGATGATTCCATTTTAGGGCATCCCTGACAAACGTGGTGGCGGTAGCTGCGGTTAACTTCCACACATAGCTGCGGCTACCACCACCTCGTTCATATCAATCAGCCACAGGAAGTTTCTTAAGTTCATCCCTAACAAATCCCGCTCAAGATATGACTGGGTACTAGATATTAATTCCCACATAAATTTCTGTACAGATATAATGTACGTCGTATTTCCTCGAATAATTAGAACTTCACTTCATTACCCGATTCCACAATATAAAATCCCTTCGCTTTGACTCATGAAAATAAACTGAAGATAGAAAGACTTTCCGAGAAAGTAAAAATAGGGAAAAAAAACTTGTCATTTCAAATCACCTGTCGGATCATTCGGATTTCATTTATAGTAATTTGCGAGACGCTTAGAGTGACTCTGAAGCTATCATTGCAAAAGTAATGAGTTTTCCGAGCTTTTGTAAGCGTTCTGCATTTAGTCACACAGTAGAGACAGAAAACTCAGGTCAAAGGGACAGTATACTTAATCAAAAGCGCCCGGAAATCGAATACATTATCCGCGTATAAATGCATTTCTGCAGTTCAAATTCACTGAGAACCCAGGTACATTGAAATGAGCCTGTCAGAAGCCGGCGTCATCTCTCAGTGCAGCTGTATAATATTCAAACGACAAAAGCATCAGCTGCAGGGATATTATAATAGCAAAGCTTCAATGCACTTAACGATTCGATTATATGATCAGTACAATACAGTCGCATTGACTGTTGCTGCGGCCACTCTGATGCTTGCCAGAGCGTTCGTTAGCCGATAAGTCGTAATTTAGCTCGCTGGGCAAAGGACACTGAATGAAAATTTCAAACATGCAAGAGAACAATTGTACACCAGGGATAATTATATACAATCCGGTGTAATTATGCTCTTTCGATTGTATACATAGATATACAGAACAGCATTATAGATATTCTCTCGTCGAGATTGCACGTATGCTAATTGCGTGCTAGACGGACTTTGTATCACTCCGAAGCACACCGAGGAATCCTATTATTCCTATTATCTAGGATCGGTTTTCCAAAACTCATTCGTTAATTTACGAGGGCTCTCAAAGGATTTCTAATAATTGCAAGGACTCTGAGCTTTGTTCTCGGATTCCTCGAGTTAGAATAGGGCCGGACCGGAATTCAGAAATCCCTGCAAACGCCGTTCGTGTTCCTCGAGCATCCTCGAGCGTTCTTCCTTTATGGCTATTCGTCTTTCTTCCTCGAGCTTTCGGTCTCGGTTTAGCATATCTTGATTTTCTAGGATCTCCATCTCGTAATCCATTCTCTTTTTTGCTATTGCTTCTTTCAGGGCCTTACCGTACTCGATACCTGTTTACAAACAATTCATTATTATCATCAGCATATTCTGGATAATATCGAAAATGAAATAGATACGCACCAGGTCAAATTGTTATTCTATTTATTGTGACTATTAATGCTAACATTATTTAATACTTTTTATTCATTTGTTATGTTATTTGTCATCATATTCGAGCGTTTCCTAATTCCTCGTTATAATAATTCTGTTTGAAATATAATACCTTTCAAAATTTTTACAGTCGGTAATTATCAATTACTATCCTGCGTTATTGAGTAACAATTATAAGTTGTTAATTGTTAATTTTTTATCGAATAATTTATCTTAATCGACAGAGTTATTCGAATAATTCAATATAATCAAGATGTCATCGATAAATCAGCTTACCTTCGCATTGAATCATTACATACGCGTCTCACGAGTCTCACGGAAGTGAAAAATGAACTCTCAAGATAGAATAAGTCGAGGTAAGGAAGTTACCATTTGCGAATATATTCAATTGGTGGGTTAACAAGCCACTGGCGGGCGTTCTTAAGAGAAATAAGATTGGTTGCGGATGATCAACCGACTCAAATCCACCGGTATATGGATACCTTTAGCATACCATAGCTGTATAAATCTAGGTAGCTATATATTACGTAGCCTACGCGGTGTTAAATCCTTCTGGCAAAGAACGTGGCACGTTGCCACGAGACGAGAGAATTACAGAGAGCCCGCGAGCGCGATTTTGTCCTCCAACGACTTTGCACGGAAAGTAATTTATATCCTTCCGGGGATTGTGGGTGATCAGTCATGGTCTTCGGGACAGCACTTGCTTGCAATTACGGGTTCTGCTGTGCACTATCCTCCTCCTATCTATCTAACCCCCTAGCCCCCCTTAAGCGAGCTCCACTAATTCTCCGCGTAAACTTCCAAACAAACACGCTTCACTACATTCTCGCCTCGTTCGCCTATCTAACGGTCCCTCTCCACCCTGATGCCTCTAGAGAACATTCGTTCGAAGATACCTCTGGCACGACGTTCTTCCTCTTTTCGCTTATCAGCAGCTACGGACTTGTCACGTTCTCTCGTCAGATAATCAGCGAATGCACGATCTGCCTCGGCTTCTCTCACTTTGCGCTCTTCGATCGCGAGCTTTTGATGTCTCATGTCCTTCCAAAGTTCTTTCGCTGTGATATTTTTCTCCAGAGCAGCATTCTTCCGTTGATTTTCCAACTTGCTCCTCTCTTCTTCGGCTATCAATTCGTTTACTATGTCTTCTCGCTGTTGTTTCTTCAATTTATCGTCTAATATCTTTTTAGATATTTTTTCCAGTATCGCTTCTTTCGCTGCCACAGCAACCGCCTTATAATTTAAAAAGAAAACCATTTGTTTCATTAATTTAACATAATTTTGCTTATCTTTTTTTTTTTTGCTTATCTTAACTTTTCACTTTTGCTCGGTCCATCCACTTTAAGGCGTTATATACTTCAGGCCTGGGGGGCGGGAGGGAATAATTGTTCATCTCGGATTACCTTAGCGTCGTTGCTTTGCTTTTCCTCGTCCATTTTATCAGCCAAGATTTGAGAATATTCCTCGTGCTCTTTCAGTAGTCGTTGCTTCTCCTTGAATTTCCACAATTCGCGAGCTTCAAAGAAGACTCTCTCCTCGGTGAGCAATCGGGCCGCGGTCTCTCGTTTACTTCTCTGATTCTCGAGGTCCTCGATTCGCAAGACCTCGCTCACCTCGTCAACGAGTTTCCGCTCGCGTCTCGTTTCCTCCGTCCGCTGCTGACGCAGGCGGTGATTTAACACGAGCTGATCCTGGAGATCTCGACGATACTGCTCTTTCCTTTGTCGAGCTTCCAGCATCTGCTGCTTCTCGAAACTGTCGTTCTATTTCGTATATCAGTTATCGTCAAGATATTACAACAACAACAAAACAATTATTCATTAATATATGTAGGAGAAAGTGGGACGACTTTTTTCGTAAGCATTTACTATTTTTAACGAAAAGTACATTTTTTAAATATATTTCGATTTAAAAAATCGCTGTAAATCACTACGCTGTACGACGGTTCATCGTGCCCCGCTTTCTCCTGAGGTTATTTTGTTAAATATAGGATAAAACGTAAATGTTTCTTTGTTAAAATTCAACTTACCTGATGCCAACCTTGTATTTTTCGATCATCTTCGATCTCTCGTATCTTCGCATTTTCTCTGCTGATCTCTTGTTCTGAGAGTTGCTTCCTCGCAGCTGCAGCTACGAAAGAGTTGCGAAGTTTATCCTCTAATCGTCTCAGTTCAATCGAGTCCTTCCTGAGCATCTGACTGCGTTTTTCTTTGAGTATATCCTCGTCTATTCGATGACGATGAAACAATGTATGCTCACGATTTGAATAATAATTATTTTATTTCATACTTTTTCGACGCAACAACTCTTTGCCCAATTTCTCTTCGTGCTGTTCCTGTAGAAATTTAAGTTCTCGTGCCTCCTCATCACGTCGGAGATGATCTTCCTGTTCCGTTCTGTTTCGATCCACCATGATACGTTT
Source organism: Cylloceria caligata (assembly GCA_963942595.1). Lineage (NCBI taxonomy): Eukaryota > Metazoa > Arthropoda > Insecta > Hymenoptera > Ichneumonidae > Cylloceria > Cylloceria caligata. The sequence continues at coordinate 11,076,147 of OZ012710.1, read as the reverse complement.
TAAAATATCTTTCTTCTCTCCTCTCTTCGTCAGTTCGTCCTGTCTAACTTCTAACTGTATCATCTTGTTCATCGCTTTGGTTTCTTCATCTTCCTCTTCTTCCCCCTCTTGCAATTCTCCACGTTTAAATTCCTCATTCCTTTTCATAACCCTCCGGCAGATCTTCAAAGTGTCAACTCGGAAATTGACACTACCGACGAATTTACTGACAATCAACTGTCGTCTCCTCTGTTCCCTCGCTAATTTAATAGAGTGCTACGAATATTGCTACGACAGCATTATAACCCGAGAGGGTTCAATCCTTTGACAAAATGAATGTCACGCGGGAAGCTCGGTTGTAGACGGAAAATTTAGTGGATGTTCCGGTGATGGTCCTGTGAAAAGAGAGACAGAGAGATAGAAGATGGATACGATGGCGTGCACCGAGGGTGGAAGAGACGCTAAGCCGCGACGGGCCGGTTATTTACAGCGAGCTTCATAACCGTGCGCACGCCGCGTCCTATCTAGGATCTAGGATCTAGACGAGCGTGAATTCAAGCGAGGCGCATCGTTTTGTTATATAGTAAGGAGAGTTCGTCGAGGAAATGCTAGACAACGGAAAGAGAGAGAGAGAGAGATAGAGAGAGAGAGGATATGTAACCGGGAAACCCCCGTTAGCTGTTCACTGCTGGCTCGACGTCTCTCCTGCGGTTGCAAGATCTATAGTCACCACTCGGAGCAGCATGCTCTTAGATACTTCTATTGTTGTTGGGAGTAGGGGTTTGTTCGCGCAGGAGAACAGACAACCCTCGTGCTACGAGGGATCGCGTACACGGTACCCCACTGTAGTTTATCGTACTGTCGTCCGGTCGTGCTTGTGTATGTGTAGTTACGAATTTCGATTCACGCACCGAGCAGGAGGCCGCACTGTTAAACCGCAGAGCCGCAGCCTCTCTGGAGTTTCGGGAAAGCGCCAGGCAGGTCGTCGGCCGCTCTGGTTAATCGCGTTGGGGGCCAGAATCCGCGCGCGTGATCACTTCGCTCCCACGACTCATTATACGTTGAGGGTAAACTGGGTAAAGCGCGTTTCACTCGTATTAGCGGGCGGCTTTTAATTAACGAAGCAGCATTTTTTTCTAATACTAATACAGGCGACCAAATCCACATGAAAAATAAGTTTAATATCGATGTAGAATGTTTTTCCGCAAAATATATATATTTTATATCACAGATTTGAAATATATCTTTTAGATTATATATCCGACAGTTGTACAAAAGATATATAAAGCACGGACCAAAAATTAATTTATGCGATTACCGATAATCGGTTAAAACTAAAAAAAAAAATTTTTTATCTAATCGATTTATTGATTCGCACAGCTGTTATTTAATAATCGTAACTTTTTTTTTCATGATATTACGTATATAAAATTTAGGGTGGTAACCAATGTCTCGAATGGCTTTTGACCGACAGGAACGACTGATGCACTTCGTCAAATTGCAATTCGAGAGATTGAATCTTCGAGACATTGGTTATAACCCAAAATTTATATATAATATAGTATATAGTTTATTATTATGGGAGATCACTCGCTCGGTCAAGGATGCTGACTATGGGGTTACAAAGAAATTGTTTAAAAAATCTTTGACAGATTTTCATAGGTTTAGAGCATCATAGAGCTTCAATGAGATTTATTTTGTGATTTTTTAGTCAGTCCGCAGCAGCGAGACTCGTTTTCTCGACTACTTGAGAAAATAATACAGCGAATATGAAATAAAGGATAACAGAGCGTATACAGATACGCAGCTTCCGTTATAAGTCGTGTACGTTCGTTTAAAATTTGATATTACAACTGGTACTTTGGTGCATTGGCTAGTGCGCTGGCCATTGAACAACAGAGTAACCAGAGTCGAGGATTTGAATCGCAGTGCCGTAACTTTATTGAAAATAAAATATTCGGATGCAACGTACCTCCAGGTTATGTACAATATCATGCAGTCGTAGTTCGTATGTTTACTTTTGAGCGAAACGCGACTAACGTTTGGATAGAGTGAAGCGAACTTCAGAACGACTGTATCGACACAAGTTTTCTGCAGATTTCCTGTGTCCTCTGAGCGCTATGTCTATATGCAATGTCCAGAGATAAATGCTACATGGTAAGGAAAAATCAGCTGCAACATCAACTGCCTGGTTCGATCAGTGTAGATGCAAAGCTATGATAACTATGACAAATTGTAAAAATTACTATACCGACTATGAAAGAATGAAATATGATATTACGTAGTAATTTTTTTTAAATGTATGATGACAGTAGAAATTAAAGTTTATAAAGTAATGGATTTAGTTTCACTTAATAAAATGTCAGGATTACCTTCCTATTTTATGAAAGTGAAATGTGCAACTTTTCGTTCTTATTCTCTTTTTTTTAGCAAAAGGAAAGGAGAAGGTTGTCATTATAAAACGGATATTACGTCGGTAATTCATCAAAGGTGAACATTTTTCATTGCAGGACATATTCACGACCATCAAGCACATTCTATCTAATCTGCAATATAGGGAAGCTTGGCGAGAGAGAGAGAGAGAGAAAGAGAGAGCGCGCGTTGGTAAATCTGACGAATCGCAGCAGGCGAAACCCCAAAGTTCGATGATTAATATTGTCTGCTCGGCTGTATGCTGATTTCAAAGTAAACAACAATCCGCACCGGGAGCGATAGCTCTTGCAATCGCGGTGCTGCTTCCTGTGGTCATCGATTTGCCCCGGGGCCTCGGAGCATACTATCGCTCTCCTCCTCTTGCTCTCTTCACTACTACCACCTATAGCTATAGAGCATTAGGCTCGCGGCATCACCAACTCTGTTCAGCTCAATTGTAGACTCGTAGTTTGAATCGCAAAATGTTTGCTAATCGCGATAGGGCCACCGATTCTCCCGTTTCACCGAGACTCGAGCGATCGAATGACCTAGACTCGCAGCCTCCGTTCTACTTTCGATCGCTCTATTTCTCTCTCTCCCTCTCTCTCTCTCTCTCTTGAATAGCCATGATGTGCATCCACACCCCGCAAATTTGGTTCAGCGAGGTTTCAAATTAACGATCAAACCTAAGCGAATAACGCGGCTCGTACTGTAAATATTTACAGTACCAGTAATAATGACCGACTTCAAACCGTTATCGTATCGGCTCTCGAATATGCAATTTAATGTCTCGTTAACGTCGTTCCCGTTTCTTCTAGCTGGTGCTTTCGATGCTCTGTTAGACAAATTGAGATGATGCAAAATGACAGATAATTCCCTCAGCTGCAATTTTATACATTTATGCAAATAATATCAAGAAAAGTACCTTAAACACATTTTTATTCTACGTATGATATATTTATGTATTTAATTATGTGTACTGTATATTTTAATGAGGTTTCAACTGTTGACTCTTCATTTCTCGGACAGCTTGCAGCATCTTTTGAAGACCTGACCGTAATCCACTGAAAAGGTCCGCTCGCTCTAGTTGAAGGGTTCTCAACTTTGACATCCCCGGGCTTCTCTTTGGCCTCTCGTCGACTTTCCATTCCCAGCAGCTCTCTGACTCCTCGAGTACTTGCCTACTATCTAAATGAATTTTCGACTCAGAGTTGTTGAGTACGTTAGCTTCTGCTGGTGCTGCCTCGTTTCCGTTTATTTCCTCTTTGAATCTCGCACGAGCAGACGGACGATAACCACCGGTAATATTTCCCGCTTTGACATTCTTTGTACAATGCTCTCGTTTCGCGATCTGTAACGGACAAGCGGAAACCTCGTCACACGTCAACGAGGCTGGCTTTCCCTGGTTATTGCCGGTGACACTGTAAAGAATAATTGCAAATAAAATCTTATAACGTTCATCCCCTTTGTTGTCATAATTGAATGAATCATAATTGCATCACTAGAGCTTTTGAGTACATATATATATATTTTTTTTTAATATCTCGCTGCCATCGCCGAATCATGAATCGAAAAGACAGAAGCCAAATGATACACTCAACCCCGAATTATCCCAAGTCACCCGTGGAATCTCCTCCGAGATCCAGATTAGAAGCCTGGGATGGGTGCAAAGGGGACTTGCACAGATCCTTGCACCCATCCGAGGCCCAGATATTCCCCCTTGGAGTCCCTCTAGTCTCGAATTATCGGATATTTAAGTATGTATATCTATAGTAGGGAGCTTCGTCCCCCTGCACTCTACGCGTACCAATTCAGGGCTTTACTTCGTTGCGTTCCCCCTGCCCCTTCCTGACCCCTTCTTGACCCCCTATATTAAAAAAATATCTCACTGCCACAGCCGTGTCATAAATCGATACAACAGGGACCAGATGATGCACTCAAATCCGGATTATTTCAAGTTCAATTTAGGAGCCCTCCCCCCAGGCCTGGAATTATTTTAAGTCCCCCTTGGGGTCCATCTCAGGCCCGGATTGTACCCCCCTGGAATCCAATATATAGACGGATTATTCTCTCCTGGAGATCCATCTATAGCCTCGGATTATTTCCCCTTTTCCTTGGAGTCTAACCCAGGCCTAGGGACAGGGGTTTAATGATAATATCGCGCGGAAAGTATCAATGATAAGAACAGGGGAGGTAACAACGATAAATCGCGAGGGCATGTAGCATTGGAGTCGTACAAAGCCCTGGTATATATAATATATATATCTGTAGCATCGGCAACTTTGAACGACTACTACGAAGCCGACGATGCAACGAGGAAAAAGATGAAAGAAAACTCACGTTATTCGAGAATCGAGTCGCCGAACTCTGGAACAAGTACCTCGTCTACGAAAGATGGTACTTCGCTTTATACCTGGAGGTCTCATAGCCTCCAGGGCATTTCCGGATACCGTTGACCTCGAAGCTTGCAGCATAGCGCATCTGTACAGTGCGATTCAGAATATCAAAACACTTTCGATACTCGATTTAAAAAGCGTGTTAGACGCTTTTTGTGACATTTTTATAACTTAACTTGTACTGTTTTATATTCTTAAAAAAATATTAAATTCATTATCAAGTGGGTAAAGTACTTAATGATGAATAGTCAATGCAGTCTCATGGACCTTTCCATTTTGAATCACGCATACAGAAAAGCACGATTTCACTATAGGTGCTTTGCATTTATATTGCTTCCATGGTACTATCTCAATCCCTTTCAAGAAAATGCTCAACTCATCACCCTAACGAATTGATTTTTGTATAATACGACTAACACTTTGTTTTTATTAGAATTCAAATCCTACGTTAAAGCATTGTTAATCCGGTAACGTACATAACTTTTTTCTTAATGGTTATATGTAATCTCGCAATAGTGAGTTCTTCTTTTCCTCTTGTGTATACGGCCCATATTTACTCGTCTTCGAACATACGTGACCGAAAAAAAAAAGTAATCAAACGCAAATGTTAAGCAAAGAGCTTAACTTTTTTTTAAATATCCAACACAGAATTATTACGAAATCTATTTATTTATTTGTGACGAGTAAATCAATATTTTGTAAAGTAAAAAAATTAATTATGTAATAGAGGGTGGCGAAAAAATTTTACGAAGAAAAAATGTGAACCAAATCTCAGGAGATGAGGGTTAACGATCTGTAGATTTGGTTTTAAATGCCCCGTATATATATATATATATATAGAGAAGACAGCTAGATACACGAGATCATCCGTTACATTTTATATGCACACACACACACACACACACACACACACACACACACACACACACACACACACACACACACACACACACACACACACACACACACACACACACGCACGCACGCACGCACGCACGCACGCACGCACGCACGCACGCACGCACGCACGCACGCACGCACACACACACACACACACACACACACACACACACACACACACACACACGTAACTTTACAAGCTGCGAGAAATAGAGTGAACGTTGGTGAGTTTGTTACTAGAGTGTAGTCGGGCTTCATTTTAGCCTGAATTCAAAGCTGGATTTTCTTCAAGGCTGTGAAACGAGACTTTCCACAACTGTATAAAGCACCAAAGCTCGAGTTTGAGCTGCAGCGCCGTACTAACGCAGTCTCATGACTTGAAATTACCCTAGGCATTGCTACCGCGAATCTTTATGCGAATGAATTTTTCGCTCCATCTGTAATATACCTACTCGTTGGCCTTCGGGCTTTGCACAAACTTCCAGCCACGTTCCGACGGTCTTTTCCTTTCTCATTGAGATGCACTTGCACGTCTGTATAAACGTTATAACACGCAGAACTTTAATTAAGTCACTGGCGATACACTACTAATAATTTTGAATTATTATTTAAAGTACAAAAAATTTAATACATATTATCATCAACGATTTCGCGAAAGTGTCATCGAAACGTCAGCTGGAATTTCATTTGACAGTAAACCAAAAATTTATAATAACGAATAAGTGTTTGCTAGAGTTAAAAAAAAAGAATATCACATTTCCGCAGTGCAAAATGCACATCCGTTGTGAAAGTAGGTACCAACGGTGATTAGAAAAAAAACTATGGAGCATTTATCTTTCAAGGATGAAAGAAGCATGTTTGGAGGAAAAAACCGATTTTTAGCGGATGTGGAATCGGTATGAGCATCCGTTAAAAATTTGTTTTTGCCTGTAAACGTTTAATACTTTTAACAAAAAGTTATTGAAAGAAAGGAGCAAAAAAAAATATTTTATCAACATATAAATTCGAATTATAATTATTTATTTGTTGCTGATGGTACCACGAGATATTCGTAGGCAATGTACTTTGTGATCACTCGGGAGAAGTTTAAAATAATTACAGTTCGATGGTTTAACCCAGAACCAATATCATGTTTGTTTATTTGTCTATGAGCCTATGAGAAGTTCTTTGGTTTCGTAAATTTTATAGCGATGATAACTAGAGAGAGAGGGAGGGAGAGAGAGAGGTGTTCTCTCGTGATCCATTGTAGCAATGACATTAATCCTTTCGGATATCCTGCGTAAAGCCTCTCAATTGGAATACATTATGGGGTTCAAACTACTCTTTCCATGGTACCACTGAACTCTCTTGCTCAGGTACTCTAGTATGAGTTACAATATGTAGATTACAGAGCTCACAGCTACAAATCACCACGTAAACTTTTGTGGCTTAAAGAAACGAAGAATATTTTTATTTAAATATCGTCGCTGTCATTCAAGTTGTACTAATCTATCAAATATCAGGTTAAAATGACGGAGTTATACTTGGAAGAAATCCGAAGGTAAAGAACATCATTAGAAGTTGAAATATATCTGTTAATTTTCTTTGCTAAGACATCACGATTGGCAGTACTAAAAACAAAAAAAAATTATAATAGTAATGATAAAGTGTCTACTGCAGTAAAAAGAAGATCGCATCTCGTCCATTACAACGAATTGGATTCCGCTCGATTCCCCATATATCCACAAAGCTCGGTCATATCGCCGAACGATTACTTCATAGATTGATAAATTGCTACTGAGAAACACGAGGACGGATAATAGAAGGGAGAGAGAGAGTGAGGGAGATAGATAGATAGAGAGGCTCGAATCGACTGTCATCTATAAGTTTTCTGGCGGCGCAGTAGCTATTGTACGAGAACATCGGTCGTGGCAGCTCATTCGATTTTTCTTCTTTTTCTTTTTCAGATACTTTTTCTTCTTTTTCGTCATCTCGCCCCCCCCCCCCCTCTTCTTATCGCAAGTGTCTGTGCTGTGCTCTCGTAGAAACTGCAGTGAGAGCATCGAGCAAGTGCCGAATGGAAGGGGGCGACAGAGAAGCTCGCAGTGCTTCGGGCTATCAACATCGTGTTTTCGGAAAGAAGAACGTACCTCCTCCGGGAGAGATATAGCATATCAGCATCCGTCGGATCCTTTCTGTCGATCCTCGTCTCTCGCCCAGTCTGAACGCTCGCGAAAATTGGATTGCCAGTTTTCTTTTCGAGTCTCTCCCGTCCGCGCTCTTCTGCTCATTGGCATTCGTCTACGTCTTTTCGTATCGACCCACGTGTGTTACGGTGGAGTTGTAAAATTGTTCACACACGTTATTGAGAAAAGTGGATGATAGGAGGACGAGTGGTGAACGACACGATTGTTGAAGCTACAGTCACTGTATACTGACATGTCCCGTTGAATCATTTAATTCGTTATTGAATCCACGCGTCATCAAGATTATTCGTGAATTTCAAAAAGTTTTATTTTCCTAATAACATTTTTTCTCTTTTTAAGATTATTTTTACCGTTTAATGCTGGTTCTACGTAAAAATGAACTTGCTGAACAAATTGCTAATGTTGAATTTAGATTCGATTTTTTATGCGGAACCCTCTTGAGTTAATTTTTCATTCTTTCCTTTCTTCTTTTTCTTTACCCAGGACGATCACAGTTTGCCTCTGCCTCATTAACGAGTAACGATTCGCGGACGATGCATTTTTCCTTACACAGGAAATACGTTGAAAAAATAGTGTAGAGACAAATAAGGGCAATTATCAATCGAGTTGAGAAAAGCCTCGAAGACAAATGACCTTGATAACAAATTGCTATAATATTCCTTTGACAAGATAGAAAATAAAATTGTTGTTCAAAAATTTAATACGTGTTTCCTGCTACAAATATGAGGAAGAAGAAATAATTGCAGTGTCCCATTTCTATGAAGAAATCATATTTCTATGAAGAGAAGAAGCGCTTGGTAATTTTCAATCATCGATATAATCTCTTCGTTGCATGTTGCACTCGTGGATCTCTTATCTCTCGTCCGGATAACCTTCTGTATTTTATAAAATCTATCTCCATTAAATGTATTTCAACCCAAATATTCTCCAATAAAATTATCTTCACTAACAGCATGTTCAATCAATTATTGGGACAATAAATGCCTCGTTGGTTTATTCGTAACTCTCAATATTCATTTTCATACAGAAAATGTTTGAAGTGTCTATTAACAATTGTGAAATTATTTAAATGAAATATTTAATTTAAGAAGATAATTATAAACGTTAAAATTAATTTGTACCCGCCGATCGTTGACCGTTGCCGATAGGGTAGAGAGTGCGGTGAGGCACCGCGCAACGAAACTCACTCCCAGAAAGTCAGCGTGAATGGTTCCCGTTTATACGTATGGGGAATTCCACGTCAAATTGTCCTGGTAATTGCCCTCCTACAATCCCTCTGGGATTTGGTCCATGATTTTTAACAAATTGCTGTCACAATCCTAAAAGTAATGTAGGTTTCTTGGTAGTATTTATTTAAGACCGATTTATTCCAAAAAAAAAAATCACGAGAAACCAAATACTGGACATTTTTTCTAAATTTGTAAATTTATACAAAAAATTCTTCGCCGAATATAAACATTTTTAAACCATATCGCAGAGTTAGCTAGCGTTTGCTACTATTTTATTTATTGTTTTCTCATAGAGGAAGCTTTGTATACGTGAAACAGTTTTTTTTCGAGATTTTGATGTCAGATTGTTTAGAATGTTCCAAAACGTCGAGAAATCATGTTTAGAAAAAAACGTTAGTGCGCGAACGCACTTGTGTGTGAGGGGGGGGGGGGGGGGTGAGCATGAATACTTGAACCCCCGTCGGTTTGCTCCAATATTCGCCGAAACCTCTAACAAGTGTCTCATATTATAGTCACTTGAATTTTTCGAAAAAAGATTGTACTCTCTCTAACTTTCGTAATTTTTGTGCAATGTTACTAAATTTTTCACTTCACTTTTTAAAATTTGTTTTCCACCTTTGACAAGACTTTCTATATGAGGCGGCCAAACTCAATCAACATATTTCCTCATAGAGGTGACTTTATCAAAGGTGGAAAATAATGAGAAAGCAACGTGCATGCATCCTTGTTTTTTTTGTTTTGGTTCAATAATTAATTTTAAGAAGGGCGACCAGCTGCATCGTAGTGGTTGATTCGTTTACCAAAGCGTTGAAACGGATCAATACAAAAGTTGTAGACATTGGAAAAATCATTCTAACAAAAAATAATTTAGGATATTTTTATTAAAGATAAGTTATTGAAAGTTTCTCATTTCATTGGGTTTTGATCAGTTGTCGAAACCTGTTGATGCGAGCGTGCGTTTCTCACACGATATTCTGCGCATGTATACATGATTATACGGTGGGGTCTAGTGTACCCGAGTTTGGCTCGTTATTGGCTACAATTTCCATCAAAATAAACATCAGTTTCTATAATTTTTTGAAAATAAGGATACGAAGGATACCTTGCTCATTGCTTCTTTATTATTTTACATGCTTACTGGCAACTGCCCGCAGGGCAAAAAGCAGGACGTATGTAGTTCACTGGCATGGCACGAATATGGCAGTTTCTATGTGTCCGATGTTCTCCGAATCGGCTACAGATGTCTCAACAGAACTGGGTGAACGGATTCTGTGCATCGTAACCTCCATTTTTGTCCTAGATTGTATACAGTACACTCTCTCTAACGGAACGCTCTCTAGCAGGACATTTTCCCTCTATTCTCTCTGTAAAAAAAAAGCGCAAACGGGGTGGTTGTTACCCCCACTCGTTTCTATTTACAAGTCGCGCGCTCACTCGTATACGCTGCCGGACTGTGTCTAACCTAACCGCGTTTCCCGCGCCTCTAACAGCAGCAGTGAAGAACTCTCTAGTAACACAGAAATCCGGTCCCGACTGCGTTCAGTTAGAGGCAGTGAACTGTATATTAAGTGTGATTTCAGAAAGATAAAAGAATTCAGAACGTTCACGGAAGAGTAAGAGAAAGAGCACGGGGGATTCAATCAACACTTATCTATATATCTTTTCAACAGCATGTTCTCGAACATTGCAATCGTCTTTTACATATCAAGAAAAATGGTGGCGTCTGGACTCTAATTTAAAGGAAAAATTACATACGATATGGACGTTTTCTAACGCAGAAAATGATGTCCCCCGACTGTAGTAACAGCGGTAAATGAATTATTTTTATTTAAATATGAAGATATACAAGGTGGCCGATTTATCTGAAGACATTGAAATATTTCGAAAACTACGCATCGGATCAAAAAAAGTTCTGAATAAAATTTGTTCGCCTGGAAGGGGGTCATCCAATGTAAATCGTAAATCGGAACCCCTATTTTTTATTGCAGATTCGGATTCCCTATAAAAAAATAAGTAACTTTTATCTGAAACATTTTTTTTCGATTCGTGATAGATGGCGCTGTAATCGCAAGAAACCTGATTTTTGCGAATATCTCGAGAAATTACACATCGGATCGAAAGAAGAAAAAAGATATGTTTAATTTTTCAAAAAGCTATTCAGCGATACGAAACTCGATCCACTCCCCCCCTTTTTGAAAAATGAAACATGTCTTTTTTCTTTTTTCGATCCGATGTGTAATTTCTCGAGATATTCGCAAAAATCAGGTTTCTTGCGATTACAGCGTCATCTATCACGAATCGAAAAAAAATGTTTCAGATAAAAGTTACTTATTTTTTTATAGGGAATCCGAATCTGCAATAAAAAATAGGGGTTCCGATTTGCGATTTCAAAGTTGCCCCCACCCCCACGCCAGGGAGTAAGGGTGAGGGGTCGACTTTGGTATCATTGGATGACCCCCTTCTAGGCGAACAAATTTTATTGAGAACTTTTTTTGATCCGATGCGTAGTTTTCGAAATATTTCAATGTCTTCAGATAAATCGACCACCCTGTATATATAAATGTTAATTAAAATGACATCGATAGTTATTTCATCATTTTTAGATTTATTTTCATAATAAAAATTTCGAAAGGTAAAGTCCTGTTTATTGTAGTTTTTTTGCAGTCGAGAGTTTAAACATTAAAAAAAAAAATGTCATTGCACTTATCCCTCTATGTAAAAGCCTCAATTGATCATCGTACGTCTACTTTAGGTTCTGCTTTACATGCTTTTTATACTAATGCAGAAATATTTATGGGTTTGATAAAAAAGTACACATGTGCGAGTCACTCGCTATCTACGCACCGGATGAAACGCAACTACCCGCCTAAAAAAAAAAAATTTATAAAAATTATAACTAAGTGAAGATCATAAAACTACGACAAACTCTTTTTTTTTTTAGTTTGGCAATCGGTGATTTTGTTTTCCGAATTATTTCTTGTTTTTTTCACAGAATATCTCAAAACTTTCTTCGCGCTATTCAATGGATGAGAGCTTAAAGTACTTTTAGAAATTTATAAAGATTTTTTTATATAACTTTCGTTTGATAAACAAAAGGCTCAAAATTTAGTGCAAATATTGTATAATTTACTCAAATAACATAACTTCGAATATATCAATGATAAAATATTGTTAGTAGTTAAATGAAAAGTTTTAATATTACACTTTAAGTATATTATTTAAATTTGGATAATATTGAAAACTAAGAATTTTATTGAAACCCGAAAATAAAGTCGTTTGTATTTATAAAAAAAATGTATTCTATAAATATTTTAATACGAAAAAATATGGAATTTTGTGCCACACGCATCAAAATTCGCCGGCGGATAATTTAATCCCGAAACACACAGCTGCGGTACACATCACTGCGGTTTGATGAACTCACGAACTACGAATGAAAAATACAATCAATATCTCGACGTTATTCTCCCTTCTTCTTCTTCATCTTATCTTCGAAGCACGGTCACGAGCCGGGCGCTCTTCATTCAACATTAACGAGTCAGATACAATTATAGTTGGCGTTCAAAGGAGGACAATTTGACGACAAATAGCGAAACAATTTTCAAACGATTCCGTACAAAACCGTGTATTCAAGACAAATAGCAACGATGGTCGAGATGTCCCACAGAAAACAGTACTTTGATGACAAATTGCAATAATTGTCCAATTTTGCAGTTTGCAGTAGAACATACGGAATAAAAAATAATTGCATATTGAACTCATGCGCCTAATTGCTTCCACCGTATGTATGTCCTTTACAAACGGAATTATTAATCGTGCGGTATCGTCGGTCGACAGAGCTTGGTATTGATTCCGGAAGTCTTGAGCCAGACGGAAAGCCGAGAGCATCTCTCTGGACGTCCATATATCGGTTATAGGAAGATAAACCTAAATGTAGAAGCGTCAGAACGAACTCGACAAGTGCGAATACACAGTTGGTCATAAATATAGATATGTACATATTTTCATAAATCATTGAAGTATTTCGATGCCAAATTTTAAAAGTGAAAAATTGAAATTCAAGTCTTTTAATATCACTCGAATTTTAAGTTTTAATTATGATAACGTTGAATCTAGAAGACGAACCGATTGGATCCGGCCCACCGGCGATGCTGAGTTTTGAATAAGACGACACGCGTAAGCGGCAACATGTCTGCCAAACAAATTTCGTTCGTATCCTGTACAAGCATAACGGCCGGTGGGTCTTGCTTCAGCAAAATTTATCCGCTATAGTCTGATTAAATTCCGATTGCCGGATATCGCAAATTGACAAGTTTATCGTAGTGAAATTCCTTTAATTCCTCCAGCCTGTACATTGAAATTGATTTGCAAAATTAATATTTATCATGAATAATTATTTGACAATAATTGCTGTATACTAAATTGTTACATTTTACAAATATGTTAAGCCGTGCAGCTCTACCACGATACCTTCAACGATGGATTTCCGTAGTATAAACAAGTTTAACGATTTCATAAACACTCTTTCGGGTAACTCTTTCCCTATGACCGGGGAGAAATCGAGTGTTGGTTTCGTTCGTGCGATTTACATTATTTTCACCGCGATCGTTGCAACGATATTTCTCTTAACGACGAGTATCGGTATGCTGTCATTCGTACCGCCATTAGTAGCTATTCGTGAAGGCGGCGTTGCTTTCATAGTGACCATGGAAGCTTTCATTATCATCCCTTACCTATATTCTCAGCATGATAATCTGCGCAATTTGATTGGAAAGATGAACAGCATTCTCGACAGTTCCAACGATCTCGAACAATTTATTCGTGAAACCGTCGAACCTCACACGAAACATTCGAAGATGTACACGATGGCGACTACTTTAGCCGCAGTCATATGGGCCGGTTTGCCCCTATTTAAACTCTTGGAGACGGATCGAAATTCTTTTACTTACACCGATTTCGCGCTTCCGACTTATTACCCCGGTGCACCGTTTTCCGGCAGCGTTTTTTTCTTCGCCGTAGTCATACAAATGACCGGTACTGCATATTGCTCTGGAAAAAAGACCAGTGTTGATGTATATATTATTTACTTTATCTCACTCGTGTCTGCTGAATATCGATACGTGAAAAAGCAAATTACCGACATTCTAAATCAAGTAAATAGCGCAAAAAAAGATGAATCGGTTGTTGCTTCGCTTCAGAAATGTATCCAGCATCATTGCAGCGTCATGGAGTACGCATATTTAATAAAATTATTTATTATTCTTTAAATATCTTCGATATAACGTTTTAAATTATTTTTTTAGAGTCGGACAAACGCTCACCAAACTTCTGTCTGTTAACATCGGGATAACATATCTTATGTGCATAATAAGATTTTGTTTTATGGGCATCTCTGTTATTACGGTAAGTGAGGTTTCATATAATTCAAATTTACGTACGAATTTAATATGTTTTTGTACACTGTTTTGTTGTATCCTCGATTTTTCTACAGCTTACAGATAATGCGCAGAGGATTTGCTATATTATATACATGATGGGTGGTATGGTACAAATTTTTATGCTCTGCTTGTGCAGCCAGGAGTTACTCGACGCGGTAAAGTATCCTGAGCAACTGAGCTATTCGTTCAAACATATTATCAATAGCTACGTGCTAATAATGTCTTTGCTCTTAAGGACAGAGTACGACTGTCACTGACGACGGGTTTCACGAAAATTGGTACGAACGTGGAAACACCGTGAAGAGTATATTCCGCACCATGGGACTGGGCGATAGAATAAAATGTCGACTCTCCGCGTTTCAAATCGCCGAGCTGACAGTACCAACATTTTGTTTGGTATATTAAATTTCTACTATGTTTGGGTACCCATCGTCACTTTTTACGCATCCAGAACCGTTAAGCCGCGTATTTCAAACAAACTAAGTTATGGTGATCTCGTATCGTCTACGAGATCGATTTATTACATCATAACAGGTTATGCAATTCGTAATTTATACAAATTAATCTGGTCATCCAAAGTGCGCCTGGATGTGTACACAAAGTACATGATTCGTACGAATGAACTTTTTCATTAATCATTATTAATTTCATTAATTGGATAAATTGAATATTATTTTTACTCAACAGATACTGAACCAATCTTACTCAATTTGCTTGCTTCTGCTGAAGGTCTACTGAACATTTGTGTGCAAAACGTATCAAGTAATATAGAAAGAAACAGCATTCGTAGTTTATGATACATTTCGTTCGCGAATTGTCACGAAATTAAATATATATTTTAACAAAAGATAATATCGATTAATAATATTTACCAAGTATCGTTATATACCGACGATAATAAATTATCTCTCAACAAGGCTCAACAGTATCAGAAGGCCTTATAAGTGAATATGGTGTTTGGCACTGAAAGAGCATCGACCAATTTTTATCGATTTAACACAAGACCAATTATATTTGGCATGAAATCCATGCAAGTTACAATAACCGACGTTATTCTATAGCGTTAAGATACAAATTGTAGAGAACTATCAATGACGGAAGGTTAAACGGTGTTTGCCGATAAATAACTATTTTTCTAATTTTGTATAAGTTGATTTTATTTTACAAATTTTTAGCTTTTTCTTCTTCTCATATTTTCATCGATTGCGAATATCCTGAAGTTGTATATTTAGTTTATAATAAAAATAAAGTCACACGGAATATCAATAAAACTTTCTTTACACTGTTGGATGAATAAAAGATTAAAGTACTTTCAGGAATTAAAAAATATTTCTTTAAAACACAAGCGGAATCGATGAACAAATGAAACAAAATTTTGTTACAAAATCGAATTGAAATCTAGTTTTTAAAATATCATAACTTCGAATACATCAATTCCAAAATATTGTCAGTGGTTGAATTAAAAGTTTTATTACCCTTCAAGTATAATTGTGATATCACACTTCAGGTATAATTTGTAAATTTTCCAAAATATTGACAACTTAGAATTTTATCGAAACACAAAAATAATTTGGTTTTTAATTTTTTAAAATATATCTTGTAATTGTTTTAATACAAAAAAATAATGATTTTTGTGCCACGTACACTGACTCACGCCTTGCTGATAAAATCATCCTGCAACACGTGACTGCGGTACACATCACTGTGGCTTGACGAACTCACTACGAATGAAGAATGCAATCAATAGTTCCACGGTATTCTCCCTTCTTCTTCTTCTTTACGGAGAAGGGTCGCGGGTCAGGTGCTCTTCATTCAACATTAACGAGCCAGACGCAATTATAGCAGCGTTCAAAGGAAGACAATTTGACGGTAAAAAGCGAAGCAATTTTCTAATGATTCCGTGTACAATCGTGTATATTAAAGACAAGTAGTAACAATAGTCGTGATATTCCGGAGAGAACGAAACTTCGATGACAAATTGGAATAATTTTCCAGTTTTGCAGTAGAACACGAGGAACAGAAAATAATTGCAGTGTCCCATCAAAGCGAAATATAGCTCGCTCATTTTTTATTCTCGCATCTTTTCCACTTTGAATATTGAACTCTCGAGCCCAATCGTAGCTTCCACAATCATAAATATTCACAAAGGGAATGATTAATGATACGGTGTCAACCGTCGACAGAGCTGGACATTCATTCCGGGAGTCTTGAACGAAACGCAATGCTGAGAGTATTTCTAGACGTGCGCATATCGTATACGTAGAAACATAAAAGACTGTTAACCTTTAACTCCAGAACAAACTCGACGAGAGCGAACACACATTGGATGTAAATGTAAATTTTAACATAAATCATTGACATATTGACGTCTCGACGCAAAGTATTCAAATGAAAGTGCACTTTTAACATCACTCGAAATTGATGTTTACATTTTTATTGCAAATTGACACGTTTACTGTAATAAAATTTCTTCAACAGATAATTCAATGTTCGTGAGAAGCTGGTGCGTTGAAGTTAATGATTTCTCTTTCGTGTTTATCATGAATTATTTAATATTTATTTATTTCGTACAGATAAACGATGGATTTCCGTAACATGAACAAGTTCAACGATATCGCAAATACTCTTTCCGGTAATTTTTTTCCCATGACCGAGAAGAAAACGAATCTAGGTTTCATTCGTACTATCTACCTTATTTTCACGTGGATCATTGAACTTATATATTTGTTTTCGACGGTGATTGGTTTAGTTTCTTACGTACCGGCAATGGTAGCTATTCGGGAAGGCGGAGTTAGTACTATAGTGACCATGGAAGTAATTATTCTCGTCCCTTACTTAAATTCTCGGCATGATCGTTTGCGTAATTTAATTGGAAAAATAAACAATATTCTTATAAATTCCGATGATCTCAAACAATGTATTCACGAATCCGTTACCCCTCATAAGGAACGTTTGAAGATTTACATGGCGGGAACTGTGATTTCCGTGATGGCGTGGGCAGGTCTATCTATGGTTAAAATCTTAGGGAGTGATCGACATTCTTTTACTTACACCGATTTCGCGCTCGCGACTTATTATCCCGGTGCACCGTTTACAGTAAATTTTTTTATCTTGGGGGTACTCATGCAAATGGCTGGTTGTGCATTCTGTACTGCCAAAAAAAACAGTATGGATGTCTATGTAAGCTACTTAACCACCCTCGTGACTGCTGAATATCGATACGTTCAGAAACAAATTACCGACACTCTGGGCAAAGTAAATGCTGAAAAAAATGATGAATCGGTGATCGCTTCACTCAGGAAATGTATCCAGCACCACTGCCTCGTTATAGAGTACGCGTATTTCTTAAAATTATTAAATATTCTTTAAATATCTTTGATATGACGTTTTTAATTATTGTTACAGAGTCGGACAAATGCTCACCGAAGCATTAGCCCTTAACGCCGGCTTAACATACCTAATGTGTATATTAAGATGTTGTTTTGTAGGCTTTTCTGCTATTACTGTAAGATCAAAAAATATTTTACATATCCGTGGGAATATTTTTTTAATGCGCTATAATTTCTCGTACATTTATTTTTTCTTCAGCTTCCGGACATTCGGGAAAAGTTTATCTACATATCATACATGGTGGGCACAATGATACAGATTTACATGTTCTGTTTGTGCGGCCAGGAGTTAGTCGAAGCGGTAAAGTAAACCGAGCTATTCGATCAAAGAGATAAACGAAAGGTACGTACTCATCGTGTTATCTTTGGTTTCGAGGATAGAGCACGACTGTCACTGACGAAGCATTCTACGAAAATTGGTACGAACGTGGAAATACCGTGAAGAAAATATTCCGCACCATGGGATTGGGCAATAAAATAAAGTGTCGACTCTCCGCCTTTCAAATCGTTGACCTGACAGTACCAACTTTCAGTTCGGTATATAAAACTGTTATTCGTACAAATAAATTTATGAATTAATTATTCTCGTGGAATTACTAGAATAAAACGAAGTGACCATTATTTTCATTCAACAGATAATCAACCAAGCTTACTCAATTTGCTTACTTCTGATGAAGATGTACTGAAAAGTATGCATTTTTGTGGAAAGCAAAATAAGTAATATAGAGAAAATAAAACATAGTTTCATCACAGTTTGTGTTTTTTTTTATGGGACATTTCGTCTGCAAATTGTTACTCCGTGATACTGAACCAAACTTACTCAATTTGCTTATTTCTGATGAAGATCTACTGAACAGTATGCATTTTTGTGGAAAGCATAAGAAGTTATATAAAGAAAATAAAACATAGTTTCATTACAATTTGTGTTTTTTTATGGAACATTTCGTCTGCAAATTGTTACTCCATGATTACGAAAGTAAACTGACACTTTGGTAATTGAGAAAATCGATTATTAATATTATCCAAGTGTCGTTATCTTTTTTTTTTTTTTTAGTAACAGACAAGTAGCGTAGATGGGCATTAAAACTCCTCTCCTGTTGAATGAACATTATATAAATTTCCGAAATTTTGCAAGTATCAATGTTTCTTTAAAAAACAACCAAGAAGTTCGTGACTCGAGTTGGCAAAGTAGTCTTGGTAATTTGCAAATTCTTATTGTGATTGATAGCGTGTGCAGTGTAAGAGTGAAGCTGATGGTTTGCTTGTGGATGATAACATCAAGAATCTCAGATTGTTCAGCCAGATTCACATATTAACTTGACACATTGCAACGGGCTGAGTTCCAATCTCCAGAGTCTTCCCTTATTGAGATTGAGCGTTTCCTGTTGAGCGCGAACATCGTTCTTCGTGGCTTTTTGGTTATATCAAACATCATGATAACAACGATGTAATTAATGATAATACGTATTCTCAACACCCAGGCGTGGGATTTGATTCGCTTTATTCCAAATATACCTCACGACAATTTCAAAACGTCTCATTATAGACGAAGCATATGGTATTTATCGTTAAAAGAGCTTCGATCGATTTTTATCGTCTCAACAAATTTGGTATGAAATCCATTCAAAGTTATAATAAGCGAGGGATCCCGATAAGCTGCAAAATGTAAAGAACAGTCGACAGAAGGTGACGTGTGTTTATCGATGAGAGACCTTCCAGAAATGGAGCACGTACTAAGAAAACGTATGGTAAATGTAACTATATGGTATTATTCCCTGTGAGAACGTCGATATTTCGTAGTTTCCATTAAAAGGTACAATTATTATAAAAACTTTAATTGTATATGCCACCATTTTTCGTATACTCACTAGGACTATAAAAGATAAACGTCACGCAAGGAAAATATTTTGTACAATGGAGCTTAACTATTCTCACTCACCTACTGTGTAATTTTTTTTCTCGGTGCAACTATTGTTCATTACTGCGCTAGACGAGTTTACTGGAAATGCTAAATACAACTGATACATCCACCGACGCTTGCGGAACTTCACCCTCCACGGTTAAATATTCTTTCTCCTGTCTTCTCAACACAGGTGAATCATAGGTTAGCCGTTCCTCGGTAAACATTAAGTACCCTGCGTACATTAGCCATTGCAGAAGGGGACAACATAACGGCAAATAGCATCAATTATCAAGGGAGCCAAGAGAAAACTATACTATCGCGCAAAAATTGCTATAATCATGAAAAATTGCGTGGAAGAAAATATAATTGCAGAGATCGTCAAAGCGAAAAAAATGTTCGTTTATAATTTTATCTTCGATATTTATTTCTCTCTGTACGTTCAAATGCCCTGCGACTTTATCGTCACTTTTTAATGATCCGTATAAGACCGTATCATCATGATGAAAATATATCTTTGAAAATCTTGGAAAAATTTTCTGCAAATCTTCACTGTCATTCTCACTGTCACAATCTTTCTCAATCTTTTCGCATTTTTCACGGATTATTAAGGTTATAACTGAATCTAAAAATTCCTAACTGTGTTGAAAATAATTGATTTTGTCAGCCGATTACTCTTAAACTGTATAAAAATCATTGATTTTCCGTAATCATTTCACTTTTATACTTTTCTTGATTTTTTAGACGAACTTGGAATTTTTTGCTGACGTCCTTAAATATATTTTCAAAAGTTTCAAGTAACGTCTGTGTTTATTTTGAAAAGTATATTAAAAACCTTAAGGGTTACATATCCTGGACATTGGCTTTTACGCGTTTAACCCCCATAATCAAACATTTAAAAAAAACCTCCAAATTTTATAATACTTTTATTGATACATTAATTAACAAAAAAAAGTTGCACGGTATAAAGTGAAAACTTTAATCGTGTTAACATTTTTTAGTTTGTTATTAGATTAATAATTCGTCATTTGCTCCTGATCACAAATATTTTTTTTTCCATCAAACTCCGTTAAACTCGAATCCCTTTCTCGATTCTAAACCAATTGAATATAAAACATCTTTGGCGCCTCCTTTGTTTCTATATGCGATTGTCAATTTTATTTTATTGGTCTATTATTAAATTCTTTTGCAAATTTATCAACATGAAATATTATTAATCCAGAGACAAATATTCACGAATATAAATAAAATATAAACATTCTAGTAAGAAAATCGTGCCGTGACAGATGCCGGCAGAATGCTGTCATGTACGTCCGCACCAGGACTACATTGTGATAGTACAATTTTTTAACAGCACAGCGTGCCAATACCGTATCCGTACAGTTTCAGCAAGTCATGAAACCCTACAACGTGCTGCAACCATGCAAACACAGTGTTGGCACGCGGTGCTGTCGGAATGTCGTGACAGCATAGAAGCAGTCATGTGCGAACTTACAATGACTTCACTGTACCGTCATGCCACCGGGCCGTTGCGTACCGCCACCGTGTAGTCCTCGTACCGTCACATTTCTATCTGGGATAATATTATAAAAATTACCAAGATTGGAATTTTAATAATAATCATCCCGAAATAAGTATGCAGATGAAATACGAGCTAACAAAAGGAAAAGGATGATACACAGGAATTGTACATTGACAACTAATTCATCTATATATTCAAGAATGCCTCCGTATATTAACACTGAGAAAAGAGTTTTTTCACTATAACTAAATATATTTAGTTATCCTGTTATCTAAACTATTTGTTAAGTATTACGAGATTTATTAACAATTAATAAATATACGAACGATTTATTTCAGCAATTTGTTTCTTGTACCACATTCGATGTTTTTTTTACCAATAAAGAACAATTTTTTGCGGCAACGTGATTAAATATTGTTGAAACGACTTTAGTTTTGTTATTTATTATGAAATACACATTTGACATAACTGTTGTCTCGGCGAAGCAAATAGATATTTCCTGATGATTAACAAATTTTGAATTGACGATACAGATTTGTTGATAGTTATCGAATCATCGTTCGAAGACCGAACGCTTGTCTCGACTACCGATCGGTCGATAATTTACAGATTTGCTAATACTTACCAAATCTATATTTGAGATAAATACCGTCGATTTGGCATTATTATCATGCTTATTGTCAATCGTTGTCCTTCAGCGGATAAGTTCGGTATTGCGCAGCCTCCGCCACACTTATTGTAATTTTGCAATGCGAATGAGTGAACGGTAGGCTAGTATTGCATAAAAAGTGAGAATTTACCAACATTATTGGAACACCCTTAACGCTTTCTTTGTTTCGTTGGGTCTGCACGTAGAGTCGAGGCAATCCTTTAAACGTAAGTATAGAAAATATTAATTAATACAAGTGTTTACGATAGCTCTGTTCAAAGAAATCTATCTGACGACAAATACAATCATTTGTACAGTTCTCTCGATCTATAAATTATTCTTTTCAAATTATTACAATAGTGACTATTAATACCGTTATAAATAATTATTTGTGCGGATTCAGAGATTCAAATAAACGATTTGTTCACTTTAACGGAATATTTATTTCGCCGTATCTAACTTTACCATTTGTTAACAGTTAAAAAATCCTGGTGCCTACGAATAAACTCCTTTCTCAATACATTTATAAAGAGTGTACAAACCAAATCATACATTAAGTACAAGGAAATTATAAATATAAGAAAAACAAAATCGAAACATCAAGATGAATCAATTGAAGATACATATATATTCGTATACCTCTATATAAATTCACAAATAAGCATACGCTGCATTCATACAATTCAGAAATTGCAATTTCAATGATGTTTTTGTTTATATTATTTTGCACCTTCCCTGTTAGAAAGATAACTAGGTTATTAAAATATTTGAGCCATAAAAATAAATATTTATGATACGATAAATGTTCAGAGATTCCGTTAATTACAGGACGTATGATTTTATAATCAACTTTTATGTTTGTTGTATTGAGTTTGTCTCACGTCTAACGTCCAAAATCGTGAAAGAGGAGATCGTCCACGGATTAAAAGAGTCCAGAGTCGAGTGAAATAAGTATCGTGCGTCCAAAAGATTGAAATGATTGAAATAACGGGCAGTGGTGTCGAGCGAAGATAGAGTATCGCATATAAGGTCTGACCTCGTTGGTGATTCGCAGTGAAAGAGGCTGATAACCGACGCGGGCGTAAGATCTTTATCACGAATTTGTATTATTATGAAAATTAACAAAATTGTATACGAAATCGCGAATGATTCTGTTCTGCCCTCTAAGCTTTATAGCGAAACGATATTTTAAATATGAATATGTTTATCACATGTACAACCTTTTATCCCGATAATTAATAATTAAAAAACTTTCGTAGAAAATTTCACTTTTTTCTGTATCACGAGAATAAAATATTTCAAATAAACTTTGGAATATATTAATGATAAAAATATTGAAAGATTAATTTGACATGTTCACCGATCGGTTAAACGTGAATTGATGCAATACATTGTCGTGTTTAAAATTGATTGAACAAAAAATCGCAAAACGATTAAGAGGATGTTTTGATTAAGAGGAAAATAAAAAGTTTTATTGAAACAAAAAAATTATCTTGTTTATAACTTTCTATATATTCTATCGAAAATTTAACAAGTAAAATATGCAATTTCATGCAATACACTTACAGGTAATTCACAGATAAAATCATCCTGCACCACACGACAACCGTACACATCGCTGCGGCTTGACGAACTCACTACGAATGAAAAATACAATCGATATGTCAACGATATTTACCCTTCTTCTTCCCTGCGGAAAAGGGTCGCGGTCTCTTCGTTCTATATCGAAGAGCCAGACATAATAATTGTAGCGTTTAAAGCAGGACAATTTGACGACAAACAGTGTAGCAATTTTCAAACAATTCCGTATAAAATCGCGTATTCAAGGTAAATGCGAATAATAGCCGAGAAACCTCGCAGAAAAGAATACTTCGACGACAAATTGCAACAATTTTTCAATTTCATAGTTGGAAAATACGAAGAAAATATAATACAGTGTCGCATCAAAGCGAAAAAGGGCTCGCACATTTTTTATCCTCGCATCTCTTCCACTTTGCATATTTAACTCTTGCGAACAATCTTGGCTTTCGCCGTCTGTCATGTACACAAACGGAATGATTAATTATAGCGTTATCGACCGTCGACGGAGCTTCACATTGATTCTGGGAGTCTTGAACGAGACGCAAAGCCGAAGGTATCTCTAGACGTGCGCGTATCACACGCAGATATTTAACGGCAACTGTAAGACAGCACTCGAAAAAACTCGGGAAGTACAAATACACGATTGGATATAAATATGAATTTTATTATATTTTCATAAATCATTGACATCTTTTCATCTCGAGGCAAAGTATTGAAAGTAAGAGAATTGAAATAAATGACTTTTGGCATATAACTCGAATTTCAAGCTTAAATTCTGATTGCTGGATGTTACGTCCTGGATTAAATAATTCACAAAAAATACGTAATTAGGGATAATTTATAATAATCTCCCTCATAAGTCAGAATGTGCTGGTTAGGGATCGGAACACGGTTCGGTGATGGAGAGTTTAATATTAATTTTTACAATAAAACAGCGCAGCAATAAGAGATTGTATTTTAAAACGAGACAAAGAACGAATATACAGAGAGAAGGTTTGTTATCACAATAAATTTCTGAATTTACTTTTGATAGTAGGACTTCAAAATGTTATTTTTTTACGCGGTCGACTACACGGGTCAAAGCACGACGGATTAGAACTAACATTGGACTATCAGAAAAGTAGTGGACTCGCGACCGTGCAACAATATCATGAAAAAACATAGCGAGTGATTAGTGAGGCGCAACGCGTCTCGAAGATGTGTTGCGTTCCGCTGGTCAGCGTGGGACTGCTGACCTAAGCAAAAAGTACGAGAGCCATTAGAAAAGTTTCCAGCCTAATCGACATAACGTAACTGTAGAAAAAAATGATGGCCTTGACATATGTAAACCGTAAAAATTTCAAGTCATTCCGATCATTACTTTGTTTATGGCAATCTTGCAAAGTTGTTAACTGACATTGTCTGTCAACAGTGGAGAAAATTGAGTATTCCTTCATTTGAAAGGGAAAAAGACTCAGGAAATAAAAGATGAGTTAGACTCTGTATACGGTGAAGCCTCCCCTTTATTTACAACGATCCAACATTGGGTGGCCGAATACAAACATGGTCGTACGAGCATTTTAGACGAGGAACGTTCCTGGCGCCCGAAAACCACTACAACTGACAAAATGGTCGATTTAGTGCATCAAACTGTGATGGAAGATCGTCGATTGACTGTTAAGGATATTGCTGCGGCCTGTGGGATATCATCCGAACGGGTGCACAAGATTTTACATGAAGATTTGGATATGAGAAAATTATCCGCGCGCTGGGTGCCGCCCTTGTTGACGATCGACCAAAAGCGCATACGGACGGACATGTCACGCGAGTGTCTTAGCCTGTATAAAAAAAATTCAGCGGAATTTTTGCGGCGAATGATTATCGTCGATGAAATCTGGGTACACCACTACAACCCTCAGACCAAACAACAGTCAATGCAATGGATTGCGGCGGGGGAACCAACTCCGAAGAAGGCAAAGATCGTTCTCTCTGCAGGAAAAGTGATGGCGACAGTTTTTTGGGATAGCCGTGGAATATTTCTTATCGATTACCTTGTAAAGGGTGAAACAATCAACGGACAGTACTACGCTGCATTGTTGGATAAATTGAAGGCCCCAATTAAGAAAAAACGTCTGCATTTGGCCAATAAAAAAATCCTGTTTCACCAGGATAACGCTCGGGTTCACACGTGCATGATCGCAATGTCAAAATTGAACGAATTGAAGTTTAATTTGCTTCCGCACCCACCCTATTCACGGGATCTAGCTCCCAGCGACTTTTTCCTGTTTCTTAATTTGAAAAAATTTCTCAGGGGAAAAAAATATAAGTCAAATGGTGAGGTGGAAAACGCTGTAAACCAGTATGTTTCAGGTTTAGACAATCAATTTTTTTCTGACGGTTTGAAAAGATGGGAAAAACGTTGGACCAAATGTATCGAGTTTGCAGGAATACTACGTCGAAAAATAAATTTTCTTTTGCTTCGAAATATGTGTTTCTCTTAAAAAGGCCGGAAACTTTTCAAATAGCCTTCGTACATAACCTGCAGAGATAAGCATTACTGAGTCGCACAAGATCAGATGCACATATACGTGGTTTAGTGATGCCGTCAAGACCTCGAGACCTCAAGACTGCACGAGACCAGACGAGACTTTGCCTGGTCTCGAGCGGTCAAGACCAAGACCGGAGCGAGTCTCGAACGTCGAGACTGGTTCTTGACTTTTGAATTAGTGAAACGTCTATAACTCGAGAACGGTTTGAGCTACAGCACCCTCGTTTCGTTCAGATGATAATCTATACAACATCTTCATTCACTGCAAATTTTGTCGAAATTACTAGAATATTACAAATTTTACGACAGTTTGAAATTTTCATCAAATGTCTTTTTTCGAAAATTACGAAAAAATGATCGAATTGCTATTATTGTTGCAAATTTTGAAAAGAAGAAAAAAAAATGACTCAAACAAGCTGCCAACTGAAACTTGCAAATTGCTTCCCCGAGATTCCGCACGATGATCAAAGCTTCCTCCACGAGGAAGCCAAAATTAAGAAAGATAGTTCCTCATAGAGAGAACTTTGAGCATGATGCGGAATCTCGAGGAAACAATTTTCAAGTTTCAATTTGTAGCTTATTTAATTTATGGCACGAAAAATATAATTTCGTATGGCACGAGTTGTTCAACGTAAAATCATTTATTAGCCTTAAAAAAGGCTTTTTTTCAGGTATTGTTCAGTCAGTAAATCAATCTTTACTGCGACTTAGTACATCCGTTAAGACACTGATAGCTCCTCGCTGATCCACACTCACTCACACATTCACTCACTCGTTCACACATTTGTTCTCATACTCACTCCATCACGCACTTGCCTACACATTCGTTTACACACAATTGCTCACACATCCCCTCACAGACTCACTCACACTCTCGCTCACAGTCTTGCCCACACCCTCACTTGCTCACACATTTACTTGTTCACACACTCATTTACACGCACGCATGCACGCACACGCACACACGCACACACGTTTACATACTTCCTCACACACTCACTTGTTTGCCCACTTGCTCACACTCATTTATACACACATTGCACGCACATTTACTTACTCACTTGCCCATACACTCGCGCACACACTGGTAACACACGCCCACGCACATACATGTGTGCGCATGACTGTATCCGTGAATAGTTTCCATTAAGAGGAAAAGCGCGTCTGGATGATAAAGATTCTAAAATTCAGCCAAGACTACTCGAGCCTGACAAGACCAACGAGACTGTCAAGACTATTCGAGACCTAAACGAGACCGAGACCACGAACAAAATCATGAATTCGGCTCGAGACAAGACCGAGACTCAGTCTCGACTTGGTCTCGTCGGGTCTTGTGGCATCACTAGCGCGGTTGAAGAGAAAATTTTACAATTCATCAACACGAATTTAATGTACAAAAATTGATAATTAATCCGGGCGTAACACCGGATATCTCGAGTTATCAGGCTTTTTGTAGTAAAATTCCTTTAACGAACCATTGAAAATTCATATCCAGCCTACACGTTGGAAATAATGATTTTTTCTATCTTAATGATAAATACTTTTTTTATAATGACTGCCGTAATCTAAATTGCTATATTTCACGTTAAGCTGTACACCGTTGCCTCGATACATTCAACGATGGATTTCCGTAGCATGAACAAGTTCAACGTTATCATGAACACTCTGTCTGGTAATTTTTTTCCCATAACGGGAGAGAAAATCAATCTAGGTTTCGTTTGTTTGACTTACCTTACCTTTACCTGGATCATTCAAGTGATATACATGCTCACGACGGTGATTGGAGCGTTATTTTACGCACCAGTAATGATAGCTGTTCGTGAAGGTGGTGTTAGTGCTATACTGACAGCGGAAATCTTCATTGTCGTACCTTATCTGACTTTTCGGAGTGTACATCTGCGCAATTTTATTGGAAAAATGAACAGCGTTATCGTCAATTCCGACGATCTTAGACGATGTGTTTGCGACTCCGTTGAACCTCACAGGAGACGTTTGAAAATATACACGATTGCGACTGTCACTGTCACGATTATGTGGACAGCGCTACCCATCTTTAAACTCTTAAAGAAGGATCGACATTATTTTACCTACAACGATTTCGTGCTCCCGACCTACTACCCCGGTGCACCGTTTACCGTCAACATTTTCGTATTCGCTGCAATCATGGACATGCTCGGTGCTATATGCCTTTCTTGTAAAAAGATCGGTATCGATGTCTATGTAAGTTACTTAATTACACTCCTGGCTGCTGAATATAAATACGTCACCAAGCAAATTATTGCCACTCTGAGCCAAATAAATGGGAAAAACAATGAAAAATTGGTGATCGCTTCACTCCAGAAATGCGTCAAGCATCACTGCATCGTCATGGAGTACGCGTATTTCGTACAATTATTTATTTACGCTATATATATTTATATATTATATTGTATATTTAATATCATTGAAAAAATTACTTTTCTAGAGCCGGACAATCACTCATCGAAATATTGTCTCTTAACGTCGCTTTAACATATCTTAATTGCATATTGAGATTTTGTCTTCTAGGCTTCTCTGTTTTTACAGTAAGTTGTTGTACGCTAAGTCGACAAATTCTTCTCCGCAAATTAGACTAGAAATCAAGATTAAGAATAGTTAAAATAATCTTTAACCCTCCGTAGACACACATCGGTCTGTGGTGTCCGGATGGTTTTAAAAATCGATAAGTTCTCCTATTCATTTCCATTAAATAACAATAATAAAAATGAATTTTTATCCATCATCAAATGCATGCTCTCTTTCTATAGATCTCAAACTACTCTTCTGAATTTTTTAAACGAGTCTAAGTATGGTAAAAAACGGTAGGAAAACCACAGACTCATGTGTGTCTTAGGTAGATGCGCAAATTGTAGTGTGTCTACGGATGGTTAATGATTGTCAAAAGGTAGGAGATTTACTTTACTGATGACTTACAGGCAGCAAATATGCCTTACTGCTATGTCAGCTATGAAAAAATATTACCGACTTTAGTGATTCATAATGATACTAAGAACCTAGCTTACTGATATACCACATATGCCCCCTCCCGATAGTCCCTTAGTTCTAAGTGTCCACCACCAGATGGCGTATTGTAAAATGTATGTTTCTCGCTAGTAGTGTACTACCGACTTCGGTATAAAAGCCGCGTGGTATAGCCGGTCAGCAGTCGACAATCGGATCAAGGGTCCACATTGAAGACGGTTGTACACAATACGATTAAGATTTATTTGTATGCCATGACTATTCTTAAGGAGATGCTGGAGTAGATTTTTTAATCGATTTTGATCGGTAAAAATAGGCTAATTCTGAGAATACTCTGTGCATCGTCAATATGATGCTGATATGCTTGAAATTATACCGGACTCTAATGTGAACGAAAACGCTTCGGCGTCCGGTCTCATTTCGGTTGAAAACATGCAGAAAATAATAACAATGGTATATTACTAACCCTTCAAAAATCGAATATGGCCGCTTAAAATATTAGCAACATCAGTTTTGTAGTATATAAAACTTTCTGGATCAAATCGGAGCGGACGTTGATTCTTTGAGATTTTCCACATATTTCAATATCGTCAAAAACTCGATAACGCAAAAGAAATTAACGTAGAGTGTATTCCGCGTGCACGTAGTCTGTCTCTATTCTCGTTGTCGTAAGCAGCCAAGTAACTTTTTTTCGAGAAAAATTTTTCAGTTTATCGTATCTAAATAGCAATCGAAGACGACACACCATTTGAATTTTTTTACTGACCGTGTGGTAATGCTACACGTTTTTTTATTTCTTGCGCGAAATAATTATATATATATTTGTTTTTCCATTCATCCATGGCTGTAGATAATCAATCTGTCATTTTTTTTTGGATTTTGACAATTCTACTAGCATTGTAACAGAGATTCACGCATGTGCAGTCACTGTCCAAATTTTGTTCAATTTTATTCAGTGGCTACGAGAAAAGGATCTCAAACAATGCGATGGATGGTGTGAGCAGGTGTGACTGTTTCGCCTCCCCTTAATGTGAAATAAATCCTCCAAATGTCCCGTGACCTCCCATTTTTTTTAACAGTTACCATGTTTTGTTCACTCGATTCGTAATATTGAGGTCAAGTAATTAACCTATTGAGGTTAAGTAAGATTCTTGAGCCTTGCGAATGCGATCGTGCGATTGGCTGCTTGCGACTAATGTAGAACAGGCTTGCATCTCGTGATTGACAGCGTCGTGCTGTGATTTTCGGCGGCTACGCATTATGCTCGTCTGATGAAGTCACAGACCACAAAACGTCATGCATCCTACAGTAATGTCTAACGAACACATGATGCATTTTCTAGTTTAATAATCCTGCTTCGAAGTATACACATAACTGACCCAAAGTCGCGATTCGATTCTTCTGTCATAAGATCCTATCCTAAAATGTCAATTTTCCACATTTTATTTCTCTTTCTAATTGTTCGTGACCGAACTTGAAATTTTGCTAAAATCTCCGTAATTACTTTAAATTGAGTATATAAATTATTGAGGAATCACCGTTCAAAACGCTTTCACGACAGAACTACCTTAAGAATAATCGTTAACATGGACGGCCGAAATTTAAAAACAAAAACATAGTTTATTGGTAATCTCCCAGTTCCGCTATTTCTAAGTGATTACGGTTGGCTTGATCTAGACTCTGGCTACGGGTAACTACCCTGCTTAGAATATCTCATTAAAACCGATTTAATCTCATTAAATGGACAGAAATCCTATTGAAAACTATCTGGTTTGCTCCAACAACTTGGTCGCGGCCATATCCGCCTCATAAAAATCTGATTCATACTCATCGGTCGCAGTTTGCCTTCCTAGCAGCTTAGTCGAGATTGCGAGGTTCCGGTCTCGGTTACTACCCATTCATTTACATCCCCGTCTCATCTCCCTAGCTTGCCCTCCGGTAGTCGATGGACCTTCGGGTCGTCGCAATTGATCCATGTACCATCGCATTTATACCTATGGTCAACCCTGTCAGCAGGCTTATAAAATCCTCAACGACGCAGTGACGCCTCTGTCTCAGTCTTCGGGAAGAGTTTCGTGAGTCCCCCCCCCCCCCGACACTCTAACGAACAGTATTTCTCGGGAACACTAAACTCTAAAGCGTAGGCTAAATTCAGGCGATTCTTACACCAACCCTGCCAGTTAATATCATTCACCTCAGCGAGTATCAAATTAACGTATCAAAATATTTCGAATTATCGTAAGAATTATTTATTTTATTCACTGGTTTGTTGTATACCCAATTTTTTTTGCAGTATCCAGATCTTCAGAAAAAGGTTATCTGCGGGATGTACATAATGAGCACTATGATACAGGTTTACATGCTCTGTTTGTGCGGGCAGGAGTTACTAGAAGCGGTAAAATAAACATGTGTATTCGATCAAAAAAATAAACGAAATGTGCGTGCTCATAATCTTTTGGCTTCCGAGCACAGAGTACGACGGTCACCGACGACGCGTTTTATGAAAATTGGTATGAACGTGGACACAACGTGAAAAGTGTATTCCGTACGATGGGACTGGGCAATAGAGTCAAATGTCAAATCACCGCCTTTGGAGTTGTTGACCTAACAATACCAACATTTGGCTCGGTATATAATTTAATGATTCGAACCACTAAATTGTTTTATTTATTATTCCCATGTGGTTAAAGAATAAGACGGAGTAAAGGTTTCTTTTTATCCACAGATACTGAATCAAGCTTACTCATTTTGCTTGCTTCTGCTGAGGTTCAGCTGAACAGAATACATTTGTGTGCACAGCTTATGAAGTAATAAAGAAGAAATAGATGGAATTTCATTACAATTTTCGTTCTTTTTTATTGCATCTCGTCTACGAATCGTTATACCATCAACACGAAAGTAAATTAACATTCTAGCAAGTGAGAAAACCGATTAACAATACTTATCAAAAATCTTAATTTTTTATTTATAATATTCAAATAGTTTTATATTTATGTAGTGGTCGTATACGTTAGCTGTAAGTGCTTAATGTTTCGTCAAATCCCGACCAATTGCTTTAAAAAGATGGCATTTTTGGCAAGTCGCAGTTCGGCTCCGAGTCTAGCGCCACCTGGATTCCTACGTTATCGATCTTTAACGGGAAAGATAACAAATAATCGAATCTCTCATTTTTGTCAACTCTGATTCCCTCACCAATTCGTTAATAATTAATGAGGCAACCAGACTCGACGATTTTTAATTTCCTATTTTAGAATTGACGAATTTTTATTTCTAGTTTTAGAAATTGAACATCGTCAAGTCTGGTTGCCTCGTTAATTCTTAACGATTTGGTGAGGCAATCAGAGTTAACCAAAAATATTGATTCGATTGTTTGAGATCTTTACCGTTAAAGTTCGATAACGCAGGAATCCAGGCGGCACTGGACTCAGACCCGAGCTGCGAATTCCCTAGCAAGAAAAACGACCATCGCTGTAACCAGGAGTAGAACCTGTTGTTTTTCAGCATTTCGTAACCGCCCAATGAACCGCGTTTGCAACTGCCATTGAAAAAGTGGTTGATTGTTGACTGACAAAAAACCGCGAAAGGAACTGCAAACAAAAAAGTGTATAGTTCGGTTCCCCTGAGGGGCGCAACCGCGCAAGAAATCATAAATTAAAAAGTGCATGGTCGGAGCCATTCGCAACCCTTGTACAACTGCGAGGAACCCTTGTATTTGCGGTTGTTTGGGCGGTCGCGAAATGTTTTAAAACAACCAGTAGCACTCGCGGTTGCAAGATGGTCGCTTTTCCACAAGACAACCGGTTGTTGGACTTGCTAGGGTTGCCAAAAACTCTATCTTATTAAAATAATTAGTCGGGGTTTGACGAAACATTAAACTCTTACATAGGCAATTAGTTTAAATGAGCGTTAAAGCTAATCATTTTAGACTAGGAATCGTTACTCCATCAACAGGAAAGTAAACTGACATTCGTGAAAAAACCGATCATTAATATTTACTAACTTATCATTAGTTTTATTTTAGTAATATAAAAATAGAATAAATACGCGTTAAAAGTCCTTTCTCCTTTGTTAAATGATCGATACATGAATTTTGAGATTTTTCAAGTACCAATGATTCTTTGAAGCCGATAAAAAGAACCAAAAAGTTCATCACTCGTGTGGGCAATTAGGGTAGTCCTTGCTTATTTGCAAATTCTTATTGTGATTGTTAGCGTGCAGAGTGATAGTGAAGCTGATGGTTTGCCTGTGGATGATAACAGCAAGATTCTCAGACTGTTCAACAAGTTTTACACATTAATTTGATATTCTAAACGCAACGCGTTGATTTTCGATCTTCAGAACTTTCCATTATTGAGATTTAGCGTGAACATCGTTCTCCGTAACTTTTTGGTTGTATTAATCATCATAAGAACAACGGTGTAATCGATGATAATACGACACCTCAACATCCAGGCAATAAATCTGATTCACTCCATTGCAAATCTGCTTTACAGTATTCTCAAAACGCCATATTATACACGGAAAGAAAAGAGTAGTTGGGGAAACTGACACATTGGTTCCGACAAACAACCGGAATAGTTAGCATAGCGCCAACTACTCGGTTGGTTTAAGAAACTACAAAGTCATTGGTAAAACATCGGTAGTAACGGTAACCAACCAAGATGGCATCCTTACTTTACCGCTTGTTTGATGTAATCCACCAGTTCAGCATAATACTAAAAGAAAAACCAGGTTCATACGAATTTTTCTATTTATTCACAGTGGCGAGGACCAGCCCGTACTTTGCGATGCTTCGATAAACGAAAGTCATCTATTGAAAATATTTCACTATTTACCATATATTTAATGCATTTCACTTTTATTTTCTGCAAGCCCTCGTCTATCCA
Source organism: Cylloceria caligata (assembly GCA_963942595.1). Lineage (NCBI taxonomy): Eukaryota > Metazoa > Arthropoda > Insecta > Hymenoptera > Ichneumonidae > Cylloceria > Cylloceria caligata. The sequence goes on along the minus strand of OZ012710.1, from coordinate 11,042,153 downwards.
CAACTACCTGTCAGCCTGTGTTCCGACAACCAACCGAAATAGTTAGCATAGCGCCAACTACTCGGTTGGTTCAAGAAACTACAATATCGTTAGTAAAATATCAGTAGTAATGGTAACCAACCAAGATGGCATCCTCAGCTTACCGGTTGTTTGATGCAATCCATCAATTCAGCATAATACCAAAAGAAAAACCAGGTTCATACGAATGTTTCTATTTATTCACAGTGACGAGGACCGCCTCGTACTTTGCGCGTTGCTTCGATAGACGAAGGTCATCTATTGATAATATTTCACTGTATATTTACGATATATTCAATGCATTTCACTTTTATTTTTTGCAAGCCCTCGTCCATTCACAACCACCTGTCACTTGAAACAATGGCGTCGTGTGCCTTTGTGAAAAGTTTTACTCGTAGCACGTACCAACCGGTTGGTTATACAAGGAAAGCAATTGGTAATGGGAACCAACTTGTAGATTGCTGGTACTATCCAATTGTAAGTCGCAAGTTACGACTACCGCCGACGTTAGTTGTACCATCTAACAGCTCGTAGTGGCAAGAGCACTATGATTGGTTACAGGAATCAAATCGTTGGTCTTCAGAACTATTTTTCGCTAACCAATCGAAAATAGTTGGGAATACTATTTCGATTTGGTTTCTGTGACTAATTCAAGATACAGCATATGCTAGAAATAGTTATTGCAAGTACTTTTTTTTCGGTATAGGCTTAGCATGGTATTTATCATTAATGGAGCTTCAATTAACTTTGAAAAAGTTAAAACCCTGTAAAATTGTATACACCTGATTATTATCCAGTTAAAAATGTTTCATAGTATACGACCATGCGGTAGCTAGTTACTTCTGTTATTCATATGCAACAATATCTTACGTTTTCGTCGTTTTTTCAAATCACAGAAGTTTTTCTCAAGTAGTACTAAAGGGTGTCCCAACAGGAGCGCTGGATTTAATTTTAAAGAAAAAACACATTTATTTTTTAATTAAGCAAACATTTTTATTTCAACATAAAGAAAAATAGTTCCGATTAACCGTGAAATACAACATCAGGCAAATGGCCACCACGAAACCTCTGGCCATTGTTTCACGTGGTGTGTGGCAGGTCGCACCGTCTTGTTGGAAAAACATGTCCTCCACAATTACATCCAATTCGGGCCGCAAAAACTCCGTTAACATTTCGCGATACCGCACTCCATTAACAGTTAGCGCATTTTCAAAGAAATACGACCCAAGGCACACCAAACAGTAACTCGCGGTGGATGCATTGGTTGTTTGAGTATCACACGAGGATTTTCAGCACCCCAAATCCGACAGTTTTGCTCATTTACGTATCCGTTGAGTTGAAAATGTGCCTCATCTGAAAAAATGATTTTCTTCGAAAAATCCGCATTAATTTGATGATGTTCCAACACCCAATCAGCAAATTTACGGCGCTGCGCATGGTCCCTTGGCTTGATTTCTTGCACCAATTGAACCTTGTACGCGTGCAAATGCAGATCTTTTACCAAAATTCGTTGCATAGTGCTACTGGAAATGTTTAATTGTTGACCACAATACTGAATGGAAGTTCCTGGATTCTCGGCCACAGATTCCGTTACTGTGGCTATATTTTCGAGTGACCGACAAGGACGACGACGAACAATGATCTTCTATTCCATCAGCGTAAATTTGGTCTCAAATTTTGTAATTAAACGCCTCACTGTCGATTCATTTGGCGCATTATTGCGACCAAAAACTTGACGTAATTGGCCAACTGTTTTCGCAAAACTTTCACCATTTTTGTAATGTGTATTTACAATAATTAAACGTTGTTGGTTTGAATACTTCTCCATATTCTTTAATCGCGTGGTCTGTACGTGACAAATGTCAAAAAAAATCACCGTACAACTCGTATTAACAAAATGGCGGCAAATTTAAATCCGGCGCTCTTGCTGGGACACCCTTTACAAGCTACGAAATTTGAAAACAAAAAAAACGTTGAAGAGCACGACCGAAAAAAGTGGCACAGTTGATAGAAAGTGCCTTAAATGTATGTTTTCCTCTCTATATTGTTGGTATATCTCGCCGTGAACAGAAATCGAGAGAAACCTAAAGAACTTAAGGACCCTATTGAACCTAAAGTTCTTAAAGAACCAAAATTGATTGTCCAATTAATTAATTATTCACATTTCTCTATCTTTCTGTATTATAGGTCTCCAATAGAAATCCTCTGTATGGCATCTTTTATAGAGAAGCTCCGTATTAAGTCTCACCTCGAGACATTTCTGTGAGTGGACACAGAGAATCCTCTGGACAGAGAACTCCGGCATTAACCAGAATTCCAGGATTGACATTGTCTGACAGGCCCGCCAAGGCTCGTTTTCAACCTATGGAGCCTCTATTCAACGATTGATATAATAATTCGCACATATATTCTTATTAATCTCTTTATCTCTGTACATTATTTTTAAAAATCGCCGCCACTAACACCACCGCCATATACAAGAACACAAAGGTGTGGAAGTGTTCAATTTAAAATGACCCGAGGTATTCCATTAAAACTAATGTTCATGCAAAATAAAAATGTTTGTCATTGTTTTTATTCTTTTTTATGGATCAGCTTCTTGTTTTCTGACTTCTGATTTTTTGTTTTAGATGATTAAGGTGTTTTCATTATTATCATAGTGGGGGATTGACGACACTCAGCCATATCCTGTCTCTGAGTTTGGAACATCCAAACCACAGCTGTACTTCGCTCTTCACCAAAAGTCCAGAAGCTAGGCTACGGACAAGTTCCTTATCTCCGCGGCACCATGAATGTTGGAGCCATGAGCTGCCTAATAATCACGCTAAGAGCAGGACGCTAACACAATACGTGTGTTAATAATAGACCCAGCTTATATCAGTGATTGTTCGGATAACATTGTTCGGCCAGCATTTGTGTTTACGTCCTGATGTTGTGCCTGCTTATAGTCAGAAGCCGCTCATCCATGGCATCACAGGCTCATCGACAAGGAGGGATTTCATCTGAAGACTCTTTTAACCGTTGAACCAATGTAGCCGACGCTGATCTTTGAACAATCGCTTGAGCTGCACTTTGGCAATGGTAGGCTGGGAACCCCGAGATTTCAAGGCCATCAAGGGCCTTACCCAGACTGCGCATCGGTATTTTTCGTTAATACCTCGGATTCTGGAGTATTCTGGCAACCAGATTAGTGCCACATCGTTGAAGACGAAAAGTTCCTACAGTGCTATCCTACTTCATCTAATTTCATCTAATTTCTTGCAACTCCAGTGCGCATATCATGATCGCGTACACTGAAGGACGGTTACGTGTTTGTCAACAGAAATTTAGATCTCCTTGCCACAGCTTCTTCCGTAGACTCTGGCACCCGACAGAGCTCCATTTCTTGATCTGTATGCGTTGATTCCACAGAATCTCGTCACTCAGAAACTGGTCTACCAGTCGCTCCAGTTATTTTAAAAAGAAGAATGTCAGACTGATCGGACTGAAAGCTTTGGCCTAGGTATGGCTCATTCCATTAGTGTCCCTTTAGCATTAGTATAACCCCCCCCCCCCCCTCTTAGGGATGTGGGGATGAAGACCACCCTGGCAATTCACTACGTCGCCTACTTGTAATCCCAAGCGATACATCCACTGTAAATTTTCATTAGGGACACAGGGATGCTTCCTAGTCCTTCTCGGAGAAGCGCCAGAAATATCCCATTCGCCCCAGCCGATTCATATGGGTTAAACGTGTTAATAGCCCATTTGATCCTATCTGCTCTTACTATCTGAGACGCCAACCTTCGGTCCACCCCTCGCGCATTTCACGACGACGGACCAGAAGCGCTCTCCCCGAGGCTCTCGATCCTCTCAAATCCGGCGAAGTTAATTTACCTTCATCAAGTGATTAAGGCTCTCTAGCTATCAATCTAACTAACCAATCGATCGATACAAAATGCACACATTTGTCAATATAACGAAGCGTGATGTGTCGCACGCAATAAATTCAATAAATTAGCAAATGGCCAAGAACTGATTATTAAAATTATATTCTCTACGAATGTTATTGTCGTTCGACCCTCTAATACGTAATGTAAAAAAAAATGGACAAAATGGCGGTATTTGAAAAAGATTCTCTCTCTGATTCTGACTCTGATTTTTTAATAGAAACAATTTCAATCCTCACGGTTCAGGAAAATAGTTATTTTGAAGAGATCAAAAAGTTAGAGGGCCAAATGGTAGCCTGATATGTACTCTATAAGTGTGCAAAATTGAATATCGATCAACCTGGTAGTTTGGGAGAAAAATAAATGCTCGATTTGAAAACTATCATTTCGAGACAAATGCCTTTAATGTTTCTCGTACAGTTACGAGATATGTGGACGCCACATTCTATAAACCTTGATGAATCAGACAATTTGACGAATTTCTTCTTAATATTTTATGAACACATTTTAAAAACATTTCAAAAATATTTTTGCAATCCGTACGATGGTTGTATGCATTTTGGGGATTCCTATAATTGTGAGAGTACGAGAATTTGTTAAGTAAAATTGATTTAAGGACATTATAGTTATTTATTGAATAATAGAGAGATAAAAATTATATTTAAATTACATTGATTAAAAAATAAATCACTATGAGACTTTTTATCGTGTTTTTTCAAAACGTACGATGGCTGATTGCACTTTCGGGATTCTTATAATTGTAGGAGTACGAGTGTTTACTTGGTACACTTGATGCGAATGATATTATTGAATTCTGTTAAAATATAACATCTGACCGTTGACTTTTTTTACAGCTTTTAGGAGCTCACTCTGAGAATTTAGGAGTTCACTAGGACCATTTTATCTAAACGCGTAAGTTTGATGTACATTATTTCATACAAGTTTACATGGTTTGCTCGTGCGTTTGAAAAATAGCTTGAAGCGATAACACCAAGCCCTGAGATACTTGACTGACATAAAATACTTAAAGCAAGCTTGAAACATAAAATGTTGACCCTACAAAATACTTTCGTATTTGTCGAGCACACGGAGCACGTCGATAAGCGACGATTTGTTCCACGAAGATTGATACGGACGCGTTGTCAAGAGGATTTTCCACGAGTTAACGAAATAGAGTGTTGATCCACTCTTCTCGAATTGTTAATCTGTCAATTCTGACATTCGATTCGGTATATAATTCCTACGATTTGTATCACTACGTTTATCTGTTAATATATATCATGAAAAATCAATTTTCTCGCTTATTTTATCCAGATACATGAAACAAACTAACTCGGCTTGTGCCTGCTTCTTTTTTGAGATGTACTAAATCCTGTAGCAGTGTACAAAGTATACGATATTAAATATAAGACATAATTATGCATTGAATAAAAAATATTTTTAATTAGACAAATTAGACCATTTCAAGTATTTTGTAATAAATGTTATAAATATTTATATTGAAAAGAGGATCAACGAATGCTACGAGTTTTCTCTAATGCTACGAGTTTTCAAACAAAACACCATAGCATTTGGTCCAACAATACGAAGATAAAAACACAATATTCAGACACTCAAACAATGAATTCTATTTACCGACCCTATTCGAATCAACCTTCGTACATTGTTTCCAAAAGCGTTGAAACGTCCACGAGAACATTGAATATTCAATTCAATAATTGCTCTGACAATTCAGAGCATAAGTTGCACTATATTGCAAGCGTTCCATTGCTGGTATATTAACTGTAATGAGATTAATACATGCACCGAACAACGTTGCAATCTCACGGGTACATGAGTCAAATACAAAATAGTAGGTAAAATGCACCCATAGGATTTAATATTTGCAACAAAAAACCCCTCAAAACAGAAGTGATGTTATAGTCTATAAAAATTATAATTCACATGTTAATAAACATTACCAACGCCTGAATACACGCAGGCATTGCTCCAATAGTATCAAACACGTCCTTATCACGTGTACTCTGTATTCGTCATTTACATTTACAACGCGAGAGTAGAAGGCGTTACGAGTCTTGAGAACTCAGTGTGCTTTAAATCTTCCTTTATCCTACGTAATACGACACCCAGTTATTCTCAGGTGTAGAAGTACTATCGTTATGCATGTACATTGTTCCAATGCGCTCGGTATTCTACGACAGCATTAACGTCTCATCTGTTCTACCGAAGCTTTCGTTGACACAAGAGAGCCAAATTCTCGTGGAATGGGAATGAAACAATTACAACTGAGTTCTGTATGTTACTTGGAGCAACGACGCGTAACAGCATAGAGAATCCTCGGCTCCGTAGAGCGCTCCCGATGACCGAGGAACCTCCAATTTCCGTGTGATAACAGGACAAAGTTTGCAACGATCGAACCACACGTCGATTCTGTAAACCTTTGGTTGCAATAATGAGAAATCGCGTGACAAACTTCCATCGCGTATGTTCCACTCCCAGCATTGTTTGCGCTTACAGATACGATGGGCATTACTCAGCCGCGGTCAGCCGTATAAGATACAACCTGTTTGTGTAGGTACACATCGTGTGTACCTACTGATTAGGGGATAGACAGTACAAATAGTTAGGGTCGACAATGCTCAGACGCATGGATATGCACGAGAGAGGCATCTGCCTCCGGTGTATTTACTGTTTAACGCTGGTCAGACATTGACAGTGAAACAACTGTGCAATTGTCAAGCTTCCTATTGACAAGTGATCGCGATGTGTAGACAGACAACACGCTTATTCGTTCTTAGTTGTTACAGACTGTTCGCGTCAGGCGTAATCATACGGGTGATGGAACCGTTGTATCTTCTCTAGCAATAAATAAATAAGGAATTATAGATCTGTTGAGTGAGTAAATTGTCGATCCTTTAATTAAATTACAATGCAATTTTCGTGGGTACTAAAGCGCCAACACCCTAATTACCGCAAAAAGAATTTAAGTACTCTCGTAAAATATTGAAGCAACGGTCACAAATTTTATCAAAGTTTACGTTAGATCTGATCAAGTTATTATAGAAATTGCAATGTAATAAAACAGAATTTTTCATCCTGATTGATATAACAATTATTTAATCGTTTAACCAGTGGAATTGCGTTCAAGTTCATAACGTATGGGAGCCAGATGGCGTCATTGCTGTCCAAGGGATTAAGAATCTTAAGAATCTTAACCCCTTGGGTGTGGTATTGAGCACTGTAGAGTACGTTTGTACTGCACGTTTAATTACTTTTAAAAACAATGATTTACTTCTGCAATATTTTTTTTTAATAATACATTTTTATGTCCTCTTTTTGAAAAGGTGCAGCTTATGGTGATAACTCTTTTTAATAAGACAATAATTTTTGTTGTAGAAAATATTTAAAAAAAAAACGTAAAAACTAAAATAATTTTATAAAATATTCATTTTTACGATCTTAAAAAGCTTTCTGAAACCACATTTGTCCTCTTTTGATTTCGTACAGAGTTTCAACAATGCTTCATAGGGTAAAAAAAATTATGAGCACAGACAAAATCATGAAAAAGCGAGAAGATTGTCAAAATAACTAAACGATCGTGCTTAAAAGTTATTGAAATCATTTATCGATGTTCAAGATTAAGTCGCCTGGACTGGCATAATGACGCACGTGTTATTTTTTTGCTGATTACTTGAGTCAAATTTGACACTGATTTAAACTTATTTCTAATAATTTTCTTGACAACCAATTAGAGCACGAGTAAAAAAGTAACAATGGGTTTTAATAGTTATATTATTTCAAGGTAATAGCGTGACAGCAATGTAATAGCGTGATAACAATGTACTAACGTGACAGCAATATAGGAAAATAGTTTAAGAGGGAGAATTTTAACGGAACGCTGCATCGTTTATAATCACACGTTACGTTAAACTTGACAGCTTTTTTAGTTGGCGTTACAGACGCTTTCAACACTTTTCCTGTTCGACCCTGTTCGATCGGGAATATTCTGTTGATAAGAAATCTGTAAAAAAATGTTGAACAATTAAAAGAGGTAAAGTGATGAATGTGAAATCTTTAAGGGGAGGCTAAACCTCTATACTCCACCGATAAGTGCGAAAGAGATAGAAATAGTATGGCGCTTACGTCGGAGTGAAAGAGAAACAGCACATCTGTATAAGTATGGAGGTTTCGCCTTCCCTTAAGGATGCTTCACATTCCCAACTAAAAGTTTAATTCCATCATAATTTGAGTACTTTGCGATTCGTCTCAATATCTCAATTTTTGTGGGGGTTAAAGCATTTTGAAAGTCGGTTAATAAATGGAAAAGGTTAATAAATGTATGTCGGGTAAAACATGGCGAAAAAAACGCTTTGCGCTACGTTTTTATGAGTGAGAACGGGGGGGAAGATGCAACCTCTCGCGCCCGTGTTTCTGGATCACTATTCCTCTCACGAGCGCAAAAGTGCTGTACGCCGCCTCGATGAAGATCCAGAGTTATAGAGTCTAAGGGGACGGTAAAGTCCGCGTCTCTATAGTCCAAGAATCCGCAAGTGTGAGTTAGACATAACTGAAAACAGATTTTCTTCTGACGCCCCTACGAAAATCTGTGTTCGAGAAAAATGTGCTAAAAGTTTTGAGATGAAATGTCGGTATCGAGAGCCTTACTTTAGGGTGAATGCGAAATCTCTATATTCCACCCATGAGTGCGAAAGAGACAGGCTATTATGGTGCTTACACAGATATGCTGCTTCTCCTTTACTCCACCGTGAGCGCCATGCTAGCCTGTCTCTTAAAATGAGGCGAAACCTCCATACTTACACAGATGTGCTGTTTCTCTTTCATTCCACCGTGAACGCTATGCTACCTATCTCTTTCGCACTCATAGGTGAAGTACAGAGATTTCGCCTCGCCTTAAGGGGAGGCCGTGTTTCACTCTGCCGTGTCCGCCATACTAGTTCTACCTCTATTGCACTTATGGATGTTTCGCCTCGCCTTAAGCGGAGGCTCGCGTCACGTTACCCAAGGTCCGAGGAATCACAAGTGCGAGAGAGACAAGGATAAATATTTTTCCCGGACACAAATTTTGTCATGAATGTCGGATTTATGAGGCTCATTCCATGCCACATTCACGCAGTGAGCCCTGCTCTTCTCGCGTCTTACCTTAAGATTATGTGCTACATGTCGTCTGTTTATCTTTCAAATTGCCGAGGGATTTGTGAGAGATAGTAGTATTTCCCATTGCTAGTTTCTATGCCACGATTGATCTTTCGGATATAAGTTTAGAACGGTGAACTGTATTAAAATTCTGAGACGCAGTTCACCATTCTCCTATTTTATCCGAAAGACCATTCGGGACGAATGTAGCATTACAGTTTTTGTTACCGACCACGGGGTAGCACATCGTCTTAAGGTGAGGCTCCTCACCACCGGTTCACGTCAAAACCTTCAACACATTGCGTGTAAGTGACCCGGAGTAACCCCCGCAAATTGACATCATAAAATTTCGCTTGAATAAAAATGTGTTAGAAATATTGAGCTTTCTCTCTTGCATTTGATTCTCCCCTTAAGTAATGTGATTTAAGGTCCGACAATATATAAGCACAGATTAAAAACGGGCCTAATCGAACTACGTCCCATGGCTAATGATAAAGTCAACCTTATATGAATATTTCCTACGGGTTTTATTTTATAGGAAATCCCTGATCACTCAGTCATATCAGACTATCTTGTGTATAGGTTCGATCCAAGTGCGTTGTTCGTACTACCCAATTATGAGATGACACACTGTATACGTAATTACCCACAAATATCTGATAATCATCCAATTAGGTGTTAAATCTCTTAAAGCATCTTAAAGCATAAAAAAATGTGTAATCATTGCTGTTATTCGTATAAAAAATGTGTTTATTTACAATATTTATTTATTTACAATATTTATTTATTTATTTACAATAATTATAAAATTAATTACTCAGTAATCCGCAGCGTTACTGGCCAAATAATCACGACGACCGATATTGGACGCCTGTTTGTTTTGTATAGCTTCGAGTTTGGGACACTCGGTGATTCTGTGACCAAGACCTCCGCAGTAACTGCAGCCACGTTCGTCTGAAAAGAAATACCAACGGAAATGAATCAACATCGCTATAGCTAAAATCATCGTCTGTATAAATGACAAAAACGCACCACCCAAGTTCAGGTACTTCTCGTTCTCAGAGCAAAGTTCCAGCAGGAATGGTGGAACCTTCTGCTTCGCCTCCATCAGCAAATGCTTAAGATCCAAGAGGACTGACTCGTCGTTAGCTTTGTTGATGAATGTCGTAGCTATTCCCGTACGACCTGAGCGACCGGTTCTTCCGATACGATGAACTAATAAAATTGCATTGCGATTAATTAATTCTCTCGTGTCACGAGATTCGCCGAATGGAATGATGAGATTTCTTACCGTAATTTTCCACGTCGTCGGGCATGTCGTAATTAATAACGTGTTGAACGTCGGCAAAATCGAGACCTTTCGAAGCTACATCCGTAGCAACGAGAACGTCCTTCTTACCCTCTCGGAATGCTTCTACCGATCGCGAGCGCTCTTCTTGATCTGTAGAAAGGATTAAATTATTAGCAAAATTGCAACAAATCTACCGAAACTCTTTTTCTTTATAAAATGGAATATCAAATTCATTAATAACCTTTTCCTCCGTGGATAGCTACAGCATCCACACCCTTCAATAGCAGGTACTCATGAATCGCATCGACATCCTGTTTCTTCTCTGCGAATATCAACACCGGTGGTGTTGTCTTTTTGAAACATTCTAGTAAATAAACTATCTTCGCCTCTTGCTTCACGTATTCCACTTCTTGGATTACGTTCATGGAAGCGGCTCCCGCACGACCGACGTTTATGGTCACCGGCTTTACCAAAGCAGAACGCGCAAAGTTCTGAATTTTTTTTGGCATCGTCGCTGAGAAGAGCAGAGTTTGCCTTTGTCCCTGAAATTAAAAAATAAGATATAAAGTCATTGATTACAATCTCAAACAACGAAGCGACCGATTCTTTTTTCTTTAATAACCTTGAAAAACGAGAATATCGTTCGGACGTCTTCTTCGAAACCCATATCGATCATACGATCCGCTTCGTCCATACACAAATAACGGCATACGCTGAGTTTGACCATTTTTTTGTCTAACATATCCATCAGTCGTCCGGGTGTCGCCACCATTATGTGTACGCCTCTGCGAGACATTAAATTTAATGAAATTACGCATAAAATTATTCTTGTGCAAGTTCTATACGAAACCACAATAATCACAGAAATAAACTCAAGGCTCAAAAACGTAATCTATACTAAAAAGAAACTGCAAGCAGTCACAAGAAACAACACTAAACCCGTTCCTTACATTGAAAACAACACAGACGAGTATAACAATAACAATTCATATACAAACAAAGAAACATAAGCAACAGTAAGACATTCCTCTAAATCTACATACGCAAACAAATTCCAACCCTATAATTATGTTATCCAAACTACGTATCATGAAGTATGTTCAAGTTATTATTGTTAAAGTTTGGAACTTCTAAAGTGTGGGTACAACTGATACATCCACCCTACCTAACATAACAAAAAAAGTACAAAAACACACTCCAGTCGATGACCCATCGCTCACGACACTCCGATAGACACAAAGTTAGACACTCACGTATGTAAAACGTGAATGAACGAAAAATACTATTACTGCTACTACTATTCTTGCGTCGTTGAAACAGCGAGATCTTACCTATTAATTATTTCCAAAGATTCGGAAACGTTGACACCACCGATTGCTAGACAACTGCGAATTTCCGGACAATTCGCATTCCTTAGCGCATTCGTGTAGTGTTGAATTATGTCGTATGTTTGCTTCGCCAATTCACGAGATGGACAGATAATCAGACCTGAGAATAATGACAATAGTCAGTATGTAATTGGCTATTATAATAATGGAAGTTAATTATTAAATATAATAATATATATTTTATAATACAAGTTTATACCATAAGGTCCTTCATTCCGGGTGAAAGGCATCGCAACTTCCTGCTCCAAACAGAACATTATGAGCGGAAGAACAAAAACCAACGTCTTTCCACTACCTGTGAATGCTATACCGATCATGTCGCGTCCCGATAGTCTGCAAAAATAAAGAGAACCAGAATATACTACAAGTTTAAAAATATTTCTCGAATTTACAGATAAGATTCGATACTGTTGTGCAACGGTTATTGCACTTGCCTCTAAGCCGAAGTATCGGTAAGTCGAAGGATCGAATCTCAGTGCCGTTGTGTCGCTGAAAATAAAAATATTCCGAAGCAACGTAGTTCCAGATGCATGGAAGTACACCTGTAGCACGAATATTTAGATTTCAGGGAGACGCGAATAGCCCTGGCACCGTGAATCGAACTTGATTTAAAAGATTCATGTACGTCACATGAGTATCATAGTTGCATTTTTATATTCAATGGTATTTACAAATGGTTGATATTTCGAGTAAAAGCGAAGCATCGTCGGACGTGGAAATGCATTCAACCGTTAATGAGTTACTTTTTCGTGAAATATTTACAGGCTTTAATTTTATTCATTACCGATTTGTTTATCAATTGAGTCTGTTTTGTCTACCCTTAGATAGAGGAAGCGAAACCGAATTTCCTTTTTTCGAACATCAATCGTCTCTGAATTAGATTAGTTTCTGTTAGCGATAACAATTTCTGAATGTGTGTCACATCACCTTAACACCAAGACTATCCTTACAGATTTTTTGCAGGTACCCTATGTCCTCAGAGTGCTACTTGTTTTGATTGGAATTCACTCCAGCGCGACTTGTTGGAAGCTTTGATACAGCAAATACATTGGTTGTGTATATAAATATATAGCCAATGTATTTGCTGCTATTTTTCAGTTTTAGCCACAAACAGTGATGACGGACTCTGTCAGTAAGGGTGCAAAAACACTGATAGATATGAAAAAAGTTGAAAACCAACTGAGCCGACCCAGTGATACGCCCTAGGCATGAACTAGCGAGAGGATACAGTTCAGAAATAATTATAATTTACAGGCACGAAGTTACAAATAATTTGGTGTAATCTTGTAAATAATTATTAAATCAAGCTCACACTGTAGGTATCCCCTGTACTTGGATAGGAGTGGGCTTAGTGATACGTTTCTGCTCCAAACCGTGCAATATTCCTCTGTGAAACTTCATCTCCTTAAAACCTTTTAGCGGAGGGGGTACGTCTTCGCCTTCCACTAAAATTCTTAGTTTTCTCCTCAATCTTTCATGCCGTGCTTCGCTAAGATCCAGCACCGCTCTGGGTGGTTTCCAGCTTGTTTTTATGGGATCTTTGTACTCAATACCCTTTGCCAATTCAGCAACACCCATCAAAGCCTTATTCTCGGCGACGCTCTCCAAAATCTTTTCCTCTTCTTTCAGTTGCCGCTCCATTGCGCTCTCTTTCTTGGCTGAAATAGAAGACTTTGAGTATTAATCATGTAAAAAAACAATTTAATTATTCAATTATTTTTTTACCAACCTTCCGCCAACTTCTTTAACTCTGTGTGTTGATCCAACAACGAAATATTTGACTTTCGGCCCCACACCTGCCCATCGTCGTCTTCACCGTCGTCCTTTTCATTTTCACTGCTGCTTTTACCACCTACTAGACCAGTGTTTTCCTCCTTGAGCTGTCCAAGTCGCCCGAGCTTCATCAGCTGTTGCTTCTTACGTTGTTTCACAGGTATGTATGGTACATAATGGCCATCCGAATCGGAGTCACTCTCATCTCTCTCGGTGTTCCTATATCGCTGTTAAATACAAACGCCTTATCTACAAAATGAACTGTTTTTTTAAATAAAATTTATTAATGAGCATTGGCTAACCTTCGATGTAGATTTCTTCCTTCCGTCTCTACTCATCTTGATATTTGATATTTTTATCAATAGATAAACAACAATAGATAAAGAGAAGTCTCAAGCGTCGTGTATACGTTGCGAGCGTTCGTTGCAGCTAACTGCGTGCTGCGCCCGTGGCCCGCTGCGGATCCCTCAGCGGCCTCAGCGGCTCAGCCTCGCTTCGCGCGGGCTTGCGCAAGCGCCCTGTGTTCGAGCCTCCTCGTGGCTCGTCGTAACATTTCGGTTACTGAATACTACGTGACCGAAATGTCGTGTTTCACGACAGAATGAAAACGTAAATAAAAAAGAACGTGCAAATTTGAATTTTGTACATTGCTTCCTCGTGATTCTCACTTAGCCACAGATTCTCCTCTGTGGGTAATGGTTATCACAATTTTAGCTTCCTCATAGAGAAAGTGAGGTTAAATTTTTTCAATAGAATAATAAATTTGCAAATTTCAAATTTTATAAAGTTTAAACCCTTTAATTGATTCTCACCAAATTTAAGATCAAGTATCCTTGCCCCTTAGCCAATTTATATGCCACGTTTCGGTTCGATACGTGAAAATTTACAGAAATTAGAGCGAAAATAGATTTTCTTCGAATAATACAAACTACCGTAAAATGAGACATCCGGAAAAAAATTGCACCAAATCGACGTAGGTAGCTACCCGACTCGTGTGCAATCTTTTAAGAAGATTGATCAATCGGTTTTCGAGAGATACCCATTTCAATAAAGTTTTAGCGAAACTACGAGAATGGTATTGGAATCCTCGATCTACCCCGTTATCCTGGTTTAGAGGCAAACACGTGGTACATGGGAATATATTAAACGAATATTCATGGCCTCCAGGATGTTTTCTCACCGTGGAACCGTGCGGGAGCGCTTACATTGAAATACAATGATTAAAGTTCTTCCAAAATAATTCTTTACTTACATCTATTTATTATTAATACAATGATATTCCTCTCAGTAAAAAATAGTGTTACGTAAACTATACCAGCTCTCATAAAAAAACAAATATACAATATTTAACAATGTTTCAGTAGCACTTTATACAAATCTATTTTTTAGTGTCTATATTGAGCCAGTTTTTTGGATTTTTCAATACTTCAACGAGTAACCCTTCCTTGGAAGTAGGTTCTGGCTCATGCATATATTCCCACCTTGCGGTTAATGGCAGAGACATAAGAATACTCTCGTACCGTGCTCCTGGTGTATATAAACCAAATTTCGTTCCTCGATCATATATCAAATTGAATTCTACGTAACGACCTCGCCTCAGCAATTGCCATTGTCTCTCGGCATAACCATAACCATCGTCCTTGTGTCGAGCAATGAGAGGTGCGTACGAAGGAACGACAGATTCGGCGCAAGACGTAACGAATTTAAAAGCCTCCTCCTTATTCGGTGTATCCAAATCGTCAAAGAATATACCACCGACTCCACGTCTCTCCCCTCTGTGAGGTATGTAGAAGTAATCGTCGCACCATTTTTTGAATGTTTCGTAATAAGAAGCATCGTGCTTGTCACACGCCTCCTTGAGGGTGAGATGAAAGTGCTTGGCATCCTCTTCGTTGAGATAATATGGCGTGAGGTCTGTACCACCGCCGAACCACCACTGAGTTGAGCCATCCTTGTTTTCCACTTCAAAATAACGATAATTGAAGTGTATCGTAGGAACCATAGGGTTTCTGGGATGAATAACAGCGCTGATACCCGCAGCAAAAAATGGCAATTCACCATCATCCATTTTTTTTCCTCTGGATCTCATTTGCTGCACAGCACCGGCCGGTAGCTGACCCGAGACAACTGAAATGTTTACTCCTGCCTTTTCAAAAACTGTTCCATCTTGCAAAACACAAGTTATTCCTCCACCGCCTTCTTTCCTCGACCAGCGATCCACGATAAAACGAGTATCTTTGTCCTCGAAGGATTCGAGCGACTTGCAAACATCCGCTTGAATCTTCATGATCATGAGTTCCATCTTGGTCCTCGTGTCCCCTGCATTCTTTTCTAGTTTGTCTACGCTTGTTATAGGCAGAGCCATGAATTTTTCAACGTTCAATCGTGATTTTGCCGATTCGGCTTCAGTTGCAAAGGCGTTGTAGACTGTAAAGCCTGTTGCGAAGATCCCTGCTCCAAGCAGTTTGACATTGTGCGATTTGAGGCTTTTGGAGCAGTTCTGAGTGACCGTTTGGAATGAACGCCAGTTTTGGAGAATTACCTTTGTTGCCATTGCTTACAACCACTGTGTGACAAAATTATTGTGAATATTGCGAATAATCAAAGTGAAAGAACCAAGTTAAAGACATACATACCTGACGAGAGAACAGGTTATTCATTCACCGTCCATCCGATGCGATGTACTTCACTGCCAGGGCCGAATAAAAACTTATTGAAATTTTGAACCCCAACTTATAAGACGCAACAAGATTACAACCGCCTACCGCACGTCTTCTTCTGCTGTTTTCATTGGTTGGCTCTTATCAACGCACCGAGGCCACTAATGTGGATTACACCATACGGCAATGTGATACCTGGTGTATCGCACGTTCACCGATTTACCTATGGCACGCAGGCACGCGGTGATGACTGTTCATTGAGTCTACATTGACATATGCGCTGTGCTCCAGCTATTGATCGTAATCACGAATATTCATTTTTAAGAGCACGAGACACTCATCTAAGTCACGGATTTAAGAAATACAGACATCGATAGATCTCATGTTAAGATCGATTATTATTGATTGTGCCCCTTACTGTTAAAAAAAAGTTATCTTATTAAGACAATGTGCGTTACTCCTCGATGGATAACGAAAACTGTAATGCGCAATTAAAAATAAGACCGGTGAACTGTGTTTCACAATTCTACAATTGATCGTTCTCATCTTTTTTATCTGAGTGATCTAGCGTGGCGTTAAATTTCGCGATGGAGAAAATTTTGCTATTTCCCTAGCTCATATGCCCATTCTGAACGAAACAGATGATCCAACATATTCCTTATAAAGCTTTGTTTGTTCTGAATTAATGACACTGATTTGTAATGATAACGCGATAATGATATTCACGATTTCATTAATTGTATTTTTGGTTTTCTACACCGGGCTACACTCTGTGTACCTACCGCACGAGAACAAGAGAAATAGAGATAGGCAAGTTAGTTTGTCTCTTGTTCTCGCGTGATAACTACATCGAGTGTATCTCGGTGTAGCGAACTAAAAAACATCAAAAAACATGGAACTTAAATTCCAAGAAATGTGTTAGCATTTTTATCCGGACGGCCGAAGTGAAAGGTTTAAGATAAAAAATCAAACAGTGAGTTTGTCTGTCTTATTTTCTCCAGTACAAAAATATTGAGTGAGCGTCGAAAATGCTACAAGGAATGCATCAATACTTTTTATACTATATAATAAGAAAATTGAACATGTCATTGACGTTTACGTAGTGTTTATTATTAATAAAATACATAACTTTATGGGCTAATTAATGAATGTTATCGATATACAGTCGAAACCCATCTATTTGACCTTCTCGTATTTGATGAACTCAGCTATTAGACCGAACTCATCTCTACCTATTCGACGTGACGCAAGCGCAGAACGCTCGGAGTACGCAATGGAATGGAAAGTGGCGACTTCTACTTCTTTGTCGAATAAGTCATACCGGTTCAGTCCCGAGTCGGTGGAATAGACGAGGCCCTACTGAGGCCATATCCGTCTTGGTTACGGCGTACCGGGCAGGTACTATTTCATCTGTTCGATCAAATTTAAATTTAATAAATTTTATGGTTCACCGTGTAACAACGTGACGACTATTTTGTACTTCGCAAAGAGAGGATAATACAGTTCTACGTCGTCCTTTCACCGATTGTTAATTCAACAGAATTCTTCTAAACTATTTATGTTGGCGGTTTCATCTTGCACAGGAATCTGAGATGAAGCATGTCCAACTCGCCGGTGGAGAGCGAAACGACGCCTTCTTGATTGTCGATTGAAATTAGTGTTCCAACGGCTTCGCGATTTTCGCCCAAGACGACTTTAACGCGGTCCCCTCGAGTTGGGACAACCGGCTCCAGTTGCTCGCAAACCAAGTTCACGACTCGATCCTCAGCCGGCAGGAATACCGCGCACATTCCACCCTTTAATCGAACAATAATTATTATAAATAATCTGCTCCTAAAATAAAAACTAGAACACTAAAAAGATAATAAGAAAATAATAATAATAGAAATCGAAATATCTACCGAAATTCCACGTATCACACCCTGTTGTCCAGCGAGAGCCGGATCCTGGTGCGAATCCTTAATCCGAACTTCTATATCGACCGTGTGCCACTCCGAGTTGCCTATTACACTTGAACCGACGCTGGTGTCCAATCCGGATCCAGGAGTTTGTGGATTGTTGTAGGGACTACCTGAAACGCCTAAACGCAACAAATACAATAAATTCTTAGTTTTCTAATACAGAAAACACTTTTTTGTTGGAATTATTGTGTGTTTCTTATAAGTACCAGGCGTCATTGGGCTGTAACCCATTGGCGAGGGTGTAGCGAATGGTCCGTGAGGACTAGTTGTATATCCTGTACCCGAAGGAGACGGGGTCGCCACGTAACCAGCCGGGCTTGGACTAGCAGTCGCACTAGCAGCTGGACTGGGACTCGGCTGATAGGGGCTATAGCTTTGTTCAGAACCGTACATCGTTCCCGGTGTCTGAGGCGTAAAGGGCCCACCGGTTGATGGATAACCCGGAGCATAACCAGGAGAACCAGCCTCTTCCATATTATAGGCATCGAAGTCGTTCGTTCTCGCTGGCGTGTTGGTGACATTGGGATCCCACGCTCCGGACTGTCCAGGCGTACGTGAACCGTCGTGAGATGGTGTCGAACCGAAATGAGGAGTTCGCGAACCATCTACGAGATAATTACATTTCGTGTAAACATCGATCGTTAATCAACTTGTTCCCTGCATTGAATAACGTTAATTGTATTTTTTCGTATACTCACTCTCGTACATAGGAGTCTGAGATCCGTGCATAGGAGTCTTGGACCCATCCCTCGCGTACATGGGAGTCTGACTTCCCGCGGTGTACGCCGGGGTTCTGCTGTAACTGCTGAAACCGCCGTCTTTAGTCGGCACACCGACATTCGCGATGTGCGATCTATCGACGGAGATTGTCTGACAAGTCGAATGCAATTCGACACGCGCGGTGTTCTCAGTTGCATCCTTGACGATTCCAACGTTGCCCTTGTACGGTCCACCGGTTATTTTGATGGTTGTACCGATTAATTCGCGGTCGCGTCTGGCACCGCCTCCTCTGCCTCGTCCGCGACCACCACCGCCACCTCCACGACCACCGAAGCCACCACTGTAAACACATTACCAGTTATTAATTGATTATTCATTTAATTATCCATTTACACTGTCTAACATGTTATCAAATGGAGTGTACTTGTACTTGACATTTTTATGCATCTACGCGTGTATTAGAATTATGTTGAAACACCATGCAAGAAGAATTTTATGGCATTATACGTTATCAATCAAATTAAAGCTTGCTAGGTCTATTAAGGGGAGGCTTGAGTCGCGTGATCTTTGAATCAAGAATCTGCAAGTGTGAGAGAGACAGAGCTGAACATTTCCAATGCATTTTTCTTGGACCCAGAGATTTTCTGATAAATGTCGGATTTGTGGGGAAGTAGAATCCCATCGTGTCTAACGTTTCGCAGTGGAATTCTATTTTCTTTTTCCCTAAAACGTTGCATCCTTAAAAAAACATTATTACAGTTTTTGGTATCGACTGAACTCGGCTGGAGCGCAGAGAATTCGGCGTGACTTCATCTTAAGGTGAGATAAGACACTCGTTCCACAATGTACCATGTGACACCTAGTGTGTTCTTTTTTTCTCTCTCTCTCTCTTGCACTCACACGACCTCTCACACACCAGTAGCATAGTGTGGGGCTTTCGTCTCGTCTTAAGATGATGTAACATACCCTGTAATTCAATTTACTCAGAGACGATTGATGTTTCAGAAAAAGTTCTGTTCTACTGCAGAGCAAACAGCCGAAGTGAAACCGAATTTGCTTCTTTCTCAAACACCAATCGTATATGAGTAAATTGGATTACAGCTTCGATTACCGATTACAATTTCTGAAAGTGTATTACATCACGTTAAGAGATGGTTTGAATTTAATAAAATATTGAAACATTTGTGCTTCTTTATCGGTAAACCACATCTTTTATGTTATAATGAGAATAGTAGGTCGGAACTGCATAATAAACTTAAAATAAATGCCAGAAGAAGCATAAAAATGTCATATACCATAGATGTACGAATTTTTATACAGAAATGTTGCATGGCATACCCGCTCGGATGCATAGGCGACGCGATTCTCGGCGACATGAATCCAGAAGACGGAGACATCGACGGCATCGTCGATTTGTTTCCTCCGGCGAGTTGAAGATGTCTCGTTTTACACACAAATATACCGCCGTTGTCAACGTACATTCGCGAGTGAAGAAATGCGAAGCTTCTGTAGAGATGTTTGATTTCCCCGCCACGTCCCGCGTGAGGTCCATCGACCACTTTGACGATGTCCTTCTTCTGTATTGTATTTTGTTGATGATCCAAGGCAACGCAGTTTCTGGTGTCTCGGCGTTTGGTTAGACCTTGCGGTCTGGCTTCGACGACTTTGCCATGCATCGACAAAACATGGAAATTTTCCCGCTCCAGACGAACTATGACACCCACTGTCTGAGGATCCAGCTGCACGAGGTCGCCCCATTGGAATTGACCCAGACTATCAACACCGGTTGCCATGTCCGAACAGAGTTGGAGATCGCGCGGAAGTACTTCAAGCTCGTGCATCGAAAGATCGGAAAACAATACCACGCGATTGGGCTCGACTCGCACTATCAGACCGGTGTCGCCTTCGTATCTACCGGCAACAACCTGACGGCATTAAATACAAAGAGTTAAATTATTAAAACATTTATATTTTAGAGATATTCTTATGAATTTTTTCAAATATAGGACACCGTACAAATTAAGAGATTCGATCACGCTCAAACATAATTGTACTTTTATTCGATAATCAGAATACTTGCCTTCACGTGATCGCCCATAGTGAAATATTTTCTCAACTCGTTTGCCTGGAATTCCAGCGCGTCTTTGAGTTCCTCATGTTTCGGCATAACCATTATCATGTTTCCATCGATGGAGACAATTTTTCCTTGAAGATTCATCAATTCACCCTCGCAGACTTCGACATTATCACCGTTACTGAACGAATGCGTCACAGTTTGATCGTCTTTGCCAGCGGTGATGCCTGTGACGGGTGTACCGCTGAGTTCGATATCAATACCCTCGGGTGCCTCTTCGAATCTCTCGAGTTCCGAGAGTGTCGGCTTTACACCTTCCGCTATTATAGCGCTCGTCGTGAAATTCTTGTACAAAAATCTAAATCGGTACGAGTTAAAATTAGAATTTTTGAGGTATAACCGATAAATTAATTGCGCTAAGAAATAAAATGTACCCTTTACGACTGTATCGATTTCCTTCGAAGATCAAGAAATCTCCGTCGCTGGTCACTTCACCGCCAATTGCTCGAATAGCTTCAGGATCAAACGGTTTCGCAGGCGGTCGTCTCTTCTTTTTCCGTTTCAAGGCCTCAGCCTCGCTGTCGGCTGTTCGTAGTTGTCCACGAGGTCGAGTGTAATCGACTCTTGGCATTATTTTAAGGTAAACCTGATTTTGCGCCAAATCGACGTAATCCACCTGGGCTATATCGTCCTTGTAAATTCCTCTCTTCAATCTGACCCATTGCTTGGCTTTTAAGCCCGTTTGTTCTTTTACCACTCGTAGAACATCAGTCATTTCCTTTATAGGAACCATCTGTTGCTTCCAGATACCCATTCTCAAGTTTCCGACGTTGTCGATTGCGGCTTTCACGTGGGGCTGCTTGTAGGCTTCGATGTATATGTAACCCTTAATACCCTCCGGCGCGACTACCGATTTTATCTGCAACGGCTCTCCTACGGCAATCAATACGAACCTCAGTTACCGAGGCATCTTAAATTTATGTAATTCTTAAAAAATTATTGACAGCGGGATTTCCCACTCCTTCTACAGCGTGAAACATTTTTTTATTAAAAAAAAAAAACTAATTTTCTCATTATTTAATTTTCGCTGCTAATTTTTTAATCATAAGCCGTTACGCATACCAGTAAAGGGAACTCAGATATATTATTTCCATGCCTTATTTCGTGATGATCCCATGCAGTCTTAATTATTTGAACAATATAAGAAATTTATTACTTTATGAATTGTTTTATAAGAATCATATTTAAGCAGAAAGTATTTAATCACGTGTATCCATTGTCAAATCTTCCGTTAGTTTTGCGTCACGAAGGATTACTTTTAAGTATAAATACAGAACTAAACTCACCGGAAAACTGGTAAGTAATGAATTTGCGCATCAACAGAAGCACCGTTGACTTCTCCTCGCCAATGCGGCATTTCACCATCCACAAATTCGGATCTTTGACTCCAGGTAACAGTGTCTGTTGAGTGATTTCGTCGCTCATCTCCTCGCCACCGTCACCGAAGTGTCGCGTAGCCACGGATTCGTGGGCATACTTCTTTCTCAGGTAATCCTCGATGTCCTCCTCGTTGTGAGTACTGGAAACGAAATCAATGGAACTTTTTTGAGACTAAGTTTCCGCGAATCTCGAAGTACGCGTATTTAACCCCGAAATCATTGAATAAGCGAGTTTATTCGTGTCGCCACTTACTCCCAGAGATTCGTGCCTCGTCGTTTTCCCTCGATCTCCCGGGCGGTGGGTCCCAGTTCCTCAACTTCATTGCCGACTATACCAACTTCCTGCGCTCCCTCTTCCCACTCCTCGTCGTCTTCTATGTCATCGTCGACCTCAGCTTCATCATCGATGAAACCACAGAATCTGTCTTTTTTCCTCTTCTTTGCAGGCCTGTCATCCTCCTCGTCATCTTCTTCCTCTTCTTCGTCAGTTCCATCCAAATCCTCTCCTACAATGATTTCTCATTTATTCAAACATGTTAAATATTGAAATTCACTATGTTGAGGTCTTTGTAAAATGTAGGACACGCATTAAGTAAATAAATAAGTGATTTTCAATGCACCGTAGGAATAAATCGCTCTTATCAAATACTGTAACAGATTGTTACACAAAAATTCATTCCCCAATTTAGTATAAATTCAACAATCTATGAAAGATGAACTACTACTAAATAATTACTTCCCCCAAAATGTTACAAAAAGTTATTCAAATAAAATCTTCAGTTAACAGTGAAAAGTTATGAATTATATTAATTTTCATAGCAATTTGACTGCATTTTACTATCGATCAGACTAATTAATAAAAAATGTTCTCTCGTGCCTTCCGGTTCTTCCTCAGGCTCAACATTCTCCTCCTCTCCTGAGGCAGCTTCCTCTGCTTCGTCAGCTTTAGGACCATCGGATCTAAACAAACAAATGTACAATAAAAATTGATCTTTGAATAGAACACGAACCTGGCACAATCGATACTGTACATACTCTGAACCCGAATGCGAGCGTGACCTGGATCTAGAGCGACTTCTGGATTTGGAACCAGATCTACTTCCACTTCGAGACCTTTGACTTCCCGCCCCGCTGCCGGCTCCAGATTTCACAGAATGATTCTCCGGTTCGCTGTCGCTGCCACCACCTCCACCATGCTCGCTCTCGTTCTCCGAAAAGTTACTTGCTTCGGAGTCTGACATTTTGTTTTGTTCAACGTGGATACAGTATAGCTAATTGTCGCGAATCGTTGTAAGGCTTCACGATTTATCGTGTACCGAGAAATAATAATCCTCAAACACCGTACCCGACACAATATGTTTCTTATCACGCGAGTACTGAGATAGAAAAATTGTTGCTGCTGGTTACTTGCACAGTGCAACAAATATTACAA
The DNA here is from genome assembly GCA_963942595.1 of Cylloceria caligata. Taxonomy (NCBI): domain Eukaryota; kingdom Metazoa; phylum Arthropoda; class Insecta; order Hymenoptera; family Ichneumonidae; genus Cylloceria; species Cylloceria caligata. Next base: position 11,018,314 of record OZ012710.1, on the reverse strand, counting down.
CTCAAACACAGTCAACGATGTGACTATCCAAGCAAGCAATTATACTTCAACGCGTCACATTATTTATCGTGAAGCTGCACACGCCACAATACGTGAGGTAACAACGAATTTGTGGATGATGGGATGAGGAATGTAACGCAATGGAACAGGATTACGCTTGGTGAACCAAGATCCATTGGCTTTCAGAGTGAAAACCTTAGGGTCGCAAATTTATAGGAGTAAAACGTGCAACGACGTCGTGAATCCGATAGGGAAAGGAGAAAGTTTCATTACCGATGCATGTGAAATTAGCTAGAGTCTGCCATCACTGTTGGTGAGAGTAGCCAATGCTCTGACGCGAACGCTAAAAAGCAATGGCGGTGATTTTCATCGGTACTCATCGGAATTTGATTAATTAATTCGATGTCACAATTTTTATTTATCTTGTCGTAGGTAAGAAACATATCACGCTTCAATAGATGACTGTAAACATTTTTTTTGTCAAGTTAAATTAAGATTTTTTGTAAGGAATCTCGATTGCCACTTGACATAATAGGTTAAATTAATAAATGTTGAACAACTGGGCTATGCAATATCAAGTAAAATTGTGTCTACAGACATGACGACGATCAGAGTTCACGGTGGTATTGACATTCTACGGCTTCCCGTAAACCAGGAGGAGCACAATTTTCCTCCATGGCGAATCAAATACACGCAGTCGCATATACTGCATTCAAAGTGTTCAAAATGCGAGGAAGGATGCGCCGACGATTCAAAGTCTTGTCAATTCTGCGTGTATGTGAAAAAAATAAATAATGAGTCTATGCTTATGCCCACAGGGCTACTAAAATTATTTTTTACTTTAGATACAACCGGGCACTTGAAATGCCGCATATGCCGGATATGGTATTTCCCAACAATGTATTATATTTGAAGCACGCTAACGGAGCTAGCATTGAATTTAATGCGCTGGATGCTTTGAAACGTGTGTCCAATGGAAAAATTCATTTACAACTGGCATGCGCCGAGGCTTGGAAAGAGTCTAGGTATTTAAAGCATTGATTAAGCTGTAATTCAAATGTTTCCATATTATTTATTGAATCTTAGATACCGTGCTTGGTACTCTTGTCTTCCAGAGAATTTCCAATTTGTTCAATTTTTTTATTACACGGAAAAGAATTTTGTTTTACAAGAATTTCTTTTTCACGTGGTAAGAGTTGAAACATCAAACAGCGATTGCATAGAAAAAATTGTGATTTTGAAAAACCGTGTTTAAGGATAAACAGCGAGGTGTTTGTTTTATTGCAGATTAGAAAATAAAGAGTATTTGGAGGAAAAGATAAAACCATTTGACTGGACGTTTACAACCGATTACATGGGCACGATATCAGGTTTCAAAATTGAAGAGACCCATGAGAGAATAGACGTCGATAAATTGAAAGTTAAGGAGAAAATTATGTTTTATCATGATCTCACGCTGTACGAGGACGAGTTACACGACCACGGAATTGCGGCGACATCCGTGAAGATCGTAAGCTTCGATGATCCTGCCGACAGTATTGTTTCGACAAATTCCTCCTGATATTAAAAAATGTTATTTCCGCAGCGAGTAATGCCGAATAGCTTATTCATACTTTTGCGCTATTTCCTCCGGATTGACAACGTAATGATACGCGTAAATGACACGCGTATTTATCACGAATTCGATCAGGATTACATGTTAAGAGAATTCACTTCGAGAGAAGCCAAAGTGAAAGACTTGCGTGTAAGTTTAATATCTCGTTAACAAGTAAATACGTGATATTGTCGTTTCATTGTAAAACGTTAAAAAATTGTCTTTTTTTTGGGGAATGAAGTATCGAACGTAATTGAAGTAAACATTTTTGTAAAAATTCATTCATCTTAATTATTTTCTCAGCACTGAATCGTACGCGATTTGAATAGCGAGGGACTGCTGGTGTAGGTGATTTCGGGAAAACTATACATCTGAAACAAAAAATTCAAATTATTTTTAATCAATCCGAGTGTCATTATCATCCGAACCAGAATTATTTTTTTTTTTATAAAAATTGACGTAGGTTCAAAGTTACAATTCCGAAATTTGGTAAATTTTCCATTGAAATTTTTTATTAAAAAATGTTTCCGTGGTACCTGCGATATCCATTAGCTGAATAACGTGTAAAATTTGCAAACCAATTGGTCAAATAGCTTTTTACCAATCACCTAGGCCAATTGAAAAAATGAAATTATGAGAAAATCGAGTTTGAAGTTTTTAATTGTAACACTAGGAGCTTCACTCTCTATATAACTTTTGGCCGTAGCAACTAAATTAAATCGAGCCACGCCCAGAAACTTTGCGTTTCGAAAAATGATTAAAAATGTATAATTTCAATAGATGAAATTTTTTTTCAGTTTTTCGAAGATTTCACAGTGAAATGACTCTTTATTGAGCTGAAAATGATTAATCATTTTGCAGGTGCCGCCGTCCCTTTTTATAGAACCAAGTCGCATCGCCCCGCATCTGCCACTCGCAAATAGCTGCCATCACAAACTAATTATTCCATCCAATCCTGTGAACTCTACCACACAAGACGATACATCGAAAGTGGAAGGAACTGATGTTAATTCAGGAGAGAATACCACTGCGGGAAACGTAACTGCCGAATCTCCGAATCAGCATACGACTGAAGAAGAGAGCACCCCAACGATTACAGCAAACACCTCTTTAACTTAAAATTATTCGACAAACATTACTAAGCATTAACTATTTCTTTTTTCGATTCATAAACCGACATCATTGTCTACTGATTACAAGTATAAAAGAAGTATGATTATGTTTCGAGTAAAAATCAGGCTATAATATAGTAAAACTTATAAATAAAGTCATTATTTTGAAAATTTACCAATCTGTGGAATAAAATGTTAATTCATATTACCGGAAATTAAGTCAGGTTTATATAGTTCTCTACGTTATAAAGTGCTATGCTTAAGAAGAGGCTCAGGTCACGTGATCTATCGTTCGTGAATCCGTAAGTGCAACAGCTAAAATTTTCAAACTTTATTCTCAGACTGATATTGTAATAAATGTTGAATTTATAAAGCTCACTCCGTGCTACATTGACACGGTAACCCACACTCTTCCGACGTCCCTACAAAAATTTTAATTCGAGTAAAAGATGTTTGAAGTTTTGAAGTGAATTGACAGTATCGAATCTCACTTATCGTTATAAAATAAGACGGATTCAAGACTTGACTATGAATACAGTTCTTATAAGAGAAAGCGAAACCTCCAACATACACAAATGTGCTGTATCTCTCACTTTGCTGTGGGCGCCATTCTTAGTTTTATCTCTTTCGCGCTTACAAAGGTTTCGCCTCCCCTTAAGTGTTGTCGAAGATATCTAAAAATAAAACATAATTGACATGAGAATACTGGTTACCTGAAGATAAAACGGTTGACTGTTATAGGATGACTAAACACCTTGGAAATGTAAAACAAGAAATATCAAGCAGCAACGTGATATCTATCAATATTCCAACATCATTGTCTTCTGGAAATATTGAAATGACACCATCTCCAATTCTGACGCAGTTTTCTGGATGAGAGCAAGTGAGACAAGTATACACTCAATGTATCTCTGCTTCACTTGTATTGATATTAAAATGCGCACCAATTTATCATTGAAAAACGGTATTAGCGTAGTCACGACATTTTTCCGTTTTGTTCAGATGATAATTGCGACAGTATTGAAACATTAAAAATTAAAAGATAAAATACGTATATAGAATAAATTGTATAAATTCCTGCATATAACAAAAATACTGAAATAACTAAAAGGATTAATGTTGTTAATGTTTTTAAATTATTCCTAGCGTTATGTAATACAAAATCAACGCATTGAATTTCAAGATCAGAATTTTAATCCGATATCAAGGGATCATATTACTTTACCCTCGAACTTCATTGCGGTGCACAGCACTTATGCGCTCATAAATTCGAGTGAGAGGGCATATCTTTCCCTCGCTCCCACTCAAAAAAACGATGGCGCGAGTATAAACCGCCGTCGAATGGAGCGTACTTTGCACGTCGCGTAACTTGCACCAGTTAATCGTGCATCGTCGTTAGTTTTCCGGTGGATAGTAGAATGGAATTGCGGATGCACAATTGATCGTCCAAGTTATGCGATACGCAAAGTATGTTCCGTCTACAGCACCTTAAGGCGAGACGAAACCTCCATACTTACACAGACGTGCTGCTTCTCTCTCACTCCGTCGTGAGCGCCATACTAGCCTATCTCTTTTGCGCTCATGGTTGGATTTATAGGTTTCGCCTTCGAAAAAGTCTCACCTGTGAACTCCTTTAAGATCACGGGCTCGCAGCGCTATCAACTAATGTGAACTTCGTTAAATAATATGCAATGACCTTGATATTTCAAACGAGCCAATGAGCGTTTGAGAATCTGAGATTAGTAAAACGTGTACCAACAGCTGATCGACAGTCTCAGTTTGTCAGTATTCAGTATCGGTACAACTAGTGCCGTTGTTTACAAAGTTTAACTGTTGGTCAGAGACGTACAGAGGCTAATCAGGATTTGCGTTGCTCGGGGAATTCACCGTTCGAGTATTGTAAATCACCGATTAATAACCATTACAATAGGCAAAGCCGAGTGTTTGAATTCGAGTCGGTGAAATGTAGACGGCCAGTCTGAAACGACCTATATAGTGAAATCATCGATATTCAAGGGAAATCGCGAGTGCCGTGGATTCCAAGTAACGTGCTCGGTATCCTTTGTTTTCGTTTTCTTGTCGCTCAACACGGTGTCGATTACATCGATCGCGTTTCAAGCGATACAAAATTATTTAATAGTATAATAAAATTGTCTTGAATATTGCTGACGCAGAGCTTTCAATCGTCGGCGATCGGTTGACCGCCTGACCAGTGATGGTCCGTTCGGCTAATATGAACCCATCTAATAAAAAAACGATGGTAATAAGCGAAGACAAAATATCAGAAAGAATAGCTTGGAAAAGTTCGCGCAATGTGTGAGTACGGATAATAGATATTTTTAATTGACTTCAATGCTGTATTTACCTCTTTATTTACCAATGTAATTGATCGATAAACATCTAATAACTTGACCTACCTTTGTTGTTGTTGTTGTTTTTTTATCACAGTACATTTTTATGCATGTTTTGGGGTAATAAAAGTGAACTTAACTTTACTGTTTAAAAGATAATTAGAGCCAAAGTTTACGATTCTTTTTTTTTTCAATATCTTTCTCGAAAGAAAGGAAACACCGGCTAACAAATAAAGAGGGTTTGCATAGAATATACCTGCTTGAAGGTATAAAAATGATAGTCGACTTCTCTAATGAACGACGTACCAAAATTAGAATGCGATTTACCGTACTGCTTCGCTGCTAATTTTAATTTAAGGTTAACTTTTGCTCTTCATCTTCCTTGCTCGCACCGTCTCTTCTACACCTGAGAAAATAATACCAATTTTTTATATACTAACGTAAATCTTAGCTAATTTTGCTAATCAAATCATGCAATCAAATGTCATGAATTCTTGCACCTTTGACACATTCCGTTATGATCGAATATGATGTAGGAGATTTTTTCATGATGCTTATCATTGAACATTTTTTATTACGAAATTGGTATTCAAGGAAAATTATCTGTACGAAATAATATTTATTTTATTTCAAAAACCATTTTAGGCTTTGTGATATTGTTGTTACTATGCTAGGATTGGACCTTTCATTTGCCTAATTTCAATTAATTCAAAAGCTATTAATATGATTTAGTTTACTTTGGTCAGTTACCGATCAAGTACCTTGAATGCTGTAAATAATGGTTAATCGACTGACAACAAAATATTAATAAACAATACTGATAATACTGATAATTAAACAGATACTTATAATTGTATTCTTCCCTGACAGAATTCCTTCGGCTCCTACAGAAAAACTCATTGCATACCCTATACCAGACGAGTTAAAAATGGCAATGGAGCTTGGTAAAAATGATGCTAGTCTCTCAGAAGCAGCCAAACAGTATGCAAAGATCATTGCTTGTCTAAGAGAATTCAGGGATATCAAGGAAAATCATTATTGGTTTCTCATGAAATTGCTGATATATCTAGAGCACTATAAGTGCACAACGGATATAGCTCAGTACAATCTCTACAAGCAGAAACTCAGACTCTCAAAGTACAACAAGAATAATATGGTGATCTATGTTCCGGGATTGGCAGAAGACAGACCGTCTGTCAGAGCTAAAGATCTTGTGTTGCTCAGTGAAGTCAATGGCAATAATCATTCAATCAGCAAAGTAACCTTTGTAGGATGCAAATACTTGACGACTAAAGTGGACGCGCGGTAAGATCTCCTCTGTTTATGAAACCGAAGCAAAGATGGAAAGGATTTGATTTGACTTTAAAATAGTTATTCTTTGCTCATTGGCCTGACAATTGATTCACTGTTTGACGTCTAAAAAGTTTATCTTCGTTTTTGGAATAATGGAATAACAATAAAAAATAATAATCAGTTTCTCTGTTACTCGTTATTCATTACGTTTATTTTTTAAAGCATTTCTTCGTGATAATGAAAAAAATAAAATGCTAAAATTAAATTAAAAGCTTCTTAATATTAAATTAATTCTGGGTTGAATAAAAAGAGAAGTACGTTCGTTGGAATTAACGACGAATGATCGTTGATGCATTGAAATAAAGTTTCAACTTTTGCTTCCTCATAAAGGAAGCTTTGTGACAGTGAATATGTATGTGTGCCTGCGTGTGTGTGTGTTCTGGCACTGTAAAATTGAAACGTCTATAACTCGAAAACGGTTTGAGCTACATCGTTTCCGTTTCGCACAGACGTTAATTTATACAGCCTCTTTATTCACTGTAATTTTTGTTGAAATTACTAAAAAATTACGAATTTTTAGGCATTTTGAAATTTTCGAAAAATGTCTGCAAATGCTCTAATTTCCGTAAATTTTAAGATTTCCAGCTAATTTTCCAAATATAGATTATCATAAAAGGATGGTTCGTATTGAATTCGGGAAACATCGGGCAAACGGTTCAGATTTGATAAATTTTTTAATTTTTTGAAAAATTGTCAAATCTCTCTTGTTTTTGCAAATTTTAAGATATTGTGCTGATTATTATTATTTTTTTAAATAGAGTATTATCAAAGTAAAGTTGGTATACATTTTAGAGAGAATCGGAACTTGCGAATTGAAACTTACAAATTGCTTCCTCGAGATTCCGCACGATGCTCAAAGCTTCCTCTATGAAGTAAAATTCATCATAAATCAAATATATAAATATTTACAGATTTATCAAGAATTTCGAAGCGGAACGCGAATACAACATCATCTTTGTTTACCCTGACTACTGTCTTAACTGTATGCACTATGCTCTGGACAGGGTAATGAACTTTGATCTCCTACCAATGATTTTTCCTTCTGGTAGACCGAGTCACAAATTCCAGTTGAAGGAGTAAGTTAATTGATTAATTAATTTGAATATAAATACATAAATAATTTACTTAGAGACTTCTTGCTGTATGCATTGTCCATTTTAGGAAACTTTGCTGGATTAATGAGAACATTAAAAGTAATCCAGAACAGCAACAGGCTGTACTTCAAATATTAGCTAGATCCGCTTTCCCTGCACCATACATCCTCTTTGGTCCACCTGGTACCGGCAAAACATCGACCCTCGTTGAAGCTATCGGGCAGGTAATTTCACGCACTCGTCGTAATGCATCCCACATTGCTTCACTATTTATTTCTTTCGCGTTCCCCTATTTTTTAAATATTTTCTTCATTACGCACTCGTTACATCGTTATTGTTTCTTTGTTTTTGCATCCAGATCCTAAAGAAGAACTCCTCGAATCGCATTTTAGTTTGCACGCCGTCTAATGCGGCGGCTGACGAGGTTGCACTGAGATTATTGAAAAACTATGTAGATGGTCGTGAAATGTATCGAATGTACAGTATGTCCAGAGACTGGTAAAAAAAAAGCAAAAATATTCTTATTTATTAAAATCTTTTAAATACGTAATAAAGCAATTAATAAGACAATGCCTTATTTGTATCACAGCAAAGATATCAGCGATACTCTCAAGCCTTATTCCAATTTTATTGATGACGTGGCTATCTCTGTATCGAAAGAAATATTCATTACAAAAAAAGTGGTAATCACGACGCTCATTACTTGTCATCGGTAAGATGTATGGTTGCTTCATAAGTTTCATTAAAATTATCTCGATTATACTCTTAAAGTTTATGACTTGATCGTCTGTTTAAATTTATTACAGTTTAATTGGTTACAAACTGCGTGAGAACCACTTCTCCTATGTATTTGTAGACGAAGCTGGGCAAGCTACCGAGCCCGAAACTCTTATACCATTGACGTTGATGAGCAGTCACCGCAGCAGTCACAGAGGACAACTGCACGGACAGCTCGTGATCTCCGGCGATCCTAAGCAGCTCGGACCTAGCGTGATGTCGAGAATTGCAGAACCTTTACTCGGTAAATCTACTCACAGATTATAACAATAATTTGTCAATACTAATCGCATGAAATTTTGCACGAACTCCGAATAATTTGTTGATTGCAGGCCGATCGATGCTGGAAAGATTGATGGATTGGGATCTCTATCGTAAAAACGAAAGCAATAAATTCAATTCTTCATACGTAACGAAACTCGTTCAGAACTATCGTTGTCATCCAGCTATTCTCCACGTTCCAAACGTACTCTTCTACGACGGCGAATTGAAAACTTGCGGCGGTGTGCACACGGAGAGGGCGACTTCCTGGTCACAACTGCCGAAGCCAAATTTTCCAGTTATATTCCACGCTGTGGAGGGACAAGAAGAACGTGATTCGAATTCCCCTAGGTAAGCAAATATCTTTAGAATCATTAAAAAAACATTTATTTTTTCTTAAGAATATTCCAGGAACTACCGGTACTGTTGTATATTGGCTAGCGTTCTTGACTCTAAACTAGAGCGTCTGCAGGAAAATAGAAATATTGGGACGCGACGTAACTCTAGATAAATACAAATATACTTTAGTCCGAATGTTTACATTTCAGTGAAACGCGACTAGTTCCGGCACCGTGAAATTAACTTGAGACCGACTGTATCGGCATAGTTTTTTCTACAATTTCTTTATGTTCTCTAGGCGCTGTCTGCACAGGCAGTGTCCAGAGTCGAATATGATACGGTTGGGCAAGTCGGTTGCAACGATAATTGGGGGGGGGGGGGGGGGGGACTGGTTCATCATGGATCTAGAAAAAAATGGCCGGGGGAAAAAGAGTGCGGATGAAAAGGCCGATGGACGGCAGAAAAGGCCGGTAATTATTTAGAATTGTGGCTTTTTACCTTTTTGAAAAATTCACTGTCATTTTCTTTGTCAAAAACTATGTTTTACCGTCAACTTAAAGAATCGTACGGGCGAGGCTCAAAAGATATTATACTTAAGGACGATCCTGGCTTTCGGGTCGCCAAAACTTGACAATTTTCGCAGGTTAGGTAATGATATTTCATATTTTAAAAAAATAGTATTGCTCAGGGAAGAGGGGGTTACACGACCTAACTCCCGGGCACGGGGCTTTGCCCCTGCAATATACAAAGTGTTCTGTCCTACGACCGAGCGAAGAGGGCGGGGCACCTTTTTCCGCGGGCTTTTATCCATTTTTGCCTGATGATAGCTATGACAAAATAGAAAGAAAAAAAAAATACAGAGCCAGCCCGCTCATAATTCCTAGGTCTGTATATCTAAGAGATAATACACAAAGAAAATAGTTCAGAAATGACACAAATATTTGCTAATTTTTGTTTTAACAGCGTGTTTAATTCCTCGGAAGTTTTCGCTGTGATATCGTACGTGAGAAACCTACTCAAATCGAATCTCGGCGGAAGCAAAGTACTACAGAAGGAGATCGGTATCGTCACACCGTATAGACTGCAGAGGCAGAAGTTGCATGAAGAGTTAGAAAAAAACGATTGGACAGATGTTTCTGTCGGCACGGTAGAAACGTTTCAGGGACAGGAGAGAGACATTATAATAATGTCCACGGTTCGTTCGGTTCTTTATCGCCATCGGGACTGCATTCACATCGGCTTTCTCTCCAATCCTAAGGTAATGATGAAAATTCGAATCATAGAACTTAGCGTAAGTGTAATGTCATAAGAATGCAAACATATTCCTTTATCATCGTTATTATTATTTTTTTTTTTCAGAGGTTCAACGTCGCGCTTACAAGAGCAAAGGCACTCTTGATAGTCGTCGGAAATCCCGTGATTCTTCAAGTAGATCAAAACTGGCGAAAATTTATAACTTATTGTTTCGAAAACGGTGCTTACAGTGGTTCGAAATTCCTACTTCAACGCTATATGAGCAACAAGAAAATGCGCGAGCTTATGGCACGGAAGCATGTGCCAGTTAATACGTGGAACACCGATGAGCCGTTCGAGGTTATAGAGGAAGAACCTGTCGCGAGAAAAACGTTTCGACTTCCGGAGAAAAGTACGACGAGAAGGAGACGAGTACCGCAAAATCCGTCTAATAAAGAAGCCACCAACACCGAAGAATACAACTGCGATGAGTCCGGTTAGTTATTACCTGAAAATACATTTCCTCCGGCAATATATCTGCAAATTACAACAAAACTAATCGGCAGATCGCGTTCTCAGTCAATTACATTTTAAAACGATGCTATCGCTGGGCCGGTAACAAAAACTAGTTAATTGCGTCTCAGAAATTCTACAGTTTAACGCGATATGCTAGAATTTTATAGCCGATCTCGTTATTTCACAATCGTCAATCATGCTATCTCATTGGATATGCTTACACTTTGATCGGCAATATAAACTTTAAATCAAATTTTCCTGGCTTGACTAATTTTTCTGATAAAAGAGGAGAACGGTGAACTAGGTCCCTCAATTCTACAATTCACCCTTCTCGTATTTTATCCGAAAGACCAAACGTATCGGAGAAATTCGCGATGGGGAAATTCTGCTATCACTCTCGAACGTATGGCGAGTTGAGAGGGACAGAAAACATGTAGCACATCACCCGAAGGAAAACGTAATGCTCAAAATTGTTGATTCGTTCCTTTCAGATACGTCGCTCGATGAAAATACCTTCAATCCTTTGAGCAAGTACATAAATGGCAACAACGAGGACTCCTATTCGACTTGCGAAGAGGATGAAGGCAACCAAAAATACGAGGACGACGAATACGAGATGAATGGATACTTCTTAGACGATTCCCTACCGACATCGGGGTCCCTTACCGTCTCCAACAAAACACCGGAATATCTCGAAAACTCGTGGGACACCGCAAGGTCTACAAGCACAACTGACCAGTCAGATAAATCACCGGATTTCAACGAAAATAGAGAAGAGAAGCCAACCGTATCCGAATTGAACAAGATGATGCCTAATCTAAAAATTCGTTAAGAGAAAGCAGTTGAAGCGATGCGACATTGTCAAACGCGATCGATCCAATTTCACTACCTTCTACTTTAGTGCACTTATATCAACTTCATTAGTTGTATTCTTCCTGTCGGGAGTCAAGTTCTCAGTGTCCCAGCCAAAGTCGCAGGTAAAATATTAAAGAGAACCGTCCGGACGAGCTGTGCTTTGATCTGGGCGACACTGGGGTACAATCGTCATTAAGCATTTTAGAGCTACAGAATAATTATACAGAAAAGTTACCATTTTACACTGTTGCGTGAAAAAAAAACAAAAATATGACGATAGACAACGGCTCGGGATAGCCGCTGTAAACACGATTTATATATCTTTATTTAGAAGAGAACATTTCAGTCGTATAGTTATTTTTTGTTCGAATCTATCGCTACAACCTGGGGAACATACCTGTGATAATGAACAATGTCTTCTTTTTCTTTGTTTCCAAATATCTTACCACGGTGCCTTCTTTAATTAATTTTTTTAGTCATTGACACGAGGTTTACTGAGACGAACTTGTTTCGAATTCACATCGATGATGTCCATCTATGTGTGTTATCATCAATTAGATATAACACACATAGAAAACTCAAAGGACAGTATTATGGGAAGGCGAAACCTCTAACTTCAGCCATGAGCGCAAAAGAGTTACGCTAGTATGGCGCTCACGACGGAGTGAAAGAGAAGCAGCACATCTTTAAAAGTATGGAGGTTTCGCCTCGCCATAAGGGGAAGCGAAACATCTATTTCGCACTCATAGGTGAAGTACAGAGGTTTCACCTCCCCATAAGAGGAGGTGAAAACTCCATACTTCCACAGATGTGCTACTTCTTTTTCACTCCGCCGTGAGCACCATACTAGCTTGTCCCATTCGCACTCATGGCTGTAGTCAGAGGTTTCGCCTCCCCATAAGGCGAAGCGAAACCTCTGTACTTCACCTATCAGTGCGAAAGAAGTGGAACCAGTATGGTGGTCACGGCGGAGTGAAAGAGAAGTAGCACGTCTGTGTAAGTATGGAGGTTTCGCCTCGCCATAAGACCATACTCCACACTTGCACAGATGTGCTACTTCTCTTTCGCGCTCATGGCTGGAGTTAGAAGTTCCGCCTCGCCTTATAACTGAACGTTGTATTATTATCGTTTCATAAGATGTATTGATAAATGAGAAATAAATGTATTTATTTTACAAAGGAGGATTCATTGCTGCATGTTTCCTGACGAAAATTTATTGTTCGCACTCGTTGAGAGATGGATTCTCATTAATCCAATTTCCAGCGAAATGTGTGCAGTCGTTAAGATTTTACGTGATTTCAAATTTTGTAGATGGACTAATATGGATATATGGTCGGTATTGAATTTAGCGAAGATCTATCAAACCATTTTTATTCGGCGAGATTTACCACGATATGCTACATTCTCTCAGATCGTCATGAATGAGAGAGATAACAGAATTTTCCCAGCACGAATGATCTTTCGTATAAAAAATGAGAACGGTGAATTGTAGAATTATAAGACGCAATTCATTCTTTTCCTCTTTTATTCAAAAAAACAATAGTGACAGAAATTTGCATTACAGTTATTGTTACCAACTGAGGTGAAAACACCACACCACGCATCTAATTTCCGGAACACACCTTCTCGTTCTATACTGAACAGAATTAAATGAAATTTGGTCGATAGACTGCAGAAACGTGAACCATTTGGGTGACGAAAGTAGAATTTTGAAAATTGAAAAAAAAAAAAAACAGATTTATTATCCGCTTTTTAAAATGATTTAAGGCACAAAATGAAAAAACGCCGCCAGCACAAAAACACACACAGTACACCTATTCTGATTGCGATTTAGAAACGAAAAAGTACCTCAACCGTGCACGGAAACTATTGTTCATGTCTCGAAAAATAAATCCGCGAGACATGGCCGATCATGTTCAGCTTTATAAATTCCGTGAGGGGCGCTGGCATCTCATTCTACTGCCGGGCGAATTGGCAGGCAGCTAAAGCATAAAGGCTGGTTTCCATGAAGTATGACTTGTACCAGCTTATCGTGCTCAGAGGTTAGTTTTCCGACAGATGACGAAATGCTGGGTCCGTATTGCTTTTGGGGCCGCTACCATATGCTCGTTGATACGTGTGCTCTTCTTTATTTCTAAACTCTAGCTACAAGGAAAAAATTATAAAGTTCTGTGAAATCGTTGCAACAACTATTCAATTGGAGTTAGTAAAGTTCACCAATTCCATAATCGCAAAGATTTTTTGGAGCTCTAGTGCACCAAGTGTAATTTTTATAACTTTATGACTCTTTGCAACGAAAGTTGAACCAGCAGACCCAATTATGCAAGATCTCATTCTATTTGTAAAAAATTTTTGTGTTGTCCGAGTGTGGGAATTTTTAACCCATGATCAGAAGCTATCCATATAAACATAATGCTTCATGGATTCGGAGTGCTTCGTCTTATCTATGCAGATTCATGGCAGTGCTTTAAAAATATGTACCAATTCCCTCTGTTTAACTATCCACATCCAAATATTTAATCTTTTCAGGTATTTTTTCCCCCAGTAGCATCATTATTCTAATTTATATAAATTAGTTATTATATTTCTTTGAAATTAGATTCGATTGTAAGCTTTAAATCTATGTCTGACACATCAGAGTCTACTGCGCTACCAATGATTTTGTTTGATGTAGTGTGCATAATAGATTTTGACTATCACTGTGCCATGAAGGCCCTAAAGTCGTATGATAAATTCTTGTTGATAAGAATTTACAAACAATGATAGCAGCAGGGTATGAATCCTTTTTTTACTCAAATTTGTGCTTCGGTAAGTTCAAGTCCCCGAACTTTGTGAACATTGTTCATCGTGGAGTCCGTCACCTCGTCGCCAGCCTCGGCGTCTAAACTAGGCGTTGTTTCATTTAGGAATTTCCAAAATTGTCAAAGAAGCAGAGTTGATTTGATGAAAGTCGAATTAATTGCCTCGGCACCTCGATTAGCATACTTGAAAAATGCATAAAAAGCATTCATTATCAGCCTCGATGCTTAGATTCGGCACAACTTCTTTCCATAATTTCGAAAATTATGAAAAGTGCAGGTTGCTTTGACAAAGGTCGAATCCGTTGCCTTGGCATCTTGATTAGATCTTACATTTATAGAAAATTTTTAAAAAGTTTATTGTCAACCTCAGCATCTGGATTAGGTACTGCTTTCCTTTGAGAATTTCCACTATTGTCAAAGTAACGCGTTAACTTTACAAATGTCAATTCAGTTGCCTCTGCGTCTTCCTTTGAGAAATTTCACAACTGTCAAAGGAGCAAACTGCTTTAATTAAAGTCGAATCTCTTTGCATTCAAAGTTGTCGTGGCATCTTGAAGACATTGCTTACGTTGAAAACATTGCCAAATATCAAAGCGCAAACTGGTTCAAAGAACTTTAATTCACACAGTGTGTCAAATATCCTTTTCCAGTGATATGTTCCTCTGGAAGGAAATTTGAAAACTCAAAAGGAACAAACATATTTGATGAAAGTTATACTTAGTAATCGTCATTGCGTGTATTACTGATATGATAAGTTAAATCAGACACTTTGCTTACCAAGCAAATTATGCCCTGATTGATAATTTAACAAATAATAAAAGCTCGAGCTAGCTGACTAAACAAATGTTAAGTAACATAACCTCACAACACCTGTAAATTGCAAAGACAAAACATTTTTAATCTCTCAAAATTACATAATAAATATTTATTGAAGCCAGTTTTTCTACGACCAATTTATGTTGAAACTGATCTGTGGTAATGAGTCCAAATTAAAAGCTGGTCAACGCCAGTTATTAAAATTATTTGCTATGTATCAACTCATAGTAATGAGTTGAACCCATCGGGTGCTCTACACTACCGTCACAGAAGCAGCCCGCACCACGTCGTTTTGCGATGTTTCGCCTACCCTTGACTTTTCGAAAAACGGTAATTTCGAGGTAATATTCGATCAGCTCTCCCAGCGCAAAAACATAAGATAAGATAAGGGATGAGCATGGTCGCATTATCTTCGTTTTTCTATGCCCGTTCGAATGTTAAAAGTTATGTCTACTCGAGGAATTAATAAAGTCAGGACAAGTATCCCGACTTAAGCTCCTTTTCCGGGTTTGGCCCCCACATCCCCCACCACCTCGACCCATTTCTGTTTATTCCCCCAGCAGCACAAAACCCCCGAGCACCTATCCCTGCGATCTGATTGGTCCTCTTTTACCTGCACCACCTGTTAGATTCTGGGCCGCACTTAATTGCCGATGCGTCATCTACGGTAATTTGTTTACAATGAGCATGTTGACGACATCGGTATAACAGATTGATTTTTGGCAGTCGGATGGGTAGTTTATGTACCGGCGATCGGAGAAGTATATGTTACCGACCGTAGATAAATCAAGCTTGGGGCTTAAAGTAGAAAACTAGATTGGGCCTTACGGTAAATAGTACGAGCCCTTCCATCGGTAAAACATGCCCTGTCGTCGATAACCGGGCCCCCTCCATATTTGATTGGTTTCCTTATTTTTCGCTAGTAAATGTCAATTTATTTTTTAAAACTTCTCAACTATACTCGACAATGATGGTAAGTGAAAACGCTCGTTATTTCTTTCAGCTTCATAAAAACTTTGTTATTTTATCATTTTCGTGTAAGAAACTTGCTTCTCGTTGACTGCTCATTTTTATGGACATTCTCCGCAGTTCCTGCAAGCTGGTGGTGGACCATCAATATGAGTTCTCATATCCAATCGGTTGCAATGTAAATAACACGGCATGTACGAGCAGACCTCACGGCCAACCTTCAGGTGCTCAGGTATTTTGTCATTCCTCATCGTCGATATTGCTACAGTCGGCCCCCTGGGCCTCCATTAGCGTCAATTCATTCATGTCATGGTCCAATAAGGCCGATGCATCCGCAAATCGGGAGTGCGTAGCTGTAAGGAAAATTTGTACATGATTTCAGAATATAAAAACTAATCTTTAAAAACACAGTTTTCCGTAGAAATCCTCTATATACACACTGTCGGGGTTTTACGTGCAAGAGTATTTAGCAATCTTAAAATAAAGCAACGAGTAAAAAGAAAAATTTAGTCTTTAAAAAAAAAAAAACGTTTTGTTATTCACTCTTTTGTTTTTTACTTCGATTTTGTATTTCTTATTAAAATTTTTTTCTAATTTCGTAAATATAATTTTATTATTTTTTTCAACAATTTGTTAATGTACATTGTCAACGCCAACGAGTCTATGGACCAAATTTTACTTCGATTGGCTGACGAAAAGTGGATTAATTATTAGCGAGACAAAGTCAAAGTGGATTAACAATTAATCCACTTTTCGTTAACCATTCAAAGTAAAACTTGATGCATAGACTCGTTGACTTTGATAATGTATTTTATTAAATTTTATAAAAAAAATAATAAAACGTTTAAATAATAAAAACTTGATTTTGCGAGATTAAAATTTTTTTATTAAAAAATAGAAAATTAATCCTTTTTCCGTCAACTAATCAAAGTAAAACTTGGTCCATAGACTCATGGACATTGACAATGTGTTTTATTAAATTTTTGAAAAAAATAATAAAAACTTTAAATAATAAAAAACTATTCTTGCGAGATTTAAAAAATAAAAATTAAAAACAAACGAGTGAATAACAAAAGACGATAAAATTATCATTTTTAGTCGTTCATTCATTTTAAGATTGATAAATATTTAAGTAATACAAATTATTTTTGCGAAATAATTTTTTTTTTATGAAATAAAAAACACAAAATTGAAATAAAAAACAAAATAGTGAATAACAAAACGTTTTTCTTTAAAGGCGATACATTTTTATTTGTACTCGTTTATTTATTTTACTATTGATAAATACTCATACACGTAAAAGCCGACAATGTTTATATAGAGGATTTCTACGTTGATATATATAGAGTTAATCTACGTTAATATACGTATATGATTTAAACACAAATTAAAATTTTTTAAATTTTACTCACCATGGTAATTCTCGATTGCCCTAATTAAACCCCTTAGCGGCCTATGTAGAAGGCCTCCGTGCTTCGCGAGATGGTTAGCAACATGTTGCTGGACGAAGTGCGAGCGCTGTAGAGCACCACTTGTATAAGCCTCGGTAATCCCTTCAACATCACCACGGCGAAGCACTTTGGTAAACTCCGCGAGGAGATGCTCGAGCGTGAACTTAGCGATTTTCACGAACCAGCGCAGGGTAAAGCGCCGCGCTAATCGAGGATTGCGACGGATGAATACGCAAGCCGTTTCGCGCACAGCAGCCAAAAGAACACGTCTACGGGAAACCATTTTGAAGAAAATCGCGAAATAACGATACTGCACTGACCAGATGAGAGTTGCAGAACGTTTGAACGTTGAATAATACGAGAACTTCGGTTTCACTCAATTTTATACTGTAACCTGAATACCCCCACTACTCTCTATATATTTTGACTTCCCTACAAACACCGAAATCGAAGAAAAGTTTGAAGGATGGTAACCTTAAGCCCTATATTGTGCCAGAGCGATTTCATGGGGTTAGCGGACACGCAGGCGTCTACTATTTCGTAAGGATAATTTATTTCGTACTGTACCCTTCTGGATAGGCTGTAAACATGAATCCATGCACTCCTACCGTTTTCTTTAATAAGCTGCATTGTCTAAACAGACATTCTTACAACGATAACTCCGCTTCAGTGTCAACCATCGTAGGCGCTTGCTATTTCTTAAAGATAATTTATTACGTTGTATCACTTTGGGAAGACTGTAAACACGAAGCGCTGCATTCCTTCCGTTTTCTCTAAGAAAATTGCATTCTCCAAACAGACATTCTTAAATTACATTTATATATGCACTTGTAATATCTATTTACAAGATGGTAAATACGAAGCGTCGGCCATTTTTATACTAGACTGCATTGACAAAATAGGCAGTCTTTATTTACATTCATATATGCATCTGTAATACACGTATACAAGATAATAAACTCTAATTTACCGACAGCTTTTCTATCAGGGGATGTATTGACAAAATATACAATATTTACATATTTTAATATACGCTTGTGAAAGTGGACTAGCTTTTTTACATTATTATATTCACTATACTTTCTTATAATAAATTTTTTTTTTTTAAATATATTACGAGAAATATTTCGTTCTCACCACTCTTTTCACATATACATATAATTATATTAATATTCACTTATTCATAACTCGTATATCCGTCAAACGTCTCTGTGTCATTGTCAACCATCCCTTACTGCCACGACAACGATTGTTACCAGACTTTCGTGGAAAACTGAAAACCCTTGCGCGACGTAATAAATTATGTTAAAATCTACAGATGCCGGCTATTGAATTGGTATATGGTTAATACCCAGCGGCGACGGCTTATACCTGTTTACTGCCGCCTGCGCTGACCCTCGAGTCATAGATACTCCGTTGCACAGGTATACAATACGAAAATTCGATATTTATTCTTGTGCGTATAACGTTAAGTGTTTTCCATCTACTATAGACTCATTAAAGCGCAAAGTTCTTTCGACTATCACTGAAACGTAACTACATCGAGCACGGGGTTACTATAATGTTTTTAATTTAACTTTGTGAAATATCTATTTGGAATGAAATAAACCATTTTTTACACTACAATAATTTGAAATAGGATCATATTTCGGGGACTGTACGAATTATAGCTGGAAAGCTGACCAACGCATCCGTAAAACATTCAACATCGATGACTACGAGATTCACTTCACGTCTTTGTTTAGGTCAAAATCTATTGTTTTCGACCAACGCAAGGACGAAGTGGTTGCTGAGGACGTCAACATTAACGATGAAAATATGCGAGTAGAACCACCACCACCACAGAAGAAGAAGAAGAAAAACATCTATTCACCGACTACGGTGTTGCAAAAGAAATCTTTTGACGGTCTATGTATCGTAACAGTGTGTGTTGAGGAGTGCTTCAGACAGCTCCAGCGCTATGCCGGTTATGTGAAAAACTGTATCGACGTTTTATGTGCTGAATTATTTATACATATTCCCGCTAAAGACCTAACCGAGAATGTGGACCAAGTGCGGGTTAAAGCCCTTTTAACACAGAATAGCTCGAATCTGTGTGAGGATGTACGCCATCGAGTCAATCCCTCATTCCTTGATCATTTCGATATATTGTTCCTGGAGTTGAAGTTATTTTGTGTTCCGTTCATAACACAGGAAGTGAAAAAATTAATCACAGACCTTTTTCTGGTAGCTTAAAACCGTTCGAAGAATGATCGCAGAACGATTGTAGGAAGTTACTCAATAATTAACTTTTCATAATTCACATGATAACACATGATTATAAAGATAATAATTAATTTTACGAGTTGTAGATGCTCAGATAATTATTGCGTTACTTTTTTAAATACCCGCTGCTATGTCTCGTCGATAACCCATGTATTCTTTTAGTATAAAATAAAATTATAAATATTTGTATGTATAATATTCTCATCAATAAAACATCTATGCCATTTAAACGTGTTTTTTACTCAGCATCATTGTTAATAATTGCTTTGAAAGATTTGAAAAAATTTATTTAAAATTGACGTCAAATAGTGAAAAATAAAAACAAAAATCACATTCTTCTGAATACACATGCGCTTTAAAAGCTAAATTGTATGCATATGCGACACACGCTCGCTCATAAGCTTACGAGCACACGTCTAATAAGCTAATAACGACGTCAGGGTACGTACCGCTGTCGCCGCCGTCGCCGCTTCCTGGGAGGGTAATAAGCTTATTGAGTACTTGGTGTATGTGACTTTGCATCTTGTTGCTCTACGAAATTCATTGTCATCATTACCATCATTATCGATAGTATCGTGGATTTGTTACGCTTCAAAAGTAACAAATACTACGCTGGAAAACATTTTTCGTGAGGAAATTTCTAATGTTCCTCATTTCAATGGGCAACGTTGAATTTGACCGAATTATATTTTATTATGAAGATACTCTCGATCTTGATACCGCTTCTCTGAATACCAAATGTGAACAACAACCATCGTCATCGTCGTCGTTAATTACTAAGATCATCAGTAATAAATAATCCAAAATCCCAAAAAATGAATTTAACGAGATCCTACCGCAACAGGAAGATTATTCGGCCGATAAAATCTTGAAAAAATTGATTATTATCGATAACTTAATGCGCGAATTATCGAATAATGCAATTGTCGACCTTTTCACAACAGGTAGCCATCATAAAATATTAGTATACGCCTGGATCGAAGCCTTGCACGACAAAACTGTGCGCGAGGTAACAAAGGCATTTAAACATATTCTCGAGCGTAACGAGGATCGTATACCTGTTTCAGTACAAATCGACCGCGGTAAATAATTCTTCAGTGGTGGTTTCCAAAGATTTCTCAAAAATGAAAACATTGAATTTCGTGTTGATCGTATTCCGGATGGAAAAGCCTCGATTGTCGAGCGTTTTAATCGCACTCTCAAGGAGCGGATGTGTTGTTATATACTTCATACATAGTAATACTCATCGTTTCATCGATATACTACGCCAAATGGTTTATGCGTACAATCATGCTATACACTCAACTATTAAAATGCAGCCGGCTGCCGTGACGCTGTATAATGCCGATACAGCGATGCGTAATATAACAATTAGTGCCGTAAAGCGACGTGAAAAGAGACGTTTCACAACGTATAAATACAAACCCGAGGATTACGTTTAAAACAGTAGAACTATAGGCACCTTCGAAAAAGATTACGAAAAAAATTGGAGTGAAGAAATTTTCCGTATAAAAAAAGTTACATCGGTAGGGTTTTTATGTGTATGTGTTGTACGATCTCGAAGACAAGACTATCGATGGTTTAAAAACCATAAAACCTTCGGTGTAAAAACACCGAAGAATTGACGAGTGTGCATGTGAAGCGTATGGAGAAGAATGAAGAATTCAAGATTAATAAAGTTTTACGAACAAAAGGACGCGGTGCCACGCGAAATACCGTTAAAGGGTCGCTGGGTTGTGGCCTTATCGGAAATTCATATACACTGTACAATGACGCATTTATAAGTAACCGATACGAGAATTGGTTGGGTGGTTTGTGACAATAAAGAAGTTACTGCAAACCCCCAAGGGGTCTTTACCTGCAGCATATGGCGTTCCACGTGAAGGATGAGTACCCGTCTGTCTAAATAGGGCTCTACCCGATCAGCTGTTTGTCTACAACTACAACGCTACTCAGGATTGTAAATTTAAATGCAAAAAACTACACGTATGGTACAACGCAAGTAAAATGTTTCTCATCGTCAAATTACATAGGTTTAATCAACAATTGCTTCAGGACGATCGAGGTGGATATAAGAGGTCATCTGGGTAATTCTATCATATTCGAGTATAGAACGTTAACGCTCACGCTTAATTTCAAACGACTCCATTAAATAATATGAGTGCTCATTATACGACGTATTATGAGAATCAAATAGGGGGTGGAAACCGTTATATAGGTAACGTGTTTGTAGGCTCCCCTCATCAGCGTGCTCACGGTATCGGTAGTTTCCTCGGAGGTTTATTTCCAAGTGTTTAACCGTTGCTGACCAGAGGTGTTAAAGCTATAGAGAAAGCATCCATTCGCACGGGTTTACACGTTATCGAGGATGTGAGAGGACACAAAGTGCCATTCCAGGAGTCACTGCGTTGACGTGCAGCCGAATCTGAATATAATTTACAACGAAAAGCCAATGAAAAATTTCGCTTCTCATGAATTATTCAAGGTATAACGCTGTGGGCACAGTGCGTATGATACAGTCGTTGTCAGGACAGCCTCCTACAAGGACGAAGAAAAGACGTACTGCAATTTCGAAAAAATTGCTAGAAATAAAGAAGAAGAGGAAAAAGTCAACGTGACGTAAATGCGACAAGGAAACATCGCGGTGGCCCGAAAAATAAAAAGAAGAGGATAACAAAGAGAATGAGAAGTGCAGGAAACAGTAGACGCAAACGAGCAGAGACCAACGACATTTTTGGAAGTGTGTATGAAGTCAGAGCTCGACTTATTTACCATACCTCCAACGCAGACGACTATAGAAGCATCACAATGGATACACTACAAGCCTGTGTCATCCCTCACGGATAACGGACCCCTGGAATTTGTCATACCTGGCCATGGTGAAGAATACCTGGATCTAGCTCATATAATGATTATTGTAAATGTTAAGATTATACCAACAGGTGAATCGCATTACAACGTAGTACCTGCTAATAACTTTCTGCATATCCTTCTTATTCTGGTAGACGTATATTTTAACCAGAAACTCGTGGCACCGCTAAACTATGCATACCCCTACAGAGCATATATTGAGACGTTATTCAATTATGGGATGGTTGCTAAAAATCTTTACTCAACGACCGCACTATGGTACGCTGACAAACCCGGTACGTTTGACACTTCACCAGGTGCATCGAATTGCCCTAATATCGGTCTTAATAATCGTGCAAAGTACATAAAGACTGGGCGTACTCTAGACATGATTGGACATTTACACTGCGATGTTTTTAATCAGGATAAATTTCTGCTGTACGGCGTGGAAATACGGTTACGACTTGTATGCCCAAACCACGATTTTTATCTTATGGAAACTCCTACGGCTGGTGTGACACATAAACTACATATCACCGAGGCTACATTAGTCGTCCGTCGAGCAAAAATTGCACCAGGCGTGCTGATAGCTCATGCCAAAAATCTTGCAAAAACAACCGCAAAGTCTCCTATAACAAGGGTTGAGCTTAAAGCTTTTACGATGCATAGCGGGATCATTGGCGATACTCTGGATAACGTTATTCTAGGTCAATTTAGCATAGACTCTAACCATTCTCAGCGAGCTACAAACTACAGCACGGAATGCCGGAGAAAGACTTTATGATATTAAAATTTTCCGCATTCACTTCTCCAGAAGCTCAAATCCTGGCTTTATCTGCCCGGACGTTGAGAATACTTTAATTCTCCCGCCATAATTTGAATCTTCTGCAATCGCCGTATGGAGGACGTGTATAAGACCGTGATGGAGAATATTCAAATTTCTCATCAGATTTATAAGACACCATCTTGTACATGGCATTGTTGGGATAGTAGGAATCTATATCATCGACGTACAGGCCTGTAGGGTGTCTGTCGAAATTCCGATAGTGTATATTTCTGACAGTGTGGGTGTATACACATGGCGGTTCGTCATGTAGATACACATTCGGAATTTTGACAGACATCCGGCCTGTATTGCTGAAAACTACATTACTATATAAATTTCATACAATTATGTATAATTTACTAACATTTTTAGCAGTATGCACGCGCCGCAACTTCATCGGCTTTCACAATCGGCATTGATACCGATACCATCATAAACGTAGTAAACTGTTGGTAAGACGAAACCTCTATACTTCACCAGTGAGTGCGAAAGAGACAGGCTAGCATGGCGCTCACGGCGGAGTTAAGGAGAAGCAGCATATCTGTGTAAATATAGAGGTTTCGCCTCGCCTTAAAAAAGTCGTCAAAGAAACGAAAACATTTTGTCAGAAACTTATAATAGACCTATAATAGATAACAATTCGAGGTTTGTATGCATGATAGTGAAAAGGAAAAAGCAAAACTAGCCATTTCGTTAGCACTTAAATTTTGGGAATGGGTCGTGTCATATAACAACATGATGGTGTCATTTCAAATATTTTAAACCTAAGATGTGTTCATAACTGACGTCACCGCCAAATAAGACCCCCCCCACCTTTCCTCATTGTTACATGATATAGCAGAATTCTTTGCGAATTCAGTTTTTTGCGATTTTCTCAGCTCCTGTTAGAGACATCGCAAATCCGCGGCCAGATTCGTGATCAGGGCGACGAAATACGAAAGATAAAGTCCATCCCATGTGGGAAATATCGAAAAAATAGGTTTCGCGTTTTTCTCGGCTCCTGTGAGAGATAGAGCGAAAAGGAGCTTAATACGGGATCCTCGATTTTCCCTGATTTTAGTAGTCATAAAAAAGGTCATAACTTTTGAATCGTTCAACCGATCCTTAAAATTCTTTTTGCATTCGAAAGAGCATAAAAAAAGGAAAAAAATGCGACTAGGTTCATCCCGATATTTCAATTTTTCGATCCGGGAGCGCAGATTGTATGTTTACCTTCAAATCACCATTTTTCACATAACTATGAAATCGATTATTTTTCGGAAAAAAATTGAAAAAAATTATTCTACCATCCTAAATGCATGGAAATCCATTTATTATCAAGCCTTGTTCGTTAGAAAGTCAAAGAGCAGCGAAAACAGTCGCTATTACAGAGAAAACGATAGATATCGTAATTTTAGTAAACGTAAGGAAGGTGGTTTTCGGTTAATTCGGTTTTTTGCGATTTTCTCAGCTCCTGTTGGAGATATCGCAAATCCACGGCCAGATTCGTGATCAGCATGACGAAATACATCAGATAACGTCCATCCCATATAGGAAATATCGAAAAAATGGTTTTTCGCGTTTTTCTCGGCTCCTATGAGAGATAGAGCGAAAAAGAGCTTAACACGGGATCCTCGATTTTCCCTGATTTTTGTAGTCTTAAAAAAGGTTATAACTTTTGAATCGTTCAACCGATCCTTAAAATTCTTTTTGCATTCGAAAGAGCACAGAAAAACAAAGAAAATGCGACTAGGCTCATCCCGATATTTCAATTTTTCGAGCCGGGAGCGCAGATTGTATGTTACCTCTAAAATACCATTTTTCAAATAATTCAAAAATCGATTTTATGGCGCAAAAAAATTCAAAAAAATTATTCTAATGTCCTAAATGCATGAAAATCCATGTATTATCAAGCCTTGTTCGTTAGAAAGTCAAAGAGCAGCGGAAACAGTCGCCATTAGAGAGAAAACGATAGATATCGTAATTTTAGTAAACGTAAGGAAGGTGGTTTTCGGTTAATTCGGTTTTTTGCGATTTTCTCAGCTCCTGTTGGAGATATCGCAAATCCACGGCCAGATTCGTGATCAGCATGACGAAATACATCAGATAACATCCATCCCATATGGGAAATATCGAAAAAATGGTTTTTCGCGTTTTTCTCGGCTCCTGTGAGAGATAGAGCGAAAAGGAGCTTAACACGGGATCCTCGATTTTCCCTGATTTTGGTAGTCTTAAAAAAGGTCATAACTTTTGAATCGTTCAACCGATCCTTAAAATTCTTTTTGCATTCGAAAGAGCACAGAAAAACAAAGAAAATGAGACTAGGCTCATCCCGATATTTCAATTTTTCGATCCGGGAGCGCAGATTGTATGTTTACCTCTAAAATACCATTTTTTAAATAATTCAAAAATCGATTTTATGGCGCAAAAAAATTCAAAAAAATTATTCTAATGTCCTAAATGCATGGAAATCCATGTATTATCAAGCCTTGTTCGTTAGAAAGTCAAAGAGCAGCGGAAACAGTCGCCATTAGAGAGGAAACGATAGATATCGTAATTTTAGTAAACGTAAGGAAGATGGTTTTCGGTTAATTCGGTTTTTTGCGATTTTCTCAGCTCCTGTTGGAGATATCGCAAATCCACGGCCAGATTCGTGATCAGCATGACGAAATACATCAGATAACGTCCATCCCATATGGGAAATATCGAAAAAATGGTTTTTCGCGTTTTTCTTGGCTCCTGTGAGAGATAGAGCGAAAAGGAGCTTAACACGGGATCCTCGATTTTCCCTGATTTTGGTAGTCTTAAAAAAGGTCATAACTTTTGAATCGTTCAACCGATCCTTAAAATTCTTTTTGCAATCGAAAGAGCACAGAAAAACAAAGAAAATGCGACTAGGCTCATCCCGATATTTCAATTTTTCGAGCCGGGAGCGCAGATTGTATGTTACCTCTAAAATACCATTTTTCAAATAATTCAAAAATCGATTTTATGGCGCAAAAAAATTCAAAAAAATTATTCTAATGTCCTAAATGCATGAAAATCCATGTATTATCAAGCCTTGTTCGTTAGAAAGTCAAAGAGCAGCGGAAACAGTCGCCATTAGAGAGAAAACGATAGATATCGTAATTTTAGTAAACGTAAGGAAGGTGGTTTTCGGTTAATTCGGTTTTTTGCGATTTTCTCAGCTCCTGTTGGAGATATCGCAAATCCACGGCCAGATTCGTGATCAGCATGACGAAATACATCAGATAACGTCCATCCCATATGGGAAATATCGAAAAAATGGTTTTTCGCGTTTTTCTCGGCTCCTATGAGAGATAGAGCGAAAAGGAGCTTAACACGGGATCCTCGATTTTCCCTGATTTTTGTAGTCTTAAAAAAGGTTATAACTTTTGAATCGTTCAACCGATCCTTAAAATTCTTTTTGCATTCGAAAGAGCACAGAAAAACAAAGAAAATGCGACTAGGCTCATCCCGATATTTCAATTTTTCGAGCCGGGAGCGCAGATTGTATGTTACCTCTAAAATACCATTTTTCAAATAATTCAAAAATCGATTTTATGGCGCAAAAAAATTCAAAAAAATTATTCTAATGTCCTAAATGCATGAAAATCCATGTATTATCAAGCCTTGTTCGTTAGAAAGTCAAAGAGCAGCGGAAACAGTCGCCATTAGAGAGAAAACGATAGATATCGTAATTTTAGTAAACGTAAGGAAGGTGGTTTTCGGTTAATTCGGTTTTTTGCGATTTTCTCAGCTCCTGTTGGAGATATCGCAAATCCACGGCCAGATTCGTGATCAGCATGACGAAATACATCAGATAACGTCCATCCCATATGGGAAATATCGAAAAAATGGTTTTTCGCGTTTTTCTCGGCTCCTATGAGAGATAGAGCGAAAAGGAGCTTAACACGGGATCCTCGATTTTCCCTGATTTTTGTAGTCTTAAAAAAGGTTATAACTTTTGAATCGTTCAACCGATCCTTAAAATTCTTTTTGCATTCGAAAGAGCACAGAAAAACAAAGAAAATGCGACTAGGCTCATCCCGATATTTCAATTTTTCGAGCCGGGAGCGCAGATTGTATGTTACCTCTAAAATACCATTTTTCAAATAATTCAAAAATCGATTTTATGGCGCAAAAAAATTCAAAAAAATTATTCTAATGTCCTAAATGCATGAAAATCCATGTATTATCAAGCCTTGTTCGTTAGAAAGTCAAAGAGCAGCGGAAACAGTCGCCATTAGAGAGAAAACGATAGATATCGTAATTTTAGTAAACGTAAGGAAGGTGGTTTTCGGTTAATTCGGTTTTTTTGCGATTTTCTCAGCTCCTGTTGGAGATATCGCAAATCCACGGCCAGATTCGTGATCAGCATGACGAAATACATCAGATAACGTCCATCCCATATGGGAAATATCGAAAAAATGGTTTTTCGCGTTTTTCTCGGCTCCTATGAGAGATAGAGCGAAAAGGAGCTTAACACGGGATCCTCGATTTTCCCTGATTTTTGTAGTCTTAAAAAAGGTTATAACTTTTGAATCGTTCAACCGATCCTTAAAATTCTTTTTGCATTCGAAAGAGCACAGAAAAACAAAGAAAATGCGACTAGGCTCATCCCGATATTTCAATTTTTCGAGCCGGGAGCGCAGATTGTATGTTACCTCTAAAATACCATTTTTCAAATAATTCAAAAATCGATTTTATGGCGCAAAAAAATTCAAAAAAATTATTCTAATGTCCTAAATGCATGAAAATCCATGTATTATCAAGCCTTGTTCGTTAGAAAGTCAAAGAGCAGCGGAAACAGTCGCCATTAGAGAGAAAACGATAGATATCGTAATTTTAGTAAACGTAAGGAAGGTGGTTTTCGGTTAATTCGGTTTTTTGCGATTTTCTCAGCTCCTGTTGGAGATATCGCAAATCCACGGCCAGATTCGTGATCAGCATGACGAAATACATCAGATAACATCCATCCCATATGGGAAATATCGAAAAAATGGTTTTTCGCGTTTTTCTCGGCTCCTGTGAGAGATAGAGCGAAAAGGAGCTTAACACGGGATCCTCGATTTTCCCTGATTTTGGTAGTCTTAAAAAAGGTCATAACTTTTGAATCGTTCAACCGATCCTTAAAATTCTTTTTGCAATCGAAAGAGCACAGAAAAACAAAGAAAATGCGACTAGGCTCATCCCGATATTTCAATTTTTCGAGCCGGGAGCGCAGATTGTATGTTACCTCTAAAATACCATTTTTCAAATAATTCAAAAATCGATTTTATGGCGCAAAAAAATTCAAAAAAATTATTCTAATGTCCTAAATGCATGAAAATCCATGTATTATCAAGCCTTGTTCGTTAGAAAGTCAAAGAGCAGCGGAAACAGTCGCCATTAGAGAGAAAACGATAGATATCGTAATTTTAGTAAACGTAAGGAAGGTGGTTTTCGGTTAATTCGGTTTTTTTGCGATTTTCTCAGCTCCTGTTGGAGATATCGCAAATCCACGGCCAGATTCGTGATCAGCATGACGAAATACATCAGATAACGTCCATCCCATATGGGAAATATCGAAAAAATGGTTTTTCGCGTTTTTCTCGGCTCCTATGAGAGATAGAGCGAAAAGGAGCTTAACACGGGATCCTCGATTTTCCCTGATTTTTGTAGTCTTAAAAAAGGTTATAACTTTTGAATCGTTCAACCGATCCTTAAAATTCTTTTTGCATTCGAAAGAGCACAGAAAAACAAAGAAAATGCGACTAGGCTCATCCCGATATTTCAATTTTTCGAGCCGGGAGCGCAGATTGTATGTTACCTCTAAAATACCATTTTTCAAATAATTCAAAAATCGATTTTATGGCGCAAAAAAATTCAAAAAAATTATTCTAATGTCCTAAATGCATGAAAATCCATGTATTATCAAGCCTTGTTCGTTAGAAAGTCAAAGAGCAGCGGAAACAGTCGCCATTAGAGAGAAAACGATAGATATCGTAATTTTAGTAAACGTAAGGAAGGTGGTTTTCGGTTAATTCGGTTTTTTGCGATTTTCTCAGCTCCTGTTGGAGATATCGCAAATCCACGGCCAGATTCGTGATCAGCATGACGAAATACATCAGATAACATCCATCCCATATGGGAAATATCGAAAAAATGGTTTTTCGCGTTTTTCTCGGCTCCTGTGAGAGATAGAGCGAAAAGGTGCTTAATACGGGATCCTCGATTTTCCCTGATTTTGGTAGTCTTAAAAAAGGTCATAACTTTTGAATCGTTTAACCGATCCTCAAAATTCTTTTTGCATTCGAAAGAGCACAGAAAAACAAAGAAAATGCGACTAGGCTCATCCCGATATTTCAATTTTTCGATCCGGGAGCGCAGATTGTATGTTTACCTTTAAATCACCATTTTTCACATCACTATGAAATGGATTATCTTTCGCAAAAAAATTCAAAAAAATTATTCTAATGTCCTAAATGCATGGAAATCCATGTATTATCAAGCCTTGTTCGTTAGAAAGTCAAAGAGCAGCGGAAACAGTCGCCATTAGAGAAAAAACGATAGATATCGTAATTTTAGTAAACGTTAAGAAGGTGGTTTTCGGTTAATTCGGTTTTTTGCGATTTTCTCAGCTCCTGTTGGAGATATCGCAAATCCACGGCCAGATTCGTGATCAGCATGACGAAATACATCAGATAACGTCCATCCCATATGGGAAATATCGAAAAAATGGTTTTTCGCGTTTTTCTCGGCTCCTGTGAGAGATAGAGCGAAAAGGAGCTTAACACGGGATCCTCGATTTTCCCTGATTTTGGTAGTCTTAAAAAAGGTCATAACTTTTGAATCGTTCAACCGATCCTTAAAATTCTTTTTGCATTCGAAAGAGCACAGAAAAACAAAGAAAATGCGACTAGGCTTATGCCGATATTTCAATTTTTTGATCCGGGAGCGCAGATTGTATGATTACCTCAAAAATACCATTTTTCAAATAATTCAAAAATCGATTTTATGGCGCAAAAAAATTGAAAAAAATTCTGCTATTGTCCGAAATGCATGGAAATCGATGTATTATCAAGCCTTGTTCGTTAGAAAGTCAAAGAGCAGCGGAAACAGTCGCCATTAGAGAAAAAACGATAGATATCGTAATTTTAGTAAACGTACGGAAGGTGGTTTTCGGTTGATTTGGTTTTTTGCGATTTTCTCAGCTCCTGTTGGAGATATCGCAAATCCACGGCCAGATTCGTGATCAGCATGACAAAATACATCAGATAACGTCCATCCCATATGGGAAATATCGAAAAAATGGTTTTTCGCGTTTTTCTCGGCTCCTGTGAGAGATAGAGCGAAAAGGAGCTTAACACGGGATCCTCGATTTTCCCTGATTTTGGTAGTCTTAAAAAAGGTCATAACTTTTGAATCGTTCAACCGATCCTTAAAATTCTTTTTGCATTCGAAAGAGCACAGAAAAACAAAGAAAATGCGACTAGGCTTATGCCGATATTTCAATTTTTCGATCCGGGAGCGCAGATTGTATGATTACCTCAAAAATACCATTTTTCAAATAATTCAAAAATCGATTTTATGGCGCAAAAAAATTGAAAAAAATTCTGCTATTGTCCGAAATGCATGGAAATCGATGTATTATCAAGCCTTGTTCGTTAGAAAGTCAAAGAGCAGCGGAAACAGTCGCCATTAGAGAAAAAACGATAGATATCGTAATTTTAGTAAACGTTAAGAAGGTGGTTTTCGGTTAATTCGGTTTTTTGCGATTTTCTCAGCTCCTGTTGGAGATATCGCAAATCCACGGCCAGATTCGTGATCAGCATGACGAAATACATCAGATAACGTCCATCCCATATGGGAAATATCGAAGAAATGGTTTTTCGCGTTTTTCTCGGCTCCTGTGAGAGATAGAGCGAAAAGGAGCTTAACACGGGATCCTCGATTTTCCCTGATTTTGGTAGTCTTAAAAAAGGTCATAACTTTTGAATCGTTCAACCGATCCTTAAAATTCTTTTTGCATTCGAAAGAGCACAGAAAAACAAAGAAAATGCGACTAGGTTCATCTTGATATTTCAATTTTTCGATCCGGGAGCGCAGATTGTATGTTTACCTCTAAAATACCATTTTTCAAATAATTTAAAAATCGATTTTATGGCGCAAAGAAATTGAAAAAAATTCTGCTATTGTCCTAAATGCATGGAAATTGATGTATTATCAAGCCTTGTTCGTTAGAAAGTCAAAGAGCAGCGGAAACAGTCGCCATTAGAGAGAAAACGATAGATATCGTAATTTTAGTAAACGTAAGGAAGGTGGTTTTCGGTTAATTCGGTTTTTTGCGATTTTCTCAGCTCCTGTTGGAGATATCGCAAATCCACGGCCAGATTCGTGATCAGCATGACGAAATACAACAGATAACATCCATCCCATATGGGAAATATCGAAAAAATGGTTTTTCGCGTTTTTCTCGGCTCCTGTGAGAGATAGAGCGAAAAGGAGCTTAACACGGGATCCTCGATTTTCCCTGATTTTAGTAGTCTTAAAAAAGGTCATAACTTTTGAATCGTTCAACCGATCCTTAAAATTCTTTTTGCATTCGAAAGAGCACAGAAAAACAAAGAAAATGCGACTAGGCTCATCCCGATATTTCAATTTTTCGAGCCGGGAGCGCAGATTGTATGTTACCTCTAAATTACCATTTTTCAAATAATTCAAAAATCGATTTTATAGCGCAAAAAAATTCAAAAAAATTATTCTAATGTCCTAAATGCATGGAAATCCATGTATTATCAAGCCTTGTTCGTTAGAAAGTCAAAGAGCAGCGGAAACAGTCGCCATTAGAGAGAAAACGATAGATATCGTAATTTTAGTAAACGTAAGGAAGGTGGTTTTCGGTTAATTCGGTTTTTTGCGATTTTCTCAGCTCCTGTTGGAGATATCGCAAATCCACGGCCAGATTCGTGATCAGCATGACGAAATACATCAGATAACATCCATCCCATATGGGAAATATCGAAAAAATGGTTTTTCGCGTTTTTCTCGGCTCCTGTGAGAGATAGAGCGAAAAGGAGCTTAACACGGGATCCTCGATTTTCCCTGATTTTGGTAGTCTTAAAAAAGGTCATAACTTTTGAATCGTTCAACCGATCCTTAAAATTCTTTTTGCATTCGAAAGAGCACAGAAAAACAAAGAAAATGCGACTAGGCTCATCCCGATATTTCAATTTTTCGAGCCGGGAGCGCAGATTGTATGTTACCTCTAAAATACCATTTTTCAAATAATTCAAAAATCGATTTTATGGCGCAAAAAAATTCAAAAAAATTATTCTAATGTCCTAAATGCATGGAAATCCATGTATTATCAAGCCTTGTTCGTTAGAAAGTCAAAGAGCAGCGGAAACAGTCGTCATTAGAGAGAAAACGATAGATATCGTAATTTTAGTAAACGTAAGGAAGGTGGTTTTCGGTTAATTCGGTTTTTTGCGATTTTCTCAGCTCCTGTTGGAGATATCGCAAATCCACGGCCAGATTCGTGATCAGCATGACGAAATACATCAGATAACATCCATCCCATATGGGAAATATCGAAAAAATGGTTTTTCGCGTTTTTCTCGGCTCCTGTGAGAGATAGAGCGAAAAGGAGCTTAACACGGGATCCTCGATTTTCCCTGATTTTGGTAGTCTTAAAAAAGGTCATAACTTTTGAATCGTTTAACCGATCCTCAAAATTCTTTTTGCATTCGAAAGAGCACAGAAAAACAAAGAAAATGCGACTAGGCTCATCCTGATATTTCAATTTTTCGATCCGGGAGCGCAGATTGTATGTTTACCTCTAAAATACCATTTTTCAAATAATTCAAAAGTCGATTTTATGGCGCAAAAAAATTGAAAAAAATTCTGCTATTGTCCTAAATGCATGGAAATTGATGTATTATCAAGCCTTGTTCGTTAGAAAGTCAAAGAGCAGCGGAAACAGTCGCCATTAGAGAGAAAACGATAGATATCGTAATTTTAGTAAACGTAAGGAAGATGGTTTTCGGTTAATTCGGTTTTTTGCGATTTTCTCAGCTCCTGTTGGAGATATCGCAAATCCACGGCCAGATTCGTGATCAGCATGACGAAATACATCAGATAACGTCCATCCCATATGGGAAATATCGAAAAAATGGTTTTTCGCGTTTTTCTCGGCTCCTGTGAGAGATAGAGCGAAAAGGAGCTTAACACGGGATCCTCGATTTTCCCTGATTTTGGTAGTCTTAAAAAAGGTCATAACTTTTGAATCGTTTAACCGATCCTCAAAATTCTTTTTGCATTCGAAAGAGCACAGAAAAACAAAGAAAATGCGACTAGGCTCATCCTGATATTTCAATTTTTCGATCCGGGAGCGCAGATTGTATGTTTACCTCTAAAATACTATTTTTCAAATAATTCAAAAGTCGATTTTATGGCGCAAAAAAATTGAAAAACATTCTGCTATTGTCCTAAATGCATGGAAATCGATGTATTATCAAGCCTTGTTCGTTAGAAAGTCAAAGAGCAGCGGAAACAGTCGCCATTAGAGAAAAAACGATAGATATCGTAATTTTAGTAAACGTTAAGAAGGTGGTTTTCGGTTAATTCGGTTTTTTGCGATTTTCTCAGCTCCTGTTGGAGATATCGCAAATCCACGGCCAGATTCGTGATCAGCATGACGAAATACATCAGATAACGTCCATCCTATATGGGAAATATCGAAAAAATGGTTTTTCGCGTTTTTCTCGGCTCCTGTGAGAGATAGAGCGAAAAGGAGCTTAACACGGGATCCTCGATTTTCCCTGATTTTGGTAGTCTTAAAAAAGGTCATAACTTTTGAATCGTTCAACCGATCCTTAAAATTCTTTTTGCATTCGAAAGAGCACAGAAAAACAAAGAAAATGCGACTAGGCTCATCCCGATATTTCAATTTTTCGAGCCGGGAGCGCAGATTGTATGTTACCTCTAAAATACCATTTTTCAAATAATTCAAAAATCGATTTTATGGCGCAAAAAAATTCAAAAAAAGTATTCTAATGTCCTAAATGCATGGAAATCCATGTATTATCAAGCCTTGTTCGTTAGAAAGTCAAAGAGCAGCGGAAACAGTTGCCATTAGAGAGAAAACGATAGATATCGTAATTTTAGTAAACGTAAGGAAGGTGGTTTTCGGTTAATTCGGTTTTTTGCGATTTTCTCAGCTCCTGTTGGAGATATCGCAAATCCACGGCCAGATTCGTGATCAGCATGACGAAATACAACAGATAACATCCATCCCATATGGGAAATATCGAAAAAATGGTTTTTCGCGTTTTTCTCGGCTCCTGTGAGAGATAGAGCGAAAAGGAGCTTAACACGGGATCCTCGATTTTACCTGATTTTGGTAGTCTTAAAAAAGGTCATAACTTTTGAATCGTTCTACCGATCCTTAAAATTCTTTTTGCATTCGAAAGAGCACAGAAAAACAAAGAAAATGCGACTAGGCTCATCCTGATATTTCAATTTTTCGATCCGGGAGCGCAGATTGTATGTTTACCTCTAAAATACTATTTTTCAAATAATTCAAAAATCGATTTTATGACGCAAAAAAATTCAAAAAAATTATTCTAATGTCCTAAATGCATGGAAATCCATGTATTATCAAGCCTTGTTCGTTAGAAAGTCAAAGAGCAGCGGAAACAGTCGCTATTAGCGAGAAAACGATTGATATCGTAATTTTAGTAAACGTACGGAAGGTGGTTTTCGGTTGATTTGGTTTTTTGCGATTTTCTCAGCTCCTGTTGGAGATATCGCAAATCCACGGCCAGATTCGTGATCAGCATGACGAAATACATCAGATAACGTCCATCCCATATGGGAAATATCGAAAAAATGGTTTTTCGCGTTTTTCTCGGCTCCTGTGAGAGATAGAGCGAAAAGGAGCTAAACACGGGATCCTCGATTTTCCCTGATTTTGGTAGTCTTAAAAAAGGTCATAACTTTTGAATCGTTCAACCGATCCTTAAAATTCTTTTTGCATTCGAAAGAGCACAGAAAAACAAAGAAAATGAGACTAGGCTCATCCCGATATTTCAATTTTTCGATCCGGGAGCGCAGATTGTATGTTTACCTTTAAATCACCATTTTTCACATCACTATGAAATCGATTATCTTTCGCAAAAAAATTCAAAAAAATTCTGCTATTGTCCTAAATGCATGGAAATTGATGTATTATCAAGCCTTGTTCGTTAGAAAGTCAAAGAGCAGCGGAAACAGTCGCCATTAGAGAGAAAACGATAGATATCGTAATTTTAGTAAACGTAAATAAGGTGGTTTTCGGTTAATTCGGTTTTTTGCGATTTTCTCAGCTCCTGTTGGAGATATCGCAAATCCACGGCCAGATTCGTGATCAGCATGACGAAATACATCAGATAACGTCCATCCCATGTGGGAAATATCGAAAAAATGGTTTTTCGCGTTTTTCTCGGCTCCTGTGAGAGATAGAGCGAAAAGGAGCTAAACACGGGATCCTCGATTTTCCCTGATTTTGGTAGTCTTAAAATAGGTCATAAGTTTGAATCGTTCAACCGATCCTTAAAATTCTTTTTGCAATCGAAAGAGCACAGAAAAACAAAGAAAATGCGACTAGGCTCATCCCGATATTTCAATTTTTCGATCCGGGAGCGCAGATTGTATGTTTACCTTTAAATCACCATTTTTCACATCACTATGAAATCGATTATCTTTCGCAAAAAAATTCAAAAAAATTCTGCTATTGTCCTAAATGCATGGAAATTGATGTATTATCAAGCCTTGTTCGTTAGAAAGTCAAAGAGCAGCGGAAACAGTCGCCATTAGAGAGAAAACGATAGATATCGTAATTTTAGTAAACGTAAGGAAGATGGTTTTCGGTTAATTCGGTTTTTTGCGATTTTCTCAGCTCCTGTTGGAGATATCGCAAATCCACGGCCAGATTCGTGATCAGCATGACGAAATACATCAGATAACGTCCATCCCATATGGGAAATATCGAAAAAATGGTTTTTCGCGTTTTTCTCGGCTCCTGTGAGAGATAGAGCGAAAAGGAGCTTAACACGGGATCCTCGATTTTCCCTGATTTTGGTAGTCTTAAAAAAGGTCATAACTTTTAAATCGTTCAACCGATCCTTAAAATTCTTTTTGCAATCGAAAGAGCACAGAAAAACAAAGAAAATGCGACTAGGCTCATCCCGATATTTCAATTTTTCGATCCGGGAGCGCAGATTGTATGTTTACCTCTAAAATACCATTTTTCAAATAATTCAAAAATCGATTTTATGACGCAAAAAAATTCAAAAAAATTATTCTAATGTCCTAAATGCATGGAAATCCATGTATTATCAAGCCTTGTTCGTTAGAAAGTCAAAGAGCAGCGGAAACAGTCGCTATTAGCGAGAAAACGATTGATATCGTAATTTTAGTAAACGTACGGAAGGTGGTTTTCGGTTGATTTGGTTTTTTGCGATTTTCTCAGCTCCTGTTGGAGATATCGCAAATCCACGGCCAGATTCGTGATCAGCATGACGAAATACATCAGATAACGTCCATCCCATATGGGAAATATCGAAAAAATGGTTTTTCGCGTTTTTCTCGGCTCCTGTGAGAGATAGAGCGAAAAGGAGCTAAACACGGGATCCTCGATTTTCCCTGATTTTGGTAGTCTTAAAAAAGGTCATAACTTTTAAATCGTTCAACCGATCCTTAAAATTCTTTTTGCAATCGAAAGAGCACAGAAAAACAAAGAAAATGCGACTAGGCTCATCCCGATATTTCAATTTTTCGATCCGGGAGCGCAGATTGGATGTTTACCTTTAAATCACCATTTTTCACATCACTATGAAATCGATTATCTTTCGCAAAAAAATTCAAAAAAATTCTGCTATTGTCCTAAATGCATGGAAATTGATGTATTATCAAGCCTTGTTCGTTAGAAAGTCAAAGAGCAGCGGAAACAGTCGCCATTAGAGAGAAAACGATAGATATCGTAATTTTAGTAAACGTAAGGAAGGTGGTTTTCGGTTAATTCGGTTTTTTGCGATTTTCTCAGCTCCTGTTGGAGATATCGCAAATCCATGGCCAGATTCGTGATCAGCATGACGAAATACATCAGATAACGTCCATCCCATGTGGGAAATATCGAAAAAATGGTTTTTCGCGTTTTTCTCGTCTCCTGTGAGAGATAGAGCGAAAAGGAGCTAAACACGGGATCCTCGATTTTCCCTGATTTTGGTAGTCTTAAAATAGGTCATAACTTTTGAATCGTTCAACCGATCCTTAAAATTCTTTTTGCATTCGAAAGAGCACAGAAAAACAAAGAAAATGCGACTAGGCTCATCCCAATATTTCAATTTTTCGATCCGGGAGCGCAGATTGTATGTTTACCTCTAAAATACCATTTTTCAAATAATTCAAAAGTCGATTTTATGGCGCAAAAAAATTGAAAAAAATTCTGCTATTGTCCTAAATGCATGGAAATTGATGTATTATCAAGCCTTGTTCGTTAGAAAGTCAAAGAGCAGCGGAAACAGTCGCCATTAGAGAGAAAACGATAGATATCGTAATTTTAGTAAACGTAAGGAAGATGGTTTTCGGTTAATTCGGTTTTTTGCGATTTTCTCAGCTCCTGTTGGAGATATCGCAAATCCACGGCCAGATTCGTGATCAGCATGACGAAATACATCAGATAACGTCCATCCCATATGGGAAATATCGAAAAAATGGTTTTTCGCGTTTTTCTCGGCTCCTGTGAGAGATAGAGCGAAAAGGAGCTTAACACGGGATCCTCGATTTTCCCTGATTTTGGTAGTCTTAAAATAGGTCATAACTTTTGAATCGTTCAACCGATCCTTAAAATTCTTTTTGCATTCGAAAGAGCACAGAAAAACAAAGAAAATGCGACTAGGCTCATCCCAATATTTCAATTTTTCGAGCCGGGAGCGCAGATTGTATGTTTACCTCTAAAATACCATTTTTCAAATAATTCAAAAGTCGATTTTATGGCGCAAAAAAATTGAAAAAAATTCTGCTATTGTCCTAAATGCATGGAAATTGATGTATTATCAAGCCTTGTTCGTTAGAAAGTCAAAGAGCAGCGGAAACAGTCGCCATTAGAGAGAAAACGATAGATATCGTAATTTTAGTAAACGTAAGGAAGATGGTTTTCGGTTAATTCGGTTTTTTGCGATTTTCTCAGCTCCTGTTGGAGATATCGCAAATCCACGGCCAGATTCGTGATCAGCATGACGAAATACATCAGATAACGTCCATCCCATATGGAAAATATCGAAAAAATGGTTTTTCGCGTTTTTCTCGGCTCCTGTGAGAGATAGAGCGAAAAGGAGCTTAACACGGGATCCTCGATTTTCCCTGATTTTGGTAGTCTTAAAATAGGTCATAACTTTTGAATCGTTCAACCGATCCTTAAAATTCTTTTTGCATTCGAAAGAGCACAGAAAAACAAAGAAAATGCGACTAGGCTCATCCCAATATTTCAATTTTTCGAGCCGGGAGCGCAGATTGTATGTTACCTCTAAAATACCATTTTTCAAATAATTCAAAAATCGATTTTATGACGCAAAAAAATTCAAAAAAATTATTCTAATGTCCTAAATGCATGGAAATCCATGTATTATCAAGCCTTGTTCGTTAGAAAGTCAAAGAGCAGCGGAAACAGTCGCTATTAGCGAGAAAACGATTGATATCGTAATTTTAGTAAACGTACGGAAGGTGGTTTTCGGTTGATTTGGTTTTTTGCGATTTTCTCAGCTCCTGTTGGAGATATCGCAAATCCACGGCCAGATTCGTGATCAGCATGACGAAATACATCAGATAACGTCCATCCCATATGGGAAATATCGAAAAAATGGTTTTTCGCGTTTTTCTCGGCTCCTGTGAGAGATAGAGCGAAAAGGAGCTAAACACGGGATCCTCGATTTTCCCTGATTTTGGTAGTCTTAAAAAAGGTCATAACTTTTAAATCGTTCAACCGATCCTTAAAATTCTTTTTGCAATCGAAAGAGCACAGAAAAACAAAGAAAATGCGACTAGGCTCATCCCGATATTTCAATTTTTCGATCCGGGAGCGCAGATTGTATGTTTACCTCTAAAATACCATTTTTCAAATAATTCAAAAATCGATTTTATGACGCAAAAAAATTCAAAAAAATTATTCTAATGTCCTAAATGCATGGAAATCCATGTATTATCAAGCCTTGTTCGTTAGAAAGTCAAAGAGCAGCGGAAACAGTCGCTATTAGCGAGAAAACGATTGATATCGTAATTTTAGTAAACGTACGGAAGGTGGTTTTCGGTTGATTTGGTTTTTTGCGATTTTCTCAGCTCCTGTTGGAGATATCGCAAATCCACGGCCAGATTCGTGATCAGCATGACGAAATACATCAGATAACGTCCATCCCATATGGGAAATATCGAAAAAATGGTTTTTCGCGTTTTTCTCGGCTCCTGTGAGAGATAGAGCGAAAAGGAGCTAAACACGGGATCCTCGATTTTCCCTGATTTTGGTAGTCTTAAAAAAGGTCATAACTTTTAAATCGTTCAACCGATCCTTAAAATTCTTTTTGCAATCGAAAGAGCACAGAAAAACAAAGAAAATGCGACTAGGCTCATCCCGATATTTCAATTTTTCGATCCGGGAGCGCAGATTGTATGTTTACCTTTAAATCACCATTTTTCACATCACTATGAAATCGATTATCTTTCGCAAAAAAATTCAAAAAAATTCTGCTATTGTCCTAAATGCATGGAAATTGATGTATTATCAAGCCTTGTTCGTTAGAAAGTCAAAGAGCAGCGGAAACAGTCGCCATTAGAGAGAAAACGATAGATATCGTAATTTTAGTAAACGTAAGGAAGATGGTTTTCGGTTAATTCGGTTTTTTGCGATTTTCTCAGCTCCTGTTGGAGATATCGCAAATCCACGGCCAGATTCGTGATCAGCATGACGAAATACATCAGATAACGTCCATCCCATATGGGAAATATCGAAAAAATGGTTTTTCGCGTTTTTCTCGGCTCCTGTGAGAGATAGAGCGAAAAGGAGCTTAACACGGGATCCTCGATTTTCCCTGATTTTGGTAGTCTTAAAATAGGTCATAACTTTTGAATCGTTCAACCGATCCTTAAAATTCTTTTTGCATTCGAAAGAGCACAGAAAAACAAAGAAAATGCGACTAGGCTCATCCCAATATTTCAATTTTTCGAGCCGGGAGCGCAGATTGTATGTTTACCTCTAAAATACCATTTTTCAAATAATTCAAAAGTCGATTTTATGGCGCAAAAAAATTGAAAAAAATTCTGCTATTGTCCTAAATGCATGGAAATTGATGTATTATCAAGCCTTGTTCGTTAGAAAGTCAAAGAGCAGCGGAAACAGTCGCCATTAGAGAGAAAACGATAGATATCGTAATTTTAGTAAACGTAAGGAAGATGGTTTTCGGTTAATTCGGTTTTTTGCGATTTTCTCAGCTCCTGTTGGAGATATCGCAAATCCACGGCCAGATTCGTGATCAGCATGACGAAATACATCAGATAACGTCCATCCCATATGGGAAATATCGAAAAAATGGTTTTTCGCGTTTTTCTCGGCTCCTGTGAGAGATAGAGCGAAAAGGAGCTTAACACGGGATCCTCGATTTTCCCTGATTTTGGTAGTCTTAAAATAGGTCATAACTTTTGAATCGTTCAACCGATCCTTAAAATTCTTTTTGCATTCGAAAGAGCACAGAAAAACAAAGAAAATGAGACTAGGCTCATCCCGATATTTCAATTTTTCGATCCGGGAGCGCAGATTGTATGTTTACCTCTAAAATACCATTTTTCAAATAATTCAAAAGTCGATTTTATGGCGCAAAAAAATTGAAAAAAATTCTGCTATTGTCCTAAATGCATGGAAATTGATGTATTATCAAGCCTTGTTCGTTAGAAAGTCAAAGAGCAGCGGAAACAGTCGCCATTAGAGAGAAAACGATAGATATCGTAATTTTAGTAAACGTAAGGAAGATGGTTTTCGGTTAATTCGGTTTTTTGCGATTTTCTCAGCTCCTGTTGGAGATATCGCAAATCCACGGCCAGATTCGTGATCAGCATGACGAAATACATCAGATAACGTCCATCCCATATGGGAAATATCGAAAAAATGGTTTTTCGCGTTTTTCTCGGCTCCTGTGAGAGATAGAGCGAAAAGGAGCTTAACACGGGATCCTCGATTTTCCCTGATTTTGGTAGTCTTAAAATAGGTCATAACTTTTGAATCGTTCAACCGATCCTTAAAATTCTTTTTGCATTCGAAAGAGCACAGAAAAACAAAGAAAATGAGACTAGGCTCATCCCGATATTTCAATTTTTCGATCCGGGAGCGCAGATTGTATGTTTACCTCTAAAATACCATTTTTCAAATAATTCAAAAGTCGATTTTATGGCGCAAAAAAATTGAAAAAAATTCTGCTATTGTCCTAAATGCATGGAAATTGATGTATTATCAAGCCTTGTTCGTTAGAAAGTCAAAGAGCAGCGGAAACAGTCGCCATTAGAGAGAAAACGATAGATATCGTAATTTTAGTAAACGTAAGGAAGATGGTTTTCGGTTAATTCGGTTTTTTGCGATTTTCTCAGCTCCTGTTGGAGATATCGCAAATCCACGGCCAGATTCGTGATCAGCATGACGAAATACATCAGATAACGTCCATCCCATATGGGAAATATCGAAAAAATGGTTTTTCGCGTTTTTCTCGGCTCCTGTGAGAGATAGAGCGAAAAGGAGCTAAACACGGGATCCTCGATTTTCCCTGATTTTGGTAGTCTTAAAAAAGGTCATAACTTTTAAATCGTTCAACCGATCCTTAAAATTCTTTTTGCAATCGAAAGAGCACAGAAAAACAAAGAAAATGCGACTAGGCTCATCCCGATATTTCAATTTTTCGATCCGGGAGCGCAGATTGTATGTTTACCTCTAAAATACCATTTTTCAAATAATTCAAAAATCGATTTTATGACGCAAAAAAATTCAAAAAAATTATTCTAATGTCCTAAATGCATGGAAATCCATGTATTATCAAGCCTTGTTCGTTAGAAAGTCAAAGAGCAGCGGAAACAGTCGCTATTAGCGAGAAAACGATTGATATCGTAATTTTAGTAAACGTACGGAAGGTGGTTTTCGGTTGATTCGGTTTTTTGCGATTTTCTCAGCTCCTGTTGGAGATATCGCAAATCCACGGCCAGATTCGTGATCAGCATGACGAAATACATCAGATAACGTCCATCCCATATGGGAAATATCGAAAAAATGGTTTTTCGCGTTTTTCTCGGCACCTGTGAGAGATAGAGCGAAGAGGAGCTTAACACGGGATCCTCGATTTTCCCTGATTTTGGTAGTCTTAAAATAGGTCATAACTTTTGAATCGTTCAACCGATCCTTAAAATTCTTTTTGCCTTCGAAAGAGCACAGAAAAACAAAGAAAATGCGACTAGGCTCATCCCGATATTTCAATTTTTCGATCCGGGAGCGC
This sequence comes from Cylloceria caligata, assembly GCA_963942595.1. Classification (NCBI taxonomy): domain Eukaryota; kingdom Metazoa; phylum Arthropoda; class Insecta; order Hymenoptera; family Ichneumonidae; genus Cylloceria; species Cylloceria caligata. Next base: position 10,975,328 of record OZ012710.1, on the reverse strand, counting down.
AGATTGTATGTTTACCTCTAAAATACCATTTTTCAAATAATTCAAAAATCGATTTTATGGCGCAAAAAAATTGAAAAAAATTCTGCTATTGTCCTAAATGCATGGAAATTGATGTATTATCAAGCCTTGTTCGTTAGAAAGTCAAAGAGCAGCGGAAACAGTCGCCATTAGAGAGAAAACGATAGATATCGTAATTTTAGTAAACGTAAGGAAGATGGTTTTCGGTTAATTCGGTTTTTTGCGATTTTCTCAGCTCCTGTTGGAGATATCGCAAATCCACGGCCAGATTCGTGATCAGCATGACGAAATACATCAGATAACGTCCATCCCATATGGGAAATATCGAAAAAATGGTTTTTCGCGTTTTTCTCGGCTCCTGTGAGAGATAGAGCGAAAAGGAGCTAGACACGGGATCCTCAATTTTCCCTGATTTTGGTAGTCTTAAAAAAGGTCATAACTTTTGAATCGTTCAACCGATCCTTAAAATTCTTTTTGCATTCGAAAGAGCACAGAAAAACAAAGAAAATGCGACTAGGCTCATCCCGATATTTCAATTTTTCGATCCGGGAGCGCAGATTGTATGTTTACCTCTAAAATACCATTTTTCAAATAATTCAAAAATCGATTTTATGGCGCAAAAAAATTGAAAAAAATTCTGCTATTGTCCTAAATGCATGGAAATTGATGTATTATCAAGCCTTGTTCGTTAGAAAGTCAAAGAGCAGCGGAAACAGTCGCTATTAGCGAGAAAACGATTGATATCGTAATTTTAGTAAACGTACGGAAGGTGGTTTTCGGTTGATTTGGTTTTTTGCGATTTTCTCAGCTCCTGTTGGAGATATCGCAAATCCACGGCCAGATTCGTGATCAGGGCGACGAAATACATAAGATAAAGTCCATCCCATGTGGGAAATATCGAAGAAATGGTTTTTCGCGTTTTTCTCGGCTCCTGTGAGAGATAGAGCGAAAAGGAGCTAAACACGGGATCCTCGATTTTCCCTGATTTTGGTAGTCTTAAAAAAGGTCATAACTTTTGAATCGTTCAACCGATCCTTAAAATTCTTTTTGCATTCGAAGGAGCACAGAAAAACAAAGAAAATGCGACTAGGCTCATCCCGATATTTCAATTTTTCGAGCCGGGAGCGCAGATTGTATGTTACCTCTAAAATACCATTTTTCAAATAATTCAAAAATCGATTTTATGACGCAAAAAAATTCAAAAAAATTATTCTAATGTCCTAAATGCATGGAAATCCATGTATTATCAAGCCTTGTTCGTTAGAAAGTCAAAGAGCAGCGGAAACAGTCGCCATTAGAGAAAAAACGATAGATATCGTAATTTTAGTAAACGTTAAGAAGGTGGTTTTCGGTTAATTCGGTTTTTTGCGATTTTCTCAGCTCCTGTTGGAGATATCGCAAATCCACGGCCAGATTCGTGATCAGGGCGACGAAATACATCAGATAACGTCCATCCCATATGGGAAATATCGAAAAAATGGTTTTTCGCGTTTTTCTCGGCTCCTGTGAGAGATAGAGCGAAAAGGAGCTAAACACGGGATCCTCAATTTTCCCTGATTTTGGTAGTCTTAAAAAAGGTCATAACTTTTGAATCGTTCAACCGATCCTTAAAATTCTTTTTGCATTCGAAAGAGCACAGAAAAACAAAGAAAATGCGACAAGGCTCATCCCGATATTTCAATTTTTCGATCCGGGAGCGCAGATTGTATGTTTACCTTTAAATCACCATTTTTCACATCACTATGAAATCGATTATCTTTCGCAAAAAAATTCAAAAAAATTCTGCTATTGTCCTAAATGCATGGAAATTGATGTATTATCAAGCCTTGTTCGTTAGAAAGTCAAAGAGCAGCGGAAACAGTCGCTATTAGCGAGAAAACGATTGATATCGTAATTTTAGTAAACGTACGGAAGGTGGTTTTCGGTTGATTTGGTTTTTTGCGATTTTCTCAGCTCCTGTTGGAGATATCGCAAATCCACGGCCAGATTCGTGATCAGCATGACGAAATACATCAGATAACGTCCATCCCATATGGGAAATATCGAAAAAATGGTTTTTCGCGTTTTTCTCGGCTCCTGTGAGAGATAGAGCGAAAAGGAGCTAGACACGGGATCCTCAATTTTCCCTGATTTTGGTAGTCTTAAAAAAGGTCATAACTTTTGAATCGTTCAACCGATCCTTAAAATTCTTTTTGCATTCGAAAGAGCACAGAAAAACAAAGAAAATGCGACTAGGCTCATCCTGATATTTCAATTTTTCGATCCGGGAGCGCAGATTGTATGTTTACCTCTAAAATACCATTTTTCAAATAATTCAAAAATCGATTTTATGGCGCAAAAAAATTCAAAAAAATCTGCTATTGTCCTAAATGCATGGAAATTGATGTATTATCAAGCCTTGTTCGTTAGAAAGTCAAAGAGCAGCGGAAACAGTCGCCATTAGAGAGAAAACGATAGATATCGTAATTTTAGTAAACGTAAGGAAGATGGTTTTCGGTTAATTCGGTTTTTCGCGATTTTCTCAGCTCTTGTTGGAGATATCGCAAATCCACGGCCAGATTCGTGATCAGGGCGACGAAATACATAAGATAAAGTCCATCCCATGTGGGAAATATCGAAAAAATGGTTTTTCGCGTTTTTCTCGGCACCTGTGAGAGATAGAGCGAAGAGGAGCTTAACACGGGATCCTCGATTTTCCCTGATTTTGGTAGTCTTAAAACGGTCATAACTTTTGAATCGTTCAACCGATCCTTAAAATTCTTTTTGCATTCGAAAGAGCACAGAAAAACAAAGAAAATGCGACTAGGCTCATCCCGATATTTCAATTTTTCGATCCGGGAGCGCAGATTGTATGTTTACCTCTAAAATACCATTTTTCAAATAATTCAAAAATCGATTTTATGGCGCAAAAAAATTGAAAAAAATTCTGCTATTGTCCTAAATGCATGGAAATTGATGTATTATCAAGCCTTGTTCGTTAGAAAGTCAAAGAGCAGCGGAAACAGTCGCCATTAGAGAGAAAACGATAGATATCGTAATTTTAGTAAACGTAAGGAAGATGGTTTTCGGTTAATTCGGTTTTTTGCGATTTTCTCAGCTCCTGTTGGAGATATCGCAAATCCACGGCCAGATTCGTGATCAGCATGACGAAATACATCAGATAACGTCCATCCCATATGGGAAATATCGAAAAAATGGTTTTTCGCGTTTTTCTCGGCTCCTGTGAGAGATAGAGCGAAAAGGAGCTTAACACGGGATCCTCGATTTTCCCTGATTTTGGTAGTCTTAAAACGGTCATAACTTTTGAATCGTTCAACCGATCCTTAAAATTCTTTTTGCATTCGAAAGAGCACAGAAAAACAAAGAAAATGCGACTAGGCTCATCCCGATATTTCAATTTTTCGATCCGGGAGCGCAGATTGTATGTTTACCTCTAAAATACCATTTTTCAAATAATTCAAAAATCGATTTTATGGCGCAAAAAAATTGAAAAAAATTCTGCTATTGTCCTAAATGCATGGAAATTGATGTATTATCAAGCCTTGTTCGTTAGAAAGTCAAAGAGCAGCGGAAACAGTCGCCATTAGAGAGAAAACGATAGATATCGTAATTTTAGTAAACGTAAGGAAGATGGTTTTCGGTTAATTCGGTTTTTTGCGATTTTCTCAGCTCCTGTTGGAGATATCGCAAATCCACGGCCAGATTCGTGATCAGCATGACGAAATACATCAGATAACGTCCATCCCATATGGGAAATATCGAAAAAATGGTTTTTCGCGTTTTTCTCGGCTCCTGTGAGAGATAGAGCGAAAAGGAGCTTAACACGGGATCCTCGATTTTCCCTGATTTTGGTAGTCTTAAAAAAGGTCATAACTTTTGAATCGTTCAACCGATCCTTAAAATTCTTTTTGCATTCGAAAGAGCACAGAAAAACAAAGAAAATGCGACAAGGCTCATCCCGATATTTCAATTTTTCGATCCGGGAGCGCAGATTGTATGTTTACCTTTAAATCACCATTTTTCACATCACTATGAAATCGATTATCTTTCGCAAAAAAATTCAAAAAAATTCTGCTATTGTCCTAAATGCATGGAAATTGATGTATTATCAAGCCTTGTTCGTTAGAAAGTCAAAGAGCAGCGGAAACAGTCGCTATTAGCGAGAAAACGATTGATATCGTAATTTTAGTAAACGTACGGAAGGTGGTTTTCGGTTGATTTGGTTTTTTGCGATTTTCTCAGCTCCTGTTGGAGATATCGCAAATCCACATCCAGATTCGTGATCAGCATGACGAAATACATAAGATAAAGTCCATCCCATGTGGGAAATATCGAAAAAATAGTTTTTCGCGTTTTTCTCGGCACCTGTGAGAGATAGAGCGAAGAGGAGCTTAACACGGGATCCTCGATTTTCCCTGATTTTGGTAGTCTTAAAATAGGTCATAACTTTTGAATCGTTCAACCGATCCTTAAAATTCTTTTTGCCTTCGAAAGAGCACAGAAAAACAAAGAAAATGCGACTAGGCTCATCCCGATATTTCAATTTTTCGATCCGGGAGCGCAGATTGTATGTTTACCTCTAAAATACCATTTTTCAAATAATTCAAAAATCGATTTTATGGCGCAAAAAAATTGAAAAAAATTCTGCTATTGTCCTAAATGCATGGAAATTGATGTATTATCAAGCCTTGTTCGTTAGAAAGTCAAAGAGCAGCGGAAACAGTCGCCATTAGAGAGAAAACGATAGATATCGTAATTTTAGTAAACGTAAGGAAGATGGTTTTCGGTTAATTCGGTTTTTTGCGATTTTCTCAGCTCCTGTTGGAGATATCGCAAATCCACGGCCAGATTCGTGATCAGCATGACGAAATACATCAGATAACGTCCATCCCATATGGGAAATATCGAAAAAATGGTTTTTCGCGTTTTTCTCGGCTCCTGTGAGAGATAGAGCGAAAAGGAGCTAGACACGGGATCCTCAATTTTCCCTGATTTTGGTAGTCTTAAAAAAGGTCATAACTTTTGAATCGTTCAACCGATCCTTAAAATTCTTTTTGCATTCGAAAGAGCACAGAAAAACAAAGAAAATGCGACTAGGCTCATCCCGATATTTCAATTTTTCGATCCGGGAGCGCAGATTGTATGTTTACCTCTAAAATACCATTTTTCAAATAATTCAAAAATCGATTTTATGGCGCAAAAAAATTGAAAAAAATTCTGCTATTGTCCTAAATGCATGGAAATTGATGTATTATCAAGCCTTGTTCGTTAGAAAGTCAAAGAGCAGCGGAAACAGTCGCCATTAGAGAGAAAACGATAGATATCGTAATTTTAGTAAACGTAAGGAAGATGGTTTTCGGTTAATTCGGTTTTTTGCGATTTTCTCAGCTCCTGTTGGAGATATCGCAAATCCACGGCCAGATTCGTGATCAGCATGACGAAATACATCAGATAACGTCCATCCCATATGGGAAATATCGAAAAAATGGTTTTTCGCGTTTTTCTCGGCTCCTGTGAGAGATAGAGCGAAAAGGAGCTTAACACGGGATCCTCGATTTTCCCTGATTTTGGTAGTCTTAAAAAAGGTCATAACTTTTGAATCGTTCAACCGATCCTTAAAATTCTTTTTGCATTCGAAAGAGCACAGAAAAACAAAGAAAATGCGACAAGGCTCATCCCGATATTTCAATTTTTCGATCCGGGAGCGCAGATTGTATGTTTACCTTTAAATCACCATTTTTCACATCACTATGAAATCGATTATCTTTCGCAAAAAAATTCAAAAAAATTCTGCTATTGTCCTAAATGCATGGAAATTGATGTATTATCAAGCCTTGTTCGTTAGAAAGTCAAAGAGCAGCGGAAACAGTCGCTATTAGCGAGAAAACGATTGATATCGTAATTTTAGTAAACGTACGGAAGGTGGTTTTCGGTTGATTTGGTTTTTTGCGATTTTCTCAGCTCCTGTTGGAGATATCGCAAATCCACATCCAGATTCGTGATCAGCATGACGAAATACATAAGATAAAGTCCATCCCATGTGGGAAATATCGAAAAAATAGTTTTTCGCGTTTTTCTCGGCACCTGTGAGAGATAGAGCGAAGAGGAGCTTAACACGGGATCCTCGATTTTCCCTGATTTTGGTAGTCTTAAAATAGGTCATAACTTTTGAATCGTTCAACCGATCCTTAAAATTCTTTTTGCCTTCGAAAGAGCACAGAAAAACAAAGAAAATGCGACTAGGCTCATCCCGATATTTCAATTTTTCGATCCGGGAGCGCAGATTGTATGTTTACCTCTAAAATACCATTTTTCAAATAATTCAAAAATCGATTTTATGGCGCAAAAAAATTGAAAAAAATTCTGCTATTGTCCTAAATGCATGGAAATTGATGTATTATCAAGCCTTGTTCGTTAGAAAGTCAAAGAGCAGCGGAAACAGTCGCCATTAGAGAGAAAACGATAGATATCGTAATTTTAGTAAACGTAAGGAAGATGGTTTTCGGTTAATTCGGTTTTTTGCGATTTTCTCAGCTCCTGTTGGAGATATCGCAAATCCACGGCCAGATTCGTGATCAGCATGACGAAATACATCAGATAACGTCCATCCCATATGGGAAATATCGAAAAAATGGTTTTTCGCGTTTTTCTCGGCTCCTGTGAGAGATAGAGCGAAAAGGAGCTTAACACGGGATCCTCGATTTTCCCTGATTTTGGTAGTCTTAAAAAAGGTCATAACTTTTGAATCGTTGAACCGATCCTTAAAATTCTTTTTGCATTCGAAAGAGCACAGAAAAACAAAGAAAATGCGACTAGGCTCATCCCGATATTTCAATTTTTCGATCCGGGAGCGCAGATTGTATGTTTACCTCTAAAATACCATTTTTCAAATAATTCAAAAATCGATTTTATGGCGCAAAAAAATTGAAAAAAATTCTGCTATTGTCCTAAATGCATGGAAATTGATGTATTATCAAGCCTTGTTCGTTAGAAAGTCAAAGAGCAGCGGAAACAGTTGCCATTAGAGAGAAAACGATAGATATCGTAATTTTAGTAAACGTAAGGAAGATGGTTTTCGGTTAATTCGGTTTTTTGCGATTTTCTCAGCTCCTGTTGGAGATATCGCAAATCCACGGCCAGATTCGTGATCAGCATGACGAAATACATCAGATAACGTCCATCCCATATGGGAAATATCGAAAAAATGGTTTTTCGCGTTTTTCTCGGCTCCTGTGAGAGATAGAGCGAAAAGGAGCTTAACACGGGATCCTCGATTTTCCCTGATTTTGGTAGTCTTAAAAAAGGTCATAACTTTTGAATCGTTGAACCGATCCTTAAAATTCTTTTTGCATTCGAAAGAGCACAGAAAAACAAAGAAAATGCGACTAGGCTCATACTGATATTTCAATTTTTCGAGCCGGGAGCGCAGATTGTATGTTACCTCTAAAATACCATTTTTCAAATAATTCAAAAATCGATTTTATGACGCAAAAAAATTCAAAAAAATTATTCTAATGTCCTAAATGCATGGAAATCCATGTATTATCAAGCCTTGTTCGTTAGAAAGTCAAAGAGCAGCGGAAACAGTCGCCATTAGAGAGAAAACGATAGATATCGTAATTTTAGTAAACGTAAGGAAGGTGGTTTTCGGTTAATTCGGTTTTTTGCGATTTTCTCAGCTCCTGTTGGAGATATCGCAAATCCACGGCCAGATTCGTGATCAGGGCGACGAAATACATAAGATAAAGTCCATCCCATGTGGGAAATATCGAAAAAATGGTTTTTCGCGTTTTTCTCGGCACCTGTGAGAGATAGAGCAAAGAGGAGCTTAACACGGGATCCTCGATTTTCCCTGATTTTGGTAGTCTTAAAAAAGGTCATAACTTTTGAATCGTTCAACCGATCCTTAAAATTCTTTTTGCATTCGAAAGAGCACAGAAAAACAAAGAAAATGCGACTAGGCTCATCCTGATATTTCAATTTTTCGATCCGGGAGCGCAGATTGTATGTTTACCTCTAAAATACCATTTTTCAAATAATTCAAAAATCGATTTTATGGCGCAAAAAAATTCAAAAAAATCTGCTATTGTCCTAAATGCATGGAAATTGATGTATTATCAAGCCTTGTTCGTTAGAAAGTCAAAGAGCAGCGGAAACAGTCGCCATTAGAGAGAAAACGATAGATATCGTAATTTTAGTAAACGTAAGGAAGATGGTTTTCGGTTAATTCGGTTTTTCGCGATTTTCTCAGCTCTTGTTGGAGATATCGCAAATCCACGGCCAGATTCGTGATCAGGGCGACGAAATACATAAGATAAAGTCCATCCCATGTGGGAAATATCGAAAAAATGGTTTTTCGCGTTTTTCTCGGCACCTGTGAGAGATAGAGCGAAGAGGAGCTTAACACGGGATCCTCGATTTTCCCTGATTTTGGTAGTCTTAAAAAAGGTCATAACTTTTGAATCGTTCAACCGATCCTTAAAATTCTTTTTGCATTCGAAAGAGCACAGAAAAACAAAGAAAATGCGACTAGGCTCATCCTGATATTTCAATTTTTCGATCCGGGAGCGCAGATTGTATGTTTACCTCTAAAATACCATTTTTCAAATAATTCAAAAATCGATTTTATGGCGCAAAAAAATTCAAAAAAATCTGCTATTGTCCTAAATGCATGGAAATTGATGTATTATCAAGCCTTGTTCGTTAGAAAGTCAAAGAGCAGCGGAAACAGTCGCCATTAGAGAGAAAACGATAGATATCGTAATTTTAGTAAACGTAAGGAAGATGGTTTTCGGTTAATTCGGTTTTTTGCGATTTTCTCAGCTCCTGTTGGAGATATCGCAAATCCACGGCCAGATTCGTGATCAGCATGACGAAATACATCAGATAACGTCCATCCCATATGGGAAATATCGAAAAAATGGTTTTTCGCGTTTTTCTCGGCACCTGTGAGAGATAGAGCGAAGAGGAGCTTAACACGGGATCCTCGATTTTCCCTGATTTTGGTAGTCTTAAAAAAGGTCATAACTTTTGAATCGTTCAACCGATCCTTAAAATTCTTTTTGCATTCGAAAGAGCACAGAAAAACAAAGAAAATGCGACTAGGCTCATCCCGATATTTCAATTTTTCGATCCGGGAGCGCAGATTGTATGTTTACCTCTAAAATACCATTTTTCAAATAATTCAAAAATCGATTTTATGGCGCAAAAAAATTGAAAAAAATTCTGCTATTGTCCTAAATGCATGGAAATTGATGTATTATCAAGCCTTGTTCGTTAGAAAGTCAAAGAGCAGCGGAAACAGTCGCCATTAGAGAGAAAACGATAGATATCGTAATTTTAGTAAACGTAAGGAAGATGGTTTTCGGTTAATTCGGTTTTTTGCGATTTTCTCAGCTCCTGTTGGAGATATCGCAAATCGACGGCCAGATTCGTGATCAGCATGACGAAATACATCAGATAACGTTCATCCTATGTGGGAAATATCGAAAAAATGGTTTTTCGCGTTTTTCTCGGCTCCTGTGAGAGATAGAGCGAAAAGGAGCTTAACACGGGATGCTCGATTTTCCCTGATTTTGGTAGTCTTAAAAAAGGTCATAACTTTTGAATCGTTCAACCGATCCTTAAAATTCTTTTTGCATTCGAAAGAGCACAGAAAAACAAAGAAAATGCGACTAGGCTCATCCTGATATTTCAATTTTTCGATCCGGGAGCGCAGATTGTATGTTTACCTCTAAAATACCATTTTTCAAATAATTCAAAAATCGATTTTATGGCGCAAAAAAATTCAAAAAAATCTGCTATTGTCCTAAATGCATGGAAATTGATGTATTATCAAGCCTTGTTCGTTAGAAAGTCAAAGAGCAGCGGAAACAGTCGCCATTAGAGAGAAAACGATAGATATCGTAATTTTAGTAAACGTAAGGAAGATGGTTTTCGGTTAATTCGGTTTTTCGCGATTTTCTCAGCTCTTGTTGGAGATATCGCAAATCCACGGCCAGATTCGTGATCAGGGCGACGAAATACATAAGATAAAGTCCATCCCATGTGGGAAATATCGAAAAAATGGTTTTTCGCGTTTTTCTCGGCACCTGTGAGAGATAGAGCGAAGAGGAGCTTAACACGGGATCCTCGATTTTCCCTGATTTTGGTAGTCTTAAAAAAGGTCATAACTTTTGAATCGTTCAACCGATCCTTAAAATTCTTTTTGCATTCGAAAGAGCACAGAAAAACAAAGAAAATGCGACTAGGCTCATCCTGATATTTCAATTTTTCGATCCGGGAGCGCAGATTGTATGTTTACCTCTAAAATACCATTTTTCAAATAATTCAAAAATCGATTTTATGGCGCAAAAAAATTCAAAAAAATCTGCTATTGTCCTAAATGCATGGAAATTGATGTATTATCAAGCCTTGTTCGTTAGAAAGTCAAAGAGCAGCGGAAACAGTCGCCATTAGAGAGAAAACGATAGATATCGTAATTTTAGTAAACGTAAGGAAGATGGTTTTCGGTTAATTCGGTTTTTTGCGATTTTCTCAGCTCCTGTTGGAGATATCGCAAATCCACGGCCAGATTCGTGATCAGCATGACGAAATACATCAGATAACGTCCATCCCATATGGGAAATATCGAAAAAATGGTTTTTCGCGTTTTTCTCGGCACCTGTGAGAGATAGAGCGAAGAGGAGCTTAACACGGGATCCTCGATTTTCCCTGATTTTGGTAGTCTTAAAAAAGGTCATAACTTTTGAATCGTTCAACCGATCCTTAAAATTCTTTTTGCATTCGAAAGAGCACAGAAAAACAAAGAAAATGCGACTAGGCTCATCCCGATATTTCAATTTTTCGAGCCGGGAGCGCAGATTGTATGTTACCTCTAAAATACCATTTTTCAAATAATTCAAAAATCGATTTTATGACGCAAAAAAATTCAAAAAAATTATTCTAATGTCCTAAATGCATGGAAATCCATGTATTATCAAGCCTTGTTCGTTAGAAAGTCGAAGAGCAGCGGAAACAGTCGCCATTAGAGAGAAAACGATAGATATCGTAATTTTAGTAAACGTAAGGAAGGTGGTTTTCGGTTAATTCGGTTTTTTGCGATTTTCTCAGCTCCTGTTGGAGATATCGCAAATCCACGGCCAGATTCGTGATCAGCATGACGAAATACATCAGATAACGTCCATCCCATATGGGAAATATCGAAAAAATGGTTTTTCGCGTTTTTCTCGGCTCCTGTGAGAGATAGAGCGAAAAGGAGCTTAACACGGGATCCTCGATTTTCCCTGATTTTGGTAGTCTTAAAAAAGGTCATAACTTTTGAATCGTTGAACCGATCCTTAAAATTCTTTTTGCATTCGAAAGAGCACAGAAAAACAAAGAAAATGCGACTAGGCTCATACTGATATTTCAATTTTTCGAGCCGGGAGCGCAGATTGTATGTTACCTCTAAAATACCATTTTTCAAATAATTCAAAAATCGATTTTATGACGCAAAAAAATTCAAAAAAATTATTCTAATGTCCTAAATGCATGGAAATCCATGTATTATCAAGCCTTGTTCGTTAGAAAGTCAAAGAGCAGCGGAAACAGTCGCCATTAGAGAGAAAACGATAGATATCGTAATTTTAGTAAACGTAAGGAAGGTGGTTTTCGGTTAATTCGGTTTTTTTGCGATTTTCTCAGCTCCTGTTGGAGATATCGCAAATCCACGGCCAGATTCGTGATCAGGGCGACGAAATACATAAGATAAAGTCCATCCCATGTGGGAAATATCGAAAAATGGTTTTTCGCGTTTTTCTCGGCACCTGTGAGAGATAGAGCAAAGAGGAGCTTAACACGGGATCCTCGATTTTCCCTGATTTTGGTAGTCTTAAAAAAGGTCATAACTTTTGAATCGTTCAACCGATCCTTAAAATTCTTTTTGCATTCGAAAGAGCACAGAAAAACAAAGAAAATGCGACTAGGCTCATCCCGATATTTCAATTTTTCGATCCGGGAGCGCAGATTGTATGTTTACCTCTAAAATACCATTTTTCAAATAATTCAAAAATCGATTTTATGGCGCAAAAAAATTGAAAAAAATTCTGCTATTGTCCTAAATGCATGGAAATTGATGTATTATCAAGCCTTGTTCGTTAGAAAGTCAAAGAGCAGCGGAAACAGTCGCTATTAGCGAGAAAACGATTGATATCGTAATTTTAGTAAACGTACGGAAGGTGGTTTTCGGTTGATTTGGTTTTTTGCGATTTTCTCAGCTCCTGTTGGAGATATCGCAAATCCACGGCCAGATTCGTGATCAGCATGACGAAATACATCAGATAACGTCCATCCCATATGGGAAATATCGAAAAAATGGTTTTTCGCGTTTTTCTCGGCTCCTGTGAGAGATAGAGCGAAAAGGAGCTAAACACGGGATCCTCAATTTTCCCTGATTTTGGTAGTCTTAAAAAAGGTCATAACTTTTGAATCGTTCAACCGATCCTTAAAATTCTTTTTGCATTCGAAAGAGCACAGAAAAACAAAGAAAATGCAACTAGGCTCATCCCGATATTTCAATTTTTCGATCCGGGAGCGCAGATTGTATGTTTACCTTTAAATCACCATTTTTCACATCACTATGAAATCGATTATCTTTCGCAAAAAAATTCAAAAAAATTCTGCTATTGTCCTAAATGCATGGAAATTGATGTATTATCAAGCCTTGTTCGTTAGAAAGTCAAAGAGCAGCGGAAACAGTCGCTATTAGCGAGAAAACGATTGATATCGTAATTTTAGTAAACGTACGGAAGGTGGTTTTCGGTTGATTTGGTTTTTTGCGATTTTCTCAGCTCCTGTTGGAGATATCGCAAATCCACGGCCAGATTCGTGATCAGCATGACGAAATACATCAGATAACGTCCATCCCATATGGGAAATATCGAAAAAATGGTTTTTCGCGTTTTTCTCGGCTCCTGTGAGAGATAGAGCGAAAAGGAGCTAAACACGGGATCCTCGATTTTCCCTGATTTTGGTAGTCTTAAAAAAGGTCATAACTTTTGAATCGTTCAACCGATCCTTAAAATTCTTTTTGCATTCGAAAGAGCACAGAAAAACAAAGAAAATGCGACTAGGCTCATCCCGATATTTCAATTTTTCGATCCGGGAGCGCAGATTGTATGTTTACCTCTAAAATACCATTTTTCAAATAATTCAAAAATCAATTTTATGGCGCAAAAAAATTGAAAAAAATTCTGCTATTGTCCTAAATGCATGGAAATCCATGTATTATCAAGCCTTGTTCGTTAGAAAGTCAAAGAGCAGCGGAAACAGTCGCCATTAGAGAGAAAACGATAGATATCGTAATTTTAGTAAACGTAAGGAAGGTGGTTTTCGGTTAATTCGGTTTTTTGCGATTTTCTCAGCTCCTGTTGGAGATATCGCAAATCCACGGCCAGATTCGTGATCAGGGCGACGAAATACATAAGATAAAGTCCATCCCATGTGGGAAATATCGAAAAAATGGTTTTTCGCGTTTTTCTCGGCTCCTGTGAGAGATAGAGCGAAAAGGAGCTTAACACGGGATCCTCGATTTTCCCTGATTTTGGTAGTCTTAAAAAAGGTCATAACTTTTGAATCGTTTAACCAATCCTTAAAATTCTTTTTGCATTCGAAAGAGCACAGAAAAACAAAGAAAATGCGACGAGGCTCATCCCGATATTTCAATTTTTCGATCCGGGAGCGCAGATTCTATGTTTACCTTCAAATCACCATTTTTCAAATAATTCAAAAATCGATTTTATAACGCAAAAAAATTGAAAAAAAATTCTGCTATTATCCTAAATGCATGGAAATTGATGTATTATCAAGCCTTGTTCGTTAGAAAGTCAAAGAGCAGCGGAAACAGTCGCCATTAGAGAGAAAACGATAGATATCGTAATTTTAGTAAACGTACGGAAGGTGGTTTTCGGTTGATTTGGTTTTTTGCGATTTTCTCAGCTCCTGTTGGAGATATCGCAAATCCACGGCCAGATTCGTGATCAGCATGACGAAATACATAAGATAAAGTCCATCCCATGTGGGAAATATCGAAAAAATAGTTTTTCGCGTTTTTCTCGGCACCTGTGAGAGATAGAGCGAAGAGGAGCTTAACACGGGATCCTCGATTTTCCCTGATTTTGGTAGTCTTAAAAAAGGTCATAACTTTTGAATCGTTCAACCGATCCTTAAAATTCTTTTTGCATTCGAAAGAGCACAGAAAAACAAAGAAAATGCGACTAGGCTCATCCCGATATTTCAATTTTTCGATCCGGGAGCGCAGATTGTATGTTTACCTCTAAAATACCATTTTTCAAATAATTCAAAAATCGATTTTATGGCGCAAAAAAATTGAAAAAAATTCTGCTATTGTCCTAAATGCATGGAAATTGATGTATTATCAAGCCTTGTTCGTTAGAAAGTCAAAGAGCAGCGGAAACAGTCGCCATTAGAGAGAAAACGATAGATATCGTAATTTTAGTAAACGTACGGAAGGTGGTTTTCGGTTGATTTGGTTTTTTGCGATTTTCTCAGCTCCTGTTGGAGATATCGCAAATCCACGGCCAGATTCGTGATCAGCATGACGAAATACATAAGATAAAGTCCATCCCATGTGGGAAATATCGAAAAAATAGTTTTTCGCGTTTTTCTCGGCACCTGTGAGAGATAGAGCGAAGAGGAGCTTAACACGGGATCCTCGATTTTCCCTGATTTTGGTAGTCTTAAAAAAGGTCATAACTTTTGAATCGTTCAACCGATCCTTAAAATTCTTTTTGCATTCGAAAGAGCACAGAAAAACAAAGAAAATGCGACTAGGCTCATCCCGATATTTCAATTTTTCGATCCGGGAGCGCAGATTGTATGTTTACCTCTAAAATACCATTTTTCAAATAATTCAAAAATCGATTTTATGGCGCAAAAAAATTGAAAAAAATTCTGCTATTGTCCTAAATGCATGGAAATTGATGTATTATCAAGCCTTGTTCGTTAGAAAGTCAAAGAGCAGCGGAAACAGTCGCCATTAGAGAGAAAACGATAGATATCGTAATTTTAGTAAACGTAAGGAAGATGGTTTTCGGTTAATTCGGTTTTTTGCGATTTTCTCAGCTCCTGTTGGAGATATCGCAAATCCACGGCCAGATTCGTGATCAGCATGACGAAATACATCAGATAACGTCCATCCCATATGGGAAATATCGAAAAAATGGTTTTTCGCGTTTTTCTCGGCTCCTGTGAGAGATAGAGCGAAAAGGAGCTTAACACGGGATCCTCGATTTTCCCTGATTTTGGTAGTCTTAAAAAAGGTCATAACTTTTGAATCGTTCAACCGATCCTTAAAATTCTTTTTGCATTCGAAAGAGCACAGAAAAACAAAGAAAATGCGACGAGGCTTATCCCGATATTTCAATTTTTCGATCCGGGAGCGCAGATTCTATGTTTACCTTCAAATCACCATTTTTCACATAACTATGAAATCGATTATCTTTCGCAAAAAAATTCAAAAAAATTCTGCTATTGTCCTAAATGCATGGAAATTGATGTATTATCAAGCCTTGTTCGTTAGAAAGTCAAAGAGAAGCGGAAACAGTCGCTATTAGAGAGAAAACGATAGATATCGTAATTTTAGTAAACGTAAAGAAGGTGGTTTTCGGTTAATTCGGTTTTTTGCGATTATCTCAGCTCCTGTTCGAGATATCGCAAATCGACGGCCAGATTCGTGATCAGCATGACGAAATATATCAGATAACGTTCATCCTATGTGGGAAATATCGAAAAAATGGTTTTTCGCGTTTTTCTCGGCTCCTGTGAGAGATAGAGCGAAGAGGAGCTTAACACGGGATCCTCGATTTTCCCTGATTTTGGTAGTCTTAAAAAAGGTCATAACTTTTGAATCGTTCAACCGATCCTTAAAATTCTTTTTGCATTCGAAAGAGCACAGAAAAACAAAGAAAATGCGACTAGGCTCATCCTGATATTTCAATTTTTCGAACCGGGAGCGCAGATTGTATGTTTACCTCTAAAATACCATTTTTCAAATAATTCAAAAATCGATTTTATGGCGCAAAAAAATTCAAAAAAATCTGCTATTGTCCTAAATGCATGGAAATTGATGTATTATCAAGCCTTGTTCGTTAGAAAGTCAAAGAGCAGCGGAAACAGTCGCCATTAGAGAGAAAACGATAGATATCGTAATTTTAGTAAACGTACGGAAGGTGGTTTTCGGTTGATTTGGTTTTTTGCGATTTTCTCAGCTCCTGTTGGAGATATCGCAAATCGACGGCCAGATTCGTGATCAGCATGACGAAATACATCAGATAACGTTCATCCTATGTGGGAAATATCGAAAAAATGGTTTTTCGCGTTTTTCTCGGCTCCTGTGAGAGATAGAGCGAAAAGGAGCTTAACACGGGATCCTCGATTTTCCCTGATTTTGGTAGTCTTAAAAAAGGTCATAACTTTTGAATCGTTTAACCAATCCTTAAAATTCTTTTTGCATTCGAAAGAGCACAGAAAAACAAAGAAAATGCGACGAGGCTCATCCCGATATTTCAATTTTTCGATCCGGGAGCGCAGATTCTATGTTTACCTTCAAATCACCATTTTTCAAATAATTCAAAAATCGATTTTATAACGCAAAAAAATTGAAAAAAAATTCTGCTATTATCCTAAATGCATGGAAATTGATGTATTATCAAGCCTTGTTCGTTAGAAAGTCAAAGAGCAGCGGAAACAGTCGCCATTAGAGAGAAAACGATAGATATCGTAATTTTAGTAAACGTACGGAAGGTGGTTTTCGGTTGATTTGGTTTTTTGCGATTTTCTCAGCTCCTGTTGGAGATATCGCAAATCCACGGCCAGATTCGTGATCAGCATGACGAAATACATAAGATAAAGTCCATCCCATGTGGGAAATATCGAAAAAATAGTTTTTCGCGTTTTTCTCGGCACCTGTGAGAGATAGAGCGAAGAGGAGCTTAACACGGGATCCTCGATTTTCCCTGATTTTGGTAGTCTTGAAAAAGGTCATAACTTTTGAATCGTTCAACCGATCCTTAAAATTCTTTTTGCATTCGAAAGAGCACAGAAAAACAAAGAAAATGCGACTAGGCTCATCCCGATATTTCAATTTTTCGATCCGGGAGCGCAGATTGTATGTTTACCTCTAAAATACCATTTTTCAAATAATTCAAAAATCGATTTTATGGCGCAAAAAAATTGAAAAAAATTCTGCTATTGTCCTAAATGCATGGAAATTGATGTATTATCAAGCCTTGTTCGTTAGAAAGTCAAAGAGCAGCGGAAACAGTCGCTATTAGCGAGAAAACGATTGATATCGTAATTTTAGTAAACGTACGGAAGGTGGTTTTCGGTTGATTTGGTTTTTTGCGATTTTCTCAGCTCCTGTTGGAGATATCGCAAATCCACGGCCAGATTCGTGATCAGCATGACGAAATACATCAGATAACGTCCATCCCATATGGGAAATATCGAAAAAATGGTTTTTCGCGTTTTTCTCGGCTCCTGTGAGAGATAGAGCGAAAAGGAGCTAAACACGGGATCCTCGATTTTCCCTGATTTTGGTAGTCTTAAAAAAGGTCATAACTTTTGAATCGTTCAACCGATCCTTAAAATTCTTTTTGCATTCGAAAGAGCACAGAAAAACAAAGAAAATGCGACTAGGCTCATCCCGATATTTCAATTTTTCGATCCGGGAGCGCAGATTGTATGTTTACCTCTAAAATACCATTTTTCAAATAATTCAAAAATCGATTTTATGACGCAAAAAAATTCAAAAAAATTATTCTAATGTCCTAAATGCATGGAAATCCATGTATTATCAAGCCTTGTTCGTTAGAAAGTCAAAGAGCAGCGGAAACAGTCGCCATTAGAGAGAAAACGATAGATATCGTAATTTTAGTAAACGTAAGGAAGGTGGTTTTCGGTTAATTCGGTTTTTTGCGATTTCCTCAGCTCCTGTTGGAGATATCGCAAATCCACGGCCAGATTCGTGATCAGGGCGACGAAATACATAAGATAAAGTCCATCCCATGTGGGAAATATCGAAAAAATGGTTTTTCGCGTTTTTCTCGGCACCTGTGAGAGATAGAGCAAAGAGGAGCTTAACACGGGATCCTCGATTTTCCCTGATTTTGGTAGTCTTAAAAAAGGTCATAACTTTTGAATCGTTCAACCGATCCTTAAAATTCTTTTTGCATTCGAAAGAGCACAGAAAAACAAAGAAAATGCGACTAGGCTCATCCCGATATTTCAATTTTTCGATCCGGGAGCGCAGATTGTATGTTTACCTTTAAATCACCATTTTTCACATCACTATGAAATCGATTATCTTTCGCAAAAAAATTCAAAAAAATTCTGCTATTGTCCTAAATGCATGGAAATTGATGTATTATCAAGCCTTGTTCGTTAGAAAGTCAAAGAGCAGCGGAAACAGTCGCCATTAGAGAGAAAACGATAGATATCGTAATTTTAGTAAACGTAAGGAAGGTGGTTTTCGGTTAATTCGGTTTTTTGCGATTTCCTCAGCTCCTGTTGGAGATATCGCAAATCCACGGCCAGATTCGTGATCAGGGCGACGAAATACATAAGATAAAGTCCATCCCATGTGGGAAATATCGAAAAAATGGTTTTTCGCGTTTTTCTCGGCACCTGTGAGAGATAGAGCAAAGAGGAGCTTAACACGGGATCCTCGATTTTCCCTGATTTTGGTAGTCTTAAAAAAGGTCATAACTTTTGAATCGTTCAACCGATCCTTAAAATTCTTTTTGCATTCGAAAGAGCACAGAAAAACAAAGAAAATGCGACTAGGCTCATCCCGATATTTCAATTTTTCGATCCGGGAGCGCAGATTGTATGTTTACCTCTAAAATACCATTTTTCAAATAATTCAAAAATCGATTTTATGGCGCAAAAAAATTGAAAAAAATTCTGCTATTGTCCTAAATGCATGGAAATTGATGTATTATCAAGCCTTGTTCGTTAGAAAGTCAAAGAGCAGCGGAAACAGTCGCTATTAGCGAGAAAACGATTGATATCGTAATTTTAGTAAACGTACGGAAGGTGGTTTTCGGTTGATTTGGTTTTTTGCGATTTTCTCAGCTCCTGTTGGAGATATCGCAAATCCACGGCCAGATTCGTGATCAGCATGACGAAATACATCAGATAACGTCCATCCCATATGGGAAATATCGAAAAAATGGTTTTTCGCGTTTTTCTCGGCTCCTGTGAGAGATAGAGCGAAAAGGAGCTAAACACGGGATCCTCAATTTTCCCTGATTTTGGTAGTCTTAAAAAAGGTCATAACTTTTGAATCGTTCAACCGATCCTTAAAATTCTTTTTGCATTCGAAAGAGCACAGAAAAACAAAGAAAATGCAACTAGGCTCATCCCGATATTTCAATTTTTCGATCCGGGAGCGCAGATTGTATGTTTACCTTTAAATCACCATTTTTCACATCACTATGAAATCGATTATCTTTCGCAAAAAAATTCAAAAAAATTCTGCTATTGTCCTAAATGCATGGAAATTGATGTATTATCAAGCCTTGTTCGTTAGAAAGTCAAAGAGCAGCGGAAACAGTCGCTATTAGCGAGAAAACGATTGATATCGTAATTTTAGTAAACGTACGGAAGGTGGTTTTCGGTTGATTTGGTTTTTTGCGATTTTCTCAGCTCCTGTTGGAGATATCGCAAATCCACGGCCAGATTCGTGATCAGCATGACGAAATACATCAGATAACGTCCATCCCATATGGGAAATATCGAAAAAATGGTTTTTCGCGTTTTTCTCGGCTCCTGTGAGAGATAGAGCGAAAAGGAGCTAAACACGGGATCCTCGATTTTCCCTGATTTTGGTAGTCTTAAAAAAGGTCATAACTTTTGAATCGTTCAACCGATCCTTAAAATTCTTTTTGCATTCGAAAGAGCACAGAAAAACAAAGAAAATGCGACTAGGCTCATCCCGATATTTCAATTTTTCGATCCGGGAGCGCAGATTGTATGTTTACCTCTAAAATACCATTTTTCAAATAATTCAAAAATCGATTTTATGACGCAAAAAAATTCAAAAAAATTATTCTAATGTCCTAAATGCATGGAAATCCATGTATTATCAAGCCTTGTTCGTTAGAAAGTCAAAGAGCAGCGGAAACAGTCGCCATTAGAGAGAAAACGATAGATATCGTAATTTTAGTAAACGTAAGGAAGGTGGTTTTCGGTTAATTCGGTTTTTTGCGATTTCCTCAGCTCCTGTTGGAGATATCGCAAATCCACGGCCAGATTCGTGATCAGGGCGACGAAATACATAAGATAAAGTCCATCCCATGTGGGAAATATCGAAAAAATGGTTTTTCGCGTTTTTCTCGGCACCTGTGAGAGATAGAGCAAAGAGGAGCTTAACACGGGATCCTCGATTTTCCCTGATTTTGGTAGTCTTAAAAAAGGTCATAACTTTTGAATCGTTCAACCGATCCTTAAAATTCTTTTTGCATTCGAAAGAGCACAGAAAAACAAAGAAAATGCGACTAGGCTCATCCCGATATTTCAATTTTTCGATCCGGGAGCGCAGATTGTATGTTTACCTCTAAAATACCATTTTTCAAATAATTCAAAAATCGATTTTATGGCGCAAAAAAATTGAAAAAAATTCTGCTATTGTCCTAAATGCATGGAAATTGATGTATTATCAAGCCTTGTTCGTTAGAAAGTCAAAGAGCAGCGGAAACAGTCGCTATTAGCGAGAAAACGATTGATATCGTAATTTTAGTAAACGTACGGAAGGTGGTTTTCGGTTGATTTGGTTTTTTGCGATTTTCTCAGCTCCTGTTGGAGATATCGCAAATCCACGGCCAGATTCGTGATCAGCATGACGAAATACATCAGATAACGTCCATCCCATATGGGAAATATCGAAAAAATGGTTTTTCGCGTTTTTCTCGGCTCCTGTGAGAGATAGAGCGAAAAGGAGCTAAACACGGGATCCTCAATTTTCCCTGATTTTGGTAGTCTTAAAAAAGGTCATAACTTTTGAATCGTTCAACCGATCCTTAAAATTCTTTTTGCATTCGAAAGAGCACAGAAAAACAAAGAAAATGCAACTAGGCTCATCCCGATATTTCAATTTTTCGATCCGGGAGCGCAGATTGTATGTTTACCTTTAAATCACCATTTTTCACATCACTATGAAATCGATTATCTTTCGCAAAAAAATTCAAAAAAATTCTGCTATTGTCCTAAATGCATGGAAATTGATGTATTATCAAGCCTTGTTCGTTAGAAAGTCAAAGAGCAGCGGAAACAGTCGCCATTAGAGAGAAAACGATAGATATCGTAATTTTAGTAAACGTAAGGAAGGTGGTTTTCGGTTAATTCGGTTTTTTGCGATTTCCTCAGCTCCTGTTGGAGATATCGCAAATCCACGGCCAGATTCGTGATCAGCATGACGAAATACATAAGATAAAGTCCATCCCATGTGGGAAATATCGAAAAAATGGTTTTTCGCGTTTTTCTCGGCACCTGTGAGAGATAGAGCAAAGAGGAGCTTAACACGGGATCCTCGATTTTCCCTGATTTTGGTAGTCTTAAAAAAGGTCATAACTTTTGAATCGTTCAACCGATCCTTAAAATTCTTTTTGCATTCGAAAGAGCACAGAAAAACAAAGAAAATGCGACTAGGCTCATCCCGATATTTCAATTTTTCGATCCGGGAGCGCAGATTGTATGTTTACCTCTAAAATACCATTTTTCAAATAATTCAAAAATCGATTTTATGGCGCAAAAAAATTGAAAAAAATTCTGCTATTGTCCTAAATGCATGGAAATTGATGTATTATCAAGCCTTGTTCGTTAGAAAGTCAAAGAGCAGCGGAAACAGTCGCTATTAGCGAGAAAACGATTGATATCGTAATTTTAGTAAACGTACGGAAGGTGGTTTTCGGTTGATTTGGTTTTTTGCGATTTTCTCAGCTCCTGTTGGAGATATCGCAAATCCACGGCCAGATTCGTGATCAGCATGACGAAATACATCAGATAACGTCCATCCCATATGGGAAATATCGAAAAAATGGTTTTTCGCGTTTTTCTCGGCTCCTGTGAGAGATAGAGCGAAAAGGAGCTAAACACGGGATCCTCAATTTTCCCTGATTTTGGTAGTCTTAAAAAAGGTCATAACTTTTGAATCGTTCAACCGATCCTTAAAATTCTTTTTGCATTCGAAAGAGCACAGAAAAACAAAGAAAATGCAACTAGGCTCATCCCGATATTTCAATTTTTCGATCCGGGAGCGCAGATTGTATGTTTACCTTTAAATCACCATTTTTCACATCACTATGAAATCGATTATCTTTCGCAAAAAAATTCAAAAAAATTCTGCTATTGTCCTAAATGCATGGAAATTGATGTATTATCAAGCCTTGTTCGTTAGAAAGTCAAAGAGCAGCGGAAACAGTCGCTATTAGCGAGAATACGATTGATATCGTAATTTTAGTAAACGTACGGAAGGTGGTTTTCGGTTGATTTGGTTTTTTGCGATTTTCTCAGCTCCTGTTGGAGATATCGCAAATCCACGGCCAGATTCGTGATCAGCATGACGAAATACATCAGATAACGTCCATCCCATATGGGAAATATCGAAAAAATCGTTTTTCGCGTTTTTCTCGGCTCCTGTGAGAGATAGAGCGAAAAGGAGCTAAACACGGGATCCTCGATTTTCCCTGATTTTGGTAGTCTTAAAAAAGGTCATAACTTTTGAATCGTTCAACCGATCCTTAAAATTCTTTTTGCATTCGAAAGAGCACAGAAAAACAAAGAAAATGCGACTAGGCTCATCCCGATATTTCAATTTTTCGATCCGGGAGCGCAGATTGTATGTTTACCTCTAAAATACCATTTTTCAAATAATTCAAAAATCGATTTTATGACGCAAAAAAATTCAAAAAAATTATTCTAATGTCCTAAATGCATGGAAATCCATGTATTATCAAGCCTTGTTCGTTAGAAAGTCAAAGAGCAGCGGAAACAGTCGCCATTAGAGAGAAAACGATAGATATCGTAATTTTAGTAAACGTAAGGAAGGTGGTTTTCGGTTAATTCGGTTTTTTGCGATTTCCTCAGCTCCTGTTGGAGATATCGCAAATCCACGGCCAGATTCGTGATCAGGGCGACGAAATACATAAGATAAAGTCCATCCCATGTGGGAAATATCGAAAAAATGGTTTTTCGCGTTTTTCTCGGCACCTGTGAGAGATAGAGCAAAGAGGAGCTTAACACGGGATCCTCGATTTTCCCTGATTTTGGTAGTCTTAAAAAAGGTCATAACTTTTGAATCGTTCAACCGATCCTTAAAATTCTTTTTGCATTCGAAAGAGCACAGAAAAACAAAGAAAATGCGACTAGGCTCATCCCGATATTTCAATTTTTCGATCCGGGAGCGCAGATTGTATGTTTACCTCTAAAATACCATTTTTCAAATAATTCAAAAATCGATTTTATGGCGCAAAAAAATTGAAAAAAATTCTGCTATTGTCCTAAATGCATGGAAATTGATGTATTATCAAGCCTTGTTCGTTAGAAAGTCAAAGAGCAGCGGAAACAGTCGCTATTAGCGAGAAAACGATTGATATCGTAATTTTAGTAAACGTACGGAAGGTGGTTTTCGGTTGATTTGGTTTTTTGCGATTTTCTCAGCTCCTGTTGGAGATATCGCAAATCCACGGCCAGATTCGTGATCAGCATGACGAAATACATCAGATAACGTCCATCCCATATGGGAAATATCGAAAAAATGGTTTTTCGCGTTTTTCTCGGCTCCTGTGAGAGATAGAGCGAAAAGGAGCTAAACACGGGATCCTCAATTTTCCCTGATTTTGGTAGTCTTAAAAAAGGTCATAACTTTTGAATCGTTCAACCGATCCTTAAAATTCTTTTTGCATTCGAAAGAGCACAGAAAAACAAAGAAAATGCAACTAGGCTCATCCCGATATTTCAATTTTTCGATCCGGGAGCGCAGATTGTATGTTTACCTTTAAATCACCATTTTTCACATCACTATGAAATCGATTATCTTTCGCAAAAAAATTCAAAAAAATTCTGCTATTGTCCTAAATGCATGGAAATTGATGTATTATCAAGCCTTGTTCGTTAGAAAGTCAAAGAGCAGCGGAAACAGTCGCTATTAGCGAGAAAACGATTGATATCGTAATTTTAGTAAACGTACGGAAGGTGGTTTTCGGTTGATTTGGTTTTTTGCGATTTTCTCAGCTCCTGTTGGAGATATCGCAAATCCACGGCCAGATTCGTGATCAGCATGACGAAATACATCAGATAACGTCCATCCCATATGGGAAATATCGAAAAAATGGTTTTTCGCGTTTTTCTCGGCTCCTGTGAGAGATAGAGCGAAAAGGAGCTAAACACGGGATCCTCGATTTTCCCTGATTTTGGTAGTCTTAAAAAAGGTCATAACTTTTGAATCGTTCAACCGATCCTTAAAATTCTTTTTGCATTCGAAAGAGCACAGAAAAACAAAGAAAATGCAACTAGGCTCATCCCGATATTTCAATTTTTCGATCCGGGAGCGCAGATTGTATGTTTACCTTTAAATCACCATTTTTCACATCACTATGAAATCGATTATCTTTCGCAAAAAAATTCAAAAAAATTCTGCTATTGTCCTAAATGCATGGAAATTGATGTATTATCAAGCCTTGTTCGTTAGAAAGTCAAAGAGCAGCGGAAACAGTCGCCATTAGAGAGAAAACGATAGATATCGTAATTTTAGTAAACGTAAGGAAGGTGGTTTTCGGTTAATTCGGTTTTTTGCGATTTCCTCAGCTCCTGTTGGAGATATCGCAAATCCACGGCCAGATTCGTGATCAGGGCGACGAAATACATAAGATAAAGTCCATCCCATGTGGGAAATATCGAAAAAATGGTTTTTCGCGTTTTTCTCGGCACCTGTGAGAGATAGAGCAAAGAGGAGCTTAACACGGGATCCTCGATTTTCCCTGATTTTGGTAGTCTTAAAAAAGGTCATAACTTTTGAATCGTTCAACCGATCCTTAAAATTCTTTTTGCATTCGAAAGAGCACAGAAAAACAAAGAAAATGCGACTAGGCTCATCCCGATATTTCAATTTTTCGATCCGGGAGCGCAGATTGTATGTTTACCTCTAAAATACCATTTTTCAAATAATTCAAAAATCGATTTTATGGCGCAAAAAAATTGAAAAAAATTCTGCTATTGTCCTAAATGCATGGAAATTGATGTATTATCAAGCCTTGTTCGTTAGAAAGTCAAAGAGCAGCGGAAACAGTCGCTATTAGCGAGAAAACGATTGATATCGTAATTTTAGTAAACGTACGGAAGGTGGTTTTCGGTTGATTTGGTTTTTTGCGATTTTCTCAGCTCCTGTTGGAGATATCGCAAATCCACGGCCAGATTCGTGATCAGCATGACGAAATACATCAGATAACGTCCATCCCATATGGGAAATATCGAAAAAATGGTTTTTCGCGTTTTTCTCGGCTCCTGTGAGAGATAGAGCGAAAAGGAGCTAAACACGGGATCCTCAATTTTCCCTGATTTTGGTAGTCTTAAAAAAGGTCATAACTTTTGAATCGTTCAACCGATCCTTAAAATTCTTTTTGCATTCGAAAGAGCACAGAAAAACAAAGAAAATGCAACTAGGCTCATCCCGATATTTCAATTTTTCGATCCGGGAGCGCAGATTGTATGTTTACCTTTAAATCACCATTTTTCACATCACTATGAAATCGATTATCTTTCGCAAAAAAATTCAAAAAAATTCTGCTATTGTCCTAAATGCATGGAAATTGATGTATTATCAAGCCTTGTTCGTTAGAAAGTCAAAGAGCAGCGGAAACAGTCGCTATTAGCGAGAAAACGATTGATATCGTAATTTTAGTAAACGTACGGAAGGTGGTTTTCGGTTGATTTGGTTTTTTGCGATTTTCTCAGCTCCTGTTGGAGATATCGCAAATCCACGGCCAGATTCGTGATCAGCATGACGAAATACATCAGATAACGTCCATCCCATATGGGAAATATCGAAAAAATGGTTTTTCGCGTTTTTCTCGGCTCCTGTGAGAGATAGAGCGAAAAGGAGCTAAACACGGGATCCTCGATTTTCCCTGATTTTGGTAGTCTTAAAAAAGGTCATAACTTTTGAATCGTTCAACCGATCCTTAAAATTCTTTTTGCATTCGAAAGAGCACAGAAAAACAAAGAAAATGCGACTAGGCTCATCCCGATATTTCAATTTTTCGATCCGGGAGCGCAGATTGTATGTTTACCTCTAAAATACCATTTTTCAAATAATTCAAAAATCGATTTTATGACGCAAAAAAATTCAAAAAAATTATTCTAATGTCCTAAATGCATGGAAATCCATGTATTATCAAGCCTTGTTCGTTAGAAAGTCAAAGAGCAGCGGAAACAGTCGCCATTAGAGAGAAAACGATAGATATCGTAATTTTAGTAAACGTAAGGAAGGTGGTTTTCGGTTAATTCGGTTTTTTGCGATTTCCTCAGCTCCTGTTGGAGATATCGCAAATCCACGGCCAGATTCGTGATCAGGGCGACGAAATACATAAGATAAAGTCCATCCCATGTGGGAAATATCGAAAAAATGGTTTTTCGCGTTTTTCTCGGCACCTGTGAGAGATAGAGCAAAGAGGAGCTTAACACGGGATCCTCGATTTTCCCTGATTTTGGTAGTCTTAAAAAAGGTCATAACTTTTGAATCGTTCAACCGATCCTTAAAATTCTTTTTGCATTCGAAAGAGCACAGAAAAACAAAGAAAATGCGACTAGGCTCATCCCGATATTTCAATTTTTCGATCCGGGAGCGCAGATTGTATGTTTACCTCTAAAATACCATTTTTCAAATAATTCAAAAATCGATTTTATGGCGCAAAAAAATTCAAAAAAATCTGCTATTGTCCTAAATGCATGGAAATTGATGTATTATCAAGCCTTGTTCGTTAGAAAGTCAAAGAGCAGCGGAAACAGTCGCCATTAGAGAGAAAACGATAGATATCGTAATTTTAGTAAACGTAAGGAAGATGGTTTTCGGTTAATTCGGTTTTTCGCGATTTTCTCAGCTCTTGTTGGAGATATCGCAAATCCACGGCCAGATTCGTGATCAGGGCGACGAAATACATAAGATAAAGTCCATCCCATGTGGGAAATATCGAAAAAATGGTTTTTCGCGTTTTTCTCGGCACCTGTGAGAGATAGAGCGAAGAGGAGCTTAACACGGGATCCTCGATTTTCCCTGATTTTGGTAGTCTTAAAAAAGGTCATAACTTTTGAATCGTTCAACCGATCCTTAAAATTCTTTTTGCATTCGAAAGAGCACAGAAAAACAAAGAAAATGCGACTAGGCTCATCCCGATATTTCAATTTTTCGATCCGGGAGCGCAGATTGTATGTTTACCTCTAAAATACCATTTTTCAAATAATTCAAAAATCGATTTTATGGCGCAAAAAAATTGAAAAAAATTCTGCTATTGTCCTAAATGCATGGAAATCCATGTATTATCAAGCCTTGTTCGTTAGAAAGTCAAAGAGCAGCGGAAACAGTCGCCATTAGAGAGAAAACGATAGATATCGTAATTTTAGTAAACGTAAGGAAGGTGGTTTTCGGTTAATTCGGTTTTTTGCGATTTTCTCAGCTCCTGTTGGAGATATCGCAAATCCACGGCCAGATTCGTGATCAGGGCGACGAAATACATAAGATAAAGTCCATCCCATGTGGGAAATATCGAAAAAATGGTTTTTCGCGTTTTTCTCGGCACCTGTGAGAGATAGAGCAAAGAGGAGCTTAACACGGGATCCTCGATTTTCCCTGATTTTGGTAGTCTTAAAAAAGGTCATAACTTTTGAATCGTTCAACCGATCCTTAAAATTCTTTTTGCATTCGAAAGAGCACAGAAAAACAAAGAAAATGCGACTAGGCTCATCCTGATATTTCAATTTTTCGATCCGGGAGCGCAGATTGTATGTTTACCTCTAAAATACCATTTTTCAAATAATTCAAAAATCGATTTTATGGCGCAAAAAAATTCAAAAAAATCTGCTATTGTCCTAAATGCATGGAAATTGATGTATTATCAAGCCTTGTTCGTTAGAAAGTCAAAGAGCAGCGGAAACAGTCGCCATTAGAGAGAAAACGATAGATATCGTAATTTTAGTAAACGTACGGAAGGTGGTTTTCGGTTGATTTGGTTTTTTGCGATTTTCTCAGCTCCTGTTGGAGATATCGCAAATCGACGGCCAGATTCGTGATCAGCATGACGAAATACATCAGATAACGTTCATCCTATGTGGGAAATATCGAAAAAAATGGTTTTTCGCGTTTTTCTCGGCTCCTGTGAGAGATAGAGCGAAAAGGAGCTTAACACGGGATCCTCGATTTTCCCTGATTTTGGTAGTCTTAAAAAAGGTCATAACTTTTGAATCGTTTAACCAATCCTTAAAATTCTTTTTGCATTCGAAAGAGCACAGAAAAACAAAGAAAATGCGACGAGGCTCATCCCGATATTTCAATTTTTCGATCCGGGAGCGCAGATTCTATGTTTACCTTCAAATCACCATTTTTCAAATAATTCAAAAATCGATTTTATAACGCAAAAAAATTGAAAAAAAATTCTGCTATTATCCTAAATGCATGGAAATTGATGTATTATCAAGCCTTGTTCGTTAGAAAGTCAAAGAGCAGCGGAAACAGTCGCCATTAGAGAGAAAACGATAGATATCGTAATTTTAGTAAACGTACGGAAGGTGGTTTTCGGTTGATTTGGTTTTTTGCGATTTTCTCAGCTCCTGTTGGAGATATCGCAAATCCACGGCCAGATTCGTGATCAGCATGACGAAATACATAAGATAAAGTCCATCCCATGTGGGAAATATCGAAAAAATAGTTTTTCGCGTTTTTCTCGGCACCTGTGAGAGATAGAGCGAAGAGGAGCTTAACACGGGATCCTCGATTTTCCCTGATTTTGGTAGTCTTAAAAAAGGTCATAACTTTTGAATCGTTCAACCGATCCTTAAAATTCTTTTTGCATTCGAAAGAGCACAGAAAAACAAAGAAAATGCGACTAGGCTCATCCCGATATTTCAATTTTTCGATCCGGGAGCGCAGATTGTATGTTTACCTCTAAAATACCATTTTTCAAATAATTCAAAAATCGATTTTATGGCGCAAAAAAATTGAAAAAAATTCTGCTATTGTCCTAAATGCATGGAAATCCATGTATTATCAAGCCTTGTTCGTTAGAAAGTCAAAGAGCAGCGGAAACAGTCGCCATTAGAGAGAAAACGATAGATATCGTAATTTTAGTAAACGTAAGGAAGGTGGTTTTCGGTTAATTCGGTTTTTTGCGATTTTCTCAGCTCCTGTTGGAGATATCGCAAATCCACGGCCAGATTCGTGATCAGGGCGACGAAATACATAAGATAAAGTCCATCCCATGTGGGAAATATCGAAAAAATGGTTTTTCGCGTTTTTCTCGGCACCTGTGAGAGATAGAGCAAAGAGGAGCTTAACACGGGATCCTCGATTTTCCCTGATTTTGGTAGTCTTAAAAAAGGTCATAACTTTTGAATCGTTCAACCGATCCTTAAAATTCTTTTTGCATTCGAAAGAGCACAGAAAAACAAAGAAAATGCGACTAGGCTCATCCTGATATTTCAATTTTTCGATCCGGGAGCGCAGATTGTATGTTTACCTCTAAAATACCATTTTTCAAATAATTCAAAAATCGATTTTATGGCGCAAAAAAATTCAAAAAAATCTGCTATTGTCCTAAATGCATGGAAATTGATGTATTATCAAGCCTTGTTCGTTAGAAAGTCAAAGAGCAGCGGAAACAGTCGCCATTAGAGAGAAAACGATAGATATCGTAATTTTAGTAAACGTAAGGAAGATGGTTTTCGGTTAATTCGGTTTTTCGCGATTTTCTCAGCTCTTGTTGGAGATATCGCAAATCCACGGCCAGATTCGTGATCAGGGCGACGAAATACATAAGATAAAGTCCATCCCATGTGGAAAATATCGAAAAAATGGTTTTTCGCGTTTTTCTCGGCACCTGTGAGAGATAGAGCGAAAAGGAGCTAAACACGGGATCCTCAATTTTCCCTGATTTTGGTAGTCTTAAAAAAGGTCATAACTTTTGAATCGTTCAACCGATCCTTAAAATTCTTTTTGCATTCGAAAGAGCACAGAAAAACAAAGAAAATGCGACGAGGCTTATCCCGATATTTCAATTTTTCGATCCGGGAGCGCAGATTCTATGTTTACCTTCAAATCACCATTTTTCACATAACTATGAAATCGATTATCTTTCGCAAAAAAATTCAAAAAAATTCTGCTATTGTCCTAAATGCATGGAAATTGATGTATTATCAAGCCTTGTTCGTTAGAAAGTCAAAGAGAAGCGGAAACAGTCGCTATTAGAGAGAAAACGATAGATATCGTAATTTTAGTAAACGTAAAGAAGGTGGTTTTCGGTTAATTCGGTTTTTTGCGATTATCTCAGCTCCTGTTCGAGATATCGCAAATCGACGGCCAGATTCGTGATCAGCATGACGAAATAAATCAGATAACGTTCATCCTATGTGGGAAATATCGAAAAAATGGTTTTTCGCGTTTTTCTCGGCTCCTGTGAGAGATAGAGCGAAAAGGAGCTTAACACGGGATCCTCGATTTTCCCTGATTTTGGTAGTCTTAAAAAAGGTCATAACTTTTGAATCGTTTAACCAATCCTTAAAATTCTTTTTGCATTCGAAAGAGCACAGAAAAACAAAGAAAATGCGACTAGGCTCATCCCGATATTTCAATTTTTCGATCCGGGAGCGCAGATTGTATGTTTACCTCTAAAATACCATTTTTCAAATAATTCAAAAATCGATTTTATGGCGCAAAAAAATTGAAAAAAATTCTGCTATTGTCCTAAATGCATGGAAATCCATGTATTATCAAGCCTTGTTCGTTAGAAAGTCAAAGAGCAGCGGAAACAGTCGCCATTAGAGAGAAAACGATAGATATCGTAATTTTAGTAAACGTAAGGAAGGTGGTTTTCGGTTAATTCGGTTTTTTGCGATTTTCTCAGCTCCTGTTGGAGATATCGCAAATCCACGGCCAGATTCGTGATCAGGGCGACGAAATACATAAGATAAAGTCCATCCCATGTGGGAAATATCGAAAAAATGGTTTTTCGCGTTTTTCTCGGCACCTGTGAGAGATAGAGCAAAGAGGAGCTTAACACGGGATCCTCGATTTTCCCTGATTTTGGTAGTCTTAAAAAAGGTCATAACTTTTGAATCGTTCAACCGATCCTTAAAATTCTTTTTGCATTCGAAAGAGCACAGAAAAACAAAGAAAATGCGACTAGGCTCATCCTGATATTTCAATTTTTCGATCCGGGAGCGCAGATTGTATGTTTACCTCTAAAATACCATTTTTCAAATAATTCAAAAATCGATTTTATGGCGCAAAAAAATTCAAAAAAATCTGCTATTGTCCTAAATGCATGGAAATCCATGTATTATCAAGCCTTGTTCGTTAGAAAGTCAAAGAGCAGCGGAAACAGTCGCCATTAGAGAGAAAACGATAGATATCGTAATTTTAGTAAACGTAAGGAAGGTGGTTTTCGGTTAATTCGGTTTTTTGCGATTTTCTCAGCTCCTGTTGGAGATATCGCAAATCCACGGCCAGATTCGTGATCAGGGCGACGAAATACATAAGATAAAGTCCATCCCATGTGGGAAATATCGAAAAAATGGTTTTTCGCGTTTTTCTCGGCACCTGTGAGAGATAGAGCAAAGAGGAGCTTAACACGGGATCCTCGATTTTCCCTGATTTTGGTAGTCTTAAAAAAGGTCATAACTTTTGAATCGTTCAACCGATCCTTAAAATTCTTTTTGCATTCGAAAGAGCACAGAAAAACAAAGAAAATGCGACTAGGCTCATCCTGATATTTCAATTTTTCGATCCGGGAGCGCAGATTGTATGTTTACCTCTAAAATACCATTTTTCAAATAATTCAAAAATCGATTTTATGGCGCAAAAAAATTCAAAAAAATCTGCTATTGTCCTAAATGCATGGAAATTGATGTATTATCAAGCCTTGTTCGTTAGAAAGTCAAAGAGCAGCGGAAACAGTCGCCATTAGAGAGAAAACGATAGATATCGTAATTTTAGTAAACGTAAGGAAGATGGTTTTCGGTTAATTCGGTTTTTTGCGATTTTCTCAGCTCCTGTTGGAGATATCGCAAATCCACGGCCAGATTCGTGATCAGCATGACGAAATACATCAGATAACGTCCATCCCATATGGGAAATATCGAAAAAATGGTTTTTCGCGTTTTTCTCGGCTCCTGTGAGAGATAGAGCGAAAAGGAGCTTAACACGGGATCCTCGATTTTCCCTGATTTTGGTAGTCTTAAAAAAGGTCATAACTTTTGAATCGTTTAACCAATCCTTAAAATTCTTTTTGCATTCGAAAGAGCACAGAAAAACAAAGAAAATGCGACGAGGCTCATCCCGATATTTCAATTTTTCGATCCGGGAGCGCAGATTCTATGTTTACCTTCAAATCACCATTTTTCAAATAATTCAAAAATCGATTTTATAACGCAAAAAAATTGAAAAAAAATTCTGCTATTATCCTAAATGCATGGAAATTGATGTATTATCAAGCCTTGTTCGTTAGAAAGTCAAAGAGCAGCGGAAACAGTCGCCATTAGAGAGAAAACGATAGATATCGTAATTTTAGTAAACGTACGGAAGGTGGTTTTCGGTTGATTTGGTTTTTTGCGATTTTCTCAGCTCCTGTTGGAGATATCGCAAATCCACGGCCAGATTCGTGATCAGCATGACGAAATACATAAGATAAAGTCCATCCCATGTGGGAAATATCGAAAAAATAGTTTTTCGCGTTTTTCTCGGCACCTGTGAGAGATAGAGCGAAGAGGAGCTTAACACGGGATCCTCGATTTTCCCTGATTTTGGTAGTCTTAAAAAAGGTCATAACTTTTGAATCGTTCAACCGATCCTTAAAATTCTTTTTGCATTCGAAAGAGCACAGAAAAACAAAGAAAATGCAACTAGGCTCATCCCGATATTTCAATTTTTCGATCCGGGAGCGCAGATTGTATGTTTACCTCTAAAATACCATTTTTCAAATAATTCAAAAATCGATTTTATGGCGCAAAAAAATTGAAAAAAATTCTGCTATTGTCCTAAATGCATGGAAATTGATGTATTATCAAGCCTTGTTCGTTAGAAAGTCAAAGAGCAGCGGAAACAGTCGCCATTAGAGAGAAAACGATAGATATCGTAATTTTAGTAAACGTACGGAAGGTGGTTTTCGGTTGATTTGGTTTTTTGCGATTTTCTCAGCTCCTGTTGGAGATATCGCAAATCCACGGCCAGATTCGTGATCAGCATGACGAAATACATAAGATAAAGTCCATCCCATGTGGGAAATATCGAAAAAATAGTTTTTCGCGTTTTTCTCGGCACCTGTGAGAGATAGAGCGAAGAGGAGCTTAACACGGGATCCTCGATTTTCCCTGATTTTGGTAGTCTTAAAAAAGGTCATAACTTTTGAATCGTTCAACCGATCCTTAAAATTCTTTTTGCATTCGAAAGAGCACAGAAAAACAAAGAAAATGCGACTAGGCTCATCCCGATATTTCAATTTTTCGATCCGGGAGCGCAGATTGTATGTTTACCTCTAAAATACCATTTTTCAAATAATTCAAAAATCGATTTTATGGCGCAAAAAAATTGAAAAAAATTCTGCTATTGTCCTAAATGCATGGAAATTGATGTATTATCAAGCCTTGTTCGTTAGAAAGTCAAAGAGCAGCGGAAACAGTCGCCATTAGAGAGAAAACGATAGATATCGTAATTTTAGTAAACGTAAGGAAGATGGTTTTCGGTTAATTCGGTTTTTTGCGATTTTCTCAGCTCCTGTTGGAGATATCGCAAATCCACGGCCAGATTCGTGATCAGCATGACGAAATACATCAGATAACGTCCATCCCATATGGGAAATATCGAAAAAATGGTTTTTCGCGTTTTTCTCGGCTCCTGTGAGAGATAGAGCGAAAAGGAGCTAAACACGGGATCCTCGATTTTCCCTGATTTTGGTAGTCTTAAAAAAGGTCATAACTTTTGAATCGTTCAACCGATCCTTAAAATTCTTTTTGCATTCGAAAGAGCACAGAAAAACAAAGAAAATGCGACTAGGCTCATCCCGATATTTCAATTTTTCGATCCGGGAGCGCAGATTGTATGTTTACCTCTAAAATACCATTTTTCAAATAATTCAAAAATCGATTTTATGACGCAAAAAAATTCAAAAAAATTATTCTAATGTCCTAAATGCATGGAAATCCATGTATTATCAAGCCTTGTTCGTTAGAAAGTCAAAGAGCAGCGGAAACAGTCGCCATTAGAGAGAAAACGATAGATATCGTAATTTTAGTAAACGTAAGGAAGGTGGTTTTCGGTTAATTCGGTTTTTTGCGATTTCCTCAGCTCCTGTTGGAGATATCGCAAATCCACGGCCAGATTCGTGATCAGGGCGACGAAATACATAAGATAAAGTCCATCCCATGTGGGAAATATCGAAAAAATGGTTTTTCGCGTTTTTCTCGGCACCTGTGAGAGATAGAGCAAAGAGGAGCTTAACACGGGATCCTCGATTTTCCCTGATTTTGGTAGTCTTAAAAAAGGTCATAACTTTTGAATCGTTCAACCGATCCTTAAAATTCTTTTTGCATTCGAAAGAGCACAGAAAAACAAAGAAAATGCGACTAGGCTCATCCCGATATTTCAATTTTTCGATCCGGGAGCGCAGATTGTATGTTTACCTCTAAAATACCATTTTTCAAATAATTCAAAAATCGATTTTATGGCGCAAAAAAATTGAAAAAAATTCTGCTATTGTCCTAAATGCATGGAAATTGATGTATTATCAAGCCTTGTTCGTTAGAAAGTCAAAGAGCAGCGGAAACAGTCGCTATTAGCGAGAAAACGATTGATATCGTAATTTTAGTAAACGTACGGAAGGTGGTTTTCGGTTGATTTGGTTTTTTGCGATTTTCTCAGCTCCTGTTGGAGATATCGCAAATCCACGGCCAGATTCGTGATCAGCATGACGAAATACATCAGATAACGTCCATCCCATATGGGAAATATCGAAAAAATGGTTTTTCGCGTTTTTCTCGGCTCCTGTGAGAGATAGAGCGAAAAGGAGCTAAACACGGGATCCTCAATTTTCCCTGATTTTGGTAGTCTTAAAAAAGGTCATAACTTTTGAATCGTTCAACCGATCCTTAAAATTCTTTTTGCATTCGAAAGAGCACAGAAAAACAAAGAAAATGCAACTAGGCTCATCCCGATATTTCAATTTTTCGATCCGGGAGCGCAGATTGTATGTTTACCTTTAAATCACCATTTTTCACATCACTATGAAATCGATTATCTTTCGCAAAAAAATTCAAAAAAATTCTGCTATTGTCCTAAATGCATGGAAATTGATGTATTATCAAGCCTTGTTCGTTAGAAAGTCAAAGAGCAGCGGAAACAGTCGCCATTAGAGAGAAAACGATAGATATCGTAATTTTAGTAAACGTAAGGAAGGTGGTTTTCGGTTAATTCGGTTTTTTGCGATTTCCTCAGCTCCTGTTGGAGATATCGCAAATCCACGGCCAGATTCGTGATCAGCATGACGAAATACATAAGATAAAGTCCATCCCATGTGGGAAATATCGAAAAAATGGTTTTTCGCGTTTTTCTCGGCACCTGTGAGAGATAGAGCAAAGAGGAGCTTAACACGGGATCCTCGATTTTCCCTGATTTTGGTAGTCTTAAAAAAGGTCATAACTTTTGAATCGTTCAACCGATCCTTAAAATTCTTTTTGCATTCGAAAGAGCACAGAAAAACAAAGAAAATGCGACTAGGCTCATCCCGATATTTCAATTTTTCGATCCGGGAGCGCAGATTGTATGTTTACCTCTAAAATACCATTTTTCAAATAATTCAAAAATCGATTTTATGGCGCAAAAAAATTGAAAAAAATTCTGCTATTGTCCTAAATGCATGGAAATTGATGTATTATCAAGCCTTGTTCGTTAGAAAGTCAAAGAGCAGCGGAAACAGTCGCTATTAGCGAGAAAACGATTGATATCGTAATTTTAGTAAACGTACGGAAGGTGGTTTTCGGTTGATTTGGTTTTTTGCGATTTTCTCAGCTCCTGTTGGAGATATCGCAAATCCACGGCCAGATTCGTGATCAGCATGACGAAATACATCAGATAACGTCCATCCCATATGGGAAATATCGAAAAAATGGTTTTTCGCGTTTTTCTCGGCTCCTGTGAGAGATAGAGCGAAAAGGAGCTAAACACGGGATCCTCAATTTTCCCTGATTTTGGTAGTCTTAAAAAAGGTCATAACTTTTGAATCGTTCAACCGATCCTTAAAATTCTTTTTGCATTCGAAAGAGCACAGAAAAACAAAGAAAATGCAACTAGGCTCATCCCGATATTTCAATTTTTCGATCCGGGAGCGCAGATTGTATGTTTACCTTTAAATCACCATTTTTCACATCACTATGAAATCGATTATCTTTCGCAAAAAAATTCAAAAAAATTCTGCTATTGTCCTAAATGCATGGAAATTGATGTATTATCAAGCCTTGTTCGTTAGAAAGTCAAAGAGCAGCGGAAACAGTCGCTATTAGCGAGAATACGATTGATATCGTAATTTTAGTAAACGTACGGAAGGTGGTTTTCGGTTGATTTGGTTTTTTGCGATTTTCTCAGCTCCTGTTGGAGATATCGCAAATCCACGGCCAGATTCGTGATCAGCATGACGAAATACATCAGATAACGTCCATCCCATATGGGAAATATCGAAAAAATCGTTTTTCGCGTTTTTCTCGGCTCCTGTGAGAGATAGAGCGAAAAGGAGCTAAACACGGGATCCTCGATTTTCCCTGATTTTGGTAGTCTTAAAAAAGGTCATAACTTTTGAATCGTTCAACCGATCCTTAAAATTCTTTTTGCATTCGAAAGAGCACAGAAAAACAAAGAAAATGCGACTAGGCTCATCCCGATATTTCAATTTTTCGATCCGGGAGCGCAGATTGTATGTTTACCTCTAAAATACCATTTTTCAAATAATTCAAAAATCGATTTTATGACGCAAAAAAATTCAAAAAAATTATTCTAATGTCCTAAATGCATGGAAATCCATGTATTATCAAGCCTTGTTCGTTAGAAAGTCAAAGAGCAGCGGAAACAGTCGCCATTAGAGAGAAAACGATAGATATCGTAATTTTAGTAAACGTAAGGAAGGTGGTTTTCGGTTAATTCGGTTTTTTGCGATTTCCTCAGCTCCTGTTGGAGATATCGCAAATCCACGGCCAGATTCGTGATCAGGGCGACGAAATACATAAGATAAAGTCCATCCCATGTGGGAAATATCGAAAAAATGGTTTTTCGCGTTTTTCTCGGCACCTGTGAGAGATAGAGCAAAGAGGAGCTTAACACGGGATCCTCGATTTTCCCTGATTTTGGTAGTCTTAAAAAAGGTCATAACTTTTGAATCGTTCAACCGATCCTTAAAATTCTTTTTGCATTCGAAAGAGCACAGAAAAACAAAGAAAATGCGACTAGGCTCATCCCGATATTTCAATTTTTCGATCCGGGAGCGCAGATTGTATGTTTACCTCTAAAATACCATTTTTCAAATAATTCAAAAATCGATTTTATGGCGCAAAAAAATTGAAAAAAATTCTGCTATTGTCCTAAATGCATGGAAATTGATGTATTATCAAGCCTTGTTCGTTAGAAAGTCAAAGAGCAGCGGAAACAGTCGCTATTAGCGAGAAAACGATTGATATCGTAATTTTAGTAAACGTACGGAAGGTGGTTTTCGGTTGATTTGGTTTTTTGCGATTTTCTCAGCTCCTGTTGGAGATATCGCAAATCCACGGCCAGATTCGTGATCAGCATGACGAAATACATCAGATAACGTCCATCCCATATGGGAAATATCGAAAAAATGGTTTTTCGCGTTTTTCTCGGCTCCTGTGAGAGATAGAGCGAAAAGGAGCTAAACACGGGATCCTCAATTTTCCCTGATTTTGGTAGTCTTAAAAAAGGTCATAACTTTTGAATCGTTCAACCGATCCTTAAAATTCTTTTTGCATTCGAAAGAGCACAGAAAAACAAAGAAAATGCAACTAGGCTCATCCCGATATTTCAATTTTTCGATCCGGGAGCGCAGATTGTATGTTTACCTTTAAATCACCATTTTTCACATCACTATGAAATCGATTATCTTTCGCAAAAAAATTCAAAAAAATTCTGCTATTGTCCTAAATGCATGGAAATTGATGTATTATCAAGCCTTGTTCGTTAGAAAGTCAAAGAGCAGCGGAAACAGTCGCTATTAGCGAGAAAACGATTGATATCGTAATTTTAGTAAACGTACGGAAGGTGGTTTTCGGTTGATTTGGTTTTTTGCGATTTTCTCAGCTCCTGTTGGAGATATCGCAAATCCACGGCCAGATTCGTGATCAGCATGACGAAATACATCAGATAACGTCCATCCCATATGGGAAATATCGAAAAAATGGTTTTTCGCGTTTTTCTCGGCTCCTGTGAGAGATAGAGCGAAAAGGAGCTAAACACGGGATCCTCGATTTTCCCTGATTTTGGTAGTCTTAAAAAAGGTCATAACTTTTGAATCGTTCAACCGATCCTTAAAATTCTTTTTGCATTCGAAAGAGCACAGAAAAACAAAGAAAATGCAACTAGGCTCATCCCGATATTTCAATTTTTCGATCCGGGAGCGCAGATTGTATGTTTACCTTTAAATCACCATTTTTCACATCACTATGAAATCGATTATCTTTCGCAAAAAAATTCAAAAAAATTCTGCTATTGTCCTAAATGCATGGAAATTGATGTATTATCAAGCCTTGTTCGTTAGAAAGTCAAAGAGCAGCGGAAACAGTCGCCATTAGAGAGAAAACGATAGATATCGTAATTTTAGTAAACGTAAGGAAGGTGGTTTTCGGTTAATTCGGTTTTTTGCGATTTCCTCAGCTCCTGTTGGAGATATCGCAAATCCACGGCCAGATTCGTGATCAGGGCGACGAAATACATAAGATAAAGTCCATCCCATGTGGGAAATATCGAAAAAATGGTTTTTCGCGTTTTTCTCGGCACCTGTGAGAGATAGAGCAAAGAGGAGCTTAACACGGGATCCTCGATTTTCCCTGATTTTGGTAGTCTTAAAAAAGGTCATAACTTTTGAATCGTTCAACCGATCCTTAAAATTCTTTTTGCATTCGAAAGAGCACAGAAAAACAAAGAAAATGCGACTAGGCTCATCCCGATATTTCAATTTTTCGATCCGGGAGCGCAGATTGTATGTTTACCTCTAAAATACCATTTTTCAAATAATTCAAAAATCGATTTTATGGCGCAAAAAAATTGAAAAAAATTCTGCTATTGTCCTAAATGCATGGAAATTGATGTATTATCAAGCCTTGTTCGTTAGAAAGTCAAAGAGCAGCGGAAACAGTCGCTATTAGCGAGAAAACGATTGATATCGTAATTTTAGTAAACGTACGGAAGGTGGTTTTCGGTTGATTTGGTTTTTTGCGATTTTCTCAGCTCCTGTTGGAGATATCGCAAATCCACGGCCAGATTCGTGATCAGCATGACGAAATACATCAGATAACGTCCATCCCATATGGGAAATATCGAAAAAATGGTTTTTCGCGTTTTTCTCGGCTCCTGTGAGAGATAGAGCGAAAAGGAGCTAAACACGGGATCCTCAATTTTCCCTGATTTTGGTAGTCTTAAAAAAGGTCATAACTTTTGAATCGTTCAACCGATCCTTAAAATTCTTTTTGCATTCGAAAGAGCACAGAAAAACAAAGAAAATGCAACTAGGCTCATCCCGATATTTCAATTTTTCGATCCGGGAGCGCAGATTGTATGTTTACCTTTAAATCACCATTTTTCACATCACTATGAAATCGATTATCTTTCGCAAAAAAATTCAAAAAAATTCTGCTATTGTCCTAAATGCATGGAAATTGATGTATTATCAAGCCTTGTTCGTTAGAAAGTCAAAGAGCAGCGGAAACAGTCGCTATTAGCGAGAAAACGATTGATATCGTAATTTTAGTAAACGTACGGAAGGTGGTTTTCGGTTGATTTGGTTTTTTGCGATTTTCTCAGCTCCTGTTGGAGATATCGCAAATCCACGGCCAGATTCGTGATCAGCATGACGAAATACATCAGATAACGTCCATCCCATATGGGAAATATCGAAAAAATGGTTTTTCGCGTTTTTCTCGGCTCCTGTGAGAGATAGAGCGAAAAGGAGCTAAACACGGGATCCTCGATTTTCCCTGATTTTGGTAGTCTTAAAAAAGGTCATAACTTTTGAATCGTTCAACCGATCCTTAAAATTCTTTTTGCATTCGAAAGAGCACAGAAAAACAAAGAAAATGCGACTAGGCTCATCCCGATATTTCAATTTTTCGATCCGGGAGCGCAGATTGTATGTTTACCTCTAAAATACCATTTTTCAAATAATTCAAAAATCGATTTTATGACGCAAAAAAATTCAAAAAAATTATTCTAATGTCCTAAATGCATGGAAATCCATGTATTATCAAGCCTTGTTCGTTAGAAAGTCAAAGAGCAGCGGAAACAGTCGCCATTAGAGAGAAAACGATAGATATCGTAATTTTAGTAAACGTAAGGAAGGTGGTTTTCGGTTAATTCGGTTTTTTGCGATTTCCTCAGCTCCTGTTGGAGATATCGCAAATCCACGGCCAGATTCGTGATCAGGGCGACGAAATACATAAGATAAAGTCCATCCCATGTGGGAAATATCGAAAAAATGGTTTTTCGCGTTTTTCTCGGCACCTGTGAGAGATAGAGCAAAGAGGAGCTTAACACGGGATCCTCGATTTTCCCTGATTTTGGTAGTCTTAAAAAAGGTCATAACTTTTGAATCGTTCAACCGATCCTTAAAATTCTTTTTGCATTCGAAAGAGCACAGAAAAACAAAGAAAATGCGACTAGGCTCATCCCGATATTTCAATTTTTCGATCCGGGAGCGCAGATTGTATGTTTACCTCTAAAATACCATTTTTCAAATAATTCAAAAATCGATTTTATGGCGCAAAAAAATTCAAAAAAATCTGCTATTGTCCTAAATGCATGGAAATTGATGTATTATCAAGCCTTGTTCGTTAGAAAGTCAAAGAGCAGCGGAAACAGTCGCCATTAGAGAGAAAACGATAGATATCGTAATTTTAGTAAACGTAAGGAAGATGGTTTTCGGTTAATTCGGTTTTTCGCGATTTTCTCAGCTCTTGTTGGAGATATCGCAAATCCACGGCCAGATTCGTGATCAGGGCGACGAAATACATAAGATAAAGTCCATCCCATGTGGGAAATATCGAAAAAATGGTTTTTCGCGTTTTTCTCGGCACCTGTGAGAGATAGAGCGAAGAGGAGCTTAACACGGGATCCTCGATTTTCCCTGATTTTGGTAGTCTTAAAAAAGGTCATAACTTTTGAATCGTTCAACCGATCCTTAAAATTCTTTTTGCATTCGAAAGAGCACAGAAAAACAAAGAAAATGCGACTAGGCTCATCCCGATATTTCAATTTTTCGATCCGGGAGCGCAGATTGTATGTTTACCTCTAAAATACCATTTTTCAAATAATTCAAAAATCGATTTTATGGCGCAAAAAAATTGAAAAAAATTCTGCTATTGTCCTAAATGCATGGAAATCCATGTATTATCAAGCCTTGTTCGTTAGAAAGTCAAAGAGCAGCGGAAACAGTCGCCATTAGAGAGAAAACGATAGATATCGTAATTTTAGTAAACGTAAGGAAGGTGGTTTTCGGTTAATTCGGTTTTTTGCGATTTTCTCAGCTCCTGTTGGAGATATCGCAAATCCACGGCCAGATTCGTGATCAGGGCGACGAAATACATAAGATAAAGTCCATCCCATGTGGGAAATATCGAAAAAATGGTTTTTCGCGTTTTTCTCGGCACCTGTGAGAGATAGAGCAAAGAGGAGCTTAACACGGGATCCTCGATTTTCCCTGATTTTGGTAGTCTTAAAAAAGGTCATAACTTTTGAATCGTTCAACCGATCCTTAAAATTCTTTTTGCATTCGAAAGAGCACAGAAAAACAAAGAAAATGCGACTAGGCTCATCCTGATATTTCAATTTTTCGATCCGGGAGCGCAGATTGTATGTTTACCTCTAAAATACCATTTTTCAAATAATTCAAAAATCGATTTTATGGCGCAAAAAAATTCAAAAAAATCTGCTATTGTCCTAAATGCATGGAAATTGATGTATTATCAAGCCTTGTTCGTTAGAAAGTCAAAGAGCAGCGGAAACAGTCGCCATTAGAGAGAAAACGATAGATATCGTAATTTTAGTAAACGTACGGAAGGTGGTTTTCGGTTGATTTGGTTTTTTGCGATTTTCTCAGCTCCTGTTGGAGATATCGCAAATCGACGGCCAGATTCGTGATCAGCATGACGAAATACATCAGATAACGTTCATCCTATGTGGGAAATATCGAAAAAAATGGTTTTTCGCGTTTTTCTCGGCTCCTGTGAGAGATAGAGCGAAAAGGAGCTTAACACGGGATCCTCGATTTTCCCTGATTTTGGTAGTCTTAAAAAAGGTCATAACTTTTGAATCGTTTAACCAATCCTTAAAATTCTTTTTGCATTCGAAAGAGCACAGAAAAACAAAGAAAATGCGACGAGGCTCATCCCGATATTTCAATTTTTCGATCCGGGAGCGCAGATTCTATGTTTACCTTCAAATCACCATTTTTCAAATAATTCAAAAATCGATTTTATAACGCAAAAAAATTGAAAAAAAATTCTGCTATTATCCTAAATGCATGGAAATTGATGTATTATCAAGCCTTGTTCGTTAGAAAGTCAAAGAGCAGCGGAAACAGTCGCCATTAGAGAGAAAACGATAGATATCGTAATTTTAGTAAACGTACGGAAGGTGGTTTTCGGTTGATTTGGTTTTTTGCGATTTTCTCAGCTCCTGTTGGAGATATCGCAAATCCACGGCCAGATTCGTGATCAGCATGACGAAATACATAAGATAAAGTCCATCCCATGTGGGAAATATCGAAAAAATAGTTTTTCGCGTTTTTCTCGGCACCTGTGAGAGATAGAGCGAAGAGGAGCTTAACACGGGATCC
The DNA here is from genome assembly GCA_963942595.1 of Cylloceria caligata. NCBI lineage: Eukaryota > Metazoa > Arthropoda > Insecta > Hymenoptera > Ichneumonidae > Cylloceria > Cylloceria caligata. The sequence continues at coordinate 10,931,949 of OZ012710.1, read as the reverse complement.
TCGATTTTCCCTGATTTTGGTAGTCTTAAAAAAGGTCATAACTTTTGAATCGTTCAACCGATCCTTAAAATTCTTTTTGCATTCGAAAGAGCACAGAAAAACAAAGAAAATGCGACTAGGCTCATCCCGATATTTCAATTTTTCGATCCGGGAGCGCAGATTGTATGTTTACCTCTAAAATACCATTTTTCAAATAATTCAAAAATCGATTTTATGGCGCAAAAAAATTGAAAAAAATTCTGCTATTGTCCTAAATGCATGGAAATCCATGTATTATCAAGCCTTGTTCGTTAGAAAGTCAAAGAGCAGCGGAAACAGTCGCCATTAGAGAGAAAACGATAGATATCGTAATTTTAGTAAACGTAAGGAAGGTGGTTTTCGGTTAATTCGGTTTTTTGCGATTTTCTCAGCTCCTGTTGGAGATATCGCAAATCCACGGCCAGATTCGTGATCAGGGCGACGAAATACATAAGATAAAGTCCATCCCATGTGGGAAATATCGAAAAAATGGTTTTTCGCGTTTTTCTCGGCACCTGTGAGAGATAGAGCAAAGAGGAGCTTAACACGGGATCCTCGATTTTCCCTGATTTTGGTAGTCTTAAAAAAGGTCATAACTTTTGAATCGTTCAACCGATCCTTAAAATTCTTTTTGCATTCGAAAGAGCACAGAAAAACAAAGAAAATGCGACTAGGCTCATCCTGATATTTCAATTTTTCGATCCGGGAGCGCAGATTGTATGTTTACCTCTAAAATACCATTTTTCAAATAATTCAAAAATCGATTTTATGGCGCAAAAAAATTCAAAAAAATCTGCTATTGTCCTAAATGCATGGAAATTGATGTATTATCAAGCCTTGTTCGTTAGAAAGTCAAAGAGCAGCGGAAACAGTCGCCATTAGAGAGAAAACGATAGATATCGTAATTTTAGTAAACGTAAGGAAGATGGTTTTCGGTTAATTCGGTTTTTCGCGATTTTCTCAGCTCTTGTTGGAGATATCGCAAATCCACGGCCAGATTCGTGATCAGGGCGACGAAATACATAAGATAAAGTCCATCCCATGTGGAAAATATCGAAAAAATGGTTTTTCGCGTTTTTCTCGGCACCTGTGAGAGATAGAGCGAAAAGGAGCTAAACACGGGATCCTCAATTTTCCCTGATTTTGGTAGTCTTAAAAAAGGTCATAACTTTTGAATCGTTCAACCGATCCTTAAAATTCTTTTTGCATTCGAAAGAGCACAGAAAAACAAAGAAAATGCGACGAGGCTTATCCCGATATTTCAATTTTTCGATCCGGGAGCGCAGATTCTATGTTTACCTTCAAATCACCATTTTTCACATAACTATGAAATCGATTATCTTTCGCAAAAAAATTCAAAAAAATTCTGCTATTGTCCTAAATGCATGGAAATTGATGTATTATCAAGCCTTGTTCGTTAGAAAGTCAAAGAGAAGCGGAAACAGTCGCTATTAGAGAGAAAACGATAGATATCGTAATTTTAGTAAACGTAAAGAAGGTGGTTTTCGGTTAATTCGGTTTTTTGCGATTATCTCAGCTCCTGTTCGAGATATCGCAAATCGACGGCCAGATTCGTGATCAGCATGACGAAATAAATCAGATAACGTTCATCCTATGTGGGAAATATCGAAAAAATGGTTTTTCGCGTTTTTCTCGGCTCCTGTGAGAGATAGAGCGAAAAGGAGCTTAACACGGGATCCTCGATTTTCCCTGATTTTGGTAGTCTTAAAAAAGGTCATAACTTTTGAATCGTTTAACCAATCCTTAAAATTCTTTTTGCATTCGAAAGAGCACAGAAAAACAAAGAAAATGCGACTAGGCTCATCCCGATATTTCAATTTTTCGATCCGGGAGCGCAGATTGTATGTTTACCTCTAAAATACCATTTTTCAAATAATTCAAAAATCGATTTTATGGCGCAAAAAAATTGAAAAAAATTCTGCTATTGTCCTAAATGCATGGAAATCCATGTATTATCAAGCCTTGTTCGTTAGAAAGTCAAAGAGCAGCGGAAACAGTCGCCATTAGAGAGAAAACGATAGATATCGTAATTTTAGTAAACGTAAGGAAGGTGGTTTTCGGTTAATTCGGTTTTTTGCGATTTTCTCAGCTCCTGTTGGAGATATCGCAAATCCACGGCCAGATTCGTGATCAGGGCGACGAAATACATAAGATAAAGTCCATCCCATGTGGGAAATATCGAAAAAATGGTTTTTCGCGTTTTTCTCGGCACCTGTGAGAGATAGAGCAAAGAGGAGCTTAACACGGGATCCTCGATTTTCCCTGATTTTGGTAGTCTTAAAAAAGGTCATAACTTTTGAATCGTTCAACCGATCCTTAAAATTCTTTTTGCATTCGAAAGAGCACAGAAAAACAAAGAAAATGCGACTAGGCTCATCCTGATATTTCAATTTTTCGATCCGGGAGCGCAGATTGTATGTTTACCTCTAAAATACCATTTTTCAAATAATTCAAAAATCGATTTTATGGCGCAAAAAAATTCAAAAAAATCTGCTATTGTCCTAAATGCATGGAAATCCATGTATTATCAAGCCTTGTTCGTTAGAAAGTCAAAGAGCAGCGGAAACAGTCGCCATTAGAGAGAAAACGATAGATATCGTAATTTTAGTAAACGTAAGGAAGGTGGTTTTCGGTTAATTCGGTTTTTTGCGATTTTCTCAGCTCCTGTTGGAGATATCGCAAATCCACGGCCAGATTCGTGATCAGGGCGACGAAATACATAAGATAAAGTCCATCCCATGTGGGAAATATCGAAAAAATGGTTTTTCGCGTTTTTCTCGGCACCTGTGAGAGATAGAGCAAAGAGGAGCTTAACACGGGATCCTCGATTTTCCCTGATTTTGGTAGTCTTAAAAAAGGTCATAACTTTTGAATCGTTCAACCGATCCTTAAAATTCTTTTTGCATTCGAAAGAGCACAGAAAAACAAAGAAAATGCGACTAGGCTCATCCTGATATTTCAATTTTTCGATCCGGGAGCGCAGATTGTATGTTTACCTCTAAAATACCATTTTTCAAATAATTCAAAAATCGATTTTATGGCGCAAAAAAATTCAAAAAAATCTGCTATTGTCCTAAATGCATGGAAATTGATGTATTATCAAGCCTTGTTCGTTAGAAAGTCAAAGAGCAGCGGAAACAGTCGCCATTAGAGAGAAAACGATAGATATCGTAATTTTAGTAAACGTAAGGAAGATGGTTTTCGGTTAATTCGGTTTTTTGCGATTTTCTCAGCTCCTGTTGGAGATATCGCAAATCCACGGCCAGATTCGTGATCAGCATGACGAAATACATCAGATAACGTCCATCCCATATGGGAAATATCGAAAAAATGGTTTTTCGCGTTTTTCTCGGCACCTGTGAGAGATAGAGCGAAGAGGAGCTTAACACGGGATCCTCGATTTTCCCTGATTTTGGTAGTCTTAAAAAAGGTCATAACTTTTGAATCGTTCAACCGATCCTTAAAATTCTTTTTGCATTCGAAAGAGCACAGAAAAACAAAGAAAATGCGACGAGGCTCATCCCGATATTTCAATTTTTCGATCCGGGAGCGCAGATTCTATGTTTACCTTCAAATCACCATTTTTCAAATAATTCAAAAATCGATTTTATAACGCAAAAAAATTGAAAAAAAATTCTGCTATTATCCTAAATGCATGGAAATTGATGTATTATCAAGCCTTGTTCGTTAGAAAGTCAAAGAGCAGCGGAAACAGTCGCCATTAGAGAGAAAACGATAGATATCGTAATTTTAGTAAACGTACGGAAGGTGGTTTTCGGTTGATTTGGTTTTTTGCGATTTTCTCAGCTCCTGTTGGAGATATCGCAAATCCACGGCCAGATTCGTGATCAGCATGACGAAATACATAAGATAAAGTCCATCCCATGTGGGAAATATCGAAAAAATAGTTTTTCGCGTTTTTCTCGGCACCTGTGAGAGATAGAGCGAAGAGGAGCTTAACACGGGATCCTCGATTTTCCCTGATTTTGGTAGTCTTAAAAAAGGTCATAACTTTTGAATCGTTCAACCGATCCTTAAAATTCTTTTTGCATTCGAAAGAGCACAGAAAAACAAAGAAAATGCAACTAGGCTCATCCCGATATTTCAATTTTTCGATCCGGGAGCGCAGATTGTATGTTTACCTCTAAAATACCATTTTTCAAATAATTCAAAAATCGATTTTATGGCGCAAAAAAATTGAAAAAAATTCTGCTATTGTCCTAAATGCATGGAAATTGATGTATTATCAAGCCTTGTTCGTTAGAAAGTCAAAGAGCAGCGGAAACAGTCGCCATTAGAGAGAAAACGATAGATATCGTAATTTTAGTAAACGTACGGAAGGTGGTTTTCGGTTGATTTGGTTTTTTGCGATTTTCTCAGCTCCTGTTGGAGATATCGCAAATCCACGGCCAGATTCGTGATCAGCATGACGAAATACATAAGATAAAGTCCATCCCATGTGGGAAATATCGAAAAAATAGTTTTTCGCGTTTTTCTCGGCACCTGTGAGAGATAGAGCGAAGAGGAGCTTAACACGGGATCCTCGATTTTCCCTGATTTTGGTAGTCTTAAAAAAGGTCATAACTTTTGAATCGTTCAACCGATCCTTAAAATTCTTTTTGCATTCGAAAGAGCACAGAAAAACAAAGAAAATGCGACTAGGCTCATCCCGATATTTCAATTTTTCGATCCGGGAGCGCAGATTGTATGTTTACCTCTAAAATACCATTTTTCAAATAATTCAAAAATCGATTTTATGGCGCAAAAAAATTGAAAAAAATTCTGCTATTGTCCTAAATGCATGGAAATTGATGTATTATCAAGCCTTGTTCGTTAGAAAGTCAAAGAGCAGCGGAAACAGTCGCCATTAGAGAGAAAACGATAGATATCGTAATTTTAGTAAACGTAAGGAAGATGGTTTTCGGTTAATTCGGTTTTTTGCGATTTTCTCAGCTCCTGTTGGAGATATCGCAAATCCACGGCCAGATTCGTGATCAGCATGACGAAATACATCAGATAACGTCCATCCCATATGGGAAATATCGAAAAAATGGTTTTTCGCGTTTTTCTCGGCTCCTGTGAGAGATAGAGCGAAAAGGAGCTAAACACGGGATCCTCAATTTTCCCTGATTTTGGTAGTCTTAAAAAAGGTCATAACTTTTGAATCGTTCAACCGATCCTTAAAATTCTTTTTGCATTCGAAAGAGCACAGAAAAACAAAGAAAATGCGACGAGGCTTATCCCGATATTTCAATTTTTCGATCCGGGAGCGCAGATTCTATGTTTACCTTCAAATCACCATTTTTCACATAACTATGAAATCGATTATCTTTCGCAAAAAAATTCAAAAAAATTCTGCTATTGTCCTAAATGCATGGAAATTGATGTATTATCAAGCCTTGTTCGTTAGAAAGTCAAAGAGAAGCGGAAACAGTCGCTATTAGAGAGAAAACGATAGATATCGTAATTTTAGTAAACGTAAAGAAGGTGGTTTTCGGTTAATTCGGTTTTTTGCGATTATCTCAGCTCCTGTTCGAGATATCGCAAATCGACGGCCAGATTCGTGATCAGCATGACGAAATATATCAGATAACGTTCATCCTATGTGGGAAATATCGAAAAAATGGTTTTTCGCGTTTTTCTCGGCTCCTGTGAGAGATAGAGCGAAAAGGAGCTTAACACGGGATCCTCGATTTTCCCTGATTTTGGTAGTCTTAAAAAAGGTCATAACTTTTGAATCGTTTAACCAATCCTTAAAATTCTTTTTGCATTCGAAAGAGCACAGAAAAACAAAGAAAATGCGACGAGGCTCATCCCGATATTTCAATTTTTCGATCCGGGAGCGCAGATTCTATGTTTACCTTCAAATCACCATTTTTCAAATAATTCAAAAATCGATTTTATAACGCAAAAAAATTGAAAAAAAATTCTGCTATTGTCCTAAATGCATGGAAATTGATGTATTATCAAGCCTTGTTCGTTAGAAAGTCAAAGAGAAGCGGAAACAGTCGCTATTAGAGAGAAAACGATAGATATCGTAATTTTAGTAAACGTAAAGAAGGTGGTTTTCGGTTAATTCGGTTTTTTGCGATTATCTCAGCTCCTGTTCGAGATATCGCAAATCGACGGCCAGATTCGTGATCAGCATGACGAAATACATCAGATAACGTTCATCCTATGTGGGAAATATCGAAAAAATGGTTTTTCCCGTTTTTCTCGGCTCCTGTGAGAGATAGAGCGAAAAGGAGCTTAACACGGGATCCTCGATTTTCCCTGATTTTGGTAGTCTTAAAAAAGGTCATAACTTTTGAATCGTTCAACCGATCCTTAAAATTCTTTTTGCATTCGAAAGAGCACAGAAAAACAAAGAAAATGCGACGAGGCTTATCCCGATATTTCAATTTTTCGATCCGGGAGCGCAGATTCTATGTTTACCTTCAAATCACCATTTTTCACATAACTATGAAATCGATTATCTTTCGCAAAAAAATTCAAAAAAATTCTGCTATTGTCCTAAATGCATGGAAATTGATGTATTATCAAGCCTTGTTCGTTAGAAAGTCAAAGAGAAGCGGAAACAGTCGCTATTAGAGAGAAAACGATAGATATCGTAATTTTAGTAAACGTAAAGAAGGTGGTTTTCGGTTAATTCGGTTTTTTGCGATTATCTCAGCTCCTGTTCGAGATATCGCAAATCGACGGCCAGATTCGTGATCAGCATGACGAAATACATCAGATAACGTTCATCCTATGTGGGAAATATCGAAAAAATGGTTTTTCGCGTTTTTCTCGGCTCCTGTGAGAGATAGAGCGAAAAGGAGCTTAATAATAATAATTGACATAAAAATAACATTTTACACTGCATTTCAGAATTCACGAAAAAAAATTATCAGTTTGACTTTTACCGTGTGTCAATGGCACGCATTCGTTTTTTTTTTAAAGAGCAAGAAACAGCCAATCTTTTTGAACTTTTGGATATATTTTGATACACGGATCAAGTAGAGAAAAAAAAATTGTTATAAAATCATTGAAAGATGGCAGAGTTATTGATTCATAATCGAAGCTTCAACGTCCCGAATTGGGAAACATGAAGCCCGTAATTTTTATCTGAAACAAAAAACAATAATATTGTTAATTTGCATATATTTTTATAGTCGATGGACTAGAAAAAATCCCAGAAGTAAAAGTAAAATCATAAAAATTGTCGAGCTTGAACGGAAAAGTGATGAATTCGAAAAAAATTTTTTAAATGTTTTTTATGTATTTTTGTTGCATTTTCTCGAATCGACGAGCGGTATAATCCTTCTTGGTTGCTACTTCCTGCGCCAATCGTTGAATATCTTACACTTCTGGCCACTATTTAATTCTACCAACTTCAAGAACATCAAAGCTTTTATGTAACCATTATTGAAGATGTCTGCAGTCATGTGGGAGGCAATTTGTCAAATTTTAACCCCCGAATTTTTCGAAAAATGTTTCGAAGCGAGGTGCCACACAGTTGAATTGAATCCTCGTTGGAGAATTTTGCGTTTGTCCCATGCACTCGCTTTTTTTTTAACAGAACAATCGTCACCATCTGAATGGGTTTTTAAAATATTTGAAAATGTTTTTGAATCGCCGCCTATGATATAATCCGCGGAATTCACTCCGACTTTTTCTTCAGACTTGAAAAGCATTTCCAGAATCAAATCCACTTCCATTTTGACCTAACGAATTTCTTCGTTATTTATGGAACATTCTTCTTCGTGCTGTTCATACCATTTCGTGTATCGTTGATGCCTTTTTTGTTGCTCGACATGGTACATGCATGACAGTATGAACTTTTTGTTACAAGATCGATTACTTTGCCACTGTAATATCCGATGAACGTTGTTACGCCGTACAACGAAGTGAAACCGCGTTTTTTCCACGATCCATGACCGGACCCTTTAAAATGCATTTCGTGTCTTTCTTTTATCTGCATTTTTCTTAATGTTTCAAACATCGATAACGTCGTCGAGTAAATATACTGCGCTATTGAATCATACATCTACTTTAACATTCCTTGGCACAGGTCTGTAAGGCAACTAAAAAAATATTCATACCTTCTCGTCCAAAATATCAAGAAGTCTCATATAACAAACACAATCCTTCGGTTGATTTCGTATCTGGTATCAGTCACCGGCCTGTGAGCACACATACTCGAAACGATAAGTTTAAAACCTAAAAGCTTCGCGCTCGTCAAATGTCACACTGTGTTTACACACTTTACATATGAGAATTTCCGCAATCGCTCCAAAAACACTTATAAATTTAATAATTCTATAATTGTGAAGTGGATTGATAATTATATTTTCATCGACCTCGCAGCCTGTTGAGAACTCGTTTTTGTACTTTTTGGATACATCCTGTAGTATTCACGGTCTTTACGCGTGAAGAACCGATGTAAAACTGATCTTTGACATTTCGAATAACTGTAAACGTAGAAACACGTACACACACAACTTTTGCACACACGCGTACTTCAATAAATTCTTACAGAGATCAACATTACACTGCTGGAAACCCAAAACATTCTCATACAGTCTCTTTTGAACATTTGATAAGCTTTATAATACAATTGAAGTACGAAGCGGCAGAATGTTCGTATCCATGTACAACACGAACATGCTCTCGGATCTGTAAGTTAAAAATACTTCAAATTGATCTCCAAAATGTTTGAAAAATGAGAACAGGCAACCATAGAATTGTAAAACGCAGTTCACCGTTCTCCTCTTTTATCGGAATGATCAATCGTGGCAGAGAAATTTGCATTACAGTTTCTGTTACCGATCAAGTAGTACCACATCATCTTAAGGGGTTATACGCAGTTGCAAGGCCAAAAAAAGTCGTTTTTTACGAATTTTTCCTGAAAAGGAATTTTATTTGACAAATACAAGAAGTATTAATAAATGTAGTGGTAGCTTTTAACTTTATATCGGCATTTTTCATTTTCAAAAATATTGATTTACACTGCTCCTGTAGACGATCTCCTGGAGGTCCTCCAGAAAAAGGTGTCTGGCGGTGAGCACGATATCTCCGGTTTGGATTATTTAAAACAATAAAACCAGAAAGATTCTATTAGTGGATAGATAAATCTAGGTATTGATCGAAGGAATAGTCGACATTTTAATTTTTGACAAAATGGCGGTTCCAAAAAGCAAAACTCCAAATGTCGACCACCATTTTTTCGTTGAATTATTTAAAAAAATATATAAATAATTATCGGAAATCTTATTCTTTCGATCAATACCTGAAGAATATAGCTGAGAAGGTTGTGCTAAAATTGCAGACCGATTGGTTGAGCCGTTTTTGATAAATCGTGCTCACCGACTTTGAAAACACCGTTTTGAGAAAAACGCCTTCAAAGTTTCAACGCGTACTTTGTAACGCTCCGAGCGTATTTACAAATATGGATGAAATATACGCAAATATATGTACATTCCAAAAATGCAATAAAAAAAATCGATTTTTAAAAATTTCCAACTGCGTATAACCCCTTAAATCAGGTAACACTGTGATATGTCGTTACATAGATATTGTATGGGACAAATCGCTAGGTTGACGGAATATATCATACTGAGCGGAGGAAAAAGAAATGATGCGCAGGTAATAAATGCTATAGTGAAAGAGTTAAATAAAATATATTTAGCATCATTGAAAGAAATTTGAAGGAAAAATAATTCCACTTAATCAACCCTTTCACAAATTGCGAAGTTTGTATCGACTGCACAACTGCACCTTCCATTGAAAATAATTTTACGTACCGCTTCCCTCGACACAGAAACGCGGTTGAGTAACAGCCGCAAGGCTATCCCGAGAGATTTTACACTCGACTACGTCTTGAATCGTCCAAATATTTTGACGTGTTAGGCTTTTTCTGGAATCGGAGCGTCCCTCTCGTCTCTCGGTTTCATCTATATGGAACGATGCCCGAAACGTATCTTCAGTCTCGCTAACAACGCGTCGTCGATAGCTCGTTGATAGATTCGTCGGTCCTACAATTCTTTTAATGATGTTTAACAGCGTTGGAAAGTTTCCAGATGCTTGTTTACAATTTAAAAATATACATCGTTATTTCCGCGCTGCATAGAATCCGGATATACGCGGGATTAAGGGAAATCTCTTGTCTGCGACTCAATGTTTTCATTCATCGTAACCCACATTGAATCCAATAAATTTAATTCTCATACACTCGTCCATCAATCTTGTGGATTTAAGCGTGTTGGGTCGTTGAATACATGTCGAATTCGGAAACTTCGGGAAAACGGGCTAAAGGTGGAACTCGCTTCTTCAGTATCTCGCGAAAAATGCGACGCAGCATCATGCGAGTCAAGAGGAGTATCGAAAGAATGACCTCGGGTATGTTCTACAAGACATATACTATCACTCGTTTGCTCTGAGATTATTAATTTTAATAAGAATATAGAATTTTATTGCATTTAATTAATCAAATTTCGTATTAAATCATCTAAAATAATTGTAAAATCATTTTTAATGACGGTTACAGTGAATAATTAATTAACTGATTAGCCTTCCACGTAAAGGAGACCTCGCGTAACGAACTGTCTCAAGGAACCGGGGATTTTAAGGTGTATATGCGTTATATCGATACCGGCTGCTAGGACAGGAAATCTCCTTCATTTACGATATGAACTCTGCACATAAAGGATTAATATAATTATATAAATGATTATATTTTAGTAAGACTCATTGATATCCGTTTTTTTTTCTTTTCGATTAGTAATAGATTACCAGACAGACGACGAACTTCCGCTGCGAATTGTTCCCGAACGTTTGAGTTTATTGAGTGAACAAACAGGCTTTTCCAAAGAGGAATTACGTAGAATGTATCGAGCATTTAAGCAACATTGTCCCGGTGGAGCTGCAACGACCAATGATTTAAAGCCCGCTTACGCAAAACTTTTTCCCCTTGGGGATTCAACGAAATATGCGCAAATCGTTTTCAATACATTTGACAAAGACAAGGACGGCGTTATAAGCTTTGGCGATCTTATAACAGGATTAACTTGCATCGTCAAAGGCAATGCGGACCAAAAATTATCCTGGATATTCGGGTGAGTGGTAACTAAAATATTGTTTAGTTGATTTTTCGTTACTAAAAGTTTCTTCAATCTTTTTAATCATCAGGCTGTACGACATAAACGGAGATGGTCTCATAACACGTAACGAAATGCTTTTCATTGTATCATCGATTTATGAAATGATTCAAAGCACGCGATCTATCAGATGCGTAGTCGACAAACATGTCGAAAAACTCTTTGAGAAGATGGATTTAAACAGAGATGGCGCTATCTCGAAAGAGGAATTCGTTACGAGCTGTAAAAATGTATGTACTCTCTGCTACTCTTAGAATGTGTTTCTTCTACTCTTAGAAAATAATTTTTCGCAAGCACTAAATCAATAAATTATATAATTTAGCAATTTTAGTGTCAAGACGAGGTGAAAGATTCACACCAAGATGGACCGCGTGATAACTAGTGTGCTTTCCTTCTTTCGCACTAACGCGATCTATGATCTCTTTTCTTCTTTTACTCGAAGGATTAATCGTAGAGGAAAATTTCGCGATGGAAAAATTCTACTCGCACGTATGGCAATCAGAGAGAGAGAGAGAGAGCGAGTGCGTAACACATCACTTTAAGATGATGTTGCATACGTTCAGAAACTATGACTCATAACAGAAACTGTAATCCAATTTATTCAGAGATAATTAATATATTAGATAAAAAGAAATTCGGTTTCACTTCGTCTATCTACGCTACAATGAAACCGATTTATCTTCTTTCCGTCTTTCCGTCTACAATATTAACTGGCTCTGAGTAAATTGGATTACGTTTCGAAAGATGTGTCGTCTCATCTAAAAACACTTTAGTAATTATTACTTTTTAGCATTAAAGCGATAAATTGTAGAATTAATTTACACAACCGAATACAGCTGAAGATAAATTTACGCATCCGCAAAATACAAACGTTAATCGTGCTGAACTCCCTTCGAGATCGGAAGTATGTTAACGCAATGATAGTGGTTTGAGGATTAATAATAAAGAATTCAGATCTTTCTTCGCGTGAAGTCAATCGTTTTCTTTCTGTTCAGGACACCGTTGTTTACGACCAACTTAACATATTCGATCGCTGCTGCTGGTGGTGAAGTCAATATATCATTCGCGTCTCGTGAGAACAACTTACACACATCGACTCACCACAGCCTCTTCTGCAGAATGTAAAAAACACAAGCGAGGAAAAATGCAAAAGCCAACACCAACAGAGCTTTATCCGTAACTTCCCGTCGACCGTATTTACCCAGAAGTTTGCCGGACTGGACTATAGCTTGCTGCTGGTTCTCCAGCTCATCTTTCGTACTCGATACCTTGTCGGAGGATGTTACTGAAATAAAATATTTTTATTTATATCAATCGTTAACAGTTTATCTATTTTAAGATGATGTGGAACGACTTCAGAAACTGTAATCCAATTTACTCAGAGCTGGTTAATAATTTAGACAAAAATAAGTTCGATTCGACTACAAAGTAGCTAGATGAAGTGAAATATAATTTGCTTTTGTATAAAATATTAACGAATGTTGAGTAAATTGGATTACTGTTACCGATTACAATTACCGAAGATGTGTCACATCGTCTTGATAATAATAAAATTATTTGTATGTTTTATGCCAAATCGACCTGGCTGTTACACATAATAATATTTTATTCAATTAATGTACGGCCGTGGGCTTTCGTAAAGAAGCATTAATCTTCAAAACGGTCTTAAAAATGTTGTTCCATTTTTAACAATAAATTGTCAATTACAATTAAATCATTACTGTCTGACGATCTCATAATAAAAATCTGAATAACCATGAGGTTCATTTAACCTAGATTGTACCATATTAAACGAAAAAATCGAACTTTTTAAATCCAAAATACATAAATTTAAAAACTTTCTACTACAATTTAAAGAAAATTCTATTGTTCTAACTCAATGTGTCTAGGGTATCCGCGCTTCTCTGAGTAGTCTCCGACAAGTGCCTCGAGATGCTGAGCAGTCTGTCCGTTACTTTGTTAGAAGTATCCGTAAGATGCTTCTTATCTCTTCTTTTTCTCACTGTGTTCTGATGCTCCTCGGATACCGACATTAATTCTTCCTTAGCCATCTTATCTATTACACAGGCGCTGATTACATTCGCTTTACGAAATGCAGCTAGCGCTGTGCTCAGTTGACCCCTGTGACTCTCTACCTTAGATGCCAAGTCTGCTTTCTTCTTCTCATCAAATTCTGTTTCAGCCAGAGCTACAAGATGATTTATGCTTTCTCTCAGGGCAACAATCTTTTTTCGCCCTTCTATATTCAGATCTTGCAGAACCTCTAAAGGACCTTCACATTTTTGAATATCCTGGAAAAGTATAAAATATGAATCTCAATAGGAAGTCTCTTCTTCTAAGCCAGGGGTCTCCAAACTACGGCCCGAGGGCCACATTCGGCCCGCGGACAGATTTTGGACTATTTCACTTTTTACCACCGGCAACAATGATAATATGGTTTTGGCCCTCGGAACTTACTGGAGTAATCAGTATGGCCCTAAGGCTGGAAAGTTTGGAGACCCCTGTTCTAAGCCATTGGCAGAACAAATAAATATAATTTGTATTCATAAAATTACAAAAACAAGAGTACAAATTAGAACCTTGCATACCGCTGCATTAGTTTTTTATCTTTCAGGAGTCCACCTCTATGTGAAAGAATCAGTTTTTATGGTTTCTTTAAAGAGAAAATTTTGTCACAGATGGAAAAAAAATGTAGTCTGATTGCTTGGAACCTATTGTGGCTATCATGTTTTCAGTTTTTTAAATAAAATTTTAAATCTTATAAAATTCTAACTTCACGATTGCAACAAAAATTACGACAACCAAAGGGCAAGGTGTATGTTACTTAAATACAAAAATTTTAGTAAGTTTCGTCAAGCCGTTTGGCAATTATAATGATAATACTTAAAAAATCCCTGGTACACAAGTACACAAATACCAGACATTTTTGTCTAAACCACTTTTCTAGACCTTTCAGACAATTTTAAGTATCGTGACATTAAAATCTCAAATAAAAAATAATAATAACAAAGTTTTCTCTATGAAAACCCGAAAAGTAACACATATCGAATGCTTTGAATTTTTTAATACAAAATTCGAGGTTATATGTATAATAAATAATTATAAATCGTACCTGAATGATTGCGGTGACTTGAAGATGATTTTTAACTATCTCCTGAGATATCAACGAGAGCGTAGAATCTTCAACAATCATTTTTTAAATAATTTTTCTCTGAAAGTACTTTGTAACAAAAGCACGATAAGTGTTATTCGATTGTTTATTCGTCGTTCGAATGACGTGGACGTACGTTCGAAGTGAACGTTAAGCGTCAGAGCTGATGCAATTACGTGTTTTTTTCTTAATTGTTGATGACAATCGAAATTTTCGACGGTAGATTATATTTTCGAGTTTGACAGGCAAAGGTAACCGCCGACTAGAAAACAGATGTTTATATTCATTCAATTTGTGGTGGTGGTGGTGGTGGCTCATCTGGTCCTTACTCCGTGGTATAGGCTTAAGGTTTGATACCAGAGACAGCTGTCAGCCAATAATTCATGGAACCGCTGTTGATCCCACGATTTCTATTCAGAAAAGTCCACTCGTCTCTGTTGGTACTATACGATCATGAACTAACAGCTGTTCATACAGGTTTACAATTGAACCGCGAATATGCGGTTTTCTTTTGAATTACAATGTACTACATGACCTTAATTTGTATAGGCAGCGAACTTTGACGTATTTTTATTACAAAAGTAACTTTCTACTTGTCCGAATAGAAATTTCCGGAACAACAGATGTCCCATGCATTATTAACTAACAGCTCTGCTTATAAATTAAACACGAGAATGCGGTTTTAGGAATTTTCGCGCCTCTACAATGGGCTACATTACCTTAATTTGTATGTAGGCAGCCCAGGTTGATGTATTTTTATTAAAAAAATAAATGCCTACTTGTTTGAATAGAAATCGTAGGAATAATAATTCAGAGGATCCCATTAAAATGCATAAAACACATTAGTGGGATTAATGCATTTTCCGTAGAGGGAGTTGTGAATTAAAAATATCTATTTTCTACAGGACGTTACGTACTCGAATTTCTCACATTAATCTCGCTCAAATTGTCCTCCATTTGAGCCTATTTTCAATTGAATTTAATAAAATCCTATTAAATTACTTTTTGATTCCGTACACGAATGAATAGAAACTTTATTTGCATTAAGCAAAAGATTCTGATTGTGTTAACTTTAATAAACAGTAGTTTGTACGATAGGTTGCGAATTAACGAGATATTTAATTGTCATAATTTATTTTTACAATTTAGATATATTACAATGAGCTATGATACACCGGAGGATTGAGTTTACTTTTGCAGAACATATAATCTCGCTGGTATTTGCAACGGAGTCTCGCTTGCCGAAAGCCGTGTCCTTAACACACTACCGCTCATAATTACAGACGATTTAAAGCATAAATCCGAAAGTTTCGGAGGCAAACCAAGTTTGTATATTCAGCTCTGATTATTCTCTGTATTTCGAGTGGTAGTTTTGTAAAGTACAGCTGAACGCTTGATAAAAGTACTCGTGAGTAAAAGAACGTTCCGTGGTTCGGCATCGCGAGATACAACTTGAGGCTAGCTACTCCTACGTTGGGTCGGGCTCCTCCTCCGTTCTCGGTTATGACGATCGAGTTATAGAACATTGTTTTAACGAAGGCTATTGATGACTGCCTGAGTAAAATCGGTCGAAGAACTCTGACCTCCCAAATCTTTTGTCAGTACTTTGCCATCGTTGAGGACGCGGTTCAACGCGTCTCTTATCTGATCGGCGTAACGACGCATGTTCAAATGATTGAGAAGCTTTACGCCGCACAGCATCATTGCTGTAGGATTCGCCACGTTCTTTCCCACGGCTTCTGAGTACGTGTGCCTCGCACCCTGCACGAAGTCGAAAAACAAAATAAAGAGTAAATTAGCGTCGTACTATCTCATGTTTGAATGTAGATGAATTTATTCGTGATGGTCGATTGTTCAGTTTTTAAAGTTATTTTCTAGTTCTTCTTGCATGCCACTTTGGTGATGGATATCAAGCGAATATCTAACATATAATACTTTTCGTCGATTCATATATCACAAATATATTTTAAGTATATCTTGGATACATCTCAGATATATTTTTCGCTTAAAATATATCTCTGATATAGAATTCTTCGTTGTAATCTATTCCAAGATATACCATTTATATATCTTTCATATTCTTTATATCCGTGGAGGGTAGCTAGTACATATAATATAATATTTTGATTCATTCTATTAATTGTGGTTTTATCATCAATGATTTTATCTTTTTTCTTTATAATGAGTTCCAAAGGAACAAGATATCTTGATATTTAACCAAGTTATGATTTTTTGCATAAGAAGTATCGTTTTTTAAGTGAAATTTCACCATTTTCTAGTTCAATCTGTATAAAAAGGTAATGAAATTGGAAGAAGCTCTCGATTTGTTCACGAATACATTCATCTTACCTCTTCCAAAAGCGACCTTAACCATCGTAATTTCATGGCAAGTATCATACGACTTTGAAAAACTGACAAAAAGATTGATCGTGCTTTTATTGTTAAATTCTCACCGGTTCAAAGACAACGCATTCGGCGCTGTAACTAGCTCCGGCAACGACACCAGCTCCTCCGACCAATCCGGATGCAAGATTATCGACGATGTTGCCGTATAAATTGGGCATTACCATGACATCGAACTGATGAGGATTCGACACCATTTGCATTGTACAATTATCTACAATCATCGGCTCGAACTGTATTCTGCTCTTGGAAAACAAAGTAAAAGTCGTGAAATACGAAATTTTCAACGTTTGAATTTCGCGAGATCGTGCGAAGTATTAAACGTCGCTCCGTTTCTTCTCACCTGGGATAGAGTTTAGCGATTTCCTGGCACGATTGAAGGAAGAGACCGTCGCCCAACTTCATTATGTTTGCTTTGTGAACGCACGTGACCTTCTTACGATTATTTTTAACGGCATAGTCGAACGCGAACTTGGCGATTCTCTGTGACTTGACTCGCGTCACGATTTTCAGACACTCCACGACACCGTGCACCGATTCGTGTTCCAACGCCGAGTACTCGCCCTCCGTTTGTTCTCTTATTATTACGCAGTCGACGTTCTGATGACGAGACTTGACGCCCGGCAATGACTTTACGTGAACCACATTTGAATACAGATCCAGATCTTTTCGCAGCTTCATGTTCAGAGTCTGAAGCTCACCGGTGTGAGAGTGATCAGGGGTCGCTAGAATACCCTACGAGAAACAATAACAATAATTTAATAATTACAAATAATAAAATAGATCATCTTTCCGTATAATATACGGTATACAATTGTTTGTCAGTAAGAGAAAATTTCGTGCAAGCTAAAAGTTTTTCTAAAAATGTTTTCTCAGCCATGAAAATAAATAGTGAGATACAAATAAATTTTTAATAATATATACAATTGTTTTTATCAATAAAACGAAATTGTGTGCAATCCACATGTTTTCTACAAATGTTTATCATAAAAATAAATAATTTAATACAATTCACTTTATAACAATGTATAGCGTATGCAAACACAAAGCTACTGCAAATTTTGTTTGTGATTTTTTATGCCAAAACAAATATCATTGTTGGAAATCTTACTACAAAAGGTGTGAAGATAGAATGTAAAAAATTCAACAAAGTAAGAAAAAAACAATTTGTAAGTACACCACTTCATTTCTCGATGCATTAATTTCAACAAAAATTGAACAAATGTTCCTTTATCTTTACATTACGTTTTTATTATTTTAAATACAATAATGTATGCAATTTCCTTTATCTCACCTTCAAGCAAACACGATTTCTGGCGATGCTATTGGACACCTGCTCGAGAGGAACGCTCAGCGTAGGATTAACTTCGGAGAGAAAGTAAGGCTCGAATTCAACGGGTACACTGGCAGCTTTGAACACATGCTGAACGGATACGACTAGCTCCGGTCCAACTCCGTCTCCAGGGATCAGCGTGCACTTTGTTTTACCTTCTTGTTCGATAAACTAGGGAGCAAAAGAGCTATGCCATTGTATTCGTGATCGATCAACGACAAGTCCAATTATTTGCATATTTACACAAAGCGGAGACTTACATTTTCCTGATGACGCACGGCACTTGCGTGCAGGGCTCTCACATTCCCTTTTTGAGCTGCCTGCAAATCGTAATTCATGTTACAAAAGTATCTTTAGCATTGTTCGATAAAGTTGTGAAGCAAAGTAACTAGTATGGTTTCAGGAAGAAAGAGAAAGACAGTAGTGAAGAAGGGAGGAAGATTTCTACAGAGGAGAAGGTAAAAATTGAATCCTCGTTATCAAAATTTCCCTGATTGTTTCAAATATAAAACAAAATCGAGAAACTTCAGTGCTTTCCTAAAATTACTATTTTCCGCTTTAAAGAATCGTAAAAGTTTAGTTAGATTCGCGCACGTATTCATCACGGTTACGTACGAAAATTCGACCGCTCGAAGATTTGGAGCAGACAGCACGGAACGAGGTGGGACGTTTCTTCGGGAAAAAATCGCGGCCGATTCTGTGACGAATTGGTGATAGTTGGAGCGAATATAAATAAGTGCCATCGTAATACGTTACCTGAGATATAGTTTTGCAGACGTTCCTCACGAGCAGAGCCATTTTTCACGATCGAACCCGAGTATTCTCTGGGCAAACAGCAAGCGAGCTCTCTGTCTCTTTCTCCTGCTTCGGACAAATCGCCAACCCCTGGGCTCAGAGATGTCTCGCAAGTTCACTTTAATGTTCGGAAGTTTACGGTGGCGCTCGGAATCATTCGAGTACAGTAAACTCCCGACCTTTATTTTTCGCTTTTTAAATCAAATTCAAAACGCTCTATGTTCTCAGAGAATATTTTATCTAGGATATAGCTTGCGCCGCTTGACTTATTAAGTATAATTGTAAGCGTAGATTAACAAACAGTTAACAATGTATTCGCATCACGATTGTCTTTGTACTGAAGAACAATCGAAACTCTGCAAGTTAATACTTTTTTTACTTTGTATAAAACATTCGTAAATACAGAGATGGAGCTATTGGAAAACAGTCAACTCCCTATAACTCAATACGCTCTCTAGTAGCACATTCCTCTCGATTCTCTCTGTAAGAAAAGCGGAAACGTACCCCTGTCAGACTACGTTTTAACCTCAAAATTTGCACCTTAAACAGCGGCAGTGGGGGACTCTCTAGTAGCACGGAAATCCGGTTCCGACTCCGTTGAGTTAGAGGGAATCGACTGTACATAATTTGGATATTTGAATGAAAAACTTTATTGGAGCTATCAAGAATTATTCATTACTGTAGCTTCCAAATGAATAATTATTATTTATTTCTATTGATTATTAATCAATAATCAATAAGAATCATCCATTTAGATTTATCAAATGAGGCAGGAGGAAAAAAAATTATTTGTAATATTCGTAGATTAAATTTTCCGAAGAGTCGACACATTTATTCGTAATCAGTGTCGTTAGAGAACATAAAATTGATACCGAAGGATCATTCCAGATGTTGCGCGTTCATTTCTTGCAAATCTTTGAAAATCTATCGAACTCACGAGTTTTGTAATTCAACTTGTTATATTCATTTGATATATAGTGCAGTTACATAAAGTTAGCCTGACAACTTTGACTTTTTTACTTCCCTTATATTCAATCGATTGGTGGTCATTGGTGGCCTAATTAAAACATTTGGAGGTCATTAATGAACGCACGCGATATTAAAAAACAGAGTACGTGTGCGGTACAACTAGCAGCGAAGGCTGGGATTGGCTGAGAAATAGACGCGGCGACAATGACTCGTGTTTTGCTTGATAAAGTTTGTCGATACTAACCGATTGAATTCCACGAGGTTTTATCCAAAGGACGAAGGTATACGTTAATGTTTGGTAGAATAATTGGAACATTTGGTGGTCATGTGCTCTTTCGAACTCAAAAAGAAAAATATAAATCGGTCAAATCTGTCGTAAGTAGTGTCCACTTGTAAAAAGAAAAAAATTACGTAAAGCCGATGATCCTACATCGAGATTCTATTCGCTCGATTTCTAAAAAGAGCCGGGAAAAAAGCGAAAAACCAATTTATTCATATTTCGCACTTGTGTAATCAATCGAATATTAATTGATTCAAGTATCTCGAACCGATATTTATAATTCGCATCGTGAGAATTTCATTTAGGCTTTTTGTCCCTGCACTTAGAGAATATCTAACGATCACACATGAGAGTACAGCCAGTTGAGATTTACAAATTTTATCAAGCAAAACGTGAGTCATTATCGCTTCGAATATTTCTCGGCCAATCACAGCGTTGGTATTCTTCTGTATCTCATTCGGTGAGACCGCATATTCGTTTTTTTTTTGTTTTCGGAATTTAGTGGCCACCTAATGATCTAATGACGATGTTCGTCAGTACGACAATCGATTGCGCATCGATTGAGTTCCTTCTAATCAAATTTGTAAGAAAAAAAAAATTCGGCTAACTTCATACGCGAATTGATTAATTCATTAAAAAAGAACGGATGACCAACAAATGTTCTAATTCGGCCACCAATGATCACTAATCGATTGAATATAATAAAAGTCAAAAAGTCAAAGTTGTCCCGCTAATTTTATGTATGAATATAGTACACAACACGATATCTAGAGAATTTTAAACGTTTGGGATACTCGGCTTGGAGTACACAGTATATATACACAGTATCGTTGCGTGCGCGACTGTGAGGGAGAAAGAGCAAATCCCCGAGAGATAGAGGCGCACATAGTCCTTCCTTGTTCTCGTAAAAGTCTATTTTTGTGAATATACATTATTTTAACAGAAGGATCTACCCACGTCGATCGCACGATCGCAAATTCAACGACGTATCGCGTTTGTTTCGCACACAAAGATAACGCATCGACACGATCGAAAATGTCTGACGCACAGGAAAAACGTGAGTACGAACAGTCTCTCATCTCGTACAAGGATATCATCGCGTGAGGTACTTCCGCTGGTTATCATCAGTCCGCAATCGCTTTCTCCTGCATTTTTTCATCATGCTCGTTGTAGCTTTGTCACTCGTTGTATTAACAAAGTCGTTGGTGAAAATATCGTGCGATATCCCCGTTTATAAAAATTTAACTGACGCAGGGTTTTAAACTTATCTGTGATTTACAGCTCCAGGCACAGAAATGACGAAGCAGGGATTCAGGAAAAAAATTTGGGATTGTATAACAAAAAACGAATTAGCCAGCTTTCCGCTAAGCGTACACAGCAGAATTCCAAATTTTAAGGGTGCCGCCGAAGCTGCTCGACGACTGCTAGATCTGGAGGAATTCAAGAAAGCCAAAACAGTTAAAATAAATCCTGATAAACCTCAGGAGCCTGTCAGATTTTTAGCTCTCGAAGCTAATAAGGAAATACTTGTGCCAATACCGAGACTCAAGTCGGGACTTTTTCTTCATGTGACTCACGGCGCTGGCGCCACCAACGAGGAACTCAAAAATATTGCAACACGACGAGGTCTGCAGGAGTTTGGAAAGCCCCTTGGACTTGATTCTAAGATTAAGGTACATTAAGAGTGGGAGATTGTAGAATTGTTTACAATTTCAGTTTTTTTTTTTTCCAGGATTTGTATTCTCCTTAATCGACAGATTTTGACCTTTCCGCTAACATCAAGAAACTTTTTTGAGTCTACTTTTCAATGTTTTCAACTATAACATTTTTCTATAATTGTATTTCCCTTTGTTCAAAGATATATGATTTATCCTCGTCTTTGAAACATCATTGTGAACTAACATTATCCTTTGTTTGACGATTCAATAATGATTTAACACATAAATAATTGTTAACGTATATATTCAGAGAAAAAGCAAAAACATAATAACTTGTAATCATTTATTAATGAAATAATTGCCAGATCGTCAAATACATGTTTAACTTTAATCAAACACATGTTTAATTTTGAAGCTGAGATTGAACGGTCATTGAAAAAGTTGTAAAATATTTATCAAGCTTCCTACAGACTTTCGTAGTTAAACTAAAAATTAAATGTATTTGTGTTTCAAGGTGGATCTTGTGGTGCTCGGAGCCGTATGCGTGAGTCGATCGGGATACAGGATCGGCAAGGGCGAAGGTTTTGCGGATCTGGAATTCGCTGTGATGTTGAAGATGGGTGCGGTCGACGAGAACACAACGGTAATAACGACGGTTCACGATTGTCAAATAGTGGACGATCTGCCAGCGCACCTTTTCAAGAAATTTGACGTGCCAGTGGACATAATCGTGACGCCAACGCAGACGATTATCGTAAGTGAGAAGTTGAAGAAGCCCACCGGTATTTATTGGGAGATATTAACACCTCGAAGAGTAAAATCGATGCAGATACTTCAGGAGCTGCAGCAAATGGACGAGAAGGAGGGTAAGTTAGTGGTTTTGAAGGAGGAGGACTCGAGCGACGAGAGGCGCAGATTCGAGAGGAGTTGGGTAAAGCGAATAAAGAGCAAGAGGCGTCCGAGGCGGAAACGAGACGATTCGGAGGCAGTTGCGACTGGCGAGGATGTCGAGCCCAAGGAGATCAAAGAGCGAGACAACAAGAGAGGTCGCGTACCACGTAGGCGCCGATTACGCGAATCTAAAGGCGGCGGTGATCACGAATCGCCTTCGAACGAGAACGATAACGCGGAGATTCGAAAGGAGAAGCCGCGTCGACCCAAACCGATGCAGTCTCGAACGAAAATGAACATCGACTTCTCGTTGAAATTATCGAACATAAAATCCGATGTGCGAGTGCGACACTTGAAGAACGCACTGTCGGAACGTGGCGTACGCGCCAGTGACATCACCTGGCACGGTCAAAGGGGCTACTGCTATCTTCACTTTGGCAAACTCCGAAACAAAGATTCACAGCCCGATCAGCCGGTCCAAGTGGACTCGATTGTCGCGAATTTGCAACAACTCCGACTCGGTGAATCTATCGACGCGGAGACCGATGAGTTCATTGTTGTCGAACCCGCCAAGCCGATAACTCGAATCGAAATAACAGACGTTACTGCCGTTTAGTCAACTTTTGACCTCTCAAGCTTAGATATACTCGCCGCTTCTGGCATCTTAGGTACACACATGTTGTTCGAATCGACTAAGCTACGTAAACGATTTATTCCCGAGACTTTTCGGTGATAATTCGAAGCATTGGGTGACACGTCGCGCTCGTTCACTTTGCCGTTTCTTCGGGATGTATTTACTCATTTGGCGATGGATACGAAATTGAATTGCGAATGAAACACAATGAAATTGCTAGTCTGCGGATTGAATTCAACGCAAATTTGATTAACGTATCAGACAGATATCGGCTCTCGCTAATTTCAAATCATTCCTTCGTTATCCCATTATTTACTCATTATTGATTGCTTCGTGAAAGCTAGCAATTTTCTTACGTGTAGCTTTGAATAAAACATTATGTGACAAAAAAAAAAACAAATTCGGTTCCACTGCAAAGTAGATGGAGAAATATTGAATAAAAAGTTAACGCGTCAAGTTTAGAAACATTGTAATAAAATAATAAATATTAAATAATTTGTGGACTTTAATTGATACCACAATTTATTTAACATTAATAATTTCATTACAATTAACCCCATAATTTCCGTCTACTAACGTGTAAAATAATTTGTGGATTACATTTGATACCACAATTTATTTAACATTAACAATGTCATTACATTTATTCATAATTACGTTTATTAACTTTTGATTTAGCAGGCTTTTTACATTATTTTTGTTATGAATATCATAGAACATTTAATCAAGATTAAATGTTTATAACTAAAAATGACAGTTGTTAACATACTTGGATTGAAGTTTTTGGTTAAATTGATTTCGCGAGACGTTAAATGAATTTTTGGATGAAGAAAGAAGGCGAATTTTTAGTTATCGAGAGTCGAACGCCCTCTGCACTGTTAGAAAAATTCTCTTTACGCAATAGGATATTCCATTTGTCGTAAGAGTAGTAATCCACTTGTCGCAGAAGGAACTTATTTGCGTAAAAAGAATTTTTTTTCTCTAAACCGTAGTTAGGACACCTTGTGAAAATATTTTCCTCAATTTTTCAAAATATTTCTTAATCATCTAAAACAGGGGTCTCCAAACTTTCCAGCCTTAGGGCCATACTGATTACTCCAGTAAGTTCCGAGGGCCAAAACCATATTATCATTGTTGCCGGTGGTAAAAAGTGAAATAGTCCAAAATCTGTCCACGGGCCGAATGTGGCCCTCGGGCCGTAGTTTAGAGACCCCTGATCTAAAACGTTCTGAAGAATTTTACAGATTTTTTTTTGCTAATGCCCCTTTATATTCTCTGGTGTTTCCATTAGTTTTCGCAATCAACGAAATGATACATTTTATGTTCAGAACAAATCGGAAGTCTTTGAAATATGAAAAATCCTAAAAGTTCTTCTGATGACGAAATATTGTAATTCAGGTTATTAACATTTTGCTCTCGAGAGGTGACTCTCGTTCACCACTTATCAGTGAGCGAGAGTCACCTCTCGAGTGCAAAGGTTTAAAGTTTTGGAAGCATCGTTCATCTTCTCCTACGTGTTCCAAAATCTGCAAAAGAAAAAAACAAAAAATCGTGGAATTACTTTCATTTCCTACGATTTTTTTTCCCTCTTCTGCAGATTTTGGAACACGTAGGAGAATATGGACGATGCTCTCGAAACATTAATTCCTTGAATTACAATAATTCATCAGCAGAACATTTTTTTACGATTTTTTATATTTCAATGAGTTCCGATTTTTTCTAAACATAAAATGTATTATTTCGTAAATTATGAAAACTAATGAAAGCACCATAGAAAATTAAGGGGTATTTGCAAAAAAATCTACTAAATTTCATCTATGAGATACCATGATATTCTCATGGTTTCTCATCGATGACCCAAAATGTGAACAAAGTCTGAGAAACTATAAAGAAATTTTTATTAAAATCTCACAATGATATCAGAGAAATTCTGGAAAATATTTTCACCAGTGTTGATTCGCGCGAATTCGTTAAAAAAAAAAAGAAACATATCTTATTTTTCGAAATAACTGCATTACGGGTGCACCGTAACGCGCAATCTTTTGCTAATAACTGTTGAGACGATAATGAAAAAGAAAAAGCTAATAACTTCGATAATCATTGTTCTACGGTGCTTGTGATATATAGATATATATATATATATATATATATATATATATATATATCTATATATATATTATTTACGGCTATTTAAAAGCCGGGCTATGTTGAATGACCCAAGATACTCGTGGTCATTCATCGCGAAAGCCTCGAGGAGAGGATGCGTAAATGGTTTTTTTTATTACCGATGATAAAAATTATCGGTAAACGAATCGACCCTCTCAAGATTGAAGCGTGAAAAGAGTGAGAGTTGTATCTGTGGTAGACCCTGATACATAGGTGAAGGGTATGATTTGTTAAGGGTGCGACACACGCGTACAATACCGTGAGATGAATAGAGTGATATGATCATGAGAGGGTTAAACCAAATTTTCCTCTCCCAGGTATAACGATAGTGAGAAACTTATCTATATTTTTCTGAAGAGATATTTTAACACGGCTCTTTCCTTCGTAATATAGCGAAAGACAAGTAAACGACGGTTCTAAAGGAACAAAAAAAAAGTGGTAATAACGAATGAATTATATTTTGATGCTTCAGCAGCTTCGAGGCTAGCCTCGCGGGCTTCCACGTAATAGTCTTGAGGGAAAACAACCACTAATAAAAAACAAAATAAAAATACTCTAGCGTGAACTCAAACATTTACGAGCCAGCCATTAGTGACAATGAGCGGCAATACTTTGTGATATTAACGTATATTATTTGTTATATTATTATATCTTTTTTTTTCTCTCTTATTAGTCTTAACGAGAATAGCGCTAATGAATTTTCAGAGATTAACAACGTTAACTTTAATTGATTTAGTATTATTTCTTTTTTTTTTTCATCGTTTTATCGCCATTTAATTCAACGTGATACAGATATTATTATTATTATTATTATTATTATTATTATTATTATTATTATTATTATTATTATTGCATAATAATTGTACTAATTGCGGATGCAAATACCGAGTTACTCGATCAACGCTTTCGACGTTTTAGGGCCCATCTCCTTTACGATCGAGCTCAATTTTTCGCTTCGACGCACACACGATTGACACATTGTGATGAGTCACGAAAGCTTTATGAGGTCGACCAACTGCACTTAGTATTAGATAAAGTTTTCAATTTAAAAACATGATTTTTATTTAATGTTAAATTTTGCGTTTGAATCTCAACTCTGCTTACCGATATGTTTTTTTTTTTTTTTTTTTTTTTACAAGAAACCTTAACGCTAAAAATCGAGGATTTAAAAGGGCGTTATACAGGAAAACGGTCATATGGGAAAACAAAATCGCTATTTGTACATCAGATGACAAGAATTTTAACGCGATTATGGAAAAAATATCTCGACGAATATTTCATATAGATATCTGGAGTTAAACTGCAGGGAAAAATAGTTTAAATCGGTCATAGTCGCGAGCGAACTGTCAAACTGCCAAGCAGATATATAAATTTATCTTTTTAAACGTTTTAATGCGTTATCGAACGAACACTTTATTTCAATACGATGCTGCTGGTCGTCTTCCTCAAGTAAAAATATAATAAATATATATAAAGAGAATTCGAGAACGATCACATATTTTTCTATCGTTTTTATCGTCATTCATTTTGAAGCTGCATTAATACTTTACTCGTTGCTCGATTATGTCGTAGGAGTTGTAGGTGTCTCTTTATCCGGCAAGGATGTTATAAATAAATAAAACTATACTTTCGACAAAATGTTGTCTTTACCACACTTCGTTGTCTTGATCCTTGGATTAGTTTTTTTCGTTGTTTTTTTTTCAAACGCTTCTTCAGGATCTTAACGACAAAGTTATACCGAGCATTTAGCACCCAGAAAAACTTTGCGGAGGTGCATCGTTCGCTTTCCTAATGCTTTCAATGTCGATATATTCTTTGAATTGTCAAGAAGCCGAAAAAGTGGAGAAAAACATTTATATTTATTTATTGTAAATAATATTTCTACCTTTTTAACAATTCACTCGAAAAGTATAAGACGAACGATCCAGTTAGTGATCGTGTCAGAAAAATTAATAACTTTTACCGTATAATTCACAAGGATGTAAAAGTAGAATAATTACTGACGAAGTTTCCCATTTGTCTGTTCGTCGAATGGTAGGAGAAGCTAAACTTATTAAAAGTATATTTCTACGTAACCGGATACTAATTGGTACATCGTTACTAACTGGGCAGTTCATGTTGATTATTAAAAGAAAAAAAAAGTAATTTTCGTACAAATTTCGTATTCTTTCAATTCTGAATATTTTTTAAAATCCTTCTAGTGGTGTTGATAATGAAAAAAAATGGCAATAACTGTAAACAACAATTATTTCGAGAAAATAACGTCCATGAACTAGAATTGTATCATTAAAAAAATTATTTAGGAGAGAAAAGCTCATTGTACGGGTACAGGATAAATTATTTTAACGATTTTATTTTCGATTCGTAATTCCTATGACCAGTGGGTTTATCACACAGCGCTTTATTGACATCGAGAGTTACATCAAAGTGTATGAGATATATTTAAATACTTATTTTTAGAACGTAAAAATGGTTAAGTGCGCTGGTTGGTAAAAGATTAGTTTAGTTTCGTTTGAGTAGCGTCTCGTCGTTTGCTACGGTACGTGCGTTCTGTCACCGACGGATCTGCTCGTAGAGGAGTAGAAATTATCCTCGAAAACATGACCGGAAATCGTTTAAACCGTTCAGTGCATTCCAGTGAGTCGTTAGTTGACCGCAAATCGGAGCGATTCGCACGCTTGTCATCTGTCATCTAATCCCTTATCGATTAGATGCTAATGTAAGTACATAAGGCGTTCTTTTGCCGTCGTCTCGGCTTTAGTTTACTTATAAAAGTCTGTCCCTGTTGTCGATGCCGTTATATTTGGTCCACTGATCGGCCGTCCCCTCCCCCCCTCCCTAGGCACTGTTACACACAGAAAAAGATTAAATGTCTTCGATACAACACCGTATACCCGAGTCCCGAGAACTGTCCCTGTGCCCTTCGCGATTGCAATTTATTTTCGCTAATTAAACATCACCCACAGCCGTTACAAATTTATATTACAGAAAGATTGCGGTGAAAAAATTGATTCGTAGCTTGAAAATTGCGTATATTTCTATCGCGATGAATTCGCGCCGTTTTAATCAACTAGGATTCGCCTTCGTTTCGTAAGGCGTTCGAGGGAAAGATAGATATAGAGAAAGAGCGTGATAAAAAAACAACGAAATACGATTAGGAAGTCGAGGGTTCGGGACTCGCGTCGATATAATCAATCTCCGAGGATGATGTTGCGCTTCTTCGTCTATTAGGCCGGGGAGAACCTCCGATTCTAGCCTTGACGCTTGCCGATGAAATATTCAATCGACTACCGGGTCTCGTGTGCTGCTTGTGTCGTTGGTGTTTCACTCTGGAACGATAAACGTTGCGATAAATATTTTCCGTTGCGTACTTGCCGCCGAAAACGCACGCTTATTATTTCTGCCAATTATTTTATGCCCGTCAAACGGTTTTTAATTAATGATTTATTTTTTTTACTCAAAACACAAAAAATAAAAAAGGAAATTACCTCAATCCTTCCTCGGCCCCCTTCATGGCAGTGTTGAGTTCCTCCTCCCACTGTATTTCTTTACGTTCTCGCTCTATTCGCTCCAGCTCTCGCTCCCGATTGTACACTCGGTATTCCGGTATGTAGGCGAGCCTCGTAGCATCCGTCATTCCTCCGAATCCCCCGCCGTTTCCCGTACCCGAAATGTGATCCGCATCGGCTTGGGTATGATGCAGCAAATCACTGGCTCTGAGAGATCTACGTAACACGGATGATCCATCATCGCATTAGTACCGTTGACGAAAATACTTGATAAATCTTTTAAACCGTCAACGTTCTTGAGCCACGATTATTCAAGAGGAAAAATTGCTCGTAATATTGGTTTGAAAATTTGCGAATGTAATGGACATTTTATCGATTGGAACATATTCGATTTTCTTCATTTTTTTCTTTGGCTACGAACTTCATAGAAATATAAAAAGGATACGAATTAAAAATTTTCACATTGCTTTCTTGTGTTTCTCACCCACCCACAGATTCTCTTCTATGGATAACGATTATCTCTATTCTGGCAATCTCATTGAGAAAGTGGTATTAAAATTTTCAATAGAATTAAAAATCTAGTAAAATTGCAAATTTTAAACAGTTTAAACCCCACGAACGATTCTAACCAAATCAAACACCAAGTATCCTTGTATCCTAACCAATTTGTATGCCCAGTTTTGGTTTGATCGATAAAAAATTACGAAAGTTATAGCGAAAATAGATATTTTTTGAAAAATTTTCGAAAACTCATAATTTTATACAATCTCAACGTCTCGATTCGATTCTTGTCAAACTCAACACCGAACAACAGTGTCCCCTGGTATATTATCGTAGGAAATTTTAACTCGATAGTTCAAAGTTTACGAAAGTTAGAGATATGACAGACTTTTTCCAAAAATTCAAACAGCCATAAAATGAGAAACCCGTTAACGATTTGAGCGACAAATGCAGCAAACCGAGGAAAGTTGTAACCCGACTCGTGTGAAAAGTTTCAGGAGGATCTGGTAATCCGTTCTCGAGTTATAGTAATTTCCATTAAAAGTATACAAACAAAACGAAATTATTTTAACAAAGGTTTTATATTTGAAAAAAATTCCAAGTTTGAATCTGGTACGTTGCTTTTTCCTTCTTCTCATGATTCGTCATTCATAAAACCACTATGATGAAGTTGATTCATCAATATTTAGCTTAATAACGAAGGAAGCTTTGTGAACAACAGATCAAGAGAATGCGGAAGCAACTTGCGAAGTTCCGGTATGTAAGTTTTTATTTTATAACTTGAAAGGTCTCATCTTCTGTATTTTCTACAAACTTCAGTCTAATGTTTTAGAAAATTAGAGAGTTGTCAAGTTAAAAAATACAAAATCTCATAAATTGTTATCGTTCTTATATTTTATTTTATAATTTAACGAGTACTGCAATAGATGAAGAGCTCTCACGACGATTGACAAATTTATTCTCAACCTACAGATAATTTATTTTTGCAACTAAGAGTGATAACGAAATAAAAAAATTCAATCTACCATAACACGTATCTCTGTATTGATTTTGACCAAATGATGCATCAAACTTTTTTGAGATCTGTTAAGTGCATTTACAAATGTTTATTGCAAATAAATAAAATTAAAAGTTCCATAAAATACGAAGACCTTAACAGATTTTAATGAAACTTGGTACCAAATATCTCTGATTGAAAGTTCGTTTATGTAAAAAGTTTAAGTTTGTGAGTTCAAGTTTTTACGAGAGTCATTGCGCTACGACGATTCTTACATTTTTTGTTTCTCGTAAACAAAGTATCTACTTAAGGAAATGCAGAATTAAATTATCTAAAAGATTTTTCTAGATGTTTCAAAAGAGATATATTCACGAAACTGATCGGTAAATTATTTAGAAAATTTACAAAATGCAATGTCGCTAGATTAAAAAGTATTAAGAATTATTATTTCGTGAACCAAGCAATATACTTTCAAAGAACATAAAGTTTGAAGGAAAATCTTGACAAGTATTTGTAATTAAAAAAGACATGTGTAATAAATATTCTTAATCGCTAAACATTAGTATTCACGAGGTTACCTTTGTTTCGCGAGTCGTTTTTTCTTCTTGTGAAGAGGTTTCGTCTCGATGATCATCTCTTCGAGTTCAAAAGTTGGATCACAATTAAGATGATCCTTGGGTGGTACGAACACCGGTTTTATCTGCTTTTGCAGAATTTTATCAAAATCCAGATGATTCATTATTGGAAGAAGTTTGAGTTGACTGAGAGTGGAGACACGGGAATCGGGCGAGTAATCAAGAAGTTTGTCCAGTAACTCGCAAATCGAAGAACTCCAATGGAAAGCCGGTTGTCGTTCATTCTGATATAAATAAAAAAATTAAGGGGCCGTGATATGGAATCCTAGTTGAGCCAAGTAAACTTGAATCTTTGTGAGATTAAGAGGGAGTTTAGGATACTGAGGTTTGTACCGCTAAGCCGCTTAGGAGTCGGACTCAGCGATTCCAATTCAATTACTACTCACCTGGATAATCCCAAGGGCTTCTCTGTGGCTGGTTGCTGCGTGCAGTGAATAGGGACGAACTCCTGCCAGGGTCTCCCAGGCGAGAATACCGAGACTCCACCAGTCGACGGGATAGCCGTAACCCTGGATATTGTACTCCTCGCACGAGCACATGTAAATCTCCGGAGCTGATCGAGTGGCAATAATTTACGATTTTTTCTTTTAAAAATAATCACAAATTTACAATTGAAATTTGTTGCGTTTTTTTTTCTCTAAATAATAATTAATTAGAGGCATTGATAATAACGTTTAAATATTTGTGCTGCAGAGAGGATGCATGCCTTCGATTACGCCGAATCATAAATAGCTTGACACTTGGTGCAACACGCGCGCAAGCGACAGATATGACGAGTAGTAGTAGTAATAATAGTAGTAGTAGTAGTAGTAGTAGTAGTAGTAGTAGTGGTAGTAGTAGTAGTAGTAGTAGTAGTAGTAGTAGTAATAGTAGTAGTAGTAGTAGTAGTAGTAGTAGTAGTAGTAGTAGTAGTAGTAGTAGTAGTAGTAGTAGTAGTAGTAGTAGTAGTAGTAGTAGTAGTAGTAGTAGTAGTAGTAGTAGTAGTAGTAGTAGTAGTAGTAGTAGTAGTAGTAGTAGTAGTAGTAGTAGTAGTAGTAGTAGTAGTAGTAGTAGTAGTAGTAGTAGTAGTAGTAGTAGTAGTAGTAGTAGTAGTAGTAGTAGTAGTAGTAGTAGTAGTAGTAGTAGTAGTAGTAGTAGTAGTAGTAGTAGTAGTAGCAGTACTGTAGCGAAGTTTATCCCTTCACCTATGTATGGCTTCGTTCCTGACATCGAAGTCGCCAGATGTTCGCCCTCGAGCACCGTTGCGATATTGAAATCCGTCACATGGGCGTGTCCTGCAAGTTCAACATAATATCAGCGAGAAATACACAAATTCCTACGGTTGAAACACTGGGGTTGTGCGATTTTATTAGGAAAATATATGTACGAGGCAGTTTGCGTTAAATCTTTTAAACTTATTATTAACACTTTTAACTTATTCAACACAGTCGAGAATTAATTAATTCTTCACTAATTTTGGTTACTCATAGAGAAAGCTTTGTATTTATGAAAGGAAAATAAAAGTCGTGTTGCTCGAATTTGGTTTCAAGTGATTTACAAGTATTCAAATATCTGTAACAACGACTTCATCAATTAAGGTGAAAATTGACACGTAAGTAGAGCAGTTACGCTCTTTTCTTATTTAATTCAAAGAATCTTATTACATTTTGAATTATTCGGTAAATACGTGTACGCGTTCTAGCTCGAACAAATTTCGAGCTATTCAGGCTAAAACTTTATACAGAAAAGGACTAACATTCAAAAATATTCGATATTAAATTTTATGACAATCGGAATCAATCGGTTGATAAATAATTGTATCGTGACAATTTTTAATGCTGAATGCCTCAGTCGATTCGGCCACTTTCGTCGATGTCCTCTCTAACTTCTCACGACTTTAACTTAAACACAAGCTTATAGAAAATATGGAACAACAGTTCATCGAAATGTTTTTAAAAATTGCTAAGTACAACCTTGCGCATTTTTTAATCATTTTTTTTGTATATAAAATTTCTAATAGGAAACATCGATTGGAATTATTTATTGATCTGCTAGCCGAAGCGTGAAACAATTTAATAAATTTCTTTCGATAAAACTCCACGACCTGTGAAATTATTATCAATGAAGAAACAATTTTTTATTAATTCAACTGCTGTCGAAATAAACGTAGAACAAAAATAATCATCTCCATTTGTTTCTATTTAAACTACGAGATTGAAGATTCGAGGTGATTTTTTTTATTTCTCCGCTGTGATTTCGAGTTCTTTACGGACAAAACACATGTGTCATAAACTTTTTAGCAATGCTGAAAATTCTAGTAACCGGTTTGATATGAAATTCCTTGTGTACAGGGTGTCCCAGCTACATACACCTCATTACGACGGGTTGCATACTCCTAGGAGCGCGCCCAAGCGCGCATCGAGCCGGTAATACAGAGCGTGTCAGTATAATCACTCGCGTATCTTTACAAAAGTTTCAGTATAGCGAGTCATCACGCTGTCAACCGCTTCGCATAATAACCCGAAAAAATGTCATATTTATAAAATATTTTAATTTTTAAATGTGTGTTTAAATGCTTGAAGTTTTAAATGTTTATTTGGGCGTTTAAATGTTACAGAACGTTTAAATCTTTAAATATTTTTATGTGTTTAAATTATTGAAGGTTTAAATGTTGAAACGTTGCAGAAATGCAGTACGGGTACTTTCTTTTAGTTGTTCTTTCTATCAAAATTATGAATCGACTGCAAACTGTAGTCTGCTATGTTTAAATTCATTACATTAATTATGCAAATTCGAACTTCAAGATTCAATTTAGACTCGTGCGCACGTCGGGATTATGTGCGTTTCGCCGAAACTGAATTTTAAACATAGCAAACTACAATTTGCAGTCGATTCATAATTTTTGATAGATAGGACAACTAAAAGAACGTATCCGTACTGCGTTTCTGCAACGTTTCACCATTTAAACCTTCAATAATTTAAACACATTTAAATATTCAAAGATTTAAACGTTCTGTAACATTTAAACACCCAAATAAACATTTTAATCTTCAAGCATTTAAACACACATTTAAAAATTAAATATTTTATAAATATGACGTTTTTTCGGGTTATTATGCGAAGCGGTTGACAGCGTGACGACTCGCTGTACTGAAACTCTTGTAAAGATACGCGAGTGATTATACCGTCACGCTCTGTATTACCGGCTCGATGCGCGCTTGGGCGCGCTCCTAGGAGTATGCAACCCGTCGTAATGAGGTGTATGTAGCTGGGACACCCTGTATGTATACCGGTGCTGTGAACCCTCGGGTCATTGCAAGCTGTCGCAACATACCTCGGCTACAGACTTCGCTTTTTGTACTCGCATTGCTGTAAAGAAAGATTAAGCCGAGTGCAGCGTGCCCTATACGCGCTATTATACCCTACGTGATACGTGTACAAGTTTAATGACGAGGTACGTCGAATTCGTAGCCCGGAGGGGATCTGTTTGAATGATGCACCGGCTATTTAAAAAGCTATTTCAATCGTCAAAGAAGCCTGGAGACTCTTTACAGAAAAACTAGTCGCTGCTGCACATTTATAGTCCACATTCTATAGTATCTATCTGCTATGTTCGCTTCTTATACATAGTTCACCTATATAGAGTTTCTACATTGAAGGACAAAGTGATCTCTCTCTCTCTCTCTCTCTCTCTCTCTCTCTCTCTCTCTCTCTCTCTCTCTCTCTCTCTCTCTTTCTTTCTCTTCCTTTCGTGTCGTCATCTCCGTATTTCCTCCTCGACATCGTTTCAAACTGCAGATAACGATGGAAAGTGGAAGAGAATAAGCAAGCAAGTCATCCAGTGCTAGAAAATACGGTCTCGATACAACACAGCTTTTGCATGAATAGCACGAGAATATGGCTAATAATCGTCAACTCGTCGATGGTCGCGCGAGTGTAAACTTTGCCCCACAGACACATTAATATTATTATTATTTTACTGCTACAGGAGAATTTTCAATTTATTTTTAGTACTATCATCTTAAGTGTCAGTCTACAATAGTATAACGATGGCGATTTATCCTTTAACGCGCATGCTTTCACCGTTTTTACGTGGATTGGTGCTATCAGTCAACAAGGAGATAAGAATATGGGAATGGCCCCTATACTTGAGTGGCATTTGATATATATTCTGGCAGTTTGCCGATATTTCTTATACAACGGTATCTACGTCATTATGAATTTGCGAATGGCAATAATTCGCATATTCCGATAAAAAGAGTAACGACGTAGATTGTATAAGAAAAATATGTGTCTCATACGTATCGTATGGGAAAAATCGCTAAACTACGAGGATGGATCTCAATTGCCACACGAGTACAGGAACCATTCCCATATTCTTCTCTGCCGTGTAACTTGCAACGTATCCGTTTAGTCACATTACCTTAACTTCTGTGTACAAATTAAGACAAAAATAGAGCAAAGTCTATTTAACTAGAATTTTTTTTTCAAAACTCAATCAAAGTTGTTGACCAAGAGTTGTTTTTTAAATATTTCCTTTACCGTACGGGGTTCTTCCCATTTTAGGAGATCTATCAATCCCCTGCGCAAGACTCATTACCAATCCGAATAATTGTATCACGAAATGCTGTTTAATTGTGGGGACCGGAAGAGTCGCTTCGCCAATCGCGCACCTACCGCCACACTGCTATTTTAAACTCTCGTACTTTGTGAAGAATTCTTAACGTTGCCAGACAAATATCAATAACTTAAATCGAATTATAAAAAAAATTGATTAAATTCGTTTGACATTTTATAAAGAGCATTGTCGAATGATGTAAGATAAAAAAAATGATTACTTTATGACTTCAACACGGTCGCTTTTATTTCAAAAGAATCTCTCTGTGTGATGCATCATTTTCGAGCACAAAATTGCAGAAAAACTGTATTTCCATGTAAAATTAATTTAAAGAATTCAACGATCATAGAAAGGAATGCATCCTGAGTCGCAATGCGTTTCTTTAAAATTGAAATTCTGGTTATTCTGTTGTGTATTCGCGTTATTACGGGGCCGGGGAGGCCTACCGATTTCAGAAAGATCTTCTATTTTCCCAAATCCGAGTATAAAAAATTGTGGAAATTAAATTTTTCTTCAATTGATAATACAATTGAAAAAAATGTGCTACTTGTACAATTTATTGTGTTGGGACCAGGGAATTTTTTTTACATGATCAGTAACATCGTTACCATAAACCAAACGTATGGGATTTTTGATAAGATATTTTGTTAACGATAACAAAATATTGTATACGTTTTCTTACTGAAATCTGTGGATCCCTACCCCGTTGCCCTTTTCAATTTGACATTTAATCTGTATCTTGTGTGCGCATTCGCGTTACTTATAGATTTCTCCATTAAAACGACTAAGCAGAAAGAAAATCAATGGTAAAATTGACTGAGCATAACGATTGAAATAAATTGTACCAATGAGAGCTTTCAAACAGTACGAAAAAATGTAACAATTTTATTGTTAAAAAACTTTATTTAAACTTTGCTTAATAATGCCCTCTTAATTTGGGCTCTAGACTAAAGCCCCCTTGCCTTTCAGTGTCCCAAATTTAAACGCGCTCACCGAAAGATCGATGTCTTCGCTCCTATACCCAGTCGATTGAGATAATAATCGTTGAGTCAGCAGCATCCAATGAACCCCATGTAACGAGCAATATTTTCTCTGGCGAGCTATCCCCGCGTCACAAACTTAAACATGCGCTTCCAAACGATATACGCGTATCCTTATTTAGCCTAATACACACACAAGTAACTCACGGAGGTCGTTTATACATGCAGAACCGTTTTAGAAAGATATACATTCTCCCACGCGATACAACACGATAATTTTATGCACATAAACACCCAACTTCCCCGAAGTTTCGAGAATGCTTTTAAGAGCGCGACTTTTCTTTGCCAAAGTACTATGCATCTGACACTAAACGATGTAGATCCTTGGGAGAGTGGTTAAATTGCTTTTCCAGCCACAGTTATTGCCGGAAGGTATTCCGAGGCTTGGTTACCGTAACACAGCGAAGCACATTTCCACCGCAAAGTGTATTTCCATCGCGTAGCCATTCCATTAGGATCAGTCGGCGATCGTTTCTTTTCGAATTCATACTGTTGACGTTTCAAGAAGGCGAATAGAATTTCATTCTTCTCGCGCGACCCCAACGCTCAGCTACGGATCGTTGTGCTCTTATTTCCCGGAATATATTGCCGGAACTGCGAAGAATCGAAAATTTAAGTGTACACCACTTACCATCCTCATCCAGCAGAATATTATCCGGTTTGATGTCCCGGTGAAGGATCCTATGACTTTGAAGATAATCGAGCGCTAGCGCTATCTCCGCTACGTAAAGCGCGACGCTCTCCTCTGTGAATATTACTTGCTGCTGTATGTGATATCTGAGATCACCACCCAGCAGAAGATCCGACACCATGAAAAGATCCTCCTCGTCTGCAAAGTAAGACTCGTGTTACTCATTTCCTTCTCTGTAAATATACATCGTGCGATACGGAGAACCTTAAAGCCGTCGCGGCGCCAACGCTTTACGCGTCAAAACTTTCCATGATTAATCTTTATCTCGGGTTTTGTATATCCGGCGAGCGACGACCGTCGAAGATCAAATAAAATTCTAGAGTGCTACATTTTATTTTAAATCGTTGAATAACTTAAAGCTCCTCACCTTGAAAGCTGAACCAGAGGTTAACAAGACAGGGATGCTCCAATTTTGAAAGAATCTCGACCTCCCTCGCAACATTCTTCAACGCACCCTTTTCTGCACACTCTCCCTTGTGCACATACTTCATAGCATACATATTCCCCGTCCTATCCCGTTTCTGAACGATGCAAACCTTTGACGAATTAATTACATATATTAGAAGTCATTGAACGCTTTATAGAGGATGAAACATTGATTATGGGCATTGAATGAACACGCGTGTAGCTCACCTTGCCAAAACTACCTTTACCGATGGCCCGCAAGATTTGGAAATGATCGAAATTCACTGTAGAAATGTAAGAGAACGAATTACAAATAGCACAAACATTTGTTTGATCAGTCTATACGATATACAAATCGGCTGCCTTTATTGTTTCAAACTCTTACTGCATTCACGTCCATTATTCTATTTTTACAAGTTGTGAAACGAAAACCAAAAGTGAAATATTTTACTTTCCCTGTTGTACTTTTATAAAGAAAAAAACGAAACTTGGAGATTTTTTTTTTACTATTTGTTCCCTGATTGACTGCTAGAGGAACTAAAGTTAACAGTTTTTTTTTACTAGGCAACTTCGCTCGAACGTTTAGTGAAAAGAAATCGATAAAACATAAAGTTTTTACGCGTTTTTGTAAGTGGAGTTTTCTGACTTAAAACTTGGTCGGATTCGTAATCGACAAAACATTTTTTGTAGGGTTGGGCTCTTAAAATATAGGAAAAGATTATTTTTACAAGTTATTTTTACCTCAAAACAAAAAAATCTATATTTTTTCTTTAATTTCAAGTTGTCATTATTTTATTTTTGCTTTCACCGATTTTGTAGCTCACATAATAATTCAAAAACACTGCGGATACACACTTAACGAACACCGTTTGGTTCATCCCGATATCTTTATTTTCCTAGCGATTAAACAATTTTGAAAATTCCCGAAAAAACTAATCAAACTGATGATTTAATTTAAAGTCTAAAAAAAAAAAAAAATATTTTAATCCTACTCTAATGAAAGAATTGTTATTCTAAAGCTTGAACGATTACTTAGAGAATAAGCACCGAATGTAGTTGCAACTTGATCGGAAAGTTAAGTTAAAGCCATTTCAGTGAATCACTTTATTGATCAAAACACGAAAACAAAATTCATTTCTTCAGATGGTACATCGATATACCCCGCTCACTACGAAATCGATTGTCATTTTTCGATAACTACATCATTTTCATAGTAAAAACCCTCCGAAGACGTTTTTTTAAGAGAGTTCTATCGAAATATCTACGTTACCGATCATAAGTTTTAGCAAAAGGTTGTCAATTTGATGCCAAAATAAAAATCAATCAACCCTTAGCTATCGTTTCATCGATTTTCATAATCGCCCCCCTTCTGCCCCTTAAAGATATTCCAATTTGTCACTATGATTTATACCTTTTTCCGTAAAAACTCTGAGACATTTGTGATCGATGAAAAATGATCGATTTGAGAAGATCGGCTGTAAACGGTAAGCTAAAGTAAAAACAAATTAAAAAATTTACGTTCTTCTATAAAATTCTTATATTATCATTCCCGGGAGGGGTACGGATCAACAAATAATGTTTTTGATCGATTTCAAGTACTCGCTGTTTTGTAAAATAGAATAATGCAATCTCTCTCTGTCTGTCTGTCTGTCTGTCTGTCTGTCTCTCTCTCTCTCTCTCTCTCTCTCTCTCTCTCTCTCTCTCTCTCTCTCTCTCTCTCTCTCTCTCTCTCTCTCTCTCTCTCTCTCTCTCTCTCTCTCTCTCTCCTCTCTCTCTCTCTCTCTCTCTCTCTCTCTCTCTCTCTCTCTCTCTCTCTCTCTCTCTCTCTCTCTCTCTCTCTCTCTGTCTCTCTCATCGACCATACGTTGAGAAAATTCGTTGAATTCTTCACATTCTTCATCAAAATGTATTCCCTGATTGTGAAAAAAATAATAAATAAACAATCTACAATTCCAGTAAAGTTGGTTTAAACACTGATTTAATGGATAAATCTAGAAATTTTCCTCGAGTCTCGTCCAAATTTTCCACGGTGTTAGCAGAATACCGGCAATTTCATTTTCAATATCGAATCAAACTATCGCCACTCGACTGGACTGAGTGTGCGTGTCGGTAATCCCGCCCGATGCAACGGACAGAACAAGAGTATTTACCCGCACTTTTATTCGAGGGACCGAATAATCCACAAAGTATTTTCGGTATCGAAACCAACATATTCGTTGTAATAAAATCACTCTATATCCATCGCTATTTTTTCTTTTGCTTATTGACAATCTGACCGGCGTCAAGTTTCGTAAAAGCTAAAAACAAACTTCCAAATCTTGCTATTCAAAAAAAAAAAAAAAAAAAAAAAAAAAAAAAAAAAAAATTTCTTCGTGTAAACGTACAAGACTTTCTATAGAAAAGTGCAACAAAAAATTCAAATTACAGAACAGCAATTACCTTCTTCGCCAGGGGTGGGTATGCTCCTCGTCGACTGGCTTCCACCCATTGTATATTTAATGTCCCTCGTGATAAGGGATTCGTCGAATACTGCCGGGATAACGTAGTGTCGGTTGGTGAAAACCACCACCGCCAGCAGCAGAAGCAGCAGAGATAGTAGCAATAATATTTTCCACGCTCGTTCGTAATCGCTTATTGCCCGCGCATCTTAGAGCCTCGCGTGGCTTTTTCGCCGTCGCGTTATCGGCGTTTTTCGCTCCGATTGCAATCGCACGAATATCCCTTTACGCACAACACGCTATTAGAGAAAAAAAAGCACTATGGTTATAAATTAATTTCGCTAAATAGAATTTAAAAAGAGTTCGTGTTATCGACTTTTTTTTTTTTGTCTTTCGCTTATATCACGCTTTCTAATATTTACGTATCGCACAGGCAGCGAAGTCTCGATGCTAACTGGGTACCGTCGCGAAAGTGAATACAGATAGTCGCGGTCGACGGCGATGCTAACCCTCGCACCACGCGAGCTTTCGCGTCTGCGTCGTCGTCGACGTATTTCTCCTCCTCGTTCCCCTCTTGGCCTCATCCGACTACTTCATCGTCGACGTCGCCGTCACCGTCGACGTCGTCCAAGTCCTCCTCGTCGTGTATACGTTCTTCTATACGTACACAATGCTGCTGCGTCTGAAACACATGTTAAATCTTCTCTTTTCTTCTACCACCCGTTCGCTCTATAGTAATACAACACAGTGACCTACGTGCAAACATAGACGGTGCATAGCGACGTATAATCCAGCAGGACATAAGTCGGCTCTGATGTACATTGCATAACGCGTTGTGATGCATCTTTGGTACCGTTACTAAGACGTATTGCAGAAATTCCATTTGCAAATTCTCTGCAACAGACATTCTTGCCTCCCTCGAATATATAAATCCATATCTGTATCATCTTCCCCCTACAGCTTCGCGAGAGCTGCGATTACTGATGTTTCACCCTCAAACTCGATAGTCGATAGCGCTGGCACAACGAATCATATTTGTTTCGCTAAAAGAAAAAAAAAAATGAAGGGACGTTATCAATATTATGAACATGAGAGCTCCTGTATATCGAGCTATCTCTTTCACAGAACACGTTTTATTCATTTTACGTCTTTGCATTCTGAATTTCAAATTATCATTGATGTGGAATACTTAATTGTAGATGGACTATTTTGGAATTTTCAAAGTAACCATTTGCTGATGTATCGGCTAATGATAAAAACTGCAGCGATTCAGATAGGATTTTATCTGGATATATGCGGATTTTGGCCATTTCTGTTAATTTTTATAGGTTGTTATCAGATATTTACAATATGGGGGAAAATTCATATAAACGTAATCAGTGGAATCGATGTTTGGATTCGAGAAATCGTTTTGTCAGACAAGTGAAATTGTAAATATTCTTTTAAACGATAAATATGAAAATTTTTAATGATAATTATAAATTCGCAGAAATTTAATATTGGAAATTGTACATTAGGCAGTGGAAATAAAATGCAACAATAGTTTAGAGGTAGAAAAATGATAAGAAAAATGATAAGTATTAACGGTCCTCTCTGATGAAGGTTCGAATAAAGACTAACGACTCACAAAGAGCACACGGGCCTCTTGGTTTCAGTACCATAATCTTTTCTATAAGTTCTTTATTCCCACCAAGGTCTGTGGGTGACGCATTTGTTTAGTAAACAGTTCAATGAGGTCCACGAAGACCGAGATGCGTTTGAGAAACCAGACACGTTGAATCACAGTTCCGTGAACTGATATCGAGTGAATTATTTTGTTAAATTCAATATTTAATTTGTCAGGACAAAGAAAAATTCAAAACTTAGTTCCTGAGATAATTTTTCATTTCAAAATCGTATCATTTTACAACTGCAAAGCGTTCATTTGTTTTATCAAAGAAAGTCTCTCTTCTCTTATCTTATGAATACAATGTTTGTGCCCTTAATCCTTTCACTCTGCGAGATGAATAGAAAATGTGTCATCAGTAACGCGCATCTTAAAAAACCCGATTTGCCTATCTGCGATTTTTATAAAAATTGTCATTCCATGATTTTAATGTTGCTGAATCATTCTATGATTTTTAACGTTGATGAATCCTAATATGATATCAAAAATTCAAAACGTTGGATTCAATATTGCGGATTAAAATTGGGAAAAAAATTGTTGAATTCTTAAGACGATGTGCTCCATGTCGTCTTTCTCTCTCAGATTGCCATGTACAAGGGAGAGAGCAAGAGCGAGAGA
Organism: Cylloceria caligata; assembly: GCA_963942595.1. Taxonomy (NCBI): domain Eukaryota; kingdom Metazoa; phylum Arthropoda; class Insecta; order Hymenoptera; family Ichneumonidae; genus Cylloceria; species Cylloceria caligata. The sequence goes on along the minus strand of OZ012710.1, from coordinate 10,889,395 downwards.
GAGAGAGAGAGAGAGAGAGAGAGAGAGAGAGAGAGAGAGAGAGAGAGAGAGAGAGAGAGAGAGAGAGAGAGAGAGAGAGAGAGAGAGGAGAGAGAGAGAGAGAGAGAGAGAGAGAGAGAGAGAGAGAGAGAGAGAGAGAGAGAGAGAGAGAGAGAGAGAGAGAGAGATAGCAGAATTTTCTCACAGCGAATTTTTTCGCCACGAATGATCATTCGGATAGAAAATGAGAACAGTGAAATGTACAATTGTAAAACGCAATTCACTGTTCTCATATTTTATTCAAAAGATCAATTGTGACCGAGAAATTTGCATTACAGTTTTTATTACCGATCGAGGGGTAGCACATCACCTTAAGGTTGTTGTAGTTGTTTAATTTTTTCTTTTTAGTATCTGGATATGAATTGCTATTTAATACATAAGCAAAAAACCTAACGCTACAATTACACGTTTCACGAAGGTAGCTGCAGTCACGGTAAATGGAAAACAAGTTCCTCTTTAATCAAAAAGATGACGAAGAGAATTAGAAAAAAAATGTTTTTCGACAAAAATCAATGTCTAAATGAAAATTCGTTAGAAAACCTTCATTGCGAATTTATAAAATTAAAGAAAAATGATAAATTGTTATATTTAATGCTGAATATTAGAATTTAATTGTACATGAGTTTGTACAATCGTTCATAAAGAGAAAATTTCTGGTTGCCTTTTTCAGATCACTTTGCAACGATAATTGTTATACAGAATTAATCCATTGTTGACACAGTTTGAAGATTCAAAGATTCAAAGCATTTTTTATACAAAAAACGAAGTAGTTGCGTTTCGCTTGTAATCCATTTATGTAAAATTCTAAGGATGTCTGCCAAAATATCTTTTACCACCTTCCGAAAGTGGCTGCGAGCAGTCTAACTGTATCCGCTAAAAACGTACATCAAGTCATCTTATGTTTTAAAGATCTTGTATATTATTAAAAAATGCTCAACATACCTTGGAGTAGAAGGAATTATTTAAGACACGGAATAGAAAAGATCATGCAAGAAGAGATATTTAAAAATTGTTAGACAACAGGAAATATTGAAAAGAGCTTAGAAATTAATAGCAATTAAAAACCAATAATTTTCTAATGATTTATGATGAACAATAATATGTACAGCTGCTGAGAAAATCAAATGGCTTAATATCAATAGAGTTTTATTTGCATAACTTTTACAAAGTTTTTTACAAAGCTTATACATCTCCTGTTATTATTTATATTCAAGTGGCTTAATAAATAATCTTAATAGAGTTACGAATGGCTGTTGCTTCTACGGTAACGATTCAATAATATAATTGATCTTAAGAAAAAAAAAATAAAATAATGAAACTGATCTTTCATAAAATTATTTTTGAAACTTCGCATTCCTTATACATGTAGTAGATAACAAAGTCCAAAAGACATTTATTTTAGGAGCTTTCGTACGTCCGTCTTTAATCGTTTAGCTGATAAAGTTTAAAGAATGCTTTTAAGTGACTTCGCTATATTACAGTTATATTGGTCTCAATCGATGGAGGAAAAAAGTATTCTCGCGATAGAAAAAAGAAAAATAAGGTCAAGTTAATAGATATTCATTGCTGTACAAGTAAATCTAAGTTATATAAAAAAAAATCGTAGATACGCGCGACGAGTCGATCTCCTAATAAGATCGATCATCAGTTATTCCAGTTGGAATGTTCTCGTTTAAACATAAATGTCTATAGGCCTTTGCCCTTAGGAAACGAGGAAACTCCAGCATCAGAAATTGACTAATTTACGAAACTCGCATCTAACGAGGACGCGGCCGATTCCAAATTGGAAAAGCATTCCGCGTGATTGGATTGCTGAGACGACGGTATTGCGGTGAATGCGGAGCGGAGAGCGAAGGGGATGATATGTAAGGGGTGATGAGAGCCAAGGGTCGCAGTTACCTACTTCGACCCTTGGCTCGAGTTCTATTACGTCGGGACTACGGAGACGTATGTCAAGTGCAAAAAATCAAACCTCGTGCAGAGGATAATAGAGTTTTGTATGACTGGAGCTATATTCCGCTTTGCTTTTGCCTTTGCATTGCAAACGCGAGTCAAATCATCTGCAGCGAACATTTCACGACACTGCTTTGTAGCTTCTACCAGGTATTTTCTTTTGTTCCAACGCAATATACTTTCGTTCGATTCTTTGTCGTTGCAAACCAGCGGATATACACTCGAAGTAACTTCTCTCCGGTTTAAATAGCAAATTCCCTATAGTCTCGACCTGGCGCGAACGCGTGCAAGTATGCACGCCCCGGGCGTGTGATTTGTCTGGAATGTCAGAGTCGAAGCAGTAAAAGTCGATTGCACGCGGAGGAGCGTTCATGCTTACTGGATTGCTCGATAGACTCCAACTTTTTCTTTTTTCGTACGATGTACATTCGCGAATGTGCGTTTATGGTAATAGCGGAAATATAGCGCCCAGCAAGCAAATTTCCATGGCACTGGAGGACGACGGCAATAACAAATTAGAAATTTTCATTGCGCACCGTCGAGACAATTTTCCTTGGTGATTAATCCTTGAAAGGTTTGCAATAATTTCAAATATGAGCGATGGATACCATGAGACTCCTTTCATTTCTGAAAATAAAAGAAAACGTAAATTTTAATAGCTATCGAGGTTTTTTAATACAAGAAACTTGTAATTGTATAATTGTGCGCAGCGTACGGATTTCGAGATTGTCGTTTTAAATGGAAGCAAGTTAATAGATTTATTTGGAAACCTGTGTTAACGTTTTAATAACTTTTATCGACTTGTGACATAATTTTCGCATGGAAAATTCTTTAAAACCTTTGAATTGTGCTGTCGTTGTTTAACGGTATATCCATTAAGACGAGTCTCTGCAAATATCGATTAATAGCCAATTAAAAAATCTTTTAACATTGAGGAACAAAAAGGGAGAAACATTTTTTTTTTAATGGTAACACAACGAATATTTATGCTAAAACTACGAAACGATAACGGCATGCGGACGCACACATTGACGCAATGTTGGCGAATTGACTTGCGTAACTATGAACACACATTGCTAAAAAAAAAAACGAGAACGCCAACAAAATTGAAAAATATATATATATAAAAAATTGCACCGTAACTTTTTTCTACAAACTAGTTGGGTTTCAACGCAATCCAACAGAAACGAATTTTGGCATAAATATTCTCAAGTCGTTGTTTCGCAGGGCACATTTTTGCACAGTTTAAAATATTGTAAATACAATTATAAAAAACATATCTAAGAACAAAACGTCGTTTAATTGGGTCTTTCGAAGGTCCGGGTGTCCAAATAAAATTGCGTTGCTCTCAATTTCCTTGAGAAATACACGATCAATAGTGAAATAAAGGGAACATGAAAATATATAACTCTGGGATTTCGTACTGAATCGACTGTCACTGGGGAGCGGGGCGGAAGCTCTGAGGAGACGTGGAATAATTCGAGCTGGGGAGAGGAAGTCATTAGAGGATTAAGAATAATCGGGGCCTGGTGGGGGATATTTTCATAATATTAAGAGATATTACGTTGTACAAATATATTTAATATAAATTATTTAGCCATTGCATTTACTTCATATAATAAAAGTCAATGTAGTCGGCTACTGATGGTGACGATGGTTTATTCATATGAATAAACGAAATATTGAACACCGATAACCCAATATTGCTACATGTTTGTATATGAAATTAAATGTAGCCCTCATATACGCATTTCCCGTTGCATTTAATATTTACCATATCAACAAGATTCTATACCGATTGCTATAACTTTATAAAAGCTATGGTAAAGAATTCATCGAACTTTATCGATCCACTTGCGAGTTCGTGCGTCTTTCTTGGGGAGAGGAAGGGGGTTCTTAGGAAACTTAGAACAATTCGGGCTGGGGAGAGGCGGTCATTAGGGGATGAAGAATAATCAGGGCCTGGTAGGACCCTCTTAGATCCTAGGCAATCTTCTCGATTCTCCTACATATTACGTTGTGAAATGTATTTAATGTTAATTAATATGCCATTGCATTTACTCCATATGATAAAAGTCAATGTACTAGGCGGCTAATCATAATGATGGTTTATTCGTATCAATAAACGAAATATTAAACATCGATAACCCAATATTGTTTTATGTTTGTATATTAAATGTAATCTACCCCGCATAAATGTATTTCCAGTTGCATTTAATATTTAACATATCAAGAAAATTCGCCAATGATTCCTATAACTTTATGAAAACTATGGTAAAGAATTTATCGAACTTTATCAACTCATTTGCGAGATCGTCGGTCTTTTCTGGGGAAAGAGGCGAGTGCTCTAAGGAGACTTGGAATAATCCGGGCTGAGGAGAGGGGGTCATCAGGGGATTGAAAATAATCAAGACCTGGTGAGGGCTTTACTCAGACCCTAGAAAATATTCTCGATTCACCTATGTATGACGTTGTAAAAATGTATTTAATGTTAATTAATATGCCATTGCATTTACTCCATATGATAAAAGTCAATGTAGTAGGCGGCTGATCATAATGACAGTTTATTCGTATGAATAAACGAAATATTAAACACCGATAACTTAATATTGCTATATGTTTGTATATTAAATTAAATCTACCCCGCATAAACGTATTTCCAGTTGCATTTAATATTTAACATATCAAGAAGATTCGGCAGTGATTGTTACAACTTTATAGAAACTATGACAAAGAATTTATCAAACTTTATCAACCGACATACGAGCTCGTCGATTCTTTTTTAAGGCTCACGAGTTCAGTGAGTAAAGCTCGATATTTACATGATAGATAGAAGCATGTGCTCCGGAGCGATGCGTTGCAAAGAGAGGACGAACGAAAATAAAATTTCGTCGTATGGTGGGAGAGAGCGTGTGTCCATAAAAATGTACAATCAATTCAAATAAAAGAAATAAAGTTAGTTCACAAAGACGTTATTTCACAATACTTCGCGAAAACTGCGAACAAACGTATTCATTTTTTTTTCACCGTTCGAGATGTACAATTAAAAATTCCTAATTGGCGAAAGAAAAAATGTATTTTGCTAATTCAGAAATCTGAGTGTCCGAATGAAATAGCGTTGCTCTCAATTTACTTGAGAAATACAAGATCGGTAGTGAAATAAATTGAGCATGAAAATACGTAACATATAAAGTTATAAAAATTTGTTCAATATAAATTAATATGACATTGTATGTACTTTGTGCGAATAAACTTTGTATTAAATACCAACCACACAATACGCTGTATTTTTAATTCAATCTACCCCGCATATAGGTTTTTTCCGTTGTAATTAACATATTAAATTAGGAAAAAAATTCAACAATGACTACCGAAGCTTTGTTTAAAGTATGTCGAATTATGAAAGTTTAACAACCGATTTGCAAGCTCATCGCCGTCTTTTTAAGAGCCACACGAGTTCACTGAGGAAATCTCCAACGATAGAAGCAGTGCTCCGAAGTGTATAGCGTTGCAGAGAGAGAGGACGACCGAAAATAAAGTTTCATCGTATATCGGGCGACAGCGTGTGTGCGAAATGGGAGACGCAGCGTGTGCGATGGCGCGTTGAACATTTGCCGTTTCGCTTGTGTGCCGTACTTCCCTGATGGACCGTACAGTATACGATTCGCATGTGCGCGGGGGTGGTGGCCAAAAAACTCGTCACCCCACCACGACTTATCTTCGCTATACATTGGCTCGGTGATCGCTATACCCCACGTGCTCTTACATATACATATATATGTATATATATATATATAGCTATATGAACAGTGGTCTACGGTTTACGAGAGTTACGGCGAATAATAGGACACCGCTCGAGTTTCAGGATCAATAGCCGTTACGGGTGGTAAAACGCGAACCGGGCGAACGAGCACACACGAGGCCGCGTTCTCGTGATATACACGTGTCTGCTCGTCAAACTGCACACATTCTACATGCGTACTCAAGCTGTACAGACGATCGCGAAGTGTTATCTATCCGCAAATTGGATTTGACCGAGGTTCGATCGCAACCGCTTCGTACCCGATGCATGTCAATATTGGTAATCGCAATAGGTTGGTACACAGTGATTTACCGTATGATACATAGAACGCGGATCGGTATGAACGTTAAAGGTAAAAAATAAACGGTGGGTCCGGTGACCAACCGTTTGAGAACCTCTGACTGAGAGGTATTTTCTCTACCTGCATCACTCTGTGACGGGCGTTACGCTCACTGACTATGATGATAATCTTTTCTATGGCAAAAGCCCTGCAATACACATATACGAATACTGTGTAATACATATATATGTGAGTACCGCGTGAACCACAGTGGATTATTGGCAGCTGTATCGGTTGGTAGTGGTGGTGGTGGTGATGATGGTAGTAGTGGTGGGTGGTAGTGTAGTAAACGTTGATAAATCGGTGATGGTGGAGGCGGGTTTCGACGCTGAAACACGAGAATAAGAAAGAAAGTAGAGTCGACCGTCAGCAGGAGCATAAAGCGGAGCGACTCTTTGCAGAGGATCCTCGTTAAAGAGTTTCTTTTGCTTTTAGACATAACGTACTATTCCTTTTTGGTGATGCTGAAGTTTTCTTTGAAGAACTTTCTGGCAGAGGCTGTAACAGTTTGATCAATTTTATCGAAACCCACGTGTAGTGGTATAAATGCTTCAGGGATAATATTAACCACTCGACTGCTGAACTTCAACGATATCGCGCACGTATCGAGGATATTTCGGACTAAATCGAACTGGTTATGGAAGTACAACGTTTAAAATTTAATGTACCTTCTTGGTGATGTTGAACTTTTTTTTTTCTAGGAGCTATTTGATAACAAAAACTGTAACAATTTGGTTAATCAAACCTTAATATTCGTGGTATATTAAGGTTTCATCAGTGATATTACATTAACCACTCGACTGATGAATTTCAAGGAAATTTGCGCACGTAACGAGGATGCTTCAGGTCAAATCGAACTGGCTGTTGATCTGTGTCAAAAAATGTTTTCAGTTAAATATTTTGTAGGACATTTTGGAAAATTTCTCGTACCTAATTTTCGTCTTGGAAAATTTAATCTTAATGATATTGAACGTTCTTTTTCTGTTTAGGCATTTGGTAATACCGACTGTAGCTATTCAGTTAATTTTACCGTAATATACGTGTATGGTATATTACAAAAGAATAACCTACTCCTCCGCTTAACCAAAAGAACGCGTTACTCTCACTCTGTTTTTCATAACGGACGGTGTGACTTATAAAGGGTTAAGGTTTCATCAGTGATATTAACCACTCGACTGCTGAATTTCTGTAAAATGTGCGCACGTATCGAGGATGTTTCAGGTGAAATCAAAGTCGCTGTGGATCTGTGTAAAAAAAAAATGTTGCAGTTCGATACATTGCCGGGCATTTTGGAAAATTTCTTTAAGCTTATACTCGTAATTTTTCTCGTAAATTCGTATGGCCTCGCCTTGTTTAATACGAAATAATTAAATATATTGAGACGCTACAAGTAAATGAGTCTAACATTTATTAAATTTACTCTTATTTCGTGTTATCAACAACAAATGCAACTACACTAAAGTGACTATTTACTCGCATACCGTGTCATTCGTTATCCGTGCTAATATAATAAACTATTATACGAATATCGAATAATGCTGATAACGAATAACGTTAATTGCATCCAATTAATTAATCGGATAAAGTTTATTCGTCATTTTCATTCCCCAGCGAGTTTGAGTTTAGAAATTGAAAAAAAATTATTTGAAATGGGTGTTATATTTTTTTCCGCTGTAAATTATATTTTTAAGGGAAAAAAGAAATACGAGGGTCACGGCCATTTGGCCTGGAACGCTCCATGCCCGGTGTCGTATACAGTCGGGGATATTCGCCGTCGACCGAAGGGAGAAAGAGAAAGGACGATATAGAAGAATGCTTTGAAAAAGGACGACAATAGCATTCGGTATAGCACGTAGAAGGCATTGTAGTGTGCCAGGAAAACTGGCTTCCGGAGCCGCGTGTTTCACTGCTACCACAGCAGCAACAGCAACAGCACAGCAACAGCAACAGCAACAGCAACAGCAACAGCAACAGCAACAGCAACAGCAACAGCAGCAGCAACAGCAGCAGCAGCAGCAGCAGCAGCAGCAGCAGTGGCATCAAGAGACTACACACCACTAGCGGTATATCGCATTCTAGTTGATTCTCGTGTTCCAGGTGCTCAGTGCAAAGTTTCGCCGACGTCAGTCGGGCCTCGCACGAGCTTCAACGCGATTCAGTTTCGACTGCAGCTACGGTAGAGTTATAACGTAGAGTAAAAGGCACAAGCAGCAGACGCGAGTGTGTTGTCTGAGTAAAGCATCGAAACAAGCAAGCAAACCAGCCAGCCGGCTGGTCTCCGGGTCTCCGCGACTGGCGAGCACACTGGCTCTGCCGTCTGGGCAACTGCTCTCTCGTTTCATCCTCGCCGGTTTACTGCTGCTGCTGCTGCTGCTGCTGCTGCTGCTGCTTCTGGTGGTGGTGGTGGTGGTGTGTTGCTTTCCCTCTCGTCGCCCGCCTCAGCTCACGAGCCTCTCCCCGACCCTCTCAAACGACGATCACTTTGTTGTACGTCCGTTGTCTCGACGAATCCACCACGAATCTACTACACGGGTAGACCGCGTGCGAGCGTCCACGCTACTCAACTCCGTTGTCCAACCCAGATAACTCAACATTTTCGTAGGATTACCGAGATAAACCCTCGGTAGAACTTTCGCTAAAACATCGTTCCCAGTTTCTTCATTAAATGCCTCCCGCGTAGGGCATCCTGCTGAGCCTGAGAAATGTGCTCTACGAATAGTATTAACGGTGAACCCCTCTGTGTATATCACGTACCAGGATTATTACAGTGCGGTGCTGTGAAGTACAGTGAACTTGTGGCTCGGTTTGTCGATCTTAAATATATTATTGCTGTACCTGCGGGATTATTGTTATTATAGTACCTGTAGTGAAGTGGAAACAGTTACGGTTGTTTGGTTGCTTCGAAACGTATACGAAGAGGCCGCGCACTCCTTCGAATGGAAACGTGTGAACCGGCGTTCGTTTGTATTATATTGTAAACAATAGACCGGGCGAGACGAAGGACGAGGAAAGGAGAGAAGGTTAAGAGAGAGAGAGACAGGGAGCGGAAACGCAACGAAGAAAGCGGACGACCGTAGCGAATAAGAGAGAGAGAGAGAGAGAGAAAGACAGTGATAAAAGAGACGAGAGGAGGGAGAAGCCCAAGAGACGAGACAATCCAATAGGCCTTCGTCATAGACTCAACGGTCCCGCGTGGACTGCTCGAAAGAATGCTCACAAAATGACAAAATATCCAAGGCCCCCTTAGACCACGAACAAATCTTTATAGAACGTTGTCCCAAGTGCCTCTGGATTGAGTCGATGACTGCGACTCTTACGATAAACGTGATTTCATTGTAGAATTCGCGGATCGTTGGATTGTTGGTTGGTTGTCGGTGTTGTTGTTGTTTTTTTTACGCGAGTGAACCCCTTATCGATCGATCGGTAAAACGATCGAGCTTTGCTATCAGTGTGAAACGGTCCATCATGTACAGTGTCAACCTGGACTCGTCCAAGGGATTCGAGGCCAAGTGAGTAATTTGCACTATTCAGTTGAAATTTTTAGGATGTACGAGATAAATTGTTATTGATGTGCAGTAAGCTCCGATTGAATCGTTTTCTCCTTCAATGGAGAAGAATTCTGATAAGAGATTCGTGCAATTTCTTGAGGGGTTGATCGGTAGAACATTAATTATAGTGGAAGGTGGGGTACGGTGGATAGACTTTTTAAATAAAATTAAATCGTCGTAATTAATTATTAATATCCGCATGGAATTTGTAAGCAATTACATATTTCATATAGATTTAAGTACATGCGACGATAATGTTTAATTACGAAATGGTCAATACACTCTTCACGAACAAAGATTTCTCAAAACTTTTAATACGATCCACTGTGTCCCACCTCTGGAGAATACTGGGACAGACCATCGGGTACAGTGAGACGTATCGTCGAAAATTTACATCGTGTGTGTGGTTTACGAATACAAATTTAAAAAGAACCATTCCATTTTATGAAAATTAGTACGTTACCTAACTAATCTTATTAATATTTTCTATGAATTTCATTTATTTTATTGGAGCTTTCCTCTTTGACTTGTCCTAATTTACCTTTGTCTTGCACTCAAAACATATGATTTAAATGAAAAGTTACAGTATCCCACGATTAAAACATTTTCTGCAAGATATTATTTCTGTTTTTTTTTATCATTTTCAAGATACATTGACTCGAAAAAAAAACAATATTTTTATAGATATCATTCAAAAATACTCACATCGCGCCCTTGCGTCGTACTAAAATCTACAGATCTCATGGGACAGATTTAAGAAGGTAAAAAAAAAGTGGCTCACTTGATAGAAAAAAAAATGTCTACCATGGATGTCGGGAATTAAAGACAATCAAACAATGTCATTCAATCAAACACACCTGACAGTTAGGCAGATAAGTAGATCCGGTAAAAATGTACGCGACAGCCCAAGAAAAACAAAACTATCAACAACAAAAAGGCATTATTCTTGCACCTGATGTAAGGAATTTGGACAATCAATTATAGAGCCGGCACCACACGATAAACAGTGGCTGTATTGATAGAAAAAAAAAGTCCACCATGGGTTTTAATGTAAAAAATTAAAATCAATCAACCAATGTCATTCAATCAAACACACCTGACAGTTAGACAGATAAGAAGATTTGGAATAAAGTGTACACGACGGCCTAAGAAAAACAAAACTCAACAAAAAAAAGAAAATTATTTTTGCAATTGATGCAACGAATTTGCACAATCGGTTACAGAGCCGGTATCACTCGTTTAAAAGCCATTCGGAATACGATTATTACGACGCCGTCGCACCTGCATCTGTTACTGTACGAGTGGTTCCAATGTCTTCCATGGCCTGTAATTGAAAACAATACTATTTTTATTTTTATTTTTATTTTTATCGTCTTTTAACGTATTCCACAATTTCTATTGTTTCTGTAGAACAAGAGAGTATGAGATACAGACTGAGACAACGTGGTAATGACTATAGATTGCATAGAGTACAGTCTCTCGTTGACCTCAGCTTAAACTTGTTTCTCCATGTCTGGCGAAATCACAAGGAGGAAACTTGGCTGGCATCCCTTCTCGAAACTCGTGCAATATCCACTTATCGAGTGCTATCTAGTGCTCCACAACTTTGAGAACATCTCTCAGGGTTTCAGAGCTTGTCGTATAATCTGTACAGCTCTTCTTGCTGCTTCTACCATAATTATATAGCGTTCCTCGAGAAAGAGAGAGAGAGAGAGAAACAGTATTCTATCGTTAGCGGAGCTTCGATGATTCGACAGTGAACAGACAAATACATTTGCAATATATCAATCTGTGTAGGCGCACCGAATGAAGATTCCCAGCGACAAACCGCCCACACGTTGATCGATCCGCGAACTTCGATATAACTTCGGTAATCAAAAATTCGTAAACTCTCCGCGTACCAATTATCTCTGATCACTAATCGATATCGTATCAGTGTGCTTCGCAACAGGATTACGATTTTTCTAGCTCTAATTACCGTTTCTTCAAAATAATATATTTAACGAGAAATTAACTATGAAAAAAAAAAAATCGTTAATATATTTTTTTAAACTTCATAGTTTTGGAGAACGATCGTTCGACGAAAAATTCCCAGGAGGGGTCGTAAATATTCTCCAAATTATTTGTATTCAATAAAAACTTAAATTACAATTATTTTATTAATAAATAATTGCTCACAATATTATTACCGGAATATAATTAACAAGAATGAATTGTTTATTAATTAGATTAAACTTCATCACCAAAATATACTTTAAACGTAAATAATCTTAGTTCGAATATAAAGGAAATTTAATTATCTTTTACGACTGAAATTTGCAAGTGAGAAAAATGTATATTTCAATCGTACAACGCGGTCGCCTTTAATTGCATCAAAATGCTATGAACGAACCTCCAAGACTTCCGGATAGTCCCGTGGGGACTTGCTTCCGTGACCGGTGGGCTGTTTAACGTGGGAGAGAAACTTTCCGGAAACAATTGAAGAACCTCGAGCTACGCTAAGGATGATGCATATGACGCACACAACTCGGACAGAGCGAACGGGTACGCGCATCTAGCATATTCAGTGCAGCAGCAGAATTTACGAAGAGATGAGAGAGGTTCTTCGTCAGTGGAAACGACTGTTTTTCGAAGTGAATAAAAATCATGATTATACCACTTAGAAAGTATATGACTAAGCGTATAGCATCTAGAGGTATACACGTTGAGAGTCGAGCGAAAATGCTTCTCGGTTCTTTGACGCCGAAGCTCCGGTTTATGCGTCCTTCGGGACAGCAGCAGTCCAGCACGTAATTCCAGAGTGTACCAGAGAATATTCTATGTATGTAATATTTTATTCTATGTATTACATATCGCGGGTCCGGAGTTTTTTTAATATATGAATTTAAGCTTTCAACAGTTTTCGTTCTTTTGTCAAATTTGACTCTTAAAAAATGATTGAATGTATTTTTCAAAAGAAGCAACACGTAATTTTCATTTTTTTTTTTTGTAATTAAATCATTAAAGGAAAACACCTCGGATGGTAATAAAATATTCCGATTAATTTTATTTTTCTAAGGTGTTGAAAGTTCTTGCAATCAATAACAATTATTACGGTCTGCAACCATCAATTCTGCATATCCCAATAATTTATTTTGGTTCCAAATGGTTTGGCAAGATTAAACAAATTTGATCTTAAATTTAGCTTCTCAGGTGCAAGATGCTTCTGGATAAAAGCAAAGTAGGTGAATGTACGTAACGAACGAACGAAGAGATACCTAAGTAGCTTTTACGTAGAAATCACCGACAGACCTTTGAAAAAATAGGTAAACCGTTTTTCGTATCGACTGCGGTATGTCACATACCCTTGGTTCAGCAAGATTAAACAAACTTTATTGAACATTTTTAACTATCCACGTGCAAGATGTTTCTAGATAAAAGCAAAGTAGGTTAATGCACGAAACGACTGAACTTAGAGATACCTAAGTTGTTTTTATCCACAAACCACCGACACACCTTTTAAAAAAGTAGGTAAACAATTTTTCATATCGAATGCGGTATGTCACATACCCTTGGTTCAGCAAGATTAAACAAAATTCATTGAACATTTTCAGCTATTCACGTGCAGGATGTTTCTAGATAAAAGCAAATTAGGTTAATGTACGTAACGAATGAACGAAGAGATACCTAAGTAGCTTTTACCTAGAAATCACCGACACACCTTTGAAAAAATAGCTAAACAGTTTTTCGTATCGACCGCGGTATGTCACATAATCTTGGTTCGGCAAGATTAAACAAGATTAATTGAACCTTTTTAGCTATCAACGAAATTTCTGTTTAAAATTGTTGAGCGCTGTTAAAAGTTTATTGAAAAATATAAAATTTAAAACCCGATATTTCCCATTTTATTTGAAGGGTGTCTGCACACTATTTAATATTTAACTCATTAAAAAATTCTGTACGTTTCAAAGTTATTTGTACTTAGGATTATATGAAAACCTGCGCGGCAATGTGGGACTTTGTGTAGCAAGGTGCTCACCTCCCAATTCCACAATTTACAATTTTTATTTTCCCTTTTTACCTTAAAAACCCATGGGAAATCTATTTCATTGAAATCGATTGAAAAACTACGTTACATTCTACTTTGATAGAGCGTTGCATGTACCCGTTAGTCTCTAAAAGGTTTAAATGATCAATGTTGACCCTCCGGTCTGAGAGAATATACTGTACTTTCCTCTAAGGATTATGTGTACAAACTGTACGTCAGTTGCGCCCAGAATATCTGATACGCAACACTTTCATAGATTATAGCGAGTAGAAACCTTCGTCAGTGTATACACAATCTACGATACTTGCATAATTGAGCTCGGGTCGAACTTTGCGAAAGGATTTCCAATACAGCGATCAACGTGGTATCTCTCTCCGCTCGTAGCTGGCATTTACGTGGGCTTTGTATTTTTCCAGGATGGCCGGCGTAGGGGCGCCAACGAGTCCGAACGTCGGGACAGTCGCCGCAGCAGCCGCCGCTTCCGCACCCACCGCGGGTGCCGGCTTCCTCGGCAACAAGAAATCCTGGTGGAGGCGACTGGCACCCTGTCTGGCCTTCCTAGCCGCTTTTTCCACGGCTATGGCTTTGCTCCTCGTGTGGAGCGAGGCTGTGGCACTCAGGTACAACTTTTCCCCGATAAAATCTCGTAATGCAGACAATCCCTTCCTTTCTAATCTTTGACGACGATGAGCCGGGACGTTGGGAAATAGAGAACCTAACGTTATTGTTATTTTTCCCGTTGCAGAAGACAGGCGTTCGATGCAAACATGACCAGGGATTACGTACTTCACAGCGTATCTATGGATGATCCACAATTGATCGCTTACATTCGTCAAGTTCAATTAGTACCGACGTTGTGTCAGGATCTTCCGAGCGCCACTCAGACTGTCGAAGACAATTACGTGGCTGGTCTGTTTGAGAGAAAACGCAATGGCGTCTACTTGGAGTACATAAGCCGGGTAAATCCGATGTATTTAAGTTCGTGTATTCTAGCAGATCTGGTTTATCCGTACGAGTCTTGTTCGTGTTTTGCGATACGTTTTTACTTCAGCACGAGTGTGTTTACTTCAAGCTGTTTTTTTTTTCTTCTTTTTCTTATTTCTTTTCGCTAATGCCTGGTGAAACTTTCAAGTTCTCGGCTGTAAGTAAAGATTGGTAGTTTTAGACGTATTTGCCATCTAAACAGAAAGAATAGCCAGCTAATAAGAGTAGCATAACATTTCACCGAGTTAAAATTTTTTTATTGTTAAGGAGTTTGTTTTTAAAAATGTTTCTAGCAGCATATTTCGATTTGGTAAAGGTCAAGAAAATATTTCATTTTCATTGAGATCACAAGATTCAATCGACGAGTAATTAATTTACGAGAGAATGGCCAGCATCAAATAATTTTTAATATTTTCAAACAATTTAAACTTTTTATGATGAAAAATAATTAAAAATCATACGATCGTCCAATACTCGAGTCGATATGAGACGTATGTCCGTGAGTGCGAAAGATATAACTGCAAATTGTAATTCAGTTAACACAATACGTAAACGATAAAGCTATCGGCTGATTTCTGTGAGCCAACATTTAAAAGAATATTTAGAATGCTGCAACGCATGATACGTTGACTCCAAAAGTTGAAGTTAAATCGAAATTAAACTTCTGTGCGGACGCTATCGAGCCAATTCAATAATTCGACAGGGTTAGCATCACTCGTCCCTGAAGGATCAATGCGATGTGCTACGTTCTGTTGATTTATCTCGCTTCACCCCGATCGCCAATAGCGTTATCTCATTCGCATTAATAGCGGCTGAGTCGGAGTCACTTAAACTTTTATTACGTAAATTGTATTACAGTTTTTGTTACTGCATTAGCTAAATTATGTTTTTAGTGATGTTTTGAAAGTTCATAGAAAATCATTAAATATTTACTTAATGAA
The DNA here is from genome assembly GCA_963942595.1 of Cylloceria caligata. NCBI lineage: Eukaryota > Metazoa > Arthropoda > Insecta > Hymenoptera > Ichneumonidae > Cylloceria > Cylloceria caligata. Next base: position 10,873,761 of record OZ012710.1, on the reverse strand, counting down.
ATCGAACGCAAATAACATTTTAAAGATGAAAACTAAATAAAAAAATATTTTTTTCCAATCTATAAAAATTAAGCTGGGTTTTATTGTTGTTGATCAACCGACCAATGACGTTTCAAAGTTTAACTCGTCATTCTGTAGATAAAGATTTGAAAGTTTACCTTTTTTTTTTTAAACTAAACAAAAATTAAATACAAAAAGGAACATGTGAAGCTTTTTTTTTGGAAATTTATCGTAATTTACGTTATAAAATCGCCTACCAGATCGATGTAAAATATGATTAACATTGTTTTTACTTATTTTTTAATATTGCACAGGCCGGAGCTCCTTCGACAACTTCGTGGCTGGAATCAAAGTACGGTTGGCGAGGCGTTATCGTACTAACCGATTTCCACAGTTATTTCGAGGCATGGAAGAGCAGTAGACACCGGAAGACTCGGGTCCTTCACGCGTGTCTCAGCAAGGACACGAAAGAGGTGAGCGAAACGCGAATAAAATTCTCTGCCATCCGGAAACAAACTCAATGCCCCGATGACAATATTATTTCTGACTATCGCGTTGCATATTTTTTATTTAGATAACTTATCATCAAGAATCGGAAGTGCAAGTTACCAAGTTGGGCGAAGGTCCCAACAGTCTCGTCTCGTCGGACGACGGCCGTCCACCTATGAGACTCAAGTGTTTTCCACTCTATAGCGTGTTGCTCGCTTACAACGCTACGAATTTGGATTACCTCAGTTTAGACAGCTCAGACGCCCCTGACGGACAGGTGAGATCTCGATACGTCAGCCATTCGCAACTATGAATTTCCCTAAACACCTTGAGTCGCATATTTAATGTATTTAGGTGGTGTGACCCTTCCCTCCTCCTTCCCAGGTTAATTACTATGATCCATTCAAGAGACGATTGATGTTTGAGAAAAAAGGAAAATCGTTTCCACTGCAGAGTAGATAAATAAAGTGAAACCGAATTCGCTTTTGTTCAATTTCTCTTACCGATTACAATTTCTGAAGGTGTTGCATTTCACCGTAACGAGGGTCAACCTTCCGCAGTGAATATCACTGTACTGTTAACTAAATATTGAAACAAATAATATTTTGTTGGAGCTTTAGGAGTATAAATTCTCTTGTAAATAAACAGTCAAAGCACAATTCTGCAAATTGCTTCGCTATTTTATATCTTCCGTAAAGCAAACTATGTGAGAATATATGTTGATTAATTTTGGATTCCTAGAGGAAGCTTTGCAAAAGATGCAAAATAATGAGGAACCAATTTGCAATGTTACGCTTTTCAGATTTGTTTATAAATAATGTAAGAGCACAATTTAGAGTGATAACATTATTCGAAAAAAAAAAAAAAATTGAAAATTTCATACCATGCAACAATTTTTGAAAAACATATCGATCAACGTTCTACTCATTTGTGTCTCAATTGAGCAGGCTCGATAGATAGACATTGGCTCGAGTTAAATCTACGACAGGACATAAAAAAAAAAAAATTCATTAAATATCTGCCAACGTACGGACTTTTGCCAAACTCAACGACAAATATTTTTGGTAGTGGCTCTACCTGTGTACGAAGTTTTAGCTCGATATGTTTAAAACTGCGCAAGCGAGAACAGACAAAAATGTCAAAAACGAAAATATTACTTTTGAATTCTTTTGTCGATTGAAGACACACGTACATCGAACATTTTTTTTTCTAAACGTGATTTTTTGATGTTTTGGAACATTCTAAACGCGTTGACATGGAAATTTCGAAAGAAAAAAATTCACGAAAACAGCTTACTCCGAGAAATTAAAATGGAGAAAGAATATTTTAGATAAAAATTATGTTTTAATTTGGAATAGCTTCCCTCGTAAGATAATTCTCTGCGGAATACTAAATTGTCTTTAAATATCTTGTTCCAGGTACTCGATACAATCCCGTGGGAAAAAATGAGAATATCCGTTGTCTCGATACGATGGGGCTCGCATCATAGCGACGCTGAAACGAAGGATCTCATTAAAAAACTCTCGACAAAGCGTTACAACCTTCAGCAGGGAACCGATCCCGGTAGACTTATATTTGAATACGACAGGTTACTTAAGATTTGATCGTGCAACGACATTGCGTTCGAGAGTAGCGATACAGTCAAATCTATCTAGCAGATAAAAAAAATACTCTCTAGTAGTACATAAGCAACTTATAAACCGAAATGAAAAACAAAAAAATGATTTTATGAAACCCCGGCGCAACCAAAAAAGAAATAACAAGACAAGAAACAACAAAAACGAAGCAGCGATTACATTTTTTCGTAAGATTTTATCGTAGATATTATTAAACTATTTTCCTTTTTTTTTTACTACGAATTGTTTAAAGATTAAACAGAAGATAAATGTATGATATATGTACGTTGTAGCGCTGTTGTCGTTGTTGTTTACTAGTATTATTTTTTTTTTAAGGGAGTGAGCGCCCGAGTCTTTATTTTTAAGCGATTGAGCAACGCGCGGGTGCGAGGGCTCAGGTGTATCTGTAATAATCGACGTTCACCTGAAGAATGCACTTTCGGAGCGTGCTTCATTCATGCAGTGATAACGAGTGAGCCTATTCTAAATAAGTCGTACGAAATGTACGGGCCTTACTAGTTTATACGTAATATGCGCAATGTGACCCCCCCCCTGCCAATGAACGAATCTCGCAGAACTATTTTGTACAGGAGATTTCGGCGAGAACTGTCCGCGTGTACGATCGACAGATCGCCAAACTATATTATATATAGTTTTGATTAACACCCCCCGCCTCCCACCCCCGCACAGAATTAAAAAAAGGATGAAAATTCTTGTGACAACAATAAAACTTGACATTCGCCAGCGACACGGCAAGTTGTATCGATGTCATACGTTTCCCAGGCGCAGCCTCTCGCGTGGAAAGTAAAACATTAATTGATTCTCGGTGTGTGCGTGTGAGTGTGCGCGCGCGCGTGTGTGTGTGCGTGCGTGAACTATAAAAAACGATGTCCTTTGCTCTCTTAGCCAGTCCCAGTCGACCAAGCTTTCTTAGGTTTCTCATTAGAATTTTTAACTTACAGTTTACTTCGTACAGCGTGATTTTTCACTAATTATTCTAACAACCCGATGCTACTTTACCCTTACCCTTTACGGAGAGATCGTATTCTTAGTGACTCATACGGTCCAAAACTCGCCGCACCCTTCTCGTGGCTCGCCTAATACGTTCTTTTATGTCTAGGCTAGATACTACGTTTCTTTTGTATTTACTTGCTGTGTTAAGAGAAGAAAAATATTACGATAATTATGATAAAACTGATATTTTTTTGTGCGGAGCAATAAAAACTGAATATTTTCAAAAGCCTATGCGCGACAAAACTTTTATTAATAATTATTGTTAATTTTCCTTCCGGTTATCGTCGATGTATTCAATCATTCGTTCATTCTGAATGTGAAACGGGTATTAACGTGACCCAAATGGAATTTGCAAAACTTTTAGATTCATTATCGCAATGGTAAATCACGTTTCTAGTGTTCACCCGGATACACGTCTACAACCTTGCAAGAAGATGACGCTTGCTAGTTGTATCACCGAAGTGAATAAAATAAATGCAATATCGATTGGTACAACAACAGCAAATCGATATTTTTAGATGTTTTAGATGATTTGAAACATCAACACTTACACACATTTCTCTCACTCCGTCGTGAAGCTCTATTTAATTATATTTCCTACTTACCGCTGTTGATATCGACAATGCTGGATAGAAGTAGCAGTGTGGAGAACTAAATGTGGAGGATCGATGGTGTGTAGACTCGGGATGTAGAGGATAGAAGGGCTTCCTCGTGAAGTATTCCAATTCTGATGGAAACACACTTTTACCTTGAAACATACAAGTGAAACAAACTTAAGAAATTCACATTCTTTTATATTTCCAGATGATTATAATGTGAGCAAATTCGAATGATTAACCGATCTTAACGTATACCAACGTCACTCTTGAGTGAAGAATCTTCTCTGTATGATACTCTGAATAAAAACAGCGATGGAAATAGACCGGAACCAATCGATTTCTGAACAATGCACGATAATATAAAACCGATAGTACGAATTCGTACCGCTGTGTAAACGAAGGATTCGTTACGAAACGCTGAAAATTTCTGAAATCTTTTAAAAGCATTTCCAGATAATATTAATTTGAACAAATACGAATGAATATCGGACCTTCACTTATCTCAACGTTAATTTTAAGCGAATAATCATTTCCGTATGATACACTGAATAAAAACCAGCGATGAAAATAGACCGGCACCAATCAGTTTTGGAAGAATAGACGATAATACAAACCCGACAGTGCGAATTCGTACTTTTGTTTAAACGAAAGGTTCATTACGACGCGTTGAAAATTTCTACAAGTTTGCGCGAGCACCATTTGCAAAATGAATCGTTGAATCACCTTCCAACAATTGTCGTTGATTCAACGACGATAATGACGAGGTGCTGGCATTTCCGGAGAATTGTGCGAATCATTGAATCGCACTGAACATCAGAGGCATTTGGATTTTTTTATTACGTTCGATTGCCAACGGTAAATATACCGATAAAGCATACAAACCGACTGCTATCTCCGATATCGATTGCCTTCTCAAATATTGACCTCTAATTGCAGATTTATTTGCACGAGGCTTTTTATTGCTACGGGGTTCTCATGGCAAAATCGTTCTACGCGTATAATTGTGCTGACTGCACGGTGAAACATTATTCACGTTTTTTTTTTAAATTTGTTATCACAATAGCACGGTCCATACCCAACGTTTATTACTACGCCCCCCCCCCCCATCGCTCGGTCGTTAAAATTTGAGCGTAAACTATATTATTCCGTCGTTTGGTGTAAATGTCTACAAAGAACAAAAATCAAATGTAAAAGAGAATCGAGGACACGCTGAAATTACACGGTTTAACTAATTCTATTGAAATTTCCTTGGAATTTTTTTGTAACGGATTGCACGCCCGAGAGAAGATTCATAATTACTCCTTCGTTTGTCGTAAATATCTACGAAGAAGATAATGCAAAAAAAGAGGTTGAGCTAGCGCTAGGAGCAGTTGGAAGAATTTTATTAAAATTTTCTTAAAATATCCGAGGGCGAACGTTGTGCTCGAGAGAAAATTCATAATTACTTCTTCGTTTCCCGTAAACGTCTACGGAGAAGAAAATGCGAATGTAAAAGGAGGTTGAGGTCGCGTTAAGGGCGGTTCGAGTAATTTTATTGAAATTTCCTTCGAGTTTCCGAGGGCAAACCGCGTGAGCGAGAGAAGAGTCACTCGAGTGCTGGAGGATAACGAGATTTCACGAGCGGTGAAGCATCAACGAGAGGGAGCGTAAAAGTGGGTGGCTCTGGGAGGTAAGAGATGAAAATCCACTTCACTGTTCCCGCATCCCCTTGCCACGGGTACCATCGAAGCTCTATAGCGACGATGCAACCTGCAACCCTCTAGTACACTGCATTAGCAGAGACGAGGAACAGGACGGTAAAAGCAACTTTTGAATTAACGTAGAAGGGCCAGATGGTAGCAGTTAAACATTTTCAATGCTACCTTTCTTCCCAAGAAAAATGGCATTGGCATCGTGAACACGCGACATTAGATCAACTTTCTTCGAGGAAAGTATTCTATTATTGAACTTGGGAGATAATAAACGTTGATAAAAAATAAGGAAACTGTACAATGCATTGTTAAAAATATTTAGAAAATGAATATGTTTGTATGGTAAGTTTATATGCATCAATATCTGGTATATTAAACACGAATTTTTTAACGACTTTAGCATACCGTACATTATTTTAGAACGATTTCACGTTGATTAGTAATCAATCTTCTTTTCAAGTTCATCCTTTTTCATTATAACTGTTACCTTTTATTGTTACTTGTGGTTTTGGACACGGAACAAAAAGTACTATGGACTAACGTGCATTAGCAGTTGAAAGAGAAACTCCAGTAAAAACAATTCAGTAAACTGAACTGATCAAAAAACACGAAACAAGAAGTACAATGAAGTTAACTGCATTGGCAGTTGAAACAGAAACCCTAGTAAAAACAATTCAGTAAACTGAACTGATCAAAGAACACGAAACAGGAAGTACGATGAAGTTAACTGCATTGGCAGTTCAAACAGGAACCCCAGTTGAAACAATTCAGTAAACTGAACTAATCAATGAATATGAAACAGAAAGTACGATGAACTTTACTGCATTGGCAGTTCAAAGAGGAACCCTAGTAGAAATAATTCGGTAAACTGAATTTATCAAAGAACACGAAATAGGAAGTACGATGAAGTTAACTGCATTGGCAGTTCAAACAGGAACTCAAGTTGAAACAATTCAGTAAACTGAACTGATTAAAGAAGTATGATGTAAAATTTAAGTACTTGTATATTAAACGCTACTTTTTTAACGTCCTTAGTATACCGTACGATATTTAAGAGCGATTATACGTTGAGTAGTAGCCAACTTTCTTTTAAAGTTTATCCTTTTTTGTTATTCATATGATTTTCACAAAAAAAAAAAAAAAAAAAAAAAACGAACCAACGTCTCAAAAACCTGTGTTTTTGACACGAAGCAGAAAGTACGTTAATCTAAACTGCATTGGCTATTCAACCAGGAACCACGGTAAAAACAATTCAGTAAACTAAACTAATACGAAACAGGAAGTACGATGAATTAAACTGCATTAGCTGTTCAAACAGGAACCCCAGTAAAAAACATTTCAGTAAACTAAACTGATCGAAGAACAGATTAGTCGATGCAGCAAGTATTTGATAGGAGAGAGGGCAAGATAGAGAGAAGAAACAGGTGCGATGAAGCTGATTAGACGATACGTCGGAAACTATACTTATCGGTGTCTGTACGAACCGCCAATTCGATTCCGAGTCAAATTTTTCTTTTTCTTTTCCGCTGTAGTGCTGCAGGAGATAAGTAACGATTGATGATAAATGTAGTGAGATAGTGCAGCGATCGGTGCTGTGATATACGGATGGCCCATTGACGCGCTTTCATTCGGTATCGAACATTTTCGTCGGGAAGACAAATCGGAATAATCGTAGTGATATTTACGAAAAGCCCATGAGCGTTGAAAGTTGTTCGTAGCTTCTGTAGAATCCTCGTCCGATCTTCTTCGATCGAATCTACGTGATCTTTGCTCCGAGTGGTGGAAAATCCTTTTTCACTCTCGCTGTTATCACAGAATCTCATCTCAATTTTTACGGACGTTTTACTTTCCACGACTTTAAACTTTTACGCGACGCGCAGCTTCGAACGGAGCAATATAGCTAAAAAGCTATAAACCAAAGGAGATGGAGACTACGGGGATGATCGATGGTACTGCATCACCGGTGAGACAGGAAGGCAGAAAATTGTGGCAATATCTTGCCGCCTGTTCAGGTAAAGAATTCAATTTTCTCTTTTTTTTACTTTACATCTAAAGTGTAACAAAATTGAAGCTAGAGGGACTTGACAAATTTTTAAATAAATATATTCGTTACTGGAAAATGTAGAATCCATTAATTACTTTCTGGAAAAAAAAAGATATATTTATCGCAAAGGCAACATTTGTCTTTGAAGTGTTCTTGGATGAAGAAAATTTTCTCAAGGTGATATTCTAGTTGAGTCTTGTTTTAAAGGTGATTTTTGAAAATTACTGTTTTTTAAATTACTTTTAATCTACCGAGCTGCTATTTTGCATTAATATTTATTCATCGAAATGCATGACCGCACATTTTTTAAAGATCTACGAAGATGTGCCATGTCGCGTAATAACTGTCCAAGCGGTTGTGTTTTTTGCTGGTCATCCTAACCATGTGAAATATACGAAAACATTTTTTTTTTTTCAAATTTTCTTGGAATGTGTTTATCGTTTGGCCTTCGATAAATAATGTGAAAAAGAAAATTGACAAAATAGCGTCGCTTGCAAAAGTTTATTCCTATTTTTACTAAAACAAAATAATGTTAATGACATCAAAAAGTTGAAGCGTCAGACGGGTGCTTGAACTTTATTCGATATACGTTCAAAATTACATATCGATATGCTCAGTAGTTTGTGAGAAAAAAAACACGCTCGATATGAAAAATAATGTTTAGAGAAAAACGGAATAAAAAATTTTCATACACGAGGTATGGATGCCGTTGTCCCCTAGATTTAAATAACTCTGGCAATTTTACAACATTTAACCTTAATATATTATGAATAGATTTTCAAGACTTTGAACTATAAGAAAAGATAATTAAAAGAAAAACTTTTTTCTTTTGGCTGGACTAGAATACGACCTTAATTCTTTTACATACATGTGCTACACTTCAGTAGTTTAATGAAGGGCGTTGGCTCGGTCACGGCAATAAAATATTTTTTAAACTACTGTCACCTACATAAACGAGCTATTACTTGACTGTAACTTTAGTTGTATGTTTAGTGAAGATAACGTAAACTTATTCCATTTATCACATAGAATTGTTGATGTTTTGATAAAAAGTTGACAATTAAATACTGAAACGTTAATTTGAAATGCAGTCCACAACCCTTTTAGTCTTTCAGATTCTAATATGCACTTCTGTAGTTTTAATTACTTAGTAATCATTGACTAAGAGTTATAATTCAATTACAATAATAATGTTGAATACATTTACCGAATAGCGAGTTTGATGGCGGTGGGAGTGGGAACAGCGCTGGCGTGGACATCGCCGGTGCTGCCGAAGTTAAGCGCCAAGGATTCGTGGTTTCCGGTATCCGAAGAGGAAGGTTCTTGGGTTAGCTCACTGTTGGCAATCGGAGCGATAGCCGGAGCTCTTCCATCGGGGACAATAGCGGAGAAGATCGGGCGGAAGAAAGCTCTTTTGGTTCTTGCCGGGCCGTTTCTTTTGTCCTGGGGAATAATTATCGTTGCCAGAGCCGTGTGGCTCTTGTGTTTAGCGCGTTTTATCGTCGGCACGGCGGTGGGTGCGTCGTGCGTTCTCGTTCCAACTTATATCGGGGAAATTGCTGAGCCATCGGCACGTGGCACCCTCGGCGCAATGTTTCAGCTCTTTCTCGCCCTCGGGATCGTTCTCGCTTTTGTTTTTGGAGCCGTCCTTCCTTACAGCGTCTTTGCCGTTGTCTGCGGTATCGTCGAAGTTCTATTTCTGGGCACATTCTTCTTCATGCCCGAATCTCCGACGTGGCTCGTCGTAAGTCATCATCGTCGTCGTATACTTCTACGCCTGTAATGTTTATTTATTTATTTATTTTATTTGGTTATTTTTCAAACAAGGGTCAAGGTAGAAAATCAGAAGCTTCCCATGCCCTGGCTATTTTCCGCGGCGACGTTTATGATCCCAGTGGCGAACTCTTGAACATGCAGTCGGAAGCCGAGGACAACTCTTCGAGGAAAAGCTCGATTTTCGATCTGATAAAAACTCCCGCAAATCGAAAAGCCGTACTAGCGTCCTTCAGCATGATGGCCTTCCAACAATTGTCAGGAGTCAACGCTGTTATCTTTTATACCGTCACGATATTCGAGGCTGCCGGTAGCGACATGAATCCGGATATCGCAGCAATCATCGTCGCCCTCGTTCAGGTCTGCGCCTCAAATATTTTACCGCCCTTTCACACACCCTCCCCGGCAGGAAAAGAAACAATCGGTGCATCCAGTCGTTTTTAAACATTTTCCGACTATCCAACAATCGCAAACTCCTGCAGAATGTTATACCGTTCGAAAGATACAACAATGAGGCGACTGATCTGCAACAACCACCTGCGACCCAATGTGTAACCATCGAACGACCATTTTGCTTCGGAAACCACTTGCAACCCAAGTACAACTGGGAGAAACCGTTGCACTTGCGGTTGTTTGGACAATCGGGAAATGTTTAAAAATGACCAGCTGCAGGAATTTGCTTTTCCATAAAACGATCGGTTGCTTGACTTTCTAGCTAGCTGGGATGTGTTTTTTTCATTATCTTTCACCAATTTCAAGATCAGTGCACGTGTGAAAATCTCACGGTCTGTATCAAAAAGTGGTAAAAGAAATGATAAAACGACTGACGACATTTTTTTCTTCTTTGCAATATTTATAACATTTTACTTTGACGTACTAGGCGGTGATGGCCGGTGTTGCGGCTTTGATTGTCGACAGAGCTGGAAGAAAGCCTCTGCTTATTTTCTCATCGCTCGTAATGTCCCTCAGTCTGATAGCGCTCGGTATATATTTCAAGATACAGGCGAACGGTAGCGACATCACTAATCTTGGATGGTTGCCGCTCTCTTCACTCGTCATCTTCATGGTTGCCTTTTCCATCGGGTGAGTCAATCAACAGATTTATCAATCCTGCATCCTTGAATCCTTCCCGAACTTAAGAAAAAAGTCACCGATGCTTATCTCCAACATGAACCTTAATCAAATTGATACACGTAAAATATTATTTATAAAAATCTAAATAGTTATTGAATTTATAGTCGTAGTAATTAATATTAGCCGTCGTTAGTCGATGGAGCTTAAGAATATTATAGATTTGAACATTTACGTACGTCTATGTGAAATATAATACTATTATTATTATTATACCAGCGTAGTCCAAAGCCGCTGCTTCCTTTCCTGTAATTATTAATAATAATTATCAATAGGATCTAACGACGAATGATGAAAAAATTCAAAATACGATAAATTTTAGTAAAATTTGTTCGACAATATCGTATTCAAAATTTGGCGAGACCAATTGATTTCGTTATTAAATATTTATCAGCCTCGGACCGATTCCATGGATGCTCATGGGTGAACTCTTTACGGTGGAAACGAAAGCCGTTGCCTCGAGTTTAGCTGTCATGCTCAATTGGTTCCTTGTTTTCCTCGTGACAAAGACTTTTCCTTCGATGAAGGAGGGCCTAGGCGCAGCAACGACATTCTGGATATTTGCAGTGATAATGGCAATCGCGACAGTTTTCACATTGTTCGCTGTGCCTGAAACCAAGGGCAAAACTCTTCAAGAGATACAGCAGGAACTGAGTGGTATCAGCCCACGGAATAGAACAGTTTAAGTCAATAGCATAACTAATGTTACTGGTATTGCGTTATGCAATGATTATTAAGTTTTCACACGAGTGCTATAATAATAATGGTTTCATGCAATGAGACTAAAGACAATTTTTTTTGCAATATGACGATAACAAGCGAAAATTGTCGCCGTGTTTGTCATTGTTATTATTTAATATTTCTTAGAATAATGAGAATAGCAAAGGTCCACTGAGAAAAAAAGATGAAATAATATATTGTTAAGAATAAATATTTTATCGATACAATGAAATTCTTTGTTAAATTCAACAGAAATGTTATTTAATCGATTTTATTGTTGCTATTGAAGATTTTTCTCTCAGTGTCTGTAAATACTTGACAAGTGTCATTAAGTCACACCCTTAGCATCGTAATAGCTCGATAATGTTGATAAGCAACCTGTGAAATGTGTTATATGTGCAGGCGCGTTATACCAGAGTTTCCGTGAAGCCAATGACGATGCTGTAAACATATTGATTATAATTATTTTGTATCTCATACATCATATTTATATGTTTAATAATAATAATAATATTAATATTAATATTAGAAACAGTGAAGTGTGCGATGTAATTGAACATAACAACGATATAATAAAAGAAAAATACAGTATTATTCAACCAGTAAATGATTAATCGATTTCCTTATCGTTGATTGTAGAGTTTGATCATTCAAAAAATGATGCACTCGATATCAAGGAGACAAGCTTATCGAAAATAGCCACCAGGCTCATCGCAAGTTCTAATGTTCCGTTTAATTAATTATGTAGATACTTTGTAAGCATTTTGAAATGTAATTTGTGGTACAACATCGAAATAAATTAAATAGATTATTGATGAAGATAAATATTTAATTCAGAGGATACTAGAGATGTTCCAAACTTTTATATCCGTTGAGGTATTTGCATGGAAAATTATTTAGCAATGCGAGCTCGATTTAAACTTGATAAATTTAATTAAGCAGTCATTTTATAGCTCAGTTCATAAATGGAACTATTTTCTCATTGACATGACATCTCGGATGGTGTACAAGTTGAATCGATGGACGTAATTGACTTTACACGGTCTTATTATATTCGTAACAAGATTCTTTATTGTCGAAATGGTAGGAATTTTCATTCCAAACTCTTGCTCAGAAGTTAATGAATAGATTTATAAAAATAAAATTACAATAAAAATTCTTAAACTAGTGTCGTAAGAATTTGTGTAATTTTTAAAGCTTTCAAATAATTTACTTCAAGAGTAAATGATATAAATGTTATTCCCTAGAAATTTTATTGAAATATTCAATGAATTATACTTCATATTACGTTGCAGTTAATTATTTTTAGTTTTTCATCTCAATTTTTACTCTCAAATTTGAAAAAAAAGCCTGTAAATTTGAAATTTACACATTGCTTCCTCGTGATTCTTGCCAACTCGCAGATTCTCCTCTACGAGGAATGGTTATCTCAATTCTGGCTTTCTCATAGAGGAAGTGGTATTAAAATTTACAATAAAATTCCAAATTTTATTAAGTTTAAACGACTCGATTGATTCTCACAAAATTCAAAACCAAGTATTCTTGTACCCTAACGAAATTGTATGCCAAGTTTCAGTTTGATAGATGAAAATTTACGAAAGTTAGACCAAAAAGTTTGTTTTTTTTTTTTCTTGAAAAATTACGAAAATTCATGATTCTATAAAATCTGAACGCCTCGATCGATTCTTGCCAAACTCAATACCGAATAACCTTGTTCCATAACCTATTCTTGTAAAAAATTTTAACTCGATAGCTGAAAATGTACAAAAGCTAGAGAGCGGACATCCTTTTTTTGTAAAGTTCAAAGAACCATAAAATGATACACCCGTTAGCGATTTGGGTAAAAATTGTAGCAAACTTACAAGAGTTGGGATCCGATCCGTGCACAAGGTTTCAGGATGATCGAGTAATCCATTCTCGAAATATATCTATTGCAATTTTGCGATTTCTCGACATTTTGGGACTTTTTGAGTACTTTGACATGAAAATTAAGAGAAATTTTTTTTTTCACGAAAACAGCTTCATCTACGAGGAAAGAAAAAGTAACGATAAATCGTTAAACATTCAAACGATACTCTATTCCTCGAATTAAAATACAGATAATTCAATAAAATTTTAGTTGAACGAAAGCAATGTGTTTATTGATAGCGACAAAAATCATTGATCACTGTAATCGAGTTTTAATTCTTCGGAAACGTTGATCTCTTATTGCATTGAACCAAACAGATTAACCGGCGCATAATCACGCAGCAAGAAAATTCATTGCATTCTCGTTATCGCGGTATTCTTTATGTAGCTTGCAAGCCTATCACATTATTTTTAAATGAATTCCTATAAACATTTTTGAAAAAAGTAGTTTGCACACTTTAACGTAATTTTTCTTCTCTCCTTGACAGAGATGCAACCGGTCAAGGTCGGCAGTCGCGTTTATCGGACGACAAAGAAAAAAAATGCATTAATCAATTATCAAGCACGGCTTATCATACATTCGTATCTCTGCGAATCGATTCCGGAGATGTCAAATCATACGTCACATTTTTCGATACAGATTTATTTGCCGAGAGATAAGACGTTGCTCCGATCAACGTTATTTAATGCGAGAATATTATTTTCCTATTGGTTCGATAGCGAGTAACCTAATCACCAATATTTTACTGATAATTCGTTTAAATATTTCGAGAAAGAGGGCGAATATAAGAAAGCCTCGTTGAAATTAAAAGAACAGTTGATCGTTGGCAGAGCATATTAGCGGAACGTTTTGTTCGCGCTTACACTTTATCAGCATTGATTGATAATTACAAATAAAAAAGTCGTGACAAACTATTCCTTCGGTGTTCGGTGATTCACACGAATCTGGGAAAATACGCGTTCCTGCAATTTCTCGCAAAATAAATATACGCCACCAATTTTCTTTGTCTCGTTGTTTTGTAATTCGATATTAAAAAAAAATGTATGATTCATGATAGCCTGGAAATGCCATTTTTTAAAACGCTATTCCTGCGATTATAGAAAATCTGTGAACTGCAAAAACACGATAAACTGACACTTGAATTAGCCTGTGAATTTATTTGAGATATTAAGCCGCTTTGGCGTTTGTAAAAAGATTATATCGACGTAAACAAGAATTCCTACTCTTAAGAACAAGTTCAGAGACTTATAACTTATTTCTATTTAATAAAATTGAATTTCCGAGAACGATTTATCGTTAAAATTATTTACATTTTGGAGGTAAAGACGTACGAAGCGAAATTTAAAAATTCTAAACAGAATCCTTTGGTTTTCCAGTGCACAAATTTATATTTTTCCGGTAATGAATCTCATTCAGAATTACTAAATGTTACAAGATTTTTAAATAAATGTCCCTTCAACAGTTAAGTTTTACACTTTAAGGATAAAATTTTATACACAAGAATAAATTCAAAAAGTCCTCGAATGAATCCTCTAGTTTCCAGCTGCCCTGATGTCTACTTATCCGGAAGTAAACAAATCCGACTATGAATCCCGGAATAATGCAAAGCAAATAAAAAAATGTCTTAACGGTAAAGTTTCCATTCACATCAGTCGTATCGGTATCACTCCATATAACAAATAAACTATTCCACCAAGTTCCAATGCACATCAGCGTTTTTCGATGATAACGTTAAAAAAAATTCTATATAAAAATAGTTGAAGAGTTCGACGAAACGGTGGGGTGTAATGTGGAGCGATGAGCCAGTGAGAGCGTAGATTACAGATGTAATATCAGCGATCGGTGCTGATATCGGCCTCGAGGAAGAAGAATCTCGTGGGAGGTATAAGGAGAGCCTGTGGCTTGCTACTGGACGCATCTTGAGAATCTGATAAGATCGATCGAACCGCTCATCCACCCCGATGTCTACATAACTTCGGAGTACAAGTACACACACTCAAGTACGCGTACGTTATTCTCAAGCGTTTCGCACGAGTGTTACCGATCCCCACCTACCGATCCACCCACTCGTTCGCATCAGAAACACGTCGTTACGTACTAGTGGGGGGGGGGGGGGGTACAGAGGGGCATTACTATAAAAACTATCTGTCGAGCTGTGGATTACCGAGTTACGAGTTTTGAATCGTCGTCGCGCATTGTCGTATGAGTTTGTACAAAAGCAGGACCACCCTGAGGCATCGGGATATTCAATATCCTGTACGACAATATCGGATATATTTTTTGTTGTTGATGTAAATTCGAAATAAAAAAAACTGCTGTTATTATCATTAAGTGAATTAGCGAAGAATTAATCCTCTTCGGAAGCTTCGACAGTTATCAGCCGGTCAATATCTTAAAAATCAAAGAAAGCAACAAAAAAATCGGTAAAATGACGATTGAAGGTGGCTCAAAATTTCTTCAATATTTTGCCGCCATGGCAGGTAAGATTTATTTATATTATTGTCAAAAGTGACAAACTGTTTGATCTTTGTGTCTTTACATTAGGATAAAAAAATTATTTTCCAAATAAATTAAGCGAAGGAAACATTTTTAATTGAACAAAAATTGCTACATAATTCAATCAAAGAGAAATCGTTGAGACAAATGTGGATGAAATCTACATTTATTGTTATTAATGTTTTTTTTAATTTTTTATTCTCTATGATTTTAGTATACGCGAAACAGAATAACTTTAGGAAAAATGTATCTTTCGAATGATGAGTTTCAACCGCAGAGGATTAAAAAAAATTACGACAGTTTAACGACACATCTAGACGTCTCGTCTGTTTTACCTATTAAATTCAAAATTCACTGGTGTATTCTTATATTGTAGCTTCAACCGCATCGCACGTTGATAACATCGTTGAGATAATTGTAAAAAAAATATGCTCGTGTGACTTCCGCGCGCTATTTTGCACCCATCGTTACGACGACGTACGCAACATTACCTCGCGTTTTCGCGGTTAACGATTGATAAAAACGCTCGTGGAAGGAAGTACTTTGTACGATGCAATGTTGAGTCTCCGATGAGCGCGACATCACTCGCGTTGACTCGTTTTCCGAGAGATTCACCGGATGTAAATCGTTTGGTGCATCAAGAAGAGTCTCGAACGATCATGCAAATCCTCTAAAGAGCCGCGCGAGAATCACGAAGAGATAATGAAAATTCACAACCGCTGGTAAAAGAGAATCAAACGAATAAAGATACGAGATAAACATTTTAAGCTCTGAATAACGAAAATTACTAATAAAATTAACTATTAAAAAAGAACAAATTAGAAGTAAAAAGTAATTTTTTAAATATTATTTACTTTCCATTTTCAACTATTTTAAATATAATTTTATTACATTTTGTAACTCTGCTTATAGCAGCAAACGTTACCCCCATGAAAAAGAAATATATCCAAAATATAGAACTCTTCGTTGGTTTATATGTCAAAAATATATATCAAGTATATCTTAGATGTATATCAGATATGTTATTTGTTTGTATATATTTCGTATATACCGTAAATTATATCTGCGATATAGAATTTTTGGTAAAAATATATTTAATATATCTTGAATATATTTTATTTCCGTATGGAAAAATGTGTGTATACAGACCATGTACATTTTACGTTGTACATTTCTGTACCAAATCATAATGATATATCAAATAAAATGAATAAGAACTATT
The DNA here is from genome assembly GCA_963942595.1 of Cylloceria caligata. Classification (NCBI taxonomy): domain Eukaryota; kingdom Metazoa; phylum Arthropoda; class Insecta; order Hymenoptera; family Ichneumonidae; genus Cylloceria; species Cylloceria caligata. The sequence continues at coordinate 10,857,057 of OZ012710.1, read as the reverse complement.
CGTTGGTTTATATATAAGAAATATATTTTGGATATATATTAGATATGTCTTTTTGTTTGTATACATATATTTCGTATATACACAAAATTATATCCGAGATATAGAATTTTTTATCGATATACATCAGATATATCTTCGATATATCTTGAATATATCATGAATATATATTAAATATATTTTATTTCGTTAAGGGGAAATGTCCGCATACAGAGTGTTCATGTTGCACATTTCTGTTTCAAATTTTTATGATATGTCAAATGAATGTAAGTAAACAAAATTCCTTTTTTTCTTCGTCAATTGGTTGTTCTTACTCGCTTTTTCCATGAAACTCGGTACATAAAAATGTTATATTAAATAGAAATGTTATACAAAAAGTAGTTGATTAAAAGCAACGATAGTATATTCCTCTTGTGATTGTATATTCACATGTTGAATGGTAAGAAGTTCATCAAGTGGAGTGCTCGGCTTTATGTCTCGTCAATTGAAACATCCGCTTCACAAGATCCCTACGCCTCTGATATAGAATTCACGCGATAAAACTTTGTGTCGTGAACTCTACATTAGGTTTTGAGTGATTACTGCGATCTCTGAGGATTGGTCATCATAGTAACTCGTAACGTGTTGATCTCAAGACGTCGCTCGTATGTAAAATTCTTTTAAACAAAGTTGGAGCCCACTACTATACACGTCTACGAATTCTGACAAACAGAATATTTCAAAGCTATCTTCTTTTGGGGTTGGATCTTATCTATTACGAGATAATCGTTATAATTGTAACGTCGAAAAGTATGACAAACACTGATTAAATACAGCTAAGAGTAGATTACGATCCCTTCGATGCTTCGATAAAATTAGTTGTATACTCGATGGTAAGCAATAAATACCGATCAAGAAGAAAACAAGTAGGTCCATCAACATCATAAATTATCTTTCGTTTTTCCGCTTATGCCTTTAAAAAGTATTCTGTTTTCGATGCAACAAATATTATTGCAAGATACGACGGTATGACGCTGACAAATATTGTGACGCGTTGTCTCCAGATGTAACGTGGGAAATAAAATGCTAAACAACACGCGTGCAGATACAACGGTAATACCGTCATTCGATAAGAAAAAAAAAAACTTTGCAATACCGTTTTCTAATCTGGTTAATCGTCCGGAATTGCTAATTTTCAATTGTTATCGCTGCGATGCGAATCAATGAATTTTAATTACTGAAAACTGAATAGCTGCCCTGATGCGCTCTTTTTTTCCTTATTTATAATCACTTCCGTGACAATCGATCAGAGCACGAATTAAGAGTCAAGTCTTTGATATTTTTGATATTTCAAGGTAATATTCACATCTATTTGATACACTTGATAGCAAACTAGTTGGCGTTGCATAGGTACTTTTAACACTTTTCAATGCCATATCCAATCGGAAATTATGCGCTGATTACGAATTAAAAAAGATTTTTCATAAAAAATCTTAAAAAATCGTCAAGATACGAAAAGACTGATATTCTTAAACGTTTTTTTTGTACATTTTTAACACGGACGCCTTCATATTTTTAGAACAACTCTTTTTTGTTTGCAGCCAGTAGAAGATTTCTGATCAGAGAGGTTTCTTAAAAAGTTGAAAAAAGTTAATTTATGATTTTTCGACTTTGCAGCCTCAAAAACTCAATTTTTGCTAAATTTTTAACTCCTAACATTTCGACGTTTTGACTTGGTTTTTGATCAGTCGTATTGAGCCTGTATTTTTCGAGTTTGTTCGAAATTTTGACATACATCATGATTATCGTTGAAAGGCAATCTATGCGTCGTTGCGGGAGGTGCTATGCTGGGTTGGAGCAGTCCCGTGCTTCCTAATCTGAAGAAAAATCCTCCGACCGATGACAATCCTCTTGGAAGAAACATTGATGACACCGAGGGCTCTTGGATCGGATCTCTCGTGCCTCTCGGTGCAGTTTTTGGCAGTTTCTTTGCGGGATATGTGGCTGAAAGGTAACAAATAAATATTTAATCGTCGATTGAATCTTCTTACAATTTAGCTGCTCTAATAAAATTGTCGACTCTTATCGATTAAGATAAACAGCCCAATAAGTGACTTTATGAGAAATACCTCTGACTCTAACCATGTAAATTCATGAGGATAAACAATTATCTAAACGTACACCGATTACTGACAAAGCTATTACATAAGCTAAGCTTTGTAAAATATTCTCCTGTGTACAAAAATCATAGTAAGAAACGTATGCTTTGTCGTAAATTCACGTGATTCAGATTTGGACGAAAATTGACGCTCCTCGGTAGTGTCGTACCATTCACAATCGGTTGGGCCCTTATCGCAACAGCCGGTGAACTCGCTCAGATTTACGTGGCCAGAATCATCTCCGGTTTTGCCCTTGCAATTCCCTTCACAGTTCTACCGATGTACGTTGGTGAAATTGCCGAGGTGAGACAATCCGTTATCTTAATAACTTATCGTGAATTCGATTGCATCTCCGAAAGAGCATGTGTCTTTATCCACAATCTTATCCTTTACTCGTCGATCTTCCTCGTTATCTCAGACATCTATCAGAGGTACACTCGGCTCCTTTCTTCAACTTTTCATCACCATCGGATTACTCTGGTCTTACTGCATCGGTCCCTATGTATCGTACACGGCTTTATGGATCGCCTGCGGCGTTCTGCCCTTCTGCTTCTTCGCCGGATTCTTCACGATGCCCGAGTCGCCGTATTGGCTGCTCAGTAAAAATCGCAAGGAAGATGCAACACTCGCGCTCGCGAGATTTCGTGGCAAAACTGTCGACGGCGTTCGAAGCGAATGCGACGAAATGCAAGTACGTACTCTTTGAATCTTCGGCTACCTTCCCGAAAAATATTTAACAACTTTGCAGGCAAAATTCCATCTAAACCCTTAGCTCATTGACATCACATGGTGTCAATATCACCCAAGGGGGGTTATCGAGGGGCCCGAGTTACCTGACAATCATAAAAATGAAACATTTTTATAAGTGAAATATTTTTTTTCGTTGTAGTTTATTTGTTCAATTTTTTTTGCCATTTTTAACTTGTGGTAAGATTCAATGTTGCACCAATAAATCAAGTTGGTTTCGCAAGGCTCTTTGTAAAAAGATTCTGTCTAATCTGAGTATAAAAACGTACATTCAAAACTATTGCGTGGAAGTTTCGCTTTACTTAATTTTTTTGTGATAAATTTTTCATTACGCAGTAATTTTATTATCAAGATTTCTCTGTAACTTCTGCGTAAGAGCTCCAAATGGAAATTCCTAGACTCGGACGAGAGTCTCCTTACGAAGAGAACGAAAACTCGCTGAGCCAATTTGATCCATCGATGCAACGTGTACGATAAAACAAGCTTTAAATGTTAATAATACTTCCACCGATGAAAAGATTTTACTTATGAAAAGGTTTAATTTTTTTGGTGTTCATAAAATCGTATTTTTCATCAAATTACAAGATTTCATACAAGCGATTGCAATTTTATTTTGTCTCGGACCCTTTAATACAAAAAAAAAAAGATAAATCTACGTTGAACATTAAAAAGAATAAATTACATTGAATGGTTTTATCTTGATTTGTGAAATAGTGTCGATGGAAAAAAGATTTGTCACTTAATTATTTGAAAACGTACACTCGTCAATGATAGATGATCCATTGATCGTGATCTTCCTATGCAGAAAGTCGTGGAGGAGGCGTCAACGAGCAACGCGACCTGGTCCGATCTGTATAGCGTTCGAGCTAACTTCAAGGCTTTGCAATACACCTGTGTCCTCGTTGCGGGTCAACAGCTGAGCGGTATAAACGTCGTGCTATTGTACTCCGAATCGATATTTGTCGAGGCCAGTGATTCGGACAGCGGCCTCACGACTTCGCAATCGACGATAGTTGTCGGATTGGTGCAACTGATTGCATCCTGTGTTACGCCGCTCGTCGTTGATCGACTTGGCAGAAGAATTCTTCTCGTTATATCTGGAATAGGGGAAGTCGTGAGCTTGGTAAGTTTTAAAAAAATAATCTATTAAAAATATTTATTAAGGACGAGGTGCTCGAAGCTGTATTAAAACGTTTTAAAAATCACATTCAAGACACTCGGAATACATCAAATAAAATATACAGAAGCTACATACTATTTTGCATTATGGACCAAAGTATTGAATCTGTTGGAACACGCTCTATTTGTTAAAAAAAAAAAAAAAAAAAAAAACACAACAACAACAAATTATTCTGTAACCAGAAAGTTAAATGTTGAGTTTATTTTGAAAAATAAAATATTTCACATTTTGTTATCTCCTTGTACTTTGAGACATTAATAATAAAAATCTTTTTCTTTAATCAATTAGTTTGAAAAAATGAAATTATATTGAAAAATTTTTAAAATCCATTCTTAAAATGGCCACGATATTTGATTTCAACATTTCAGCACAGGGTTACGATTCGTTGTTTAAAAAAATCTTACACGAATACGATTAATGAATGCAAATTAACGCGAAAAAAAAAAAATTAGATAATTCTCCGACAAAGTTATTGTTTAATTGATCACTTACATTTTTCATATCCTTCAGGCTGCTCTCGGTTACTTCTTCTACCTGCAAAAATTGGCGTTAACGGATGCCGACAGTTTGGAGCTATTGAACGATGTACGAAGTTGGTTACCGGTGGTGTCCCTCGTTGTGTTCATAGCAACATACAGCATAGGTTGGGGACCATTGCCCTGGGGTATAATGGGCGAGATGTTTGCGTCGGACGTTAAATCAAAAGCTTCCTCGATCACCGTGTGTGCTTGCTGGGCTCTAGCCTTCCTCATAACAAAATTCTACAGCGACATCGCCTTGGCATTCGGAAATTACACAGCCTTCTGGCTATTCGGTGTATTTTCTGCTCTGGCCGTTCTCTTTGCCATTTTTATTCTACCGGAGACCAAGGGGAAGAGCCTACGGCAGATTCAAACGGAGCTGGGGGGTGAAATCGATATGGGTGACGCGTTAAATGGTATTTCCACTAGCGACGGAGTCAGCAAGAAACAATGATTCAATTATCATTTATTTTCTCAATTATTTTTCACTCATCGTCCCAACGTTTTACCTTCTTCCTCTTTCCTTTCATCTTCGTTTCCCTAGTCAGTCACTGTCCGTATCTCTGCCCTCAAGGGATTATGTATCTAGTCCGATGTCCACAGTTCAATTCTGTATGGACATCATCCATTATATATACCATTGCTCCGTATGTATTACAACTGCGAATCAGACCTGAACGAAATTTCGTAAGTGATACTGGCGCAGACGCGTATTTGTAATTAATTGTAATGTGTGGCTGCTGCTAATGTATAGCATTTATATATCGGAAAAATTTCGCGACAAGTCGAAACGTTATCGGAGAGATCGTTTCGGAAACTCCCATCTGTCAAACACCATACACAATTGTTTCGTGTCAAAACGATAAATTGACATCCGGACTACACGTATGAGAGTTTTTACGGCGTTCATTCTACGTTTGTATGACCTACGTATCTATTTATTTGTCAATTATTAATAAATATATTAATGACCGTTGTTAACGATGCGTTATTCATTCTTCCTCAAAACATAATCGCTCCATTTTGTTTATTCGGTGAAACAAAGGCTATCCGGGGCATTTATTACTATAAACAAACTTTGGTGACACGAGAAATTGTCGGAAGCGTCTCTTTGATTCGGAATCGATGAAAATGAAGAAAGAAAAGGAGATGGTGAGGTTTCGTTGATTAATTTCACGCAGGATGAATTATTTCGACTTGGTTTTAGAGTGAGGATGACAAGAGGCTGAGGGAGGAGCTACTGCGTCACGTAGATATTCTCACGGTTCGCTCTAGAATATAAAACGTCGTATAATACCGAAACCATGAGAAAGAGAAGAAATATCTATAGAATGTGTATGTTCAGAATTCAAGTCCGGAAGAGGAGGCGTACGCTTCGTCGCTCGAACAGCTCGGTAGGCTCATAAGAACTTCGACCTCGTCGATGACCGCGGTGCCAAAGCCCCTCAAGTATCTCCGAAACTCTTATCGAGCATTGAAGGACACTTACGAGAGGATAAAGGGGCGGACGGGATCATCTACCACGGGAGGGTCCAATAAGTTGTTAAGAGACTTTGCCGATATCCTGAGCGTTTTGTCGCTCGCTGGTTCGAGTCCCGGCTCTCGGGAATGCCTTGAGTATTGTCTCGAGGGTTCGAACGAGAATCCGGGTGACTGGGGCCACGAGTACGTGCGACAACTCGAGGCGGATATCGTCGAGGAATTGCTCACCTCGCCCATCGAGCGCGAGGAAGAAATAAAGTTTGTTTCGACGACTCATATATTCTACCAGTGCTACGTCGAGATACAAGTTATACAATGGACACATGATTTTAGACATTTTTTAATCGACATTCGCAGATGTTTCAAATGATATTTTGCTATGTCGTTGCCAGAATTGCGATTCCACTGTAAAGTTTATCCTTTTTTTTCCTCCTTATTTAAGAAACCGACTGATGCCACTTCTTGAGAGCATCGTCAGCTTCGACGTGAAGCACAACGCTGAGATTCAGGCTTGCGATCTTTGCTTGGAAATCGACCAGCTTGACATCATCGATCGACAATTGGACGAGACGAATTTTATCCGAATATGCAATTACCTGGGAAATATTGCGACCTATAGGTATTTTTCTTTCCAACTAAAAAGATAAACAAATTATAATAAGCGTTAAGTACTATTATTGTGAGCGTCGAATGCTACTTACGACAGCGAGGAAACCGAGAGGGAACGAATATTGAACCGTATCGCCATGTACTGCTTGAGATTCGGCGAATACAGTAGAGCGGCTCTGATCGGTTTGCAGCTTGGTGATTCGACTCTTACCGAAAAATGTCTTAACACTTGTACGGATCCGTTGACGAGAAAGCAGTTGGCGTTTATTCTTGCGAGACAGCGACAGCGGCAACCCGAGGTAAAAGGCTAAAAAAAAAAAAGAACAAAAAAATGCTACGCTACGCTCTCTATTATATCCCAGCTATCGTGCATGTACTTAATCATCTTTCAAGGCTGCGATAACTCCGAGGAAGGAAGACGATGGTCAGGAAGAAGCAAAGACGATTGATATGATCTTGAGCAATGCCTTAATCAATCCTCACTTTCAAACCTTGGGACGTGAGCTCGATATCCTCGAGCCAAAACTTCCGGAGGAGATATATAAATCATGGCTCGTGACCGGTATACCAACGCGACACCTGATCGAGCATTACGACTCGGCGAGGGCTAATCTCGCCGCGAGCTTCGTCTCTGGTTTTGTGCATGCTGGCTTTGGAGTTGATAAATTAATCTCCAAGACAGAGGATTCGTGGGTGTACAAGAACAAGGCGAGATATTCTTTCTTTGAAAAGGGCTACAGACTCAATCGTATAGATATTATTTATTTTACTACGGTACATTCAGGAAAAACTTGTCCTTTTCTTCATTAGTTTGATTACGCAACTACACAGACTCAATAGGTTCGACATGCCCTAGATAATTATTTGCTTGTGTCAATCAGCAACGGATGAACCAGTTGGGTGATCCAACTAATCAATTTGGTTCGTCTAATCGGTTAATTGTTGCAACAAATCAGTTGTTTGTTTCAGATAATCGAATAATCGGTTCAACTAATGAGTTAGTTCGACCAACCAATTGTTCTATGTTCAATCGATTACCTATTTTCCTCTATTTAGTAACAGCGATTTATCATACAATGATTAACCCAATCATTTTCGCATTCACAATATTAATTCCTCTAACTGATCCTCCTATTTTCTTATTTTTAACTTATTTTTAACAACTACAATATATGTGCCATTGTCCTCATCATTTATATTATTTACACTCTGTGACCGAACCTTTGCTTTCCCACGAACATATCCACTTTGTTCTATTTTCTTAGGTCTTTTCTAATTACCTCCTCCGCCTTATTTTCCCTGGACTCACTAACGATTCTTGTCTTAACAGCCTGGAATCCGTCTTCATTTACGACTACACTTTAAGTATCCCTCCGTATTTTTTTCATCTCGGAACGTTTACCTTTTTCCATTTTTTGCTCTTCGCCGACTCTTAGTAAACTTTATTTTCTTTTATTTCTGTTATTATCTTTCCTACTTTCTTTCATAAACTATCTCTTTGTCTGTTCTTTTTTTCGTTGTCTAGCCTACTTTTCTACTTTCAGTCTACTTCTTTCAAACAATATACATTTCTTTCCATGTAGCTCATTAACGGCCTCTATACTTGAGCGGCAGAGACATCTACCCCTCCATCTGATACAACGAGAAACACATACACCCTTTTGATAACAATATCCGTATGCGTGAGCACAAATGTCTCTATGACAGGGACGTCTATATAGACGTCGCCGATATATATCGGCTGTGTGCGGCATTGAAAAATTGTTTCCCTGACGATTTTTCTTTATCTCTCTTATCCATACGATAAAGAGATACAACGTCGAAAACAGAGGGAGAGTGTACGAAAGTTGCATGTATTTTAAGACTTTCATGGAAGTTTTATAGAAAAATTACTTGTTGACTGAATGAAGTAAAGTCTCTCATTGAACCCGACATTTCGGTTTTCTTTGTTTGTGCTTCTGCACGATAATTGCAGATCGCGGTAACCTACTTTGACGTAACTTTGCACACTTATAATTTAGTATTTTACTTGAAAACGTACCAAATAGAAAAATAAATTTGACAATGCGATTTTAAATTGTGAACTAAAAATGCGCAAGCAAAGTAAGATTTCAAATTCAACAAAATGTCGTAACTCAAAATGGCGGTGAGAATATGGCTGACAGAAGAAAAAAGTCATTTAAGGACGGTGGATCACTTCGCATTAGTCAAATCAGAGCTACATTTTTTAAAGCGTTAATATAATTTTTTATGTTTTGTTGAACTGTTTTGAAGGATTGGTTGCGCAACAGCATGTGTTCTTAACGTATAAATACATTCACAACTACAATTTTTTTTAATCTAGACGATCAGTTAGTAAAGTATCTTGCAATAAAGAAAATAAGATATTACTCGTCATAATCGGAATAATATTTCGATTTATACTTAAAAAAAACTCAACGAAATATCATCTCATCGGACATCAGGATATCAGTCGATTTTCATTTCAAATTAAGGTTGTGAATGTATTGATACGTTAAGAACACATGCTGCTCCGCAATTAATCCTTTAATCCAATAAAACATAAAAAATTGTAAAAACGCTTCTAAAATTTTAACACTGATTTGACTAGTGCGAAGCCCTCCACCGTCCTTAACTTTATCAAAAATTGGTTCTTGGAATTACTTTGTAGAAGAAAACTTGAAGTCAAGTCCCAGGTAGAAAAACTTGCAGAACTTCGTATCGGTACAATGCAGTTTTCTGCTTGGTCATTTGAATTTTATGGTGTCGACACAGCGAATGCCACGGCACCGATTTTATTGCTATAGCAGCATCACTATGCACTCTGGCGCATCTCGTGCCGACATAGAAGCAGACAAATGGCGACGAAGAAAACTGCATTATGCCGACACTTCGTACCGTACTATGCCGCTACCCTATTGTTAATGTCGTTTTCAATAACATTTTCTCACGTAGATTACGGGTTAACATTACAATTCTAACTTTGCATTACCGATTTTTCGATATTCATTCAGGAGCATGGAATGCTTTCCGCAACTGCAGCCCTGGGATTGATTCACATGTGGGACGTGGACGGCGGTTTGGTGCCGATCGACAAGTCAGTAAAAGAAAGATCGTTTATACTTTTTAATTAATTTTCAGTAAAGTACCAGAGCGAATAAGATACGTGTATTATTTCTGTAAAAAAAAAACTGCAAATTCATTCAGATATCTGTACACAAACGACGATTTCGTAAAGTCCGGTGCTCTGTTGGCGATCGGTCTCGTAAACTGTGGTGTTCGTAACGAGTGCGATCCCGCACTGGCGCTTCTTGCGGATTATCTATTATCGCCAAGTCAAACCCTGCGAATCGGTGCGGTATTGGGCCTGGGAACTGCATACGCGGGCTCTCAGCGTCGCGATGTCTCAGACATCTTGAGCGATGTTCTTCTTGACAAAGAAAGTGTGTAACGTTCAATTAACTCACCTTCTTCTTCTTCTTCTTTCCTGATAGGCTAGACTCGAAATAAGTTTGTTCGTCTTTACGACAAAGGGGGCAAACTGTAATCCTGGGTTTCCAAACGAATACAAATCTCTCAAACCCAGTAGCGCAAGATGGCGATTTATTAAAAATGTGTTTGTTTTCTATGCAAAAACTATAAGAAATGTAAGTCCGAATGAGAACGTACATGCGTGGACACTCGTGCTATCTTTTGTGCAGGCTTAACCTCACTTTTCATCTCCTATTACTTAACTGTTGTTGTTTTACTTCAGACTTCTGAACTGAGATACTTTTCTTCCCTTCCCGTGCTCATATCAAGTGAATCTGACGTTCCGTTACGGCTATAAATATTTTACCTTTATCCACTGAACGAAAATTTATGGAATTTTTCTCCAGAGACCAATTTCCAAACGATCCGTTACGCTACGCAGGTCTACCCATTTCATACGAGTATTTTATGTGTTTTTTACTTCCAACTGCGGCAAAAGGGAGTATGCGTTGAACTAGAATGGCGCAAATATACCTTTTATTCGTGTTCAATTTTCTCCAAAGCGGCCAAACATTGTTGTTGAAAATCGCCATCTTGTATTACTCAAACTCCCTGTACCGAGACCCGCGGCTCTGATAAGCTCTGATTTGCCGTAAATACGAACAGACGTAATGTAGGGTTATTCACTAACCTTCGTATCCATAATGATTAAGATTTCGCTTGTTTCCCAAGGTAATCTGGAGGTCTCTTCCCTCGCCGCCATATCCTTGGGTCTCGTGAACGTCGCTTCGGGAAATCCCGAAGTCTCGACGTCGATACTTCAAAAACTTTTAGAACTTGCACCTCACGAGCTCGCAGTTACGTACGCGAGGTAAACAGAGTTCCGGCATCGTTTTATCACTATTCTTTCTTTCACTGATTGATCAATCACTGACGTCGCTAACGCGTTTGATAAAAAAAAAAAAGATTTCTGCCGTTGGGTCTCGGTATCATCTACATGGGCCGTCGCGACGCCATAGAAACATTGTCAACCGCTCTCGAGGTTCTCCCCGACCCGTACAAGCTCGCGGCACAAACAATGCTGCAAGTGTGTTCTTACGCCGGCACCGGTGACGTACTTATCGTCCAAGAACTTTTGCACATATGCTCAGAACCAGGGTCCGAGGTTTCGTCTTCCGGGTTTCAATCCAGCGAGACTTCTTTCATTCGCAGCGCTTCCAGTCCCGATGTGCACGAGGATTCCGCAAATGCGTCAAAACGTCTTCGGAGCGAATTGAAGCCCGAATCAACAACGTCATCTTCAGCGTCTATCAAGGCGCAGACTAACTACAGGTGAATAAATGAATGTTTTATTAGCTAGGATCGAGGTTCCACCGAGTCTAAAATCGGACTGAAACGTTTGACGATATCCTAGGTGAGGTATAAACGACCCTATTGTTGATCATGTGCCAATTCCTAGTCTCAGGGTCTTTCCACCAATCGCTATAGTCAACTTTTATTCAAAACTCGATAAACAGCTAATGAAAAAGGGACGCTGACCCGATCAGTGATTGAGGCATTTCCCAGATAAAAATATGCCGACACGTGTGTCCAAATATGATGTCACTGTGACGACACGACTCGTTTGGCATTCTTCACTGTCAGAATGAGAGGTCTTGCTTCTGTAGTAAGAAACAGGAGGATTTACCTTAACTTGAGTGTATACGCAATGGGTTTCCACCATAGAGTCTTATCACCCAACATAATCGATCGAATACTATGATTTTTTTTAATTAAGCGAAAAAAATACCTTTTCGGTAATTACACTACATTGATGAACTATTTTTTTCAATAAGATGACATTTTATTAGGTGCGCAACTAAGTTCCCGCTGTTTTTTAAGAAATGGCTCCAGTAGTAAGTGCTGGTCGATTGGGACATAACCAAAACGTCATGAACCAAGCTTAGACATATGGTAAACAAACCGCTTTGACACATTAGTGATTTTGTTTTTGCGTCATATACTTTTGGTTGTGTGAAAATGTCTGATTTTGTGCCAAATAATCGCCATTTGCGGAAAGTGTTGCTTTTCTTCTTTCATTCGAAGAAAACGGCGGCTGAAGCGCATCGAGAACTCCAAAAAGTTTACGGAGATGCTGCTCTAAGTGAAACAACATGCCATGATTGGTTCCGTCGCTTCAAAGACGGTGATTTTGATGTTGACGACCGTTTGCGTGAAGGAAGGTCAAAAACCTTCGAAGACGCTGAATTGGAGGCATTGCTTGATGAGGATCCGTGCCAAACGCAAAAAGAGCTTGCTTCAGCATTAGGAGTTACCTGCCAAGCCATTTCCAAGCGATTGCATGCGTTGGGAATGATTCAAAAACAAGGAACTTGGGTTCCTTATGATTTGAAGCCAAGAGACGTTGAGCGTCGTTTTTTCGCCTGTGAACAACTGCTCCAGCGGCAAAAAAAGAAGGGTTTTCTTCATCGCATCGTTACGGGTGATGAAAAATGGATTCATTACAGCAACCCAAAGAGAACAAAATCATGGGGACTGCCCGGTCATGCTTCTACGTCGTCGGCTCGGCCGAATATTCACGCTGCGAAGATTTTGCTGTGTATTTGGTGGGACCAGGGCGGTGTTATTTATTATGAGCTGTTGAAACCGAACGAAACCATCACTGGGGAACGGTATCGAACTCAATTGATGCGATTGAGCCGAGCACTGCGCGAAAAGCGGCGACAATACGAGCAGAGGCACGAAAAAGTGATTCTCCAGCATGACAACGCTCGGCCTCACGTTGCCAAACCCGTTAAAACCTACTTAGAAACGCTCAAATGGGAAGTTCTACCCCACCCGCCATATTCCCCAGAAATTGCGCCGTCCGATTATTACTTGTTCCGTTCGATGGCACATGGTCTGGCTAATCAGCAGTTCAGCTCATATGAAGACATCTCAAAATGGCTTGATTCGTGGATAGCCTCAAAAGACGAACACTTCTACCGTGACGGTATTCGAGCTCTGCCAGAAAGATAGGAAAAAGTTGTCGCTAGCGATGGGCAATATTTTGAACGATTCATTTGTAAACATTTTTTCACAATAAAGTTGCTTTTTCATAAAAAAAAAAAGAACAACGGGAACTTAGTTCGCACCTAATATGTTTCTTCTATATTAAGAACACATGCTGCTATCCAAGTTATCCTACAAAAAGGCAAACAAACCTACAATAAGTTTAGGAATTATTTAAAAAAACAATTGCTGATGACAAAGCACTGATTAGTATTAAGCGTTCTATCCTCCTTAATGAATAAAGAAAAAAGCTGTTGTTTATTAAATTTAATGTATAAAGAGAAATCGGTCCAGCATGAACGATCGTAAAAAAGGCAAACAAACTTACCAAAAATGTAGAAATTATTTTAAAAAACAAACACTGATTTGATTAATAATATAACGCATTTCATCCACCTTAATGAATAAAGGGAAAAAAAGTTGTTTATTGAATTTCATGTGTAAAGAGAAATCGGTCCAGCACAAGCGATAGCTTCTCTTGGAGTTGCAATAGTGGCGCTCGGTGAGGGTAAAGAAAATGCCCGAATCTTCGGGCAAATAGCGAGATACGGTTCTTCAGCAGCCCGCCGAGCTGTTCCCCTCGCTACAGCTTTATCGTCACTCTCGAATCCCGAGGGAGCATTGGTCGATCTGTTGAACAAATACAGCCACGACAATGATCCCGATGTAGTTCACAATGCCATATTCGCACTGGGTCTCGTTGGAGCGGGAACCAACAATGCTCGCTTGGCAACAATGCTACGACATCTAGGCGCTTATCACTCCAAAGATCCAGCGAATCTCTTCCTCGTTAGGATCTCCGAGGGCCTCGTACATCTCGGCAAGGTAGAGAAAATATATTTTTTTTAAAAATTCATTATCAAGAAGAAAAAAAGGAAACAGTCAAAATTTATTACAAAAATTATTATTTAGTATTAATAATAATAGGCGTAGGGGGCATTACTTCACCACGGACTTGGACCTTAGGCCCATTGTGCACATTATTAATAATCTAAATAATAATAATAGAATTATTATTTATTTTGAAAATAAATAATAAAATGTTACACGTGGTGGAGAAAGCTGCGGCTGTTTCGATTTAAATTATAAAAATAATCTTTAATTTATTTTCCTACACTGCCGATTTTCGCAAGCTTTATTTAAAAATATAATTTGTCTTTATTTTATATTCGACAGGGAACTCTGTCACTGTGTCCCCTTCGTTACGACTCCAAGGTTCTCGATTACACAGCTCTAGCTGCTCTCATGGTCGTTCTCGTAGCTTGTCTCGATTGCAAAAATTTGATTCTCGGAAAATCGCATTATCTTCTTTACTGCTTGGCTGTTGCGATGGAACCTAGATGGCTGGTTACTCTGGATTCAAATCTTCAGGTTTATTTGTTTGCGAAAAGCACGTGAAAAGCAATGTCCCAGTCGTTGAATACATTTTTACGATTTTTCTATTAAAGGGAGTCGAAAGACTCACACTTCGTTATCAGGGGATATAGGACATCAACTCGGTCGGTAACAAAGACTGTAATTCAAGTTTCTTCGATCTTTCGGATAAAAGAAGAGAACGATGAATTGCTTCTCCCGCTTCTTCTCTTTTATCGGAAAGATCAATCGTAAGAGCACTTTAGATCAGTGAGTCAGCAAAACATTTTAAATTTGGAATGAAAAAATCAAAGAAGTTCGAAAACTTCTGGCCAAATAACATCTTAAAGTAAAAAAATAACATCCGTTTGAACTCTGAAATCGCGGAAAGACAAAAAAAAATAGAACCAGCAAACCTCGTTTCCGATGTAAGTAAAATTAAATGTTAAATGGAACAAAATAAATTTTAAAAAATTGCAATTAAAAAAGTTTCCCCAATAAAAAGTTTTTTAATCGACTTTTGTATTAATGACTGGAACGTCTGTTTCTCAAATGATACTTGAAGTAAAAAATCTTTTTTCTACCACAGGCTCTGCCAGTATCTGTACGAGTCGGTCAAGCTGTGGACGTAGTCGGCAAAGCTGGAAATCCAAAAGTAATAAAAGCAGGTCATGTCCACACAACTCCGTTGCTTTTATCAGCGGGCGAAAGAGCTGAGCTTATCGACGATCGTTACGAGCCCCTATCCGGTGTCCTCGAAGGTTTCGTCGTTCTACGTGAAAAATCCGATTAAAAGTTACATTATCGTATCAATTAATAATAACAAGACGAGGTCACATAAACACATAAAAACTCGTATTCATTTCACATAGTTACTTTTTTTGTTGTTTTTAATTTGCATTTATAATTGAACTTTATGGACTAGCGAAAGCGGTGTGCTTTATACAACGGAAACTTACATCGGCTCGAATCGCTACACAGCGAGAGAATATGGGTCGGTTGGATCGCGCGTTGCCTTGCGATTACCGCGCAGACGTCACTGCATTGTCAACGATCTCCGAATCGCAAAACAATGTCGCGACCCTCACATGGCGTTTTGTAAAATCCTACCGAATTTTTTCTTGTACGAACGTACAATATGCGACTTGAATTGACTATATGATACTATATGATAGTAGATAATTATGTATAATGATTTTTGTTGTTGTAAAGATTGAGTTAAATGTCGTCGGACATTTAATTGATAGGCACATGACTCGTGGGTTGAGGGCTGAGGGATAAAAATGCAAAGTTGCGTACATCGTCGGTGGATCCTTCGTCCTGTAAGTGTAAACGCGTGGTTCGACGAACGTACGAGTCGAACCTCTCTACTAAATTCCAGCTTCCGCGCGCTTTACGCTCCCGCGTCTCTTCCTACGAAGTTTTGCGAATTAAGAAGTAATAATAATAATAATAAATAAAAGGTCCGATCGAAACGCGAAGATTTTCAATTATCTTCGTCTTCGTTTTATTTTTAAATTTCATTTTGCTTTAGCATCTTAGCGTTACACAGTAAGATAGTTTCGAGTAAAGCAGCATGCGTTTTGCTCGACGCCGCTAATCGTCGCTATTTTCTGTCGCTTCTAGATTATACATTCGTCCCTTCTATCTAATTTCCCACTCGTTTTTACTTTTTCTCCTCGTTTTCGACTTATACTGTAAAACATAATAAGAATAATTGTTAAACTTATGAACAAACAATAGCTTTTGTTTTCTTTTTCTTTTTTAATTTAAGATACAATTCTAGCATTGTCGTACTGTGCGACAGTGACGTTCTCTTTTCTCCGCAGTATATGTGCGAGTTTCGTCTATCAAAGCTTTCCGAATAAACGGCTTTATTGCGTTATTTTCGTAATACCCGTTGCTGTCAATTTCATTCGTTCTTCAATCAATCGGCTCTCCACTGTATTTACAATATAGGTATGGTAACGCAAGCTATGACGCCGTGATATTTACTTCTGCATTATTTTAGCTATCTCTTTGTTGAACGAAATTTATTTGCCAGAGCCATTCGTATGGGATAGAAAATAGAAAGAAAACAACGGAGCGTCGAGTAACGAATTAAAACAGGGTATGCAAAGTGCCTAGACTAAATCGTTTTAGTAAAAATTACCCTTGCACCCGCGGCTCAATGAGAAAGTTAAGAGGAAAGGATGTTCTCGCGCGGACTTGGTTTGTATAAAGAATTTCCGTTTAAAAAAATTCGTTTTTTTTTCCTTAATTTTTTCTTGAAAACATCAATCTGATACCCTCCCACGTCGACCGTTGCACGGTCCATGGTTAACGACAACGACGACGAGAAATTATAGTGCTTTATATACTTTTTCGGCGGCCGTTCGAAACGTGCGTTGTTTTTTTTTTCTTTTCTTTTAATTACGAGCTGCTCGTGTTTTCGTTACCAGCAGCAACCTTTAGGAATATAGACAAGAAAAAGTGTAACGAAGAGGAAGAAAGGAATGATTGACGGCTAAATGGCAATGACTCTTTCGATCCCTGTCGTGTCATACGTGATAATGCGTCATCGATTCCTCTTTCTCCTCTCGACTAACATCGAAACATCTGAGTATCTGCTAATCGACAAATATTCGTGGATAATTGAGAAGTTCGTACAACGAACGTATATAATTTGTGTGTGTTTTTGTGTCAAAGTGCATACGCATTGCATGTATAACGATTTGTGGGGTGCAAAATGACGATATCGTTTGTTTTCTTCGCGACAAATCTTTCATACGCATCGGGAATGTTGTACACACTCTGCACCGCTCAGATTTCCTGGCATGGTGAATTGCTGCAGGTCACATGTGGTGATTCGAACAAAAAAAAATATTATTATCGAACGGCAGTTATTGTTTAACAACTGTTTGTTTAAAACAGACGGGCTCGTCTCTTGATCTCGTTTCTACGCCACTGGGGCAGTCGATAAAATTCCGAACGGCTGCACTGTAGAATGACTTCGAATTCCGCGTCGGAGAGATGTCGCTGAAACGAACAAACGGGAACGATTGATTAATTAACTATCGAAAGATCATTAACTCGATTGACGATAAGATATTCAAGATACGAATTTTTTTGTTATATTTTCTATCGTAAAGGGTAAACCTACGCGTTTGCAAATTTTAACAAATGTTCGTCATTGAAATATATATAATTAAAAATAAGCAGAGTTGCACAAATTGATATTCAAGTTTTATTTAAGTTCTAAATTTTCTCTTTCTTTTTACCTTGAAATAAAACTTTGTTACGGTAGTTCACCAATAAATACCCGAAGTCGTAGGAATTGTACTAAAAACTTCTGACCTTAGCAGACATAGCATAACAATTATTTAAGTTACGTTTTACATTTGACACTTTGTATTAATAATATCATGAAGGCATTTTTTTTTGTTCTTAAAAAGAAGGTGCTTGACGACTTTTAGTCGGATACCAACCTCGTCATAGAAATTTCTCAACGATACACTTAACAAAATCATTTAAAAAATCTTATACTGCAACATACTTGGTCATAACAAAATGTCACAAAGGTACAAGGATTAACGGACTTTCTATTAATATTTAACTTCAAGACTCCCAGAAGTAGCATATATTTACAAGGAGATCGAGCGAGAGAGAGAGAGTTAAACTTTCATTGTAATTAATACAAAAGCTACCATTGTAATTTTGATATGCTGTAAACAACCTTAAATGTATTCACTGACAACTAACCCTCATTTGTTTGCCATATATTTGTATGTCTTAAATTTTGAGCTAAAAATTTTCGTTCTGAGTTTATAATCCATGTATACGAATTTTTTTATGTATAAACTGATAAACTTAATGTACAAATACTTTAATATGGCTTTATAATTTTAATATACAATTGTGTTAATTTTTTTTTAAGTATTTGAAAACAAAGTATCGATAATGTTTTATATCAATTAAATTTTTGTAAAGTATAAGAAGATTTATCGGTTGTTCGATTAATCAACGTTTAATCGATGTTAGATGCTTACCTCGAGATTGCAACGGTCCACATCGGCCGGCAGCCTGTAGTTTGTTATTACTAGCAAGTGATAAGGATATAGTTTGGGTGGTTCGGATGGTGCAGCACCCATATCCGGCAACGAGCGTCTCACGTGATGACAATGACCTCCTCCGACTACGGAACCCAAGCCGCCCGTGTACGTCGTCGACGACGGCAGGATACCACCGTCATTCTAAACAACAGTAATTACATATTTTATTGTTTTTCCTTTTTTTTTAAAACACAAATTATTTAAAAACAGAAGTAGCAGCACAGTCGCCTCACTATGACGCATGAGACACGCGATCATGCTATCAGAACGATCATTGTAATACAACGTTCATGATGCGCGTGCAAATTCGATACAAAAATTTAATTAAACGACGAAAATTCGCGGCAAATGTATTCGTAAATCAATGAATAATCATTATTGTAAACTATACAATATTGTATGTACAAGAATTATAACTAACAGGCGAGCGGATTAACTTCGAAGAAAATTCTAGAAATCGAATTACCAACCACAGGGATTCTAGCGTTTATTTTTTCTATTTTCAACATTCATTCATGTTTAACGATTTTTTTTTAATAGCAATGGCCAAGATCATAATTAAAAATTATTATCTTCAATTGTTTCATTTCATTTACTCTCTGTATAAAGTGGAGCTAATTTTTCGTACAAAAAAAGAACTTAAATGCAGAACGTTCTAGATTTATGTAGAAATTCATGCACAAAGTCGTCTCGAGCTATCGTTAAAAAGTTTTGCAGATTACAATAGTGATGATTATGAAAAAAAAAAACAAAAAAAAAAACAATATTTAATTATGTTTTCCATATGTTTTAATGAACAAACTTGAATAACTGTTGCCAATGAGAATAAAATTTATATTTTAGAAAAAAATCGTCGAACAGAACGCTAGGCGAATTAAAAAATAGAAGAATCCGCTTACCTGTAGTCAGCAAATTTACAATTTCGTAACAATCATGCAATTACGAGTCAGGTGCTGAGTCGAAATATATATGCAGTGCTATTCCCGTGATAAGATTCTCGCTATAGAGAAAGAAAAAAAAAAAAGTGACCAACAGCATTGTGCTCAACATAATAATTAACAATCTATATGTACATACAAATACTTCGTCCTCGTATAATTCTGAAAGAATATTCGTAGAACGCGGGATCGAAGAAGCGTAACGAAATTACAAAAAATAATAATAATAAACAAAACGTTCATATAAAAGAGAAAAAAAAATCAATAAAACGCTGCGATTAGTTTGTAAAGTGGGCGTTGCGACGATAAAGATGCGAAAGCAAGCTACAAACCATGCTAATTCGCCGGGAGTAGAAGGGGGCGGTTGTGGTACATACCAGTGCCCGCCGGTCGACATCAGTGATGCTGCCTGTTGATACTAAATTTTTGGAAAAAGATAATCATGTCAAACCGTATATTACAGACCAGTGCGAATACGTCAACGTTTTTCTGTACCTGTGATAAGCGCGAAAAATAATCGTTTTTTTTTTAAATTACAATTATATTTACAAATTTTTATTTAATTACAATTATAAATTTGATAAACATAAATCCAATTTGTTATAAAGCGCGAAGGGGGATATAATGTACAGAGTACAGGTACAGAATCGTTGCGAATGTATTATGCATGAAATCGTATACACATGATGATCCGTGATGACTAAAAAAGGCTTATGAACCGCCGTAAAAATGTTCAACGGGGCACTTCGGCTCAGGAATATTTTGGCTAAGCATGCACGAGTATATAAAGTAAAATAAAACTCGGGAAGTTGGAATATGGAGAATCAGGCGAGTGAGTTACGTTCGTAAAATCGTGTGGATAACTCGTGTTCCACAAACTGAGGAAAAAAGAAACAAAAAATATTAATTAAAAATAGCTGCTGGAACGCGAGTGATCCATCGACGCTAAAAATTAACGAAGCAGCTTGCTCGACCAAAGGAAGGGGGCGCGTAAACGATTAGGTGATTAGTATCTACCGTTCAATAAATCGATAAAAATAAACATAAGCGTGGCGCGTTCGAGAGAAAGAAAAAAAACCACGGGCATTGAAAGAGCGATGAGTCATATTCTGATCGATGAATGTTAGCTTTCTTTTTTCTTTTCTTTTATTTTTACCACAATAAATCACAGATACTCACTGTCAGATTTGCCGGAAGAAAAGTCAGTGCTGTGCGTCTTGTCACCCATGCCGCTGAACGAGTAATCACCCTAGGCGCAGAAGAATCGTTAATTGTTTTTTGTTATTTTTATAATATTTCGAGAATTCGGTGTGAAACACATTCGGATGATTATTCGTAGCGTTAAGAGCACGGTGCAATTTCGTATTCTCGAATATCGCGCGGTGCAGCAAGACTTACAGGGAGAGCAGATACGGAACCGCCGGTCGAGGAGAAGGTGTGACTTCGCGGTGCCAGACCGTATCCCGGCTTCGGGATGTGCCGAAGGGAGCTCACAACTGGTCGAACGAAATTTGCAATCGACAATACATTAGTTGTAATCGAGAAAACTTACTCTCCTTTCGATCCCATACGAATGCCCAACGTTCGCAATTAAATATTATAAAAAAATGTATTTTAGCTGATAAATGATAAATTTATTATTTCTTTTTCTAGTTTTTTTTTTTTTCGTAATCAAAGAGGAAAGAAAACCACCGTAAGAACTCTCTCCCGCTTTTCCAACTTACCAACCCTACCGTCGATTACACTAAATATATATTTGGCATAATAATAGCAAAACGATAACCGGCCGACGACGCGTTCCCTATACATCGCACGATTTACCTCGCGCCTCGACGATATCCGCACCACACGCACGTTTCGAATAATCGTTATCCTTTATCCTAGCAAAGCCTTTACTCTTTACTCAATTATTTACATACTTTGAGCACCTCACCCCGTAAACATCGGCGAAATTAATGCTAATTTGAAAAATAATAATAATTAATTTACACAGCTAAAAATAAATATAAATTAAATACAAACAATCAACGGTCGTACGTTACAACCAAAAAAATATTCATTTTTTACATTCAACGATCATAGTTGAAATAATTGTGATAAAGGTGGGCTCGTCCGATTTGTGGATTAAGTTGATGCACGGGTTTGTTATTAAATTTATAGAATTTCTTTTTAATAACATTTTATCTAGCAAATATTTTTACAAATATTTCTAGCTGTGTTGGATGATGTTAAAAAAATAATAAAGATTTGTAAGCTTGGAAACTACTATTGGAATCGCAACATTATTACGGGGTGAGATGCGAGTGGGATTGATCTCCACAACTCACCGAATTATAGTGCCTAGTGGCGTTTGGAAGAGTGAAGGCGCGTTGATTACCAACAGGCGGATAGTTTCTGGGAGCCGGGGAACGTGTCGATGATCTCCCGGCTGTCGGCCACGCAAACACACGACACAAACACAAAAACACAAATAGAGAAGAATACGACAGGTGTCGATGACGTGAGAGATGTGACGATTGGTGGTGAGTGATTTTTAAAAAATTTTAGTCTCATTTGATTATAGGTAGTCGCAACGTTAGAAGATTCGACAAAGACCTTACGAGCATAGTGCAACTGCCGTGTCAATTCTTCCGTCAGTTTTTTTCGACGCTACTGATGCATTTCGGACGACAGACGAGCGGAAAATCGTCGAGATATTACTTTGAAATTTTTATTTAAAGCGCCGTGTGGTACAGACAGGGAAATTGATATTAAATCGAAGATACGTCGTCGACAACTTTGTTTAAAAAAAAAACCGAGCACCGTTAAGTAACTGAATATGAAAAGTTGTTTTTAGAAAAAGCGGAAAATGTTTTTGTCCCAACGTTGGATATTTCTTTAATCCAATTTGACAATTATTTAAATAAACTTTTATGTTTTATTTTATCATTTCGAAATAAAGTTTATAATTCCGAATACTTGTAGCTCGGAAACGATTGGTTCTTGACGAATCCTTTCCACAATCTTTTCTTCAAGAAATTAGCCAATGATTATAAGGAAAATAAATTTCTTTTGTTCGATTTTTGTAAATCTTGTCAGTTTCATCTCACGATGTGCATCATCGACTAAATGTCTGCGTACCACCAAGTTCGATTACATGAAACTATGGATTACCCGCTCGCCTTCAAGAAAATGACACGAGCAGAATCGTCGAAGGGAAAGTGTGATTGTGATGAACGATTAACCGAGAAAATGCGACTTGAAGAAGTCAAAGTGCATCGGAAAAGTGAAATAGTAAGATCATGCGGAAAAAGCGATGTGAGGAAAACTAGAATAATCAGCAACATCGCGTGACTTAAATCGAAGGCTGTTTCAACTTCATTCGCCGATAGTGTGATATATTTTGTGTGGTTAGTTTGTGAAGAGCGAACGGAAGAGAAGCTAATTACAATGAAAAAAAAACGCGTGATTAACCGCATGCATAGGCTGAATACATCACCTGTAACTCGATACTGGACGGCCAGCTTGCCGGCTCTGTTCGGTCACGTCCATAACTCGAATTAAGCGTCCGATTATTGGAAGAGTAGCAGCGAAGTAGTAAATAGGCTATTGCTATAACGCTTGTTCACTCAATGAGAGTTTCGAGACACTTTGTTATAGTCTACTCTCGGTAATCTATCGACTAAGCTAGAGAATATCGTGACGGTAGAAAACGTGCGCTCATCGGCATCGGTCTTTGAAAACCTCGCTATCATTCGAGGCTCAACGGTAGAGTGGTGGATCATGTTAGTGTAATGTGCGAACGTGTGGACAAGTATGAGATGAGGCATACGCATGTGTTATTCATGAAATAAAACTTAAAACAAGAAGAAAAAAAAACAATAAACAGTGATAAGTCATCTATAAAAGTGGGAATCGAGATATGCCGATGATATTGTGTTTTATCTTGGAAGTTTCTCGTGTAACTCACCGTTGTAACTCGGACCGGTGCTCGATTTGTAACTGACACCGTCCTCGTCCTCCCACGGTCTCGCGTGATCTATATTTCTGGATGGCGCTGAGAAAGAGACAAAGTAATATTACTTTAACTCTTTTTGTTGTCGTTGTTTCTTTCGTTATTAATTTTTCAAGTGATAAAATAAATTCCGAAAATGAATTTTTATAACTTTTCAGAATTCAATTTTTATATCAAACGAGATTTATAGATTTTCGAAATAAAATTCGAATATAAATAACTCACAGGCTCCGACCGGACTCTCGTAGCGAAGTCTGTATGTCGGTTCTCGTGCGGCTGACGGTGTTCTCGATGCGTTTCTCGGGTCCACGTGGGCCGCTCTGTGTCTTAAATTTTCGCGATCCTTCTCCCTGTCCTGCAGAAATACCTTTGCAATTCCCGTGTCGATTTTCCTCAATTCATCGTGCTCCTTCTTTAACTTCTGCTCGACTTCCTTTATGTAACCCTTGTGATCGACCTCGTCCTCGTCGTCGGATTCAGGTACGCCCTGAAATACAAATCGGGAATCATAAAAGTTATTACGCGAAAAATAAATTTTTATTATTGCGAATATACCTTTTTCCATAGGAGATGCAAGACATACCTTGTAAGTGTCGGACCATCGCCTGCGTCTCTCGGGGTCGGTGTAAGGATAAGGAGGAGCAGGAAAATCGTCTCTCTCGATCGGTTGTTTAGCTCCGGGCGGTCGTTTCATAGCATCTGGATAATGAGCGAGTTCGATGGGCTCATCGTTATCGACCTGGCTTCCCGCTGCCGGTGATTTTGGTCTTGCGTCGCTGAGAGCATCAACGAGGGCTCTCATACCCGAGCGACTGCTGCGTCCGCCGCTGCTTCTTATCGAACGTGATGCTGTTGATTCACCAGATTGTTTGATTTAAAAACGTTACGTGATCCGTCTGTTTGTGTAGTTTTATAGCTTACGAGGCTATAAAGTAAGAGAGAGAGAGAGAGAGAGAGAGAGAGAGAGAGAGAGAGAGAATCGCGATAACGAGCGATTCGTCGAAACTCACAGCTGGGTCTATGAAAGTGCGGACTAGTCGGTGGCTTGTCGTAAGGTTGGATTGGACGTCTAAGGTATCCCTGACTAGGCGTCTCAGTGAGATACGAGTACGTGTAAATTCTTGATACATCCTCAGGCCCTCCGCGTCCGTATTCTCGTAATATCAATCCTGGACTGCCGGTTCTTGCCGGATAATACTGGGACAGTTAATTGATTGCGCAACATTATTTAGTCGCCAATTCGGCAAAAAATAGGGAAAAAAACGAAAAAGCGCATATACAAGAAAACTTTGGGGTGGGCGATTAATTAACAATCGTATTTATATCTCGATTGATAATTAAAAAAAGAAATACCGAAGGTAAAATTTAACACCAAAGTTATCTGATCAAACGCCAATACTCGATTCTTCATTTTCAGTACGAGATTTCGTGGTTAAGTAGAGAAAAACCATTTTATTATTTTTTTTTACGTTATAAGAACCTTGTCAAAGAATCCCATAATATCAACTATTCGTAATGGTATTCTGACCATGTGAAAAAATCCTGAGTTCCGAGTATAACAAATAATAGAGGGAGTTCAATTTTTTTCAATGTTATTTTCTATTTTTAAATAAATAGAACTTGTACATTTTTTTTTATACCTACACCGTTACAAAGAATCAATCATATGGAATTTTTGACTCGATGTTCTTACCGACAAAAATATATAAACGTAAGTTTTATTGAAATCAGTGGAACGATACTCCCTCTTTGAAATTGATCGACTAAAACCAAAATGCCAAATAACACATACGCATACCTTGCGACTGAGGCTGCTGTAAGGGCTGCACAGCGATCCGTTCAGGCTTGGGGTGCGAGACCTCATCGAAAACTACACGCAATGATTGTGCGAAAAAATATAAATGAAACAAATAAAAATAAACAATAATTAACCAAGCGTAAAGTAAATAAAAGTAAAACGGAGTGAAAGAGTCGAGGATTTACTGATCGGAGGGGAGAGCAGTGTGGGGTAGAAGAGCGTGGCAGGAAAGGACGGTGGACCTTTCGAGACGGGACGATCCATCTTGTAAATTTTCTAAACTATAGATCGATAAATGAACATTCTAATTAGCGTGCAATTCGAAAAGTAAGAAAGAAAAAAATACATAATCGTGATCTTTCTTGGAAATAATCGAGGCTTCACCTGCATCTCCGAAGCGCTGCTCGATATACGCTCGGATTCACGATGTTGAGGAGTATGCGGTTCGGCGGTATGCCCGTGCCCATTGACGATACCGTTTGGCCCGGTTGGACCTGGTCCGCATCGCGGATGCCATATTGCCGCGCCCTGCAGATACATCTCTTCACCGTCACCGAATGGGTCTCCGCACTTGGTGCATCGAGCGCACGTCGGATGAAAGTGATGATTCTCACCCGCTTGCAATACCTTGCCGCTTATATAACGACTGCAGTAAGCGCACTTAACACCGAATTGTTTTTGATAGTCCTTCTCGCAATAAGGCACCCCGTCTCTAAAAAGTAATTTAAAAAATCGGCTTAGGATATTTGTGCGAAAGATGCGAGAGTGGAATAGGAGAGGGACTCCGTGCTGAGCACGTTAATCGGTGTACGAGAGATAAACGTCTACCGGGCGGCTAAACTAAAAAAAAAAGGAAACCCGAAATTCTTTCGATTGTTCGACGAATTTTAAATACTAAAGTGTTAATCATTTTCAAAATTACAAACAAGCTGTCTTAAGCTATCCCTTTAGTTATTTGTTTATGTTTTATTCCGTTCGAACAGAAACTGGCGGAGAAAATCGCGTCATTAGACTGGCTAGGACCAGTTTTTTCATCTTTCAACGTAAAAATTTCGAACTTTGAGCACACGTCGCAATAAAGCAGAAATCAGGTTTGGCATGAATGTTCTTAATACCCGCGTCACGATACACTCGAGCACATATTTAAGGTAGTTTTCAGATTACTTATGACTCAAACAAAAGTCTATTTTCATATTTGCTTAAGAAAGTTACGAAGAATTATTTTTCCTGAAATAAATGTAACGAGTTCGAGTTATACTTTGTACGGAATCTTTCCTCCACTGAATTGTCTTTCGAATTTATAAATGAATAGGTTTCATAGATTTTTGAGCATGTCTATTGATACATTGAATATAATTCGTCGTTCTCAAGAATATTACGAAACTTTTAACTCGTCGAATTCAGAACACTCGAGAGTAGTCAATGCGCAAATTACTCGTTTCCTTATTATTCGAGAGGAACTCTTGAGGCGAGGCGAAACATGTATGGGTGTGAGTGGGATAGAAGTAAAGAGCGCTTTATGGCAAAGTAAAAGAGAAACTGCTAATGCATGTAATCGTTGAAGTTTCGCCCCGCCTTAAGAGAAGGCAAAACATCTATGGGTTTGAGAGAGACAGAATGGCGTTTTACGGCAAAGAGAAATGCAAGTGTTGAGCTTTCGTCTCGCCTTAATAAGAATGCTCTACTCTGCTGTAGATCGCTCTGATTCGACGAGTCTGTAAGGCGGTTACTTTTTTCCTATATTCGACAAAAGAATGCGGATCGTTCCGTATTAGAAAGCGATCGTTGCACTACGTACTTTCCCATGTACTCGCCGTGTAGAACGGTGTCGCAGCTATGACACTTAAAACACCATACGTGCCACTGGCGATCGAGTGCGACGAGAGCTTGGCCTTCCTGAAGCCGCTGTCCGCATCCGGCACATGCACCTGGATCGCCCGATCCGACGTTGCCCACGGTTCCTCGATTGTGATCGTTCGTGCAGACGGGCGTCGAGGCCTCGCGTACCGGTATACCGACGCATCGATGACACAGAGCTTGACCTGTTGATCAATAGTTCCAAAGTTTCAGTGCATTATCTATTTGTATATGAATGAGAGAGCTCCATAATGATGTAACACAAAGCGCACCTTGGACCAGGGTCACCTTCGTTCCCTCTCCGAGCAGAGGCTGCCGACATCTCTGGCAGTGGAAACAATTCGGATGGAACGAGTGTTTGTCGCCTGCTGTAACGACATCTCCCTCAACATATTCGCCGCAACCAGCGCAACGAGTTCCCCAGCGTTCCCGATAATCCTACAATTCGTATTTTATAGAAAACATCATATTTGATATTCAACATTCAGAACGAATTCATTTTTTTTTGTGCGGTACGCAAAGAGCTATTTAACTTTTTAAATAATCAATTTATTCTTTATTAATAAATTATTTGTTACTAATATATTTTTTTTTCATGAATATTTATCATCCTGATGGAAATAAAGAAGACAATGTTGAAATTATTCTCACCTTGGTACAATAGTAGGAACCATCGCGTAGAAAAAATCCACCCTGCGCCAAGCTCGTATTACACTGGGCGCACTTGAAACAGCCAATGTGAAAGTGCTTGTCCTGAACGCGCAGCACTTGGCCGCTGCATTTTTTCTTGCAACATTGACAAAACGCTTTCACTGGAAAATCAAAGATAAAGAAATTAGGTCAATGGATATTTTTATGACTCTATGAAAAACAGGCGCTAGCGCATTCAACGAACATTGAATTATCAACGATAATTGTGTAATGAGCATTATTAACGAAAAATATATTATTTAAATTTATTTCTATAAATTATTGTTTATTTGCTTATATTCTTTTTGCTTTGCGATAGAGGAACTACTTTTTTTCGCGTAAAAAACAATATTCCGAGGTTTTTATGTCAGGATACAGAAAATGGTCTAAAATATCGAGAAAAACAAATTTTGAAAGGTGTGTACGTGCGTGTTTTTTCGATTGTTTAGTCTCTGACTCTCGTATTTTTTTTTTAATATCAACCTCAAGTTTGGTTCACACGTTGGCAATCATAAAGGATTGAAATTTTCTAAACAAATGGAGTAACACTGTATAACGATTGGTATGAAATTTCTCGAGAATCGATCGAATGATTCAAATTAAATAAAAATTTGAATTTATCGATTTTTATTAAAAATTATTATCAAGACAGTCAATGTAACAAATTTCTTTAATTTCTTGAAATGCTAAGAAAAATTTTGCAACGCAGAACCGAGCGCATTTCTATCTCATTCTTTTAAATCGTTGCATACAAAACTTTCTATATTATGAAGCCAAAGTTTATCAACGTACTTTTTCATATTACTTTAACCCTTTGCACTCCGTTGTCGCCGTATTTGCGACATTAAAGCCTCTATGCCCTACTAGGCTGGAGTGCAAAGGGTTAAATAATAAAATCAAAGTAATTAAAGAATGAGGAAAGCATATGCAAGATTATAGTTTTTAAAAATATTAATCTAGGAATATTAATTGAAATAAATTATCAGCGCAATGGCTATTTATATAATACTACGATAGATTAATATATTTAATGAACATTGAATAGTAATTTTCTAATAAAAATATAAATAAATCGTATTGTTGTGTTTCGTATTTTTTTTTGTATTTCGGTCTGATTTTTTTATGATTACGACCAAGTGTAATGAAACGATTTTTGAAAAACTTTCTAGGTTTCTACTTTGACACTTGATTTAACGAATTATATAATTTACATGATAATTAAAAATGGCGTGGACAACGTGATCGACCAGAAAGTAAAAAAAAACAATATAAACAGAAATTGAATAAAAAATGGTTTCAACTGTTTCCATTATTATTATTATTACCAATTAACAATTCTAATTATTTTGTACGTTATACGTTTTTAATTATAGATATTATATCTAATTGTGCATATTCCAAACAGAATTTACATTAGAAATAGTTTTGTGGGAAATCAACGCGGTATGATTTCACTCTTGTGGCATTTTCAGCGTGACATTTAAGGGGGGCCATACGGAAATGCTTGCGAATGAGGGACGCTGCGGATGATAAACGTCGCGACGCCACCCTCACTGACTCAGACTCAATGTACTCTCCCATACCAATAAACGTATTTAACTGTACGTGTGTCCAATTGACCATAGAGTATACAGAGGGCGTGGCGGAGACGCGTGGTTGCTCTGACAATCCTCGCGTGCCTGCCACTTTATCATTCCGGTCTCAGCACGTTCAGCGTTCAACTTGGTTCTCTTGGTTGTCCTGGATGGTAGAACTATCCGCAGCGCATGGTTCGCAATGTGTCTTACGATCGCCGCACGGCATGCACGTGGATACTCGCGCTTGCGCCTCCGACCGACATACAGACTCGACTCATCGTCCAAACGATGAGAACCATGACAGGTGAGGCATTGCATGTAGTTCAGTAGTCATTTTACGAGTTCAGTGATCCTCAACCACTCGTTTCTCCCAGAAGTAGAAAATAGCGAAAATACTATGCTGAAGATTAACGAGATTTATGCGAGGTTTTTAAGGATCTATGATGTTTCATAGAATATTTTGTTAGCTTTGCTAATGCACTGCGTCATAGCGCATAAAGGTGAAGAGTGTTTTGCGGAGTAACTTTGGTTATACGTTTTTTTTGCGTTTTCACATGGAGTTTTTAAAGTTTTTTTTACGAAATGTCAGGATGATTCAAAATCAACAGAAAATTATGTACCCTATATGACTTTGATATATAGTAAACAAGGCGCGTAAATTTGAAATTTGCACATTGCTTTCTCGTGATTCTTGGCAACCCACGGATTATATTCTCTGTAGAAGAGAATTCTGGTTATCACAATTCTGGTTTCTTCATAGCGGAAGTGGTATTAAAATTGTCAATAAAATTTAAAATTTGATAAAATTGCAAATTTCATTAAGTTAAAACCCTTCAATGGATTCTCACCAAATTCAAGATCAAGTGGCCTTGTACCCTAGCCAATTTGTATGCCAAGTTTCAGTTTGATACATGAAAATTTACGAAAGTTAGAGCAAAAATTGGTTTTTTTCCTGAAAAAATACCGAACAACCTTGTCCCCTGGCTTATTCTTCTAGAAAGTTTTAACTCGATAACTAAAAATTTACAAAAGCTAGAGAGCGTATATACTTTTTTCGAAAAATTTTAACAATCATAAAATGAGACACCCGTTAGCAATTTGGCTGAAAATTGCAGCAAACTGAGGAAGGTTGGGATTTGACCCGTATGCAAACTTTCAGGATGATCGAGTAACGCATTTTCGAGATAAGTCCATTGTAATTTTCCAAGCTCACTCATACACACAGGCGCGCGCGTGCATTCTTTCTAAATATGATTTCCCGACGTTTTGGTACTTTTTAAGTACTCTGACATCAAATTATCCAGAACATTTATTTCCGCAAAAACAGCTTCTTTTATGAGAAAGCAAAAAAAAAACAATTCTAGATTTCTCAAAACGTTAAGAGGATGTGACATATCGCGATCTGTAACAAAAACTGTAACCCAATTTTTTCAAAGGTGTCGAACGCTTCCGAACAAAAAGAAACTTAATTCCACAGGCGCTGCTACGAATTTGCTTTATTTGTTCAGAATCGTTCCGCACCCTTGTAAAAAACTGGATCATGGTTTTTACTATTGACCAGCCAGGAGATGGATAAGGCAGCATATCACATTGCATTAAGTTGTCAATTTTTTAAATAATTCAAAAGGCCAAAACTTTGCTACGGTTTTACCGATCTAGGTTTGTATGGAGTGATTTAAAAGTTACGCGAGTACACTTGAAGAATACAGTTGTTTCGTTGGTCCATCCTGATATCTGTATTTTTGTGTCTATGCGAGTACTTTAAAAATCGTTAAAAAAAAATACGGTAAGGTCGCAATAAATTGGATAAATCGTCCGACTTAAAATACATTCTAATAAATAACTACAAACAATCGTAACTTAACGCAAAACGGGCGATTTAAAAGATGGAACATTTGCCAAGAAAATAAGCTTCGACCGCAGTTGTAAATCCATCAGAAAGAAAGTCACAGACATATCGCTGTAAAACACACTTTTTATTCAAACAAACGAAAATAAGTGTTTAATAAAAAAAACGTTACATCTTAGATTCATGTCTCTTGCTCGGTGATTACAAATTTACCTTGAATTTTCTATATAACTTGAAAACTCTCCAAAAAAATTCGGCAAAACGATTTCATAACTTTAATTGTTTATCGAGATCTCTGTTAAAAATCTGCCAGATTTTCGAGCAAGTAAGATCTCTTTACGTCAGAGTTGACGCATCGAACAATCTGCAGGAAAAAAAAATTATTCATAATATTCTCGAAAGTTTGTAAGATGACTAGATGACAGATCGTGAAAACGATCTATCAGTGACCTCGCAACTTGCAAAAAAGTGATATTGCATGACACAAGACAAAAGCGCCTTGTCAGCTTGTAACATTGAAGCCTTTTTGACCTTTTGTCACGCGATAATGAAGCTTCTCAAATATTCAAAACTCGTCAACGTTTTATCAAATTTATAACCTCACTCTTGTGTAACCTTAGTGATGCCGAGAATAAACCTACGGGAATTGAATGAAAAATATGGCATCTAGCGAAGGAAAAGAAATGGCATTAAAATTATTCAACTTTTGAACAAATTACTCAAATTACTCGCAAGTTGTAACGTCACCTAACTAAAAAAA
This sequence comes from Cylloceria caligata, assembly GCA_963942595.1. Classification (NCBI taxonomy): domain Eukaryota; kingdom Metazoa; phylum Arthropoda; class Insecta; order Hymenoptera; family Ichneumonidae; genus Cylloceria; species Cylloceria caligata. The sequence goes on along the minus strand of OZ012710.1, from coordinate 10,824,954 downwards.
GAATTATTGTTACTAGAAAAAAAAAAAAAAATAGAAAGAAAATGCTGATAGTAATCGCGAATGTATTCAAATGTGTGAAACATAAATAGATAATGGCTATTGCTCAAGGTGACAGAAAAAAGCCTTGCACTTCGTCTAACGTAAAAGAAAAATATTGTTACCAGGAAAAAAAATGCTTATTGTAATATTTCAAATTCGTGGAACATAAATAAGAAATAATTATTGTTCAAGGTGACAAAACCTTACACTTCTTCTTACGTATTACGTTTTCACTTTCGGCTGTCCGCAACGGCAAAAAAAAACGGGAGTTATTGGAAGATGCGTTTTGTAAGAGAAGAATAAAAAAAATTCTGTTGAGTTGACCGCTCATTTATTTGTTACATAAAAGCAGTCGAGTCAATAGATTCGAATTTACCATAATCTTCTTCATAAAGCAAGTCGACCGTATAAACACTGACATTGAAAATTCTTTAAAATCCCAATAATCGAATGATTATCCGAGATAATATTCAGTTAAAATTCTATCCAATCAGAGTAATACTTGTTTCGAGAATTCCACAGGTCACATCTCCACAGGAAAAATGATTGATACTGCGGTACGTGCAAAATATACTTACGACACACGATTGATTATCACAATCCTGTCAGCCTCGATAAAAAAAAATATTCACGACGTCTCTCGTTACGCGAGACTATACTGTATACGAAGTTGCTCCACCCGGATGGCTCTGGCGCACGGCGCACCACCGCGTTTATAAATACCACGTGACATCACACTCTAGTCACACACTTTGGAACTCGACGTCATGCTTCGGTGTAGGTGTATAACGAACATATATTTATAACGTATATACATATGTTTCAGCGGAATCTCCAGACAGCGACGTATAACTATTATTACATCAGAGCCCGATATCCTAGCGTGCGTACTTATACATAATGTTTGCCGTCGAGATACCGGTTGCATGCATTCACGAATTCGGCTATTTTAGAGAACGGGTCCCAAGAAAAACTTTTCTTTTATAATTTTATTTCATTCGATAATTCTATTAATATCAATTTATTCATCAACTGCATAACAATAATTGTTACCTTTGGATTAATCGATGAACATTTTTTAATCTATTCAAATACTTTTTGCTTCCTCACAGAGGTAACTGTTTCCGTAGAAATAATTTTTCTCGAGATTTTGATGTCAGAGTACTTAAAAAGTCCCAAAACGTCGAGAAATCATATTTAGAGAAAATGTTCGTGCGTGCATATGTGAGTGTTATGAGCTTGCAAATTTGCAATTGATATATCTCGGGAATGAGTTACACGATCATCCGGAAACTTTGCACACGGATCGGGTCGAAATCCCCGTCAGTTTGTCGCAATTTTCGTTGAAATCGCTATCGGGTGTTTCATTTTATGGTTGTTTGAATTTTTCGAAAAAAGGATTCACGCTCTCTAAGTTTTGTAAATTTTTAGCTATGGAGTTAAAACTTTCTACAAAAAAAATACACTTCCTCTGTAAAGAAACTATAATTGAGATAACGATTACCCGTAGAGGAGATTCTGTGTGTTGGCGAAAATTACGAGGAAGCAATGTGCACGCCTTTTTTTTTTGTTTAACGAAGCGCTATACGTAACTTCCGTAGACTTTCGTGTACATATGTTGCCTTATCGGCTATTCTAGAGGTCGAGTTCAAGTAAAAACATTTCTTTTATAATTCTATATTATTCGTTAATTCTTTTAATATAATTTATTCACTAATTGCAGTTTCATATTCACTAATTACTCGATGACGAAACTTTAATGCATTCAATTACTTTTTTTCTTTTAACAAAGTGCTACACGTAATTTTTGTGGACTTTCCAGTCAGTGACGTATACTTATATTGTTGTCCGATATCGTAATACGAGCATGGTATATATGTTTGTTGTCAAGTTACCGGTTACATGCATTCCCGAATTCGGCTATTTTAAACGACGAGTCCAGGAAAAACAATTCTTCTATAATTCTATATTATTCGTTAATTCTTTTATTGTCAATTTATTCCCTAATTGCATTAAGATAAATGTTACCAGTGGATTAGTCGATAAAAATATTTTAATGCATTCAAGTACTTTTTTTTTTAACGAACCGCACATTACATCATTTTTTTGCGAATTCTTAAGTCAGTGACGTATACATATTGTTACGTATACGTCTACATGTTTATCGTCAAGATACCGATAACCTGGTAATACTTAAAGGTAATACTAGAATTTGTCTATTATAGAGAACGATTTAAGCAAAATATTTTTAAAAAATAATTTTATATCATTCGTTAATTAATTTAATATCAATTTATTCGCTGATCGTAGCGCAATGAATGTTACCAGTGAATGAGTCGATGATTTATTTTGAATACATCGTTATCACGGAACAAAATTAATTATTCTTTGAAAAACCTCCGAAGAAATATATCTGAATTGATTTACTCTATTACTCTTATAAATAATAAATCGCTTTTGTTCCACCAAACTGATATAATCTTTATCTCTTGTAAGATTGACATAACCTCGAATTAGTTTCGAACAATTACTCTCTGAACTCCTTACAGACAAATGTTATTCATAAACAATGAAACTCTCGATGAAAAGAAGAGAATTAGCCATAGCAGGGTTGAACGACGCTCAGCGCTCAATACTTAGCTTTTGTCCGAAAACCATTGAGTTTTGACACGACACTTGTTAGAAAATTATTCTTTGTATCTCTCGCACTTGTGGCATCCGATGAGAGAAACAAAAGTCACGTGTCACATAATTTTAAAGCGATTTTATACACGAAAGGAAGAGAGAGATAGGAAAAGAAACATTAAGGTGACGGAACAGACTCAGTCGGTATTTAATTACAGTAATTATATTCTCAGAAATTGATAATTAGGGGAAAAGAAAATTAGGTAAATCGGCACATTAATAATTCATAACATGTACCGTTGAGTCATTTCACAACTAAAAATGCAATATCCAATAATTACATTTAACGATAAATTATAATAACTATAACCTTCATGGAAGTTTAATAATAATCCTGTTCTCTTCTAAAGTAAAGAAAATGCTACAAAAATGAGATATTTCGATTATTGACAAGAATTTATAAACACTCAAGAACAATAATTTGTGGATAAAAATAAAAATGTTCGTTAAGGTTACATTATTATATTAAGCGGAGGTAAAACGTCCGTGAGTGCGAAAGAGATAAAACTAGTATAGCGCTCACGGCAGAGTAAAAGAGAAGCAACACGTCTGTGCGAGTATAGAGGTTTCACCTCCATTTAAGTATGATGTAACATCTTTACGATAATTAAAAACATCAATTGTAACCCATGCTAAATGACTCAACCATAAACGTATCTCAAAATCATGTGAGCTTGTTTTTTATCATAAATTATGCCTCAGACATTTCTTGATAAAGATCAAACGATTTCAGTTTTAAAAGTAGAAAAAGAAGGTGCCGCAAATCCTTAGATAGTTGGATAGATATATAGATCGATAGATAGACGCAGTAAAACTTAATTAGCTTCAGCTGGAAAGATCGCTCGTCTATAAAAAAAATGTAAATTAGCATATTTTAGGAAAGATCATCTCTCTCTTGCATCCACACATGCATTGTGCACGTTTGAAAAAGTCTCAAGAGATAACTTTATTAGGAACTTACTCAATGAAATTGAATAAAATTTTGTAAATTTAGCATATGAATACACACGGGTGTAAAAGCGTTCGTCGAATCATCCTGTGACGATAGTATTATATAGTTAATGTTACGGGCACTTTGACTATACCTCCGCTCAGAGAACGCGAATACATAGCAACCGCACAATACATCAACTGGTATCCGTACGTTTGCAACGCGCAGCGCGGTGCATATACAATTTGCTGCTGCGGGTGTTCGGTCCAGCGATACTATGTTAATGCGATTCGTAAGTGGACTAAATAGGATGTCACAAAGTGGGGTCAAACGTCAAGCCCGCGAATGCCCCGTATTTCTTCTATATGCATGCAGTACGTGCTATCGTAGTAGTTGATAGTTGGTCGGGAGTCTTGCTTATCGAGTCGATGGAAATCCGAGGCTCGTGTGTTATCTCAATTTTCGCGTCAAGGTGTTTGAATCGTCACCTGGCCATTAAGCGGCAAGGTCTCGTAATACGACTGAACTCAAGAGTTCAGCTGTAATTTAACGAATTACATGGAAACGATTGAGAGAGAGAGAGAGAGAGAGAGAGAGAGAGAGAGAGAGAGAGAGAGAGAGAGAAGACAGAATGACACAGTGGCATGGAATTCGTGGGTCGACGATGCGTAGGTGTTACCAGAGGAAGAGACGTGATTGACTCGAATATACTCTCGAGATAATAATAACAGACAGAACCTTTATTCTTTTAGTCATCACGGATCTCAACGGTTTTTTTTTCCTGCATTGAAAGAAATATCTCGTCGTATCAATAAACATTTTTGTTGATTCAAGTTTATCTTTATCGAATTAACCAAGTTTTTATTGCATTCGTTAACTTGCAAATATTATTATTATTTTTATTTAACTGAACTTCAGAAAATTTATTAAAAATTTTATGGAATCAATTCGAAATTTCCAACCGTGATTAATACTCAATCGTTTTTTCCCCTCAATCTCTAAATAAATGTGAATATTTCAAACGTAACATCTCACCCTTTTTCTCGTTTTTCCGCTGCTCTTGCTGCAGACCCTCCGAGTCACAGAGATCAGTCTTGACCCCTTTACTGTCGCCAACCGTTATCGCTCCGTTCTTTTTTGTTCTCATTTTATTTTTCTTTACGCGACGATTACTAATAATCCGATTCTTGTTCACTCACCGTTTTATAAATAACAATTTACACAAGATATATTTAAATACACATAGATTTCCTGCGCGAAGTAAACCAATTGTTTTCTTTTGTTTTATTGTAAATTATCGCGAAATTTTTATCGATCGAATGATCTCATTGTACTTGGAATGGCTGTAAATCTCTCTTATCTTTGATAATGTCTAGATCGTAGAATTTGCGGTTGTCGAGAGCGATAACTCACGACGTTCGACTCGCGAGGACGATAATCGACTGCCGCGGTTGTGTGGCTTGCAGATGTAGGAGAAGAGCGTGATATATATTACAATATATATATATATATAGAAACACACTTATTATGTAGCTACCGATAGGCTTTGCGGTATACGGGGATAGAACACGAGCGCGTGCGATTCGCCGCGAACGCACGAGCGGAGCCAGACTGAACACACTGTTCATTTCCTCGCTTAATTACTATCCCACTCTTGTATCGAGCTGCCGCCACTACCAGCACCGCTGTTGCCTCGAGAATGACGTCACATCGAGTCGGACTGTGAGAGCAGAGCAAAAGCTTCTGCTGTAACGCTTCAAGACGTAAAAATCAAAGAGATCGGAGAATTTATCACCATAGCAATTTGTCTCGAAAAGTGAGCTATCGACTCTTATTAGCAAACACTGAGTCTTCTGTATTATTCAATTTTGTAGTTATTTATACTTAAAATAGGACTGCGTTAGGCATAATTGTAATAACCATGAGATTTCCTGGGATAAAGTTGGCTGAGTATGAAAATACAAAATTGGTCTTTTGAAGATAGAAAGAAAGAGAATGTTAACTTATAAAAACCCATAATGCTGAGAAGATTGGGTACTTAAACACTTTTGAAACTTCTTTTCTTTTAATGTAATTGATAAAAATGAAAAATAACGGTTTGGAATATTTTTATTTAAAAAAGTTACAAAGTAGAACCTGACACATTTTTGCTTCCTTATTTTTTTGGTTCCCAACCTCACACACCTCACGCATCCTCAATGAGAAAGTGCATTGCTCAATTTTGGCTTCTCACAGAGGAAACTTTTTTAATACTTTAAAAGACAATTCTCTCATATTGAAACAACTTTGAGTTAAAAATCTTTAAAAATTATACAGAAAATACCAAAGAAGGCGACAGAATCAACTGTGGCGTATTTAGCATTGAAAATTATCTTGACATTAATTTTGATTAAATTTAGAAAAATTCAAATCACGAAACCTGGATACTCCGACCGATTCTCAACAACTTCAATGCCGAAAGCTGTTTCATATTAGTCCATTTCTGTTGCAAGTTTTAGCCCGATAGAGCTCAAACATTTTTTTTTCTTCATAGAAACAATCCTTTCTTGATGAAAGAGGATTTAATCGATAAACATAGAAATCGGATAAAAAAGGAACTTAACCTTGGATGAATCGACATGAAAATGTGCCTCGTAAACTAAGCGATCCTCCGATATATCTGTATCGCTGGATTCTTTTCCCTTAATTCATAATGCAGCATTATTACAACAGATAAACTTTTCAAACCGGATAAAGATTGTTAAAAATTTCAGTACTCATCAAATTGTACTCTACGACCGACCTTAAACAACATATTGTCATATTATTAAAATAAATATAAAATATCGTCGTATTTGGTGAATGTTAAACGTCAAACCCTCTTTTAAAAGATACGAGGAATGCTATAAAAACCTTATTCACTTCGGACACCTTTTGTAGTTTTCTCAGCAAGAAAAAAAGATAAATGTCACGAGGATTTCTCTCGAACAGAGAGTCGATGCCCCTTTTCAGCTCTCACTCTCATTTCAACGCTGTTACGTTACTTTATTCGTCTCCGAGTTAACGTTCCGTTATAGTGTGATGCACACTGCAACCTGTAGTCGTTATTGTGGTATATCGGAGTCACAATTACGTAAGAGCATTACAAAGCACAGGAGAAGATTCTACTAAAAATTACTGTATAAACTGAGAAAAACTTCTAACAGCAAGTTGTCAAGTATTCCCCGATAAGAAAATTTGCAGAAGCGTTTACGAAAGATTTCGAAATTATCGGATCGAGGTGTGTCCGCATTTGTTGATAAATTTTTTACATTTTTCATAATCTTAACGATATATGTGCTGCAATGTTTGGGTGTGAAAATAAATTAAGAACGAAAAATATATTGGGAAATCCCAAACGTCACCATGACATCTGGTGGATAAGGTGTCCCAGTAGTCATAACCTATAATTGTTTGGAAAATATAATGTGCCGCATTATATAAGCAATTGTTCACATTCGAAAAAGACTTTCCCTTAAAAATATTTATTAATACTGTAATATTGGCCATTTTTAAGGATTGCAAATTTTCGACCGGCCATTATTCCCTTGTGTTGATTACCAATATTTGTAGCAACTTTTATTTGTAAATTTTGTTGTATTATTCACAAGTAACAGTTGCGACAGACGCATCGTCAAGATTTACATAACAATATATTCGTCGTGCGCAAATTTAACGACCAAAAAAAAAAATTATACTTCATATTGTTATATGGGTTTATAATGGCGCCACCTGTCAACGAGTGTGAGATTTATCGGTAATTTTGATCGTATTTACCGTAACTATTGTCAATGGTAAAAATTATCGTTAAATCTCACTCTTATTGATGATTTTGTCTCAAATTTATTGTCATTTTTACAAGATCCTTCTCACTGTGTAACAAATCCTTCTTTCCGTCTAACAGATCCTTCTACCCGCGAACTAGCAGACTATTTTAGCTTGCGCACTCGCTGTACATATAGAATAAAATAATTTAAGGTACTTCACCGATAACTGGCTGATTAGAAAATCAAAATTGCACTAACGGCTTTTGAATGTATTGAAATTTGGGAAATAAAATTAGCCATCCTTTGCGGACAAAGTAATAATTCATTTAAGTTACACTTTACTTATATTAAATCATAATAACGATATCATTAAGACAGAAATTGTTTTTGTCAAATTTTTGTTCAATTCCAATCTCTTCGTACAACATGTTTGACGATACACGTTTCCAAAATCATAAAATACTATTATGTTATAGCGAATTTGGACGTAACTATGTGATTTGTGTTGGTATTTCAAAGAGTGGAATTATACTATCGGGTATAGGAGACCCAACGAGAGCGAGAAAGACGAGAACAAAAGTTAAAATTTAACTCTAATTAACGTTAAAAATGTGCTATATATTGCATTCTTATTTACTCAAATTCCGTTTGTTTGTTATCTGACAATTTTTTTTTCTATCAGCGCAGTGTAAATAATCCTTAACTGTGGCTCCAATCATCGTTTATCCGTTTATAAGCCATATCGCCCGAAACCGTCCCGAAGTAAGACTACGGAGAGGAGAGTGGGGGTAACGCGTTCTTACGGTAGTGCCAAGGAGTGGGGATATTCTTGTGACTTGCAAAGGGTTAAACAGTACGTTCAACAGCCATTTTACGAATCTATTAGTGGTGAATTACCTTAATAAAATTTTAAGTTCCATACAGGTTCCAGCGAGCACGCGATCCCGCGCCAAAAATTTAAAAATTCTTTCCGACTTCAGCGATAAGATATTTTCCATTTAATTAATATTTTATTACACAACGACGAGTCGACCATTAGTTTCTACGAACGGGAGCGTCAACAGCCGCAGGACCTAAAGGATCGAGCCAATTGACTGATGTGAGTTAATGTGGCTTTTCCGGGAAAGAATATCGGGAACCCCACCGTAAACGTTTATGACGATTCTCGGTTGTAAGCTAGGGGACTGCATACTTACTCAAGTTCTCGATATATATATATATACTGTACAGAAAACTACATTCGTCCTCTCACTACTACACGGTATTAACCCCGTAGCATACCTACGTTCGTTCTCGCTTGAAAGGTACGAAAATCGATATGAAATAACGAACGTCGCTATGTATATCTCTGTCTATGTGTACGATGTGCTCCGTATCTCGTGTGTGTAGGTACGTGCTCTGCCACCTTGTATCTTCGATTTACGTACCGAGTTAATTTTTCTTTATCCACAATTCTATGGAATACCAGTTACGAAATAATACGATGTGTTCTTACTATTTATAGGATGTGTAGGATACACTTAAAAATATTTTCTCTCTTTGCATCTAGTTGGTATGTGAGAGTAAAAGAAAAAATCCAAACGACATATATAATAAAAAATGTTTACAGCGTGAATATCTTCGTGTTTAATCTTCCGTTTCACGCTTTGACGACCGTCAAAGCTGAGAAGAAGGAAAAGGGTGAGCAGAGCTGTAAGTATGTGAGAGAATGCAAGCGGGAAACTGGGCGAGTTTATAGTGCCAGCCCAGCCCAAACCGGCATGTCCGATCGTTGCGGAATGCCACTGCTCGGGATCCTCATAGCGAGCGATGTAGTATATTCTACGATGATTGCTGTTTCTACCTTCTACGATATAGCTTACAACAAGAAGGGGTCCGGCAAAAGAATAGAAGAAAAAAAAACTCAAATTCCAAAAGACTACGGGCGTTGCGGACGTCGTGCACAGCACGCCCTGCACCAAAGCATCAACTAATTTTAGCGCTCTACACGCTCCTTCTACTTCATCGTATTCCTCCAACGTTCTCCCTTCGTCGCATTCTGCTTTCGGAAAACATCGGGCAGAGGTTCTCGTTTGGAGTCTACACGGAGCCAGGTTTCTGCCGCAGTACAAATGTCGTTTGCGCGGAGTCGATGGCCAAGGATTCCGGAAGGAAATTCAGCATAGAAAGAAACAATTTGTAATCTCGGGCGTATATCAAGCATCTCGTAACGCACTTACGCTTACGTTCCTTTATTTATTCGCTCTACACACCCGAAAATCGACGTACTTGTGTTTATAAAGTACTACGATATCTATATCACACGTAGTGTGTATGTGTGCGTGTGTATATACATATATAGGGTGCGCGTACGCCTACTAGCCGTTGACTCACACGTTGACATCGGCCGCTACAGCGTATTCGTTGCACACAGAGGAGTAACGACCATCCAACGCACACACACGAAAATCTAAGGCGAGCCGGCATTCTCGATATTCCCGGTTAACCGAGTTTCCGCCTTTACTCACCCATTATTACGGTACTTTGGATTCAGAGCAGCTACGAATAGACCCGTTCTCTCGATGTTTCCTCTCCTTCGTCTCTTAATAATCCCGAGAATTGTGAATTTTTCACGAATTTTACGCGCACCGTTGTATGCCCTTTATACGAAAAGTATCGTAGCACCAGCATCCGCACACAATTTTACGATAATGCAACTTAGCGTAACGCGACAATCGCGAGCGATAAACACTATTGTACGATAGACTAAAGAAAACCGAGAGACAGCTCTGCCACGAAACGCTTACCGTCCGACATTGTAACACCGACCGACTTGGGCCGAGTACCGACGAGCGAACACCGAGAGGGAGGCGCTCCAAGCACCCACTAGCTTCTTCAACACCAACTCACAGCAGTCGATACACACAAGCGATAGCTATGTATCTATATCTGATAATGCGCGAGAAATCTCCAACGTTGGAAGATGTAAGATGCGCACGCGTGAGCAATCCCCTACCCCCCACCTCGCTCCGTTGCAGCTTCTCGACAACAGCTTCCCCCACTCCTTGACCGGGCCCGTGCAGTGTCGTCAGTGATGCGCACGCGCATTATACCGTTTGCCCAATGACCGAACCGTTCCTCGGCAAACACCTGTTTCTTATGATTATCCATCAATTCCTATCGATAATCTTCATTCGAAGTACGTTTGTAATACGTATTTTCATTGTACTCTAGTTTCTCATTCGATATTCGGAGCCCGTGTTCCTGAAACCCGCTTCTTACGAATTCTCGCAAACAGGACAACATGGGGATATCATAATATGTAACTGTCATGAAACAATTCAGTTTACACCATACATATCGTACCCAGTCGTTAAAAAGAAGAAGATTTTTCCTTCTCGAGATGAATATAAGAAAAAATATAAAATAAATAAATGTAAACACGTTGCTTGCACAACATAATATCCCGAGTGTTATCATCGAAGTCACACTACGCGTGTGTACAACTGTACAGTGGTATTGCGAAAGAAAGGTACAAGATAGTGTAGAGAGAGGGGGTGATTTTAATATATATAGAGGGTATAGTGCGGGCATTGGCGAACAGGCGAAGTCGCGAGAGAGTCGAAGTCGAACGGATTTGTGGGACGTGACTTATGCTGCGATAATCATGGCTGGTGAGTAGAATGACTACGAATTTCGTTGTTTCACATAATTGTTATAACATTCCCGACTATCGAGGAATGTCGTTGCTACGAGTGATTTGTTTTAATCTTCATTTATAGTTTTACGTTCGTTTGAAATAAATTTGTTGCATCGTTTTTTGTTAAAAATTTTTTTTTTTATTACTCGCTGTCGCTAACGTTATGAACGTCTTGTACGGTATTATTTATGTTAATTAATGCACGCGACGCAATAGCGATCTCAATTCTTTGATCGTTTTAACAAAAAACGCACAATCACGAGTATGAAAAATACGAAAAGGCCGAGATTTGATATTCCAATGGCCTCGGCCCTTGAAAAACACGTGACAGGTTCGTTACGCGATTATTTTTCTATCTATATATATATATATATATATATATATATATATATATATATATATTCATTTGTTATTGTCATCGCCGGTTGTTAATGTCAATATTTGATAACATGAGATACGACGTCAGTTGTCCCGTTGCGTCACACTATTACGAAAGGTTCGGGAGAAATAAAATTTCACGATAACTCGATGATTTTTGGTGACATATGTTTCGAATTTCTGTAATGTTTGATTTATATTCTGTGCGTGCTTTTTATCAATGCTTCAAAGGCGTACTTTGCTTTCCTAAGGGAGTCGACTGTAGGAGTTCACAGAAAAAATACTTAGCTCATGTCCTTAGTAATGAAAAACTTTATGAACTTTTTATGACTTATTCTTGCACAAAATAACAAAAGTTTCTATCAAAGGGCATAATCCGTTCACAAATCTGGTCAAGAGCATCTTGATCGATGAGAAGCCGCGAAGTTACTATGATGTTGCTAGCCTCGGACCAGAATACGGTATTTCTATAGAAAATAGAGCAATTTCGTTAAGTAACTTTGTTATCTTTGCAAATATTGGATTGTTTTTTTCACTTCCTTTTATTTTTTATATAGAGAAACTGCCGTTCTCAATAAGAGTGCTGCTGGAAAGCGCTGTACGAAACTGCGATGAATTTCAAGTAAAGAAAACGGATGTTACAAAGATATTAGAATGGGAAAAGAATCACTCGGTCGAAGGAGGTGTGGAAGTTGCGTTCAAACCGGCAAGAGTAATTCTACAGGTAAGCAACGCAGCTTGTAACCGCTATGAACGTTCAGCGATAATTGTTTTCAGTTCTATCTTACTTTTGCTTTTTTTTTTAATCAGGATTTTACCGGAGTACCTGCCGTAGTAGACTTTGCTGCTATGAGAGACGCGGTGAAGACTCTAGGTGGAAATCCAGATAAAATTAACCCTATTTGTCCTGCGGATTTAGTTATAGATCATTCCATTCAAGCAGATTTTGTCAGAAGGTATTATGACACTGAAAAAAATGACAATTATTACAATTTCATTCAAATAAAATTTTTGCCATTATTCATTTTTCTATACTTATCGACAATTTAGTTTTGTTTAAATTGATTTTTATTTGTAAATCTTAACAGAATGCAAAATATGTATGGGTGCGTGGAAGATAGATCCAAATGATGTTTCATTTATTTATCTATTCGTTATACCTTGCTGGAATGAAAATATTACCAATGCTGCTCTGCGTAACAGAATTTGACTGATCTCTGTTTTTAATTATTTGCAGTGGCGATGCTATCTTGAAGAACGAAGCACTCGAATTTGAGAGAAACAAGGAGAGATTTATGTTTTTGAAATGGGGTGCGAAGACCTTCGAGAACATGTTGATCGTGCCACCGGGAAGCGGTATCGTGCACCAAGTCAATCTCGAGTATCTCACGAGGGTGGTGTTTGACAGCAACAACTTTGCTTATCCCGACAGCGTTGTGGGTACGGATTCGCACACTACCATGATCAACGGACTGGGCGTTCTCGGCTGGGGTGTCGGAGGTATCGAAGCCGAAGCTGTTATGCTCGGTCAGGCGATATCAATGGTTTTGCCAAAAGTCGTTGGTTACAAGCTCATAGGAAAATTAAACCAGTATGTCACATCGACCGATCTTGTACTCACCGTCACGAAGGTATAGTCGAATACTATTGACTGTCGAGTTTCTAAAAAAATTACAAAAATAATTCAATTAATAATTCATCGAATAGTTTGGTTGTCGATAGTTATCCATCGATAACTGTCGGGAACTTATTTTTTGGACATCAATTGTACTTTTATTCTCCCGTTTCTTTTTCATTATCTGAAGTTAACTGAATTTCCTTTGACTGATTTTACAGAATAATAGACCGAGCACGCAAATGAAATCTGCCAAAAATATTGAAAACTATGGCAGTCACTCTTCAGTATAGACTGTTACTTTTTTTGTTGTAAATATCGGCACAATTTCTGCTCGCTCCAAGAAAAATACATAGAATTTCCGTCGCTTGTGCAATATAAATAAAATTAATTGTCGTTTTCAATACCTGTCGTGTCTCAAACAATAATTACGTTCTTGTTGATTTCAGAATCTCCGGCAGCTGGGTGTGGTCGAGAAATTCGTCGAGTTCTATGGTCCGGGTGTCGCCGAGTTGAGCATCGCCGATCGTGCGACAATTTCCAACATGTGTCCTGAGTACGGAGCGACTGTTGGTTTCTTCCCGGTTGATCAGCAGAGCATCAACTATCTGAGACAGACGAGTGAGTGAAAGAAATCTTTTGTCGTACAAATGTTAGCGATGGCGAAGACAAATATAAATACGCTTTTACACGTTCAGATCGTTTGGAGGAGCACATCGAACGTATTGAGAAATATCTCAAAGCCGTTAAGATGTTCAGAGACTACAACAACGAGGCACAGGATCCTGTGTACTCGGAAACCGTCGTTCTGGATCTTTCGACTGTAGTCTCGAGTGTGAGCGGACCCAAGAGGCCTATGGATCGTGTTTCCGTCACTGACATGAAGACAGACTTCAACAGGTGTCTCTCGGGCAAGGTAAATATCGAGCATTGCAAGTTAAATTATAGAATGGATATTTCCCTTAGTTTTTTTCTTAAATTTATTCATTAACTCCTTGAGTGTCACAGTCGCGTATATTGATAAATGTATGCGCAAATATCGATATATCGACACTCGAAGGGTTAACCATTTATGAATTTTTGAATAATTTTCGCAATTGAATTGAAAAATGAGATTACGCTTTTCATTTTTCTTTGCTAAGTTTAACATCAATCTTTTACTTTTCAAATAGCCACAAAATGATCGTTGTTCGACACCTTATTTTGTAGATTTTTTTCCAATTTCTAAAAAAAGCGTTCGAAAAAAGTTAAATTTTTCTTGATAAATTCATGAAATTATTAACGAACGAAATAAAAAGTGCATTTTACAGTTTGTACGTTGATATAAAGGAAATATATTGATCTTGAAATAATTGATCAAATTAGAGATGGCCAGCATCAGAGTTCGAATTGTCGTGGAATATACGATTGAAGACGAAAGCAACAGTAGTAGCATCGGTGATCGATCAGTACTTGCATGGGACAAACATAACCCAGTGACGAATTAACAAAACGTCAAACGGAGTTAAGTTTATCCCATTTCATACTTCAGTAGGGTGCTACACCGAATTGCTATGATAATACAATGATTTCGACATATTTTATTGAATGTAGTTATCGATGAGCGTAGATTACAGTATCCCAGGTAACTACTGCTGTGATATGAAAGAATAAAGACCACACATCACGGCAAGAGTTCCTTCGAATTCTGTGACCTTAGTGTCCCCGTTCGTCTCTGAACCCGAACGATTCGTTGATTCCCTCGCTGCTATGTCACATACATTTTGCCTTGCTGATCTAGCTTTATGATCCTTAAAATCACCATACAGTCAGATCACCAAAGAAAAATAAATGGGACTCATAAAAAAAAAGAGCGGTTTGTAGTGTCTTCTACCAGCTCGATGTTTTTTCTCGGATCCAGGGACGAGTATTTCGATCTAGTCACAAGTTTTGTATTAATCGTGCCACTAGATCAATACTGCGCCACCGACTTCGAGATTAAGAAACCGCAATGTCGATGTACGTTGAATGTTCAATGGTGTCTGTAGCAAAAGGGCGGATATTGGATGAATCCTACCCGGTGAGGTATCGTTATCTCCACACCGGACGAGATTGCATCCGACAGCGGCCTCCTTCCAAAGTCTTCAGTTCGCATTATCGCTAAAAAAATTATTAATAATGATAATAATAATAATAATATATTCACCTCGTTGCTTCGTGCATGCTCTTCCTCGCAGTTGAGAACACACGATTTTATCTCTTCTCGATCGTAATATTCCCGATGAAACTTTCACTGTTTTTTTTTTTTTTTTTTTTTTTAATTTATCGTCGCTCAGACTGTTTAACCCGGTTGATCCACTGTCAGTACTGTTACCGATCACTCAATTTGGCCTTGACTCAGTGGACTTGAAGTCCGTTCGGCAACTGATGACCTTCTCGCCCGATGGGCCTTATTTATATGCCCGAACCGGCAGCGGATCTCCCACCCTCGTGCACTCGAGTCCGTTCGCTAATTCTCGCACCCCATTGGCCGAGGAAGTCAGGTAGACGGGGTCTAGTCAATTTTGCTAAAATTCTCGTGAGCTACGAAGACCCATCTCCCCCTCCGCGACCCTTCACTTGCCTCAAACTTTATTAACTATTTTTCGTTACTGCATAACCAAGTTTTCAATTTTAAGAAATTTTGACGATATATTTTCGTGAAATTGCAACGCGTTGAGCAGATGTTTCGACGAGCCGCAACCGACTTTCAATGCGATTAACAACGAGATCTTCGTGTCGCTTCGCTACTTTTCATTAATATTATTTACACAGATTTCAGTCTTCGACGGCGATATTTGTTTAGAATTAAAATTCAATCGGCGAGGTCGTGCTGCGCGGCCGTCTCGCGAGCTTCGATATCGTCGCTTTACTTTTCACGCATTCGTAGCGATTAATTACTAAAGTATTACGTATTCTTGGCGCACATTTGCCACAGAGTGTGTTCATACTGCTGCGTCTGTCTTGTGCCCGACTATATCGTCTCACGATTAGTCGACGAGAGACAATGGTGTCGGTTATGTTTTCTCGCAAACTTGATGACAACACCGTCCCTGATCGATTTCTATTCAGTTTTGAATCAAACATTGAAATCGCGTTACTCGTACAATCCAACTGCGGACGTGACGCTCGTCGTTGGGACCATCTGCTTCCTTATAAATACTAGAATTGTCGCGAGTTTGTTTGAGAGTTTAAAGTAAAGAAATTTTAAGTTAATAATTCAAAGCTGCATAATTTTTTCCTTGTAATTACGTTTTAGACAGACTTTTTTGCTTTCTTCTTTTTTTTTTAACTTCATTTCTACATTACAACTACTCCCAAAATTAGCTTGTCCAAAAAAAAAGTATGGATCACGTTGAATAAACATCAAAGAAATTATATGAAAAATATTTTTTATTTAAAAAAAAATTAAATATGCAAATGTAAGTTTTTGCAATCGCAATAGAAGAAACAATACACGTGGCAGTATTAGACCTTAATATTTATTGATCTCTTGACGCTCAATAGACAAAGTATTAATTTAAACGTTCAGAATCAAATATTTAACTTCTTCCGACGATAATTTTTTTGCGTAAAAAAATCTTTTTCTGTCTCTGATTACTTATATAGACGACTTTAAGATGACGAATATAATAAAACAACAAAATGCAAGATTATTTTGCTATAGCGAATGACTAATTGTTTTTTTTTTTTTTTTTTTTAATTTTTGCAGTGCTACCGTTGTCATTTACTAATGTTTTATTTATTGGAGCATTTACTTTAACCTAAAGTCATTCAAGATAAGAATAAAGTAGGAAAAAGCGTCTAAAGTAACTTGCAAAATATTGCACGCCGAGGGCGCTAGAGAATTAAAAATAAATCGTTAAAAAAAAAATGAGATATGAAAAAGTACGAAGTTTGGAATATTTTAGTGAATTCGTAAAAATTGCCGTTATCGCTACATGTTCCGGTCACTTATTGACCTTTTCGATTTTAAATGATGATCGAAATGTCCTCGTTAAGGTGCTATCTTTAGTCCGAATACATTTCTCATCGTGATAGGCGCTAGAGGAAGGTTTTTGCGTCGCGTGCGTGTATGTGACGAATGTGCAACTCGATAGGATATACGATAATAAGTGAGAATGACGCTTTGCAAGACTCGCAAAAAATCATAGCTTCCGTCTGACACGAATAAAATCTTTCCCTCTCCCCGATTTTAGAAAATATTTCGAGATTTTTCCAGGTTGTCCGATCCAAACCAGGCCTGAAGGGCTCTAGGGCAATAAAACTCAGCTGTCGCGACCGATTCATCACAATGTATTGTTAATGAGCCTCGGGTCGTGGATAACAGTCGTTAGTCAAAGCGCTGAACGGATTTAAGAAAGTTGAAAGATTCGACAACTTTCTTGGAAAATAGGAATAGATATAACTGCCGTGAAATGTCTAAGACCTCCAGGGTTCGCTTAATTATATCCTCCAAGAAATGGCTGGTTGGGTCATTTTATGAAACAAGTTATGGTTTTGTTCGAACGATGCCTATCGATGAGACCCTCTCAAGTACGCTGTAGGGACCGTAGAATATTTTACAGCCGGAATAATACAACGATTGATCAATTCTTACCAAAGCTTGGACGTCTATAAGCCTGGTCGTCTGCACAAAGAATACTAAAGAACTGGCAGTCGTGTCGCCGAAGGTGGGCGACGTGCTGCACAAAAATTGCTGATTCAGCGTTCTTTTAATTTCTCATATCTCACACATTTGTTAGCAACTCGCGTGAGGCCCCTCACTATAATTCGATATCACGTATCAAGATCCTTCCACGCTGCAAGAAATTTCTCTGGTTATACATTCACCGGTTATTTTTCATCGTATTCTCTGAGTCCCGAGGGAGGTTTCCAGAACGACGACAATAACGGCACAGGCGAGAACATAATAGAACAATGGAAACATAACTGTTATGGCTGTAGGTATCTAGACCTAGGTACTTAGCTTCCCTCTCCACAGTGAAAGTCCCTTTCTGCTTTTCTGACAGGGACAACTGACTCGAGTGCACCACGATTATATGTACTTTTGGGTCTGTCTCATTACCCTCGAAATACGAAGGATTTTCAAAGCTGTACGGACGGACAAATGCGTCTCGTCTACCTCTCATTCTCGGGCATTATTGTCTCGTGGGGTATCCAAAGGGTGTCATAAATTAAGACGGGATTCGCAATAATAAGTGTCCCCTGCAGTTTTACAACCCCTGTAGCTACGTATTTTACAAAAATATATTCCTACTTTGATTAAGCACTATTTCTTTGTTTAAACTTAACGTACCCTATTTTGTTTACAAGAAAAAGGTTAACAACGATTTTGTAAATCTAATTTCTTTAACGAGGATTTTATGTATTTATTTTTTTAAATGAAATATCTCGGTTATTTCATAGAGTGGACATCGATACACGGAACAAGATATAATACATTAATTAAAAACTCTTCAAAGTAGAACCTTTCACATTGTGTTTTCTCATTATTTAAAACCGTTTACAAAACTACCTCTACGAGTAAGTATTTTCAATGTTGGCTTCCTCATTAAGAAAGCTTTGTGAAAAATGGAAAATAATGAGAAAGTAATGTGCAAGATTGTACTTTGAAGATTCTTTTAAATACATTATCTCTTATCTGTCTGAAATTTGTAAAAGTTAGAGAATAAATAATTTAAAAAAAAAATGACAAGTTTCATGACTTCCGATACTAATTTTCAAACACAGACAAACTAAATACCAAGTAACATTGGTCGTAATTACACTTGTGTCGTAATTACAGTTTGATAGTCTAAAATTGACACAGACTAATGTATTTAAGTCGTTTAATGTTTATGAAAGAAGAAAAAAATCAAACTCATGAAATTTTAGTGACTTTGTTGATTTTTAATTCATTTTACCACGATGATCGATGGTATAAATTACTCTAACATGTTCATGAAACTTTTATTCGATACTTAAAGCGATTCTGAAGTTATCGTACGAAAAGTAAAATGAAAAATTATTGTAACTTTTGAATTAACTGATGAACTATTGCTCGAATTCAGTATCGATTAACTTTGTTCTAAACTTCGGTTTTACAGAAAATGTCAATCCCGTCGCTTTAAAACTATGTCACTTGTTGCATTCTCAAACATTAAAAAAAAAAGTTTGATCTTCTAAAATTCTAAATGATTCAACACTTATAATGAAAATTACGACAAATAAAGCAAAATACGTGTTCTACTTGAATGCAACTATTCAGCATGATTCCTGAAGTCATTAATTAATTATACGCGCTTTACTTCAACACACACATAGATGCGAGAGTGCGCACGCGCAAAAGGCTATTTTCTAAATAATCTTTCTGGACGTTTCAGACTATTTTTACTATTTTGACATTGAAATATCGATATTTTTTCCACGCAAACAATACTTCTTCTATAAAAAGTAAAATATGGTCGGGGAGATGTGTCAGTTGTGTCCATCCTTAAGTTTTTTTTAAATTTTCAGTTACTACGAAATATTTTTAAAACAATTATTCAAACGTCATAAATCTTTTACGTGCTTACTCGGGCATAAATAGAATTATAAATTTTCATAATCAGAGTACTGAATTTCATAGAACATGTTTTTTTTTCTTTTTTAAGTACGAAGTTTGTCAAATAAAATTTGTCAGAATGTTGAACAAAGTATTGACAAATAGAATTCGTATACTCGTTGAATTATTTCGAAAACGTTGAAAATATTACAACACCCGAGAGGTGGCCACAACTGTTTCGACAAAAGTTTGTTTTAAAAATATTACGCCGTAGATGGAAGTCGTAAGAGTCAGCACATTTGTTGTTTCGTTAAAAATTGCACATCGCCGGAGGACGACGACCCACGTCGGTATTTCTAAAAATTCATCTTCAGCAACTTTGAACGAAGGTAAATGTTCGTTCGACGCTCCTGCATGAGCTGCAAATCTCATGGCCACGACCGATGGTAGCTACGTGATTCAGATAATTTTATATATCGACATTAGCATTGTAGACTGAAATGCTCCTAGTTTGATGTGAAAATAACTTTTTTTTTTTTTTAATTATATTATGCAGACAGGATTCAAGGGTTTTGGTCTGTCTGCCAAAAAGCTGAATTCCGAAGGTACCTTCGTTTACGAGGGAAAAGACTATACGCTTAAGCACGGTTCTGTTGTTATCGCTGCAATAACCAGCTGCACGAATACGAGTAATCCGAGCGTGATGCTCGGTGCAGGTAAGACATCTCTTCGACGACGCTCGCACAGCCGACTAACGTTCGGTCATTACAATAATCAAGCAATATTGTACGACGATATTTTACATGCTCTCTGTAGGTTTACTCGCGAAGAAGGCGGTCGAAGCGGGTCTCACCGTTGCACCGTACATCAAAACTTCCCTGTCACCGGGCTCTGGTGTTGTCACTTATTATCTTAAGGAAAGCGGCGTTATTCCATCGCTGACGCAGCTCGGTTTCGACATCGTCGGCTACGGATGCATGACGTGCATCGGCAACAGCGGCCCTCTTCCCGACACCATGGTCGAAGCGATTGAAAAGGTTTGTTACCTTGAAAACTTGAGCACCGGTATAATAAATCCGATAGCGAAGGGACGAAGAAGACGAAGAAGATCTGTGTAACGCCATTCAACTATATCCTTCTACACAGTTGGAAATACATAATATCTGAACAAAGTATTGAACGAATGCAAATGTTTTTTTGAGACATTTTACATAAATCTATCACGATGACCTTCTTTATTAAAGCTAAAAACATAGATTATTATTTTATTATAAATCGTTTGATTACCAGTCGCTTTCTCATTGCCGTAGAACGAGCTCGTGTGCTGCGGTGTTCTGTCAGGTAATCGTAACTTCGAGGGCAGGGTGCACCCCAATACTCGAGCGAATTACTTGGCCTCGCCGCTTCTGGTGATTGCTTACGCGATCGCCGGAACCGTTGACATAGACTTTGAGAAGGAGCCACTGGGTGAGTCCGATTCTCGATAAATTGGTGGTAAAAACATTGGCATTTTTTCCATAAAATCAACGTCTTTATCTTTATTTTATTTTTTTACATAGGTCACAAACTTGACGGCAGAGCCGTATTTTTGCGTGATATTTGGCCTACAAGGGCCGAGATTCATGCGGTCGAGCAGAAACACGTTATTCCCGCAATGTTTAAACAAGTATACAGTAAGATTAAAACGGGTAGCAGCAGTTGGGTAAACCTGAACGCTCCCGATGGGAAGCTTTACCCCTGGGACGTTAATTCCACGTACATCAAGAATCCACCGTACTTCGAGGATCTGAAAAAAGTAATTTATCTAAAACTAAGCGAAATGCTTTGTTTGTCCGAAATGAATCAATTAATGATGAATATTTGTGGCATAGGAATTGCCGGAATTTAAGCCAATTCGCGGAGCTCGAGTTCTGGTGAATCTCGGCGACTCGGTTACTACCGATCACATTAGTCCAGCGGGAAGCATCGCTCGCAATTCTGCGGCTGCGAGATATCTCTCCAAGCGAGGGTTTGTTTGTTTGTTTTTTTCATTTTTGCAATACGTAAATCTTTCTCTAAAAATCCAGTATCGCGATTCCATTGAACCTTAAAGCCATTTTATTTGTTTCTTGTTTGATTGTTGGTTAAAATGAAGCTAAAGCTTCTTGCTAAGCGACTTTAATCATAAGTTTAGTAGAAAAAAAAAAACAAACATATTTTTACGTTTCAACATTGTTTTTTTATTTTTATTAATGGAATTATATTTTAATTGGCTGCAGACTAACGCCGAGGGAATTTAACTCGTACGGCTCGCGTCGAGGAAATGATGCCGTCATGGCACGTGGAACTTTCGCAAATATTCGGCTTGTCAACAAATTCATCGGCCAAGCTGCACCTCGAACATTGCACATTCCTAGTAACGAGGAGGTAACAACGGCGATTGATCCAATCTTTTTAACTTTCATTTACATCCAACATTTCAAGCTATTTTCTTCATTTTTCTCAGTTACTCATAATTTTTGTAAATTATATTCAAAATTGTATTGCATTTTTATTCATTTAAATATTGTTTGGCATCAACCAAACAAATAAACATTATTATAACCGATAAAAACATTTTCTGAGCCTTAAATTATTAAGTTTTTACTTAATCAAAATGAATTTAATTACAAATTCAAAAAATCGTTGCTTAATATAAAAATACAATATTGGACGAATAAATTTGAACAATGTTTGAACATTTTTTTCGTTATATAGATGGACGTATTCGACGCCGCGGAGAAGTACAAGAAGGATGGAACTCCGTTGATAGCTCTAGTTGGAAAGGATTACGGCACTGGCTCGTCCAGAGATTGGGCAGCCAAGGGACCTTTCATTCTAGGAATTCGCGCAGTTATAGCAGAATCTTACGAGAGAATCCACAGGTAAATTTTCCAAAATATTTTTGAAAATAGGCTTTCGCATTGACTTATTGATTCTTCAAAGAATTTCGGCTTAAAAAGTCAGATAAAAATGGATTTAAATCAATAAAACAAGAACCGAAGACACGATAGGATATTAGGTTTTTCGTTTTATCGTTCTATCAGACATGGATGGAATTGTCGTTTTAAAAATTAACACTAATTTGACTAGTGCCTATCCTCCTTAAGACGATATGAAATGTGTATTGATGCGAAAGAAATAGAACTAATCTTTCTATTCAAAATTTCTACGCCATGGATTATTTCTCGTGTATCACCCTAAAGCGAGGTTCAATGAACCGACAGTTCACCTTGAAACTTTCAACATTAATTTTTCTCGAAGCCTGATTTTTGTATCAACGT
Source organism: Cylloceria caligata (assembly GCA_963942595.1). Taxonomy (NCBI): domain Eukaryota; kingdom Metazoa; phylum Arthropoda; class Insecta; order Hymenoptera; family Ichneumonidae; genus Cylloceria; species Cylloceria caligata. The sequence continues at coordinate 10,801,996 of OZ012710.1, read as the reverse complement.
CAGAATAGTGAAGCTCCTTGCGTGAATGTGGCCCGGAGCCTCGCAATCCGACATTTATCACGAAATGTGGGTCTGAGAAATATTGTGTAAACAGTTTTTTAAACTCTCTCGCATTTGCAAATTCTCGGATCATAGATCACGCAACTTGGACCTCCTCCTTCGGGCGATGTGATACTACTCGATCGGTAACAAACATTTTAATATCAATTTCTCTGCTACGGTTGATCTATCGGAGAAGATCCAAGAACAGTGCTCTTCGTCTAACAATACTACAGGGCGCCGTTCTCGTATTTTATCTGACAAATGATCCATGGCAAAGATATTTTTGTGATAAGAAAATTAGTTATATTTCTCTCACCAATACATGTTTCACATCGTCTTCAGTTGTTTTATCGAGCTTAATTCTTTGTACTCGTTTCTTCAGATCGAATTTGGTGGGAATGGGCATCGTCCCACTGCAGTATCTGCCTGGTGAAAATGCTGAGAGTCTCGGTCTCACGGGTTTCGAGGAATTCAACATTGACCTCCCTGCCAATTGTCAACAGCTGCAGAAGATACCAGTGACGACAAACGATGGTAAAAAATTCGAGGTGATCGTGCGGTTTGACACCGAGGTAGATCTGACGTATTTCAAGCACGGTGGCATCCTGCACTACATGATTCGAACGATGATATGAAGAGTATCGATCAGTCAGAGAAGACTTACGTGAAGGCTGTAGGTTCGCTGTTAATGTAAGCATTTAAGAGATCTCTATTCGTGGGAACGAGGGTAAAAATTGGAGAAAAAAAAGTCACGCTGACTCCCAAGAACCGTAAGTCGTCGTTGCGATGATGACGATGGCGACGAACGAGCGCGACGATATGAAGAAAGCGGATACGAATTTTCGTACTGCACATTAATGCTTTGTTATAGGTGGATTGCACTTTTTTCTGTAATTCAACGGGATATTGCAGAAGGTTGTGAAACGCATTGTACTTTACACACATGTATGCGTGTCAAAAAAACGCATTTTCAGATATATATTATTATTGTGTAAGTGTTTAAAAGGATTTTTACTTCATTGCAAAAAAAAATCGTCCTCTAGTAATTCAAAGTTCAACAATAATTTTACAAGGAATACAAATAACAAGAGAAATAAAAATAGAGATTTTATCTGATTATATTTTTAACGATCGGCGATGAATATTCTGATCGAAAAATGTTCCGGAAGTCATTCTGGTGATAACCGTAATTCGAGAACGTTAGTTCTATCAAATTTCGCTCGGTAACTCCGTAAAGGTGGGAGCTATCGAAGGCGATACTGTACACGGGGCTCGACATCCATCCCACGTTGTTCATAAAGTACATCTGTAAAGCAAAGTTTTCATTCGATAATATATAGAAAAGTTACGAGCTCGTCCAAGAATGCATCTTTCGGAATAAATATTAGAACATTTTTACTGCGAGTTAGCCTGAAATTCGTAATTGTCAAATAATTCTTGCTGTGGAAATGTGATAATTTCTGCGATTTAATATTTAATCGCGTGCCTCAACTACATTTTCTAACTTAATTTCGACTTTGTCGCATTTAAAAATCCGAAGGATTTACTTGATTTTATTTAGAACTGCAGAACATAATTCGTATAATGATTTTTCATTTATGTAATCAAAGAAAGGAAGCTTTAAGACGATCCCCACTATTTCTCTCCGACCTTCGTACGTTCGGAGAAATAGCAGAATTTTCCCATCGTCTTGAAGTATTTTCAGTTTTTTTCAACAATTACTTTACCACGGTTTTTTTTCTCTAATTAAATGAACAATTTGAATATCACGGAAAATAACACGGCGGAAGATCCACACGAATACCGTTCCCGATAGATTAAATCGGCTAAGCAGTAGAATGATTGATATTTATTCTAAATCATTCTGTAAATAAGTTTAGAAAAAAAAAAAAATAGTCAACCTGTACATAGTTTGGCATTCTTTGGTCCCACAAAACGGCTTTGCAATTGTATTGAGATCCCGTGACCATAGTAAAACAATGATCGGAACTGATGCAGTAGAGAGTCGCGTCCGTGGGATCTATCCAAGTTGCGACGCAAGATCCTATCCTGAAATTGTAATGAGCGATGATTAATAATCTTTTCAGTGTCTCTCAACAGACACTTATCCAGTGCTCGTCAAATATTCTCACCTGGTATCCCATTTTCGGACGGTAGTGTCGTAACCACAGGTCAGCAAGATATTAGGATCTTCCCAAACGATATCCAAGATCCCGGCGCCATGTCTCCAAGGATGTCTTATCGATATTGATTCACTAGAGCTATGAAGAGTATTTATCAAAACATATTCTTTAAAGAAAAACGTATAATAGGAAAACGATGTAAGTAATCAACAAAACTAACCATTCGATGTCGAATAATTTTAACGGCGGTACTCCAACGGTCCCGGAAGTACCAACGGCGAACGTCGTCCCCGTCGGATCTCCCGCTAAAGACCAAACTCTGTCTAATACATTTATGGTCGTCAGAAGCACTCCCACAGTAGCCTCTCGTGGTTGAGCCCATAGCTGAAAATTCATAATTTTCGCTTAATGCAGTGTGCAATTAACTTTAAGGAAAGGCGAATGCTCACCTCACACTACCGGTGTAAGAGAGAGAGAGAGAGAGACAGCATCATATGAATGGCGTGAGTGCAAGAGAGCGCAAGTTAGGTCTCACGTGGTGCATCGTTGGACGAGTTTTAACTTCCTCAAGGCCTACACACATTAGCTGTTTCTCACTCACTCCGTCGTGACGGACCATTTAGTTACATCTCTATCGCACTCATAATTGTTCCGCTACGTCTTGAAACACCGATGCGGTTTTTTTTCTCATTACATCATGAATATTAAGCGATTGTAGGAATTATTCTGCCAAAATAATGACGAATAATTATTCTAAAAAAAATAATTTCTTACGAATAATTGAAAATAATTTGGTATAATAATTGTTTATCGTTATCATCGTCGATTTTGAATTTACGTTCTGTCGGAAAAATAATTTCAATACTTTATCATTCCAGTAGCGTTTACTTCCTGTGTGAAAAACTTTTTTTCCAGTGTCTTTAACTATAAAAATGTTGGATTAATTGTTTTGCGGAGATGTATTCTACCTTGACGGTCCCATCAGCGGAACCGGAAATGATAGCTCCTGGAACTTCGTCAATGGAATTGATTTTCCTGGCGTGAGCGTTGTCTATGCGTAAATCCAAGCAATTATTATCGAAGGAATTGCGGTTAAAGAACGTGATTGAGCCATCGGTGTGACCGCCTATGACAAACTCGTTTCGTATTATGAACTTTAATATGTCGCTGCGTATAGAGTTTCTATCCAATATCTTTTCAGATTTCGTAAAAGCCCCGCGAGGACCCGAATTTTGATTTCGTCGTAAATATCCACTCAACAAGTTACCGCCGCTCCACCAGAGCACGTCTTTAGTGAGGCGAATCCAAGGCATCGCCTTCACCTTCCACGAACGAAGAATCTTCTTCTCGTACTTTCCGCTTTGCCAGTTTTCTGATACGTGCCATCTCGTACGAAGACAGAGTAATTTTTTGCATCTACGAGAATAATATACAGGAATTAGATAAATAAAATCGTGGTTTAGGGTAGTTCAACGATAACTGACTGAAGTCAACGGAATTGGAATCATATCTTTCAAGTTTAATGGAATCTGACAAATAAAATTACCAATCCGTAGCAGATTTAGTAAAAATTTAAGGTAATACCTCCACGCCATGACAGTGGGGATAGATGCAGTGTTGCGGAGGAAACTGCGTTAACTCCGCAGCTCCAAAGCTAGCAAAGTTTTTTGCATCGTAATTTTGCTATACTGTTCATTAGAGCATTTGGCATCCTTGAAAACAACAGGATTATACTTTTTGATACAGACTGGGAATGAGAAACTGTAATCCAATCAACTCTGAGACAATTGATAACTGAGAAAAGAACATATTCAGTTTTATTTTGTCTATTTACTCTGCAGTAGAATCAGATAAACTTTTTCTCAAGCATCAAGGATTTCCGAGTAGACTTAAGTTTTTCATACCGACAGCCTGGAAAGGAAGGGATAAGAGTTTATCGCATCACCTTAAGTAAACCGGTACTTATGGAACTCGGGTGGAAATCATGAAAACAGGTATGCACAGCAACGTCATTAATTATTAGCAGCAGAGAAAATGAACTTTTTACCATAAATAACATTTTTTTATTATTTACAGATTTTTATGAGCCCTGCGTGGTTACTTAGGGTTAATTCGAATCCAAATTTAACATTGGATACAGTCAATATGACCCCAAGTGACAAACAATAAACAAAATAGACTGCAAAGTGTTTCATCTGATTCGTACGAACATTCTCTACCGCGTATGTAGAGATTTATGTTTGAAGGCCTAGATACAGAAAATATGCTCACTTTGTTGGATATTTTTTATTAACTTAAAACGTTTTAAGTTCATTTATTTCGTTGTAAAATTTAAATGATTTTTAGCTGATTCGATGCACTTAACCTAAACCTCACCTGTCGCGGAATCTCTTTGAAGCCTGATTAGTCGCAAGTGGTTGTTTTCTTCTCTCGAGCCAGAGCACATCGTCGCGCACAATATTGTTAAACCTGGTGCAGACCTCGGAGAGTCTGACGAGATCGAATGCATGGCAGTAATCGAATATTAAAAGGAGTACGTCGGACGGCAAAATATCCAAACGCCACTCATCTGTCATCATCGCTCGATGGCAACTACCTCTAGTTTACTGTAATACCGGTCATTCTAATCACTGATAGGGCGCCACAATCGTCATTCTTTTCCCGCAATTGCATTTTCATCCATTCCACGCCTTTTCAGCAAGATACTTACTTTTCAAGGTTTTTACGAAACCACAGTTGATCTTGTAATCAGCGATAAATGATCCAAAAATATGAAAAAATTGATATCTAGATACAAAAGTATTTCAGATAAATATACTTGAGCTATCTTGATTTCATTGTTAAAGTTGTGGTCAAATTGACCCCAAGTGACCAAGCGTGGTTAAATAATTTTTACTTTGATTACTTAACCCAGTTGCGTTGCCAGAACGTTCTTCAGTTCCAAGCAAAACAAGTAAATCTATTAACAAGTATAGGCAACAATAATCCTTTTCAAAAAAGCTTGAAATCCTAAATTATAGAAATAAAATACAACTTGATTGCAAAGTCAATGACAACGATATATTCGTAATAATAAAAAGTATATGAAATGTACAAATTTGGATATAAATTATATCCAACGATAACAATCACTCTTCATCCATGTTATAACATTGTCTGATCGCTTTTTCCGGACTTTTGTACTCTTCACTCGATGTCTTTAACCCCTTGGATGGAGATTTAGCTTCTGGCATTACGTGTTTCAAATAGGTTACGTGCAAAACAAGATAAAGCATAGAAGAGATTGCTGCGAGTACCGAGAATATTCTCAGAGTTGTCGGACCGCCGAATTTTTTGTACAAAAATCCTCCTAAAAGGCTTCCCAACGCGAATCCTGAAGCATAAACAAAAAAATCAATTCATTACTCGTCCTAATTTCATTTTTTCAAGCCGACAAGTTCTATCGATATAGAAATCAGAATTTATTACCAAAACCATCGTCCATCCCAGCCACGATTCCCTGGACGGTCGCTGAAGTCCCAGGTGGTGCAATTACGCTCGCGAATGCTACGATAGTCGTATAACAGAGTGCGTACGTTGGTCCTTGCATGAAGAATTCAATGAGAATAACCCACCAGGGATTTGGTGCCAAAGAAACGAGACCCAGTCGGAGCGAGTAGCAAATGAAGCAGAAAACGAAGCTGTAGCCATAGCCAACTTTCTTCAGTATCTTGCCTGTGAATTGCTTATAGTTTTTCTCTTATTTCTTCTATACTTTCTATCACATATACAGTACATCAATGATTTATCGAATATTAATTAGATTAATGTATAAAATTACGCACCGGACAGCGAGAAGAATATAACTTCGCTACCCAACGTTTCAGCAGCGACGATCAAACCTTCGATCAATTTTATCTGTCCCATATGACCCGTTATCATCGCAAGATCTTCCAGATACCTGCAGACTCTTGTGATTTACATATCTCGTCGTTCTCAGGATGTTAGCAAAGTTTGCGATTATTTAAATGTTCAATACGATACTTTGACTCACCAAAATAAGAAATAAATAATAAAGCTGTCGAGAATACCGGCTAATGTAGCGAAGACTAGAAATATTAATATTGGTTTCATTCTTATGAGATCGCAAATGTCTTTCGTTAAACTTTTTGAAACTGACATAATCGGTAGCTGAAAGAGAGAAAATTATTTTTATTAAATTCATAAATATATATTTTTTCTATTATTCTATTGAAAGTTAGACGTACCTTGAGTTTTGTACAGCACAGTACGTCGAAAGAGGTAAATGTGAACACCAGTATAAATGCTGGTGTGTAAGTCTTTATTGCCTGACCCTGGGACCATAGGTCGACCGTATAACCAGCCAAAAAGGCAGTCACGCCAAATCCTATCGTTCCCCATACGCGCTGTCGCCCATATCCCATTTCTCCTCCTGGGCCTGATATATAGATTTATGAGGAGAAAGTAAATAAAAAAAAACAGTTCAACGATAAGATCACTCAGGGACTCCGTAATATGTGTTTGTACAAAATGTCATAAAATTATATCAATGAGATTGAAATTAAGCAAAAAAATTGTCGAAAATCGTCGTAATTGTGCCTTGAACTTTCCTTATTAACATTCAAATTAAGATAATGTGAGACACCTTCGTCTATCTATTCTTCAGTGGAATTATTTTCTGCAACCGATTTCAGTTTCCGAAGGTGTCACGTTAAGGCGGTGTGACACATCGAGTAACAAAATTACAGGTTAGCCATTTTTTCAGATACGTTTAATATTTTAGACAAATGCAAATTGAGCGCGGATGCACGGAAAAAAATAATTTTGTTGGACCGACAAATATTTGTTGATATAGTTACAGCAAATCCGTTTGATGTCACTATATGAACAAAATATTTATTAGCCTAGCTAAACTACTGCTAATGTAACAAAACAGCTATCTCCGTGTACGTTCAATCATCCCGCACGTCAACCTAATTACTTTTTTCACCGATATATGAAACGTCTTTGAGATTATTACGAAGGCTGATCATATACCGACGAACCCTCATCGTCTAAATAATTCTTACGACAGTTTCTAGTAACTTCAATGATTGTACTAACCCAGTACGTCGAAGCATATAGCGTCGCTGATAGAGTTGGAGACATTGAAACCGATGCAGCCGAGGGACATGAGAAACACGAAACCCCAGAAGGTCAAAGATCCGTACAAGCATCGATCTTCTGTGATATACGTGCACGACAATTCGCAATTGCGTTTTGCATCGTTCTCATAACAGTCAATCAAATTATCCACAGAATCCAAGAGGCACGAGTTATCGATTGACAAATTTTTCTTCCTTCTATCTTCGAATATCACAGACGTGGAAAAATTAGATCCATCGTCGCAATGCCACCGGCACATAGCGACGCTCCTCTCTCCGTAACAATCTTCTGGTTTGCTAATGTTCCTCGAGTCGCAAGTGACTAGCTCGTTACAACGTATTGTAACGTTTCGAATTTCATTCCCGGCTATCGGCGATCCGGGAAGACCCGGTAAAAAGTACATCGTTACAAAAGCGAGCGAAGTCACCATGAGAAGTCCAACAAATATGAACTTTCGCCAATCGCGAAAGTAGTCCACCACGAAACCGAAAAACGGCTTAGCTATCAGAAACAGTATTGGCAGTACAGCGGTCACCGTACCCATTATCATCGGCGAGACACCCAACTGCTTTCCATACACCGTTATGAATGGCAGTATCGGTCCCATCGCTGAAATAAATAAAACAATTAACGAATAAAAAATGGGAAAACTTACTGTAACGGAGGAAGGGAGCGTAGATATCGACCGATTTCAATTAAAAAGATGTTTTATATTTTTTTGTATCGATAAAAAAAATCGTATAAAAAATTCCCCACGAATTATTGTTTATTAATGATATTCCGATGATATTAACAATAATTCATCTCAACAAATTCAACTGTTTACCGAGATTCTACAATTTCTAATGTATGTAAAACAATTTCAACATTCAGTCACTTAACAGTTTAATAAATAATAGAAAAAGTTATAAAAATATTAATTAAAAACATGTTAACGATTAATATTGCATAATTACCAGCCATGAAGAAGAAGAAGTGGGCCTTGACCGGTAACTGCTTCGAATTGATCTCTATTTTTCCCATTTTACTGTTTATATCCTTGTCGACAGTTTAACATATGAAAACTTTCCGTATACGTTGGGCTTCTCAAAACGTTTAAACGTCAAGCTGCGTTCATCTCGTAGCGGTGGTTGTTCTCCTTGATCGGTCGAGCAATCGTTGCTCATTCACATCCTGAAAGAGAAGATCGTTTGCTGGATCAAAAGGAGAGTCGGCACGTGTGAAGTCAGGTTCGGTGTCTCTTTCGTCTTGGCAAGAGACATTTTTTTCCACCTCCACCTTATAAGCTCGAGTGATTTAATTCAATACCACTAATAATAGAGAGCTCTTACTATCAGGAGTTGTCAGAGAAAAGGCGAAAGTGGTTGACGTACACCAATCGAGATACAATTTCTTAAAATAGTCATGAACCAGGGGAATGAAATATATCTTACAATACCGATACGTCGTACAGGCGAGACACTCAAGATTGTACTGTCTATGGATAAGTAAAGATTCGTGAAAGCAATTAAGAGAGATGAACAGGAGGGGGACCCTCCCATATCAGTTAAACAAAACATATTTTTTTTATCGTTAAAAATGCCATTGATTATTTGTAAAGATGTTCTGATGATATAAAAAAAAATTCTCCGATCAAAACATAAGAAATTTTAAAAGTAGTTGAACTTTTTTCAATATAATTTTCTATTAAAATGAAAATGGAACTCCTACAATTTTTTTAAATATTTAGATCTAAGATTTTTTACTTTACTGAGAAGATGTAAACTCGTAGTTAATAAAAGTCCGAGTCATAAACGATCATAAATAATACATTTGCATTGGTATTCGCAACATTATTATTATTAAATAGTCGAGGAGCATGTGCTTCGTACATGACGACGACTTAATCAAGCTTTGAAAGCTCTAAGGTCGCCACGTTTGCGCAGACGCAGTGAATCTGTATACATACAGAGCATTCCGTGCCAAGTTGTACTCTGACATTTGCTTCTTTCCCTTTTCATTTTAATAGAAGAAAATAAAATAAATGTTCAAACGAAAGTAAAGCAACATAAAAACATAATTAGAAAAAAAGGATAATATGGAGCGATTTAAAAAAAATGTTTTTTAATTTTATTTATTTGGCTAAATGTGATTTTTAGATGTTTTCGAACTTACTGAAAACATTGACATGAAAATCATGATAATAGATTCCTCAATGACGAAGCAAAATTGGTTTGAATCGCTTCTTGTGATAACCCAGAACAAAATACAGAGCAGCTATACAGAAGGAATTAAATTCACAATCAGGTGGATTTGATTTGGTAACCACGATATGCATACAACGATGACTAACATTGACACGCATAATCGGACTTGTAACAATGTCTCGGTTCTCAGTAACCATGTAACCAGATACCATACAGGTAACCTAGCAGGCCATATATTAGGCTATATATATACCTGTATATATATATATATATATACATATACATATACATAATATGGCCTGTTATATGTTTTAACATAGACGAAATATAACTAAAATATATATCTTCCGTTTACGTAAAAGCATATAGAGCGGTCAGGTACAGTTTCCCGGTTATAGTTACTCGAAATGTTATCTAACGTAAATTTTGATCCAATCAAGAATGAAGCTCTGCAAATAATAACATATCTAATTACGATATGAAACTCGATCGTAGCGTCTGCTCATAATGTAACTGACAGCTTAGCGAAAGTGTCAAGAACGTCTCTTGGAATAGATCGCTACTGACAGGTGGCGCGGCCTGTCAGACCCCAACAGCTCAGAGAGTTTCTCCCCTCTCGTACTTCCGAATCAACTCGACGATCATTTTACTGTGTATAGATAATAATAACAGCCCATACGTACACGTGTCATCTGCGATAGTGTTGAGCGCTCGTTCGAGATACCGCAGAGATCGGTAATCCCAGCATCCTCGTATCTTCTATCTAAAATTTCGATTCACACAACGATTCAACTCACGGCTTCGGCTAGACTCACAACAGCCACGACACGACTGTACTGTTGTGTACGACGAAGTGTTCAACCGTACGAAAAATACGAGCTACAGTACGAAGTTTCACGAGAATTCACGACGCCACACGACCCTACTTTATCACGATTATCCTTATTGATAAGAATACTGTGTGACAAAAAGATTTCTAAAAGTCTCAACGTAAATGACAGAAAACATCAGCTGTTTACTTTTGAACGTCGATAGCGAGCAGAGCAACGTTCATTTAATATTGATTTAATAGCGTATGACTACTTTTATACCAACCTTTTCTGGAAAGCAATTGTTTTATAAAATATGTGTTATTAATTATTTATAACGCGCGGTAAGATAAGACTTTCAACGATTCCGGACTTCTCGTCAGTCATTTACAGTCCAACACTATATACTCGATCGACAAAATTCATTTCAACACTCAACATGAAACGACATTGGGACAAGTAGGATTGAAAATTATGGACTTGAAATACATTAAACGGAATGGTAATTTATTAATCGTGTCAATACGTAGCTAGCAGCAAATTTCCATAAATTTATCCGAGGTGAGGTTAGATGTTGTGTGATGAGCTTGGAAAATAAAAATAGCTAATATCTCGAGAATTGTTCGATCAATTTTTCTGAAATTTTGCACACGAGTCGAGTCGCAATCCCCGTCAGTTTGCTACAATTTTTGCCGAAATCGCTAACGGTTGTCTCATTTTATGGAAACTCGAATTTTTCGAAAAAAAAAGAGTATGATCTCTCGTAACTTTCGTGAATATTGAACTATCGTGGTAAAACTTTATACAAGAATGGGCTAGGGAACAAAGTTATTTTGTATTGAGTTTCGCAAGAATCGATTAGAGGGTTCGGGTTTTATTGAACCTAGAATTTTTATATTGGAAGTACAAATGAAAAACTGCCGTTTTTTTTTCAAAATTTAAGCGTTTATTGTGAAAAAATGGTTACATAATTATTCTTTAAAGTATTGTCTATCGCTAGCGCGTCTTTTGAGTCGATCCACGAATTGATCCAATTTTTGGCTTCTTCGTAAGAAAGGAAATGCTGCTCAGTCAGGCCATATGCGTCATCGATCGGAATAGGTGGTAGTCGGAAGGGTCAATGTCTAGAGAATACCGTGGGTGGGGTAGGAATTTCCATTTAAGGGGTTACATGGATTTGGAAATATAAAAAAATGAATTTATTTTTTTTTATTTATCTAATAGTACAATATGTCTAGAATATTCTCCCAAATTTGTATGTTAATCGGATTTAAACTCTAGGAGAGAGAACCTTTGGGAATTCCCCCCGTGGGTAAAACTGGCCGGGCGCGACGCAGGTATATCGAGGCAGCTGCATAGCTATTGTTTGTCTGTGGTAAAAATGTTTAAATAAATAAAAAAGAATGCATAGGACACGTCCAAAAGAGGATGGACACCCGTTTTCGCAATTTAGTGAAAAAAAAAATCAAAGGTAAAAGGGTTAGTAAAAAAAAGTCTATCCGGCAAAGGCAAACTTACGGGTAAATTAATTGATAAATTAAGGGTTTATTACGGACTGGCTATAAGAAGAAATTGCGATTCAGTTAAAAAATATGAAGGACGCTATATGGGCAACGTACTTCCACTATAGCTTTACGGACCAAAAACCACAGCACGAAAAATGCCCAAGCGGCCATAACTCATGGCGCGTTTGGCACCGTACTTTAGCTATATGAATGCCTTATCATCATTCACACACGATTATGCCTCATTGCCAAGTAATGTTTTGTCGGCTATCAAGCCTATTTATGAGGACCTTAGCAAAGATGTGCTTCTAGAGCGGTGTGTTGGTGGCTTTACGCAAAATAATAATGGGAGTCTAAACCAGTTAATTGGAAAATCACTCCAAAAATACTTCCTGCTGGTTTCATAATAGTTGAAATTGCTGCATCAGTTGCTGCTTGTACTTTCAACGAAGTGATTTTAACTCTGTTACTGTTTTTGCACGGGATGGAAATCAAACTTGGCCGAAATAGCCACGAGTAAGCGCGAAAAGAGGATGAGCATCGTATACTCATAGCTGAGAAAAAAGCTAAGACTTGTACTCGAGACGCAAAAATTCGTCTCAGGCAGGACCAAAAAAACGCCCTGGACATCACAGCTGGATCTTTACTTTATGGAGCTGGAATCGTTTTCCATTTGTACTCCCAATACTTTTTCGAAAAAATCCATTTTTCCTCGAATTTTTGTAAATTTTCATCTATCAAACTGAAACTTGGTATACAAATTGGCTAGGAGACGAGGATACTTGCTCTTGAATTTGGTCAGAATCGATCGATGGGTTTAAACTTTATAATATTTGAAATTTTACTAAGTTTTTTTATTTCATTGATAATTGTAATACCACTTTAACTATGAAGAAGCCAGAATTGAAATAACTATTACACGTAGGGGAAAATCTATGGGTGAGTTAGAATCACAAGGTAGCAATGTGTAAATTTCGAATTTGCACACTTTTTTGTTTTGCATATTTCATCACGACTAATATGACAAATTCTAGTTTTCCAATGTTCAAAGTTCGCTATATTTATACAAAAAATTGATAAATTCTTCCTTCGGAACGAGTGTTTCCACACGCAAAGTGCTTTATTCACTTCGAAATGGTCAATTGCTGAGTAATATTACGAAAAACAAAAAACTAAACGTGTGGTATTCTTCAAATTTTGGACATCGTTGTATGTAATGCTTGCATTACATTATAATAAAATTACAGTATTTTAAGACGAAGCGAAAGACTTACCCCACGATGTATCGCATACGTAACACCACTCACGTAATTGTTATGGTGATGATTCTCTCACACACCGGTAGTGCGGTTTGAGTCTTTCGTCTCGTCTAATTTTACCGGTACAATACAATGATGATTAATGTCTTCTACAGCTTTGTGTAATTGTATACCAGGTGTACAAGCATGAAATGCGGATTTTTATTTTAAATAACATGTTAAATTCGGAAGAATGATAGAAAATGCTTTGTTCAAAGTATGCTCCATCGCTTGTTATACATTTTTCCCATCTTTCGAGCAATTTGTGAATACCACGCCAGTAAAAATCTTCCCCTTTTGCTGCGAACCATTCATCGAGCCAATTTTTCACATCTTCGTTCGAACCAAAGCGCTGCTCAGCAAGTGCGTGACCCATCGATGCAAACAAGTGGTAATGGGAAGGAACCAAGTGTGGTGAATAAGCCACATGGGATAGAACTTCCCAGCTGAGTGCTTCCAACGTGTCGCGAACCGGTTTTGCCGTATGTGATGGAGCATTGTTATGAAGAAAAATGACCTTGTGTTGCCTCTTTCGGTATTCTGGCCTTTTTCAAGCAGTGAACGGTTCAAATCGGTCAATTGTTGTTGCTAACGTTTAGTATTAACCGTTTCCCCAGATTTTAACAGGTCATAATAGATCTCGGCCTCTGGTCTCACCAAACACAGAGCATCGTCTTTCTGCCAAAGCGATTCGGTCTTGCGGTCGATGTGTATGGTGCGCCTGGGTCACTTTTCATCCCCTGTAACTATACGATGCAAAAACGACTTCCTTTTGTACCGAGCGAGCAAAATGTCACATGTGTTTTTGCGCTTTTCCATTTGCCTGTCGTTCAACTCATGTGGTACCCATCTACCGGTTTTTTTCATCTTTCCCATCTTTCGTAGCCGATTGGAAACAGCTTATTGATTAACCGTTTGAATGCTAATCGTCGATATTTCGACGAACGAAAATCTATCATAAATTGCGTGTCATCGATATATCGACGATATGACGCGCAGTATATCTTTGGTATTCGGATGATGCGCTGCGTCCGCAGTGTGTTGCTCAATATTTGACCAAGTTATGATTTTTTATTTACCATCCCAATTTTTCATTTTTTTCCCTGTTTTTTAACACGCAATTTTAGTACATATTATGAAGAAAGGCCCAGCACACAAATGGTTAACGCCCAATTGCTCGGCGAGTTGGTTTTGTGTTTGCGAATCATCTTCGTTCAACAATGCTTGCAGTTCCACATCTTTGTATTTTTTTGGCAGCTTTTCACGTTCCTTGCTGCAACATCGAAGTCACCACTTTTGAAACACCGAAACCATATCGTTCACACGTATCTTGCGGTGGAGCATATTCACCATAAGCTTCTCTATGTAATCTATATGATTCAGCAGCAGTTTTCTTCAAATGAAAACAAAAATTTAATGCTGTCCGCGAATGTTCTTTGTTCGGTATTAATTTCGAGATATTGAACACATCAACACAACACTATGCACACACTTTTCCAATTTATCACTCGTCGTGTCTGACACTTGTTGAGTCAGAACAAAATGGCGAAGTGTCAAACCTTTATAGCACAATCTGCATTCGTGCGCCATCTGTTGTCTGAAATCCGCATTTCATACTTGTACACCTGGTAAGTCATACGACTCTAGTCGTATGTTGACTGTGTGAAGATTTTCGATAGAGGCAAAAGTGCGAATCCCGCTATGCCTCGGCTCGATTATCGCGAATTACCGTTAGATCTGTCAGCTGCCTCTGTCGTCTTTTATGAAAAGAACCTTCCTAAACTTGTATACCCTTGAAACAACCGGTTATCATTTGAAAAGAAGATTGAATCGATAGTATTCTTCGTTCCTATTCCGGCATAGGCGGATATGTATAAACTTGAGTCAGCGCAGTTGTTTGGCAAAATTTTGAGATTTTATAAGTCGTGTGCTGCGTGTTCATACAATATTTGTATTGTTTAAATTATCCTTGAAACTACTTTTTTTTTAATGCGTGATATGTGATGAAAAAACATTCTGTTTTTTAACAAGGAATATTTTATCCGCGTGTAAAAATACATGTTTTGTGACCTTTGACCAGCCGCTACATATATATAAAAACACGAGAGACCGTCAGTGTCTCGTATAATTTGAACTGAAGAAGATGGTAATTTTCGATTGGGCGGACTTCGTCAGTGGAAATGATTGCGTGTATATTAATCAATTGTTTCAAGACTTGGACGTTGATTCAACACCAATCTAGAAATTGAATGAATTAAGATGGACGTCTGATCGAGATTACCCGAAAGTTAATTGACGTAATCGATATTTTGAAAGGGAAAGTCCTTACAGCACAATTAAATTTGTTCTAGTTCGAATGCGTAACAATAATCTTGAAGTTCATTGAGGGGCTGAACGTATCGAGCAGTCCTCGAATGACAGATTTAAAAAAAACAAACTTATCAGTAAGAGTCTTCCAGACTACTCAAATTAAATAAACAAGGACGAAGACGATTGAGTACAATATATTTAGCAGGTGCCGAATAATGACACATCTGTTCCTTCTCAGCTAGTTTCACTTGCTTCATCCTTCTCCATTTCTCGTTGCAGATGGATAATGTGCTTATCGAATGGTTAAGTAGCAAAAAATCAAACACTTCTTCTAATCTCGTATTATTTTTATTATACGCATCAGCCAATTCTGCTCCCAGATTCACTCGAACTTGTTCGATTAAATAAACAAGAACGAAGACGATGAAAAACAATAAATTCAGCAGGTGCCGAATGTTGACACATCTGTTCCTTCGAAGCTAGTTTCGCTTGCTTCCTTCTCCTTCTCTCGTTGCAGATGGATAATGTGTTTACCGAATGGTTAAGTAGCAAAAACTCAAACATTTTTTCTCATCTCGTATAATTTTTATTACGTCCATCAGCCAATTCTGCTCCCAGATTCACTCGAACTTTTTCGATTAAATAAACAAGAACGAAGATCATTTAACACAATTTACAAACTCATCAGCAGGTGCTGAACGATACCATACCTTCTCCTTCAACTCAGCTTTTATTAAACGCTAGTTACACTCGTGTATAAGGCCTGACGGTCAATTTCGATCAGGAGTATTCCATTGCTTTTACAAATTTGCAAGTGAGAAAGAGAGATATGGCACTGCGATCGGTATGAAAATTTCGTAGTTCCGCTATAGCTTCCTCCTCTCTGTCTCTGTCTCTGTCTCTCTCTCTCTCTCTCTCTCTCTCTCTCTCTCTCTCTCTCTCTCTCTCTCTCTCTCTCTCTCTCTCTCTCTCTCTCTCTCTCTCTCTCTCTCTCTCTCTCTCTCTCTCTCTCTCTCTCTCTCTCTCTCTCTCTCTCTCTCTCTCTCTCTCTCTCTCTCTCTCTCTCTCTCTCTCTCTCTCTCTCTCTCTCTCTCTCTCTCTCTCTCTCTCTCTCTCTCTCTCTCTCTCTCTCTCTCCTCTCTCTCTCTCTCTCTCTCTCTCTCTCGTTAAGCAGACAAAACTGTAGCGCCTAGCGAATGATTTAAAAATAAAACGTCTCATCTCATATAATTTTTATTAACGTTTTATAAGTCACAAGAATATCCCCTCGAGAATATTCCTCGACTCTACCATGAGAACGCGTTACCCTTACTCTATTCTTCATAGTCTCATTCCGGGACGGTTTCGGGCCGTGTGTGACCTATAAAGGGTTAAGCTCGTTGACCCATTTCTTTTCCGGATCCTGTCAAACTCCTCTTTCCGCAAGTGAAACAAGAATAATTCAGAATCCACCGCAACGAGCTCTCATCAAGCGATGAAGATCCCTGCTCCTACTACTCTGCATCTTAAATTACTAGTTTTCCTTGTGACCTCCTCTTCTTCACACTTCTTCTCCCACTATATGCAACAACTATATATCAGACAAGCACTAAACTATCGCTCTTGGACTTTCGGAAAGGCCGATTTGTAGTTACTACCGTCGTGTCTACATACGCCTATTGTGTACATTGTAACAATTCCGTCTGTCTAAGCATATTCCCTCGTGTTCTGCTCGGACATTATAATCGTCTGTGTACGAGCTGTCTATATATAACCCGAGTGTAATTCGCGCAGTATCGCTGACGCATCAAACGCCTGGATTTTATTAATTATTAATAACAGTCACACGAACGCAGCAGTTCAGTTTAATCGGACTATACGGAATCGCGAGGGTGCTATCGAACGCCACGCTTTTTATCAACGTTTCGCTATCGAATCGTACTGCCAGCCTCTCTCTGGCTCGGAAACTACTCTCGCTTTTGTGATATCACGTTCTATCTTTGACTTTTAACTTTTGCTATTGAAAAAGACGTGGGCCTCTTTATTTTTCTCTATTTATTATTTTTCATTATAATAAATTACACTAGTTGATCTCCTGTATATATAGCGTTTCATATTTTTCTTCTCTCTCTCTAAATACGTTCACCGCTCTCATACGTCCTTCGTCGAATCTCTTGGAGAACCGCGAAAGTATTATATGTATCAGAACGTGCGGATGACGCGTACGAGGAAAATATATATTAAATAGCTGTTTCGTCGGGAGTCGTGAGTGTTGGTTGATTGTAGACAGTGGAGAACAACAAACGTTATTCAACGATGGATCAACGAGGACCACGGATACGAAGATTCTCGTCTCTTGCTCTGATGGGACTCGTGCTCATTAGCGGTTGCTGCCTGTACGATTCGCTCGGTTTTACAGTCTTTGCTAATGCTGAAAAACGTGAGATTATTATGGTTACATAGGAAACATATATGTTTTTCCGTTTTACGAGGAGCGTAAAACGTCGTAAGCGAGAAGCGTAACGTCGTAAGCGTTGAATAACTTTGGTATACATCATATTTACAGTGCGTTTTTGCGTTGTGGAGAGCTCGCATACCCACAGAAGGATTAATAAAACATGCCCCAAATTGCAAATGGACGATGCGAGCCAGGTGGAGTGCGTTATCGTCAATGACAGGCAAGTAAAGTTTTTAATAATTGAAATTGATTCTCGATTTATTTAATACCATCAACGATATTTGTAAAGATTTATGAGAAGGATCATTAAAAATGTATCTTTTCAATTACTAATCAAGGCGTTTGTGTCAATCTTAGGAATTTTAATATAAATTTTTAATAATTGAATTAATTCTTTAAAAAATGATTTAACAATTACCTCTGAAGGGAAATAAAATGTGAAAGTTTTCTTGATAATTTTACGAAATGGACAATTTATTGATAAATTATCGATTAATTCTCATTCATAAATTCTGTATGGAAAGGATTTAATGGGAAAAATGTATGTTAACGCAATAACTCTCGCAAAATTTAAGCTGGTGAGCTTAAACTTTGTACACAAACGTAGTACTTTCAACAGAGTTTTGTCAAAATTGGTACAGTGGTTTAGATTTTTGAGGATTAAACATTTTTCAATTACTCATCCCTTCAATTTTCGTAATTTTTAAACCAACGTACACAAAATAAGTTCACCTACCTAATAGCGTTGAAGCATATTTGTAATTAAATTTAGTTAAAATCCATAAAAGGTTTCGAATGTTACAAGCAAGATTCAATATTTTACTACAGAGCTCTGTAGGTTGAGAATCACTTGAGTAATTGAACTCAACTCTGGCAAGCAATTAAAGCAGTTAAAACTCTTTATTAATTGCAATTTTTATTAATATGTATTTGAACGATCAGATTTTATGAAACTTTGATTATAACTTTTGGAATTTTAATGTTGCTCGCCGTAGTTGTCATTGCCCGCAAAATTTAAGCTGGCGAGGCAAAACTTTGAACGCAAGCCTAGTACTTTTCAATGATATTCGGTAGAGAGCACCGCTTTAATTTCCGTTATTTTTAAGCCAACGAACAAAAAATTTGTTCGCTAAACTAATTCCGTTCAAGCATATGTTTGTAATAAAATTCAACGGTAATTAACAAACGGGCTTCAATGTTACACGCAAGAGTGAATAGTTCACTACAGATCTATAGGTTGAGAATGATTCGAGCGATTGAACTAAACTCTGGAAATCAATAAATGCAGTAAAAATTCTTTATTAAGGGGTCACATCTACTCAGAATTTTTGAAAAATTCGATTTTTCGTTTTCGACGGATTCTCATACTATAACATTTCAAGAATATTCTCTCAAAATTTCAAGTCGATCCGTTCAAAATTGAGCAAGTTCCGGCCGTTTTTACAATTAAGTTCCGCGAGCCGCACGACGCAGGTATAACGGGGCAGGGGCGCGCTTCGAACAGCGATGGTCCTTTGTATACAAAGAGGACCGTTATTTTACAACATGCAGCTGCTCTATTGAGACTGTTTATACGTATATATAGAGGACCCAAATTTAGGGTGGTTGGTGGTTATAACCACGAGAGATATGGTTGTTCGGTATATTCGAAATCGAAGACCGTCACAGTTCAGCAGTGGACTTGGAAGAGCTCACTTGGTTCAGTTATAAAGGGTGGTTAAATTTTAAGGGCCGATGTTGAATGTGAACCACACCTAAACGTCAAGTTTTTTTCTGCATTTCATTTGACATTTCTCAATTTCAGACTAACTCAATTTGAACCATGGAAAGATACACAATCGAGCAACGCGTTAAAGTTATTCAGGCTTATTATGAAAATGGGCGTTCAAATCAAAATGCATATCGTGCACTTCGTGATTTTTTCGGTCAATTTAATCGTCCAAACGTGCGTACAATCGGAAAAATCGTGCAAAAATTTGAGGAAACCGGGTCTGTAGGAGATATTAAAACACCAGTGCATGCTCGTACTGCAGAAAATATTGCTGCTGTTCGCGATAGTGTGGCTGAAGAGCCGTCCACCTCAACTCGTCGTCGTGCCCAACAATTGCACCTCTCACGCTCGTCGTTGATGAACATTATGCATAAAGACTTGCATTTACACGCTTATAAGGTGCAATTGACTCAAGAACTAAAGCCTCTTGACCATTCCAAACGTCGTCAATGGTCAGAATGATCGCAAGAAATGGCAACAGTGGATGATCAATTTTCGAAGAAAATCATCTTCAGTGATGAGGCACATTTTCACCTCAGTAGATTCGTCAATAAGCGGAATTGCCGCATTTGGGCGAATCATAATCCAAGAGTGATTGTCGAAAAACCAATGCACCCACAAAGAGTGACTGTTTGGTGCGGTTTATGGGCTGGCGGCATCATCGGGCCGTATTTTTTCCAAAATGAGGCCGGTCAGGCAGTTACTGTGAATGGTGTTCGCTATCGTGAGATGATAACGAACTTTTTATGGCCCGAATTGGAAGATATGGATGTGGGCGATATGTGGTTTCAACAGGACGGTGCCACTTGCCACACAGCTAACGAAACAATGGCTCTTTTGCGCGACAAATTCAATGGCCGTGTTATCTCACGTGGTGGCGATGTCAATTGGCCGCCAAGATCATGTGATTTGACACCGTTGGACTTCTTTCTTTGGGGTTATTTGAAAGAAAAGGTGTACGTCGATAAGCCAGCAACAATTCAAGAGCTAAAGGATGAAATAATTCGGCACATTAACGGCATAGAACCTCAATTATGCCTAAGCGTCATCGAAAATTTGGACCATCGGATGGAGGTGTGCCGCCGAGGTCACGGCGGCCATTTGGCCGGTATTTTGTTCCATACATAATTGAACCATACCATATTATCATAATGAAAAGAATTCACAATAATTTCCTAAATAATTTGTGTTTTATTCAAAATCAACATCGGCCCTTAAAATTTAACCACCCTTTACGTGTTTCTCTAATATTCAAAGTTTTTTGAGAAATGGATCGTGCGAAAGACTCGAGAGAATTACGAAAATCGGCGAGGGTTCAAAAGTCGCGCCCGAGAAAACGTAAAAACGTTTTCAATCCAAAAACAGTCGAACACGAGAGTGAGAGTTTCAGTGCGTCGACGAAAAAAATGAAGCGCCAAGGAGATGTGTTTGTCCCCGAGTGCTATTCGATTGAATATCGAATTATAAATTTTATAACAGTTTTCTCGACGATTGCGACTTTCGTGAAGTGTAAAGACTGCGGTGGTGCAGTGAAATTTGAAACGAGCGAAACGCGTGGACTAGGTTTCAAGATTTTGATCGTGTGTGACAAGTGCGACGATCGCGTTATTCCATCCTGCTCATACGCTGGCCGCACGTATGAAATAAACAGAAGGTTTATATTCGTAATGAGGCTTCTTAGCCTCGGATTAGCCGGTGCTCGAAAATTCTGCGGACTAATGGATATGCCGAAAATTTTGAACCAGTCCACCTATGATATCATTGTGAAAAACATCCACGATTCTGTCATCACCGTTTCCGATATAATTTTTAAAAAAGCTGTTGCCGAAGAAAAGGAAGAAATCAGTAAAAAAAGCGATGGTATAAGATCGACTGAATTTACGGTTTCCGGTGATGGAACGTGAAAAAACGCGGCTTTAGTTCGCTATTTGGAGTTTCTTCAATCATCGGTTACCATACTGGAAAAGTTCTGGATATCGACGTGAAAAGCAAATTTTGTAAGGAGTGCGAGGATTGGCGTAACAGAACCGATACTGCCGAGTACATGGAGTGGTATGAAGAACACGAATCCAAGTGCTTAGCAAACCACGCAGGATCTTCCGGAGAAATGGAGGTGAAAAGTATCGTCCAAATGTTCGAGCGTTCAGAAGAAAAGTACGGCGTAAAGTACGTTAATTATATCGGCGACGGTGATAGCAAAACATTCACCGGTATTCTGAACGCCTCTCCTTACGATGGAATTACTGTAACGAAAAAGGAATGCAATGGTCATGTTCAAAAGCAAATGGGACGTAGATTGCGAGAGTGTGTAAAAAAAAATAAAGGACTTGGCGGCAGAAACAATCTAACCGGGAAAATGATTGATAAATTGACCGTATACTATGGTTTAGCTATTCGTCGTAACGCAGATTCGGTGGAAAATATGAAAAAAAGCGATATGGGCAACCTTTGATCATTATAGTTCGACCGATGATGATCCGCATCACGAAAACTGTCCGCCCGGAAATGAGTCTTGGTGCTCTTGGCAGCGCGCTTCCGCGAACGATGAACTTGCCTCTTATCAACACGATTATAAAGCTCTACCAGTCCATGTTTTAGACGCAATAAAACCAATTTACACAGAACTCTCCAAAGAAACCTTACTGGAAAGATGCAAAGGTGGTTTTACACAGAACAATAACGAAAGTTACAATCAACTCATATGGAAAATAACTCCCAAGATTTTACACAGTGGATCGATTGTGGTGAACATAGCTGCCAATGTCGCTG
The DNA here is from genome assembly GCA_963942595.1 of Cylloceria caligata. Taxonomy (NCBI): domain Eukaryota; kingdom Metazoa; phylum Arthropoda; class Insecta; order Hymenoptera; family Ichneumonidae; genus Cylloceria; species Cylloceria caligata. The sequence goes on along the minus strand of OZ012710.1, from coordinate 10,779,601 downwards.
CATGTATGTTCAATCTAGGAAGCGCTTCACTTTTGCCAATGCTGCAAGGAATGGGAGTAAGCTGTGGCCGAAATTGTCACGGGTACGTGACGGAAGAAGATGAAAAGACTCGCGAAGCAAGATTATCGCGAAGACAACATCAAATTGGAGTTTTAGAGGCTGCTACGTCTGCAGAAGGATTGTTCTATGGGCCGGGCATCGATGATTCAATTTAGAGGTAATAAATGACACTTTACCTATGATATACCCAACAAACGCGTTTTTCTCGAAACGACTTTTTAAGAATCGGTGACCACGATATCTCAAAAACGAGTGAACCGATTTGTCTGAAATTTTGCATACATTTTTGTTATATCTGAAGACAGTCTTTAATAGAAGGATTTTTTTGTCGATGTGTACTTTTTTTAATGTCGATGAAAAATGGAGTGATTTTTTCACCGAAATTTGGAGCATCACTTTCAATCGGCGACCATTTTTTCAAAAATTAATATTTTATCAAACCCTTCGATTAAAGATTAGATAATACTATACAAAAACTAAATTTATTTAGTTTTTTTATTTCAGATGATTGGTTGGGCAGTTACAGTGATCACCGCGGAAGGCCTTTTTTGAACAGCGGTCCGGACGGATACACTATATCATGTACATTTAGGAATTTTTTCCAATAAAAAAATTATGAAACATACTCAAAGATATTCCCCTTACTGTGAAAAAAAAAAAGTTCGAAACCTGCAACCATTTTCCAAAAAAAAAAAAATCACAAAAACACGCCTTTTTTTCGGCCGCTGAGTAGATGTGACCCCTTGATTGTAATTTTTATTAAAATATATTGGAACGATCAGATTTTATGAAACTTTGGTTATGAATTTTGGAACTTTAGTGTTGCTCGTCGTCGTTGTCATTGATGTGAGACCGTCAGCGTTTTTAATGTCTGATTCGTTCACCGTTCAAGCATGTTTATAATAAAATCCAGCGATAATCAATAAACGGGTTTCAATGTTATACGCAAGATTGAATATTTTACTACAGGCCTGTAGTTTGAGAATAAATTAAGCAATTGAACAAAATTTAGGGGATCAATTAAAGCAGTAAAGACACTTTATTAATTGTAATTTTTATTAAAATATATTGGAACGATCTGATTTTATGAAACTTTGATTATGACTTTTGAAATTTTAATGTTGCTCGTCGTCGTTGTCATTGTATGACTCGCCAGCGTTTTTAATATCTGATTGGTCTTGCTCTCGCAATTTCAAAGTCATTGAGCGCATTTAGCGTATGCAATGTTATCGGTGTAACAAATTTCTTTATGAATACTTACGCTGCCACAGTAAAGTACGGTTGGCGAGAAGCACCTCGCACAACTTTACACACATAACAGAGAAACGTCAGAGTCGTCAGAATATGTCTCAAAGACGTATTTCACCCGTGTCATAAGAGATTTGTGTTATCTGAGTATACGCTGCGAGGTTGTACCTCATTCAATAGCCGAAAAGAGTTCGCTAATAGCACGTAGATGATGTGAAATAGCTGTGAAGAAAAAAATCTGAGTAACTTTACAGATTTTGACAAAACTTTGTACGAAACATCGCATGAATAGTATACTTGATTCGTATAGAAAGTTTTGACACGTTAGTACGATTTACGCGAAATTCAACGTCAATTTTTCGAATAATTAAAGATCTGGTAAATTTGCAAACCTCCCTTCGGCCAAATACAATACAAAAGATCATAGAAAATATCTTAAATTATAAAGATCTGTTTGGTTTCATACCTTAAATTTTACGTTTGTTAGAGCATACACGCAATTTTTTCAATAACATTCAAAATTAAAAATACATTTTTTGTTGTTTTGGACTATTTTGAGTATCCTAAACAGATTAAAATCTAAAAAGAAAAGTTTTTACGAAACCAGAGCTTCCCACATAATAAAGAAAACCAATTCTTGTGTCTCTATATTAATGCTATCGAATACAATTGTAAACAGTTATAATGAAGTTGTAATAAGTACCACTGGTCGGATTTATAAAGGTTGAAAATAATTTGACAAAAGGTTTAACCCTTTAAGTAACGACATATCGATATTGATGCATATATATTCGTATATATATATATATATATATATATCTGTCGATATATACGTTAGTGACACTCGAGTGGTTAAAAAGCAGAGCTTAAGGACTAAATAGATGAACGATTACAGACTAAATTGTCTCCGTCGATTGGCAGTGGGCGATGCCGAATTTGCGGTACTCGAGCCCGAAGATCTTGTCGCGGCGAGTGCAAACAACGAATACGATTTTCTAGTCACGCACGAGCTCAGACTATTTAAAACTGGTACGTAATTATTTCCGTTATCTCTACGAGATCTTTTAAAACGCTCGTATCGATAATATTCTCTTGTACAATGCAACGTATAAGTAATAGTTTTATCTATAATGTTTCATCGTTGAATGGAGATGCTAAATTATTAATCGGACTTGATCGGTTCCCGTTACAGATACTCAACGTTTTGCGATGGCCGCTATCGTTTCCGCGGATATAACGAGCTCTTTTGATCTCATGGGAAAAAAATTCTGTCACGGTGGATTAGAAAATTCGGACGATTCGACTCGCGTCTTTGCCACTGTTTGTTATAAAAATTTTCTACTCCGAACGTTGAAAAATTATTTTAAAAATAATTTCACATTATTCCATTTGCAGTACTTTCAAAATTGGATTATACCACGAAAATGCGATCTTGATAAGACTCTGGTGGAAAACGAGATTTCAACATTGTCGAGCTACTTCGGTTCGGCCTGTATTTCAGGCGCGTGGACACCGGATTCTACTTACGATAGCTACCTCAGTAAGTAGATTAAATCACGTAATTTTATTCTGGTAATCGCTTATTTTATCAAAGTTATTAATACATTAACTGAACACTGAGATAGATAAATATATGTTAAATAATATGTTAAGACAAATATTTTATTAACATTGAATTTTGATCAACGAATGGCTCATTTGTGGCACAAAATTAATATCTTGGTGAATAAATAACAAATTAAAGTGATTGTTCAATTAATTAAGTTCCATAAAATTATTTTAAAAAATCACTTTCGTAGAAATATTTGAATAGAAGAAGACAAAAATTATCCTTGTTCATAAAACGTTTATAACGGACTTTTATAATTTTTTTTTCTTTACCCAAAAATGTTTAATTGTGCAGAATCAAAGTACAAAAATTTGTGCGCGCTTTGCGACAATCCCGTGGGTTGTTTCCACAGCGACAAATATCACGGACGTGAAGGTGCTCTTCTTTGTCTGACTGAGAATGATGCGGACATTGCTTGGGTTCGCTTGGAAGATTCTTTCCGTCATTTTAAGGTGCGGTATATTATCACATTTGCTTCGTATTTCGTACAATTTCGTACAATTTCTTTTGTATCATTATTCAATTCAGATTCAAGGTATCAACGAGACTAGGTATAGCTATCTCTGTCCCGATGGTACAACGAGAACCGTAGGAGACGGAAGACCCTGCGCTTGGATATCGAAGCCTTGGCCAGTAGTTATTGCCACGAGGTATTAAAAACTTTCAATCAAACTGGACGTTAAATTTTAATCCGATGTAAAATCAATAAAAGATTTTGTCGAATCTCACTGAATTTTAACATATTTGTTACGCAGAAACACAGCGGAACGAGTAGCAAAAGTCGTTGGTTCTCTCGTTGAAAAAAGATTTATTTGGCAACACAATATGGAGCAAATACTGGAAAGTTATAGCTTGAATCCAATCAGTACGGAAACTCTACAGACGCCCGAGGATTTTCTTCGAAGATGTAACGTATAGTTATTTATCGATTTTAATCACGATCGCGTTTGATATAAGAAGATAATTACTTATTAATTATTATCTTGATAGATCCGAATATGTTATGTGTTGAATGAGGAATAACTCTCTACACGAATATAAAAGGAAACGCGTGTTTTATTGTTCGGATAATCTTGTCAGGAGGAGAGTACGTTACAAGAGTAATAGGTTTTAGAAATAAGTGCGAGGACTCGAGTCTTTTTATGACGGCCCGAGGACCCTAGTGTTTTACTTCGGCAATTGATAAGGCTGATCGTCGCACCATTCGATGATGAGCGACGGTAGAATTTTATCGTGGGATCGCTGACGTAGCTCGATATGAAAGGATAACGTGAGAGTTTTAATCTCATTATGAGCCGATAAAATTCAGGAGTCATCCTCCATTTCAAATAAACTACTTGCGATAGTATTCGTTCCAGGAAATAAGATATTTTTGAAGCTGATAGTTACTATCCTATAATGACTGCAATATATATTTGTCATTTACAAAGATTCTTTTTTTCTTTCTATTAATTTATTAAGATCCGGGTTTCGCAAGCGCAAACGCCCGCGCAGGCTGTTGGCCCTCGAGATTAATAAAATGGTGCGTATCATCAAATTTGGAAGACCGAAAGTGTCAATGGATGAGAGAAGCTTCGTTGGCTTACAGTCTTGAACCGTCGATATCATGCAACCAACAAGCAAATCGTACTGCTTGCCTGGAGGCTGTTCGAACAGGAAGAGTCGATCTCTTCGTTGTAACACCGGAAGAGGAACTCGATGCTAGATTGTAAGCATTCCAGATTTATCTATCGTCACATGCATTGCTCTTTATTGATTATGAAAAGAACGGCGATAATTATATTATTATCTTGTTAGGAAGGGATCCATACCGATTGTTCAAATGATGACGAAAAAGGAGGAAGATCTCAATATATTTGCGGCTTTGGTGAGGAATGACTCACATTATCGTACGCTTGAAGATCTCAGAGGAGCACGGGCCTGCTTCACCGGTTATCGGAGCATTGGTATAAATATTTATTAAAGTAGTAATTGTAAATGTATAAGTCGTTTTTTTTTATTGCGTCACGTTTTTAAATGCGTGGGTGCATAATTTTGTGTCTCTCGGAGTGTGTGATGATGCATGTAGTGAGCGGTGGACCTTCGGCCGGAGTATTTCATCTCAGAGTATTAATATATTCTCGTTTAAAAGATAACGAAAACGTAACAACATTCTACGACTGTGAATGCGGTTTTAAGTCAATGATTTTCTATAAAATCTTTTAAACAGAAGTAATTGAATTTTTTTTTTAAATGTAACATTTTACGTTAAAAATATACGAAAGACTCGTAGACGTTTGACGTGACTGACTGATGATATTTTTATTTCAAGGCTGGAACGCGTTCGTAGACGTAATGAGCAATATCGATACGAGCGAGAACTGGAATTGCTCGGATCTTCGAGCTGTATCTAATTTTTTCAAGGACAGCTGCGTCTTTGGACTGAGGGATACGAAGTTAGGCCATCCGGTCCCTTCGAATCTCTACTCCCTGTGCCAGCAAGGTTACAATATGTTACATTTTTTTATTTCATTTTTATCTACATTTTTCTTAATGATCTTTGTAAGTTTATGATAATCAATTGATCAATTTCTTGGTATCAGATGAAAAATCAATGAACGCGACAGCGGCCACCTACGATTGCTTGAACTCCGGTAAAGGTGACGTTGCCTTCGTTAAACTTGAGAACGGTCTGACGGGTCAGTATGAATATTCACATGGTAAAACTAATTTACGATCCTTACGAATAAGAATTGTTTGCTTTATCGCTTATAGACTTTTTCTTAATTCCTAGACAAACGCGATTCAGCTCTTTTAACCGGAAGCAATCTGAGATCAATTTGTATCGACCCATCGGACTCAAAAGACGACGAGTGTTTCTTAACATGGAGCGAGCTGGGCTCCGTGATGGTCAATGAAAATATGACTGAACTGAGACGCGAGGAAATTTATTCGCTCCTACTCGAAATTGATGTGATATTTGGCAAGAGTTTCACGGATCAGACGCCTGCCTTCTCATTGTACGGACCTTACGACTCTAGTCGTAACATTATTTTTCCGGTAATTATACAACAGTAATCTATTAGTTAATATTATTATTTATTTACTATTTGTCGATGAATTTGCGGGATAAAATATTTGGGGACCGCCGAAATAATTTTGGGGATCAATAGTTACGAGCAGCGACTATTAGTCAACGCTATTAAAAACTGTTAATAACTGTTTGGCCTTGATACTGGTTTAGCGACTCCGATAATTTTTTTTTCCAAGGGAAATGTGTGGAATCGCGTTAAAGTTATGGCCACTTGAAATATACTTTTATACTTTTAGGGGCTTTTAGGTAAATACTCTCAAGTTTCGAGAAGTCAAAAATGAGGGAAAAAAACATCTTTTCGACCTTTTAAGATTACTCGATCGCACATTTTCTACTTATTACACTTAATTTTCGTTGAAAAACCAAAAAGTTTCACGTGGAATTGCAACAATGTGAATCCAATCAACCACACAATGAACAAAAGTGCTTTAATTTTCGATACGATCGAGCCACTGATTTTTTCACTGTGAATCGCGTATATATTTTTTATGATTGATCAATCGCATCTACAATCGAGTGGCATATCGAGTTCACCAACGTCTTTCTCGAATACTTCATCCTTGATGCATCCCGAAGTGATTACACCATTGATGCAGCTTGCCCACGGAAAGAAATTACTTGTGAAAGCAACTTCGGGTTTGCCGTCGCGTTTCAGAGCAGCAGCTCCTATACACGACTCTCCTGTATCCTTAAAGAAATTATTTAATTCATCGTTCATCGCATTTTCGATATGAATCAGTGCATTCGAATCTTTTTTAGCTTCTCGTTCTCGCTGCAATCTCTCAACTATTTTACGAGCTGGCGCATAAAGATAGATCGCACGATCTTCGCTCGATACGGAACAACAGAATTCGGCGTTTGAAAATATTCCGCAACCTATAACCGTTCCCGATGAGGTCATCGATGATTTTACGATACTTTCATCGCGATCGTCCATCGTGGAAATTCCACAGGTCAAACGCCCTTTTCGATCTCTCGATACTGCTCCGTAAAGTTTCATACCTTTCTGCGCCTATATATTTAACAATATAATAAACATTTTTATATACATTATCAAATTAAGGTTGGAAGAGAGGGGGACGGGGGGTGGTCCACCGATTTCTCATCAATAAATACATTTATCTGATATCGATTTAAAAATATAAATTAAAATGATGTCGAATAATAAAATTTTTCAATAGAAAATAATTCTGAATAAAATGGAGCTCAAACAATTTTTTATATTCGAATCTGTCGACTTTTTATATAAACAGAACATCGTTAGGAACAATCTACTATTGGAGAATTGTGTTACGATTTTTTTTACCTATAAAAAAGATCACGTTTCTCTCATTGTAATCGGTGCCCTCCTCCCTCCTTAAGTTGCACCGAAATTTCTTTCACTTACAGATGAATTAATCGATTGAATTTTTTTCGTCGCGTCAATGTCAATTTCTTTTGTAATTCTAGAATCTGGTGGCATTGGAAGCATTTCATTAGATTTATCAGTCTGAGATGGATTGTTCGATGAAATTTCAAGTTTCCGAATTCCGCTCCCGACAATAAGAATGTGATCGGTATCCCGCAACACTTTTTTTGCCAGTGTAATCGGATGAAGCGTATCAGTCGCTGCACCGACGGAACCCGCATTTGATTCATTATCCATCATAGCCGCGTCTCTTATCCCTAATAAATTATTTCCTTTCAACGTATTCACGAACCCTTCGTTGTCTGGACTTGATCCGGTATTCTCCAAACAGCGAATCGCCAATTCTACTGCTTCTGCAGCTTGGCAACCTTTTACGAGTTCTTTGTACGCTTCTATTGCAGCTTTCTCGATATTCTCGAGTATCGCGTTAATTTCTTCTCTCGAAGAAACAGAATCCGCGGTCCCATGAACAATGATTGTCGGATCATATTTTACTGGAGGCTTTGGCACGTTCTGCTCTCCTCTTTCTACGTTGACGATATTCGTGCATACCGTTGGTAGATCTTCGATTTTTGGATGAAGAATTTTCTCTATCCAAGAGCAATAGTCGCACATTTGTGTGAATACAATCCTACGGTTTTCCTTTACGTAAATATTTCAATTTTTCCTCTTTTTAGGAAGTGAATTCCGAAAGCGCAAAGGCTAGACAAAACAATCGAAGATCGCGTGTCTTGTTATGTCAGTGATCTGTCGAATAAAATTCATTTTATTCCTTTTTTTTCATTGCAGGAACAAACTCAACATCTTCAGCGTAACGTCAATCACATCCGGTTGCCGAGAAATTACGCAGCAGTCGTAAACAGGTTTGTCGAACGCCAAAAAAAATTTAGCTACTGCAGCAAAGCAGATCGTCCGGCGGGAACGATGTACAACGGACTGGCAGCGGCTATTTTGTCTGTTGTCGTTCTATTTGCTTCTACCATCTGATTCTGCTCGTAAACAATTTAATAAAAAGCCCAAAATTGCCTGTATTCTTAGACTTATTTTTGTTTTCTAATGAAAGAAGCTTTGTTTTTTTTTTTTTTATGAAGAAAACAAATCTTTTTCATCGTTAAAAAACGTTTTTTTTTACTGGAATCGGTGCCCTCCCTACCTCCCTCCCTCCCCCACTAGCATACCAATTATTTTCGTTAACATTATGAATCAATATAACTTGGTATAACATGAAATCAATAACAAGACAAGAAAGCAGTTTCCAAATTCGTTTATGAGTGCAAAAAATGCATTTCAATTCGCATTATTGTAAGTTTGTTGTCATACGGATTGGACTAGAGATATCACGACTCGCGTTCACGAGTTCCATAACTTTGTACATTATAATTGCATGCATTGTAAATATCGATCGGACGGATGAGGCGGAGGATTTCGTGAAATTCGCTCCTGAATAGAAAAACTGTTCTATCGTAACAATACTCGAACTACGCACAACTGTGACGGTAATTTGAGAAGAAGAAAAAAAGTTTAATGACAATGTAGACTGAGAGAACGAGCTATATACTTGAAGAGCTTTAGAAACTCATAGTATCGCAACGTATCGTAAAAATGTATTCATTTCTCGTTTAACAGCGTCCTTCTGAGCGTAATAAAACTCTTCCTTCAGTCGGTGTACCTCGACACAGCCATTGTCCGACGCAAGAGCCTGCAAATAAGTAAGAAATTGTGAGGTTAGCTAACTGGAAATTATTACCATAGTGTGTCAACGAAAAATCGAACATTTTCACACACCATGTATTGATTAGACATTTCGTGGGCAGTTCTACAGGGCGACAGCTGGATACTGTCAACGTGCGCCCACTTTTCCGTTGATATCGTATACGCGGGAAACATGTCACTGTTTCCCAAATCCCAGATGTGAATCCTAACGATAACATATTTTAGTATTCGTTTTCAATATTTATTTCTATTTATGATTGAAAGAGCGCGGTGCTTACTTCGAGTCAACGTCCAAAACGTAGACGGTCAAAGGCTTCGATCTTGACCACTGAACAGTTTTAATCGCAGCTTTACATTCCTCGTTCTTGAGCTGCAAAAGTGGCTTCTCAGCTGTTGTTGAATGCAACCTTACAGTTCCATCGGCGCATCCGACCTTCGCAAGTAAATATATCGAATTAAGGGCTTTTATAGTAAAAGGACCCACAGAAATCAATATAAGTTTCATAAGGAATGCTTCGGTAGTATCAGACCTTTAAAAATTACCCGCTAAATGGGAAAGGCTAACACACACTCCTTAAGGCCAGACGTAACCCCTCTCTCTCGGTCCTTCGAGATCAGTAAACGCCAACTCGGTCGGTAACAAACTGTTTCGTGCAAATTTGTTCTAGGTTGTCGGGATTGTTCAGATAAGAGTAAAGTTTCCGCTGTTGCGTTTTATTTATTTATTTATTTAATGCACTCCAAAAACTGTTGCACGGCAAAATTTATGACTGACTATGTGTCGCCTCCCCTTAAGGCACGCATCTAATTTCCGGAACACACCTACTCGTTCTACATTGAACATAATGAAATGAAATTTAGTCAATAGACTGCAAAAACGTGAACATTTCGTCTGACAAACGTAGAATTTTGATAATATAAAAAAAAATTACAGATTAATTATCCGCAGTTACCTGTAATGAAAAAATTACTTTTTAAAATGATTTAAGGCACAAAATGAAACAACGCCGTTTGTCACCCTCAAGCCAGCATAAAAAAAGATACAGTACACCTATTCCGATTGCGATTTAGAAACGAAAAAGTACCTCAACCGTGCACGGCAACTATTGCTGATAATCTCGAAAAATAAATCCGCGAGACATGGCCGATGGCTCAGCTGTAGGTTTCGTCTCCCTTTAAGGCGAGGCGAAACCTCCGTACTTACACAGATGTGCCGCTTCTCTTTCACTCCGCCGTGTCCGCCATACTAGTTCTACCTCTTTCGCACTCATGGCTGTAGTTATAGGTTTCGCCTCCCCTTAAGGCGAGGCGAAACCTACAGCTGAGCCATCGGCCATGTCTCGCGGATTTATTTTTCGAGATTATCAACAATAATTGCCGTGCACGGTTGAGATACTTTTTCGTTTCTAAATCGTAATCGGAATGGGTGTACTGTGAGTATTTTTGTGCTGGCTTGGGAGTGACAAACGGCGTTTTTTCATTTTAAAAAGTAATTTTTTCATTACAGGTAACTGCGGATAATTAATCTGTAATATATTTTTTTCTATTTTCCAAATTCTACGTTTGTCACCCAAAATATTCACGTTTTTGCAATCTATTGACCAAATTTCATTTTAGAGTAGGTGTGTTCCGGGAATTAGATGCGTGCTGTGGGGGTTTCGCCTCGCCTTAAGATGATGTAGACCATGTGTGGTTGCAAAAGAGACAGAACTAACCGTTACGGTTGATATATCGGATAAAAGATGAGAACGTCGCTCTGCAAAATTATTCGGCGAAGAGCGGCGTTCTCAGCTTTTATCTGACAGATCAACCACGACGAAGAAATTAAGATTACAGCTTTCGTTACCGAGCGAGTAGTACTAAATCTCTTTAAAGTTTCACCAGGAAGCGTGCCATTTAGATGAAACTTTAAGGTGGAATGGCACACGTTTGCTCCATTTGGAAAACGCAATCCGTATTGTCTTTCAAAAAAACATCCGAATGGATTAAGTTTTTCCTGATTATGCACAAAAATGTACAGATTGATTACCAACCGAGCCATCCTTTAAAAAATGCTAAATCGTAATTGTTTTTAGCATAATATGGAGAAACGCCAACCGTTATTCACTTTGTGTACTCACTTTAAGATAATTTTCAAGATTTTATTCAATTCCGATAGATCGTTCTTGAGAAAATACGCATCGGAATTATTGGTCATTTGACCTTAAGGTGTAGCACAACACCTCTCGGTCGGTAACAAAAACTGTAATGCAAATTTCTCTGCCCCGATTGATCTAACGGATAAAAGTGGAGAACGGTGAACTGCGTTTCACAATTCTACAGTTCACCGTTATCGTTGTTTATCCGAAAAATCAATCATGGCGGAGAATTTCGCGATGAGAATATTCTGCTATCTCTCCCACGCGCATAACGATCTCAGCGAGAAAGACGACATGTAACACATCATCTTAGCTAATTCTATGTTTTAACGTACTTAATGTACTCAAAATGATATCTCACCAGGAAGTACGGTTGATCGAACGGACAGCTTTCTATGCACTTTGTATCGCCGCACCAATCTGGAAATAAATTATACTTCTATTTATCGTTTTCTTCGCGGAATCGTTATTATAACATTGATTTACAGTCCTCTAATTAATCAAAGATGATGAACTATTTATTAATAATTATTAGAGCTAGTTATCCTACCCATTTCGCTGGATTTATATGCGGGTGGATTCGCATGCTTTCCAATGCGAGTTGCGTGCAATATGTTAGTTGTGTTAGTGGCGATGTACAGAGCATTTGTATCGAGGCGATCGACATGCATATCCGAAAAGCCTTTTAAATGATTTTTCCTAAAATACAAAGGATTTTCAATGATTTGATCTTTAAGATAGAGAGTATCGACTGTATTTACCTTTCAGAGGCTTTTTTCGAATGCAATGATATTTCTTGGCTCTTAACGAGTCTGAGATCTCCCCACCAGGACAGCCCGAGATCGTCGACGTTTGCTCGGCTCATGTTTCGCAAAACGCTCCAAATGATCAGTCGGCCATTTGCATCCAAGCTACACATCTAGATAATTAATGAATTGTATTAATTACTAATCATATCGAAGCGGACAGTGATAGGTGAGCGGCTTCGACGGTCTCCAGATTTAAGTCAAATAACGTGTTTAATTTTTTTTTAGCATTAAAAAAATCTTATCAAAATTCCCATGCGACTGATCGTTCGTAACGGTGTTATGATCATGTGGAAAAATTCTGTGATTACATTATAATAAATTGTAGAAGTTTCGTTTTTTTCAGTATTATTTTCTATTTTAAAAAAAAATTGAATTCCTCAAACAATTTGTTATAATGTAATCTCACAATTTTTCTGAGTCGGATCTGTTGGTTTTTTTTACATGATCCCATACCATTGATTGTTCGTAAAGATGTTAATTTTTTGGAAAAAAACACGTATTTTTTATTGAAATGGATAGATTGCCCCCCGCCCCCTTCTTAAATTATTATATGAAATACCTGAATTGGCATAAATTTATTACGAGCTGAATCTGTGTGTTCACCCTCAATTTTTGACAATACACTTAATGCCACGATTTCCGAGTCGTGACCGGATTCATCAAAATTTCCGATTGATGAGAACGTTGGACTTCTCACGCACCACTCGTACTTATTAACTTGATCAACGATCTTTCGATGCCAAGTTTCCTCCTCCGAAAGATCCCAAAGACTTATTGATCTACAGTTAAAAATTACGAGATAACGAGAAGATGAAGAATTTCGTGAAAAGAGGATTTTCGTCGAATTATTTTTATTATCTTACCCATCGTCAAGGCCACCGAGCACTACGTTATAACTCGTCGAGTGAAAGCAACAGGCTGTTATTGCACTCGGAGAATAGAAGAGTTTTATGGGCCTGGAAGGCTGAAGGATGTTCCATACACACCCGATCGAACAATCCGTCACAAAGTCTTCGTCTCTCGTGGTTTCAATTTCCTATCACAAGATAAATAGCGTCGCGATTAGTCAAACCGGAAATTAATTAATTGAATAATTGACTTAGACAACAAAAAATGTTACTACCTCATCCACGGATGCGTGAATTGTTAGTAAAACTCTGTTCGATACATTCGAGTAGTTAATTATTGTAACTGGTCGACCGGCTAAAAATGTTACAGAGTCAATGGAAAGCTTGATGATGCTTTCGCTAAATGGAAATTCATGAACGTCATCGGTGCTCCCGTTATTTCCGTTGCCTCTTTCCTCTAAAAGTGAAAGCACAACTTTTCCAGCTTGACTCAGAAATTCGTTCAACTGTAGAACATCGTAAACCGCACGCGATTTCGCAATTGTTGAATCTTGGTCATTCTCAGCTCCAACACCCAATCGTTCCTAAACACCAAACTTTCGATTAACGAGTTTTTCTTTACGGTGAATTTACGTTTTAAGGGAATGTAAAACCGTCTCAAGTATTTTTGTTGCCCCTTTAAAATGCCATTTAGTCTTATTTCTCTTGCGATGTTTAACATCGCATTAAGGTTAGACAGTTGTTAATCGTCAGTTCATGCTCAGTTCGAATATTTTTTTAAAACAACGAGAGTCTGTCTGATTTTTTTAAGCATTAATTGTATTTTAACCCTTTGCACTCCGTTGTCGCCGTATTTGCGACATTAAAGCCTCTATGCCCTACTAGGCTGGAGTGCAAAGGGTTAATTGTTATTTATTTTGTCACTGTTGATAAAATTCTACAATTCTCAATAGGATTTCATGTCCGTGGTTTCATTTAGTTTATTATCGCATTCTACGTCGTACGTGGATACAGATTTATTAAATTAAAGTTTCTTTGTCATATTCAAGGTGAGAATTCTTGTTCTGACATGTGCGGCAGTGATTTAATTGTTTAATGACCTGTAACTTTAGCCAAAATATAATGACTTAAAAAATCTCTATACTCAAACGATAAATCGGTTGAGAGTTACTGAATTTTATTCGAACGCCATGTTTAAATGGCCTCAAGCGTAATTTTTTTTAGATTATTACTTTATTTATAGAAAATCGACTTTGAATATGAGCTGGCGATTGACCCCTTTGAAATCTTTCGCAATCGATTACCATGTTAAATTGTTTTACGTCATCGTCGTTTTTTAAAACCGTTCGGCATTTCGCTGGAAATTGAGTCCATTTGCTCGTGCGTTCTATCGCTTCCGTTTGCGTTTCCACATCAAGGTTATCCTCGTTAGTTTGAATGCATATCTTTAAAACGAGAGAATCTGGATTGTAATAAAGAAAGAAAAAAAAAAGAACACGCGTCTGTTGCAATGTAATCTCAAAGTCCAAATCGAAGGACATCCGTACCTGCCGTGTGTTAAATTTCCCGTGCGTTCGTATAAACTCCTCGTAAGCTACTGGTTTGCTTTCGATAATGGACCACTCAACGACATCGAGTTTTATCATTTCCAGCAATTTTTTGCCACGCGAAACGACTTTCGGTGTCGATGGTTTGTTCGCAACGGCTTTGAGTTCTCTCGCGGGTTTACGAAAATCGATAAACGCTATTCGCGAGAGCGGTGGAGACTTTGCAAAGTCTCCGGATCGAGAATCCTCGAAACCCTCGTCCATCGACGATGGCAACGATTTGTTTTCTCCTGATCGTTCCTCCCTGATTTTTAATAATAATAATTATTATTATTATTACATTACAATATCATTACAATAACCTCTCTGTAAGTGTTTAGCTTATCGACTTTGATTTCTCATTGTTTCCTTATTTGTTTTTTTCAAAGTTTTCAAATGCCAATGTGTTAAAACTTTAGAAATCGCACATAGAAAAATATCCGGACGTGTGTTTGCGTATCAGAACGATTCAAAACAAGATTTTTATTTAAATTTCGTTCTTCATCGAGATTCTTACACATGTTCACTCAAAAATAATTAAAACAAAAGCCTCAAGACATTTTTGACCGCTCTCTCATCGACATTGAAATTTCGCTAAAAGCTATTTTACAAGAATTTCAAAATTTAAATATCAAAAAATTGCGTTTGCGTTATGTGTGGTTTGTGCTGCGGTTCCGCAGACACGTAAAGCGATATGATCACGTTATTTACTGTAATTTTTGTAACAATTAATGCAACGACACAGATTTAATTCCTCATTACAACTTGTGAGCACCACTTACAAAGGTTTAAGAGAAAATCATAGACGATCAACATACTTTCTCATACCATTGTTAACAGTGTTTAATAATAACGTGGAAGCTATTTCTAAGATTCTACTTTGCAGGCTTTTTATAATATATATAAAATATTTATAATATATATATAAAGAATTATTGATCGTTACTTCACGTAATAACGCAACTGCGCCCCCTTAAAAAAAGCGCTCACTTACAGAGAGTCTACGGTATATAAAGAATAAAGAATTTTCGAGTGTCAATTATCTTAAAAGTGTTCGTTTATTTAGTTTGATATTTAATTTTAACGACAGCAAACCTATATGAAGTGGTGGTCGGTTGTACGATTATTTCCGTGATAGGTATTTTAGGTTCTCGCGTCATCATCACCGATTCCACTCTAGCTGCTCGTCTTCTCGCCTCCGCGAGTTCGTAATGACCAGAGTCCAGCATCCGTTCTTCATCGGATTTTCTAATGTCAACGCTGTTTATCGTAGTTTTCTGTAAAGAGAAAAAAAAATGATCATCCGGTTACAAATACCGCCAATTCGTAGCCAATGTTGCCGATACTTACCTTCTTCTCTGTTAGCATCTCAATAGGCTCGTCTTTTGGAATCTCGTTACTCGTATTGAATGCCTCGCTAACCTCCGACAATTGATTATCGATGCATTCCTCAAAATCAGATTCGTAACTCTGCAAATAGCTCTCGTCGTTAATTGCCGATTTTTTCGTTCGTGTAGAAATTTCAATGCGGCTCGTCAGTCGGAATTAATGAAAATTAAAAATGTTATTGCAAAAATTAGCAATTGAATTTAAAAATATTTATCATTTCTTCAATTACGAGATTGGAGTTTTTTAAATATTTCGTAAAGACGATACGCCGTATATGTAGCGAGACGAATACTTTTGTTTGAATCATTCCATTATCGTAAAGCATTCTAATTTTATTAATCGTTATGACGAGCCGTTTCTTGAGTTAAGGGAGGGCCCACCGATTTTACTTAAAAAAACCTGTTTCATTTTTTTTATTCGTAAAGAAACAAACGATATTGAAAATCCCTCACATTTGATTGTTCGTAACGGTGTTCTGATAATGTTAAAGTAATGCCCAGATGTACATATAAAAGATTATCGAAGTTCTAGGTTTTTAAAATTATTATTAATGTGAAAAAAAATGAAACTCCCTCTACAATTTCTTATATTCGGGTTTGAAGATTGTTTTACACGATCAGAACGCTCATACGAATAATCAATAGCGAGGAATTATTTATACGTTTTTTTAACCGAAAAAAAACGAATGAAAGACATTTTTTCACTGTAATCAGCGGATCTCGTTAAGTTAAGTTATTGCGATAATTTGAACTTACTTCAAACTCTTCTTCGCACTCGTATACCTCATCGTCGGTATCATTTTTCACAGCATCAGCTTCCTCATTGTTCGATGCAGGAATAACTTTGCTAGCGCCACTATCGTTATCTCGTTTATCAGAGCTTAGTACTTTAACTTCGCTTGGACTGAGAGTCCTGGATCTCTTTCTCTCTCTGGAAGGAAGCCTCGGTCTTATCGTGTATTGGTTCCTTGATTTAACAGAAGCTTCCATAGTTCTAGTGCTAGCGGCTTTAACAGAATCATCTTTGGTTCTTTTGGACATAGCTTTAAGAGCATCGACTTTGGTTCTCGAGGATGAAGCTTTAAGAGCATCGACTTTGGTTCTGGAGGATGAAGCTTTAAGAGCATCGACTTTGGTTCTGGAGGATGAAACTTTAAGAGCATCGACTTTGGTTGTCGAGGATGAAGCTTTAAGAGCATCGACTTTGGTTCTCGAGGATGCATCCTTAACAACGTTATCTCTGCTTCTTGTGGATGTAGCTTTGGCCGTGTCCTTAGTCCTCGAAGAGGCAGCCCTGACGGAATCTTTAGCTCTGGTAAAGGTAGCATTAGCATCTTTAACGTCTTTGCTTCTCGTAGGCAAAGGCGATGTCTCTCCACGACCATCTCTGGATCCTGAAGGTTTTGAACTCTTGACGCTGCTCGACTTTGGCGTATATATAGTATTTATGCCTCTTTTATCTCCATCGGAATTTCTCTCAGGCTTTGTCTTTGTACGAGAGACCGTGTTATCCGTCGTTGTCTTAGAAACTTTGTGCGCAGAAGAATCACCGGACCTAGAAGCCTCTGGTGTTTTGCTCTTTGATTTAGCAGTGGCTCCAGTTTGAAGATCGGGTTCTCCGCTACCATTTTTGTTTGTAACGCTGCCAGAAGTTTTTGAATCACCGCTAGAAGTTTTTCTCCTGCTGCCAGAAGTTTTTGTTCCGCCGCTAGAAGTTTTTGTAACTCCGCTAGCAACTTTTGTTGCCGAGCTGGTAGTTTTCACAGAAATCTTTGATGTTTTGTCACCGGAACCTTTGTCGTCCACTACTTTTTTCTTAATTTCAGTGCTTTCTTCCTTGTCTAAAGATTGTGTTTTGATTCTGGTGGAGTCACGAACGGTGGTCGAATGATTTTTGGAATTTTCGTTCACTCGGGCCTTCCTCATGGTATCCTAACCAATCGATGTGTATTGTAGTTTCAAGTGTTACCTTGCCGACTACTTGTGTCAGGGCGAAGCATGATAATCGTAAAGTTTAAAGCCTTGACCGAGAAGTCAAACTGGGGTGCATATAGGAAAGGGAATTTGAGGGGCTAACTTAGCAAGAGTGTTTACGAGCTATATCAGGTGCATTACATTGTGCAAGTGCCGGGTCAATTGATATAGACCGATTCATTCATCGAATATAGTGAAGGAAAGTGAATCAACGCTAGAGTTTTGTGGTTTATAAAAAATCGTACTTTATTCGCTTCTCACCTTATTAGACATTACGCTAACGACTCGTTTGTTTTGACAGTTTTTTTATTATGTACGCTTGTCATGATGCCAGCAATGACGTCAATGGTCGAATGATAGATGACGCTGCGATCTACACACGTAGAATCTCTGTGTAAGAATCTGGACACCTTACGCTTGGCCGCCATTTTCGCTCAAGAAACTGGAAGTGTGTAGCGTTCATCGCATGCATACGAAAGTCTGTTCAGTTTCGCCCACGTTCTTATACAAGGGTCTTGACCGAAACTGGTGGAACTACTCAGAAATCGCTTCGACATTATCCAGACTCTTTATACAGGGATTCTACACACGTACAATCTCGATGAATGGAAGATAGGCACGCGATAGGATAAACCATAGAACCTTATTGTGGCACACAACACTTTTTGTACTTCTGAATGGGACAGAGAGCGAGATAGCGCGTTTTTTTCTATCGCTCCTACTCATAGAAAACGTGATGCGAAAGCGCTATGCACCAGTGCACCATAATGAGGATCTAGGGCAGTGGTATCATATTGCCGAGAAGTGGGGGAATCCCCCGGAACTTCGTCAAAACAATCGAGTGATAAATTTATGTGCAGCGGGATTATCCCGCTAATCTAACAACACAGAGATGCAGAGTAAAGACGCTCGCACATGAAATAACTTTACCTGTAAACGAGTTACCGACAAGTCACATTGCATTGATCTAGTGCAGGGGTCTCCAAACTTTCCAGCCTTAGGGCCATACTGATTACTCCAGTAAGTTCCGAGGGCCAAAACCATATTATCATTGTTGCCGGTGGTAAAAAGTGAAATAGTCCAAAATCTGTCCGCGGGCCGAATGTGGCCCGCGGGCCGTAGTTTGGAGACCCCTGATCTAGTGTATCACATGCACGAACAGAAAAGGCACGTTAACAGCACACGCGCCATTGATTAGCACCGCGCGTTGGTTTTACCATACGCCATCTCGTCTGTCTTCTCCACACGTAATTTTAACATACAAGTACACTGGACCCTCGTTATAACGCGGTTCGATAAAGCGCGGATTCGGTTATAACGCGGGATGGGCCTTGAACCCCATAACAAAAATCAAAATATGTATTATGAACAATTTCATTGTTAACACGCTGATACTCTATCTACTATACAAAAAAAAATATTCAGTTACATGCTCTTTCATACTTAATCTAATATTTTATTTTATTCTTCACACAAAATAATTATTTCCTCTGTTTAAATAAAAAAATAAAATTTCATTATAACGCGGATTCGGATATAGCGCGGGTCCTACCATGGATCCGAGAAACAGTGTTATAACGAGGGTCCAGTGTACCTAATTGAGGATGTCCAACCGACGACAATTGTCCACTATGAACATTTCCATGGTGTTACATCAAAGATTAAACCACATTGTCCATCCGTTTAAATAAATTTGTAATTCTTGTTTTCGTAAAAAGTTAATTGTCAAAATTAATCATTGCTTATAGATGAAATTAATTTTTTTTTTAACGAAACAAGGCTTGGGATGATGAATTAAACTTTCTCCAACTTTCTCGGATCTCGGGGGCCCTTTCGTCACGCGTAAATTCTTTGGAAATTGTTGCGCGCGTTATATTCCTCTGCTTCCGTCTTTCGTTCACATTCGCTACTAAACAAGAATATGATGTACTACCATTTTTTTTTGCAATGATTTTCAGTTATCTCATGGCTGATAAAAAAGACATCGGACAGAAGCAAACGTCATTTTCTGAATCTACTCGGGGTATTTTAAAATCCTCAAGTCTCAAACCCCGAAAGTCGGTCGAACCGGAAACCAACCCAAGTAGCAGAAAAATGTCAATTTTTTCAAATATTATGCGTTTGGTACACAAAACATTTACCACATGTCCGTCCGAATGATAACTTTTTATTGTGTTACCTTAAGAATGTCTAAATGTTTATATAAATAAAAGTTATCATTCGAACCAGCATTTGGTATGTCTTTCGTGTAACAAAAAGGATAATTTTTTTGACAATCGCCATATTGTGATAATTGGAAAAGTGATGGCCGCTCTTGAATTTAAAAAAAAACTCGACTTTCGATATTTTTGTCTGCTTACTTGTCGTACAAAGATTTTGTGAAAAACTACGAAAAAAACTTACAACGTTTGGTTTGTTTCGTTGAAAATAAAATGTCCTCTATGAGGAAGCAAGAAGAAGTGAAGTTTCTTCTTTCTCTTTTTCTCTGATGGTAGCTGACTCTGGTTTTTGGCGTTGTTACAATTAGGACCTTAAGGTAAAAACAGTAAAATATATTTGGAATAAGTGAAACAAGCAACGAGTAAACGGTCGATAATTAACAAATCGCTAAACTCCTTGGTATTCACATTTTCCATAGCCTTCCCCTCTCGCCCACCGTGCAAAATATCTGAAGTTCCGGAATTGCGCGACGAGCATAACCTCGTAATCATAAAAATTCCAGCGTAAATAATGTAGCCAATGCAAATTCTCCGTATTTCTGAATATAATGAAAGATTCGTTACAATTGTGGTTCGTCGTAGTCTCCGAACCCGAGGAAAGAATCAATGGCCGGGAGTGGAAGCAGCGGTGATGAATGCAAGAACCGGAAGTATTGTACCCACTGTCACCGGGTAATAAACGATCGTACGCGTCCGATAAAATCTACGATTGCGGAAAAGTCTTTCAAGTACGATCCACGAAAAGGAAATCTCTGCGTGGCCGATCTCGTGTACAGATATCTATGGAACGTAGCGAATGTGAACGAAAGATGGAAGCAGAGGAATAACGCGCGCAACAATTTCCAAAGGATTCACGCGCGACGAAAGGGCTTCCGAGATCCGCGCTGAGTACCTTCGATTGAGATGGCCAATGAAATCCGCGAGAATATTCATCGATATCCCACGAAAGTATGTTTCCCATAATCGCTTTAACGCGAGATGAAGTATATTCAAGCGATTACGAATTTCCTCGCTCTCACGTTACTCTGGATATTCGTTCGATATTGGCTCCTGAAGGCCGATCAGAGAACTCCGACAAACGTAGAAGCAACCGGACATTTATCAGTGAAGAAAATGTCGTCATCGCAGCAAACCGTCGTCTCTCCCAACTCGATCGTCCAAAGGTCACTGTACTGGCGACTGGTTCGTGGATTACGCGAGAAGGACGAGACCATCGAAATTCTCAATCGCAAACTCGCATTTCTCAACGGCGAGATCAAACTCAAGGATATGCGTATCGCTAATCTTGTCGGTCAAGTCTCGAACTTCGTACAGATCGGACTTCAACGGACGCGGCCTTACGTGACTGGCTCGAAGCAGCCAAGACTCAAAACCAAGATGCCATCCAGTTATTTTTAAATTCTCTCATTTTATAATAAAAAAATTTAATATTAACTCATAACATATATTACATTGTTATAAATACATCGATAACTTTAATATCAAATATTTAACGTGCATAATTCGACAGAAAGTCTCGTTGGCACTTGGTGTTTAAAGAAGCTATCAGATTCATCATCAATTAACATTATGAATAAAGGCTTTTCACCTTAAATATACACTAGTTTCGCTTATTTGCAATATCGTCATGCTCTTGGATGTGCACACGCGAGATGTTACGGTTCGTTCACCGCTGCGAATGCCGTATGGTGATATAGAAATGTTGGAACTCCAATGTGAAGAGCACCAGTAGATTTTTTTAAAATTTCCATGTAAATTATTCCAATAGAAACGTACAAATAAACACTGGACACCAACAGATTTCTATTTACTTCTCTATTCCAACTATCTTCATCTTCAAGTTAAAGTGAAAATCGTTAATTCACGATGATACGATAATTAAACAAGATAAATAATTTCTACAAAATTTTGTTGAATAAAAATGATTTATTATTATTATTTCATTTATTAATTTACTTTAGAATTTTTTTAATATTTTCAATGGACCTAGTCCATTGGATAATCAGCCATTTGGATTTACTGTATAGATTTCTTCTTTGAAAACCCGTTTTTTCAAGACGGTCTCTGTTATACGGGACATAGTGGGACAGTGTCGGATATATGTGGAAGTAAATCCCATTCTCTCTTTCGCGAGTAAATCGTTGCCACGTATACGAAGTCAAGGCCATGGCTACGGTCGGATTTCTTCGGGAAGTGAATGTAAGTAGGGGCGTGGGGGGAGGGTATACGACGATGCTTCAAACAGGTACATCAGCAATGACCAGCGTCGTGGCGAGAAGTAGAAAGAGCTAGTCAGCGGACAAGTGGGCTGACAGTGATCCTGGATATATTAAGTTCATAAGAAGCTAAAACAACAATTTTTCACGACATCGAAAATGTGAGTTATATCCTCACTGCTAGTGATTCCTTAAAATTTATTTAATAATAATATATTGATTCAATAATTCGATATATGATACAGAAACTTTAAATAATAAATAAATAAATAGAGGCAAAACAGAATTTTAGTTCATTTCAATTAATTATTTTTAATATAATTCAATATATTTTGATATCGCTTTTATAAATCATTTATCCGTTTAATATCTAAATATATTTAATTGAAATGTATAAATTTACATCAATATACATAATTTAACAGCATTAAGAGATTTTCTCGTGTACCGTTTTATCATAGATAAAATAATTTATTGTATTATTAAATAAATTCTATCTATTTAACATGGATAAAGAAAAATTCCTATTTTTACCATCGCATATAATAGTGTCAAAGGAGAATAATCGACTCACTGGTTCATTTTCTTTTTCGTCACCTGAAAGTATTGAGATTGTGATAATATTAATTAATTGATTCTTATTTTACTAATAATTCCTCGTAAGCGAGGATACAATTGTACACTCAAAGGATATAATCTTGGATTGGTAATTCGATTTAAAAAATATTTACGTAGCGTCTTCTATTTCATTTTACTTTAACCGCGTTGTGTAGCAAGGAAAAATCATTTCGACGATTTATCAAATTATAATAGAAAATAAATTATGAACATTTAAGTTCCACGATACTTGGAACTTTATGTAAGATAGATGAGTGTAGAATAAAACGAGCAACTTTTATACACGTACACTGCAGTTTCACCTGGGTTAGTCAGACAAGACGAGCGTCGATCCTTTCCTTCCGGTCAACGACCTACTACCGGTTATAAGATGGTTGGCTTACGTTCTTCGTAAAGTGTCACTTTACGATGCTTTTTCGTATATAACTTAAAATACGTCCAAGAACTTGAAATTTCTATCAAAGTCTTTTAATCGGGAATCTTCAATCAGACAAGTTAATTAATTATTTATCTTTGGTTAAATAAAATGATAAATTATTCAACATTGCTACTTCTTAGAAAAAAAAAGAATTATTTATTGGAGTTTAGCATTGACCCTGTGAAAGTATATTGTGAAATAATAAATTATTAATACGAAATGAATTTTTATCGCGTATCCACCATCTTGTAAATCATCTGAACGATCTACGTTAATGATTTTCTCCAAGACACCATCTTGTAAATCATCTGAACGATCTACGTTAATGATTTTCTCCAAGACACCATCTTGTAAATCATCTGAACGATCTACGTTAATGATTTTCTCCAAGACACCGTCTTGTAAATCATCTGAACGATCTACGTTAATGATTTTCTCCAAGACACCATCTTGTAAATCATCTGAACGATCTACGTTAATGATTTTCTCCAAGACACAACGGTCATTACGTTGATAATAATAAAAATTGACTAACTTACCAGACGATTCGCAGTTTCTCAATTAGAAAAAATAAATATTTTTCTACAGAAAATAAATATTTTCTATCAAAGTCTTTTAATCGGGAACCTTCAATCAGACAAGTTAATTAATTATTTATCTTTGGTTAAATAAAATGATAAATTATTCAACATTGTTACTTCTTAGAAAAAAAAAAGAATTATTTATTGAAGTTTAGCATTGACCCTGTGAATGTATATTGTGAAATAATAAATTATTAATACGAAATGAATTTTTATCACGTATCCACCATCTTGTAAATCATCTGAACGATCTACGTTAATGATTTTCTCCAAGACACAACGGTCAATACATTGATAATAATAAAAATTGACTAACTTACCAAACGATTCGCAGTTTCTCAATTAGAAAAAATAAATATTTGTCTACAGGAGAATCCACACGGAATAATAATTAGGCAAAAGATATTTCCTACGTATATTCGAAATATATTATTTATTTATTTGGCCCGCAAGTTGTATAATTAAAATATTAATTCACCATTTATATTTCATTTGTTTATATTCAGAGAAATAAATATTTATATTTAAAAACTATTTTTTCTGAGACATTTTATATACGAATGACAAATATTTTCATTTCTATGAAGAAAAATGCTATTCGCGAAGATAAATATCTCACACACGCGACACAACTCAAAATAATGGCCAACGAAAAGAAAAACTAATTAATCGATTAACCAAGTTTTCGACAATCAATGTATTTAAATATCAATGAAAATCGTAGCTGAAGGACTCGAGTCGTTTGTCAATTGGCAATACTTTCAAATTAAACGTTATTTTATGTATTCAAACCTATTGTTTGTTATTTATTGTCAATAAATTAATTTCTTATTTTATGTAGAATAGAAAAAGATTTTTCGGTTCAACATAAATGCAATATTTATAAACATAAACGAAAAACATCGTTTAACACTTCTTGAAATATTATTTAATGCTTTCTATGAATTTTCTCTTGCAGAATATGATTCCTAGCATCGAGTTATTATGTACTCTATGCTACATTGCAGTAGCCACTGTCATTAGTGGAGTTCTCGTGCTACTAATTGCTTTACGCCTTTACGTGTACTATTCCCTTGGGGTTTGTACGAGCAAGAATAAAATGAATGGAAAAACCGTGATAATCACTGGATGCACATCCGGTATCGGACGAGAGACTGCTAAGGATTTAGCTAAAAGAGGAGCTAAGGTCATAATGGCCTGCAGGAACGTTGTGGCAGCTAACAAATTGAAAGGTGTGCAAATGAGTTGATGATACATTATGATGGTTCTAACAGTCGTCTATTTTTAATCCATATAGACAAATAGTGCCTCTTGGCGAGTTTCGAAAGTTCTTTAACTTTCTTTTTCAAGGAACTATACTTTTATTACTTAGCCTCTTAAACGTACATTTGAAAATAATAATTGTAAGCTTAAACGACGAAACATTTGTTAAATACTTTTGAGTGTTCTGCAATAATTATCTCGTTATTTTTTAAAATAAAAAATATAATACGTTGATTCACGTTTTAGATGAAAATAATACTTGATGGTTTACATTTGTATCGGAAGTTTTGTGAAAAATTACATTTGCTGAAACTTTTATTTAAAATTCTGTAATAATTATCAAAATTCGTAAAATAATATTACAACTGTGCGAGGAACATAATTTTTTTATTGAAATGATAAAATCGTTGAACTTTTATCTCAGTATCAAGCTTTGACTGTTAAATTGAAAAATAATATATCGAATATAATTTAAAGACAAAATTGATTTACAATCGGTAACAAATTGAATAAGATTATGATTTATAAATAAATAAATAATTATATTTTACTTAAACAGATGAGATCATGAAAACTACAGAAAATGCGAAAGTAGTCGTTTGTAAATTGGATCTGTCGTCATTGAAATCAGTACGCGAGTTCGCACAGCAGGTGAATCGCGAAGAAAATAGATTGGACGTATTGATTCACAACGCAGGCACTGCCGAGGCTTTCACGAAAAAGGTTTCCGAGGATGGTATCGAGATGACGATGGCTACTAATCACTACGGTCCATTTCTTCTGACGCATCTCCTCATAGGTATTTCAAAAGAATAACAAATTCGCAATTTATCCCAGAGAAGATTTCCGATATTTAAACTAAATTGATATTTTGTTTGAAACAGATTTGCTAAAATATTCAGCACCGAGTCGCGTGGTTGTCGTGGCCTCCGAACTTTACAGAATGTCCACCCTTAATCTCAACAACGTAAATCCAACGACAACGTTTCCAGCTTATCTCTACTATGTCTCGAAGTACGCGAACATCGTATTTACACTTGAGCTAGCTCGTCGTCTTGAAGGAACCCGCGTTACCGCCAATTGTCTTCATCCGGGAATGATCGATAGCGGTATCTGGAGAAACGTTCCAGCTCCACTTTCATGGGGCCTCATTCCTATAATCAAAGGATTCTTCAAGACACCGGAACAGGGAGCACAGACTAGCATTCACCTCGCTGTCTCGGATGAGGTTTCCAATCTAACGGGAAAATACTTCCTCGATTGCCGAGTAAGATTGTCACAAGATTCCTTGATCCCTTGACGACGAGTGACGTATATCAATGTCATTACTTCCTGGCGGTAAAAGTAAAAAAACAGTAATTACCCAAGACGGTAAAACAGTTTGAAAAAGTGCAGATTGACTTGAAAATGTTATTTCTGTAATGAGATAAGAAAATGTCTTTCGTATTGTTGTTACAAACAAAAATAGCCTAAAGCTATTCGTTCCCAGCTCAAAGTCCCCGGTCATCGAGGGATCAACGATTAATTTTTTTCGAAACAAGGACACCGACTAAACGGATTTTCTTTTTCTTTTATATTCTTAGGTGTCTCGTGTCAGCGGAGGAGTCAGGGATCCTGCAAAAGGCAAAAAGTTTTGGGAGCTGAGCGAGGCCCTTGTCAAGCTGCAGCCTTCCGATCCTAAGATATAAGATTTCTTCGTAATTTTTCAAAAAGTCCGCTTGTGCTGACGAGAATGCGTGTGTAATGTTTTTCTATTTATGCAGTTAAAATGTTTGGAAATCTTGTTATCTTTATTATAGTGATCAAAAGTGAGGAATTTTAACCGATAATTTTGTGGTAAAGGTGTTGCGGTGCCCTTAGGAAATAACAATTTTTTTAATCACTTACCGATCGTGGGAAATATTTTATTATTATTTTTTTTTTCTACTCTCGGGGTGCAATGCTCTCTCTCTCTCTCTCTCTCTGTTGTTCACTGCCTGCTCAACGTATTCACTCCGTAAAGAGCGGAACAAATTACCTTAAACGATTCTCAGTTTTTTTTACAAGTTTTTATACAATCCGATACATAGAGGAAAAAAAAATAAATAGCGTTTGTAATAAATATATTGTAGGCATACAAATAGAATTGACTTTCCAATTTGTAAAAATGTTTTTATTCTTATTCGTGATTAACTCGTTAACAAACGTTAAGGCAAGGTGAAACATGTATGGGTGGGAGAGAGATAGAACCAATAGCGATCAAGACGGAGTGAGAAACATACATTGAGAATATGTTCCACATCGTCTTAAAGTGTTGTAGAACACGTATGGGTGCATGAGAGATAAGACTAATCTTGCGATCCCGAATTTCTCGACTGCGGTTCTTCTGTCGGATAAAACCCGAGAACGTCGTGCTGCAGAGTTGTTAGGCGGATAGCAACGTTCTCGGTTTTTATCCGACAGGTAAACTGTGATAAAACAAAATTTAGATTATACTTTTGGTTACCGATCGAGTAGTTCCACATTACTTTAAGGCTCCTTTGTACATGTCAAGTTGAAGTTAGGTACAAATGCCGTATAAAACAAAAACTTGATACAATTTTTGGCACATTATAAATGAGTTTACTAATAAACTTCAATGTATGAACTCAACAGAGTATTCATATTCAAATACCCGTTATAAAATTATAAATTATAATTAAATAAAAGATAATTTTTGTTGCTGACTTTACGATGATTAATTCTTATTCGGTTGATCCAGCGATTTCTGCAAAGATCTGTCATTTTTTTTGTCACGCGTTGAATATTCCATTTAAAATATTCGGTAAAAAGTCACATTTTTTACGATCGCCTTGGAATCTTCATAATCTGACCAAGAAGCTAGCATTTTTATGTTTAACGCTATTTAATCGAATTATGCATGAAATTTCGTAATACCTTGTTGACTCAGCGACTTCTATGACACAGAATTAATTTTACAGCTTTTGAGTACTAAAATAACGTGCTGAAATAATCGGTCAAGGATCATATATCATTTTATCAGCTCGTAACTCACAGGAGTCTCTCGCAAACTTATCTTTCGGATAAAAAACAAGAATGGTAAACTGTAGAGTTGTGAGACGCAGTTATCCGTTAAAAAAAAAGAATTTTTTTATCCGACAGTAGATGAAACGTAGCAGACAGAGTTACATTACAGTTTTTATTACCAGCCGAGAGATAGCACAGGACGTCGCAAGAGTCATGAATCACACTGCGTAAATATGACACGAGCGTAACAATTCTGAAATTTATCACAAAATCTCATTCCGTGAAGAACATGTTAGAAATTGTTTATTCTCTCTCTCTCTCTCCCACTTGCGGATCCCAATGGCAATGTTCAGTCGGTAATAAGGCTTCCCTCAAAGACTTGTCGACTCAGGAAGATATTATTTAGGCCTCAAATTCCATAAAATTGCAAATTTATTGAAATATATTAAATGTTCGGAGTGACGATGTTTACGTACGTACGTACGTACATAATAAAAATTCTAATTGTTGGGACCCACTGGGTCTTTGCGCAAAATAAATAAAAACATTTAACAAATGCTGACATAGAACAAAAATGCATAGGATTAATCTTGCAGAACATAACATTACCTATTAAAAAAATCAGTGATGGCGTCCATCTATCTCCAATAGCCGCGAACGGGGCCGGAAGGACACCTCAAAAACGCTTAATTTTCGCAGTCTTCTTTATAGAATACGATTTATGCTCAACTAGATTGATCCTACGTATTTTTGCTTCATCTCTAGCCCTTTACGCCGATTTTGCAGTAAAAGTGCGCGTGGTGCGAAAAAATACATTTTTTTTACCGTTTACTATTTTTATTGATTTTTTTTCCGTAAAAACGCGCAGATGTTAACATCTAACAATTCGACATACTTATTACGTACGTCGTACCAAACAATTTCAATATTTTTTCATTAACTCGGGATTCAATGGAATCTCAAGCGCATAAAATCGAGACTCGTATTGTTGCGAAATCAGCAAGTCTCGCGGGACTATGAATTACCAGATACTATATAAAACGATCATTATAACTCAATTCGTCTCGTGCTTGATGATATTAAAACGAAAGGAGTAGTTGCGTCTTAAATCGAGCATCCCGTGTTTCATTACGTCCGGGCAAGATATTAACCAAGTCAGACTAACGTAAAAGCTTGTAGTTAAAAGTTTCTATCACGGTCTTACATATACGACCGTAGTTTGTATGTAAGTCTGACTTCGTGATGATACACACGCGGTAAAACACGCTTGGAGATGTGTCTGGTACGATCGTCTCGAGGCCTTCAACTCGATCTTTCTACAGTACGTGCAGAATTTTGTATTTTCTTTTTCTCGTTTACATCTACGAACCTTGAATCGGAGCCTCGCCGTATCTCATGCCTAAAGATACATATATTTGCATGTCGTGTCGCGAAATGAGAAAAGAAGAAAGATCGATCCTTTGACCCGAACGATAGACTCATCGATACCACGGGATTCCCCGTGTTGTTGCCAACTGCGTATCGCTGGATGCTCATTCTCAGGTAACGGCCGTATACAGAGGCCAATGTTACAAAGAACGTTCGTGCTCGCATCCTGTATATATAGCTTTTTACCCTTCATACGAGAGTCTCGACCACGGTCTTGTCTCGACTCTGAATCGCGTCTCAACGTAACTTGTGGTGGAATTAATGTATATGCAATCGTTGGTATTAGTGTATTCGAGGTCGCGAGCTTCGGCAGAGTGCGAGAGTCACACGTAATTATATCGTCGTACGAAATTTGCCGTCACCTAGTACGCACCGAAGCTCGTGGGAATCATGTCAACAAGTTTATAACTACAAGCAAATTATGTACTAAAGGAAGAAATCGAGAAAAATAGTAACAAACGAAATGGTTTTGAGAACGTTGACTCTACTATCGAGTCGCAAAGTTTGTTATTACCACGAAGCCACTAATTTTATTTGTTCAAGCGATTCTTTCAGTAAACCTATTTGAATTAAGAAAAGATATTCTTTTTCTCTAGTCTTATCAGTTATTCTCCATTTTACGACGACTAGTGATAACCCTCTACTGCACTGTTAAAAGTATTTGGAAAGCAAATATGCTTGTATAGGAAGTTTTTATTCTTAAACTGATACATGAAATGTATATTAAATTTTCTTCAAGGACTCCAAGGAGGATTCAGAGTAATCACGGCACGGAAAGGCGTCTAGGGGGAAACTTGAAATAATCAGGACCTATAGAAGGGCTTTTAAGGAAACTTATACTGGCTCTGTATATGTTTATTCTTGTACATGGCTGCGGTGAGATAATACCTCAGCCTTTTATAACAAAGGGAGATATATTTTTAAGTAATAAACTTTTTTTCCATGGGATCACGGGGCCTCTAATTTTATTCGTTCAACTGATTCTTTCAATAAACATATTTAAAATACAAAAATAATCTCCATTCCTGACTTTATTTATGATTCCCTGTTATCAAAAGCTTGTATAATAAATCCTTCCTACATATAAGTACAGATATATATCAGCATAACAGAAACACTTGTGCTATCACACATCGTATAACATATATAGGTAGCTGCTTACATGTTTTATGACGTGTCTGTTGATCGTAGATACCGAGAAAAATCAATGAGACACGAACGAGCCTATTGCCGAGTCGAAAATAGTTCTTATCGCGCGGCTGCTAATATTATTCGTTTGAACCATGCTTTCAATGAATGTAAAATAAAAATAAATAAACGTCTATGCTGGTCTTATTCGTGATACTTTGTTATCGCACACTCGTAATAACGTTTTGCTTCTTATTCATAAAGAGATTTGTCAGTATTGCGGATGACAGGCTTGCGCTGTGATGCAATGTTATTGATAATAATAATATCAATAATACATAAACCGGGGAAACCCCTGAGACGCTAACGGCCCTGATGTGCCTGTTAAAAGAAAATAATAATTCACCTTTACCGTTTTCAACGGGAACGATTTAATGGAAGCTGGGTGAATTGTATTGGTGGCTATGGGTTTCCTGTGGAGTTAATTGCTCCAATAGCCGATACCGAGAATATAGCTCATGATATTAATACATTTTCTGTCCGACAGATATGTCGACGATTACGAATATCAAAAACATTACTTTTTCCTTCTTTCCAGCACATTAAGGAATTGAAAAATGTGTTTAAAATATTGATTGCAACACCGTTGACTTCACTCGAATAAGTAACGAATGGCTACTTACGTAATTTCTTAAATCAATTATTCGTTATTTAAGCGCAAACGATTTAATAATAAAAATTTATGAAATGTATATTGCTTCTTCGAGTTTCCGGTGGAGCAATTAACACTCATTGCGTACTTTAGCTATAGAATATTAACATTTTATCGCTGTAATTCTTAGTACTTCAGCTGAAACCGAGAAACGAAGTGATTACGTCGACAATTTTTTTTTTTTTAGTATAGTTGTACGATAATTGTGAGATATATGTGTCGAGGACTAACCGAGCTTTAGAATTGATTGTTTCACTTGTTTCCGCATAGTACAAACGTCTTGTTACATGAATCAAAGATGTCTTTAAGACATATTTTTAAGAATCCATGAAGTGTTTGATATTATCGTTACTTGTAACTGAGCGACATTACGAATGTATATATATATAAGTTCGTATAGAAGCAAGAGGGTAAAGTCACCGGTTAATGAACATTTAAGAATAACCACTTCTTTATCATACGTTTTCATGAAAAGAATTGATTTCGCAGAAGCTGTGACGATTTTTTTCCAATAACCTGTATAACGAAATATGTAAAATAACTTTTGAAAAAATTGTTTTTTTCATTACAAAGTAAATGAAAGAAAACATTTCAATAAAAAAAATCAAATAACGCCAATGATTAAACTGGCCAATCTAACTTACACTTTTAATCGAAGTTCATTTTCGATGGCAAACCAAGCGAATAGCAAACAAAAATGGACGTATTTAACTGTAAATTTTTATTCGAACCATCAGGAATACTCATGAGCCCTAAAAAAGCTTTCGTTCATTCACTGGTGACTGTTGAATCACTGGTGACTTAACATTCTACGTTTACTCTGTGTATTGCAGCGTTGCGACTGATATTTATTTTTTAACGACGATTACCGATAATGAATTCGGTAGTTCAACCTGAGATCTTGTTTGTACACAATACAGTACTCGATCAAACAAATTATCCCGCTAATATTCCATTCAATATGCATGATACAATCAAATCGTATCTCGTTGATCGTGTCTCATCTCCTTAAACAAATCTGACGTCTTACGTAGCCATTTCTGTGTTACGTTTGGCTTCCAGAACATTGTTACTAAATTGAAAGAAGTACTTGAGGATAGTATTGATTATAACATGATGATAGTAATCATCGATGTATAATAAAAGTTTGCTTCAGTAATGTGAGTAATGTGTAGTTTATTGAAATTGTTATACAGGAACAGAGGTGATTTAGGAACAAAGAATTTTTGAGTATTTCGTTATTAATACAAATTATTTAACGTTTATCCACCGTAGTGAGAGGCTGAAGAGGAAAGATACGTTCCCACTCGTTCATTCTGTCGCTATAGAGATTTGTCTTCATAACGAGCTGGTCACCAATCTCCAAATATTTATTATTTTCGACAGTGAATGGCGTCCACGTGACATTAGCAAATTTTTCGTTATCAAGAGGAATGGGCTCGCCAGTTTTAGCAAAATTTGCCCACATGGAGGTCAACCGTTCGACCATTACATTTTCTGGAGCATTTTCTTCGAAGAATGGGAACCATCCGATGTGGAATAGATACAGCAGATCATCGTGATGCACAACACCTGTATAAATCGTAAAAAAATAGTTTGATTGTTATTTTAATATGAGAGATGAAGAGCCGATCTTATCTTTATGTAACAATATGTATTGCATTTGAAAACTGAATTCTCGCGTTCTCACCGTATGGTTTTTTTGTGTCGCTCCATGTGAGGAAACTGTATCGACCCTGATACGTAAATTCGTAATAATAAACCGGCGCTTTTGAAGCTTGAGACACGAGCTTGGCGAGACGATTGGTTGAAAATCCTATAACTCCGTCGGCGTAGAGCTGTAGATATTTCAAAAGATTTGAAGATTTGGTTAATATTGGTTTTATATATATTAGATTAAATGAAATAAAGAAATAACGAATTTTTTCTAACGTACTTGACCAAGACCCTCAATATTATCCACGGTGATCGACTGTCCCTTGAAGTAGAACTCTTTTAAAGATTTGCTGATTTCCTTGGATCGTGGAGTGTCTCGTTCGTACATGAAGCTTATAGGTGCGATACGCTCCCAGTTTTCATTAAGATTGTCCAGAGACGAGGTATTTCCCTTTCTCGCGCCCTCGATCACAGCTACGACACAATACAACATTTGAAAATGATGTATTTATTTGCGCTCTAGGCGAATGCGAGTGTTTCTATCTTTCACCACCAGTCATGTGAGAAGTAAAATAATATTAAACGTACAAACAATAGCACCAGCAAATTCGTCCTTCGTGACTCCAGCGATGAGAGGTACTTGATGGAACTTTCCTTCCCTGATCAGATCGGCTGGCTGAGCCGTGAGGAATCTCTCGACACCGGGAACTTCCGGTTCGATTACCGGCGTCCATACAAAAACTGGATCACCGTTCCATTCCTGATAAGACAAAAAATCTCAATGTTGTTTATTTAATTTTTGATGCATTCATATAGTATGTGATACGTACGAAGAATTCAGGAAGCGTATTGCCAATTTCTAGAGCAGTTTTCGTATTGAGACAAAGAAGCATGCTGCCCGTAGTGTCGGTTGGACAGCCGAGAATCTCCGCCTGTTTCTTGGCGAGATGCTTCTGATCGGTAGGAAGAGGTGTCTGGTAAGTCGCGGATCCACTCATGGCTATAGCACGGTGAAAAAGTCCTTTGGTCATGGGTGACACGAGATGCAGCGAGACGCTCCAAGCACCCGCGCTATAACCGCTGATGGTCACGCAGTTTGGATCGCCACCGAAACTTGCGATATTCTTCTGTACCCATCGCAGAGACTCGACCTGATCTTTCAGGCCCAAATTTCCAGGTGCGAGGGAATCACCGGTGCTCAAGAAACCTTAAGTACAAACAGTGAGATTCGTGTTTTACTTTGAAATCGCATGTTACGTTGTGTCATTTTATTCTATCGTTGCATTATTTTTTTCACAATTTACCCAAGGATGCGAGACGATAGTTAACGAGCACGAGGACGATATCCTGATCCATAAAGTATTCCGGTCCTTCCACCAAGCTCTGCCCGGAGAAGGTATAATAGCCACCTGGATGGAAGAACACGATAACCGGTCTCCTAACGATCTCGACATCGCTTGAATTCTGCGACGGAAGCTAAAAGTTATTAATTTTTGTTAACATTATTTACATTTCTTGACATCATATGCCAAAAAAAGTATTAAAACTTGACGTATTTTCGATGAATATGCAACTATAGCTGCTCAGCAATGGGTTGTCGCTTCGATCGTAAGTCAATCATGCAGAGGGCTTCAAATTTTTATACAAAATCGAAACTCGAGCACTGCTTTTGTTTTTATATTAAGGATAGTTCACCGTTAACAGGCCAAAACCAAAAGAATCGTACTAATGGCTTTCGAGAATAAAGTAGTATCAAGTTTCTAAGGATTTACTATCGTCAACTATCTTAAAAGAAGAAAAAAATCTTTTTTTTCATTAATAATGTACGACTGAGTCACGCGAGATGCGTTTTACGAGATAACTGCTAATGCAATAATACGCTAAAAGTCCTTGGATGCGTTAGCATCGTGTAGCATGTACCTTGGTTGTATAAACGTTGAGACGCAGACAATCCTCCGACTGATAATGTCCGTCTGGATGCAGACAGGCAGTTCCTTCTTCAGTTGCATCGAATACTTCTTCCCACGGAACGACTGGCACAGCTTGCTGAAAATAACAGCGCAACATGAGCTAACAACAATAATGCGCGTTGCACTATTTGTTGCGAAGAATCAAACGCTCGATATAACTTCTTCGAGACATATTCGCATAATGGAATTCTCACGCGATATTGGGTATACTTCGAGCGGATATTTTCGGAGTATCTTCGCAGCAAATATTTCTCAACTTTTGTATCATTATTTCGATATTAAATCTAGAGTTTTTCTAATAATTAACGTAGCACAATTAATGTGATTACTGAAACAATTTATATCTTCCAAACAAGTTACCGGCACGTGTCAACAATTTTTTTTGCCGTTTACAAAAAATTCTGTTAAAATTTGAGCAAAATGAAAACACAATCGAACACTCTTACCAACATTAAAAAAAAATAACACTAAAAATCACAAGGTTGCAAATATAGTTTATTGTTTAATAAACTTTGCTTTTTTAAATCACGAGATTGTACTGTCAGAATCTATCTCAAGAGTGGCATAATGTCAATTGGTGACAGTCACAGGTCATTTCGCATGGCTGGCAATAAATCTCAAGCATTGATATACCTCTGATGCAACCGCAGTTATACATTGTGAGACCAATAAAGAGAGCAACATTGTCGTTCGTCGAGTTGATTAGGTGCAGAAAAATTGAAGCTGAAGGCAAGCGACGAGTGTATAAGCGTATATACTTAAAAACAAACGAAGTAATATATATCGTAAGCAAGAAAACTCACCTTAAAACGTTGCTGTCCCACAGGAGCTTCAGCGTATCTCATACCACGAAAGGAATAGATTTTCTTGCCAAGTCGCGATTTCATTATGGAACCACGAACTTTTCCGACTGGTGCACTCAATTCTACAGTTTCGTTTTTGTTGTCATCCTGAGCTGAAGCCCCTGCAACGACGAAACACAGCAGCAATGCAAGAAACTTCATTATAGATTCGCTTCGATTGTTAAGTTAAAATCATGAATCACATGAATCACTGGCCGATTTGTTAACAAATCGACGAAGCTAGTGGCTTCTTTATCGATATATATGTATGTAAATCGTGCGAGGTGAGCTCTACACCGTTAGAACGATTACTGTAGACCGCGAGAGCCGAACCGTTTCATTTATATAGCCCCCGCCACGCTTGTGAAGAAGACATGTGACAAATAGAATTACTAAGTTCTAGAAACAATAGACCATAACGTGATCTTGTTTGGCAGATCGAAAGAGTTCATTTTTTACATTACAAAGATCGTGTCACTTCTATTCAGCTGATGCCAATATGAATTAATCATATTTGCAACCTTTCGATATAACGAGATACTCAGGGAATTCCCCTGTTTCATTATTTCTAGATTATATTTCGCTGCGGACGCCTTGACCTCGGTTACAACAGGTTATATTGGTCGATTGATACAGAGAAACTTTAGTTCTTTTTTCCTGTTACAGATATATAAAAATATTTATTTATAACTTATAAAATTGTTTGAAATATATTTATTAACAACCTAACATTTAACAATTGCGCATATAACCGCAAGTACAACGGTTCCTCGCAGTTGTACATGGAAAATGGTTCCGTCTATGTACTTTTTTATTTATGGTTCCTTATGCGGTTGCGCCCTGCCGGGGAACCAAACTATACGCTTTTTTTATTTACGGTTCCTTTCGCGGTTTCGAAATGTTTAAAAACAACGAGTTATTCTCCCGATTGCAGTGATGGTTGCTTTTCCTGATAGAGATATGGCATAGACGAAATATATAAATTTGTTAGAAGTAGAAAAAAGCATTTTTCAAGATGAAGAAAAAAATGTTACAATTTCAAATTTAAATTCAATCAAAACAATTGAATCAGCCAAATTTTTGAGTTACATAAAAAATTGTATATTTCAGTGAGATTCGAGTACCCAACCCACAATAAAAGAAACAAATTTTAAGGGCTTAAGTGTCTCTGTTTACTTGACGATGCTGTTACTCTTTTTTTTTATTTGTAAACTACGATATCGTGGCAATTCTAAATTATATTTCAACTGCCGGCAACAATTCGTACTACCGATACTCGGATGGATCATCGCTTAGCCGTGCCCTAGTTTGGCGCATTGAATCGTTGAACGAAAGATTATTTCGTCTGATGCAGGAACACCAATATCTGTCGATCTAGTTGACTGTATCGGCACAGGTTTCCCGCAGTTTATCGGTTCAGGCAAATGCAATATCATAATGTGGCAGAAGTAAGCTGCGGATGCATCACAGAAGAAAAGAGTCAGAGGAAATAGTAGTGTGAATTAAAAATTGAAAAGCTGGAATACGAAATTCAAAAAAAACTGCGATTAAGGGAAATTAATCGTCTTCAAAATTCAAATGAGTAAACAAGTATCCGAAGGACGACTACATATTCCATCAATGACCATCTGCGTATTTTTTAATCATGGATCAGCCAATACGGGGGAAAAAATTTATTTAAATAGCGACGAGTGACCCGTTTCGAGAAAACGGTTATTGTCACAAAACAAAAAATCGCAAATCAAAACGTAATTTCTTTAATTTGTAACTAAATTATTCGAAAAGTACGGTAAAAAACCAGAATTTTCGTTTTTTTTTTAAATCGTACTATACAACTTAAGTCGCTTTAAGATATTGTCGATCAAAAAGGAAAATTATTAATAGCGGGATCTCGTAAACAAAGGCAAGTCCTTGAAATTTGATACTTTTATTGTGAGCTGGGTACTTGAATGTCACTGAATCCTACAATTTTTTGACAATTTTGATAATTCCACTTGGGAAATTGACCTGGAATGCTTTATGCCAATCGTTGAATACGTGCGGTTCGTCGTACTAACAGCCACTCCTTATTATTGTGTACCTCCCGCTTTCGTTTTACATCTATTCTCAGTATTCTCACGTGATAATATGCGCATAATCAGCACGGAAACATGATTCAGCCCATTAGACGGTTGCCGTGAAATACACCAGACGAGATAAGCGTAATAATGTCTACATAAGACAAGAATATAACTTCATCAGTGGTTCGAGCTCTTGGTTAATTCGTTTCTTCTCATACGCAGCTCAAGATTCAATAGTCCTATTGTCCTCTACGAACTACTAATATTTTTTAAACATTTTTGTTCTAATCACTGTTATCAAGATAATTCAATGATTTGCAAAAGTTCAGGGGAATTTCGACAATTTATTTTTACTCTTTAATTATTGGTTGAAAATATTTTTTTAAAATTATTTTTTATCTTTAACTATTTGCTCATAATATAAAAATTCCTTTTTTTTCTTTATCATGAAAGTAATCCATGAGTTGTACAGTAGAATTTAAAAAAGCAAAATGATTAATTAATCTTACAGTTTTTAATAAAATTTCATTTAATTATCTAATTAATTTTCATTGAGTTGATAAATATACATTTTTTATTTATTTTACTACTCGAGGTGACTTAAAAGTTGTTGAATTATAATATGCAATGCATTTTATGTAAATCAAAATAATGTTGCAGCGTATTTTTATTTATAATTAAGTAATAAAAATTAATTAACTCCTCGTGACGATAGCTGGGTCTTTCCGATAGTTTAATTGCTGACACGTTGTGTACGTAAAGATGTGTACGTTGTCAACAATGTGGAAAAATATCGCCGGGAATACGCACTGATAGACCTCGCGTTATCACGAACGTGAATTCTTTTTCGCGAACAACATTAGTAGCCTTTGACACTTACAAGTATCCTAGTTTTATTTTTGCAAATAATCAAAGTTACCGTCGCTATTGGCTTCGAATATACATAATTATATGCATGATTGTATGTATGTGTACGACATTGACGTCGGTGACATATTGTTCAAACAATCTTCACGAAAATGTGCAATTACCGAGTACAGAAGTTGTTAAAAATTATTTAAAGAAGCTTGAAAAAGTTTTTATCACATTTAATAACTTGAACAGGTGTTGAGAAATAAGATTAGATACGAGTCATAATAAATATATGTTTTTATTGCTTGAGTAACGCAAAATGGCTTATTTGTTAACAAAATATACGCACAGAGGTTATAAGAAACAGAAAACTTAAACGTAATTCGTTATTCTTAAAGTAATTTAACATTTGTTTATCCCGAAGAGAGGCTGAAGAGGGAAGAGACGTTCCCACTCGTTCATTCTGTCACTGAAGAGATTCGTTTTCATGACGAGCTCGTCGCCAATCTCGAGATACTTGTTGTTTTCAACGGTGAACGGTGTCCACGTGATATTGGCAAATTTTTCATTATCGAAAGAAATGGGTTCACCAGTTTTTGCGAAATTCGCCCACATCGAAGTAAGCCGCTCGACCATCCAATTTTCTGGAGCGTTTTCCTCAAAGTATGGGAAGAAGCTAACGTAGAAGAGATACAGCAGATCGTCGTGATGTACAACACCTGTGCAAATCGTACAGAAATAGTTTCTTAGTTATTTTAATGAATGTGCGTGTAAGGTGAAGGGGCGAGGGGTTCTTATCGCTATATAACAACTTGGTTGCGATTTAAAGCTACATTTTGACATCCTAACCGTATGGCTTGTTCGTATCGCTCCATGTGTGATGACTGTAACGACCCTGGTACGTAAATTCGTAATAAAAAACCGGTGCCTCCGAAGCTTGAGCAATGAGCTTAGCGAGACGGTTTACGGCGAATCCTATAACTCCGTCGGCGTAGAGCTATAGATATTTAAATAATTTGGTAAATATTTTTTGGATAACTTTTAGATTAAATAAATGAATACATTTACTAACAGGAAATAAGCTTTTTTTAACATACGTGAGCAAGTCCTTGAGCGTTGTCCAGGCCGATAGGCTGTCCTTTGAAGTAAAATTGTCTTAGAGCCTCGCTGATCTCTTTAGATCGGGGAGTGTCTCGTTCGTACATGAAGACTATAGGTGCGATCCTCTCCCAGTTTTCATTGAGATCTTCAAAGGTCGTGAAATTGCCCGTTCGGGCTGCCTCGATAATAGCTGATTAATAAATAATAAATAATGAACTTTATGATATTCTGTATCGAAATAAAATTGGGAAACAATCACGTTAGACGTACGAACAAGACGACCGCCAAATTCGTCCTTCGTGACTCCGGTAATAAGGGGAACCTTATGAAACTTTCCTTCTCTGATGAGATCGGCTGGCTGAGCTGTGAGAAATCTCTCGATACCGGGGACTTCCGGTTCAACAACCGGTGTCCATATAAGAATCGGATCACGGCGCCATTCCTATTAAAATAAAAATAAATCGAAAGAAAGCTCAACGCTGTCAATTTTATTTTCGACGCTATCATATCGTACGTCTTACGTACGAAGAATTGAGGGAGGGTGTCGCCGATTTCTTGGGCAGTTTTACTGTTAAGACAGAGGAGCATGCTGCCAGTAGTGTCGGTTGGACAGCCAAGAATCTCCGCCTGTTTCTTTGCAAGATGTTTCTGATCAGGGGGAAGAGGTGTCTGATAAATCGCAGATCCACTCATGGCGATAGCACGATGAAAGAGTCCTTTGGTCATCGGCGACAAGAGATGCAGCGAGACGCTCCAAGCACCCGCGCTGTAACCGCTGATGGTCACGCAATTTGGATCGCCACCGAAACTTGCGATATTCTTCTGTACCCATCGCAGAGACTCGACCTGATCTTTCAGGCCCAAATTGCCAGGTGCGAGGGAGTCACCGGTACTTAGAAAACCTTAAGAACATAAGTGAGATTCGTATTTTACGGTGAAATCGCTTCTTACCTCATCTCATACATTTTTATATCGTTACATTTAGATTTTACCTAATGACGCAAGACGATAGTTTACAACCACGAGTACGATATCCTGATCCATAAAATATTGCGGCCCTTCTACCAAGCTCTGCCCAGAATTGCTGTAATAACCGCCAGCGTGGAAGTACACTATAACCGGTCTCTTTGCACTTTCAGCATCGCATTGATTCTCCGATGGAAGCTAAAAATTATTATTATTTTTCTTTTTAACGTAAATTACCTTTGCATTGCAATTATATGAACGAGAGTTTCGCGATACGGATTTTACGATATTACATAGCTAAAGCAATAATTCTGACGAATCCTTAGATATACCTTAGTAGTGTAAACGTTAAGCCGTAGACAATCTTCCGATTGGAGTTTTCCATTTGGGTGAGGACAGGAAGGTCCTTCCTCGGTCGCGTCGAATACATCTTTCCAAGGAACGACTGGGACTGCTTGCTGAAAGCGTTTTACGAGTCATAATAAATTCTACCATCGAGTATGTTTGCTCCGAAGAAACGTAAGAGCGAGAATATCATGAGTACAGCTTTTTCAAGACGTCGTTGTATAACAAATTTCTCACGAGATAAGATACCGCGATACGAATGATTTCAACTCAAAGTAAGTTATTCACAGATGTTTATAATTGAAGAAAAAATTTTCTGATGGTGAGCTCTTCGTTAATCTGAAACCTTTCTGTCTTTATTCTTCTTTCCGTTGATTACTTTAATAAAGAAAAATATGTATAATTCATAGACGAACATTTCATTGAATATTTCCATTGAAAAATTTAATAAAAAATCATATTTAAAAGTTAAGTAAAGTAATGAAAAAGTTAAGTTAACGCGTATCACATATAAATAAAAATATATATGCGGTTTGATAAAGATTTCATCGGAAAAGTATATTTTCAAATATTTTTTAGACGTTGATTATTAATATTTTTATTTTATAACTTTTTAGCAGTAAAATAATAAAATTATTAAAGTATTATAGAAACTCAGTGATCCGTATCACTTATTTTCGTGTAGTACATAGTAATTTCTTTAATTTATATACTCAGTTCACCTAAATGTACAAAACTTGAGATTAAAAAGATAAATAATTGAAAACATTAGAAGTATAATAAAAATAAGCGAAAAAGCTAATATCAAAGACGCGAGCGATGACCGTCATCGCTGAATCATAATTCGTCAATTAACATTTTTTCCGGGACTGCTAATACGCATGTGCCTTACGCAAAAGTTATTAAGAGTGACACTGTACTAATTGATGCGGATCAAAGGTCATTTCATCCGAATATTAGCAGATCTCGAGCGTCGACACGCTATTGTTACAGTGCTGGACAACGAAATAACACTTCTTGCAGTGGACCAACGACGAACACCAACACAGAGAGTAGTATTGTCATACATCAAGACGATTGGGTGCGGTGAAAGCGTAGCCGAAGATATAAGTTTAAATATCGCGCATATTGAGAACCGTTGGATATGCGTATTCCGAAAAAAATGATTCCTTGTAATAAAACAAATACTTTGAAATAATTTTTATAACTTAACTTAATATTTGTGGCAACTAAAAATATATTAATTGTATGAATGGGTACTTGAAGCTGATTACTATTTGAATCAACTTAATATTTATTAAAGATAAAATCGTGTAACGTATAAAAATCTGACCAAAATTCGAAAAAAAAGAAGATTTTTTGTAACTAAATAAATACTTTGATATACTTGTTATAACTGAACTTAAGACGATGTCCTACATGTCGTCGTTCTCTGTCATGTAGCCATGTATGAGAGAGAGATAGAAGAATTGTCTTATAGCGAATTTTTCCGCCACGAATGATCATTCGAATAAAAAATGAGAACACTGAACTGTAGAATTTTTCGATGCAATTTACCGTTCTTCTCTTTTATTCAAAAGATCAATAGTGACAAAGCAATTTGCATTACAATTTTTGTTATCGACCGAGGGGTAGCACATCACCTTAATATGTACGGCAATTAAAAGTATTCGAATTGTATAAATAGGGATTTTTAAATAATTGCTACTTGAATCAACTAAATATTTATTAAAGATAAAATCATGAAACGTATAAAAATCTATTTGGTTAAAATAATATATATATATATATTCGTGACTAAACAAATACTTTGAAATTATTTTTATAAATCAACTTAATATTTATGGCACGTAAAAGTATATTAACTGTATAAATGGATATTTTAAAACGTTTGTTATTTGAATCAACTAAATATTTTTTAAGGATAAAATGATGAAAAGTATAAAACTCTATTTGGCTAAAATTCAGAAAAAATTGCTTAATTCAAATCAATGTTTTCTCTCGGAGGGCTTAAAAAAAAAGTACACTTACTTTAAAGCGTTGCTGTCCAACGGGAGCCTCGGCGTATCTCATACCGCGAAAGGAATATATATTTTTGCCGAGTCGCGATTTCATTATTGAACCGCGAATTTTTCCTACAGGTGCACTTAATTCCGTTTCCATTTTTTCATCATTCTGAGCTGTAGCCGCTGTCGCGATAAAATACAGCAGCAATGAAGAGTACCGCATCTTCCTCAAGCACTGTATACGTATAACTTTGATTTTAATTGTTGAATGTGAATTTTAAGGTGATGTCGGTATTTCGTCACCTTCCTTATTTTCTCAGTTTCGTTTCATATTCCGGACAAAAACAATTTAATCTTACGTGCAGGATGATCAGTCGAAACTAATTAGCTTATGTCTCACATTTTTAACGGTTAAATAGGTGTGACATCGAGTTATCCTGGACGCGAACTAAATGTTTTTAAAATGGAGTAAATAATTTTATTAATTTGTTTACGCTCGAAAGATGAACGCAGTCTCTGAGAAAATAGAAAAGGCAGATATATACCGATGAAACTTGAAATACACTATAACTTCGTCGGTATATTATATCGCCTTAAGGCAAGGCGAAATCTCAGAGATCCAGCGCGGTGCGAAATTTATGAAACATAAAATATGAGATGAGTACGAAGGACTTACCAAGGTATTTTTCAGATAAAATTTGCTGTATTATCGACCCAATAAAATTTGTTATTTGTTGTTTGTTGTAAAAGGCAATTTTTTTAAGTAAGAAAAGGTGAATATGATAGCGATTGCGACGCGACGTGATATGCAGCGTGCACGGTCACTGCTGGTGATATCCAACAAATCCACACGTCGGTATCAATGTCCGAACTGCGTCACAACACTGATACCACAGACGATTTCTATTGAATATCGTCGACACTCTCGCAATTGTTACATTTGCAATATTATCGTGATATTTAAATGTTTTTGG
This sequence comes from Cylloceria caligata, assembly GCA_963942595.1. Lineage (NCBI taxonomy): Eukaryota > Metazoa > Arthropoda > Insecta > Hymenoptera > Ichneumonidae > Cylloceria > Cylloceria caligata. Next base: position 10,735,386 of record OZ012710.1, on the reverse strand, counting down.
TGGTGTGCGGCGACTCTGGAACGTGTGCAGCCGCACGGGTACAATTACCTTTAGAATTTTTCACAGACACTAAATAACAAACCGACCTTGCGTTAATTACCGATGAGTGTCTTCTTCTTTTTTCTTCTTCTTCTTCTTCTTCTTCTTCTTCTTCTTCTTATTCTTCTTTTGACTTGGGGCCGGCTCGGGTTGTCGCACTAGTGCGAGCAGATTTTACGATCATGCGGTGCACGCCGATGACTGTAACTGAGTAAGGTGGAGGGGATGATCTACCATACGTTCGATCTCAATGCCAGGTCGTCGCCTCTCGAGTTACACATCAAGCGTATATATAGATCTTGCGATTGTGTAAGTGCAACCCACCGAGACTAACTGTTTAATCTTACGCAGTTTGATGTTTTTTTCTATGAATTTTTATAATGCAGATTAAAGAATAGAATTTGCCAAGAAAAATTGTCAAAACTACGGTAGAATAAATAAATTCGCAAAGAGATAAACAAGTAGGGATTCAAAAGCTCGATTGAAGGTCATGTATAGCCAATTGAAATTAATTTGAGCCACTCTCTCATCGTTTAATCGCAAATTTGACGTGCTTTCCTCGAAACTTAAACTTCGCACTATTACGTGCTAAAATTTATAACAATAAAATGAATGAAATCCCTCCGACAATCTTTGATTTCTCGTGAAGCTAAATGTAAATAAATTGTTTAGTACCAGGGTAGTAGGTATTCGATCGCAAATAACGAGCAAGTTACAATCCGCGGTGCACGATAGCGTGCTGTCATGACAATATCGCTCGGATTTCTCACCATATGAATCAAGCGAATATGAATAAACTTTTTAGTACTGGGCGGTAAGTATTCGATCGCAAATAACGAGGAAGTTACAATCCGCGGTGCACGATAGAGCGCTATCATGACAATATCGCTCGAAATTCTCATGGCATGAATCTAATATTTCCACAACTCGAACCAGAAATACAGAATAGAACTCTGATACGCATTTGTCTAAACATTTCGTTATTAATTAAAAGCATGTATTGCCGTTTTTCTCCAGGATCCCCTTACAGATTGGTGAACGAATATGTTTCTGAAAAGCGCACTTTTGCAATGCTACTCGCTACTTTGCATCTAGCGCCATCTCCCGGTACCTGGTTTTACTATTATCAGCGATAGGGATCTACGTTACCTACTACGCGTGTCAATGTGCCATTACCATGGATAAGAGTGAGCGAGAGAGAGAAAGAGAGAGTGTGACATAGCGGGGTACCTACCGGGTAGGGTTGCGAAAACTACTGACAGATACAATATTCTTAGAATTATTATCAAAACATTGCTAATGGTGGAAATGAAGCGAACGAAATTTAAGAATTTTTCAGGCTCCACCTAAAGGATTAGCGATCCACTTAAAGGAGCGCTGGCATTTATGCATTTAGACGTAAATTGCGCATTGTACGAGCTTTGTGTAAGTGGACCGAGCTGTGGTCGAGCTACGAATAAATAATCAAGTGCATACTTATACACGTGGTTACTATTAGCTTTACTTATAAAAACTATTTTTATTTCCAGATCTCAAACACTTTGCACCAAGAATCAAGAGATTCAACAAAGGATAATAAAAAAAAGAAAAGACAAGTACAAGAGAAAATGTAGTAGCATTTAGGTAAAAGTTCATGGAGGAACGAGAGACTTTAATTAAAGTTAGAGAATAATGTCTTTCCTACGGGGCTCGGCGAATTATGTGTGGTGTACGACAAGTGTATTGGGTAAAGGTGCTACCGGCGCGGTATTTCAAGGAGTGAACAAAAACAATGGTGAACCGGTAGCGGTAAAAACATTCAATCAATTAAGTCAAATGCGACCGGTCGATGTCCAAATGAGAGAATTTCAAGTACTGAAAAAGGTTAAGCATGAAAACATTGTTAAATTATTGGCTATCGAAGAGGAGCAGGATGGTAGGGGTAAGGTAATAGTTATGGAACTATGTACAGGAGGGAGTTTGTTCAATATATTGGACGATCCTAAAAATACATATGGGTTAGCGGAGAGCGAGTTTCTCTTGGTTGTTGAACATCTTTCGGCAGGTATGAAACATTTACGCGATAACAATCTTGTTCATAGAGATTTGAAGCCTGGAAATATAATGAAATTTGTCGAGGAGGATGGTAGTACCGTTTACAAATTGACAGATTTTGGAGCTGCTAGAGAATTGCACGAGGATCAACAATTCGTATCGCTCTACGGTACAGAGGAGTATCTTCATCCGGATATGTACGAAAGGGCTGTCTTGAGAAAGCCAGTAGGAAAGAGTTTTGGAGCGACGGTGGATCTCTGGTCGATCGGAGTGACTCTCTATCACGTGGCAACCGGTAATCTACCGTTCAGACCGTTTGGCGGTCGTAGAAACAAAGAGACAATGTTTTATATAACAACAAAAAAAGCCTCCGGTGTTATATCGGGCTGTCAAATATCGGAAAATGGACCGATCGAGTGGAGCACCGAATTGCCAAATAATTGTAGACTGAGCTACGGATTGAAGAAAATTGTGACTCCGCTGCTGGCTGGTCTCTTGGAGGTAGACAGACAAAATATTTGGAGTTTCGATAGATTCTTTGGTCAAGTAACGGATACTCTCAGTCGTCGAGCTATTCATATATTTGACGTCCACAGAGCAGACTTGATTCACGTCTATCTACATCCCGAAGAGAAATTAGATACTTTCCAGAATTACATCTATCAACAGACAGACGTAACGGTTCAGGCTCAAATACTCCTACTCGGTGATAAGTGTCTAGCGGCTCCGGGGCTAGTCGGACTCGTTGATGAATCAACCCCGGGAAAAGGATATCCGACGACCACTCCCGACAATCCTCTTGTATTATTTTCTCGAGAAAATAATAACGTTACGATTAAAAGAGACGGCGAGAGCGAATTGGTGGGAACCTTGCCCGTCTTTGCCAATCTCGTGTCGGTCGAGAACGACGCTAGCCAGGCTAAACTCGCGTGTTCCGTAGGGCACTCGTGGAAACGTAAAATCGATCGATTGTCACGCTCAAGTAAATTGTCCGAAGACGCGGTAAAAGCCTTCACCTCCCTTCTCACCGATCAACTAACTCGGCTACTTGAAAAGTCCAATATTGCCAAAGAACTCGGCAAAGCTGCGGAGGACACTGCAATAGCCATTGAGAGAAGCGAGCATTTGGCTCGGGAATTTATCAACAAGTCCGGCGGTAATACTGCTGCAGTGACTCGACGTGCACCCCTTCTCAATCTGGAAGTCAATAAAACTTGGCAACGGGAGTTCGAATCCAAGAGTAAGCAGCACTTGACGGAAATTGCTCCGGCCATCAATCAGCTTCATCAAAGGTGACACTCTTCTTTATCCGTGCTTACCTACCTAAACATATATTTCTAATAAACAATTACAATAATATTATGAAGGTATGTCAAGGAGGGAAATCTTACGGCCGAGTGGGAATGCAGTACTCGTCAGTTAAGCTGCTGCTGTCCGTGGAAAAGCAAAGCCAGTGAAAGAGCAGCGACCCTCGTAGATCGACTTCGCGATGGTTGGCAACATCTGCTCAGAGACAGGGCAACTCGAAGTCTCACCTACAATGATGAACAGTTTCACGTATTAGAACGTATTAAGGTATCTATAAAACAGGGTTCCTTACGCTTCGGGCGTTACGTCCCCTCGCAGAATCCAAACATCGCTTGTCCAAGACTTCGTATCATTGACACCTCCCCCTGTCCTTATTAGTGATCTGTGGCGGGAGGGATCAATAATAAACTGGACACCGATTGCCCTTTGATTCCAGACCAACTTAATATTTTTTGTAAATCTATTCCACTTGACATTAAATATCCTATATATCTCGATTCTTTATTCTGTTAATATGTATTAGTAAAATGTATTTATTCGGCGCAGGTTAGCGAAACGGGACGAAGAATGAAGGCGCTTCTCGAAGCGGAATGCCTACCGGCAATAACTCAACGTTCCGAGTGTCTTGCTGATTGGTACAAGATGGCTCAAACGGTATATCTGCAAACCCAAATACTCGATAAGGATATGAGCAATTATGAACGATCTCTCGATACTTACTCGTACAGAGCATCACGAGAAAGTGCCGATCGACACGAGATTCTTTTACGTTTTATCGAGAGACTACCCGAGAGGCAACATATCAATCAGGCATCGACACTTTCTGGATACATACAGGAAGAAGGAACTAAAAAATGGCAAAGTATTTGCGGAACACAGGAGCAAATTACTCGTATCCTATGCGAGAATGGTATGCTTGTTCAAAGACTCGATCGGTTGTCTCACGGCAACATGTCGGACTCGGATAGAGACGATGACGATGACGATGACCAAGAGGAATACTAACGTTTGCACAAATATATCCATTTTCCAATACGAAATAGATTGTTCCTGAAGTCAGCTCGTCATTGGTCACGGATCATCTTTGAAGAAATCATTCGAGCATTCGTAGCATTGTTGCTGCTACTGTTGCTCACATTCTTAGCGCTGATCTTGTACAGATACTAAGTAACTAAAGAGCTGATAAAGTCTCTGCGATAAAATCATCATAATTCCGTAGAGCAAACGCACCACAGTGCCTCGTTCCATTCCTTCTACAGTCATTCGAGTCCCAAATCTTTGAGTCACCGATAAATTAACGTTCAATCGTTACAAAAGTATTTTCTTTTCCTTGTAAATATCCGATAAATTGAACCAGCTTATCTACTTCGTCAATAAATTCTCCAGTAACTTTGATAGCCCCCCCACTGTTGATCGAGAATCAAGGATAATAAATATATTATGATAGATTCTTCAAACAATTACTTAGTTTTTTTTTTTCTCCAAGGATACATCTTACCAAACAACTGGCGTGTCCGTAATTACGTGTTACAATTACAGAGCCAACGTTGTTACAGGGTTGTGTCGCCTTGACTCGTAGTGACAGAGACAACTAACATCTCTCTTGAGTCGAAATATACAACAATCCCAGTAAAGACAATGATTCATCGATAGTCTAATACAAATAAAAGGACCTCGGAATCCCGATTCATGTAGTTGTTGCGCAGATCGAAGAGTTTGGAGATTGTCAATAAAATAATGTTTGAACCGTTGTGCAGGTAAAATGAAGATTTATTATTTCAACCAATATTTTTGTACATATATCTTCAGCGTTGAGCAAGAGGCAGAGCTCGCGTATGACGACAGCATATTTGCCTTCCAAAAGATAGATGCCTATCGATTGAAAATAGTCGAAATAAATTGATGATAAGTTTGGTAAAGCACTTGTTCCAGGTACTCATTTTCTTCATTGTTCAACTAACACTACGTCGCTCGGTAGATATAAGCTACAAATGTTTTGCACCGTTCCCAAAGCCATCTCTATGAGGAAATATACAGGATGAGTTTTTTTATTTTGAGACATCGAAATATCGCAATACGCTTTGCACAAAAAAATGTCCTGAAAAAAGCTTTTTGATCTCTAAGGGGTAAACGAACCCCATAAAAATCAACCCCATAATCCAACCCCTCAGTGCGCAAGGAGTAGTAACTTTGAAATTTCAAATAGAAACTCCTACTTTTTTATTGCAAATTCGAATTCTTCATGAAAAAAGACGCAAGTTTTATTGGAAAAATTTCTTTCGATTCGAGACACCTGGTGCTGTAATAACAAAAAATAAAATTTTTCATTATTTCAAGAAGTGAGCTTTGAATCGACGATAACGAAGTACGAATGTTTTCAGGAGAACAATTCAATTGTGCGTAATTTCACTTCAACCTCTCCCCCGGGTGGTTGAAAATTAAAAAAATGTAATTACTTTTTTAAACGCAAGCTTCTCATTGCAACAAGGATGACTATTCGTTACATTATAACATTACATTACTATTACTATTCGTTTACATTACATTACATTACATTAATATTCGTTGGTTTTTAGCCAATTATATTTGTAATTAAATATTGCAAGCCTCAATATTTGACTTTATGCAAATGTTTCACTTTGTTTAAAATAATATATTGAGAATTTTTATATATATTACAAATATCTTTGTTTTCGAGATGCACCACGGGAAGGTAAACCAACTTTGCATCTCATAAAAAAAAAGAAAAAAAAATGCTTCAAGTTTTTCGTTAAATTAGAATAATTCAAAATATCGTATAGTTGGCACGCTTACACCGTATGCTGATTATATTCAATCTTAGTGTAGTCCATTCAGTCTCTTGAATATTTGTACAAATTTTCAGCTTGATAGCTCAAGATGTAGTTGACTCGGAAACTGGATATCAACCCTGACGCTAAAGTATCGAGACTTTTTGCAAATTCCACGTCGCTTCGAACGACCGTCGAATTGTCAAGTTTGTCATAATTGAGACAATGCAATTGCCGAATTGAAAATATCTCTGAATATCCGTATATTTAATGTTTTTCGAGCAGTACCATTATCGTGCGAGCATCGGCAATTCGCAAAAACTGTCTTGACACTACAGAAACTACAAGTTCCTTATTATTAAACTGATTCTACTTTCGATGAAACAATTCGGTCCTTGAAAAATTGTCTAAGTTCGGAAAGGATGCAGTGCCTAATCCAGACGCCCTGGTTGCGAATGATTTTATTGTATTCTTCAAGCAAGCAATGCATTATTTAGACGTCGAGATAGCTGATTCTTCTTTCGTTGAAACAGCTCATTTCTTTCGCAATCATCAAACTTTTTAAAAGATGCAGTGCCTAATCTAGACGCCAAGGTTGCAAATAATTTTGTCATTTTCCTAGTACGCGATGCCTGATCTAGACATAAAGGCAACTGTTTCTATTTTCGTTGTAACAGCTCAGTCCTTTGACAATCGTCGTAGTTCTGAAAAGATGCAGTCCCTAATCAGCAGATGCCGGAGTTGCGAATAATTTTATTTCATTCTCCAAGTATGCAGTGCCTCATCCAGACGTCGAGGCAACTGATTCGACTTTCGTGGAACGAGTTATCAGATAGTCAGAAAGGTACAAGCTCTACGCTCGTTTCACTTTCCATAGCAAAACAGTCCTAACTATCGATGTATCTTGCGAATACATGTATTTTGCGATTTTTTCAGAATTACACAAAGACGGTAGCATTTTTTAAAGGACCACAGAAATTCTCTCAACGTACGTGCAAAGAATTATATTAGAAGATAACATCGCTAGTCAGGAAACATCGGTAACGATAACTGGAAGTGCTGCCAAACCAATAAAGTAACCAGAACTATACGAATAATAAGATTTCTAGTCGAATATTCGTATCATGGATAGAAATGTATTGAGAAGGAAAGGTAATTTTACTATGCACTGAAACTCGTCCACTATTCGAAAGGATGCTTCACCAGCTTTGCAACAACGGTTAAAAACTCTACCGTGTTTTTTCCGATGCGTAACACGCAACGGAGATTGTAGCAATTGCTGCAAGTTTTATACCCTGAGCCAAAAGTAAATGAGCCGCGATACGTCAGGTTAGTCTCCAGCGAAGGAAGTACCGGCGATGAAGCCGCAGCTTTTACATCGAATATATATCCGTGTGCTTATTCCCCGAGTGGAAAATTTCTCGAATTTCAATGAACTGAAGTAGCGACATTCAGTACGGGTGCCATGTGCATCAAATTTCTTATGAAATTCCCGCCACCAGATAGGAAAATTGCAAATTCGCCAGCCCATATTTTTGACTTCGCTCCAATTAGCAATATCGCTTGAATCAACGTGACTGGAAGCTTCGGGAGTAGGGTCACGTTCTCTATGTGAATCCAGGCTCGGATTTAACTTTGAAGAATCCGAGATTGTTCGTTTCTCAGGTTTTACTTCTGCCGCTAGAGTATCGTGTGAGTTCTTTGTGAGTAGCCTTTGTGTGAGTTCTTTCCCGCTTTGAGCGACCGTTGAATCGACAGACTCTACGGGTTCTACTATTTCCACTATTTCTATTACTTCCATAATTTCGTTGTCCATGTCGTTACCTGCAGTGGTTGCAAACGCACGATCCACGCATGTTACGCCCAAGTCGTTCGCTTTATCGAGGACTTCCTTCGCCTCTCGCACCAATTTGTCTTTCCGCCTGCAAAAAGTAAAATGCATTAATACATAATGAACGGGTAAACTGAAAGTAGTTGTTACTACTTGCATAGAAATAAGAACATATTCGTTATTGATACGATAGCTGCAGCCTTTCGGCGGCATGAGGCTTGCTCACTCGTTAACGTATTTCAGTGTCCACGGCGTAACAAGAGCTATTCAGGTGAGTGTGATACAGAAAGACGTTCTGCTAGATTGTGTTCACAGTAAAAGAACCGCTTAAACTACGTAGATTTTAAAGTTTATCATTTTTCGACTACCTATACTTTTATAGGAACTGGATGAAGTTCGAGTCAGATCAAGATGTTAAAAAAAATTACGTTTTTTCGTTAGATAAAGTTAGTCACATGTAGTCTACGCATCGGTAAAGTCATAACCCGGAATTTTTAAAAATTGTCAAGTTCTATAACACATTTGTAATTTTTTTATGGTAAAAGTTAAAAAAAAAAATGTTATCGAAATGTGAAATCTTTTTTCATTTGTTATTTTCCTAAGCACGCATTACACCAGAATTTTGTTAAGACTACAAAATATTCATCAGATTAATTAATTAATCAATAATCGCACACATTGTATAACAATTTTATAATTTCCTAAGTCAAGTCTAGTTGACGTAGCTGTTATCCATATTTTTATGAGCAGTTAATTCCTTTGTGTGTACGCTACTGTCTACAGTACTTCTTATAACTTTCACACGTTTATCATATGTTTTTATTATTTTAAGCCAAAAAACGTAGTAATTGTGCACTAAATTAGGTTACCGAGTATCAAAAATCGAAATTGACCTCGAAAATCTAATTTTTTCGTATTGCACTTGTGAGAAAAGTAACAAGATTTGTATTCGATTCAAGAATTTTTCTACTTTGATAAAACTCACTGACAATATACAAAGTACTACTTACTCTTGAGTTAATAAAAATTCTAACAAACATTAAAAGCAATGAAAGCACAGCTCTTTTGCGCTGCACTCGTTTACTCATTACCGCACCGATGCCTATACAGTAAACAGCAAATCGTTTCAGTTTAAAAAAAAATTAAACTCATAAAATATTTTTAAAAAGAATAAATTTTAATTAAATTCACAATTTTCTTTCCTTGTATTTGTAAGAGATTAATTTTTTACCTATGGCACACACACACACACACACACACACGTCATGAATATTTTTCATGACAAAAATCTTCCTTCATGACGAAGCAAAAATAAATAAATGTGTTGTAGGCTACTTACAATAGCTCAATATGTCCGCTAAGAGAAAAACAATTTGTTTTTAGGAATCAACGGTATTAAATACTGTTGCTTCCTGATAGATGAAATTTACTTTTGAGAAAATTTCTTTTTTAAATCTAATCTACGTTGATATGCGTGTGCTGTTGGTAAAAATTAATCTCATAACTAGCAAACAGATAAAAATATAAGCCTGAAATTTAGTACACCAAAGAAACAGTCGCTACTCTTTAATTGCGACTAATTTGATTGAATTTAATTAAAACACGCCACTCGTGAAAATCTCAAGCTACCAAACAAAAATTTTTACTACGAGCGTAATTATGATTTAGTTTGGCTGATATTGCGTTAGACCAGAATTCGCAAAAAGGTTTAAAACTTATGAAAGTATATTCATAAATGACATTTGATTTAACTTTTATAACTCAAGACTAGCTTTTCAAGTACTAGCCTGAAATTTTGTTATAACACTGAAGCAGTTACGACCCAACTATCGTACTTCAATCAAAAAATCAACAGTTAGTAAAACATTATGCTTTTAATTTTTTCAAAAATGATATTGTGTTATTATTTGATATTGTGTTTGACCAAGATTAACGATAGATATAAAAAAAAATAGAAAATTTCTAATTTTAGAAAAATTGTTGATTTGGTAACTTTTCCAAATTTTAGGCAACATAGTGATTACGCAATTTAAACAAGTCAGCAAAGTAGAAGTTTGCATCTCGCTATATATTTTAAACCTTTATTCGCAAAACTTTTCTTTACGGGAACTCCAAAGTCTTTGTAAAAGGTGTTAAATAATGAGGAAGCTATGCGCAAAGTTATACCTCGCGAGCTAATTATAATTGCAAAGAGCTAAATAATTGAGATATCCGTTAACGGAGATAAACAATTTTCATCCGACTTCCTTTAATACGACCGAGGAAATTGATAATAATTCGTTGGATTGGAATATTCAACGAAGAAACCCTTGGCGACACGTGGATGATACAAGTTTACTTTACAAAGTAAAAGCTTACGCATCACCAAAACCAACGAATTCATCTGAACGTCTCAATTTATTGCCAAAACGTAAAACAAATACGGTGAGAACAACTCATTATCTTATATAAATTACCTCTGCGTCCATGCCCGGTTCCGAGATAACCTCCTCCGAGTTTGTTTTTTGTTGCCCATTATACGAATATTTAGCGTCAACCCAAGCTATCAATTATACCGCTGAACTCTTCTTTGTATGCAGACAATAAGACTCGGCACACAATGAATACGTTTGCTACAGTTGTGATGAGTGATGTGATAATAATTATTGAAAAACAACTCGAACAAGCTGTACGTTTTCGTTGGAAACTCTTCGTTGAAATTCGGATGCCGAGTCTAAGCCAGTGATGCCAGCCGGCCTTTGGTTACAAAACCGGGATTGGGCGTACGATGGAAACTTTTTCATAGGGATTCCATTACCCATAATTTGTTATTGGCGACACTGACCTGCTTTCTATCACACTCCTGCTCTCGACCAATCACAAGCGTCCGCCGCACGTTCGAATTTTCAACGCCACTCTGTCCGTTGATACTGGTTCTTCAGCCAGTTGCGACTCGCGACTTTTACGAGCGGTTTAGGTCGTTTAAAAATTGGTTAGACTTTTTTCCGTGTGCTTAGAAAGCATTTATAATTTTCAAAAGACAGTTGTAGTTATTATTCATCCGTCAAAAAGTCTGTTAGTGTTTCTAGTGTCCATCGAATCAAACGATTATTGAGGTAAGTGCCGATTCGAGTTTCCGAGCGACCTGTCGTCCTTGATTTTGTAAAAAATCGTGTCGAGTAAAGTTTTACTATTCCACTTGTCTTTTTGTTAATTTATTATGCAGGTCGCCGAAATCGGTTTGCTCTAGAGAGACTCGAACGTCATCTTGCTTCCGGCGATATCTTTCACGAGTGCGATGTCAGGTTCAATGATGTCTGAGTCGGTGCGTACGCACACACCGTGCAAGAAGACCGTCCCGACGTTCGTGTCCACCGACGAGGGAGTCTCGATCAAAGACGTCGAGATTCTTCACTTTGGTATACCGATTGGCAACGATTACAAGAAGATAACGCGTCTAATGCCGTTTAGCTTCGACACGCGTAACAAGGAATCACAGAGGGAAAGGCAGAAGCTAAAGAATCAACGGATCGAGGAAGAGAAGTCGAAAAAGTCGCTGTTTCACGCGAGACCCGCTCCATCTTTTGTCCCAGCGAAAAAGACAACATCAGTGCTAAAACCGAAGGTAAATAATACAAATCAAGAGAACCCCGTGGTTCGCACAATGACTTTTCAGGAAAGGAATGAACTTGCTATGAAAAAAAAAAAAGAGTTGATGGATCGCAGAGTCGAGCAGGAGAAACAGGCAAGAATTTTTCATGCGAAACCCGCGCCGACCTTCAAGCCGGTATTCGTGCAAAGAAATTCCACTGAGAATCTGAGAGCCGGGGACGGTAATAAAAGAAGGACTCTAGGAGTTTTATCGATGGCGAGGCAGAAGGGAACGAATCAGGAATCAGTTGCGTGTGGTAATGAGGAAAACAAGGCACCGAATGTTGCGTCTCAGCAATGCCTGAAATTAAAGAATCCGCTGATAACGCAAAATCTGAAACTCAAGAAGACCGTCAAGTAACTCCCTCCCTCTCTTTTTCATTCTCTCTGGGCTGGGAAAGGAGAAAACAATATACAAACATAAAAAACGCATGAATAACGATAAAACTTTGACAAATCAGTCCATGACGCCGAGCGCTTTAAGAGTCAAGAAATCGCCTGTAAATGCTTTGACGATGACATCTGTGACAGAGGATGATAAGAATTCTATGACCAAAGAAAAAGAAACAGAGACTGCGACCATTACTGAAATTCGTGAGAACAAATTCACGGAGATTCCTCCTCGGGTAATTCGTCTTTGATTTTCAAACAAATTTATAATAATTGTAAATTGATATTCAAAATATTTTTGAATGCCAAAGGTTTTCAAAAATATCTTCAAATGAGAAATATACAATTTAGTAGTAGAAATAGATAATATGTAACGTGATAAATTTCAATTTAATTAAACAGGAAAAGCTGCAAGAAAGTACGGTACTCGGGGACAACGCGGAGGAAGAAAATACTGATGGTAATACGACGCTGGTTGCATTTATCGAGGACAAGGACCGTTTCACTCACGAATCGATCGTAAAGATCGATACAGCGGAAACTAAGAAACTGGAGGACGACAGGACAAACTAAGGACTGGAGAACGACGCAGAAAAGTTGGAGATCAAAAATACCGAAGTATCGGAAATAGTTTATGCTAAAAAAAATTTAAAAGACTCCCTCGTCGGTGGACACGACCGTCGGGACAGTCTTCTTGCACGGTGTGTGGGCATATGCCACGTATCGTCGATGTACAGTGAGTAACTTTAATATTCGGACACTGAGATTTTTATTCTATTACGTCATAACTTTATTTCTAACAAAAGAAACAAACAGGTAATTAAGTATTATAATAACACATATGTTTAGTAAGCAATAGCGTACATTTTATTTGCATAACTTACAATAGTTGTTAAATGATACGGTTTAAATAAAAAAATGTCCAATTTTGACGTTACTTTCATATTCGGACACTTTCAGAAACTTCGCATTTTTAGGCTAATTTTTTATTTCTAATATGCGTTTTAATATCTCGTTGGGTAGCCATTCTCCTGTATTACTTCTTGCAAACGTTGTGGCATATTTTTAATAATTTTTTTTTAATATTCAATACTCAAACTGTTCCATTCTACTTTTAATCGATTTTTTAACATTTTTTTTTGAAGATATTGGTGTTTTTCTAATTCGCCGCTCTAGTTGATCCCATACATTTTCAATGGGGTTGAGATCAGGTGATTGAGGTGGTGGTTGTAAAAGTTTTGGGCAATTGTACAGCAAATATTCCTGTACAATGCGTGCCTTATGTTTCGGATCATTATCCTGGTAAAACTTAAACGTGTTTAAAATCCCCATTTTCGTCGCACTTTTGTGTAAATTGTTTTTTAATATGTTCATGTACACATATTTGTCCATAATATTTTCAATAAAAACTAGTTCGCCCGGTCCAAATGTGGATATACACCCCCAGACCATTACACTTCCACCTCCGTGCTTTACGGTCGGCCTAAGATTTTTAAATTTAAATTCTTCATTTTTCTTCCGCCATACCATCCTTCGTCCATCTGACCCAAAAATGTTAAATTTACTCTCGTCAGTAAAGATAACGTCATACCACCATGTTTCGTCTTTCAAAATAAATTCTTTAGCATAATCCAATCTCTTCCTTCGATTCTTTTCACTCACATACGGTTTCTTTCTAGCCACTCTTCCATTATAGCCGGTATTTTTTAACGCTCTGCGGATCGTTTGAGGGTGTACGGTTTTTCCAGTCTCGTTCAAGAGCTCTGTTGCCAATTTTGGAGCACTGAGCGTAGAATCCTTCTTTATTTTCCTTATTAATTTTCTCTCATCACGCACATCTAACTTCTTTGGTTGGCCTTTTTGGGGTATAGAGTCTATAGGGTCCTCACGTTCAAACCGATTGACGATATCTGCTACTGTACTCTTACTGATGTTGAGCAGGGCAGCAATTGCTCTATACGATTTGCCTTTAGCGTTGTGATAAATGACAAGTTGTCGTATATCAAAACTAGTATTAACTTTGCGTGGCATTATAGAAGTTCCTTGAGTGATTATCGACGAATAACTGATGAAACAAGGCTTAAACTTGTATCGTCGAACTGTTGACAATGTTTGTAAGCAAACATTGTATTCACAATACATTGTAACTCGGCTTGAATATTGAAAAAAGTTGCTGTATTGCCAAGTGTCCGAATTAATATTCGTAAGTAACGCGAAAATCGGACATTTTTTAATTTAAAACATATTATTCAGCAACTGTTGTAAGTTATGTAAATAAAATGTACGCTATTGCTTACTAAGAATATGTGTTATTATAATACTTAATTACCTGTTTGTTTCTTTTGTTAGAAATAAAGTTATGACGTAATAGAATAAAAATCTCAGTGTCCGAATATTAAAGTTACTCACTGTATGTGAGTGAGAGCGTTACAGTATGTTGCTCTTTGTCAGTTGTATCGCGTCTTCCTCTCTCTAACGTCGTCTTTAGTCTCTCGGCAAGGCGCGAAAACACGGCGAGATAAACGAAATTTTTGTTTTCCTTCCGTCTCTGTCTGCTACACTAGTTCCTGTCGACAAGCGGCACGTGGCGAACGATGCGACTGCGTTCTCAGCATTTTCCCGCCGCTCTTTCCCGTAACCGGCGAAAGTAAAAGAATCGAATGAACCCCTTGGCCTACGATTTAACCCCTTGCCTTACGATTTAATTTCCAACTGTGCGGGCCAAAAGCGACACCAAGGTCGGTCGCGCGCAGGGACATACACAGCCTGGCTCAGCGTTCGAAACTGTACAAATCGCAAACTTCCTATGATTTGTATATACACGTGCGCGGTACAATTAACTTTGCAAGATGTTTGATAAATAATTACGATTAGTTGATTATTAAACAAAAAAAAGATTTATTGTTGCAAATTGGGAAGCATGCTAACATTTGATCTTGTCGATCAACTCCTATCATCCCTTTGTTGTATTCGACGATACACTTTGGTTTCCAAGTAGGATTGTGATGATTTTTGCTTTGCTCAGTCAGTGCTACTGTTGTGTGTTTTGTAGATAAAATAAAAACGTCTCGTTTATCTTTCCATTTTATTGCCAGTAATCCATTGCAGCTTCTCATTTCATATTCCCCTTTTTTTAATTTTGTCCTCTTCCATTGTATATATTTCTTGAAATTGTAATAATTTATCACGGGTTTTATTTTGTTTAATTTATCACTTCTATTGGCCACATTATTATTTGCAAAATGCAAAAATCTACTTATTTGTAAAATGTTTGGTCCGATAACCTTGCCACGCCTCTGAGGCGTCATTGTAAGCTAAGGGGTTAAGATGCAACAGATCGGTCCCAAAACGTAAACAGAACTGCCGAGCCTTCGAGTCATTCTACGACTCAGCAAATCTGTCTTAAGTTGTACCAATTGCACACGACTTACGTGGGGTGCCCAACCTATTAGAAAGATATAATTCGGGAAAAGTCAATTAATTTTATTATTTATAATAATTTTATATATAATATACCGACGGATATGTACCACGGGCCAGGCACGTGATAAACAGTTTTGGCTCAAAAACCTGATCACGAGCCTCATACGTGGTTGTAAGCGAAAGGGTTAATGGTTATTGACTTTATTAAAATCTGATATATAATATGATCAGGCCTTAGCATTCATAGATTAAACTTATTTAAGTTACACTTGTCATTTGATACTTAATAATAACGATATCATAAAGTAATTATTATTGGAAGAAAATAAAAAGTGCTTCATTCGACGAGTTTTCGTCGAGTACCAACTTTTGATACAAAATTATAAGCTTTTCGAAAATTATGATAAACTCTCGTATTACAAGATATCTAACCATCACAGAATGTAACAAGTATACAAGAAATTGTGAATTTAGATTAATTGTTTACTGCAAGATTCTCGAAATTAGCATAGATTCACATACGTTGTTGACTTAAAAAGTTGTGTTATGTTATCGGGTATAGAAGACGGCGATAGCTACATCAGAGACAAGAGAAGTGGATACTGCTTGTCGTTTAAGAATAGCGGTTTTGATTATTTGTCAATGACACACATGACCTTAAGTTGCACATATAGGAAATACAAAATAGGTTTCGAGTTTCATAATTGTCTCTGTTTAACGATTATCTTTTCTTCATCCAGCAATTTAAAGAGGGAAAAGGCGGTCCCACTCGTTCATTCTCTCGCTATTGAGATTTGTCTTCATGACAAGCTCGTTGCCGATCTCCAAATACTTTTTGTTCTCCAAGGTAAATGGAGTCCAAGTGACATTGGCGAACATGTCATTATCGCAGGGAATGGGCTCTCCGGTCTTAGCAAAATTGGCCCACATCGAGGTCAGCCGCTCGATCGTTGGAATCTCTGGATCATTGTCTTCAAAGACCGGGAAATAAGTGTCGTAAAAGAGATACAGCAGATCGTCGTGATGCACAACACCTATATAGAAATTATAACGAAATTATATAGAAATTAAATATAGAATTATATAAAAATTAAATAGAGACTCTTGCGGACTGACGGTGGGTTAATGGTCACTTTGGGTGTATCGACTAACCACCGTTGGTTGGATATGAGTCAGTTATTTCCCAATCAACCAAAAATTATTGGTCGGTGCATCCAAACTGACCATTAATCAAACAATCTGACCGGATTGTCAGTCCACGTGGAAATGAGAGAGAGAGAGGTCTTATTATCTCTGTTTATCTTGACTTGTTGGTTTTCGGAGCTGAACTCTCGGGTACGTACCGAAGGGTTTTTTCGTGTCAGGCCAAACTACGTGACTGTAACGACCTTGGTACGTGAATTCGTAGTAGTATACAGGTTTCTTGGAGTATTGTCCCATAAGATTCACATATCTGTGACCATTGAATGCGACAAGAGCATCGCCGTATAGCTGTACGTATTCAAATGTTTACCAGTAAATATAATAATATATAAATGAATAAATAAGTAAATAATTTTCGTTATCATACGTGAGCAAGACTGTCGACATTATCCAGGCCGAGAGGTTGTCCCTTGAAGTAAAACTGCTTGAGAGCCTTGCTGATCTCTCTAGATCGTGGAGTGCCTCGTTCGAATGCGAAGCTAATAGGGGCAATTCTTTCCCAATCGTCGTTGAACTCTTGGAAAGTGGACATATTCCCCCTTCGGGCATTCTCGACTACAGCTAATGAATATAAGAAAACACGTTTTTTGAAAATTGCTCTCAATTTTTCGACATTTTACAATGTAAACAAGAAGACAGGATCAGACGCACAGACGACAACGCCACCGAACTCATCCTTCGTAACTCCAGTGATCAAAGGCACGTGATGAATCTTTCCTCGCTTGATCAACTCGGACGGCTGGGCGGTGAGATATCTCTCGACACCGGGAATGTCCGGCTCGACCACAGGTGAAAAAACCAAAACAGGATCACCGTGCCATTCCTAAAGTAAAATGTATAAAAATCCTATTAATTGTATGTGCGGCATAGTTTATTACAGGGGAGTAAGGTTCCAGTATCCAAACGGGATAGATAATTCATCTTTTACGAGTTCTACCTGTCCCTTATTACGCTTGTAGCCGATTAAAAATTCTAACGTATCACACTCGCACGTTGGCGCGAGGAGACTGTATAAAACCTGTGCTATATACAGTCGGCCCTTTCAACAGAGGCACAGTCTTCCTACGGGGAATCCCCAGTCTGTAAAAAATGACCTCCCGCTTCATGATTCGATGCGCCAGGTAGCGCATCCGCATCGCTACCGATTATAATGATAACACGAAATGCTGTTGAACTCGGGAGACCTGATACCATCGGTCGCTAAAAACTTATATTTCGAGTTCTCTCTGATATATACGTACGAAAAATTTAGGAAGCGAGTCGCCAAGTTCTTGAGCGGATTTTGTGTTGAGGCAAGCGAGGATGCTGGCAGTGGAATCGGTCGGACAGCCAACGATCTCCGCCTGTTTCTTGGCGATATGTTTCTGATGGTATGGAAGAGGACTCTGGTAAATTGGAGATCCGCTCATGGCGATCGCACGGTGAAAGAGTCCTTTGGTCATCGGGGACAGAAGATGCAGAACGACGCTCCAAGCTCCAGCGCTGTAACCGGTGATGGTAACGCAGTTTGGATCACCACCGAAACTAGCGATATTCCTTTGTATCCATCGCATAGCCAACACTTGATCCTTGAGGCCCAAATTGCCTGGTGCCAGGGCATCGCCAGTGCTCACGAAACCTACAGCGAAGCGGTAAGATTCGTTATTTAATGGTGGAATCGTTAATTACGTTGGCTCGATTGCTTCTATATATTTTTTTTTATTCATAATTTACCCAAAGATCCGAGACGATAGTTGACTGTCACGAGCACAATGTCCTGATCCATGAAGTATCGGGGTCCCACCAACAAGCTTTGGCCGGAGAAGACGTAAAAGGCACCGGGATGAAAGAAGACTATAACCGGTCGTTTTACATTTCTAGAATTGCTTGATTTCGTAGCAGATGGAAGCTGAAAATACTTTATTTTATGTCCACATGCTCCTTTCGTCGTACTGCAATCCTAAATACCGCAAATTCAATAAAATCGAAATTTCAAGGTGGCAGCATTGAAGAATAAGATTTTTATCAACTTTCGTTTTCAAAAAATTCTAATTTCACTGAAGTTAAAATTACAACGATAAGACTGTTTAATTATCGGGTTTAGATTTTCTTCGATTGCTACCTTCAAAAGGTTTAATTTCCCTGCTCATGAAATTATAACTTTTACGTAAATAAATTGGGTAAGATTTTCTCCAATTATTATTACCTTTAAGAGGAAGATAATAACAATTTCTGAGAACTTAATGGTTTACGATATTTCATTAGTTATTAACAAGAAAAAAAAACAATATCTGGAGAGTCAGGCGAAGCGAAACAACAACGCTAGATACTGATCTTTACACAAGATGTTTACACATCAAAATCAGAACAGTTGGCACGTTGTCACACCTAACATGGACATTAACTATCGCCAAATAACAGGAATAGGAGTAGCAGTACGAGATACTGGCGATATTTGTGCAGCTGAATGCCGTCTCACAAGTGGACAAACGATTCTTTCAGTCGTTGTCTACATCTCACCAAATCAATCAGTTCAGAGTATAATTGATTTTATTCATTTTGTACTACTGCCGTTCAGTGTGGTGGTGCAGCACTTTTGAACAAGGACTACTACCTAATGCCCATGATTCTGAGTGGTGATTTTAATGTTAATTTTAATACTCCGGAAGCCGACCCTTTGATAACGTTTTTAAAAGATACGTTTCAGCTAGAGTTAAATAGTAATAGAAACGTAGCTACAACACAATCTGGAACTGTAACTGATGCCGTTTTTCAAAGATTTCTCGATTCTTTAGAATCGAATGTATATGTATCGTATTTTAGTTATCATAAGCCGATCGTCTCAAGTACATCGATTTTAAATGAATAAAAAATTTGCAAACGCATTAAAATTGAATTCAATTGGAATAATTTTTTTGAATAAAATCCGCCTTGTGCACAAATCCTCAAGACACTTTCGTTCCGCATTTTCTCGCCGCAAGATTTTTACACATCAATATCTCGAGTACTAGCAGACTCGTTTATTTATTTTTTTTTTTTGTAACTCATACTGATGATACCTTAGTTGTGTAAACATTGAGACGCAGACAATCCTCCGATTGTATTTGTCCTCCAATTTGAGGACAGGAAGGTCCTTCCTCGGTTGCGTCAAAGACATCTTTCCAGGGAACGACTGGCACCGATTGCTAAAAATAGAGTTGTACGCGTGAACGTAAATAATATTGTTTCGCGGCTTTTTATGTTTTTTAAATATCACAACAACATCGACAGAAAATATTTTATTGCATGTTTGACACAAATAATAAAAAGAAAATTTCATCGTTTGATTAAACAACATTGAAAATACGTGAATAATTAAATAAAATGAGAAAATATTTAATTGGCTTCATTCTCAGCTAAGAAAATAATAAATAATTCATTGAATTTTACATCAGTTAACCGATTAAGTAAATTATTTAGTTACTCAGAGTAGGAACCGTGAAATTGATCGAGAAATAATTTTTAAAAATTATTATTCAGTGACGCTAAATATTTTTTAAATTGTTTGGGTTTCGAATTTTTTAAATAAAGTGTGATAACTCACTTTGAACCGTCGTTCTCCAACAGGTGGTTCTGCGTATCTCAAACCACGAAAGGAATAAATCTTTTTACCCAATCGAGATGTCATCAACGATCCACGAACTCGTCCTACAGGTGGATTTAATTCTACAGTCTTAGGTGTTTTGGTATCCTGGACCGCAGCTGATAACGCAATGAAAGCAGAGCATAGCAGTAATTCGAAGAACTGCATTTTCTTCGTTTAATATTACTTTTTAAATTGTTGGCTTTGTCAACGTTTTAAACAAAACTTGAGGCTTCTTGCATTCGCGATACAAAACTTTGCGCACCATATGTGCTTCACGCCGGAGCAATGATAATTGCGGATTGTGGAAGTCGAATCGTAACTTTTATAGGCTGTGCGCTTGAGGAAAATATGAAAGAAAAGCTATTCAGCCTTCCGAGAATTATTCTGAGAGTACTTACTGTGTTTGCAATTGCCAAGTCGGTCATAGTATATTATGTTGAATACGCGCTCACCTTTTTATGCAGATAACGAAGTGAATTCTGTGGTTGTGACATCTTTTTTGTCATAAATTGATCATGGATATTGCTCCCCCCTCCTGATTTTTACACTGCAGCGTACAATATTTCCTCCAACTTATAAAGATACAAAGAAAATAGAGATATATGAAGAGTTGGAACCGCAGCCACTCCAAGCTGTTTTTATTGTTTTAGCTACAGAAGAACCATATAAACAATTAACATATTCGTGTTTGAATTTTTTATGCTTAAAATTGTGTATTTAATTTAATATACATATGTACAGATACATGAAATGATAAGTATTGTAAACCATACGTTTAAATCACTATTGTAAACGCTACGCTTCAATCACTATTTAAACAGTACGTTTGAATCACTATTGTAAACGCTATGTTTAAATAACTATTTAAATCACTTTCAATCACTATTGAATAAACGATACGATTAAATAATTATTGTAAACAACACGTTTTCAATAATTAATTAATTCAATAATAATTCACGGTATAGATCAAGATGTTTGTATCCCAATGCTGTATGGTTTGCTAAAAATAAAAATATTGAGACTCAACGTTAGCTCTATATTATATAGATATATATTTTTCAAGATCGCTTGACAGAGCTCAAGGTACGTTTGGCTAAAGTATATTGTATCTTCTAAATTTTTCTTTTTAAGTTGGTGTCGAGACGCTGCTGCGTCTCTTGAAATGAATATTTCAACCACAGGCGTATGATATATATATATATTATACACCTGTGTGTGATATATTGATGATATATTATATATATATCATCAACCTGTGGTTGAAACATTCATTTCAAGAGACGCAGTAACGTCTCGACGCCAACTTAAAAAGAAAAATTTAGAAGATACAATATACTTTACCAAAACGTACCTTGAGCTCTGTCAAGTGATCTTGAAACGGAATGTATTGACACGAATTATCTAGAGTTTCTCTGTATCGTCTGGGTGCTGAGTGTATAGGCCATTGCCAAAGGTGAATGCGATATACGATAGGGGAAGCCGGCTGTAGCTATATTAACTGGGGAAACCGGCTCGGTCAGTTTGAGTGCAAAACATTGATAGTAATTATGACAAAAATGGAAAAAAAAAATTGAGCCCATCCACTTATATAAATATGAGTGGCTCAAGGTCTCAAAAACGTTGAGACAATAAAGATAAATATTCCCTTTATGGATAAAAACTTTACATTATTGTATTTAAATTTTCATAAAATTGTTCATTGATGTACGTGAGAGATATCTTGCTGCTTCGATGATATGCATTTTTGATTCCATCATCGTACAATTTGTTAAATATTAACTTTTCAATAAATGATCCGTTTAAAACTATGCTGTCAACTATTGAATTACGTAATCTCTTTAACCATTTTTTCAATACTTTATTGATACAGATACATACTTTTTTGTTTAATAAATGGTATCTGGTTTCTGTAGTTCGCTCTCCTTCGCTGCAGCTTCTTTATCTTTATATAAACATGGGTGGCTCAAGGCCTCAAAAACGTAGACAATAGAGATAAATATTTCGTTTATTGATAAAAACTTCACATTATTGTATTTAAATTTTCATAAGATTTTTCATTGACTACGTGAGAGATATCTTGCTGCTTCGAAGATATGCATTCTTGATTCCATCATCGTACAATTTATTAAATATTAACTATTTAATAAATGATCCGTTTAAAACTACGCTGTCAACTATTGAATTGCATAATATGTTTAATTAATTTTTCAATACTTTATTGATACAGATACATGCTTCTTTGTTTAATAAATGGTATCTGGTTCTTGTGGTTCGATCTCCTTCGCTGCATCTTCTTCTGCTTTCCTCCTTTCGAACTCTTCCTTCGCAGCTTTTCGCGCTTTTAATTGCCGCTTTGCCCTCCCAGGATCTATGCAGGGATCTATCGTCGCTTCGTATACTATCGGATCGATGAATCTACGTTTCTTCTCTTCTTTCTTCTTTATCTCTTCCTCATCGTCCTTAACTGGACACTCGGCCTCCTGGTAAGGCTTCATGCGTGGCATTTTCTTTCCGTATGGCTGAGATTCCGAAAACAAATAACGAAATGATCGGTTATCGATTAACCTGGTTATCACTGTTTACAAAACATCAGTTATCTTCATCGCAATAAGCTCAATTTCTAGTCCATTTTCCATGAAGCTACGATTTTTCTTGCTCTGGTCATTCGAGTGGAAAATCCCAAGCCTTTTACCTAAAGCTTGCATTTCTACATTAACATTCAACAGTAAATTAAATAAATATATTTATGGCGAAGCGTTTTTAATATAATTCAAAATTTGCAACTATCTCACTCGATCTCGTATGTCACGCGGTACATATTTCGCCTTGCCTTAAGGGTATTTGTGATCGAAGGTACTATAGGGTAACGGGAACGGGGTTGCATCAATTGTACGAGAGCGAAGCGTTCGCCGTCATTAGTTTGTCTGACGAATCTCATAGACTAAACCCCAAATCATTTTCACATTTGGATAGAAATCTCTTTCAACCCGTTACTTTCATATTCAAATCGAACATAAACTGGCCGAGAAAATCGTTTCATTCATTTCCCGTGAGCCTGTTTCTCCGATCTTGCACATAAAACTGTTTAACCTTTCTAAAAAAAAAAACAACTAAACCGTTAATAATATTGAAAACAATACAAAATTCATCATAGTTTTGTCTACAAACATTGTCCAATGAAATCGAATAGAAACTATTTTTAACACAAATATCCTCAACATTCGATAGTACAATAAATGACATAAATGTATTTAACTATAACGCATTTATGTAATGCAAATATTTTGATTATTGTTACCGCAATGGGAAAGATAGGACGTCCAAAAGAATCTTTATCTCGTGGGGGTGATCTTTCCACAGGATGTAGAGGATGATTAGGCTTCGCTAATTCTATCATTCTTTCTGGAATCGGGCCGTTCAAAGCTGATTTTCGAACCTCGAAGGGTTTATTCCTGCAAGATCGATCTTCGTGGACGTGAGGTATAGCTAGCTCGTCCATTCTTGGTGAAACTATACAAAAATTTCATTACAAATTCATTTTATTTCCCTTTACGAACGATTCTTTCTGTAGTCACCCTTAACAAACAAATATAATAATTTTTATAACAAACCGTTTCAAGTAGTCCTATATATTATTACAATTACTATTTATAATAATGGTAAACAAAACTATTGATTTATCCTAAGGGCTTGAATAGAAAAAAAGTTTTAACTGACTAATTAATTTAACTGACGAATATATATTGATATTTGAACCTTTTCCTTTCAGAGCAGATCTTTTGATTTCGAATGGATCATCATTGCAAGGTGGAGGTGCGTATCGCCAAGCATTTCTCTCAGCTTTTCTTTGTTTAGCTGCTTCTTCCTCTTCAGCGGTTTTTTCGTTTTGGTTCGTCGAGTCCCCAGCTTCGGCTTCCTGTCCGATCTCTTCATAATTCTCCTTGTCGTCGTTCGTCGCTGAATCTTCTGCAGTTTCGCCTGTTCCATCCACAGATTCATTCGCCTGTTCTTCAGAGTTTTCATCCGGTGCTGTATCCTGTTCCTCAATGTCCGCGGCATTTGGCTGTTCTTTTGCAACTGTCTTCGCATCATCTTCCTTTTCTTCAAGCCTTTTCGCATCCTCCTCACGCTTCTTTTCTTTTTCTTTTTCTCTTTTCTTCTTTTTATATTCCAAAGCTTCCTTTCCTCTCGTTTCACCTTCCTCCAGAATAATCTTTTTCCATTCTTCAGCCTGCTCGTCCGTTTGGTCTTTGAGAAATCGATAGGACGGCAGAGCGAGATAGGCCATCCATGGTGTGAACTATAATTTACAAAGATCAATCATTCAGGATGCTTTACGTATGCATTCACAACCAAAAGTTTGATCCATTCGGCATGTGAGTATTCGTGATAAGAGAAAAATCTTGTTTTAAATCAACCATATTGGACATACAAATATCTTTTTTTTATTTTATGATTTTTTATGATTTATGAAATGATTTCGTTGATTTTTTAAACAATTTTCAATCGATAGAACGGCAGAGCGAGATAGGCCATCCATGGGGTGAAGTAACATTTGCAAACAAAAACCAAGGCAATATCTCATCGTGCCTAAGAGATATATAGGAGAAATACGTAAAAACATAGTTAACCCTTTTACACCCCCGTAGGGGTGGAATTTCTAAAAATCTTGAAATTTGTTTTTAGACATTTGTATGAGTAACATTTGCAAGCAAAAACCAAGGCGATATCTCATCGTGCCTAAGAGATATTGAGAAATACGTAAAAACATATTTAACCCTTTTACACCCCCTTAGGGGTGGAATTTCTAAAAATCCTGAAATTGGTTTTTAAACATTTGTATGAGTAACATTTGCAAGCAAAAACCAAGGCGATATCTCATCGTGCCTAAGAGATATATAGGAGAAATACGTAAAAACATATTTAACCCTTTTACACCTCCTTAGGGGTGGAATTTCTAAAAATCTTGAAATTTGTTTTTAGACATTTGTATGAGTAATATTTGCAAGCAAAAACCAAGGCGATATCTCATCGTGCCTAAGAGATATTGAGAAATACGTGAAAAACATATTTAACCCTTTTACACCCCCTTAGGGGTGGAATTTCTAAAATTCCCTTCTTAGTGAGCGTCTACGACACGAAGGGAATATATCCCTAGAATTTCAAGTTTCTAGGCCCAGAGGTTTGGGCTGGGCGTTGACGAGTCAGTCAGTCAGTCAGTCAGTCAGGACTTTTCTTTATATATATATAGATTATGAAAATTTGTTAAACAATTTGGCAAACTAATTTATTAATAACTTTTGTCATCATTGTAATTTGAAATCAATGTTTTTAGTATCTTCAATAAGATTGATTTATAAAAGATTGTCATCTTATCGCGAAATACTCCAATTCTTATCGAATCTCACTTTTGAATGGAAATGTATATATCGAGCGTTCTTAATTGAATCTTTAATAGTCGCATTCGATAGATTTCACTCTAAATTTCGTTTTTCGAGTATTTGGAGCAATAAAATTGAATGTTTAAATTAGTGCATTTCATTTTATTTATCCTTCTTTGGATTTTTTAAATTTAAATTCAATTGTTGTCTCTACAAATGTAAAAGATATCGTTCACTTCCAACGGATCAGTTTCAACCTTTTATATATCGTTAATCACAAAGCGATTAGTGATTATTTTTTTGAACTTGTCGATCGTACTGAAAAATATACAAAAGTCCATTGATTCTGTACTCGGAAAGATTCGTAGTCTTGGAAATATCCATTGAAGGGGATTCCCCTGTATACGCGAATTAATGATCTTTCCAGTCATTTTGCGAACGATTAAATAAGCAAAATTTTATAATGTTTGATCGTTAAAATCGAACCTTGTAAGACAGAGCACTTCTGTAAATTCCTGTTGGAGTCATGATAATGTTCATCTCCTCATCAGTCATTAAATCCTGACATTTAATGGCTTTTTTAGTCAAAGCCAGTCTCTTCGCACCAACGGTCATTTCTTTGTTGGTATCCTGCGACGTAGCTAGTACCTTGCAGTACTCGGAAAAATAAATTAGATAGCGAGGTCGACTAATTTCTATAATTCTCTCGGTTGGTTGATAGCGCAAAGCAGCGCGAGATATCTTTATAGGCATTTCTCGACAGGGTTCGATATTCTTAACAACGAACTTGGCGAGTTCCATGATGCGCTTCGAAGGTTTTGCATTGAGAGCTTTCTGCGAGACTCTCAAATCGGTACGACATGTCTTACCGATGTCTGGCTTTTCTTGAGGCTTGGATAGAATGGCAATCCGCTTCTTCAACTTTGACAAAGGCTTCGATACTCTCACCTGATGGCATAAATTAAATAAATTAAGTAAAGTAAATTAATTTAATTAATTGATTTAATTTAATAAGTTTGATAAAATGAGGAGCAATCGCTATTGACCACAGGCTCGGGTTCTGGTATCTTTCTGGGTTGAGCTTTTATCATCGCCCAAGCGTCGAATTTGGCCCAATCGGCTTTTGTCTCTAGCCATCCTTTTAATTTTAATCTACGTCCCTTCCCTCTGTAACACAATAGAAAAATAAATCATATTTGTACAAGGATTCTTCTTAAATTTGGCAACGATAATTATTCAAAACCAAGTTGAAGACAATTAAGTAAGTACACGGGTTACCGTACTTACTTTTCTTTCGCTTTTTTTCCAGCACCACCTTTGACACCTCGGGTAGACGGATTCTTCGACTGTGCACCTCGTGGAGGTGGATTATTCGTCGGGGCATTCTTCCCTGGTGCAGTTTTCGGTGGCATGTCTTTCGTCTTATATTCAACTATCGTTACGTGTCATAACTGTGTCATGTATTTGCATTGACATATGATTTTTGTGTGATTACAGGAGTTAAAAGAATTTTAAGGAGTAAAGAGTTCATGATTTAGAATTTAGTGGATTGTTTCGATCGAAATACTTGGCCGTGACCCGGATGGCACTTATCGGACTGTCATCTTCTGCCATGTACAGAATTATCTGTCATTTCAATTGTTTATCATCTCTCTCTATACAATCCTGACATAAATACATTGCGCAATCGTTCTGTTTTGTAGCTTTTTATATATTTCATAGTCTTTTAGATTTCCGGTAAATTATTATAAAGCATAAAATGAAATCATCACCAGAAAATATATTCAAACGATGACACTTCCGCATAAATTTCGAGATGATGATATAGAAATCGCTTAAATATATCTCGCGAACCAGTTTACTATATTCATAGCAACAAGATGACAAATTTCTCGTGACTCTTCGCAAGACTCGATCGTTTCTCCCCGTATGATGTATTTCTTCAATAATATATTCAAAACGCTTTAAAAAAAAAAGTATATCCCGCTGTAATATTATTTTAACAAAATTTAATTCAACATCTTTCGTTATAAATATCTCATTATTTAAATCCAGTTGCAATTATTGCATAAATCATTGTTTTCGGAATAAATCCAAGGATCAATATTAGAACGGTCGATATAACTTCTTCTTGGTTTTGCGAGGCTCTTTATACGATTCGGGCATTGCTTATCATTGTCAACGACCATCTGTGCATAGGTATCAAGATCCGAATGATTTCTTGGCCGATTCGTCAAAAGTTTTGCGCTATTTCTACCCTCGGTGATCGCCCGAACGTTTGATGCTCGGGGAGGCGAATTATCTATCGATGACTCGTCCTGATGAGGCGTTCTTCTTGGCCGTTTTGCCATATTCAGCGATTCCGGGATCCGATAAGACAGTGGTACACGTTTTACCTAAGATACAACGAGATTAAAATTCTACAGAATATTTTAAAACGATGGTAAGACGCCCAATTATTACCATCTGCGCATAAGTATCAAGATCTATTTGATTTCTTCTACGATTCGTTGCGGATCTTCCAAGTCTTGTCAAAATATTTCCGTCTCTTTCATTACCGACGATCGACGGGACTTTCGATGATCGAGGAATCGAGGAATCTACTGGTTCTTCCTCAAAAGGTATTCTTCTTGGCCTTGCCAGCATATTCAGGGAATCCTTAATACGATAAGACAATGCTCCATGATTTATCTAAAATATAGTGACATTAATATTTTATTAAATTTTTTATTACAATCGTACAAGAAATTTTACATAAATTATGAATGAAAAAAGTTTTTATAATTACGTAAAAGAATTCACCTTAAAGGGAGAGGCTTTATCGTTCCGATAAAATCCTTCATGAGGAATCGCCAGTTCTTGGCATCTGGATATATTTTCTCTGAGTTTTTCCATGAAAATACTTGTGAATTTTCTTCTTACTCGTTAAAGTTGCTTTGAATGATTTAGCGATATCGAAATAATTTGATAAAAACGTATTAATTTTGACATTGATTCAACGAAACAATTAATTTTTTCATGATTATAACCGGACGTTCGTCTGTTTAGCGATTGAGAGGTGAACTGTCGATAAATCGTTTCTCGTTTTGATAGCAAACTACAGTCTGGCGATGTTGGAAGATTAAACAAACTTCATGGATCCATCAAAATTTTCAGTCCGCGTAACGAATTCCACGATGGTTCGACAGGAAAGATTTAGCAAATTACCGGATTGGGATATCACAGATAAAATGTCCGAATATAGATCTTGCAATCGTTACGACAAGTTCGCAACAACTTCAGCTTCCTGGTGCGCTCCTCGAAAGGTTCAACCCATCGAATCTTCAGCGTCGATAGACGACGATGATAGCGAAAAGGAATTGCGAACAAAAAATCAAACCAGCAAAACCGTACGCGTTCAGCTAAATACTTTTTTTCTTTATCGATTACTTTTTAATTAAATGAATAAATTTAATATAAAATAATTCACAGAGAAATCTTCGAAGGTCATCTCGTATTTCCCAGCAAAGACGAATCGACGAGCTTTCGCGTCCCAGGTTCATAGTTCGTCGAGAACCTCGAACGCACGAGATTCATTCGAATATTTGTCGAAATTTCGTGAAGGCGGATCCTGGGATAATTACAAGTTCGTCGAGTCTTTCGACGGTTAATCCCTCAGAAGTTGTTGAAAGACATCTTCGTTATCGAAGACCAACGGATCGAATTGCCCAATTAGCAGAGCCCAAAGTCTACGAACCCATAGCTATGAATCACTTGGGCAAAGTGGAAGAACGTGCATTATTCGCAGTTGGTTCGTCACGGTTCCGAAAATTTATTTATAATTCATTGAATAGATGAAAAATTCTACTTAAATTCAAAATAATTTATTACACATAATTACGACAGCTTCGAAAAGAATCGCTGAATTGGCGACCCCCAAAAGTGCTTCAACGATGCAGGGTACTCCAGGCGAAAAACGTGATCCATTTGGTGTTAATCCACAAGCTTTGAGGGCAATCTGCCCACCAAGAATCGAACTACTCGCTCGTCCTAAGAAACTTGCACTTTTCTCTTCAAATACAAATCCAATTGTCACTGAAAACAACACTGGGATCTCAGGATAATTTTTGGCGAAAGCGACAACAATGGAACTTTTGTAAAACTAAAAAGACTTTATTACGTATTATTTAGTATACATTGGACGGTATAATTGTTAATGTAAAAAAAAGAAACGTTTCGTATATAATAAGAATCTTGTATATTACTAAAAGTCAAACAAATGGACGGACTTGTTTGCTCTCTTTGCGTTGCTACTCGGAAATAAATTAGCAACGCTACGGCTGTATGTAGCGTTAGCTTTTAGGATAAGACGTAACGAAGATTGATGTACTTTGAGGGTAATCTGCCCGCCAAGAATTGAGCCACTCGCTCGTCCAACGAAACTTCCTCTTTTCTCTTCGACACTGAAATCTCAGGATAATTTTGGCGAAAGCGACAACAATGGAACTTCTGTAAAACTAAAAAGACTTTATTACGTATTATTTAGTATACATTGGACGGTATAATTGTTAATGTAAAAAAAAGAAACGTTTCGTATATAATAAGAATCTTGTATTACTAAGAGTCAAACAAATGGACGGACTTGTTTACAATGATACTCTCTTGGCGTTGCTACTCAGAAATAAATTAGTAACGCTACGGCTGTATGTAGCGTTAGCTTTTAAAATATACCGTAACGAAGTTTGAGGTACTTTAAGGGTAATCTGCCCGCCCTGCTTAAAAAATCCCATTGAAACCAATTAAACGGACAAAAAACCACATTGAAACCGGTTAGTTTTCAATGGGATTTCTATCCATTTAATGAGGTTCAATCGGTTTGAATAAAATATTCTAAGCAGGGCGCCAAGAATTGAGCCACTCGCTCGTCTTACGAAACTTCCTCTTTTCTCTTCGACACTGAAATCACAGGATAATTTTCGCGAAAGCGACAATAATGGAACTTCTGTAAAACTAAAAAGACTTTACTACGTATTACTTAGTATATATTGGACGCTATAGTTGTAAATGTAAAAAAAGAAACGTTTTGTATATAATAAGAATCTTGTATATTACTAAAAGTCAAACAAATATTTAGAATATGACGTAACGACGTTTGAGGCACTTTGAGGGTAATCTGCACACCAAGAATTGAGCCACTCGTTCGTCTTACGAAACTTCCTCTTTTCTCTTCGACACTCAAAACTCAGGATAATATTAACGAAAGTGACAATACCGAAGCTTCTGTGAAATTAAAAAGACTTTATTCGAGTTACTGAGTGTACATTGGACGGTATAGTTGTAGATATTAAAAAAAAAAAAAGAAACGTTATTTGTATATATATATCATTACATAAAAATAATCTTGTATATTAGTAAAAGTCAAACAAATGGACGGACTTGTTTGCAATGATACTCTCTTGGCGTTGCTACTCAAAAATAAATTAGTAACGCTACGGAGCCAATCGTTCGTCTTACGAAACTTCCTCTTTTCTCTTCGACACTAAAAACTCAGGATAATTTTAGCGAAAGTGACAATACCGAAGCTTCTGTGAAATTAAAAAGACTTTATTCGAGTTACTGAGTGTACATTGGACGGTATAGTTGTAGATATTAAAAAAAAAGAAAGTTATTTGTATATATATATATATATATATATATATCATTGCATAATAATAATCTTGTATATTAGTAAAAGTCAAACAAATGGACGGACTTGTTTGCAATGATACTCTCTTCGCGTTACTACTCATAAATAAATTGTTAACGCTACGGCTGTATATACTTTTAAAATATGACGTAACGACGATTAAGACACTGCATCAATTGCACTTGAGTGCTTTTTTTGAACTTTTCTGGAGTATATTTAGATGATCACTTGTACCAAAAGAATCCAAGTGTTGAACACATTATATCCACGTCGATCGACATTTTCTAAACATTTTTACAAGCAACTTGTGGCGCTTTTTTTTAACCTAAATATCGAAGAAATGTACGAAGCGCAGTCATACTTTGTTCGCTTTATCGAACAGAAATGAATTGATATCGGCACGACTGTAGGATAGCGTGATATTTTTTAATATAACACGACGACGGTCAACGCATCGATGCGTCAATTACTCGCTCTTGAGTTTCTTTTTGTTTATTTTTTTGGTGATTACTTAGACGACTCTGGGTCACTTGTACTATAAGAACCTAAGTATTGAATACATTATATTCACGTCGATCGAAATTTTGTAAACATTTTCTTCCGAATAATCGAATTCTGCATGAGATTGGAAGATTATTGAAATATTTACAAAAAAAAAAAGTGGAGTCTTTGTCTTTTTAATCGTAATCAGAGGGATTGACGAAGCGTAATAATACTTCGGTCTCGTTAATAAAAAAAAAGATTACACTACGAGAGTGTAAACGTCAGTAACGCATTTTCAGAATAAAACGTGGTTACCAGTGAGGTATCGATTGATACTGAATCAGTTGACAGTCATGTATCAATTTAGTTGCACTTGAATGGCGACTATGAGAAATCTAAAAAATCTACGTATCGAATGCTAAAGATGCCTCTCGTTACCTTGAAATATAAATTTTTTTGTTCATTAATCTCACCATTTATTTAATATTTTTCATTTTATTAAATTTTACTTGTATTTCAATAATTGTTGTTTGTGTCATTTTTAAAACTATATCGCGTATAAATAATTATTTAAAAAATAAATATAACGTGGAAAAGTAGCAAACGTTAAGCTTTGCACGTCATATTTGTTTTGAAATAATTTATACGCGAAATGAAGTAGAAAAAAATAATAAATACGAATAAAACGATGCAATGTATAGAATTAAATTATGAAAATTTCAAGGTATCGTAGTGTCGTAGTATTTGACCCACGTGAATCATAAAATTTCATAAAGATATTCATAAAATCCTATCCATCGTGACGAAGACTCGTTTGATTAAAAAAAAAAAACATTATTTACAGTTTATAAAGCGCATCGAGATTCTATCTACTGAGAATAAACGTGAGTACGATGGTCCCTATCGTGGCAAGTAAAGAATACTCAATAGTGGCCCCGCCAGCATGGCAGTCGACGATTCTGCGAGCTCTCATAAAATCGGATCCGAGATAGGCACTGAATTCCCGTTCCTCTGGTGGAATGACAACGAGCTGTTGCGTGGCGTCCTGGAAGATGAGATCGCTGTAGGGTGGCGCACTGGAGAACATACTGAAGCTGAATTCATCCTCGTCCTTTCGCCCGTAAAACTGTTGCGCGTAGATGAATAGATTGATATAAGCGTTTATCTGAGTCTCGTTGTAGCCATTGTAGCCACCACGGGTTATAATGGCGTTGGATTTGACTTTTCCGAGATTGCAGCGTTCGTACTCGTTGACTGGACGTCGTGTGCCGTCGGGGCAAAGCAGCTCAAAGTCCTTGATGAACGTATTGCGAGCCCAGACTTCTTTGCGCTTGCCGTTAGTGTTCTCGGAGACGGTGGTATGCTTGACGAATGCGACGTCGCCGCCACCCTCGACGAGACACCTGAACGCTCCGGTGTAACCAAAGTAAGTCTCGGATGCATCACGACGACAGTAACGGTAACTCTCACCATGACAGAGATCGCACATATTGTCGTAGGGCACACCGGTGTTGTATTCCGTGCTCAAAGCACCGGGTACACAAGATTTGGTAAAATATTCGGCAGCGGCACGCACCGAGTCACAACCATAGCCGCGAATCCAACCGTTCGACAACAAATACGCGAGAGGATATATCCAACCGGCTGCCATGTTTATCCCCGTGTGACACGTGTATTTGTTCTTCAAATACGTTAAATCGGTCTTTTCGTCGGACTCTTTGGCGACAGCAACGACATAATACTCGGGGGTTCCGAGATTGTAGACTTCGGAGATGAAAGGAATCTGCTGGAAACGGAGACCCGCTGTGTAGACATCGCTCGCGTCCAATACCGTTATGTCCGCTTTGCTGGTTAAAGAAAAATATTATATTTTGTAGTAAGGGAGCTGAGAATATTTTTTGCTTGTAATAAATTGTGGCTTACCCATTTTGAATAGCTTGCATGCAGTCGATTTGACTGTACCCCTTGTAACATTCTAGCTGTGGTTTCAGCAATTGTGCTTTCAACGCGATCTGCAAAAACGAATGCATTATTTCGTAAAACTTATTAAATTTTCAGTTATCAACACTAGCGAGGTCGTCAATACCCTGTATATTGAATTATATATTTCTTATTTATTCATGACACAATTCTTACGATCAATTATGATTGATGGGCCGAGGTAACATTTCTTTTAGTCTAAAATATTCAATTAAATTTTCTTTTCGACGATACTAAAACGTCTCGAACAAATGTAAATAATTATCATCTACCGGTATCGATGCTGCGTACACGTTAATTCAGTACATCTGTACTTTAGCGACGTTCCGATAGCTCAGAGACGGTTCGCCTCACCTACGCTCCCGCTCACCCGGGCGAATATTCAAATTTCTGAAGCGTTTGACTGACAGATAGTGACATTGTCATAACACAACTCTATCGAAATAAATCAACGCATCTTCCGTGTAATTGGGTCTTATTTTCTTGCCTGCACCGATGCGAAAGATCCTCCTGAGCTACTCTACGCGTACCATAATCAGTTCGGTACAGCAATTAATCAAGTGACACGATAGGGTCTCGACGCCAAGTTAAAAATAATGTGAAAATTATTTTTAAAAAACCTTCTCACAAATTCACACCGTTCTCCAGTTACGGCAAACGTTCGAATGTTTCGAATGTCTTCCGTACGCGCGTCCAAGTCTAAGTCTAATGTCTAAGTCGTTGTTTCGCAACGTCCTATAAAATTATTGTAAATTCTGATTTATTGATTAATTTCTGATGAATCGTATGACTTAATAAATTGTAAGTGAATACTTACTTTCATTTTAGTGCATTTCTCCTTTTCCGCATCGGATGTAACGCAAAGTTTCATGGAATTGACGGTGCAACGTCTCACAGACATAATTGAGTTGAGAGATCGACCAAGGTATTTTACGTACGTCTGGTCGAGCTCCCTCGTTGGAACGAAACTTCGAGCAGTGTCCTGATTAATAATTTCATTTTTAAATTCATAAAATGACACAATTCATTTTGTGAATTCACAGATAATAAAATAATAAAATTACCGAGAACAGCAAGTTGTGCTGGAGGCCGTAACGAGGCGCCGACTCGAAGAGATTAAATTTCTC
This sequence comes from Cylloceria caligata, assembly GCA_963942595.1. NCBI lineage: Eukaryota > Metazoa > Arthropoda > Insecta > Hymenoptera > Ichneumonidae > Cylloceria > Cylloceria caligata. Next base: position 10,700,496 of record OZ012710.1, on the reverse strand, counting down.
TATAGGCTGAACATTGTAGATCGGATTCCCATCGCGATTAGCGTTATCAAAGGTTCTGTACTCGTGTTCGTTGTAGTTGGGATCGCGAGTTGTTTCTCGATCGTTGCCCTCGCCGTAACGACCTTCGGAGCCGTTCTCGTTATATGGATTGTAGCCGTTTCCGCCGTTGTCATCGTACGGATTGTTGTAGCCGTTTCCGGTGTTTATGCCGTACGGGTTATTGAAGCCGTCGATCCTGCCGTTACCGTTCCAATCATAACGATTGCCATTTTCATTGGGATCTCTCTCGTTGAATGTTGGTCGATTCTCAAAGTTATCCTGCGGGGTGGCGTACGGATCGCTCCCGTTATTGGCAAAATTATTGGTACCGAAGAGACTAACGGCTTTCTGCAAAAATCTTTGATACAACAAACGCAGCTCGGGTCCCGTTGCCGACGACGCGACTATCGCGTGCGAAGGTACTCGACCCCAGTTGCACGTCTCATAATCATTGATTCGAGCTCGCGATCCGTTCAGACAAAGCAGCTCAAATTGATCTTGCTTGACGGAATCTGTAAAAGAACATTTTTAAAAAATTAGTTTTGTGTTAGTTATCGAAAAATGGTTGAGAAAGTAATAAGTTCATCAAAAATTCAAAGAGTCTATCGCATATCTTCTATAAAAACACACGTAATATTGTTGCCAATATCAATTCCGTGTAATATTTGCGGAACGATTATTAAATAAAAAGGAAAATATCGTTACAAGAAAAAATAACTTCAAGAAACGACATTTTTCAATAAATATCTACACAAAGGGAAATATTTTGTGAAAATAATAAGCCGCAGTGCTGTTGCAATATTTACTCAAATCAAAGTTCGTCGACGTCATCTCTAGAACCGTCGTATGAACGAGAAAAGCTATTTCTCCGACTTCCAGCAAGCATCTGAAGGCACCTTCGTACCCAGCGTACGGATCCGAATTGGTACATCTTCCACCAGGTATTACGCCGATGCAGAGCTTGCACAATTGATCCGAATTGTCGCCCAATGGATTGTAACGATCTACCAGCGAATTAACAGCGCAACTAGGTCCAAAATACTTGATTGTTGATTTCACATGGTTATTGCAGTCTATTACTTCCAAACCACCCTGTCTCATGAGCTAAAAAGAAATCAGAGTTACTAACTTTCAGTTTAAAAAGAAGAAATCAAGTAGCGTTAAAGTAATTTTCAGCTAAAAATTGAGCTAAAGGTACAATGGAAACAAAATTACACTTACAGTTTCAAGCGGAGTAATCCATCCGGCGAGAGTTCCTACTCCGGCGAAACAAGCTTTCTTCCCTCTCAAGTTATACAGAGTATTCACATCGGTCAGTGTTCCCTTTTTCACAACAGCTACCGCATATTGAAACTGCTGTAGAACAGTACCATTGCCATGAGCCTCTTGCATGATAGGCAGTAAACTGTGATATCTTCCAGCGGTAAAAACTTCGCCTGGATCCAGAGTAGTCAACTGTGCCAGTTCGTTATCCAGCAACGTCATACATTCCTCCTTGTTAAATGCCTGTTTGCATTTCAAGGATACATAGAAAGATTCAAAACGAGAAATTTCCCTGTCTACAGCCCGCGAAAAGGCCAAGCACTTGTCCTGTTCCGCTTTAGAAACTGTGCACCACGTGGCTGTGTTATTAATACTTTGATTTCCATATCTGAAAACTTGTCCTGTAAAAACATATTTATTTATTAATTATTCATTCAATACTGCACAATACACCCTACTTTCAAAGTTAGCTGCATACTTTACTCGCTTATCTCGTAATTAATTGTAAGAGGTTGATGCGATCTTAACGATCGTAAAGAAAATTATGTTAAATAAGGGGCAATGAGAATTTTACTCAAAGCGCAATATTTGAGTACAATTCGTCGAGTTGCTCTTACATTGAACACGCTTCAATTTCAATGCTCTTAACACACAAACCCACCAACACAACGGCTGTGCGCGCGTACAATTTTTTCTAAACCATATTCCTGTACGATTCAAACAATTATAAGTATTTTGACATTTAAATATTTTTTTTTTAAATATCATAAAAACAAATATTTTGCTATGATGTAAGTAAAATGAATTGAATATTCGAGTTATTAATTTTGCTGAAACGAGCTGCCAATAACAGGTAGTTACAGCATGCAACGCCACGCCCATGCATATTATGCTACGAGTTGTTGATTCATTAATAAAAAAATATTTAAGAAACCATTTTTAAACTCGAGCAACAATTCTTTCATTGTCTACGACAATCGATCGCATTGTATAATGTATTTTACTGCCATCCGATTATTAAATGACTGCGATCGTGAGTATGACGCTGAATATCGCGACTAACCCGAAGGAACGAATGTTTATTATCCGAAAGTGCTTACGCCACAAACATTTAATAATTACCGTTTGTTATCGTAAAAACAGCGACGAATAGCATCCACAGTACTGTGGAAAGAGTACGCGGCATGCGCAACATTTCAGCACGAAAATTGAGCTAAATCTCGTATTAATTGATGACGATAATACACGAACTAACTGATGCACGACACCTCGTTACACTATGTGAAAGGCCCCCATCGACGTGCATCAGCGGGCGTCGGCCTGTTACATCGAAGCATGCTTTGGAGCAACGACTAGCGCTCTAGTGTCTCACCGTTGAGTCATTCATAATTAACTTGTGTGCCGTAACCCCCGTAGGAACGCAGCAGCAACCTATTTGATCGATCGCGAATTACGTGTTTGTCAGCAACAGGTATTCTACGCTAATATAAAAAATTTTGTTAGAGAAAGTACAAATCTCTGCATTTGTCGGTAATGTTTTGCTCCAACAGAGCATGATATCTGAAGGGTCAACTGTCGTGTCGTTACATTATCAAAAATGATCCAACGTTGGTTAGAAAATCCTTTGTAAATATTCATAAATTTAACGACAATTCTTGCTCTAAATTGAAGTTATATCCTCTTATCGAAATTTCACCGTCAACCGCAGACGCAACTTGATGCGACGTAACGTTGGTTGTGTCGTTGTGTGGATAAGTTCTCGTGATAAAAGGATCACTTTTATCGTTTACCTTTGTCAGGTACATTTAGCTTTTTTAGAGCCTTAGTAGCAGTTGAGCGCGGAATCTGTGTAGCCGCTTTGCTTAAGTTTCATTTTCATTGCAGACACACAGCGCTATTTGAGCGCCATGTTTTTGATGAGCGAGACCGAGAGGGAAAGATACCTCATCTCGCTCTCTCTTTTTTACTCATGGTCGCGCAAAAGCGTTGTACGTTCAAATGAAAATCCAGCTTTATTGCAAATATAATGCTCGCGGATCCCTAGGGCCTGGGGACCCTGGGCCCACGGGTACGAAGCAGGACGTGGGGGGATATATTTTCAAACAGTAGTCCACTGTAGACACGTTCGACAGGTTTCTGTCTATAAAAGTCAATTAGTCAGACAACGTAGGATTAAAATGCCGGTACTAACGCGTTTCCAGAAATACGCGATAATGGGATTAGGAACGTTGGGCGGGGCTGCTCTTTTTTACAAGAACGTTTACGGAGATACGAAAAATCCGCAGGTCATTAATTCTAACACGACGAATTTTGAACCATCGGTCAAGTGGATCAGCAATTGGGACAGGTTAGACGATCGCATCTCTCCCGAAACAATTTTTTTTGGTTATTTTTAAGAAAGATATTATTATTTTATTATTATTGTTGATAAGATCGAAGGGGTACAGTCTGCGATACCGATTTTCCAAAATACCGTACTCCCGATCTACCTAACTTAATCTTGTAAAAAAAAAAAAAAAAAAACATTGCAGAAGAGACCCAAAGAGTTTAGTGAAACCTACAAAAATTTTGAATGAGGCAGACGAGAATTCGCTCAATCAAATGTACGAGTCGAAAAAGGCTAAAGCCGTGAGACACTTGCTGCTCATTCGTCACGGTCAATACAATTTAAAGGGAAAAAGCGACCATCAGAGATCTCTTACTGAACTTGGTACGTAGACTTTTGATTGATCGTATAATTTACTTACTCCGATGAGTTACACATATAAATGTGAGATATATAGAACTAAACTGTGCTTTGCCACGGAGTGAAAGAGAAACGCTTGATATTTATACGCGTTACAAGTTTCTGTCGTTCTCTCTTGCTTTGCCAAGATCACCGATAGAAATATTTCATTTGTACTAACTGTAGTATGGATGATGTAGCGCGTTATCTTAATTATAAACAAATAAACTACATTTGTGTCTGGGAATATTCTTCAGGTAAAAAGCAGGCTGAGGGAACTGGTGCGAGGCTCGCGCAACTGGATCTTCCATACTCGTTGATAGTTAAATCTACCATGACCAGGGCGCACGAGACATCGGAGATTATTGAAAAATACCTTCCGAATGTTAAAGTAAAAAGCGATGGAATGCTTATAGAGGGAGCACCCATTCCACCGGAGCCACCGATCGGTCATTGGAAGCCTGAACATTATGTAAATATATGAAATACGATTTAACGAGTGCGAAATCACATCTTGATATTTCTCTCAAAATTGATAATAATTAAAATTAATTATTCCTTGGGAGTACCTTGACGATGGATCGAGAATAGAGGCAGCTTTCAGGAGATATTTTCACCGCGCGTCTCCTGAACAAGAAAGCGATTCCTTCACCATTCTCGTTTGTCACGCCAACGTCATTCGATACTTCGTATGCCGGTAATTTTTGTTATCAGCTTTTCAATATAATACATCCGCACCTAAGCGGTGAGGATAAATGCGGTGGTGTGTGATATGCGAGGAGTATATGTGAGATAGATGCGCCACTAACGTGCTCCATTTCTATTTCAATCGCGATATCTTAAAAACTAAACCGTAAACCGTTTTCAAATTTTTGTAAAAGTATTTTAGTTTCATTCTCCTTCAAAATTCTCTCGTTTTTTGTTCACTTCTTGTAACTCGTTCGGACGGTAGAACGATAAACATGTAGTTTATGCGTGTTTGCTATAGGAGGTAAAAGCTAAAAATTCCAACTTCAATTGTGATTATCTCAATTTGAAAACGGTAAAATCAATAATATGTACGCGAAGATTTAATAAATTCTTAAATAATTGATTGAATGTACTATCTTAAATCGCTTTTTTAATCCTTAAGCAAGTCTTACTGTAATTGTAACCAACCGTTTTTTTTTTTTTTAGGGCTTTGCAATTCCCACCGGAAGCGTGGTTGCGGTTGTCGTTGAAACACGCGAGCATCACATGGATAAGTATAATTCCCAGTGGCCGAGTGACTCTCAAATGTCTCGGTGACGCCGGTCATCTACCTCCGCAAGATCTCACGACTACCTAAATATTACGAGACTCCCCCGTAAATTTCATTTGCTAATTTTACTTTTGAGGGTCAACTCATCGGATCTTTTCTATCGCTGGTTATGCACAAATACAGTAAACGTGAAATATCTCCCTACACAGAGATCATACTTCGATTGTATCCTCAAGGCGATTTGACATACCGACAGAGCTACGGTATTTGACACTCTGTCGATATATATCCAACTTCCCTACTTTCTATTCATATTTCAAGCAAAACGAAATTAGGTTCACGTCCAAGATGGCTAAACACATCTGAATCATTTATTTTTTTCTCAAATAATAAATTATTTATGGAGAATAGGGAATCTGTGATTTAGTGGTTAAGTCGATGTGTCACACTGCCTTAAAAAAAAAAAAGTGTCTGCTAGTCAGCCACGTGTAACCGTACTAAGAAACTATTTCTTCATTAAATTTATAACGAAGGAATGTGTGTTTTGCAAGCAATTTTATTATATTTTTATTGTATCGATATATTTACATAAAGCATTCTTGTTCATCGAAGAAACGGTATAAAAGGTGTAGATTGTTTGGATTATCGCTTTGTAAATAACAATACTTTATTTACCGCCCTCGAGATCCTCCATTAACGAAGACAAGAATGTATTTCCGTTTATAAGTTTTGTCGTACCCACGACAAACTCTACGTTTACTGTAAAAATATTATTTCGTACGTAAAATATTTATCGGAATTACTCGGAGATTCGTATGCCGTTATGATACTCACGGTCTTCCTGTTGCGACAAAAAACGCAGTGCCGAGATTTCAGCATAAGTGCAGCCTCCGATGAAAAATACCATAACCAGCCTCGGAGGCTCCGAATTTAAGTCCTCGCTCGTCATGGAACTTCCTGATTTACATACGTTGTTTCATTAATTGCAACAACTCCTCTGAACATTGATTAATTAATTATAAAAACATATCCAAGCATTTTCGGTTTAGAATTTATCGTTTAGAAATCTCGCACAAAGTGTTAAACGTTGTTTAAATTTATAGAAACGACAATCACCCGAGCGCGATTGATCAGTAAGCAAAAGCAAATAGAAGGGATTGCTCGTCTAATATGTCTGGAAATAAATAAGATAAATATATGTTCCTACTTCTAAGAGCGTTGGAGCTTCTCAAATCGCTGCTGACTGCCGGACCGGGTAATAATCCTAGAACATCGTTCAGTCCTTGCCAACCACCGGGTTGTACGAGTTGCTCCGCTAATCTTACGCTCAAAGGTGCATAGACCGAGTGAACATAGCTTATATCTTTTGGAGCTATCTCGCTCTCGTCCTCGACCGTGAGTCTCAAAGCTTTTCGCAGGACCGCATATTGTCTGACCGATTGTTGCGATCGAAGAAGTCCAGCTTTCTCTAAATTCAACAATGTCGGCAGATGCTGATAGCCATAAGTCTGAATAATTTCCTTCTTGTAGTAATCCAATAGTTTAGGCTTGAGACCCGAGTTCGTGAGCGACTGTATGCACAACAGTCGCAAAACTTTCAACAAAGGTTTTTGCTGAGCTATCGAATCTTCGATGTACGGATTTGGCTTGTCCGTGTCCATGCAATTGAGTAACTCTTGTTCGATTTGCAGTGATTCCAAAAATTCGTTCGAGTCCGTAACTTCCTTCACCATCTCGGCTATCGTTGTATCTTAAATGAAAATGAAAATTCTTCATTTTTCTTTCCGTATACAAACAATATATTCGAAATAAATTGTAGATTGAGATTTCTTACGTCTGGCTAGTGAGTGTTTCGTTGCAAGCATATGAGGAAGTTTTGCCACAAACTGCTTTATCTCTTGCACGCTCTTGTAGCCGTGTCTCTCGTCGAATTGCGACGATATTATTCTGGCTTTTTGGCTGAGTACCGGTCCGACACCATTGAAATTTTTGTCTCTTTAATAATTAAATATTTAAGTCCTTCGACACATCAATTATTACAACTCATTTTACTATCTATCAATTGATTAATTATTTCTAAATAAATTACAAACTCTTAAATATATTTGGAATATTAAGGCGTAGCGAAACCTCCGTACTTACACAGTTGTCCTGTTTCTCTTTTACACCGCCGTGAGCGTCATACTAGTTCTATCTCTTTCGCACTTATGGATGTTTCACCTCCCCTTAATATATTTTTTTAGGATGCATTCGTTCTTTTATCATTCATTTATTTTACATCATATTTGTGTATTCATTTTAATATGAAAGCGAAGGAAAACGGCTACGAGTCGACCAACTCCAAGGTCTTCAGTAGTAATAGGAGAAGCGGATGTAAATTCTCGAGTTTTTTTTTGGTGACGCTTCGGTTCAAGTGGCTTTTTCTGGATTTTTTGCTATCTTCGATGTGCTAGTGATTATTAATTTGTAAATTAGGCTAATGTTAATCGAGTAGCACACGTATCCTTTTGTATATTGTACCTGAATTCTGTATTTATTTTTTATTATCAACACACACACAGATCGTACTAATCGTGGTTTCTTTTGTTTGTATGATTTTTGTTATTATCCACGCTCTTGGACCAAAACGTCTCCTGATTATTACTCCTGAAGACCTTGGAGTTGGCCGACTAGTAGCCGCTTTCCTTCACTTCCATATATATTAACGACCGCTTACACTTCGCTTTTGTTATTCAATTCAATAATATATCTGCTTGTGCGTAAATATTTCCTATAAAAATATATTAATTTTCGTAACGTACATTTCGACAGTATATTTCATTTAAATAGAATAATAAAGATTAAGTTGATTGTACGATAAAAAGATAACTGTTTATAATAAAGTAGCACGAGCAGTGTTGACCTCCGGAACGAAATGTAACCGCGGTTATAAATTTACAAGTTTTGTACCTCATTTCAGCAAACAATTCTTCACTGGAATTCAATATAATCTGATCCTTCTTATCCAGTGACATGTCAGTCGGCGAATCGTCGGAACTGAGAAACTTTTCGGGTGGCAAATGCACGGTAGCTGGAAGAATTAACAAAAAAAAATATTAAATTCTGAATAATTCTAACGTATTTTAAATGTTTGCTATTAATTGAAGATTTTTGCAGTCGAATCACCGTGATTGTTAATGAGTTTATTAATTTATCGCTAAGCTCGACAGTCCGTTAGCCTAAACGAGTCATTTAAAAAAACGATGGTACCATCTTTTGAAAAATTCGAAAAGCATAAATCGTAGTTTATTTATTTTAACGAAATCATAAATCTTGAATAATTGTAAGAATGGAATCTAATGACAATTATAGCGGAAAAAACATGATAATCATTTTAATAAACGATCAAACTTTGGTAAAACTTGTTTGATTTACTAAAATGACGACGCATTTTACTTCAACGTTTTTTATTTAAAAAAAAAAAGCGTGTAAATTTAAAATGTGCATATATTGCTTTCTCGGGATTCTCGGTCAACTCCAGATTCTCTCCTATGTCCAAAGGTTATTTCAATTCTTTCAATTCTCGACGGTTTGTGAACATTTTTAATACTCTGACATCAAAATTTCGAAGAAAAAAATGTTTTCACGAAAACAAGGCTTTCTCTATAAAGACGCAAAAAATAACATTAAAAACAACACAGCTTACTATTTTTAATGCCGAATATTTCGTCTATCAGACCTTCGTAAGTCAGTTGCGTTACCAAAGGCGACAAAAGGTCAATACTTCTGTCCAGAAGGAATAGATGCTCGATAGGGGCATATTGCATGCTGGATGATTTAGTGTCTTCCTCTTCTCTGTCCAGACGTTTCAATAATTCCCATACTTTACTAGCGGCAGGTCCACGTCCCGTGACTTTTGGAATCTTTCCGTACAATCGTTGCAAACTCTGTATCGCTTGAGCCACTTGATAGAGGCACGTAGGATCATTTTCAAGATAAAATTCCTTGAATGTATGACTTAGTTCCATGGAAACTAAATCATTGTCAAAGGGAAACAGATCGCAGGGAAATTCCTCTATCAGCGTGAAACTCCCAAAAACTCCTCGGTTTTTCAACTTTTTCTCGCAAAGAAGACTCTTGCGAGGGACAAAGAATATGAAAAATTCCTTGCGCTGTCCTCTGTTGTTATCTTCACTGCGGTAAAAGTCAAATGTTTGAATAAGTTCACTGACAAATTTATATCTAATTATTTATAGATAAGCCAGTAAAAGTTAAGTATAAAAAAGTAGGAAAATTCTATGAGTAAAAATGAACAAGACGAATTGATGAGTATAATAGAAGATAAAAAAAGAAAAATTTAGCAAGTAATAATGTTAAAAAACACAAAATTCGACGAGTAACCGTTTTGTAAGAAAGGAAATGCTGCTGGTACCCATGGACATTTTCTGCAACCAGGTCCATCAGATCTAGATGCGGCCTCGTTATGAATATAATGTTGGCGACATTTGTGGGAGGAAGTTTTCCCCCGCAAAGAGGATACATCTTGACGACATCATTTTCTTCTAGTAAATTGTATTTGGCAACGAGGCCTGTCGGGCCGGCGAGAGATTGATCCCACACGATGGCCTTTTGTGGAATAATAATAACACTGTACTTAAAAAAATTAGAGAAAGCTGCGTTTAAGGTAGATCATTGATGACTGATGGAAGTCAAAAGAATTATGCTAATAGCTTTCAAGTTTATTGAATCTTGGCAAATAAAATGACCAAACGTTGTCGGACATAATAAAAAAAACATAATTGCATTTTTCATCAACTATTTCTTAATAATAATAATATCACGAACATAGAAACTGTTTTTTGTCGTCGAATAGAAAATGGTTGATGATAGACTTTTCAAAAATCATAAAAAACTTGTATAATAAAACATATTTTACCATAACAGAATATGATAAAGGTCCAGCTTAGAAATTCTTATTGAAAATGATTGAAACTCATTAAATGAACAGAATTGTTATTGAAAACTGATTGTTTCCAATCAGTTTCAATATAGTTTTTTCTTCATTTAATTGGTTTCAATCAGGTTTTCTAAGCAAGGGCTATGTAAATAGACTTACATAGAAGTATAATTGCTATGCTTCTCGTGAAGCTAAGCATAACTGTGGTCGTGCATTTAGTTTAATAGAAAATCCCAGTTTCTTTCACCTTGCAAGAAATATGGGAAATATGCTTCTACTTATAGTGTTTTCCACTGGTAAAAATTGTGCGTGTTTCAATACGAATGCAATTAGAGCAGATGCACATCAAATATATACTTGTCTCACTTGCTTTCATCCAGAAAACTGTATCAGAACTGGGGATGGTATCGGTGCAATGATCAGTGAAAAACTCTATAAAGGTGACTTGTCGGCAGGTGGTGCTTAAGATTCATGATTTTTGATAAATCGTTAACCGCGAGACCTCTGATGTTAGCACAGATTTACATTGATAGTCTACAAAGTGAGATTAGTTTATCTGGTATAAGAAACCCGGCAAGAGCGACATAGACAGAATTGAACAAAAGTTTAAGTTTATTCGTAGTTAACGCAAAAGCTTTGCGATAAGTCGCATTCCAATTATAACAAGCTGTTCGCTAGAGCATCCTCTTGTCAACTGTGTATTATTTTCATATCCTTAAGTAGGTAGATTTATATTTTAAGTAGTAAGATCAAGACCAATTTTATTGATCTCAGTCGATGTTGAAAAATGTACTCTCGCGATAAACAAGTAAGTTCACGTTACTATGTGTTTATTGATGAACTACCTTAATAAAATCATTGTAAACAATGAAAGTACCTTGGTTCCATCGCACTTCTCGAGAAGACAGAGTAACGTTTTCCGAGCTTGTTCCTGTATCAATCCAATGTTGATTCGACCACCGGACAAATGCGTTGACGACATTGTTACGAAAAGGAATAAAAAGTTTGACAAACAATTTACATCGTCATTTTTTACGAGAAACAGCTGATAGTGACAACCAAGGAGCCGAACGATAGATTTTTGAGGTTAGACTATTAAAAGCAGCGCCCTCTGCGTTCCTGGATCCACGGTAATAAATTCGTCACGACATGGCGGTTATCGCTCTCAAAGTCTCGAAAGTTCAAATCTTGTAATATCAATAACGTGCAAACTTGAAAGTCACATAACGTCATTAACAGTTTTCACCTTTCGAAACACAGTTACACAGTGAATGATCGAGTCGTAAAAAACAATGGTTATAGTTCGTAATCCAAGAAACAAACGGAAAACCTTATGAGGCTCGAGACGTAAAACATAGTTTTTTAAAGTAAGATATCTTGCAAGATCGTAGGATGATCCGGCCAACTAAGGCAAGGTCGGAGTGATCGAGTCAACTAAGTCTTAAATAACAGCTTACTTAAATTGGATAAAACCATAGTGTTTTGAAAATGTCTGAAGAAGGGCTATAAGAATATGCAATAAAAAATTTGGGGTTCCATTTAAATAATTTGAGGTGACCTTGTCCTGACCTTGATGACACCACCCAAGGTCAAATTGTTAAGATCGATAAATAGATCTTTTTCAACCCTACAACTTTTGTCTGAAATATTTTTTTATAAAGTGTATATTTTTCGAAATTTTCAGGGGTCCCGGGGTTTTTTCTTCACCCTGTATAACTACCTCTACTCCGCAGAGAAAAAATTCAGCAGTGACTGATGATTGGATTTCGTTTTTCGCCTCCAGCAACGCACAAGCTCATGCATATACACCAGTGTCCATTACTTTGTTCTTGTACTCAACATCGTTTTTCTGGTAACAGTAACAATGGATATAGCTTATTATATAAAAGTAATGAGTACGGATGGGCATGTATTTGTACGCATACTAACCTGGCCTAGAGGATATCCCATGAACAACAAGGTGATAGAGAAGTTTGAAACGTTTTAAAATTGAAACGGTTTTCGATGCATAAATATCAAATGAAGGTTCGACCCACAAAAAGATATCAAACCTGACCGAAAATGATATTATTTTTCGGGATAAATAAAATTGTGTACCTTTTAGCAACGATGTCTACTCAAGCAGAATACTTTACTTTCCATCATATAGAAAAATTAGAGTCGTCAATGTCTCGGAAGGTTTCAACGAAATAACTATAGCTTGTAAAAAGTTAGACACCTGTCGCCGCATGGTATTTTAATTTTGTTTCTTAAACAGAGAGACGAATGTACCTTTTATATAGAAAAATTAGTCATCAATGTCTCGAAAGGTAACAGTTTCAACGAAATAACTATAGCTTTTAAAAGGTTAGACACCTGTCGCCGTATGGTATTTTAATTTTGTTTCTTAAACAAAGAGACGAATGTACGTTTTATCTAGAAAAATAAGTCATCAATGTCTCGAAAGGTAACAGTTTCAACGAAATAACTATAGCTTTTAAAAGATTAGACACCTGTCGCCGTATGGTATTTTAATTTTGTTTCTTAAACAAAGAGACGAATGTACGTTTTATCTAGAAAAATAAGTCATCAATGTCTCGAAAGGTAACAGTTTCAACGAAATAACTATAGCTTTTAAAAGGTTAGACACATCTCGCCGCATGGTATTTTAATTTTGTTTCTTAAACAAAGAGACGAATGTACCTTTTATATAGAAAAATTAGTCATCAATGTCTCGAAAGGTAACAGTTTCAACGAAATAACTATAGCTTTTAAAAGGTTAGACACATCTCGCCGCATGGTATTTTAATTTTTTTTTTTTTAGACAAAGTGACGAACGTACCTTTTAGTACCAATGTCACCTTATGCAGAATTCTTTTCTGCACAACTGTTTCTCGTCATACTTTCGACACCTATCGCCGCTGGGGTTTTCATTTATTTTTTTCTTAAAGAAACAAATGTACCTTTTAGTAGCGACGTCTCTTAATGCAGAGTTCTTTTCTGCAAATTATATATATAAATTAGAGTCGTAAGTGTCCCGGAAGGCGATCGTTTCAACGAAATAACTATACCTTGTAAAAGAACTTTTAATGGAATAAGAATATTTAGAATCGGTTCAATCAGTCAAAAGTTATGGTCACTTGAAGGACTAATGAAATCAGTCGAAACCAAGAATCCTGATTTAACCTCCTTCTCGCTCTATCTAACATAGGAGCCGATAAAAACTATTTTTTCGATATTTTGCACTTGCGCTGTACTCTGTCTGATGTATCTCGTCGCGCTGATAACGAATCTGGCCATGGACTTGCGATATCTCCTACAGGATCTGAGAAAAACGCAAAAAAAAACCGAATTAACAAAAAAAATATATATATATCTTTCGATCGTTTACTTGAAATGACAATATCTTTTGCTTCGAGTCGGCGTCGTCTTCAAATTAAATAAGGCTTTCCACGGAATCGATTCCCATCCATTTAGCACGAATAAACAATTTTTTGCAATTTTTTTTAGAGCCACACATTCGATATTCTACATTTTTTAAAAGAGGTCTCTTCGAGGTAATACACAATCGGCTCCTGGTTCGAAAAATTGAGATATCGGGATGAGCAAGGTCGCATGTATAGATAACGGATGGTTATAAAAATGTAAATTCAAATTTGATTAAACTTGATTTTACAACATTTTATACAAACCGTATAACATTATTTTCATTTTTTCATGTATTAAATAATTCGAATATACTTAAAATTTTATATCCACACGTACCTAATGCATTTTCCCACTGCGGCCTCGTCTCGAGAATGCGATGCGATTATTATCGGAAGACTTCCAGTCGCACAATGAATTGTAATTACAATTATTTAAAAAAATGCCCAAACCGTTAAATTTCCAAACCCTCAAAAGCGAATCATTCTACAAATATCAATTGAATATTCTTCTTCCCCGAAAAATCTCTTGATATCCATAAAATACAAATTAACGAATAAACATGTCAATATCATTCAGTCGTATAGCGATTTTTTAATTTCAGCAATCATGTACAACTCATCTGCTTCTGTTGTTCGAAATAATCGAGGATAAATAGTGTTATTACTGTTTTTTTTTTCCGTTTCCTTTTTTTTTTTTTCATCTTTTTACAGTGCTTTCATGACCATACACATCGTACTTATATTAATTTCCGCATTCGGCAAGATCACTTTCGCCAATCGTTAATTCTTTATTGTCTATATTACAAAAAAAAAACAAAAAAAAAAAAAAAAAGAAAAAGCAGCTATACCGCTCGATGTGCTTATATTTGGTTTTTTTTTTGTTTGCTCTGTTTTTTTCTTTCTTCTCGAGTATTCGATTTATTTCACTATCGTACGTGTCGCATGCACAGAATTATTCCTCGTTCCCTCTCACTCGTATGTTCGACCCAGCGAACTTTTATTTTCATACTTGACACGTGCGTAAGTATCCAAATATTGGCGATAGCAATTTATCACCATCGCGAATTTTATCAAGCATTATATAATATATATTTATTATATATTATATATAATGTACATTATATAATATATTTACCATATATTATATATAATTATATGTACGTATGTGTACATATGTTGACATATATATATATGTCAATTTCACTCACACGAACACTGCTCGACTTAATTGTACGATAAATAGTTGTGAGAACGAGGTTGGTTCAATTTTTTAAAATATACGTTTACATATCATTAACAAAAGTATTGTAAATGGTTGATTAAAATTAGCATTCAGTAAAGTATATTGTAGCTTGAAGTAAAGTATATTAATAATATATCCAACCGGATATTACTTTAATAGATAATTAAGAACGGTGAAGCGCTTCACACTAGTCAAATTAGCACTAAACTTAAAAAATAGTTTTAACAATTTTTCATGCCTCAATCGACTGTTCTAAAGGGTTGCTCGAGCAGTGGCATGTGTTATCAGTGTATAAATGGATTCACAGTCACGATTCGAAATAAAAATCGACAGATACGTGTGAATGTCCGATGAGATGATATTTCATTCGGTTTTTTTTTTTTCTAAAAGAATAAATCGCAATATAAGTCCGATGATAACGTGTAATAGCTTAATCTGTTAATTGAAATATGGTTTATTAACTGCGATCGTCTAGACTTGTAAAAGTATTAGTTGTACAAAAATTATAATCGTTTGTTTATTGTTTTTTTTTTGCACAAAAGTTATAAACGTTTGTTTCATTTTTGAACGACTGATACTTGAAAAAATCTAAACAATCAGTTAATAAAGCATCTTTCAATAAGCAAAATAAGCTGTTACTCGTCATAATCGGACTGATATTTCGATTTATTCTTTGTGAAAAACTTAATGAAAAATCATGTCATCGGACATTACCACATATTAGTCGATTTTTATTTCAAATTTTGATTGTAAATGTTTTTATACGTTAATGAATCACATGCTGTTGTGCAACCAATCCTATCGAACAGTCCAATAAAACATAAAGGAATGTAAAAACGGTTTAAAATATTTAGTACTGATTACATTAGTAGGAAGCACTTCTTAAGGCGAAGCGAACCTCCAAATCACGCATCTAATTCCCGGAACACACGTACTCGTTCTACACTCAACAGAATTAAATGAAATTTGGCCAATAGACTTTAGAAACGTGAACATTTTGGGTGACAAACGTAGAATTTTGATAATATAAAAAAAAAATTACAGATTAATTATCCGCAGTTACCTGTAATAAAAAAATTACTTTTTAAAATGATTTAAGGCACAAAATGAAAAAAACACCGTTTGTCACATCCAAGCCAGCACAAAAACACGCACAGTACAATCATTATGATTGCGATTTATAAACGATAAAGTACCTAAATCGTACATGGTAACTATTGTTATGCACGAGTGCGAACGAGATAGAACCAGTATAGTTTCGCCTCACCTGAATTCCGCGAGAGGCGCTGGTAGTATATTATATAGCTGTTTCTCTCTCACACACCAGTAGAATGAAATGCTATTGTTTACAGTTTTAGTTACCCACTGAGTAGGTTTCACCTCCCCTTAAATGTTTATCGCGTCTTACCGCGGTGTAAGCACGACTCTCTATCTCTCTCTAATCGTCATCACCATTTGTACCTTTTTGCTACAAAATAAAATGAGAGCAAAACAAAAAAGAGAAAATACAAAAAGTTGAGCATGCACAAAAGATGTAAAGGTGTTAAAAGGGACAACTGAAAATTATGTTAATTTGCAACACATCAATGATTTTTCTAAATTTTTTCACGATATCAACAATAATGAGAAATATATTTTATTCTTTCTATATATTGACCTTTTGTATTTCGTAGAAAATCAGAAGAACTTATTTAATCTCAGTGTGCTTAATGCATCTGTTAGAAATTGAGTTAAAGAAAATAATAAATAAATAAATAATAGAACGGTTCCTTGAGAAATAAAAAAAAAATGATCAAAGACGACCAAACCAATTGTTGAGTCAATAAATGATTAATTAGATTGACAAATTCTTTCTCTCTGCAACGTTCAGTCGAGGAATTTTATTATTTTCGTCAAGTACGAATGACGATTATCTATAAAATAGGATGCAGAGAGTGTGTGTGAGAAAGAGAGACAGAGAGAGAGAGAGAGAGAGAGAGAAATGCGTGTGTACACAGTGAAATAAATATTAATTTAATTAAAAATAATATTTATAAAACAGTCTTTTGGGATGTATGGAAAATGTGTAAATCGTTTATAGGTTTTCAATTTTATTAACCCGTGTTTCGGTTTGTTTTTTTGTTGTTGCTGTTGTTGTTGTTGTTGTTGAAAATAACATGTACGAATCTAGGCATTGTATTTAAGCGCGTTAACAGAAGATTCTTAAGGTATGGTCTCTCGGTAATCACTGTTGCTTCTTTTTTCTTCTCCTTCTTCTTCTTCTTTTTTTCTTCCCTAACATATGTTCATAAAACGGAGCTACATCCGGTATGAGTGATTTTATTTGAATGTATGCAATAAAATGAATAAACAGCGACATATCACAGTACCGTACGCAAAGCTTGAATGAATTGCAGATAGAACAGCATAAAGGCCAAATGGCGACACTACAGCGTCATCACCATCATCATCATCATCATTATCATACGTTTGAGGACATTTGTTTCTTGTAGGTAGTCATTTGTCAACATTTTTTATACATTTTTCTGGTCATGACATATTATTTTCCGTCAGCTTTGTATGAATATGAGGTTTCTTATTTTTTTTTCTTTTGTTTTTTTTTTGTTTTTTTTTTGTTTCAATATTAATAACAAAGTAGTAAGTGGTGGTTGGACGTTACGTATCCGATAGGAGACTAGCGGGTGCATCGAGCAGGTCGATAAATTGTTACAATTAATCGATTACTTGTGTTAAATTATTTACACGCCATTAATCGTACATAATTTCAGTCGTATCGATTGATTTTGATTCTCGCAGTCGGTTTTTTTTTTTTTTTTTTTTTTAATTTCTTTCTCAATCGTTCATCACTACAAATATTAATGTTGAAATAATCGGTCGTTCGACCTTACGGATACGTAACGTCAACGGCAGATACAGTACAGAAGTACAATCGGAAACCTTTGTAGATATGCTTGTAACACGGTTGTCAGAAGGTAAAAGCAACGATAGCTTTTTTTTTTCCTCTCAATTATTTTGTAATATTTAACAGCAGTTCTTAGTTAAAAGAATTTGTGATTCATCGTTGATGTCTAAATTACAGTTTTGTCGATATACAGAATGTACAACAGTCTCAAAGATGATGCGACACATGATCGGAAGCTGTAAACGATTAAAAAACAAAAAAAATGTTATTCAATATATTGACTCTATCGGATACTGAAGAAAGAAGCGAATTCGTCTCTGCTGCAAAATAATAAAAAAAAAAATAAAAAAAAAAAACATTGACCGATTGAAAGAGTATTAACGTTTTATCTCAAATATTCTATCGAATCGACGTAAATATAAATACAATTTCGGCAACTGATTACAATTTTCGAAAGTTTGTCGCATTATATTCGAGAGCAAACGCAATTCGTCGTATTTTTCTTCTCGTGATTATTCGCGCAAATCAATTTTAAGTAATACATATTGTGGAAATATATTTTATAACTGATATTATCGTGAAGAAAAAAAAAAAAAACAAAACAAAAAAAACAAAGTAAAATAAAATAAAACGATTGTTCAAGGCCCGTACAAAGGTATCAAATGTTACTTTGTACCGTATGCTTTACCCAAAAAGGGACTTTGGCAACACACTAAACGTTGGCAACAACATCCTTACATTTTTTTTTCTCCGCAGCTGGGCAACACAGCCTCTCTGTCTCTCGTATCATGCACAAAAAAAAAAAACTTACACAAACACGCGCTCTGTACACAACCAGCCATTCTCACATTAGGATTAATTTTTTTTTCATTTTCTTTGTTGTTGCTGTTTGTTTGAACTAATTGTAACAGTATCGTGATATTATAATCGTAATTATTCGAATAATTCGAACAGCTTGACAGTAATTATTATTGATAATTAGTGATAGGTTTCGTGTTTCTCTCGTTCTCTCTCTCTCTCTCTCTCTCTCTCTCTCTCTCTCTCTCTCTCTCTCTCTCTCATTTTATCGTATTTACATTTACAGAAGAAATAAAAATAATAAGATTCTACACTGAATAACAAATCGTACATTGGTACAAGGCGTAACACTTTGAGATCGTCGGACAAAATTTTTCAACAATGTCACTTAGCTCACGATAAGCGCAACCGACATTCACGAGTGACCTTTGATTTGCGCTAATGTTCAACTATTTCAGAAGCCTTTGTTTTTTTTTTTTTTTTTTTTTAATATACTATTTAAACAAAAATCGCGCAATTTTTTTTTCTTTCTTTCTTTCTCCATTTTTCTTTCTCTTTCTTTTTTGTTTTCTCTATACTCGAATCAGCGATATCCTATAAAACAAATATTAATTCAAATGAATCAAAAGCAATTCTAAGCATCATTCGTGACTGGAAAAAAAAAAAAAAACTTAATGACACAATTTAGACTACAAGAGATCGTAGGAAACTTGTCTAATAAGATGCAGCGTTCTTTTGGCTTTAGAAATAATTGTAAATCACTTTTTATAAGGCCAGGAGTGAGCGAGACTTCACCGTTCAGTGTACGCGTTCGGCGCGGTTGCGGTAATCACACGGGCGTTTATTACTCGTAATGTATGGAAAATAATAGATTGATACTGAAAAAAAAAAACAACAACATATTAATCTATTATAAAACAAGTCGGACAATCAGTGGGGCAAAGAGTGACAAGATCTTTTGTTATTTTCTTTCTTTCTTTATGACGACGTCTTACAGTATTTCACCGACGATTCATGTCCGCCTTGACTCTTATCAGACATCTCAATATTTCAGTCAGTTCGTTTTGGAGCGCATTCGCTCGTAAATTTGAGAAAACGGTACAACCTGCTGTGTCGATGACATATTTAATTGTTTTTTTTTTTTTCTTCAGATGATATTTTCTTCAATCAACCCGATGATATTTTGCGGCACGATTGTTACTTTTTTTTCTTTTCTTTCGCACGATACTAGATTTTGAATAGTGAGCATTTCCTTCAACAGAAGCGGGAATTTAACGCACCCGAAAGTCACGACGAATAAACGTGACGAAACACCGGGTCGTTCTTAGACTCTTCGAACAAAAAAAAAAAAAACAAAAAAAAAAATGTGAAGCACCCAATTCTGTTGTAAATTGAATTTCGGAGTAATCACCTCTCGCTTCTTTCAATTTATCCCACAAATGTTAGTGAAATATTAATTATTTCTCAAAATTTATCTACAACAGCCGTCATGTGTGGTAAACCACACAAAAACTGTTTGTTTTTTTTTCCCCCTTTGTTTATCTCAAAAACAATTTTTAGTTACTTTTCCCCGTTGAATATTAATATATTTTCGTTTTATTTACTCTGATTTTTTATTTATTTTTAATTCAGTGTAGAAACAATAAAACAGATGATTAAATAAAAAATTTACTACATCCAGATGCCAGACACTGTACGCCAACTTTGGCAAAATATTTATTGCAATATTAAATAAACATTGGAAGAGAATGAAAATCCTGTTGAATAGCCAAGAGGTGATTCTCCGATTAAGTCAAAATAATTCAACGAAAGCTGACGATTCCCGTGATTAAAAATAATATTGTACATGACAGGGTATTTTATAGTGACGATGAACCGACGAGGAGAGGGGGGGGGGGGGCGAGGGAGAGATCTACAGATTTCATTTTATATATTTTTTTATCGATGAAAAATCCCCAACGATTGATTCTTCGCAACAGTAATCTGATAAAGAGCCTTAATTTCAATTTTTTTTTCTTCAACGTTATCTTTTATTTTTAGAAAAAAATAATAAAAATAAAACGAAACTCAAAGTATAATTTTTTATATTTCAAAAATTTTTTAACTGATAAAAATGTAAATAAAATAAAAAGAGTCGCCACCCCACCCCACTTCCCTCTCCCACCTCTTTTCACCTCTCTAAACCCTCTTAAGAATCTCGATGATCAGTGTTTGCAAAAGGATAACTGCGGTTTGACGCTAAAACATTTTAAATAAAGCTTTTGAATGGTGAAAGCATTTTGAATGGCGATAATGAAATCTACCATCGAGCGATCTCTATCTCACTGACTCAAAAGTGAGTTTTATTAAATATATATATGTATATATATACATATGTAGATGCATATGTATATATATATTTTTTTTTCTTCGTCGAATTACACTCAACTACGCAACAAGGCTCATATAACATTCTTAACATTTGAAAAAATCGTATCTGTTACGGGCTGCGTTCCCAGCTGAACCGTACATCTTTCTTTCTTCCTTCCTCTCTCTCTCTCTCTCTCTCGTTCGTTCTTTCTCTCTTGTCACCATAAACGAAACCATAAACGATAACAAACACCACTCTTTCTCGTACATAATTTTAAGATTTCCCATGAGAAAAGGAAGAAAAAAAAACCAACAAAACTAGCGAATTTCAATGGATTAATTAATAAGGATTAATTATCGTTAATACTAAACGGACGATACACCACATTCACGCTCGCGAAATTTGCTTCCGGGGTTGCTTCACTCCTATTTTCTTATCTTATCTTTCGTTCTTTCGACACAACATTTTTAAGGGGATTGAAAGTCGTCGCAATGTCTCGCGTTACTTCAGATTATTTATTAATTTTCACGTTCACAAGATTACTGTTCGAACTGCATTTTTTTCTTTTTTTGTGTTTTTGTTTTTTTTGTCGTTTTTAAATATTACTTTTTTTTCTTTATAATATATTTTTGTTATTTATTTATTTAATGGTAAAGCTCAACGCTTCACTGAGGAAATAGTTGATGCGAAAGAATAATAGGCAGAATATATTGCGAGGAACGTACAGGAGTGCTTGAGATATCGGTAAAACCAATCAAGGACTGTAAATCAAATGTTTTTTTTTCTTTCTTTTTTTTTTTTCAAGTTACAGGCAATTCTTTCTCCGATGTTTTCGCTCAAAAGTTGCATTCACTGCTTCGAGTTTGGAGTTTCGAAAGCGTTTAGACCAAGATGAAGGGGCTGCACTTTGTCTATTATTAATTCAACCCAACCAGCAGGATGATTGTGCTAATGTGCCATGAATGGAAGTGGCTGCCCGAGTTATTCGTGGTGACATATGACATTTTTTTTTCTTTCTTTTTCTTTTTTACGAATATAAAGCAAGAATTTTTCATAGTAATTTTAACAAAAATTTATCATACCAATTGGCAGAAAGAACAATAATGAAATACGTGATATTAGTCCTCTGCGAGTCTACTTTCAAGTCGTTTTTTTTTTAAATCCATCACACCGATAATATCTTTTATCAGACGCAATTTCCAATAAAGAATATTCATTAAATTAATTAATCTTTCATTAGACGTAAAACGTATTTTTTTGATCGACGGTATAAGAAGTAATTTGACTCGATGGACTAAAATATCGAGTACCAGCAGAGCTCTAATGATTTTAATGTTAAATTCATTTGACAGAAACAATAATAATTAAAGAGACGATATCAAGGGCTCTGCGAGTTTGCTCCAAAGTCAATTTTCAATTTGGTATACTCCGAAAATATCTTCTCTTTAACGTAAATTTTAATAAATAATATTGTTTCATTGGTGAATGAGATCAATCTCAGATTACACGTAAGATGTTATTATTTAATAGATAATCGACCGAAGCA
The DNA here is from genome assembly GCA_963942595.1 of Cylloceria caligata. NCBI lineage: Eukaryota > Metazoa > Arthropoda > Insecta > Hymenoptera > Ichneumonidae > Cylloceria > Cylloceria caligata. Next base: position 10,678,047 of record OZ012710.1, on the reverse strand, counting down.
TCGTGTACTCGCATAAATCTAATTTTACCGATAAATTCATTTGGCAGAAAGAATAATAATTAAAGCTGCGATATCAAGGCTCTGCGAGTCTACTCCACAGACGATTTATAATTCAGTGTATTCCAAAAATGTCATCTCTTAATTGTAATTTTCAAATAAATTATATTCCTTCGTTGGTGAATAAGATTAATCTCGAGTTACGCGTAAGATGTTTTAATTTTCGATGAAATACGATGGAATTAGACTCGATCGACCAAAGCATCGAGTACAAGCAGAGCTCTAATGATTTAAGCGCTAAATTCCATTAAGTTTAAAACAAACAAGACTTTGCACGTCGACGATTAGTGTATTCAAAAAGTTGGGTTTCCGATTTATACTTCGTAGAAAAAAAATGTCGAAAGATATTGTTATTTTGTTGTTGTTGTTGTTGTTGTAGTATTATTTTTTTTCGCTGTTTAATGTATCCACGCTTAAAACGTCGTCGTCGCGTATCGCAAATCCAGTGGAAGAGTACATTACGCGTTCGAACAGCAAGCATCGTGTGGAAAACAATTAGCGTCGCGACTCGGTTGACTCGGAGCGTCGACGCATCCGGAGTTCGTTCGTTCGCGGGATCACAAGCATCGTTTACGCAATATTAGTTTGTGTTTTTTTTTTCTTCGTTTCTTATTTCATCATCATATTCAGTATTTATTAATTAGTGTTTTATTTAATATATATTTTATTAAATAAGCGAGTCCGTTGAATAAAAACTTAGCGCTTCTTCGTCACACGCGCACTCTCTGCCCTGGCGCGTTTCCGCGTCCAGTCCTTCGTCGCCTCTCGTCTTCAAACTCAAAAATCCTGTCCACCGTATCTTTCTCTCTCTTGCATATCCATCGTTACTTTTTCTTTTCGCTTTCGCTTTTTGTTTTTTTTTTTTTCAGTTTTTCGACACAATTGCAACCACGCAAATTCACTCTTTCGCTTAAATAATTAAACATTCGCCGCAGCTGGAAGAAGAAGCCGCTTCGCGTATTATACAGTCAATCTCACGCTATAATATACTTAACTTTTGTATTTTTTTTTACACAAAGTTTCGTGCGTAACACGAATTTCAGTTCAACGACGCGGTCGCGCTGGACCCACAACTTTATGGCTCTCCTTATCGCGTCGTAACCTTTGCTAAAGTTTTTATCTCTCCCCGTTTTTTTTTCTTCTTTTTTTTATTAACTTTTTATTCTTAATTTTCAACACGCGAAGGCATACGTCCGAATCTTTGCAGTCTTCGTGTATATTCCACGGTGGATGGGGTTGATAGAACCCTTCGGCCGCTCTTGCGACGCAAGTCGACCGATTTTAGTTATTTTTATTTATTTATTTATTTACTCGTCTTTGTGTCTTTTCTCGCGGACTAAGACAAACCAGTGTCTTTCGGCCGCCAGTTGTTCTTTAGTTTTTTTTTCTTCTTCTTCTTTTACTTTATTTATTTCAAAATCTCGCGCACATTCGCGATTACCGATGGAGTAACCCGGCTTGAATTAAAGATCGCGGTTAGGTCGAACGCACGAAAAAAAATTCGTCGAATCGTCTCCCGTTCTCTCGAAACGAATGACCAGCATGCATTCTCGATCGCGCTCGAACTGAGAAAAACAAAACAAAGCATTTTCCTCGCCGTTAAATATTTACACTCGGTTTTCTCACCAACTATTCAAGGTGAGCCGGCCAACATCGGCGAACACTTATATCGACGATCAAAACTCTTTGAAATCGCCGTGCAACAATGCTCCGGAGAGCCTCGACTGGCTACAACCGTTTCTACGAATTACAACGAGGACACTCGATTAATTTACAGCAATCAAAGTTCGCCGAGTTCATGGTTACACGATCAACTATAATATTACTATGTACAGGTTTGATCTCGCACTTTCTCGTGCTCTCTATCTCTTTCTCTCTCTCTCTCTCTCTACTCTCACACGCACTCCCTCTACCGCCGGAGATTCTCTCTACCCAGCGTCTTCCATATTTTCTCTTTCGTTTTGGATTATTCCGTTTCTAATCGGAATTTCCAAAGTTCGCACTTTTACACGAAAACGTCAAGCGTTTTTTTTTTTAAATAGTTTTTTTTGCCGTTTTCACTTAAAAAAAAAAAAAAAAAACTTTAGCTGTTTTAGTTTGTTACTCGTAAAGATCTGTTTCTTCGCGCGTTAGATGTTGACCACTGTTCGGCGTCTCACTCCGTCCGGCAACACAGAATTCACGATATTTGCAGTTGATCGATATATTAGAAAGCACTTCATCATCGCGTTAAGTTTCTAGCGTCTTTCTTTTCTTTTCTTTTCTTTTTTTTCTTTTCTTTTATCTGCTTTTATTATCTATTTTTGCTTTTTTCACTGTCCACTGTAGTACTGCACTCGACCGGTCGTCGTTGTGACTGGTAATTCGCGCATCACTGCGTCCCATGCTGAAAAATAGAAGAAAAAAAAAACAAAAACAAAAACAAAAAGTCATTAGATTATTGAAAATAACGATTTTTAAACGTTTCAAGTATATTTCTGACAAATTTGTAGAAGAATAGTGGGAAAGTGGCTGCGGTTAAAGCCGAAATCAATGTGGGAGAGAGAAACGGTCGCCTCGTGGCTGATCTACAAAGAGTTAGATGCCAAAAATCATTCGTTTGACCGACGAATCTCGAAGCTGAACCGTCAATCATCTTCCGTTAGCCGTAGACCTTTACGTTTTCGCTATAAACTGAAGCGCGCTCCACGACTGCCAACTGTGTGTTAGTTTTCGCGGTAGTTGTACCAAGTATCTTGGGAATATTATCTGTTTATCGTTTAGAGTTAAACTCTAGAACTGTGATACCGTACATCGTAAAATATTACAATCCTAGAGCGAGTCGTTCAACTGTACACGCATAACACTCTTCAGCCTCAATACTCTCTACATTATAAAATTTTACTATTTTAAACCCAATAGACGCGCAATATTCTACAGGAATAATCCGCTACATGACAACACATTTAAATCCAACCAACTGTACATGAGGTATTCGTCAGGCATTTTACGCTCGACGCCGTTTTGCAGTCTCCGCACTATTTCTGCACGTGTAGAGAATTAATCCTGTAGAGTATTATAGGTGTACAGTTGAGCGATTTCGTTTCGGATTGTAATATTTTACGATAAAAAGTTTAACGCATAGTATAAGCAAGTCTGTGCAACTGAGAGTCTGACAAAACGACGTAAACTTATATTTTTTATAAATGCCAACCGTTATTTCAAACTCGGGTCCGGTGCGTGCGAATTGGAGCTTCATTCTCCGAGCCACTGCTCTCCCCTGATCACTTTTTTGCTTTGCGTCGGTGAACATTCCCCCCCCCCCTAGTTTTTAATGTCAACGTGTTCAAAATATTCCAAAACTTTGAATCATATTCAGAAAAAATGTCCCTGTGTGTGTGTAGACCGTTAGTTTGAAAAAAAATTTGAAAATAATAAAGCGTTCTTGTCTACAAACTCAGCTATTGTTCCAATGCAATCAAACAAAAACACGTTTTGGCAGAAATATCATTAAAGAGGAAAAAAAAAAGAAGTATTTTGTACTCATTTAACCCGATAACGAACTTTTTTATAATCATAAATAAGCATTTCAAACTCACCCAATCCAACAAAAGTGACAATCTTGTCGTGATTGTAATTATGAACATTAACAGTCTCCTCGGGAGCGACATATCTCGCGGAGAAGTCTTCTTTCGGCTGATGATGATACTTTTCAATAATACTAGACGGTGGTGGAGGTGGTTGTGGATAAGTGGTGAGCGGTTGGAATCTCGGTGAGTAACCGATGTACGGCATTGGAGTAATCATCGCCTGTGGATGAGGAATCCCGTGATGATGTTGGAGATGCGGCGGATGCATTGGAAAGTTAGGAGGAAATTTGTCGTATCTGATGTGTTGTTGCTGTTGCTGCTGTTGATGTTTCTCGAACATAGGGGGCGGTCTGTCGAAGTTGGGTGGCGGTTTGTTGAACATCTGAGGTGTTTGCGGAAGAAAGATTGGATTTTTGTCGATCGTAGCTTCCTCGATTTGCTCGGATAGCAATAGTTGCTCGTTTACCTCAAACCCAAAGGTGAGCTCGCTAGGAGAGTCGCTGTTTCTTGCAGGATCCGACGAATTCTCGTCCATGAGAATAACCGCGGGTCTCGCGGTCAAATTTCGCCTGTTTGTATTATGCTGCGATTCCGCTATTTTTGCCGGCTGCTCTTTATCCCCCTTGCTGTTGTTTTGCTGCTTCGATCGTTTGACCTCGACGCTCCGATCTTGACGATCTTTCTTGGTGTTCTGTGGATTGCCGGGTTTGACGTTGTCGGATTTCGCGACGATATTTTGCTGTTGATCCTTCAAGGTTAGCGAGAATCTCTCTGTTTTCGCACTACCCTTCGACGAATTGTCCGAATCACTGGGAGGACCCTTCACTTGCTGCTGCAGCTGCTGCTGCTGTTGAACACCCTTAGGATTGCTCTGAATTTTCGTTTTCGAACTATCCAGCTCGTCCTGAGAGGACGACGACGAGTTATGAGGATTTCCCGATTTCTTCAAATCCTTTTCCTCATGATTATTAACGACCATTATTGTGTTCTTGTTGATTTCGTCAATGTTCGCATGACTAGTTGTTCTGCCGTCACGTTGCGTCTCCTGCGGTCCAGAATGATTCAGCTGTTGCGTCACGTGACTCGTCTGCTGATAATTTCTTCGGGATCGATTGTAATTCCCTCGTGTATTAGCGTTAGCGTCTTTGGTCGCGGTGACACTGTCGTGAGAATTGTTCGCTTCGCTCTCGGGAGAACTGTTCATCATAGGTACGCTGTTCATTTTAGCAGGATTATTCGACGTCGTATTTTCACTCTGATTTGCATTGTTGTTGGATGCCGCGATAACTGGATTATTGTTCGAACCACTAGTCAGCTGCTTCTGTTGCTGCGAGAGATTCTGATGCAACTTCTCAATGTCCTGAACGTACTTGATGACTTGAATGTTTTTGTTTATAGCCTCCTCGCGCGCTTCCGCTTTTTTCGTTTCCGTGGAGTTTTTCGACTTCGATAGAATTGGCGACGGCGGCTTGTCGAAGCTAAGACTCAAGCCGTGCACGTGATTCGAGTGCGCGAACGTATGCTGGCGGAGCTTACGATCCGACTGCTGCAATTCGTCGAGACTCGGGTAATAGTCCTGGGGAAATTTGTCAGGCTCCGAGGGTGCTTTCGCCGGCACCGTTGGCCACGAACCCGTGTTCAACATATTCGGTACCATCGTAGAAATGTTCAACACACCACTCGGTGACATGTTTATCGTTGCTGTCCGAGCGATATCCGCATAACTTGCCTGGGGAGCGCCGCCCGGCGACGTCGAATTTTTCGACGAATTGTGCTTCGAGGAATTCGACGTTACCGGAAGCGAATGCACTGAGTCCAAGTCACTGCTGTCGGATTTGTCGCTGAAAAAATAATAACAAAAGATTTTCGCTATACAATATTCATGCTCGATCACTCAATTTTACACTCTAGAGATTTTTTTCATACATAAGTAGCTTCCTACTTTTGTGAATTCAATTTTCATATATTTTTAATACTGTATGTTTGTAATTATCAGCATCCACGTGGAGTAAACTGTAATAATTTTAAACCATTGTTCGTAATTATTCAAATAAATCCAAGTCTAAGTCTGCGTCTAAGCCTACAGCGTATCGTCTTATCAATGCGACAATGTCGGACCTCATTATAAAAAAATTGTAATTCCATTTTTTTAAATCGAAAATATTCAAAGAATGAAAATGAATAACTACATTTGTTATTGTTCGGATCTGGGATTTGTTATTATATTTACAGAGCACCGTTACGAACGATTAAACGCATGCGGTTCTGATGAAAAAAAAAAAAACTAGAAACATTTTTTCAAATCTCTTAGTAGCTGTAATCGTAGGAATTTTAATTACTCATAGAAGAAACAAGTAGCGATAGATCGGAATGGGCGATAGAAAAAAAAAGTTACCTGGGTGGCATGCTACTCGTAGATTTTCTTCGCAGTTCCGGCGACAGAGGAGTCCTGTAGTCGTTCGCAAATCCTCCGGATCTTTGAAGATACGAGCCTGAACTTGCTAAATTTTGTGCCCTGCCGCCGCTCGAGCTGCGACGCTGTTTTTTACTCTTCTTCTTCTTCGTAACAACGAGGAATTCCGTTTCCGCCTCGGCCTCGGTGTTCATCTTTTTCGTTGAGTTTCTACGGGTCGTGTAGTCGTCGCCGGTGTCGTTGCAATAAATCAACTGTCCCTCCTCGGTACCCCAGGATCTTCTGTCACCCCTCGAATCAACCGCCGAATCACCGGTGCTACGTTGCTTCGCTCTGCGAAGAGCCACGTTTATTGCGCCTGCAATAATTCGATTAAATAGATTTTCTCTATTAAAAAATATTTCATTATTGAAAAAAAAAAGAGAAAAAAAAATTATTCGAATGATAAGAGATGTGATTGAAGGGAAGATATAAGAACGAATCGATTGCCGTACCGTGCTGGCTCGAAATGCTGCTAGCACCGCTCGAGCAGGTGCTTTTCTCAGCAGTAAGGTCCTCCAATTTCGTTTTCGAGATTTCCTCGAGTGAATTGGATTTCTGTAGCTTAGCTGGTAGCTGTTCCCTCTTCGAGTCCTTTTCCCTGGTCCTCGGTTTTGTTCCCGATGTGGCTTTGACCCTGACGGCGTTGCTGGCCTTTCCTTTCTTTCCCTTGGATTCCTTGTTCTCGATAAACTCGACTATGGTGTCGATATCTTCGATGTTACGGTGTCCCTCAACGTTCTCAGCTTTATATACAATAACGTTAGGCTCTTGGGTGTGCTTTCTTCTCACTTTTTTACGCTCTCCGTTGTGACCTTGAACGGCATTTCCATTCTCATCGAGGGATTTCTTCTCGGCGGACGGAATGTGTTGTGTTAATCTGGAAACGGCTTCTGCGCGAATATTTTACGAATCGTTAGATAATTTTAGTCGTAAACTCAATTATTGATATTATTATTCAAAGGAAAAAGTCCCAATGATTATTTACCCATGGCTATGTTAGGCGAGGGCCAGGACACAGGCATCACCGAGTACAGACTCGAGCTTATGACCTTTCCTTGTGGTGTGCTAGCAGTAAGATTTAACGTGCCGCTGACGACGCATTTCACGCTATTGTAAGTCTGGAGTGGAAGAGCCCCGGAGGTTTCGGTGCTTCCGTTCACCGCGGTGGATTTTAACTTATCCACTTGTTTGCTCGTTTGCTCACGTATCGGAAATTCTATAGTTGTGTCAACGGGAGTGTGCGCTGCGTCGAAATTTGTTCGCGATATTACCTGTACCGGTCGCCGGGGTTCAATTATTTTCATCTCAGTCCCTTCGTCATCCTCGGTGTCTACCGAATTAGGTCGCTGAGTCCCTATCGTCGAAGGTGCCACATTTCGATTACTGATTGCGTCTACCTGCAACGCAACAAGAAAATAACATTTTTTTATCATTTTAGTTTATTCGCGAAGGTGTTAACGAGTATTTGAATGAGCGACGCACTTCAAAATCGAAATCAATGACCATATAATCTGGTTTGTACTCCGGCGGTGGATTATCCGATTCAAGCATCTCATTTGTCGCAGGTTTTCCTTTGACAACTTTCTTCTCACGACCTTCGCAATCTGCTTCGCTCGTGCTCACAACGTTTTCTCTCGTTGCCACCTCCTTCTTGTCCTTGTCTTCCTTCTTCGCGCAACCGTACGACGGCTTGTCCAATGATTTCGACTTCTCCTTGTTTGTCCAGTCATAGACCGTACGCTCCTCGGAGAAACCCTTCTTCGGGTGGCATTGAAAGATGATGTTTTAAAATCGAGTACGTTATTTTGAAACTTAACTACTACAGTGGCAATTTCTTACTGACAGGTGCGGTCCACGAGACCCCAATTTTTGTTAACGAGTTTTTAGTCTTTAAATCGCTCTAAAAAAATTACGTTTCAAGGTACCAGTGAGATTCGTAAAGAATTAAAAATTATGTAGATTTAAGTCATCGCGGTTGCTTGATTATTCAAGACAAATTCAACGTTGCAAGGAAAATTTACCGGGCTACATTTTTTTTTTTTTTTTCACTATGAGATGATGTCACACACCTTCAGAAATTGTAATCTAATTTACTTGGAGTTGGTCAATTTTTGACACATAAGCAAATTCGGTTTCACTCGTTCTCTCGAATTTACTTTTTTTTTTTTTACAAACATCAATCGTCTGTGCGTAGATTACAGTTTCTGTTACCGAGTTACGGTAATGACGAGTCGCTTAACATTTTAGACGCAAATTTCGTTTCACTCCGTCTGTCAATTCCGCCGTGGAATGGAATTTCATTTTTTCTTAAACATCGCCGTCCAGATTGAATTCCAATGTCTGTCGCCGATTAATTTCTAAAGGTATATCACGTCACGATAAGACGATGTTCTACAAGTCGTATATATACATATCTCACTTTTAGTTTGCCATACGCGCGAGAGAGTTAGCATAATTTTCGAATCACGAAATTCTCAGTGACACTTGGTCTTTGGGATAAAATATGAAAACGTTGAGCTGTGTAATTGTAAGATGCAGTTCACCGTTCGTTTATTTTATTCGAAAGATCAATCGTGGCGAAAAATTACAGTTGCATTACAGTTTTAGTTACCGACCGAGGGATACAACACCGTCTTGAAACTTTTCGTCGAGTCTCACAGAATCCAATTTAGTAAATAAGGATCGATTGAAAATTAACAGATAAAACGTTACCGTAAACAAAGTGATGGAAGTGATGATATTCTAAATACCTTTTTGTCAAATACGAGGTCTAGATTCGCCAGCGACGCGAGACTGTGAGACGCGTTGACGTTCGAAGGCAAAGAACCGCCCTCCCGCTGTCTCGCCGATACGCTTGGTCCCGTGTGCTTCTTGCCCTTTCTTCTACCTCCACCGTAAGTGTGACTCGAGCCTGATGTCAAATAGGCGAAACTGCTATCGAATTCGGAATTAATCGGTTGTGCCAAATTCTGTAGCGAACCACCGTGCGTAAGACGCTCGGACACCGAGTCACGTTTGTGTCTTCGTCTGTTGGAGCCCGGTATACAACGTGAACTCGCTACTATGCGACGTCCTTCTTCGGTTTCATCAGATTCTACTTCTTGTAAAAGTTCCTGAAATTTTCGACAATTTAATTAATAAATATATTACATTTTTTTTTTTTCAAATCTGCATTTTTCTTGTATGTGCTTTAAAAAAATCTTAATCACTTCAAGATTTTGTACTGATTAGTAATATTGTATTTGCTTTTAGAAAAAGATACATTTTTTAATATTTTTAAATAATTATTTAGATTAAAAAATTAATAAAAAAGAATCCGCTTGAACAAAAAAAAATCGAGTAACCCACAAAGACACCAAAAATTGATTAACAATTTTGAAGTAAATATAAGGTCTATTGAACAAGATAAAATGTTTATTTTAATCAATAACATTTATTTTTAGTTCAATTCAGAATTAATATGATGTAATATACTTTTGTTACAAGTGAAATTAATGTTTCAGTATAATTATAATTTGTTGTAATTAATACCTTGAATAGGTTTGATTTGCCTTCACGATCTTTCGGAGATTTGTAATTTAGAGCTTCGTCCAGCAAGGCTCGCAGTTCACCTTCGTTAAGAGTCGAACAATTGGCAGGTTCCTCCTGAAATAAAGAATATTTCACAAATCAGTAAAATTCATCTATCATAAAAACGGTCAATTAATTTTCAAGAACCAAAGCATTCGACAACATGAAATTAAACTTATGAATTGCAGTTTGCCTATCATACGTCATACAGATAACACGTTGAAAGAATGTATCTGGATAAGTGTATTATCGATGTCAAAGGAGGACCTTGAAACTGCATTCATGTCTTCGGACGAAGAAAAAAGAAAAAAAAAGTGAGAACGATTACAAAGCAGAATGATACATTATGTAATGCATTATGTGTCATCCATTGCTACCCAACTGATCCAATCATTTTGTAGACCTTTTTTTTTTTGTAAATAAAAAACTTTGAGATTAATCGACAAGTTTATAGTTTCAAAGACTGCCGATAGCCATAGTTTCACTGTTAGTTTGCACCGCAGAGATAATTATATTCATTTTGTAAAATGGGAGCAATTACATTTGTACTTGGATCATATATTTTTACACTGAAGGAAACGTCAATCGTGTAACTGTGAATTATTTGACATGAAATACGAGACAGTGAAATCACGAGTCGAAGCAAAAACAAACAATTGAGAATAGTGTATAGTGTAAACATTTCTAGGCATTGACACCAATCAGTATTTGGGGCTCGAGTAGTTGTAAATTTCTCTATCACTCGTGCAAAAGCTCTTTGTGTTTCTTGTGCTTTGATTCTCAAAATGATAAATGTAAAAAAAGTTGCTAACATTACAATTCAGAGCTTTGAGAATAATTTAGAAGTTTACATTTTCAAAGGCTACAGAGAACTACAGTTTCACTGTCTCTTTGCACAGCAGATATAATTATAGACATTTTGTAAAGCTGAGAGAGTCATTATGCTTGTAACTGAATTATCTATTTTTATACCTGAGAAAACATAAATTTCATAACTACAGAATTATTCTGCATAAAAGACAAGACTGTGAAAACACAAGTCGAAGCAAAAACAAACAATTGAGAAATTGTGTATCGTGTAAATATTTCTGCGCATTGACACGAATAAGCATTTAGAGCTCGAGTCATTGTTAAATTCTTTTACTAAAGCTCTTTGTGTTTCTTTTACTTTGAATCCCAAAATGACACATGAGAAAAGTCAGTCTAACGCGGCAATTTACAACTTTAAGAGTAATTGAGAAGTTTACAGTTTCAAGGGCTGAGGACGACTGCAGTTTTACTGTCTTTTTGCACATCAGAGATAATTATAAACATTTTGTAAAACTGGGAATCATTAACCTTGTAATTGAATTATGTGTTTTTATACTTGAGTAAACATTGATCTTGCAACTGTGGATTATTCTGCATAAGAAAGACTGTGAAAACACGAGTCGAAGCAAAAGCAAACAATTGAAAATATCGTATCGTGTAAACATTTCTACGCATTTGCACCGATTATCATTTGTGGCTTGAGTCATTGTCAAGTACCTCTGCTACTGCTGCAAAAACTCTATATGTTCCTTTTACTGTGAATCTCGAAAAGATACATAGAATCGAGTTGCTTATGCAGCACAGAAGCTTCGGCTACGCCAAAAATAGGACCATGACAAAGGCATACGAAGGCATTCAATAACCTGAAAAATTCTCGGCAAATAGTGTCGCGGTGTCAAAGTATAATAATACGGTAAATCGAAATGTTCGTTGCTCGCTTGAAATCTTATTTTTCGTTTTATATTTCTATGACGATTGAAGAGATTTTATACACAAATGAAAAATTTTATTCAATTCTTTAGAACCTCTACGTGCACCAAAGTAGCTTGGATTAGCTATCACCGAAGTTCTTGTTTCCTTTCGATTTAATTTAGGTTTCAATTTATCGATAGAGTCTTAGTTTATACGATAGTTTATAAACAATAACCTAACAGGATAAAACTTTATTTTAAATCTTCTCTGTACAATTTAAAAGAAATTTTGCCATGAGAATTTGTTGAAAATAACCAAAAATCAAAGCAAGTCAGCTTCAAGTTGTGTTTTTGTATCTTTTTAATCTAAATAACATAGAGATGCGACTGCAATTAGTGTATTTGCCGAATAAAATGTGTCAGCCTTTTATATTTTTTGTTAAATAAGAATTTACAAAAAATGCGTTCATCGTCGCCCCATGCCCATTAGATATCGCAACTGTGGAGATAGCTCGAGTATACCAATATGGCAACAACATAACTGCACAATTTACAGGAAATTTTGCTGTGAGAATTTATTGAAAAGAAAAGAAGATCAAAGCAAGTCATTTTCGAATTGTATTTTTGCATCTTTTTTATTTGAATAGGATAGATATGCGACTGCTATTAGTATATTTGTTAAATAAGTTTGCGTCGGTCTTTAATTTTTTCAATTAAAAATTGACTAAGGTGTGTTTATCGTGAGAGTCGCCCCATGCCCATTAGGTATCGCAAGTGTCTCGATAGTTTCATTATACTGATATGGCAATAAAAACATGCTTGGCTAGTTTACAATCAAATAAGGAAACTGTGCCATGCGATTGATTGAATCTTTAGGAGTTCTTCCCATACGTAGGGAAGAACTCCTAAATATGATGTAATTAACCCTAACTGAATGAATAAACATGTCTTATATCCTCAAAATCAAAGATACAGCAATGACTAATGCACCTTTAAACAGTTTGGGTATATTTATTTCACCGAAGAGAGTCATTCAACAAGAAATATTATGAAAATTAGTTCCGTACGCTCAAATAAACTTCTGTGTAAAAATTAATACAATCAATTTGCATAATATTGAAGTATGTTAGGGGTTGGGGAGAGATCCACAGATTTAAGTAATAAGATAAAAAATTTATTGAACAAAATGTATCAAAAATTCCCTACGATTGATTGTTCTTAACAGCATTTGGATCATGGGAAACAAAAAACCCCAGATTCAAATATAAAAATTGCAGTTTAATTTCTTTACAGAAGTTAATATTGACGAAAAATGTAATTCATTCTACAATTTTTATATTTGGATCCATGGGTATCTATACACGATTAGAACATTTTTACAAACAATCGATCATGGATATCATTCATACGATTTCTTTAAAAAGAATTTTTTTTTACTGAAATCAGTGAACATCCACCCTTTCCTCGAACCCAGAGAATACTGGATTTAATATAGCATCATTCAAAATGAACTTATTTGTATATTAAATCTAATAAACCAGTATCTGACTAAAAACCCTAAAGTTATAAATAAAATTTGATTAAATTAGTACCGGCATCAACGAGCATTTACATAGCTAAAGTTATGATACAATTATTCAGAACTGCAAAAGAGAGTCGATTTTAATTCTCATTACTAGAAGAAGAAAAAATCATTACATCTATGTGCTTTTTAATGATTTTTACTTAAGTAAAGAGAGCTAATATTGAACGGAGAAAAAGAAAGTAGTTCAGTAGATAATCGTAGACATAGGTAGGTAGGTAGGTAGGTAGGTAGGTAGGTAGATTCAGTGAGTAGCTTTAAGGTTTCACTTATTGGATCTCCTCGAGTGATCTGAGTTGCCATGTGGTGGAATACATGGCTGCCACAAGAGAGCCAATGAAAAGCTACAAATAAATTGTCTCTGCATGGGTGTTTATTCAGTGAGCGGAAAAATTAACTGACAATAGTAGCAACAATTACTTTATAATATTATATTTACAGGGTAGAAAGTAGATGTGTACATCGAAAGTTATAAAGTCAATGCGACTGGCAGCAGATAAAGTCACACGGTCTGTTGCTGTAGTAAAAAAGAATTTCTGATATTCAAGTTGGATTGATAAGAGACCGCTATTAAAAAATCAGTGAGAGAGACGGATAAACCTTTAAAAAAAGAAAGAAAAAAAGATGGCTGATCGCATTTAATATCAGAAAGGCCTCCTTTCGCAGACTAATGGTATGAAAAAAATATTTTTATTTTTAAATCGTTGATAAGGCTGTTAATTAAAAAATCATTTCATCATCTCATTTTAACTACAAAGTATCAGCTACAAAGTAATTCTCTAATCGGTCGTCACGAGTTTCGTGAATACACGAGGGCCGTACAAATAAAAAAAATCGAAAGAATGTTAAAACTCGAGTTTCAGTCGGTATATCATGAACTTAAAGTCACTGTAGCAATATTATGCAACAAGAAGAAGTGGCGAACAACACAAGTGGCTCACTGACGACCATGTAAATTTACAGTGCCGAGTACGTGTCCACAGAGCACAATTATAGCCGTTGAAAAAGATCGTGAATCGCCGAGAGTGCGGATAAGATATCGGGAGTAAAAAAGAAAAAACTTAATAAAAATTTTATGTCTCGTGGAAGAGGTCGCTTGATAGATGGTTTTTTTTTCGTAACGAGAGAATTCTTGTTTTTCTTTTTTTTTTTCCAGTCGCTACGTACTTCTCTACAAAGTCAACGGAACTACTAATCTCCCTCCCTCCCTCTCTCTCTCTCTCTCTCTCTCTCAACGACGAAGAACGGCCGCGAACTGTTCCAATTCGCAAAGTTCACGAAACGAATTTGAAGCCAACTTTGTTGCTTACAGTGGCTCAAGCGTTATTTTTTCTCGTGCGGTACAATGGCCCGAGATCGATAGTCGTCCGTCATTGCCGCATTGTACGTAAGAATTAACAAGAACTTACACTACGAGAAGGTCGAGAGAGCGAGAAGTAAAGATAGAGAAGGAGAGAAAAATGTGGTTTGCACTGTACCGGCACGGGAAATTATATTTTTAGAGGGCACCTGGGTCGGTCGAGATCCTCTTTACTGCTTCTGTAATGTCTCGCCGACACTGTTGTCTCACTGATAACGGATTATCGGTACGTACGCTAAGTTTTTGTTGGCTACCGAGCGTTGCCGTTACAAAGGGAGAATAATACGGCGAGTGCCGACACTGAGTATATCGCGATTTTAAAAGCTAACGCGACAAGCGGGCGCGGCGCGCTCGTCTCAGCATGGCCGCCGCCATTACACTGGGAATACGAGCAGTCCAGGGCCGAGCCTACGACTTCCTCGGTCGCCTCACACGCCGCCCCACCATTCTCCTGTTACTTTATTTTCCTTTTTCCTCTCTCTCTCTCTCTCTCTCTCTCTGTCGTCAAACCCGCTTCTTTTTTTAAACTCTCGATTCACTATCAAAACCTCGGTGAGTTCCCGATCGAGCATCAGTAATACATCGAAACTCGACGCGTTGCAAACGAAGCTCATACGTTCGCAATATTATACCAGTAATTCGCGAACTGGCGCGACGGTAAATATTGTTACGGCATCCGTTTGCAGATTTGAAACACAGAGACACACGACATCTGTCGAACGTAATGCGAGCGGCTATCGGCGTGACACTCTGTAATCGTTTGTCTGATAATTTACAAATAGCGAGAAACGTTGAGTGACAATATTTATAATTGCCCGAATTATTTTTTTATTTTCGGACTTTGAAAGACAAATTTATGATAATTTATAAGCTAAGAGAGTTTAGGTCGTATTATTCATTCTCCTCTATCGGTTACTCAACGAATAATTTATTTCCTTGGCCTTCGTAATAATCATTATCAGCTGTTTGTCGAAATTGCACGAATAAATAAATCTAAATCACAAGTCCAAATCATAAGCAACACGTGATTATGGTTATTAATATTTTCGAACGCGTAATACACATTGATTCGTATAATTTGACGTTTTAAAGTGTTGTGACCCCCCCCCCCTTTCCCCTCCCGACAAGTCAGTGTCAAAAACTGTAATCCAATTTACTCAGAGACGATTAATATTTAAGAAAAAAGCCAATTCGGTTTCCCTGGAGAACAGATAGACAAAGTGAAACCGAATTTGCTTTCGTCTCAAATATTAACTGGCTATGAAAAAATCAAATTACAGTTTATCGTGACCGATTAAAGTTTCTAAAGTTGTGTCACGTCAAGAGAAGATGAAATATGTGCAACGTGACATCCGAGTGCAAGAAAGCCAGCAGCTAATTTTCCATACAACGCCATTTCGAAATGTCTACGTATCTAAAAGCTTTTGTTTATAGTTTTTGTTACCGACTGAGCAGGTTTTACTTCCCTTCAAGGCAAGGCGAAACCTCCATACTTACACAGATGTATTGTTTCTCTTTAACTCCGCCGTTTTCGACATACTAGTTTTACCTTTTTCGCACTCATAGATGTTTCGCCTCCCCTTAAGACGATGTATTATCCCTCGATCGGTAATAAAAGCTGCAATGCAAATTTCTCTGCCTCGATAGATCTTTCGAATAAAAGAAAAGGACGGTAGACTGCGTTTTACATCCGAAAGATCTATCGTGGAGAAGAAATTAGCGATAGAAAAATTTTGCATCGCCAATTTTTCCCCCACGATTGATCTTATAAAAGCCACGAACAGTAAACTGTAGAATTATGAGCCGCGGTTCACCATTCTCCCTTTTTATCCGAAAGATCGATCGGGGCGGTGAAATTTTCATTACGGTTTTTTTTAACCGTCTGAATGGTAGCCAACCTTGTTGCTATACCGATTGAGCAACTGTCATGAGTGCGAGTAAGACAGTGTCATTGGAGATCGCGGTGGAGCGAGAGAGACCAACAGAAATTCGCATCACACGGCGTTAAGGCGATGTGACACATTTTCCCACCCTCTCGCCTCGGCCTGAGCGCCGTCAGTATCGCAAACTGAAAACCTATATTTTCAAGGGTACTGGACATTACTAGACAAAAGTAAATTAGGTTTACCTGTGTAACGGATTGGCGAGGACATACCTAATTTGTCTTAATCCACAAACCTTCGGAGCCATTGAAAAAATGGTTTACAATTTTTTATACCAACTGTGGTATGTCGCATAACCTTGAGGCAATGTATTACATCGACTGAACTGTTGAGTGCGAGGAAGATAAGATAAACATTGGTGATCGCGGAAGAACAAGAAAGACCGACAGAAATTTGTACCATATCGCATTAAGGGGATGCTAGAGTAGATTTTTTTTACCGACTTTGTGCGGTAAAAATATTCTATTTCGTAGTTGTATACTATGCATTGTCGACATTATGCGGATATGCTTCAAATTTTACAGGACTGTAATATGAACATGATCGCTCGATGACCAATCGAAATTTCGTTGAAAACGTGCAAAAAATAAAAATAATCGTATATTACTGACCCATTAAATATCCAATATGGTCGCTGGAAATGTCATCAGCATCTCTTTTGTAGAATAGATCTTTCTGGAACTTGCATACGTCAAACTGCACCGGACGTCGATTCTTTGAAGTTATCCAAACATTTCGGTATTGTCAAAAAGTCGATTACAGAAAAGAAATCCACGTAAAGTGTATGCTGCGTTCACGTAGTCTAGTCACTGACGGCCATGAATTACGGTAACGAGAATAGAGAATGACTTACAGGAACGTAGTTTACATTTTGCGTGGATTTCTGTTATGTAATCGACTTACTGACGTTATTGAAATGTTCAGAGCCTCAAAGAATCGACGTCCGGTTCGATTTGACGTATGTGAGTTCGAGAAAGGTTTATATTCTACAAAACAGGTGCTGTTGACATTTCGAGCTGCCATATTGATTTTCTGAATGGTCACTAATATACGATTATTTTCATTTTTTGCATGTTTTCAACCGAAATTCGAACGGACGTTCAAGTGTTTACGTTCATATTACAGTCCTCTACAATGCAAAGCATACCCGTAGACTACAAAACAGCCGATTTTTACCGACCAAAGTCGGTAAAAGAAACTAATCCAGCATCTTGATAAAAAGCGATATGACACACCCTCTTCCTCGCTCAGTTGGTATCAAAAACGAATTAGGTTAATGTGCGTAACGAATATACGATGACATACCTATTTTGCTTTTATCCAGAAACCTCTGGTATTTAAAAAAAAAATAGGCAAACAGTTTTTGATACCGACTGAGCCGTTATAAATGCCAGTAATATAGCGCCATTGATGATCGCTATGGAGCGTAAGAGACGGACAAAAGTTTGTATCACATCACGTTAAGGTGATACCGACAATACACTTCAAAACTTTCAACACATTTTTCTCAAATCCAGATTTTTATCGGGACATGAGAAGAGTGAGGCTCACTGCGTGAATGTAGCACGAAGTGAACCCTACAAATTCGACATTTGTCAGAAAATCTGTATCCGAGATAAATGTGTTAAACATTTTTAGCTCTGCCTTCGTTGCACTTGCGGATTCTTTCACCATAGATCACGTGACTCGAGTCTCCCCTAAACGTGATATACTACAAATTTCTGTCGTTCTCTCTTTCGCATCATCGCGATCGCCATGCCGTTGTTTTAGTCGCACTCAATTGCTAACAGTTTCTCTTACCGACCGATGGCCAGTACATTGTCTTAAATAGTATAAGAATTAGAGAAAAATTGTACGAAATATTGAAATATTTCGGTATATCAAAAAATAAGAGACCCTATATCTAGGTATGCGAGCAAAATTTTGTGCAAATACTCGTAGTGTTTGCTGTATGAAAGATGCAGATGTTCGATAGCTTAGTGTGGATAACTCACGCGCTGAATAATTCATGGGAGATCTGCAGTGATCTGTTTAAATGCGGAGGGGCTGTAAATACCTCGCTTCCATCGAAATCGAGATAATTAACGGCAGTGTAACGGCTCACGCACACATCTACCTACTGTTGAATTGTCGCAGTATACGTGCGACAGCTACTGTAGTTTTTCAATGAGGCTTGCCATTCGTCGAGGTACAGTTCGCGTCACGTGTACGGAACGACGAAAAACTGCACTGGAGCATTACGCGACCCAAAAAAAAAAAACGGCCAGTAGTTCATAAACACCACAGAACAAAGTTTCTAACATTACAAGTAAAATAACGCGATTCTAAGTATATACGTGACTCTACACCAGACTGTACGTACATATATATATATATATATATATACAGTAGCTAGCATAAGTTTGCACTGACTATCAAGGTTTATCAAAGGCGGGTCTCTAGAGACTTGGAAAAAAATTCCTTAAAAGGTTAGACAAGCAACATGTCTGCGTGTCGGCTATCGACGACAACAAACCCCTACAGATAATTTCAGATGCTACAGATCTGCTACATTCGTATCACAACGAAATTTAGGTAAACCATAAAAACTGACGTGTAAAAGAAAAATAATACATAAATACTTTAACTCGCAAGATAGAGCAATCGATAAGAATTGACCTAACAAATCGTAACTTACCTGCTTGTTTTCACCGCTAGCGATAACGATCGCACTCTGATTGGAATTACACTCGGGAGTATCTGCATTGGCGATCGTGGCATTGACAAGAATTTCACTGGATATCGAGGCGAGGTTGTTGTTAGCAGGGAGTGCGGTGGCGGTCGTTCCTGCGGTTGGTGATGCCGCTGTGTTTCCTGCTGCTGCTGCTGCTTCTGCTGCCGCTTCGGCTATTTCATTAGTCGTTACGATTTCCGATAGATTCTCGTTACTCCTGTCAGGAGCCACGGGTTCCTGACGGTGGTCCGGCCCTGGGGCCATTTTTATCGAAATTGACAGCGCTGTGTCGGCCGTGCTCATAGCCTCTTCGTCATTTCTCTCGGTGGATCAGAGAGGACCCCCCGGGACCCGGCACACTTTTTTTTCTTCACAGATTATCAACATCTACGAACGTTTTTTCATTCGCCAAAAGATAAAATTCAATCGAAATGATCGTTTCGCACTGTTTTTTTTATTATCAATCTATTTATTTATTTGAAAATCATGACCCTGTCCATCAATGGCATTGTTCGACGAGCATCAACGTGCCGCATATAGCGCGTAGCATCCGCGTAAGCACTTTCACGACGAGACGATTCGATACATCGAACGATCGAATTCCCGAACGAGTCACCTGCTCCTCTCCACCGCCGAAACTTCAGCCTTTTAACGCGAATCAACCGGCTGGCTAATAGTCCGCCCCCGACACTCCTCGTTGATGAATTCGTCGCCGTTGTTGTCAACGGCGCGTTCGAGGTTACTCGATACCTCGATTTCGCGCCTTAGATGCGCCCCAGCAACCACGATAATGGTACAGCAGTCCACTCGCTAGTGAAAACGACGATATTTTTTCGTCAAACGAGCGAAAAATTGGGATCCAGTAGTTCGTGTCACCGTCTAATCAAAATCTCTTGTTTGTCAATACATAAACATTTTGATTATGAAACTATACAATCTTAGTCCTCTCGCCCTGGCGTTAACGAATCTTTTAACCTCAAAAAAAAAAAACCGAGGTTCGTTAAACGCTTATGAGATTTGGTATTTGTATCAAACGACACAAAAATAAAACACCTGTGGACTCTTGTCACGCGTATCTGTCAAATGAATGACAACGTAACGTTCGAATGCGCTCGAGTCAACAAGGAGCGTTTTATGTCGATCGAATCTGAAACGTACGATCGTTAAAAACTTTTGAGATATCTCGATAACGCGTAGACTGGTCACACGATAAAGCGCTGTAGGATTGTCGTCAAACGTGTATTATGTCACGATAAATAGTTTCTTGAAGGTTTGTCGAATCGAGTACTCGACGGATGATTCGCAATGTTTCGTGTTGACAGGAGAGGGGTGAGTGGGGGAGAGAGAGCAACAGCAGCAGCAGCCGGGACATTGAAAATTTAAAGGATTCTCGATAATTATGTAATTATTCCAAGTGTCATAAAATTACGTGTTTGCACGTATGTTCGCACGAGTAAAACGCGCACAATTATAACATTTTTAGTCGTTGAATCTTTTGAATTTAAGACACACGAAGCTGATTTAATTGCTTAGAGTCGAATGGTAGATTGATAAATTCAAAATGGCTACCGGGGATACAGTATTCACAGTTTTGACGCATTTTTTACGTCGATATATATATGGATATATATATATATATATACGTATCTTTACATCTGCGAATGAGTGTTTAGGAAGGATGAGAATTGATGAGCTCGTGAATTCGTCGGGATATCGTTCGCGAGGCTCGTAATGTTTTGAACGCGACTGTAGGTGGACGCTTGCGTTATCTCGACGTTCTTTCGAGACTCATTCACAGGCGCATCTCGCGAGAGACACTGTAATTATATACCATACAAGGTTGTTTTCACTCGCGTAACTGCACTGTCGTTAACGATGTATGCACTTTTAACATTAATTTGTCATTATTTCTTTTGTTATCGTAATCCTCACAGAATCACTGTATTCGAGAGAGACGTCGCGGCAAACCTCGCACGTTCTTGACAAGTTATCGATCGTTCGAGGCGAAACGTTTTTCTCTCGTCTCTCCCGCGACACGAACTGCAAGCAACACGGGAAACATGTGTTCACGAGAAACCGATCGAGCTCTCTCCCTCCCTGTCTCTCTCTCTCTCTTCCTCACGTTTCGTTCATCGCGCCCATCGTTCTTTTGTTGTATTTATGACATTCGCGACTTGCAGTAACCGCGTACTACGAGAAATGACGGAGAGCCCATCCAAAACTTGGCTGTTGTGTGAGTATTTTGCGAGACGAGAGAGAAGGAGATCGAAAGAGATGCAGCGAGAGAGAGACAGAGAGAGAGAGAGAGAGAGAGGGCGAGTGATCCCCTCCTTCTCTTCGGGTGTATCGCAGGCGTTATTTCAGTGTCGAACGCTCGTCATCGGGAGGAACACAGTTTATCGTATCCAAACACCTCACCGAATACATATGCGCATGTATATACAAAGAACGAGGATTGAATACTTGACCGAAACTGCGATCCCGATAGTTTTCCTTCCACGGACACAATAAACGATTGCTTTTGCGCAGACAAGGGGCGGACACACGGCAGACCAGCCGTTTGGCCTCCGAAAATGTCGTCTGGTTTCAGGAGCGTAGTGCAGCGTACGTTCGCTGTTGTACTACGTTGGATTATATTTTACTAAATCGTGGAACTTTTAAAAATATTAATAAAACGTTTGTCTTCGATCATTAACTGAAGATTAAAATCATTTATTTTTTAAATAAATGTCAATTATGTTTCTAGAAAAATGTTTGTAGCACGAAATGTATTATTAAGATTTTAGTTCGATGATTTCAAGTTGCTTCTAAGTATTCTTTGCATTGTTTTTTTACATTAGATTCATCATTTGCGAATCAAATATCGAGTTGCATGACAATCCGTGATTACGATGAAGACCTTGAAATTATCGTACGGCCCTGCGCTTATCCCAGAGAGGGAGGGAGGGAGAGGGAGAGAGAGAGAGAGAGAGAGACAGAGCCGTGCTTCACAAGATCGATAACTCTCGAACTCGCAAAAGCTCTCACGTTCGATACTTTTTGTTATCAGGCCTCCTCGCGAGTAACACAGCAGCAGCAGCGATTCATTGATGTAGCGTTAGTTTTGTGCGTCGTTAATCCACTTGCAAAGCCGGAGAAGCGACAGGCGACAGTGCAACGAAGGCGGACGAACTGTCTATGAGCTTTCACCTTTCACTCTTTAACTTTTTTTCTACTTTCAGTGAGTTCGCGATAAGAGATTTGACACGAAGCACCGATACAACTCGCGATAACCCGCTTTAATTGTATTATGAATTGCAGATAATCGAACGTAGCTGCTATTTGAAATTCGACAAGTAAAACTAAACAAGAAACGCACGAAAATGACGGATACCGAGAATATATTCCTCTTCGTGCCCAACATTATTGGTAACTAGAAAACAATTGCTATCAATAATAATAACGATCGACTTTTATTATTTACAAATCGTTTCAGTGCAAATATAATTTAAACAAATTCTTAAATTCGTCAAGATAGAAAAATAGCAATTTATCTAAACATTTAAAAAGTAAAATAACAAGTTTACAAACTCTGTGATTCTTTTGATCGATTTCATTATATGTTTCTCTACAAATCAATAAATAAAGAAGAAAAAAGAAACATATTGTGACGAACCAATGAGAATATACAAAGGTTGAAGAGAATCATTCTTGACAGTCTATTAATAGCCAACCGCATTCCAAAGTCTTCCTTTATTGATCTTTTTGTCTTTGCTGTAGCTTTAACATCTGTACATTTGTTCTATTACTTTTTTATTATTATTTTATTAATACTCTATGGATGATATACAAATATTTTAGGTTTTGGAAGGGTAATACTGGCGCTGATATCCTTCTACTATATGCCAACGCACTATGTTGTCGCTTCCTGGTGCTACATATTGAGCGCACTGCTCGATGCAGTCGACGGACATGCTGCTAGGTACTTCAATCAGAGCACCAAGTTTGGAGCCATACTAGACCAGCTGACCGATCGAGTGGGCACTATGTGTCTTCTCGTGAATCTCAGCATGTTCTATCCCTCTTACGCATTCTGGTTTCAACTCAGCATGGCCATCGACATTGCCTGCCACTGGATTTTTTTGCATACGTAAGGATAATTTTTGCTTCACGAAATTTGAAGCATTTTGCACTTGTAAATTCAGTGCTAATTTTTTTAATGTGTTTCTACTATTCTTAGTAGTTAAATAGCTTGTTTACAGAGAGTAACTTACACAGGAGCGTGTTGGTAAAAAAAAAATGAACCGTTTTACGCTGATTGCCGAAAAATTGTTTGTTCGTATAATTTATAAAGAAAATTATAATATTGATCCGATTATAAAGAATGATGATTAATTTTGTTTATTGAAATATGCTTTTGTGTAACGCATTTCATGTTTGGCGTAACACTTAGATTTTTTTTATAGTATCAATTATTTTTAAGTTACAACCATTTGTTTGCTTCGTACCAGATAAATAATTGGTTATAACTTTTATGTACCCAATATATAGAAAATCTCATCAGTTAATTGATAAAGTACATCCCAATGAACAAAATGAGCCATTTAACATGTTGACTGCCAATCTACGAGTTATCTCATAGATTGGCAGTCAACGTCTTAAACGACCAAAAGTATTAAGAATGGTATTAGAAAATTCAGCACTGATTTGACTTTTGCGCACTGCTTTGACCTCCTTGAAGTGGATTTTTATATTTAAAAAAAAAACAAAACAATTGTGGGCCGCAGATCACTTCTACAGGGAAAAACCAGTCACAAATTTATCGACATGTCCGAGAATCCAGTGATGAGGGTCTATTACACCAACAGACAAGTTCTGTTTTTCATGTGTGCAGGAAACGAAGCTTTTTACGCCGCTCTGTATCTTTTGCATTTCACCGAAGGACCCATATGTGAGTAATCTTAAAATTTAATTATTACTTGACTGTCTTTTTTCATTTATTATTTATCCTCCGTTCATTAATGTTTAATGAAAATAATATAATCTTGTTTGAAAATTAAAACAGAAAAAAAAATGTTATAAATGTACTTTTTTTTCTTCTTTTTTCTTCAAATTTTCACATTGATTCAAGTTATTGTACTGTTATTATTTAAAAAAACCGGTATTAAAAATAAGTTGCCGATTAATTTCGTCTTCGAGTTACATTTTAGACATTTAGTTGTTTATTTCTATTTGATTTTCAAGAAGAATTTCTAAACTCTTTCATTCTGTTACAGTGGCGGGAATAAGTTTGTTCAGAGCGGTGCTCTTACTCTCAGCGCCAATTGCACTCGTGAAAACGATCCTATCGCTGCTCCACGGTTACGTAGCATGCATAAATCTGAGTATAATAGACATCAAGGAGCGCGAGGCTCTGCGCAAAGTAAATTGAGATTCTGAGAAGCGCAAATGCACGCAGGGAAATCCAAAATGAAAAAAAAAAAAAAATTCCATGATTAACTCTGTGCTAGTCAGACAGAATCTTCTCATTCGTTCTTCCCTCGTACCAAAAACGAAATATATAATATAATAATGGATGTAAATATTCATATAAAAAAGATTATATGAAGAAATATTTTGACGTATAGCTCTCTTCGATGTTGATCATTTATCATGATAAGAAAATACTATGGACCCAAACGTACGTCACTCTGTCTATTAAATTTTGTTATGTACTTAGGTGATATTTGTTTTTTGCATTTATTAAGCAGTTCGATGAAAATATTTTACAAGTTTTTGTTTTTTTTTATAGACTCGATAGACGTTTTTAGAAATTTTCAAGTTTGTTTGTCGATTGTTATTGTGGTTCTACGTAGATCCACCGATGATTTGATTCTCTTGTTTTATTCATACACAAACAGGTCTTGATTGTATCGTCATTGAAATAAAAAGAAAACCAATGAGAATTGAATTCTGTGTATGCTTGGTGGAAGTACAGAATATCTATATTTATCGTCTTGAATAGAACTAATAAACTTATTTAAATATAACAAACTTTACTTTAATTTAATTTGATTTTGTTTTCGAGGTACAAAAAATGTTAATTATATCAGCGTTAAGTATTTAAAGCCATGCACATTACTTTCTCATTATTACCCATTTTTTGCACAGCAACTATGAGGAATTACATTGATTTTGGCTTTCTCATAGATAAAGCAACGTAAAAAATAAACAAATAACAACAAGGGAACAATGTGCAGAGTTTTACTTTGCATCGTAGCATATAAATTTCATTGCTTAATTATATTCGATTGGAAATTAAAGCCAATAACGAGAATTTACTGTGTAACAAATGTTGTAAGCCAATTTTGTAACAAATTTTGGACCAATTGCTAAGGTCGATTAGAAGTTACAGGCGTTAATAATCGTGAGTACATAAAATTGCATTATTTTATAAAATTTGAACGCCACTAGCGTTACTTACCAAATATCCTTGAATGTTACTATGTACATGTCTGATATTATGGCTCATTAGGTTAGGAGTTTTAAAAATAAAAATTACTACAAAATCCTAACCCTACTATCGATAATCTCCAAATTGAGTATCCAGCAGCACTGAATATCAGTTAGTTGTTGTAGGAAATTCGAGTTCTACTGATAAAAATTTGTATAAATTAGAGCAACGTAAATTTTTTTCAAAAATTCAAAATCTCGTATAATTCAAACCTCTTTATCAGTTTTAATCAAATAAAATACCAAAAATCCTAAAACGTTACTGCAATTATGAACAACTATTTAGCTGGACAGCGAAAAATTTGTCACTTAGAGTCTTCAAGGAGAATTTTTCAATAATTTCAATTGTCATAATCTCTATATCAATTTATTTTCCAAGGTACTTGAAAACTTCTGAAGATTCATTACCATTTTTGTTTCATTCGCATACAGACTGTCCGTTCTATTACCATTAAAACAGAAGAAGAAAAATTCAAATGAACATTTGGTATATAAAACTTCCTTAAATATACAAATTGAACTAAAAGGATGCTCAGTCTAAAATTTGTAATAAAATATTAATGCGAAAGCCATTTATTTCAAAGTCCTTGAAAACCACTGATGATGACACACTACCATTTTTGTTTCATTCGCATACGAAGAGAATAAATAACAATAGAAATGGAAACTTAATATACCAGATATTAAAAGTTTTACATATACATTTAGCTAAAAGTATGCTTACTCTAAATAGTGTTAAAAAATGTTACCTTGAAATCCCATTTTTCCCAAGGTACTTGAAAACCAACGATGACTCATTTCTTATCACTTTGTTCTATTATACATACATATAGATGTTCATTGTACAGGCTTGGAAATGTAGAACAAATGCAATAGGATTGTAAAAACAATAATTGACACAGTAGAATGTCATTAGAAATTTTTAAATAGCGTTAACAACACAGAACTCGCCCGTAAGTTGCCGAGAAGTATTAATATAGAAGAAATAGAAAAAAAAAAAAAACTCCAAGACAATGGACAAAGAATTACAAAGCGTAATTCATATTGGCATTAGTTCAAATTGAGAACAAAATCGAAGCTTACATTAAAATCACGTGAAATAGGATGATCGGGTATTAAAAAATCGATGTTTCAAGGATTTAGATCGTGGGAATAACGATCCGTTGATCGGATCGATAAACATTGAAAAACGAATTCGAAGACTAACCTCAAAGCTCCTTCTTAGTTTCTCCTGTAATGTTCAGTCACGTTTCCGGCGCCATTTTAACACTTTGAACATTCGCGCAATGTTTTGGAAGCTCAGAACGCACGAGCATGCGATGCTTGAAAAAAAATATATAAAAAACCTCGACAGTTTGACGAATGACGAAGGCTTTTTTTTTTGGTAAGTTACGATGACCTTAACCCGGTTGATCAATGATGCAAAAACGTTAAAGTTTGTCAAAACCGGCTGAGAATTCTTAATAACGCGATAACGCGTGAACGGACGTACGGCGAATATTTATCAAAACAGCGGACGACCGGCTTGTTTAGGAGGGGTAAGCTCTTAACGTTTACACAACAGATTTGGTTGGAGAGGGGGGCTTTTGACACAACAGCGCTAACCGCGTCAGCTGATGAAGAAAAAAAAAATGGCGGATTTAACGAGCGTTTGAATTTTTAATTCGAACGTTCGTTTGTTTCTTAAACTTAAAACTAGATTCTTCCGCGTAATCCTTGTCTGTTGTCTGATCTTTGCGAAATTCCCAACAATTTTTTAACAAAAATAAATGTAAAATCAATCAGTTTCTTCGTCTTAGTATTAAAGTTAATTGCATGAAAAAAAACTTTTGTTTAATCCGTTACATCTTTATTACAGATCAAGGGTGTAGGAAGGGATTGGAATATTGTTATTTATCTATTGTTTTTACGTTTTTACAAGCAAATCAATATGCTGTTTTAAGAAAAACTGCAAACAATGTACTTCGCGGATACAAATATATCCGATAAGAGATATCGTGCGAAAATTGTTAATACAGAAAAGAAGATTTATTACAAAAAGTTCTATTTCGATAATTACATTCGCAGAAATTTTATGTAAGTATAGAAAGATAGTTGACAAATTTTTATTTATTTTAAATAAGCGTCAAGTATTGCTTAAAAAAATAAATTTAAATAACTTAAAGAATTGAGCACTGCGTTAAAAATTTTATAATAATATTGTATTCGTAGAAACACGATGCTGCTTGAAAAATAAAAAATAGTTCAACTTTTTTTATTTTTACTTATCAAACAATAAGCATTTAAAAAAATTCTATTTCGAGAATTTTATTCTCAGAAATTTTATGTAGGCAATGACAGGCAAGTCACTAATTTCCATTAATTGAAAAATGGAGAATTAAAGCAAGCGACTCAAAATCCGTCCACATCACGTTCGCACTAAGAAAAGGAAATTGTCCCAGCAAATACCTCGGTATGCACCTCGATAGAAGGCTCACCTGGGCCAAACACATAAAAACCAAATGGAAGGAGCTGGACCTAAAGCTGAAAAAAATGTACTGGCTCATTGGGCGAAACTCCCAGCTATCACTACATAACAAATTGACCGTCTACAAGGCCATTCTAAAACCAATCTCGACATACGGGATACAACTATGGGGAACAGCCAGCAGCTCAAACCCCGAAGTAATTTAGAGATTCCAGTCAAAAACGCTAAGGCTGATAGTGAATGCGCCTTGGTATGTCAAGAACACATCATTACATAAGGATCTTAAAATCAACACCGTCCATGAGGAAATAAAAAAGTGGAGTAAAAACTACCAGGATCGACTCGAAAATCACCCGAACCACTTAGCCGCAAGAATATTAGAAGACAACTCCGAAAGTACGAGACTCCGGTGATTCAAACCGGGACATCTGCACCGAACATCAACTAATAACCAGGGGAGAATCGATGGATCTTTAACTGTTTCTGTTTTAACTGGAATTACTTAAAACTATTTATTGTTATTGATAATAACAGATTATAGTTGAAAATTAAAGAGAAAAATAAAAATAAAAAAAATTAATTACTAAGTCTACCTTAGTTTTTGCCCTAAAATGAGCTTAAATAACTTAATGAATTAGACACTGGCGATAATTACTTTGTATTTGTAGAGAAACACAATGCTGCTTGAGAAACATAAAATACTTAAACTTTTTCTTATTACTTTTACTCATAAAACAACAAGTATTAAACGAAATTTGTATCGAGAATTTAATTGACAAACACGTGATGTAAGCAAAGAAAGGCAATTCACCAATTTCCATTAATTCAAATAAATGTCAAATTAAATTTAAATATCCCTCAGGTTTTGCTCTAAAATGAGCTTAAATTATTCGTAAAAAAACAATGCTGATTGTGAAAGAAAAAATAGTTTAACTTCTTTGTTTACTTATGTAACAAGTATACTCGATACGATATTACAATGGTATGGCTGTACAAACTAGACCAAGTATTGGCAAATTTTCACGCGCGTTAATAGCGTGAATACGAATGAAAAGAGAAATATTTTGTACTCGTTGACTGATTTTTGCTTGATTTGTACTCACAAGCGGACCGGTATGAAAATAGCTTGTGCTTTTTCTAACCGATATATTGTCTCGGCAAGAATCGTACTAGTCTCTGATAACAGCCACGGTGTTGTCCTCGAAAATCAAATCAGTTCTCGATGGATAAACCAGCTTCATGTTGCCCTCCATATCAACAACCTTCACTTGTGATACGAGCAAATCATTAAATTCACGGGATTCACCCGATTCCAAATTATTTCCGAGTCCCAAGACAAGTAGTTCCTTCAGGAATGCATCCAGGACGTTCCTTCGAAACAATAAAAAAAAAAAAACAAATCAATTTTACAACAATTTCGGTAAATAAAAATATTTTTATGATTTTCATTAATTACATAAATAAATGAAAAATAATCATCCCAACTGGTTTAAACCCTCACGTACGAGTTTTACCGACGGCAGCATACGGCACTGACTGCTCTCGCTCATGGAAATAATACGGACGCGTGTAACTAATTATTCTTTGAGTCATCGTCAAAGTGTTGAAACAATGTTTGAACATTACTCTACGATTTTTTCAGAAATTTTCGACAATATTTTTTATTCAAACGAATAATTTGAAGGCAGTGGCTGGTCATAAATGCATACGTCGTACGTTCATGAGGTGTTAAAAAAGAAAGAAACGACTATAGTTACGGATTTTTCTTATTCTTCTACCTGCAAATCTGTTGCGATGTCGCGCTGGTAACTTCTACAAACATGGATTTCGTGTTCGACGACATCTTTGTGATATCGCTGTTTGTTATTGGAGGAAAGGAAATAACCCGTGAAGAGCTATCCAAGACACATGGATACAGAGGTTTTCCTTCTAGCAAATAGAGATATTTGTGGATGCCCGAGTACACGTTACGCTTTTTTTCCTTTCGCAAATTAATCGCTTCGTTTTGAAGCTGCTGGAAAAGAGCCGCACCGGTGAACGATTTGTTGCGCATCAATGGCTTTATTTCGATCTCGTTCGGAGGCATCGCGGTGTACGTAACATCACCTGAATGAACATTTATCAAATACAATTAATGAAACAATAATTATTGATTTACTTAATGCAGACATTTATGGAATTAAAGCTAATTAAATAATTTATAGAATATATTCAACTGGCGGCTGGATTCGCCAGGAAAAAAATGTGCTTTTGGATTGTTAGGCTTCCTCGTCTCGCCAACGAATTCTCAACGCAGTTACGATTCTTCGGTGTTACCCAAGAAATATTTAAAGCGTGTCTCTCGAGTCTATTCTCAAAAGTCAGTACTTTTTACTTAGATCGTGACCATTGTTAAATCACGATTATATTAAATTACGTTGGTAAATTCAGAAGAAATGTAATTCAGCATTCAAAGCATTCTCTCGTTTCCACGTTGTATCGTTACTCTATTTGACGTTATCAATAAGTTCATAAAAAGACACACAAACAGGGATGTGTCTTTATTTACCGGGTGTGATTAAATCAAGATCGTGAGTCGCGAGCGTAGCCGCGTTTCTTTTCTCGCATATGCCCTCGTGAAGTTTCGTCTGCAGTTGAATGAATTTTTTAAAACTCTCATCCGTGAAAGCCAAGTTTCTCACGATGCAGGCAACAATGTGAGGTCGAACGCTCTTAATGTGCGCCGTTATCTTAACAACAGGAATATCATCCGCGACTTTGAGAATTTTCATCTTGTGGCAGAGTACTTCGAAATTTTTAGCGACGTTATCGCTGTCCGAATTTTTGCGACCTTTCTTGCCCTTCTTTGATTTGCTACCACCTCCTGTAGCACTTTCTAACTTGTTCGATGTCGAACAATGCTGCCTCACGTAATCCAGGATTTGCTTGGTTCTGCATTGATCCACGAGCTTCGAGAGCCTATTATCGGTCAGACAGTTTCCTTTTAAGTTTAACTCTTTCAATTTTGCGCAATCTGCTAGTTCCCCAGGTACAACTAGAAATAAATAAATATAATGATTTAAGTGTTATACAAGACTTATTTTTAAATGTTAATCCACAAACGATACTCGATAAAATATAGTTTAAAATTCGTCAAACGAAAATATGTCGCATCACCTTCAAACGGACCATCTTGCTTTTTCCTTTCTCAAAGAATATGAAAAATTAAATCAAAGCGAATAAATGAGAACTTTTAATGCTTTTTCTATTGATAAAAGCGTACTTTTTTAAAAATACATCTTTACATCTTTTTCCACATAAATTTGACAAAATCTTTGACAATTTTTAAGACCAACATGTTTTTAAACGATTGACGGGAAAATCTTGTAGCTATATGACACATAATCGTAGACATATTTTGTAGAACCTTTTGTTTATATTTTTGCCTCATAGAGGCACCTTCTTCATAGAGAAAGCTGTATTTTTGAAGAAAAAAAAAATGCGTGCGTGTCTGTGTGTGTGATGAGATTGCAGAATTGCAATGGATATATCTCAAAGACGGCTTACTCGATAATCCTAAAACTTTGCACACCAATCAGGTCGCAACACCTGTCAATTTGCTGCAATTTTCATATAAATAGCTAACTTTCATATAACTAGCTTTCGTAACTTTTTAGTTATCGAGTTGAAAGTTTCTACAAGAATAGGCCAGGGGAAAACGTTGTTCGGTATTGATTTTGGCATGAATCGATCAAGGCGTTCAGATTTAATTGAACCATAATTTAAAAAAAAAAAATCTATTTTTCCTCTAACTTTTGTAAATTTTCATCAATTAAACTGAAACTTTGCATAAAAATTGCCTAGGGAACAAAAATACTTGGTCTTGAGTTTGGTGAGAATCTATCGAGGGGTTTAAACTTTATGAAATTTTCAATTTTGCTTAATTTTTAATTTTGTTGAAAATATTAATACCACTTCCTCTATGACCAGAGTTGAGATAACCATTACCCGTAGAGGAGAAGCTGCGAGTCGGCAAGAATCATGAGGAAGCAATGTTCAAATTTCACAGTTGCCTGCTTTCTAAGGATTTTGCTGATAAATTATTTATCAATTGTCCCAAATGTTGCAAAATTTTCTTATTTTCACAATACTGATATCAACCCTCGTTCAAGTGTTTGAATTTCATGAGTATAAGATCATTATTTAATCCATGTAATTTTTAAATAATCTACAGTGCATTGACATAAACTTTGTAGAATCTTTTTGTTAACAATTTCATTATACGTGAAGCTCATTTTCATGAAAATACCTTTTTTCTAAGATTTTTTTGTCAGGGCACTAAAAATTGTCTAAAATATTCTGAAAACTGATTTTCAAAACATGTCTGTATGTATGTATTGAGCTTTAAATGATTCAAACCCAGATATCTCTGCAATTATTTGAAATAACAAGGAAAGAACATAGAGTTTCATCTTGCATCCATCTTTTTAAAAATTGTTCTGTTCTTTAAAAAATTCTGGACAACTTTTCACAATTTTTCCTGTTATCAGAAAATACTACAAATGTGATTGAATAAAGGTTTTAGTTGGGAATGTATATTCCCAAGGGATTCCCAGGATCCTATAAATAATCCTTAAAAGTATTCTATAAAAATAACGCCTTGCTCCAACGGTTGCAATGAAAAAATGATTTTCTTCTTGCCTTTTATGGAATTATCAGCTACATCCAAGAGCTTGAGGGATGGCAGAGAAGCCAAAGTTCCTGGTAAATCTACAATTCCATTTCCATTGACCTTGATTTCAGCGAGATGTACGAGTTCTGGATAGCAAACATCGGGAAAGCTCTCAAATTTATTGTTTGACAAATACAGAGAACTAAGTTTAGTATTTGCCAGTTGGCTAGGCAAATCTTTGAGATTGTTGGAGCTGAAATTGATGGAAGTAAGCTGCGGCAGGTGACTGAGCGCCTTTGGTAGATGTTCCAGCTGGTTTCTCGAACAGTCGAGTACCTTGAGTTTCGTGAGTTTACCGATAGCCTCGGGAATTTTTTTAATTTTGTTGGAGTGCAGAACGAGTGTCATAAGATTTTCGAGTTTTGCGATGTCATCGGGTATGACCTCGAGGCACGTCTCGTGTATAGCGAGATAGTTTAAATTCTGCAGGGTGAACACGCTGCTGTGAAGGCCAGCCGCGGCGATTCTCTTGGAAACATCGGCGCGGGACAACACGAGCTCGTGACGGTTTTCTTTGGCAGCGAGAGCTACCTCGGGCCACGGACTATCGTAACTCATACTGTTTCGTACTACGATGATATATTGCAGATAACAAACAAACACCAAACCAGTGACATTCGATTCGTATTTTTGAGGTTATATGCCGGTGTGTTATTTCGTATTTGAAATTACCGGAGACCGCAGAGATACCGTAATGTCCGTAATTACCGAATCATGACAGGAATACAGGATCACCACGAAGAATCACGACTGACGACGAATCCCGCAAAGTGGGGACGATCAGAGCGATCCGTATACACGACGGTGCTAACAAGTGCTAACGACCACACGAGGTTGGGAATTTCATAGATTTCCGTCGGTACAAAAGTTTAAATGTGTGTCATATCACGGTAGGTAAGAAAAACTGTAATGCTGTGTTTTTTTTTTTAAGATGACCAACACTTAAGGAAAAAAGCCAATAGGATCTCATTGCGTCCATCAGTTTGGCAGTGGAGTCTTATTTCCTTTGAACGGAAAATTCTTTACAAGCCGATAAGAATTTCTTATAAGTCGGTAAGAAGAACTGTAATTCGAAAACAGTGCCCTCCGTCCAACAATTCTGAATTCTGCAGTGTACCATTTTCGTTTTTTATCCGACAGAACAACCTTGACGAAGAAATTTAGGATAAGAAAATTAGTTCTGTCTCTTTCGCACTTTATTAGATTCTTTACATTTGAAGTTACCTTACCTACTCCATTGGTATATCAGATATCGATAAAAAAGTACCAAGAGACAGTTCTTTTGCACGGAGAGGCAATAAGGAGAGGCTGGGAGTGCTGGGAGTGCTCTGCGACTACTGAGAAACATGTCATCCACAGCATTGATGCAACTGTCAACGAATCTGGGAAATAAAGGAAAAGTGCTATCGGAATTGAAGAAAACGTTGCTACGACCTCTTGTTCAACGTAAGACAATAATATTGTTATAAAATGTATTTGCTATTGTTGTTGTTTTTTTAAGATATTGATAATTGATAATAATGATCTCACAATTGTCATTTCACACTGTCTCGACAAATATGTATATGAGATTTTACTAGCAGTTCAATACACAGTTGCAGTGAAATCTATCGAGCAAGAACACGTGGAAGATGGTGTGCTCGAAAGAATTGCTGAGAAATACAATTTGCCGCAGAGCAAAGTCGACGAGTGGTACTCTGCTATTCTCATGATCATGAGAATTCATCTCAGGGCGCCAAACAATTCAATTAAAAATGCTGAATTTAAGCAGTGTTTGCAGGAATTAAAGTGAGTAATTTAAGATTTAAACGTATGAATAGTAATAACATTTTTAAAAAATTATTTTCTTTACTGTAAACTTGCAAATTGCTTAGTTCAAAATTGCAACAATGCACAAAGCTCCATCGATGAGGAAGTCATCGATCTCGATAAAGTTTCTCATGAAAGAGCTTTGTACATTGTATGAAATTTGGAACTTTCAAGTTGCAGGTTTTATTTATTGTAAAATTAAAAAATCAATAAAATTGAGCCTTATGATTTTTTAGAAATGACCTTAAATGCTTTTGTTTGTAAAGAATAATATTTTACAACTTTAAAGCAGTAACTTTTCCATCAAATAATTATTATTTGCTACTTTAGTGCGGTTAATTGAATAAAAAAAAAAACAAAAATTCAACCAATTTTCATTAAATTTATTTCAAACTGTTTTATTATTTATATCGCAGATTTGAGAACGAATGTATAGATGACTTGTGCGCAGTTCTGTATGGTCACAAAAGACCTGCTCTGTTAAATGGACTTGCAGAGGTGACAAAATTCTTGCCAAGATTGAAGAAATGCTTATGGAGAATAGACATCACGATATCTTCCAGGTAAATCAACTTCTCTTATGAATTACTTTGTTATATTTTATTTCTAGTAAGCAAAAATTAATGTGAAATTATTATTAGTTCCCTCTCTCGCGTTTTGAAGCCTGTGATACTGATGGAATGGATTCTAAACACCGGAGAGCGTCATATATTTGAGTTGAGTCTCTCAAAATTCCACTTGATGAGGCACACATTTGCAACTTTGTTGCTAAAGATGCAAGACATGGAGAACACTAGCGCCTTAAAGAATATCCAGCTGAGCTAGCCCCATTTCATAAGTACAGTAATTAACGATTTAAGAAATCTGCCAATAAATGATCATTGATTTATATATTCGAAAGATTTTCTCTCTTTATTTCTCTTTTTTGTTTATACATAGTGTACATAGCAAACATATTGTTCATAGTAGTAAAAAACAAAAAAAAACTAGCGTGTAGTCACGTAATTCGTAAAAATTAAATCTTAATTAACAGTTCATATTTTGTGTAAGGGACCCTCGCACAGCGAACTGTCTCAATAGCAAGAGTTTTTGGTAATAGCGTGGAAGAGGTCTATATGTACGGTGTATGGATTTCGGCTGCAAGGACAAGAACACCCCTCGATATACGATATGGACCCCATACATGAAGGAGGACAAGGTCAAATGTATTCTCTTATATTCTTGGCGTACATGTTTCACATCGTCTTAAGGTGATGACTCACCGCCTATCCATCTGAGGCCCAATCGGTATCAAAAAATATAATTCAATCTACTCAAAGACGACTGATGCTTGAGAAAAAAGCAATTGCGGTACCACTTCAGTGTAGATAGATGAATCGGAACGAAATTTGATTTTGTCAAAAATATTAACGGACTGAGTAAATTGGAATATAGTTTTACATTACATTAAGAAATCGATACGGTTAACGTTAGAATAACGTAATATCAATAAGAGTTATAAAGTTGTTGAATAAGAAATTTAATGTTCAATCTCTTTATTCTATTCCATTTCCTCGATGGTCGGTCCGGCGTTTTGATTATGTGCACTATCGGTGGCCCGACCGCCTCCTTGATGAATCTTGGTCATTATAGGTGAGCACTGAGCCTGAAAAGTCTGCAACTTGTGATCGTACTCCTCCTTGTCCGCGAGGGTGTTGCTATCGAGCCAGCGAATCATTTCCTCGCAATTATTCGTCACCTGATTCTTGTCAGTCTGTGAGAGTTTGTCGCCGCTATCCTGAACGGCTTGCTTTACGGAAAAAATGTAAGATTCCAACTGATTTCTCGTCATGACTCTCTCTCGTTGCTTGCTGTCCTCGTCACGATAGCGCTCGGCCTCCGAGAGCATTCTATCGATCTCTGCACGGCTGAGACGTCCCTTGTCGTTTGTGATGGTAACATCACGCGTGCGTCCACTTCCGGTGTCCTTGGCAGTTACGTGAAGAATTCCATTAGAATCGAGATCGAAGGTCACCTCGATTTTCGGAATTCCTCGCGGAGCCGGCGCGATACCGGTGAGCTCGAAGGTCCCCAACAGATTATTGTCTTTCGTCATAGCACGTTCTCCCTCGAAAACTTGAACGGTAACGGCCGGTTGATTATCCGCGTAAGTTGTGAATGTCTGAGCCTGTTTACAAGGAATTCTAGCGTTACGTTCGATGATATTGGCCATAACGCCGCCAGCAGTTTCGATACCAAGAGAGAGAGGCGTAACGTCGACCAGCAGAACATCCTTAAGCGTCGAATTCCTGTCGCCTTCGCCGGTGAGAATTGCCGCTTGTACGGCAGCCCCGTAGGCCACGGCCTCGTCCGGATTTATCGAAAGATTGAGCGGCTTACCGCTAAAGAAATTCTGCAGAAGCGATTGAACCTTCGGTATACGAATCGAGCCACCAACGAGGACAATATCGTTTATCGAACCTTTGTCCATCTTCGCGTCCTTCAAGGCCTTCTCCACAGGCTCGAGAGTTGATCTGAACAAATCAGAACAGAGTTCCTCGAAGCGAGCTCTCGAGATTTTCGAGTAAAAGTCCATGCCGTCGTAGAGCGCGTCGATCTCCAGTGTGGCCTCGGTGCTCGACGAAAGTGTTCGTTTAGCGCGTTCCGCCGCGGTTCTTAAACGACGCACGGCTCTCGGATTGTTTCGCAAATCTTTCTTATATTTCCGCTCGAATTCTTGAGCAAAATGACGAACGAGACGCGAATCAAAATCCTCGCCGCCAAGATGAGTGTCACCAGCGGTTGCTTTGACCTCGAAGAGCGAACTCTCGTCGATCGAGAGGATCGAGACGTCGAAGGTACCGCCTCCAAGGTCGAATATCAAGACATTGCGCTCACCCTTGAGGTTCTTGTCAAGGCCGTAAGCCAGGGCAGCCGCGGTTGGTTCGTTTATAATACGGAGAACGTTGAGACCGGCTATCGCACCTGCGTCTTTGGTAGCTTGACGTTGCGAGTCGTTAAAATACGCCGGCACGGTAATGACCGCATCTTTCACCTTCTTACCGAGATAGGACTCTGCGATCTCCCGCATTTTCGTCAAAACCATCGAACTTATCTCTTCTGGATTAAAAACCTTCAATTCCCCACGAAAATGAACCTGAATCTTAGGCTTGCCGTTGTGGTTTATTACTTTGAAGGGCCATAGCTTCATATCCGCTTGAATCTTCTCGTCGTCAAAGCGACGGCCGATCAAACGTTTCGCATCGAAAACCGTATTCGTCGGGTTCATAGCTACCTGATTCTTCGCAGGATCGCCGATCAGACGTTCCGTCTCCGTAAACCCAACGTAACTCGGTGTCGTACGATTTCCTTGTTCGTTGGCGATTATCTCGACTTTTGCGTGTTCCCATACTCCCACGCAGGAATACGTCGTACCCAGATCAATCCCAATCGCAGGCATCTTGATTATTTGGCAATTACTACTGATTCACCTTATGCTTTATTTCACGTGTTAATTTTTCTTTTTTTTAGGTCGTATCGTTTAATGGTTTGACACTAATTTTTGTATTTTCCGACGCAAATTACCATCGGTACCTCTCGCTCGCTTACTCTTTGAATACTGACGCACCCGGCAGCACGACGCAGTTTTATATGGAACCAACCAATCGGAGAATTTTCAAGATTGGCCGGCAGCCGAGAATGGACGAGAAGCAACGAACCTTTCTAGAGAGTGCGACATGAGATTCGCGAATGTTTATCCTACGTGCACTAAACCTATCCGACTTATCGCTTCATTTTGTTTTCGCACGAAAATGTGAGTGACGGATATTCATAAAATGTGTGCAATCGTCGTACCATCCATCAATGAAATATAAATATTAATATAAATATTATAAATAAAATCTCGGATAGGTTAATTATTAACTAATAAACTAATGAGTGAGCACTGAACATTGGGTCTTTTACGTTCGTGCCATGTTTTTGATGTGTTCAGAGCTTTATAAAAATCAAGAAAATTTCAAAGTTGCTTACGATAGTCCGTGATCCAATAGTTTTTTAATCGAATGTTGGATTTTCCTGGCTTACTGATCGAAATTTCCGAATTTTCATGAATATTTTTAATCAATAGCAAAATCGTAAATGAAATAATGGTAAACGTTAAATCGATCTCTGCGTTTTTATAAACTTGTTATTGTAAAGCGTCTGATTATGCTCTTAAGGGGTCGGTAATATTAAAGACAAACGTATCACTGCGCATCTGGACGCTATATGGATCCTTGAATTTTCAATGGGAGTAAGATAGACGCAGAAAGTACCAAGTGCGTATTTTCATGGATCGAATACGACACGGAGTCTAGAAATACGGTTATCATCGTGTCCATGTGTTTGTGCGTTGTACTTACGTCGAACGTCATTGTAGAGATTATCGACCCGGCGGCGTAGGAAACTTCCAGA
This sequence comes from Cylloceria caligata, assembly GCA_963942595.1. Lineage (NCBI taxonomy): Eukaryota > Metazoa > Arthropoda > Insecta > Hymenoptera > Ichneumonidae > Cylloceria > Cylloceria caligata. Next base: position 10,639,185 of record OZ012710.1, on the reverse strand, counting down.
CGTTTTCTACGCAATACTTTTTATTTTGGGAACACGTGATGATTTTAGAGGAAACTATTCGTCAAAGAAATTCAGGGAGCAACGTCATTAATGTAATTCATTCCAACGTTCTGTTTTTCAATTGCTTTAACTACTCGATAATAAATAATTATGGTATATGGCGCATGAATTCATTCTTCCCATCGCAGTGGTCCAGTTTCATTACAAACAATATATTACTTTCATTGAATAATTTATTTAAGAATTTGTTAAATACATGTAATCGAATGTATTATCTGAAATTTTGTAAAATTTAATCACGATTTGTTGTTTCCAAGCCAACTATAATTGACAAGACAACTATAATTGAAATTGTCATGTGTCTTCTACGCAGATAGAAATGCTAAGACACGTTGGCGGCCCATATACGTTTAAATATGGCGGCATAGAGGACGATGCATATACGTTCGCAGGTGACGGCATAGCGTGTTCAATCCATCATGATACATTCACAGTTCCGGTACAGCGTAAGATGATGTACTACACGTCATCTGCCTCTCTCTCTCTCAGTTCGCCATACGTATGAAAGAGATAGTAACATTTTCCCATCTCGATTAATCTTTCGGATAAAAGACAAGAGCCGTGAACTGTAGATACGCGAGAAGTTGTTTACCGTTCTCCTCTTTTATTCGAAAGATCAATCGTTGGAAAAGAAATATGCATTACAGTTTTTGTTACCGATCGAGGGATAGGATATCACTGTAAGGTGCGAGGCTTGGTAATGTTACTTCCGGTTAAACTAACATAATTCCGGTAACCAGCGAACGATCATCAGGATTATACTTACCGTGAAAACACGCAGAACCATTTATCAATGTTGGCTACCGATGGAAACAATCATTACCGAATTTCAGGGCAGAAATTATTAACATATCGTAGCGTTTTCGAAACTTTTTTTATTTCTACAGGCAAAATAGTGTGCAATATTGATAACAGCGTTAAGGAAGTACACGATCGGGTGAACTTATGTTTTATTATTATGAATAATGAAAAGTACAAATTGCAGATTCATTACAAAATTACGTAGAACGCGTTGTAGAAATTCGGCGACACTGAGGGTCATTTAAGAGCGTAAAACGATCGGTAACGCGTGAATTATTAAATCTGAAGAGGACGCTTGGGCATAACAAATTTAAAGAACAGCGTTTAAAAAAAGTGAAGAGGCGCGAATGATGGTGGAAAATGATCGATGGTCTCTCTACGACTCGTCGTCGCTATTGGCGTTTCCAGCACGCGGCTTCGGACCACCGGCTCGTTTCGCCATAATTATCTGATCGACTTTGAGGATCGTACATGCCGCGCCAACGGCATATTTCAAAGCCCACGATTTCGTGATGTAAGAATCCATCAGTCCGGCCTCGGTGGTGTCGATCAACGCAGCACCGTTACCCTACGATCACACGAGAATATTTTATTTTTAGTTGGTACCAATAGTTTGTGTTTATTGATCGGCGAACGGTACATCGGGTTAACTTTCCACCCAAATTTATTTCTTAAAAGGCAACGGAGATCATGTATGGATACTGAATGTGAAAATTCCACAAGTTTATGGATACTGGCAGCGAAATTTGAACAAGTTGAAGCGTTTACGCCGTTAAAAAAAAAAGAGCAAACAACTTTGAATAGTACATAAAATGTTTTTAAAAATGTTGCTCGATATCTAATAAATTGATGAAGTTAGAGAGTTTGCGCTATTTGGTACAAAAACGGATTTTTTAAAATAAAATCTGAATACCGCTTGACTTAAAAACGTCGCGTGTGGAATACCGTTCGATTCATTGTGCTATCTTTTTTGGCCATAAGAACAATTTGAAAGTTAACGGAGGTAAAAAAATGGAAGAAGAATGTAAAACTCGATTGTCCATTTAAAAAAAAAAAACTACAAAAAAAAATTTTAATTGTCGTAATTAACAAATGTGACTTGTATTATTAACCCTTTGCACTCCAGCCTAGTAGGGCATAGAGGCTTTAATGTCGCAAATACGGCGACAACGGAGTGCAAAGGGTTAATAAATAAATAAATAAATAAATAAATTGTCCTAAAAATCTCTCGTATCGTGTCATTTATTTCGCTTCTTGTGGTTTTTAGAGACCTAATGCTCCTGTTGCATTGTGGGAAAGTAAGAATAAAGTAAGAATTCCTTTGGAAATATGTGCAAAATATGATTTTTTTTCTCAGTGTACCAATCTCTGTTCCGCATTATCATTCGAAAGCAAAGCTTTAAGGTTTCCGATGAAAATACTTACGTCGATGTCAAAACCATAATTTTTCTTGCCTTCCTTGTGTGCGGCGTAGAGTTTGGACAGAAGCTCGGATGCCCTATTGCCGCTGTTTTCAGCGAGTGTCTTCGGGAATGTTTCAAGAGCCGCGGCGAATTTTCGCGCGGCGTATTGCTCGAGTCCTGGCAGGGTTTCCGCATAATCGGACACCTGTGCGGCAAGTTCGACCTCCGTTGCTCCAGCGCCAGGCACGAATCGTCCATCACGGCTCATACCTTTGAAAGTATTGACGCCGTCGTCGATAGAGCGTTCGATGTCGTCCATCAAGTTTTCAGTAGCACCTCGTACAACGATCGTACTGATACGGCTCTCCTTGCTATTGAGACTGAACACAACGATCGCGGTGTCACCGAGTTCGTCGGTGTGTACGGAATCCGCGTAACCGAGTTCCGCTTTCGTCGGCGGTACGAGCTTCGACAGGGCCGAACCACCCACGGCTTTGCACAGACGTCTGATGTCGAATTTGCTTGGTATACGCACAGCCATCAAATTATACTTGTTCATATAGTGAAGCGCCATGTCGCCGAATTTTCCGCCGGAAACGACTACCGTCGCTCCGGTATTTGCGATAGCCTGGATCTGACTATCGAGAAGCGATTCCTCGCCTCGTGAGAATTTCATCAATTCGTCCGCGGTTTTTATAAGCACCGTTCCCTTAGTTTCCGTTTGCGTGATGTCCACCGGGCACGTGAAGATTGCAATCTTTGCGTTTGCCATCTTCGTTACGTTGCCTTCGACCTGTCGCTTGAACACCATTCCCTGAATAATTCGCGAAGATTGGAGACCAGCGCCCAATATCTTCGTCACGCGAACGTTGTCCACGTTGAACGTCGTCTTCTCCGGAAGAATCGAAATGCAAGCCTCGCTCACGAGCGACGCGAGAAGATCCTCGTTTCCATACTGTTTGCTCATTATAGCCGTTCTTATTCCTTTCTTCACCTCATCGATGTTCTTCACGTCCTTTACCTCGTATACCACCAGAGTCTCTAGAATGTCGAGAGACTTTTCCAGAGCCGCTTCGTAACCTTCCACAATCTCCGAGGTGGTGATACCCTGATATCGTAATACAGTTTTGTTATGATAAATCAAACGAATTTATCGAATATTACCAATGGATTGTTGCATTTAAAATAAATCTCTGATATTGAATATAAAATTCGGTGTGTGCAGTAAAAAATTCTAAATATCAATCGTAATAGAGAAAGGGTTTTAAAAATGGATGAAAAAAAAGTTCTTTACTATTAATTCAATCGAGAATTTAAAGCTTTACGTGAATATTTGATCGATTTGCAAGACAAAATCATTTCATTTATTAAATAATTGCTTCGAGCCTCACCAAGCGCAGAAGTTCTTCGGCAGCATCCAACAAAGCTCCAGCGAATATGATTACGAAATTTGTGCCGTCGCCGACCTCAGCCTCCTGCATCTCGGATGCCAGAACCATGAGCTTGGCAGCCGGATGTTCGACTTCGAGTTCTTTAATTATCGTCGCTGCGTCGCTTGTAACAAATAGCTTCTCCAAGTGATTGATGACCATTTTGTTCATGCCATTGGGACCATAAGCAGTGCGTACCGTCTGTGCAAATTGCTTGCACGCTGCAATGTTTCTGTAGACCGCTTCTTCAAGACCAGAGAAGTACTTAAAAAAATATTTTAAAATATACATTTTAGTTCCAATTCTTTATGATGGATTCTGTTGTCAAGGAAGAAGATTTAACAACAATGTCGTTTCATCAAATTCTATTTAAGTTTAACTTAAAGAAAAAAATCTGCTTAGAAAATTCTATTCATTCCTATAACTAAAGCCATAGAGTCCGCAAACCTGATTCGTATAGTTCATTCCGATTGCAAAAGAACCTGTTTCAATTGGTTTTGGTGACAAACAATTGGCTTTTCCAAGTAGCAAAACACAGATAATCGGAGTAATTGCAAACCTACGATCGCAACTATCGCCGTGTAATAATCAACCATTGTCTCAAGAAGTAAAATTTAACAGCCATGTAATCTCATTAAATTCTATCAACATTAATTTACAGTAAAAAAAAATGCTCATAAATGGAGTAACTTCAAACTGATTGTTTCGATAGTTACAATGTAAAAAAAATTCCTCAAAAATCGAGAAACCATGTGTCAATCAACGGTTTTCTCAAGAAATTAACATTTGAGGCAAAGGGTGCGGTCTCATAAATGATTTTCATCGATTCAAAGTCGATAACTATGAGAAAATCGTGAAACGTCACATTGAAAATTCCAAGTAGCACGAGGAGTGCTCTTGCCCATAAAAGGAGATATATAAGCGTGATGTTCAGGGAGGACCATTTCGGCGTTGTTAATCACCGGTCAATTTTTTCTTCGTAATAAACTTTCAAAGCTTTCATCATATTGTTTAACAATTGTTAAAACTCACGCGTGATCCTTCCTTCATCAACTGTGCCATTCCTGGCGCTTTTGGAACGTGTAAAGCCATTTTTATTACGATAAAACACTCTGTCACATGTGTCGCCCAAGAAATAACTCGCAAGACAATTGTCGGAGATTGGCCGATGATCACAGACCGGTCACCATCGAAACTGCGATATCATGGCTACCAATTGCAGAGCCGTAAATTCTTGCTTCTTCTCTACGTAAAATATTATCAATTTATCGTAACAGTAGCATTCGATTTTTCTTCTTATTGAATTAAAGAAATATAATTAATTTTACATATGTATTTATTTAAATATTACGTTAATTTACAAACATAGTTAAACAACGGAATACATTTCAGTTTTATTTCCATTCAATTGTCAGACTTAACCGGAAGCACATAATCTGTTCGATATAACTCGAGACTCGATTCGTCATTTCGTAAGGAAGTTTCTTTTATTTCTAATACTTTGTACAATTGTTTAATAGAAAATGTTCGAAACGCAAGAAGAAGAAGAAAAGACTTTGATGACGTTAGATGCATTGTAAAATAATCATACTGCTTTGAATTTTATACTGACGAAAGCTGTTAATACGAATGTACTCGCGATAAAGAAAATACGAATGAATAGTCGCAAATATCAAGATATAATTAATCTCAGAAACCTAAATTGTTGTATCGTTGAAAAATGTACGTTCTTTTATTCTATTAAATTCTTTAATTCGTTATGTAACGAATACATTTGAGTTTATTTTACACGCGTCATGATAAAATGTAAATCTGACGAAAAAAAAAAGTTAATAATTGTCATTCATCTGTGTGAAGTTAGCCGGCCAAGTTAAATTTTCTCAATTTATTATTTTTTCAATCGTTTGATAATCATTACACACCGTTTGATAGTTTAATAACAATGTTTGATAGTTAATCATTTTTTCAAAAAGTCACACAGGTCAAATTTCAACTGCATTTTCTGTAAATTGACACGGAATTCACGAATATTCGAGATAACTCGAATCTCGTAATTTCACGTTGAACCCGTTGAATCGGAATTCGTACAATCGCTGGACGCCATTGTCATTGTTTTTAATGTGTTGTACGATCGCCGTTGACGTCAATCATCACAAAGCGGCAAATTGATACGAGAAACTATAAATCTTTGGAGAAAAAAAATTTAAGATCATCTCGATAAAGTGAAAGAGAGTAGCCAAGTTGACGAACAATCGCTGTAACGATCGTTTTTCATATCACAAAACTCAACTGCCACTCAACTTACGAGTCCCGTAAAAAGGACTGTGCTTCCTGTTGAGTGTTTCGACCACGCCCGAAAATAGGTCTGTCAGATACAGCGGTTATGGACATGGTGATCACGAATTTACAACAGCAACGTCAAGTGACGGAGCAGCTGAGACGGGAGGCTGCGCTCAAGCGTATCACCGTGAGCAAAGCCGTCGAGGACATCATGAAGTTCATAACGGAACACGAGCAGGAGGACTGCCTCCTGGTGGGTTTTTCGTCACAAAAATCCAATCCGTTCCGAGAGAAGAGCTCCTGCATAGTTCTGTAACGAAGACGGGGCAGTGGATTCTTTCCGCTATGGTAGCCCAAGCTGCTCGATGTCACCGTTCTACGGACAGCCCGTACTCTTTGATGGATAAATTAAGCGTCGTATAATAGCTTAACCAAAATTGTTTTACCTGTATATCTCTTAGTTATTACCTAAGTTCTCAATTTTTTCTTGATGTTAATTTATAATTCTGTTTTTCATTTCTACAACAAAATTTCTACAACTCGTATTGGCCAATCGTTCGTATTTTAGCGAATTAACAATTTTCATGTTTAAAACTTTTTATTTCTATATTTGAAACAATATTTGAATATTGTTCGGTTCATTGTCAAAAATCTAAATAACTTTTTGATATTTTTTTCTCAAGTTTTGCGCAATTACAATTAACATACATTTTTCCTCATGATTTTGCACTAATTTATATCATTTGTCGTACTTTGTGTGATACCAAAATTGTTCCTTGCGATGTATTATCGGCAAACTATCGATACGTCTGCGATCTCTGATTTTTAAAAATCAGTCTGTATTTTGAGATGAACAAATATCTTGTTAGTAGATAACAGGACTGCGATAGAAACGAGTGTTCCCTGGATCGTAACATTTTTGTGTAAAATCATGATAAACAATAACAAAAAAAGTCAAATTATGAAAAAGATTGTATTTTTTGAAGGAAGAAACATAATTGCTCTGAATATTTGTGTATAGAATCAAGTCGTTGTATAAAAATGTGTATTTTTCATGTTGCGGGTGCGGTAATATAACTCGTGGAGTTGATTGCGATTATTGAAAATTCTAGCAAAATTGTATAGAGACAGTGCGTGTTAGAAGCATCATAAATCTACAAATATTTTTCCCAATTTTTTGTAATAAAATACTAAACCGTCTTCCTACAGAGAATTAAAACGCTTTGCGATAAACAGCACTAAATAATAAATCCGAATTGACATTGTACTAAACGGAAGGACAAATGAAAATTCAGAGGAAAAAAAACAACATTAAATGGTTTTATCAACGGTTCTTACTTTATAAAAGTAATCTACCGTATCGTCTTCCCGTAGATACTTTTAACGTTTGACTACAAACAGCACTGATTACAAAAGGCGATTTGGCACTTAACTAAACGGAAGGACAAATGAAAATAAATCAAATAAACAGTTTCATATTTTTCTATATCAAATGTATATTACAAATGTAAAAGACTGAACTAGTTCACGTTAAAAGAAAAGTATGTGGTACAAGATTAATACAGAAAGATAAATACACCGCACCCTTGTATCTATACGTCATTGGAATAGAAGATAAAGAATTCTCTTGTCTTAGATGCAATTTGTTTAAGGTTGAATAAAATTTATCAAACATATCTGTGTAAAAAAAAAAAAGGAAATTTTGTCTCGTCTAATTTATTATTCCTATTCGTATCATTGCCAAATGATAAGTTATCCATAGATTCGACGTTTGATAATTACTTGAATAATAAATGCCAAACAGGCAGAATCGTCTGACTGTCAATTGTCCGGATAACAGGGCACCAGAATAAACTATCAATTTAAAAGAAGTTTGAATGGTTTTGAAAACAAAAAATTACATTTGTGGCTCATCCGTCGATTGTCGAGTTCCTTTGTGTAAGACCATGCTAAACAAAAATTTGGTTCATTATTCGAAGGAAGAAAAATCATTACTGCTCTTAATATTTCGATAGAATGAAACTCTACGATTTGTGTATTTTTCATGTTACAGGTACAGTCATCTAACTCTAAAGTTCATGATTGAAAAATTCAGTGAAATTATTTAGAGGCAGTGCATACCTACTCGAAGCGTCCTAATTATATAAATAGTTTTCTCAATTTTTAGAAAAATTTACTGTACAGTCGTCCCTCGGTGAATAAAAAACATTTTGCGACAAACAGTTCTACTCATTTAAACTTACGTGCAGGATGTCGTGCCGGTACAATGTAACAGATTGCGTCCATATGTGACGACATTGTACCTGCACAACGTGTTCGATCCATCACGGTGCCAACAGTTTCAACATGCAATGACAGCTCATAAATCCTCGTAACGTGCCGGAATTGTAATGGGACCGTGATGAATCGAACACGTGCAGACTCCACGAGTTCATGGATATCGCTACAGCACTCGATGGGCCGTGCCATTCCATGCTCCCAGTGCAGAGGCTTACGACTATCCGAGCAATTACAAAAGCGAACTGGCATTCTACTAAACTGAAAGACAAATGAAACGTAAATTTGTCTACTTTATTATTCCCTTTGGTATTTATCAGTATCATTGACGAATGATAAATTATGTGGAGAATCGACGGATTAATTTATGGATCGAAAAAGTTGTTAATTATTTCGATAATTGTTCCAAATACAAACGGGATTATTTGACACACGAAAACGGTTAAACGGCTTCAAATCGTGTTTGAATAAGATTTTTTTTTTTTTTTTAAAATCATTAAACAATATATCGACTCTGAGTCGAGTATAATTATGTATTAAATAAAAAAAAACTTTTAAGCCTCATTCCTCGAAGGTTGGTCCTCTTACCTCAACCAATTTTGTCAGAAAACTTGAATTTGAGGCTCTTCTTATAACTGCGTATGTCCTTCGTTACGGGTAAGTTAGTTTAATCGTGTTAATTAAATAATTACATGGAGAATCGAGCCCAGAGTCGATTCTCCACGATACAGAAGTATAGAGGGAATGTGCTAGTCAATCAAGATTATATTGAAATCCATTTAGAATATTAAATCATTATTACATGTTGCAACGTGTAGTAGAGAAGTTTTACAGCAGTCTTTCAATCATGTCAGTTGAATTATAAGTAATATATACATAACGGGCACATCTGTCGGTGCTTTTCTCTTTTTTTTTTTTTTCCTATAAAACCGCACTCATATCACACACACACACAGCCAGTACATGCTTGTGCACACAACATTCGTCGCGGTTTGGTAACAACGATAATCTTATATAATATAACGTTTTGGATTAATACTTAATCTTTTCTTATCTTTAAATTTCTATCGGTGATCTTCGAAAAATCTGTACACGATCACGAATAGCATTCGATAATCCTTTTTTTTAACATGTCCCGTCCTCGGTTTAGGATCTTTCAGATTAAATTAACACGGTATTACGTTTTACTCGTACGTTATCGAGTGCAGGACACATTTATAAACAAAAATAATATAAGTGAGTTGTAGTACAATTCTTTTTACATTCGATTGAAATCAAACCTACGGATTTGTCTTTTTTTTTTTATTTTTGATTCCAGTTTGTAAAATAAAAATAACAAAATATTTTCCTGCCGATTTTTTTTTTTTTTTTTCGGTGGCTACGTGGAGGGATACGCTTCAGCGCTTAATAACAAAAAAAAAAAAAAGGATTGGGGAGGGGGGGGGGACGTATTTTACAAACATAACATGGAGATTTGCCTCGTGGGATCGGAGACTCCTCGTGTCGCCGGCGGCACGAGCCAGTCGTTTATCCGTCTCAATGGACAAGTTTGACCAGAAAGACCGAACGCTTCGATGAATTCGCAAAGCAACAACTATGAAAAGTTCTTGCATTATCGAAACCTCCAACTGCGCAACATATTGGCTGACGACGGTAATACTTTCTACAACAAATCACGGTGTCTCCGGCGTGTTTTGGATACTCTCGTATTGGGAAATATTTCACTAATTGCTATTATTATTACTCTCTTGCTACCTTGGAATCGACACACCCCGACGTTAAAATATAACAAATAATATTCACGAACAATGGCACTTGTTTGATCGGCAGCTCGTCGGGAAAAAAATTACACGTTTGACTTTGCCTTGTGTCGTGTCTTTGTTTACACTCGTTGCTAAGTACGCTTTATCGTATTTGTATTTACGTTTTAACTTAATAAGACACGGGGAATATATTTTCCGACAGAAGATCTGCTCGACTGGGATCGTGAATGAAGAACTCGGACTCTAAAATTCCGGACGCAGATGGACACCTCTCGTTAGTTTAAAAGTTATTATTTAAAAAAAAAAAAAAAAAACACTATTTATATCCCCATTATTTACTGGATATTATTTTATAAAAATTATGTACAAGTGCTATCTTTACGTGAACAATTCGTCATTTTAGCTAAATTTGATGCGAAGCAAAAAGTTTTTTTAAAATTAATTCAATGGATAATATAAGCAATGGTTGTTGGATTTAATTTTATCATATTTATCATAATAACGAGTAAAAATACCAATTGAATGTGCATTAAATTTGCATTGAAATTTGGAGAAAAAAAAAGTAATTTAAATTCTGAAATTGTCAATAATTTTTCAATAAATCCTTAAAGAGTAATTGTTACATTGTTCTTGTAAAACTTCGTGTAGTTTGTTATTCGAGCTATTTTTAAATCCCTTCAAAAGATTTAACAACGAGCTTGTACCTCACTTTTATAAAATAATAAAATGATGAAATAGAAAAAAATTTAAAAAAAAAAACAAGCGATAAAGTTCTATTTATAAAGTAACGAGAGGTTATCCATCTCCAACGCTAGGCATTCTCTTACGATTCTCGAGCCGATCGGAGTCTTCATTCAAGCAAAACGTTACTCAGTCGGATTCAATTAACTATTTAAGATGCGCGGCTTGTACTGTGTCAGTTTGTCGCAGAGATATTCGTGCATTTCGTCCGAAACAGCATTACCAGTTACTTATCGCGAGTGTGCAACCGCTTTTAGACTCGAGAATCATGAAAAAATAGATCAACATTCCTCACTATATTCCTAAGTTCTTTACAATAAACGCGTATGAAATATATATCTCGTATTATTTTTTGTTCTTTTACACATCATAAAAAAGATCGACGACGAAAAGGCTTCTTGATACGTCGAAAAATAAATACTACTTAGCGCTCATTCGCACGAAGAGAAAATAATTCCGAATTGCGGGGAGAGGGGGTGGAGTGAATGGGAAGTAACTAACTCCCAAAATCCAAAAGTGACTCGCGATGCTAATATTGGGTTTCATAAACATTCGTAAAAACTTTTATACTCTATAATCAACAAATTGGCTTACGAAATTCGTCGTATTGCTCGAGCTTGCAATGTCGCTCAAGCCCGTTTTTCACTATTGCGATAATCGATTCCATGTGTTTTTTTTTCTTTTCTTATCTTTTTTTTCAATCGTTAACGATTGAATCGTCAAAATTCAAGGTTATTGCCGCACTTGATTATACTTCGAAGATGAGTGACTTGAGAGAGCTCTCGCTGTGCCTGAGCTCGACGATACAAAACTGGACAATCCAGAGATGAACAGTCGGCAACGTCTGCACGTCCAACACAGGACTGACAAATCTGAAATATCAAAAGAAACAAAAACCAATTTAATATCTCGTTAAGACACTGAGAAATAATATTTCGCGGTATCAAGCAACAACATTTCATTGATATTGATAATTTTATTTAGAAAAATCGTACTTACCGCAGTAACTTGATCGTAAGTTCGGTTTAACCACCTGAGTTTCTCATGAAGAACGACTAGCGTATCCGCAGAATGAGCTAGACACTCCATACAGATTCCCTTGTTCGATGGTTGTCCGCAGGAGACACAGACAATCGTACCAAAGTATTGGAAGATCGTCAACTTTTGTTTGTCAATCGGTTGACCGATAGGATTATCCAGAATTTGTCGATGTGGCATTTCTCTGTACCTATTGTACGAATTTAAAAGATAAATGTAAAAAGCAAACCTTACAAATGAGAATCTCGTCAAATGCTATTTCTCTGAGCGTATTAAAATGCTGAGAGGTGAAATTTTCAAATTAATCCTTAAGAGGAGGCTTGAGTAACGTAATCTATGGTTTGAGAATCCGCAAGTGCAACAGTTAAAAATGTCTAATACATTTTTCTCGGACCCAGGTTTACTGATAAATGTCAGATTTGTGCGGATCACTCCATACGACAATCACGAAGTGAGTTCCACGCCTCTGACGTTCCTACTAAAATTTGGATTCGAGAAAAATTTGCTGAAAGAATAGAGGTGAACTATCGGTATTGAGCCTTACCTTAAGAGACGGAACTGTAAGAGGAGCAAAAATCTGCGTAACCCTTAGGGGATGCGATAAAGCAATACACACATTAAAAGTCTTAATTTTACTTTAATTCAGTTAATCGATCCAAGTAAATTTTTATTTAAATCAGGCTGCGACTTATTTAAAAAATTGAATTTCATAAAACCGTTAAATGAAACAAATTAATTGAATAAAATGAAGAAACGTTAATTTCCTAGGCATAAAAATCTTTCCATTCTCGTTGTAACACTATCGAACGAAGATAAATCGAGAATGATAACCAAACAGAGAGTGAATCATGTTCAAACATTAATTAATCTTGTATAATGTGGACTCACCAAGCGTTTACATCGACGCCCATGAGATTCAAGCATCGATTTAGCGGCGGTATAATAACTCTCGTTACGTAGTAAATAGCGTTGGGTCTTAAGCCAGGATCATTTATGAGTTCCCAGGGTGTTCGTACGCATTGTATGAGCGCTTGATTCGGTGCACCGGCGACAATGACATAACGCACTCGTTCGCTGTTTCTCGGTACGGCGCGAGGATCCTTCCGCATCAATCGTCGCGTCAGTTCCAGAGCCGGAACGCAAGCTTTAGCTTTATAGCCTTTCAGACCTCTGAACTCTTTCGCAAACGTAAGATCCTGAATAGAAACTTTGCCCCTCAAAATTTTGTCCAACTGTCGCGTTACGTATTTTTTCACCAGCGATACGTCCTTCGTCTCGAACAGGATCTTAAGGGTTTTCTCGAGAACCTGCGTGATGTTGAGATATTAATAACACGAAATTATCCGAACGACTTGGATTTATTTATTTATTTAAGGATTGTTGCTTTACCTTGGAAACTGCCGGACATCCGTCTCGTCGAACCGTCTCAATTCCTTTGGCAAGATAAGTCGGCGTTTGTTGGTCCGGTGTCTCGTACATGTAACCGCAGTAACGTTTCTTCGTCTAGGGAATGAAAAATTATTTTATTTTATTCATTCGAACAATTCGGCAGATTTCATTGATTAAAATTTTTTATTTTTATTCATTTTACCTGCAAAATTGACGGATACATGACTTTTTCGAATCTGAGCTTTATCGGTGGTGGATTCGAGGCTGTAACAGCGTCAGCTATTTCTTCGCCAATGACGAACGCATCGGCTTTAGATTTTCCAGGAACAAGAATAAAGAGCGAGTCCGTGTCACCGTAAACGACCCGAGCTCCCCACTTTGGTGTCGATTCCACAAGTTTTATCGCGCGTTCGAGAGTTTCCTTTGATTTGCTTACCACGCTGTCTCCAACCTGAGTCGACAATTAAATTACAGTTACATAAGCGTTTAGATTAGAAAAATAATTAAATCCACTAAAATAAGTCTAATCGGTCACCTCAATGCAGGGCATTCTGCCGCTGAAATTCGCTGCCGTATAGCCGTATGTGACGTTCGCGAGAAACTTAAGACCGTGTTGTCTCGAGTGTAGAGCGCGTTGTAATGTTTTGTCAGCCTGCTTGTGATCTTTCATTGCTTTCTTCACCATAAAACGCGTCTCCAGTATCTCCGTTAACATTCTCGGCAATATTCCCAAGCGTATCTCGGGTTTCACGAAGGCTACGCCGCAAGGAGCGAAATTCACTTTTCCCTGTAGTTTCATCGATGTACTTTTTGGAACGCGAAGAGTATAAGCGCCGAATTCAAAGGGCTGAGGTCTGAAAATTATCGGTGATTCGACGATAAGTCAATGATGAATATTTTTGGATGCATTCAAATAAACGTCGAAAAAATAAAAATAAAAAAATGTTTACAAATAAATAAACGCAACGAACAAAACTATTAAATATTAATAACTCTTAAAATAAATAATCCTTCAATACTATAACTACCGAACCAGTTAAAATGACTGGCTTTACCATTGTAAAATGATGTACAATCAATATCATTGTAAAACCAGACATTTTGACTGGTTCGGTAGTTCTAAGAGAAAGCTGTTTTCACACAAGACGCTATGTTACAATCTCGATTTTTACGTTGAAATTTCTTGTGATAAAGGATGGTAAACAGTGATTAGAACTAAAGAGGGTAAAAGAGCGCAAGGAAATGAGCTGGCGTCGTGCACGATGTAGAAACAAGAGATCCTCTGTGCGGATTTTCAAACGTATCGAGACAAAAGTTGGAAGATTAGCTCGTGCTGGCTCAAAAAGTTAGCAGGTGTATTGGTTTGAAACTTGAATGCACATTGCTAGACACGTTGGTATGTTTTTTTGAACAAACTTCTTTTGTTAACAATATTAAATATCTTTGCGTTTAATCGTTAATCGAACGGTGGATCTATTTAAAATTTCGCTTCTAACTTAACAATTTATCTATATTAGTATTCCTATTCTCGGTGAAACAATTACAATGTTCCACCTTAGCGTTCCACCTTCATTAACAATAGAAAAGTTTGGTACTAAATTTAAGTACTTTTTCAAATAAAAAAACTTCATCTGATATCAAATGCGACCAATTGATCACCTTAGGATGATGAGCTGTAATGTAAATTTCTTTGCCACGATTGATCTTTCGTATGAAAATGGAGAACGGTGAATTGCGTCTTATAATTAATTGTTCTCGTATTTTATCCATAAGATCAATCGTGGCAAAGAAATTCACGATAGGAAAATTCAACTTTCGCGCACGTATGGCAATCGGAGAGAGGAAGACGACGCGTAGCACATCGTCCTAAAGTATCTTAGATTAAAAACTGAATTTTTATTAAAATAAATAAGTGTTTTTCGAATCGATCAATACATTTATTTTCATCAAAAATATGAATAAACTGGGTTTTGAGTACTCACTGCCCGATGTGTTCAATGCGTCCAAGACACGTGGAGAAGCAGTAGTTGTGGGCGATTATGATGCTGGGATACAAGCTCTGAAAGTCAAGGACGATGAGTGGATCGCTGTAAAACATTGACTCGGGTTCCATTATCAGCGGCAGAGCCTCCATCGCTCTCATGGAAGCGCGTTGGAGCGGAGACGGTGATACGGCGATGTAATTCAATGGTTTCGCGAGTCTGTGCATAACCGATTCGACGCGATACTGCGAACCACGAGAGAAAACCTCGTAGAATTGGATGCCGAAGAGTCGAGCGAGCTCGCTAGTTCGTCCGATTATGTCGAGTTGATTGAGGATCCGGAAAACTCCTAAGACACGGAGGCTGTAGTGTTCCACGACTCGCCAACGCGAGGAAGGTGCTTGCTCGAGGTTCCACCATTCCGTCAGGATCTTGAACGACGGACAGGGCACTCGCTCGTTTAGAATGTGATGCATCATGCTTTCGAAGGTGTAACTCAGCAGGGCTGGAAAACGAATTTTATTCTCGTTATCAAAGTCAAGAAAAAACCTTCGACGAAACGTTGTAAATAAATAAATATTCCAATATTTAAGACAACGACAGAAAATTCGATTTTTAACGATGATATTACGATTGTTAAAAGATTTTACCTGCTTCATGGCGCATCAATCGCCAGATATCGAGAACAATACGACCAGGAAGCTTGACATCGGCCACTGACTCGATATCCGGCGCCGGAGCCTCCCACTTGCACTGCGTAGCCGGAATCCGAGAGATACGTTTAAACAGGTTCATTCCTAAACGCGAGGCTCTTTGGAAGACGTAACCCCAGGACAGAGACTCTATCTCCCATCCGATAATAATCTCAGGATCGATTCGCGTTATTAAAGTGACGAGGGCATTCAGTAGAGCTTCCTCGCTGTTTGCGAAGGAGATGGACCACGGTAAGTTCGACGCGTGCGAATAGTGCCTTTTGTTTTTCGCTTTGTCCTCGTCAGCCAGAATTATTACACCTAAAAGCGGATAATGCAGAATTTAACGATTGATTAATGAGAAATTTAGAAGCGTGGCATACGCAGTCAGTGGTGAGTATGGATTTTTCGGCGTGAAGCGGTTGCTGGGTGGGTAGCGTACGCGAGAGAGGTCTGTGTCGCGAGATTTCGAGCGTACAATGTCTCGTACACCACTAGCTGTTTTTACTTTTACATTATATATATATAAATATGTAGACGAAGCGTTTCAACTTCGTAAAAGTTCTACCCAAAGATGTAAAGAATTATTTGAATCTATTTCCATTGAATTCGTAACATTTTTCTTCGTTGCTGATAACGCTTTAGTGATATAAATGTTATTCGATATTTTCATGTAAACGTGATTGGAATGTTCCAAAATATTACAAATATGATTGTATCCGAATGGAGAAACTGCAGATTCGATTAATCAATTAAAAATTGATAAAATCAGAATCGTTAATCTTTGATTTTAGATAAATCTGCAACGCATTAAAATATTGACAAATGAGAACTCAGGACAGATCAGAGTGTGTCACTTGGTTTAATTTCGAAAGCACTTTATCTATGCAGTAAAAAATAAAAAGGAAAAAAAATGTATTGCGAATAGTTACCATGTTCGAGTGGTTTGATGTTCGACGTTGGAGGCACGTCGCTCTGCACCGAGTAGAAAATCGCGGCAATACTGTCGTATTGAGCATCGGGAAGCAAATCCCCGCGGGTAGCTACGTGAACTTCCAGACACATGATCGTTAGATATTGATACTACGGAAACGAAAAACGGGGTTAAATATTTGTCCGCAATAGCAAATCATCAATCAAAGGCGCTTTTGAGCTGAAAATGAAAGTTGTATTGTATACCAACTCACCCGCGTTAAGGCTTTCGCGTTCTGAAGATTCTCGTTACTGACGTTGGTCCTCGTCGAGTCCGAAAGGAACTCTATCTGACCCAAGGACACTCCCAGATGTCTCGAGGTTTGCTGATCTTTGAACAATCGGGATTTTTCCAGTACGCTCAACAGCGACGGATCCATCTCGATGCTGTTAAAGTTTTTCGTTGCCGATGGTATTTCGTCCGATCCACACGCCTTTACCGAATCTTTCGCCTCCTCACCCTCCGAAGACATCAAATTGTTCCCCTTGTACTCTTCTGCCTTCTTGAATAACCCCCTTTTGGCCAATTTCATTTTTAATGTATAATTCAGCGGTTTTCCTGAATTATTATCGGCCACGATTTTCTCTGGTGATGCCTCAATGACGCTCAGATCCGACGCGTTCGACTCACATTCGTCTTCCTCCGTTCCGGCGATTTGACCCTTAATTTCGATATTTTGCGCCTCATTAGGTTTCTTCGCCATTTCTTCCTGCTTTTTCTTATTCTCTAGATACTTTCGCGCTCTCAACCAGTTGTTAACTTCCATCTGCGTTGGCGGTTTGATCAGAGGCGTCAGAGATACTCGAGCGTCTCCGACGAGCGCGTGAATCGCGCTGATGTCTTTGGATTTAGCGAGAGCCGGCTGAAACTCGTTGATCTTCATTCTACGCCAGCGTGCGAGTCCCGTAACACCTTCGACCGACGAAACAAACGCCGGCAGATCCTTAAGACCTTTGCCAGGGACTTTAAGCATCTTTTGCGCGAGTTCCTTCGGCTTTAGCACATCAGCCTCGTCGCTGAAGAATGGTTCTTGATTTCGATATTTAGGTATTCCGTAAGTCTCCGTAGTGTCTATAATTCTCCGACAGCTCGGTGGATTGAATTTCGGTCTTAGAGAGACAAACTCGTTCGAATCCGCACCAATTAGGCTTCGACCTACCGTGAAAACTTGATTTTTCCCAATTTGCGAGTCTATGTACTGCGTGAACGTTACGTTGCACGCGTCATCATCGTCGCTCTCTTCATCGGTGGTAACTCCGTAGAGTCCCAGATTTTCATCGGCCGGAATGCCGTCTGAGCGCGAGGGTCCTGGCTGAGGATCAAGCTCCGTTGTTTCGCGATTAGTCAAATTCTCGACAACTTCGAGGGACTCTCGTGCTTTGTTTATCGGCGAATATCGTCCGATAGGCTTGCTGGATGTCCGCAAATTTGCCGATTGATGATTAAGCTCGGTATTCAGAGTCCCGTCGGTCGCGTTCCTCCGTCGTTCGTCCCCCGCGGTTGAAAATTCAAGTTTCTTTCGGACGTCTTTCCAGTCTCTGAGCGTTTCCGTTAAAGTCTGATTCCCAGTCGCTTCGGAGCACTCGTTCATGATCGTCGCGGTGTTTAGAGCATTGCATTCTCTTTGCACGCTCGATTTTCTGCGGAATTCGTGCAAATCGTGAAAAAAAAACTTTTCCTTTCTGCTGTTCGTTATTGTTTAAAAAAATTATTTTTTGTTTTTTAAATAAAATTCAATAAATTTTGTTTTTTTTTTTGGTTTGAGACTCACATCTCGTCCAACTCACCAAGCCGTTGGGATCCCATCGTTGCCACTGGGGCGCGCTTGTTTCCTGAAAGTCGCGCATCACATTTTACAATAAAAAAAAAAAAAAAAACCAGCTGCAGTCACGAGTGATAAGAAATCTCATCGAGGTTTTATCGGCGTAATCTCACCTATGTCGTTTCTCGGCAATTTCATCGCGGTAATCCTCCCGCGAAGCAAGTTCTCGTGAAGTCGTTGATCGATTTTATGTCTGGGCGTGAGGCACGCACCAGTGGAGGCGGAAACGTCACGATTTTCCAATCGAACGTCGGTGTCTCGGGGCTCGGACGTTTCTTTACGTACCTTGGGAGACGTGACAATTATTTGCAACGGTGGATAATATCCCGACACGCGACCGGGACTCTTCAACATACTTGTCCTGTTGGGGGAGCGATAGGGCGTTTTCGTAGAGGGACCCGGTATCGCGAGAGCTCTGTGCTTACTCGTTGGGCTCTGGGCCTCCGCTTCGTCGAATTTTCGTTTCCTTGGCGTGAAAATTGCGTCGTGTTTCGTGTTAGTCGACTTCTTCCCCGACTGGTAGACGCACACGCGTTTCTCTTCTCTCGCGACGGTCACATCCGCGGAATCCTCGTCGGAGTCGCTGGATGAAAAATCGGCTGCTCCGTCGTAAGCCGGCACTCGATAGTCGCGATCTGGACGGTGTTTCTTTAATGTTGTCATGAAAGTCTTGTTTTTAGCGTTAAACTTTAAGCCGTAATTCTTTAACGTATCACGGCTCAATCTTTTTAATATAATCTTTGGTTCCTGAGGTTGTACGAACGCGATACCGCGCTGTTCCGATTGCGACTGACATCCCGTCGGTTCCAGCGGGCGCACCTCGAAATTCGTAAAGAATGGAATCTTCTTCGTTCGTCCGACGACCTTTAAGTCGTTCCACTGGGTTTTTGTCGATGGTATCGTCTCTTCCGCTTCATTCGTTTGCTCTTGGGCTCGTGCCTTCGTCAATCTCGCCGGAATCACACGAGTGTCGTCGTGGCGTTGCTGCCTCGTAAATCCGTCCTGCAACGACGATAAATCAAGAGATGCGTTATCACTGGAACTTATCGTACATTCGGATTTCGTGGCAACACCGTTATTTCCTTCCGGTTCAGCGAGACCCTGTCTATGTTGCTGATCGTCGCTGATCGTCGAGAGATCCCGACTGAGGCACGCGATTTCGGGAAGTTTTCGTTCACAGACGATCGTCAATTTTCTCATTTTTCTCGCCTTCTTCATTGTCGATGAGCTGGGTTCACGGTTCACCGAATTTTTTTGATGTTTAGTCGGTGAAGCATCCGTCATTTTCATTCCTAGAAGCGGCTCGAAAGGTCTCAGATGGACGGTGCACTCGCGAATAAAGCTTTCGTCGAAATGAACTCTTTTTCGAGGTCTCTCGGAAGTCTGCGCTTCCGTCATCTCTTCAGCAATTTTCTGTGCTAACAAATTAGACTCTGGAAGTGTTTCGTCACAGATTTTCCCTGTTGGTTCTTTGAATAATACGGATTTTTCGGAATTATCTTCTGGGCTCTTCGCCGATCGAGTTCTCTTCTTGCTCCTCGCCGGAGTCTTCGATTCAGTGGTGTCTTCGGTAACAACTCTTGTCGCGATAACAAAATTCGTTTCTTCCTGCGATGGTTTTGGAACACCCTCTGGATTTCTTACCAAACGATCTTTTTTGTTGGATATGGCAGGAGTTTTCTTCTCGGTCTGCTCTTCCTCGAGTGTTTCTGATGATAATTCGATTCCTTGACAAGTCTTTTGCGTAATCTTCTGAGTAATTTCTTCGGGAAACGATGTAGATTCTACAGACGACACAACGACAATCGCCTTTGAAATTTTACGTCCACGACCTTTATTCTTAGCGTTGACTGACTCATCCTCGACAGGTTCCATCGTAACTTTTGGCACCAAAGATTCAGACTTCTGTAGAGTCTTTTCCGCGATATCCTGATCGCTTTTCTCGATAGAGATCTTTTGCCTTTCCGTACATTTTGCGAAACGAACTCTTCTCTTATGTGTTACTGTAGAAACTTCCATGTCCTCTTCACTAGATTTTTGTGATAATATTTCTGTTTCCTCAGAAGCCTTATCCGCAGTATTAAGATAATTATTTTTTGAAGATGTACTTTGTAAGTTCGATTCTGTATTTTTTCCGGAACGACCTCTTCTTCTAAATGTGACTGGAGGGAGTTTTGTGTCCTCTTCAGTTATTTTTGACAACAATATTTCCGTTTCTTTAAAAGCCTTGTCAACAGAAGTCAGGTCACTATTTTCTGAAGACGTACTCTGTGAATTTGACTGTGTATTTTTTTCGGAACGACCTCTTTTCCTAGATGTAGCGATAGGCACTTCAGTTTTCTTCTCAGTTACTTTTAATGACAATATTTCCATTTCTTGAGAAGCCTTGTCCGCAGTATTCAGATAATTACTTTCCGAAGATGTGCTCTGGGAGGTTGATTCTGTAGTTTTTTCTGGACGTCTCCGCTTGACTATAACTGAATTCTTCGTTTCCGTGTCCTCTCGCGTCAACAATTCACTTTCTCGTAAAGTTTTTTCAGTAACAGTCTCAATATTCTCTTCAACTGATTCTGAATTTACAAAATTTGACTCTGTAGTTTTACCAGAACGACCTCTTCTCCTAACTGTTATGGGTATTTTTTCTAACGTTACAGAAACTGCATGAATGATGGATTTTGATTTTTCTTCTATAGACAACTTCGGTAAATTCGACTCCGGTCTTTTTTCGAAACTAACTTTTTTCTTCTCCGTGCTCTTCTGTTCAAAGTTATCTTTCTTAATCGCCTTTGTCAATAATTCTAGTTTTTGAGAATTCTCGTTGTTATCCTGACCGTTTTCTTTCAAAGAAGGCTGAGCCTCCGAAGAAAACTTCTGCGTATTATTTTGTTGCTTTTTACTTGAACGATTTCTTTTTTTAGGCTCAACGGATATCATCGATTCGACGTTCTCTTCCGTGCTGCTTGGTAACAAAGAATCGATTTCATGAAAAACATCCTTTGTGGTATCCTGAGTAGTTTCTATCGACGACGACTTAGATTCTGATGATGGTTCCTGGCTGCTCGTCTCGGAAATTTTCGATTTGCCGTCCTCTTTCGTAAAGTTTTGTTGCGAGTCAGTTTCCGAAGAAGCTTCTTCGACGATATTCCGAATGGTTTCTTGCGTCGATGATTCAGATTTCGGCGAAAGCATCCGAGCGTTTACCTCTGAACTTTGATAGGAAATATCGCTCTTATTATTTCCTACAACATTCGCTTCCACAGTTATTTTCGATACCAATCGAACAGAGACCTGCTGGAGAGATGGATTAATCAAGATCTTGGAATCGAGGTCATCTTCGTAATTTTTTTTCGAAGAAACTTTACAACTTGTTGACGATAATAATACTGGAGATAATTTTGAGGCATCCGTCTCTGTACTTTTAACCTTGAAGAAACTCTTGGATTCGCTTTCGATCTCTACTTTTTGTAATATCGATTCTTCGGGAATTTCGAAAGTCTTCTCGTCAGTCGCTTGACCACTTTTATCAATTGATGGTACAGGTTGCGCAGAAGGTTTCTGAACATTCGGTATTGAAATTTTTCGAGATCGACCTTTTCTCTTAACCTTTACGTAAGTCTCCGGCTCAGTCCTCTCTTTCGCAATTTTCTGTGACGATAACTCCAACTCTCGAGTACTTTTTTCTGCTGTAGCATTTTGGATGATAATCTCTGATATTTCAATGTATGCGGGAGGTTTCGATTTGCTGTCTTCTTGCTCTATTTTCTGTGATAATTTCAATTTTTCAAGAATTTCAGAAGCCTTCTTATCAGTGTCTCGAGCATTTTCCTCTTTTGATGATATAGTTTCCGTAAAATGCTCTTTAACGTTTGTTTTTGAAATTTTTCGCCGACGACATTTTTTCTTAGTCTTTACGTTAGTCTCCGGCTCAGTACTCTCTTCCGCAATTTTTTGTGACGGCAAATTGAGCTCTTGAGACACTTCTTCCGTGATATCTTGAGCACCTTTGCGTGGCGACGAATTTAAAGAACTCTTTGATTCACTTTTGTCCTCCTCTATTTTTTGTGATGATTTCAATTCTTTGGAAATCCTCTCATCAGTGTCTTGAGCACTTTCCTCTGTTGATGGTACACGTTCCGCAGAAGATTTCTGGACATTTGGATCTGAGATTTTTCGTGGACGCCTTCTTCTTTTAGTCTTTACGCTAATCTCCGGTTCTGTGATCTCCTCAACAATTTTCTCGGGTGACAATACCAACCCTTGAGAAATTTCCTCCGTGATATCTTGGACACTGGTAGAAGTCTTTGATTTACTTTCCTCCTCCTCCTCCTCTTCTATTTTTTGTGATAATATCGATTCTTTAGAAATTTCGGAATGGTTCTCGTCAGTGCCTTGAGCGCTTTCCTCCGTTGATGGTAGAGGTTCCGCAGAAGATTTCTGGATAATTGGGTCTGAAGTTTTCCTCGAACGCCCCTTCCTCTTAGTCTCTGCGCAAGTTTCCGGCTCTGTGCTCTCTCCTGTAATTTTCTGTGGAGATAATACCAACTCTTGAGAAATTTCCTCCGTGATATCTTGAGTACCGGCGGAAATTTTCGATCCACTTTCCTCCTCATCTATTTTATCTGATAATTTCGATTCATCGGAAATCTTTTCGTCAACGCCTTGAGCACTTTCCTCTGTTAATGGTACAGGCTCCGCAGAAGATTTCTGGACATTTGGGTCTGAGATTTTGCGCGAACGCCCTCTTCTATTAGTCTTTATGCACGCTTCCGGCTCTGTGTTCTCTGCTGCAATTTTCTGTGGCGATAATACCATGACGATAGCCGTCGATCCACTTTCCTCCTCATCTATTTTTTGTGATAATTTCGACTCACCGGAAATCTTGTCAGTGTCTTGAGTAGTTACTTCTGTTAATGTTACACGTTCCACAGAAGATTTCTGGACATTTGGGTCTAAGATTTTACGCGAACGTCCTCTTCTTTTAGTCTTCACGCAAGTTTCCGACTCTGTGCTCTCTTCTGTAATTTTCTGTGGCGATAATACCAACCCTTGAGAAATTTCTTCCGTGATGTCTTGAGTTATGACGATAGCCATCGATCCACTTTCCTCCTCATCTACTTTTTGGGATAATTTCGATTCATCGGAAATCTTCTCGTCAGTGTCTTGAGTACTTTCCTCTGTTGATGGTACAGGTTCCTCAGAAGATTCCTGAACAATTGGCTCTGAGGGTTTCCGCGAACGCCCTCTTCTTTTAATCTTTACGCAAGTTTCCGGCTCTGTGCTCTCTTCTGCAATTTTCTGCGGCGATAATACTAGCTCTTGAGGAATTTCCTGCGTGATATCTTGAGTACCGGCGATAGCCGTCGATTCACTTTCCTTCTCATCTATTTTTTGTGATAATTTCGATTCATCGGAAATCTTCGCGTCAGTGTCTTCAGCACTTTCCTCTGTCAATGGTGCAATTTCCACACGAGTTTTCTCTACAATTGTGTCTGAGATTTTCTGCGATCGTCCTCTTCTTTTAGTCTTTACGCAACTTTCCGGTTCTGTACTCTCTTCTGTAATTTGTTGCGGCGATAATACTAACTCTTGAGATTTTTTCTCCGTGATATCTTGAGTACTGACGGAAGTTTCCGATTCACGTTTCTCCTCCTCTATTTTTTGTGACAATTTCCTATCTCCGGACATTTTGGAAACTTCTTCAGTGCCTTGAGCATTTTCCTCTGTTGATGGTAAAGGTTCCGCACATTTCAGGACAATTGGGTCTGAGATTTTCCGCGGACGCTTCCTTCTCTTACCCTTTACGCAAGTTTCCGGCTGTGCGTTCTCTTCTGCAATTTTCGCCGGTGATAACACCAACTGTTGAGAAATTTCGTCCGTGATATCTTGAGTACTGGTGGAAGACTTTGATTCACTTGGCTCCTCATCTATTTCTGGTGATAATTTCGAATCTTCAAAAATTTCCGAAACCTCGTTAATGCCTTGAACATTTTCCTCTGTTGATGGTACAGGTTCCGCAAAAGATTTTAGGACAATTGGATCTAAGATTTTCCGCGAACGACCTCTTCTTTTAGTTTTTACACAAGCTTTCGACTCTTCGCTTTCTTCTGCAATTTTCTGCGGCGATAATACTAACTCTTGAGACATTTTTTCCGTGATATCTTGAGTAGTGGCGGAAGTCGTAGATTCATTTTTCTGTTCCTCTACTTTTTGCGACAATTTCGAATCTTCGAAAATTTCAAAAACCTTCTCGTCATTTTCCTCTGTTGACCGTGCATGCTCCGCAGAAGATTTCAAGTCAATTGACTCTGAGATTTTCCGCGAACGACCTCTTCTTTTAGTTTTTACGCAAGTTTTCGACTCTTCGCTTTCTTCTGCAATTTTCTGCGGCGATAATACTAACTCTTGAGACATTTTTTCCGTGATATCTCGAGTAGTGGCGGAAGTCGTAGATTCATTTTTCTTTTCCTCTACTTTTTGCGATAATTTCGAATCTTCCAAAATTTCAAAAACCTTCTCGTCATTTTCATCCGTTGACGGTGCATGCTCCGCAGAAGATGTCAGGCCAATTGAATCTGAGATTTTCCGTGAACGTCCCCTCCTTTTAGCCTTTACAATAGTTTCCGGCTCTGTGTTCTCTTCTGAAATTTTCTGCGGCGATATTACTAACTCTTGAGAAATTTCCTCCGCGATATCTTGAGTACCGACGGAAGTATTCGACTCACTTATCTCCTCCTCTATTTTTTGTGATAATTTCGAATCTTCGAAAATTTCAAAAACCTTCTCGTAATTTTCCTCTGTTGACGGTGCATGCTCCGCAGAAGATTTTAGGTCAATTGGCTCTGAGATTTTCCGTGAACGTCCCCTTCTTTTAGCCTTTACGATTGTTTTCGGCTCTGTGTTCTCTTCTGAAATTTTCGGCGGCGATATTACTAACTCTTGAGAAATTTCCTCCGCGATATCTTGAGTACCGACGGAAGTATTCGACTCACTTTTCTCCTCCTCTATTTTTTGTGATAATTTCGAATCTTCGGAAATTTTGGAAATCTTCTTGTCAGTGCCTTGAGCATTTTCCTCTATTGGTGGTACAGATTCCGTAAAAGATTTCAGGACAATTGGGTCCGAGATTTTCCGTGGGCGTCCCCTTCTCTTAGCCTTTACGCAAGTTTCCGGCTCTGTGCTATCTTGTACAATTTTCTGTGGTGATAATGCCAACCCTTGAGAAATGTCTTCCGTGATATCTTGAGTACCAGTTGAAGTCTTCGATTCACGTTCCTCCTCATCCATTTCTCGTGATAATTTCGAATCGTCGGAAATTTCGGAAACCTTCTCAGTGCCTTGAACATTTTCGTCTGTTGATGATAAAGGTTCCGCAGAAGATTTCAAGCCAATTGGGTCTGAGACTTTCCGCGAACGCCCTCTTCTTTTGATCTTTACACAAGTTTCGGGCTCTGTACTCTCTTCTACAATTTCTTGCCGCGATAATACTAACTCGTGATGAGTGTCTTCCGTGATATTTTGAGTACTGGCGAAAGTTTTTGATTTACTTTCCGCTTCCATTATTATTTGGGATATTATCGATTCTTCGAAAATATCGGAATGCTTCTCGTCAGTGCTTTGAGCACTTTCCTCTGTTGATGGTACAGGTTCGGCAAAAGATTTCTGGACAATTGGGTCTGAGATTTTTCGTGGACGCCCTCTTCTCTTAGTCTTTACGCAAGCTTCCGGCTCTGTGTTATTTGCTGCAATTTTCTGTGGCGATAATACAAACCTTTCCGAAGTTTCCTCCGTGATATCTTGAGCACTGATGGAAGTCTTCGATTTACTTTCTTCCTCCATGACTTTTTGTGCTAATTCCAAATCTTTGGAAATCATTTCGTCAGTGTCTTGATCATTTTCCTCTGTTGATGGTACAGGTTCCGCAAAAGATTTCCGGACAATTGGATCTGAGATTTTTCGCGGACGTCCCCTCCTCTTAGTCTTTACGCAAATTTCCGGCTCTGTGCTATCTTCTGTAATTTTCTGTGGCGATAATACCAACCCTTGAGAATTTTCCTCCGAGATATCTTGTGTACTGGCGGAAGTTTTCGTTCTACTTTCTCCCTCGTTTATTTTTTGGGATATTCTCGATTCTTCGGTAATTTCGGAATGCTTCTCGTGAGTGGCTCGACCACTTTGTTCCGTTGATGGCACAGATTCCGCACAAAATTTCGAAACATTTGGATCTGAGATTTTCCGCGGACGCCTTCTTCTCTTAGCCTTTACGCAAGTTTCCAACTCTATGCTCTCGTCTGCAATTTTCTGTAACGATAATATCAACCCTTGAGAATTTTCCTCTACGATATCTTGAGCACTTTTTTCTAGTGACGATATCGTGTTACTTACCTCTGGAATCTCAGCTCTTGCGGATGTCGCGAAGTCCGGGTTTTCCTTCCCAATTTCTTGCGACAATAACGAAGATTCTTCGAGACTCTCGGAAGTCTTCTCTACAGTATTTCGAGCACTTTCGTCTTGCAAAGATATAACTTCCGACGAAGGCTCCTTGGCACTCGTGTCTGACATTATTTGCATACAACGTCTTTTCTTCCTAGTCTTCGATTCTGTTTTTATTTGCAAATGGCGACTTCTCTTGGACCACGTAAGAAATCCAGAATTCACTTTTACAATTTTTTCTAGCGACGAATCGAATCCTTCAGAATTCGTCGTCGCGACATTTTTAGAACTTTTTTTCTTCAGACTTTCTCCGCGACGACCTCTTCTCCGAAGAGTCGAAGGGCTTCTCGGTTCCTCGTATTCCGTAATTTTTAGTTGGAGTGACTCGGATGACTCTGGAATTTTTTCCCCAAAAATCGATTGGGGTTCTGGAAATTGCAACAGAGCACTAGTTTCTGAATTATCAGCCTCGAGAGAAATCTTTTCATCGTTGTTCCCTTTCACAACTTTTTCTGTAACAGTTTTTTCTTCAGTTTCTTCAGACGCTCTCTCCGATGTATCTTTAGCACTTTCTTCGAAAGTTGCGGTAGATTTTGTCGATGGTTTTTGTACATTAGCTTCTGGAATTTTTGTTGAACGTTTTCTTCGCACAGGCGTCTCAGAAGTTTTTGAATTCATGTTGTTATCGTCAATTATCCGTTTCACTGAATCAGATATTGGTGAACTCTTCTCGGCTTCCAATGAGCAAGTGTTTTCCTGATCCGTATTATCGGAAGAATTCTGCTGGACCGACGGTTTGGAATCGAACGACATCTTCGCCAGTCTTTGCGCTTCTAGTCTGACGCGCTTTTGCGCCGTCTGTTTAAGCTGTTGATTCGTAGTTAATCGACCACCCTTGCTTCTTATCATTTTCATATAATTATAAGCATACTTTGGCCTCGTGTTCTCGTCCGCAATTTCCTGGGTCGATAATACAGCTTCGACAGAATTTTCGTCGCTTCTTTCTTCCGTCAAACCCTCTCGAGGTGATAGTTCGTCAGTCGAACTATCTTCCGGAAAATATTCGTTCTGTGACGATAAATCTTCAGATTGGTTTTGCAGCCACGACTCTGCCCATTGATAATCATTCTTTGTGACGAATGGAATATTTTCTTCCGTTGATGCTTGGGATTCTGCAGACGAGGGCTGCGAAGCCTGCTGTGACAGTTTCTGCCTCGTTTTTTCAGCGCATTTTCGCATACTTCTTCGCGCGGGTTGTTTGGATTTTCTCAACTTTTTTCCAATCCTCTTCTGTGACGACGGCTTCATTTTCATAAGAATTGTCTTCTCACATGTCACGCTTTGATCGTCAACTCCGATCACCGTTGTCGATTCCATGGGAATTGTCTTCTCACATGTCTCGTTCTGGATAGAAATTTCGTTCGACGCTATCGATTCTGTTGGAATTGTATTCTCAAATGTCTCGTTCTGATTGGAAATTTCGTTCGGCGCTGTCGATTCCATTGGAATTATATTTTCAAATGTCTCGCCTTGGTCGAAAGTTTCGATCGACTTAGTTGATTCCATCGAGATTGTCTTTTCGAATGTTTCACCGTGGTTTAAATTTTCGATCGGCGCTATCGATTCTATTGGATTTGTATTCTTAAATGTCTCGTTCCGATTGGATATTTCGTTCGGCGCTGTCGATTCCACCGGAATCGTATTCTCGAATATCTGATCCTGGTCAAAACTTTCGATCGGCGTTGTCGATTCCATCGAAATTGCCTTTTCAAGTGTCTCGCTCTGGCCGGAAATTTCCATCATCGTCGCGGATTCCAAAATAGATCTTTCAATCCAAGAGTTTATCTCCTTATCCTCGACTAACTTTTGTTCTTTCAGATCAAATTCCACCGGTACGATCTGCTCGATATGTTCGTTGAAAATATTGCAAGGCGACAGTTCTAAAATATTTTTTTCGATCAAAGATTCCACCTTATCGTTCTCAATAGTTTCTTGCATAGATTCGAGTTTTATTCCGTTAGGTTGCGTGAAATTTTTCGGTTGAAATCCATCGAACCTCGATAAATCTATATTCACTAATTTTATCGACACCGGACGACATTTCAGTGGTTTTATGGAAAGCTCGTCTTTGGAGATATTCGTCAGTTCTTCATTTTTCGATATACAATTTTCAGTTTCCGAGTGAGAGAAATTTACATCGGCCTCGATCGGTTTCTTCGCTAAAGACGGTGTCAGTTCGTTATTTTCGTCTCTCGATTCGAGTTTTCTGTCCATTAGCTCCGATTCACGAGTCGTGATCTCCTGGAATTCTATCTGTGATTTAAGAACATCTGACTGCGCTTTGTTTTGAATAATATCGAAAAAATCCACTTTTTCAGAATCAGCTTCCGTCGGAAATGTTTTTTGTCCCTCAGCAGGTGCCTTGAGCTCTCCGTTCGTCTCCGATGTGGAAAAAGCAGTCCACTCATTCTTCTGAAGTAATTGCACGTTATCTTGAGCAGCGATAGGCAGACCCTCCTTTTCATTTTGAGTTGCTCTTGTCAGCGGTATTGGCACCTCAATTCGTTGCCTTGAAATTTCACGTCTTCTGGCAATCTCCACACTTCTTTCGCTAATATTTGGCGGCAATATTCCCATAATCAATGCTGATTCGCACTCACAGGGAAGGTTCGACTCGTTCTCGAATTGCACAATGACTTGCGAAACCAAGTCCTGAATCTCGTGATCCAATTCCGAATTGTCTTCATCGCTACCTACCTTTCCCTCTCGAGCTTCTCTGATAGAATCGTCGATCGTAGCATTCGTCGAAGAATTATTAAACTTTTTTCTGTTTTGTGCGGTTGCTACCGTGGAATGTACCGTAAACTCCTCCTCAAGTGATTTTCCTAAATCACAGATTTGCGGAGTAGGACTAAGAGCCTCGAATTCCGGCGACGCTTCTTCGAAGCTGGAATCCTCGGTTTCCTCGGACTTGGAAACCTGCGACTTCTCGCGATTAGTGCTAACGCTTTGAGCTTCAGAGTTCATCGAAGTCTCGACGAGACTGAACTCTGTCGCTTCGGATGTGTTCAACGACGTAACAGCGACATCTAACGTTGCTTCGTCCAGAGCGGCGAGTGAGCTGCTCGGCGTCAGGCTTTCAACGTCGTAAACGTCTAAATCGCGAGGATCGACGCTGAGGTCGCTGTAAACGTCGTGAATGTTTTGCGAGTTGTTTACGCTCTGTGAGCCATTGTCGCTGACTTTCTTGGGCGAGCGTTTGTCAATCGAGTTGGAATCCTCCTCGAAGAGGCACGCAGGCATTTCTTGACTGACAGCGTCAATGGTGTAATTAGTGCCGGAGAAGAAATTCTCATCGACAATCGTACTGGCGAATTGATCGTTTTGATAAGAAAGATCTTTACGCTCGTTGGATGATTCCTCGGCGGGATTTGCTTCGGGAATACCGGTTCCCAGGATCTCCAGCTGAGCCTCGAATATTTCAACGGCTTCGTCGTTCAGAGTGGAGTTCGCGAAAATCTCGGTATTGTCGACCACGTCGAAGGAATTGCCTACGGGCTCGCAACTTTTTTGACCATTTTCGGTGTCATTGGTGATTGCTTCGAAGGAAGGCTCGATACCATTCGTAGTATTATCAGTGTTTAGTTTATCATGGATTTCGCCGTCTCCGACAGAATTTCTAGTGTCGTAGGCGATGTCCGAAATTGGTGGAAGCTCCAGATTTCCCGAAGCGATCGCAGTCGCAGTTTTGATTTCGTTATTGC
Source organism: Cylloceria caligata (assembly GCA_963942595.1). Taxonomy (NCBI): domain Eukaryota; kingdom Metazoa; phylum Arthropoda; class Insecta; order Hymenoptera; family Ichneumonidae; genus Cylloceria; species Cylloceria caligata. The sequence goes on along the minus strand of OZ012710.1, from coordinate 10,608,340 downwards.
GTTTTTCGCTGCGAAACAATATCCGCTCCGTAGTAGAACCCGTCTCCTTTTCCTGTCTCTTTTTCAGCAGCATCTGGAGTTTGGCTCGTGTACTGCGAGATTTTACCTCGCGCATCATTAAATCGAGCGCCACGCATTCCGGCAATTTTTCTTCGCTCGAATCTTGCGTTTCAGAGCTAATTTTCTTCGGCGTTGAGGATCGGTTCATCAAATGTGATAAATCCTTCGAAGTATCGCGACGTCTGCGATTTTTCTTTGGTATAGGCGAAACGGATGGAAAATCAAATTGAGAAGAATTGATCGTGCGTCGATCGGGCGAAACAGCGGTTTTCTTATTATCAGAAAAGCCATTTTGAACGATATTGACAAGGCCGTTCGGTCGGCAGCTGGACGCTTCTCTTTTAGATTCCCAATCTGTGCATAATACTGTTTGCAATTTATTTTTCGTTTTCCGCGTCGTCTCGGTAGGCTTATTGTCACTGACAACGCCGTTGTAGCACGTAAATACGTCTTGTTTCGAGCGACCTCGTGTTCTACTTGATCGATACTCGTCGATGCCGGGAATGCCGGGAAGATTATCCTCCTCGCATTTAGCTGCCCGCGGGACTCTTCGACGTACTCCGTTTCTGGTACTTCTAGTACTTCTGGTGATCCTGGTAGGTCTGATATTCTTTGAGGCCCTGGTGGAAATCAATTTTTTCGAATTACGCGTGATCGAATGCTTCTTTTTCGTGTATCTCCTCCTTATGCCGTAGTTTGTCTTCACGAAATTTCGACCCTCCGCCTCCGCCCAGTCGTTCTCATTCTCTTCGGTAGACGATTCGGAACTCGACGAGGTGGTGTCAACACTGAATTTTCTCGCTACTGCACGTTTTTTCGGTAAATTACTCTTTTCCACGGGTTGATCAGTTATCGATTCAACTGTTTGATTTTCAGGAGCTTCCGCAGTATTCTTGTCAATTGGCAAATCTGTTTCCTCATTTTTTTCTGAATCCTCAACGATCGTCGTACTTTCGTCGCTCGTAGTTGTATCGATTTTTTGAAGAGGAACGATCGGAAGGCTGCAATCGCTGCTACTGCACACACCGCTGCATGGCCACCTCGCCTTACGTCCTCTCTTTCGTTTCTCGATGACCCATACTTGATCAGCCGTGAAAACCTCGTCCTGAATGATTCTGTTGTCCTCGGAGAGCTGACAGTGCCAATGCTCGAAGCCGTCAATCGTGTAATCACGCTGAGATCTCTGGGAGGAATAATAGGAAGAACATTCGGGTATTTCTTCGGTTCTGAGTGTCTCGTCGGATTTTTTAAGCTGGTTATCCAATGAATCTTCAATATCGACGATTGGGACGACGCTCTCGGTTTCTTTGTCGTCACAACTGGTAAGAAATGAATACTGAGTGTTTAGGTAGGGATTCCCGGAACCGATTATAGATCTATGAAACGCATCTAGACGTGCACTGGCATCGGGGCCGGTGAAGAACGGCTGTTGCTCAATCTCCACTTCCGCTGCAATGTGAGGCACTCTCGGTGACTCCGAACTGCTCTCTTCGATAATATCGACTAGAGATTCCGTTAGTCTCGACTCCAGGATAGTCGAAGACAGCGAATTATCCGATTTTTTCATCAGACTCTTGCCCTCAGAGCTCGCGACGTTTTTTCGTGACGACAAGGAACAATTATTGTTAACTTGAAGAGGTGCCAACGTCGCTGTACTATTGGTAATCTTTTCGGAATCTAAGCGGAGAATTTGACTAGGTGCTCTTTCGTCGGAGCGTCGACTGGCCTTTCGTCTGGTCTGTCGAGGTCCCTGGGAGTATTGGCCTTTGTCTCTGCTCCTGCCCAATCGTCCGTCCATCTTCTCCTTCTCAACAAACTGCAGATTCTGCAGCTCCGCCCACGTGGCGACGACATTGCAATTGTAGTCGGAATTGTCGGTGGAAATTCTCGTGGTATCCTTACAATTTCGCGACTCTCTGTCCAGCGCGTAGTTGGCGTTAAATTTACCTCTGGAGCAGCTCTTGGCCTCAGGTTCCTGAATATTCGGCGCTACGTTCTCCGACGACGAGGAACTCTCGCGGCTCGTAACGGAAGAACGTGGACTTCGCTCGTTTAGCAAAATCTCACACGGTTTTTCGCCCGTTTGATAATCCGAGTCTGACAAATTCGAGGAATTACCCAAATCGCTGTCGATTCGAAGGTTCGTGTGAACATCGGGAAGCAAAGAATTCCCGAGGAGGCTGACGTACTGATCCTGCAATTCGGCCAGATCGGATTTGTCAACTTCCGCGCTTTCCGTGAAGCATGGATCGCCATTCAGCACTGCTTCCAGAGCGATTCTTTCCTCGACAGCCTCGATAGCCTCGTCTACGGATTCCGGTGAATCGGAGTCGGCACTTGAGAGGAGTATTCCAATCTCCATAGAGGAATGTAGGCCCTCGAGGTCTGGAACGAATTCTTCACCGATTTCGAGAAGACGATCGAGGGGCTCGTAGCTGAGTCCGTTGTACTGAGCCAGAAACGAGTCGTTCGATAGAACTGGAAGCAAAGACGATGAATCGATCGCGGCATCTACGGGCGGGGAGTTATGACAGGGTTCGTCGCTTTTGTCGCCGTCTTTCGACGCTACGACAGCATTATCCGACGATATTTTAAGAGTTTCTTCAAGATGATCGAATTTTCGAGACTCAGACGCCAGCTTGGAATTGCCATTGTATTCGGGTAAATGACTAAATTCTTTGGCGTTTGTGCTGTTATCCTCGTCATCGGAATTCAAGAGTGTCGGTGATACATCGCCCGCGCCGTCGTACTGCGGTACTCGACATCCCTTTCTTGTTTTCTCTTCGTCCGCTGATCTCGAGCAACTCGAAATCTCGTAGGACGATATAAATGGACTTAGCTCTATAGTGCTAAGAGGATTTTGATCACCCGTCGCGGGTTCATTTCCTTGTTCTCCAGCGATTTCGAGAGAGCTCAGAGAATCCAATTGCAAGGACGTAAGATTGAGATCGATGGCATCATCGTCGTCCTCGTTGTCGCTCCTCTCGTCGTTCAGTAATGCAGAGACTTGAGAACCGAGAAGGCTGTCCATGTCAACGGATTCTTTATTTTCAGCACCTTCGTCAGCTAATTGAATTAGGAGATCGATTAGCGGCATGTCGTCCGTTCCCACTAAAAATTGCATTGCACTCGTGTCACAATCCGATGGCAAACTTTGATGAAAAAACCAGCGATGAGCATTGTTGTACTCACGAATACTGCATTCCGGTGTCATTCGCTGACTCGTCACGTCCGTCGGGGATTCGAGAAAGGTCGCGTGCAACGTTGGATCGTCTCGCTCGACGAGTTGAGTTCTCTCGGCTGTTGGACGGGAAAATGGTAGATAGGAGGAATTTAATAAATTCTCACCTTCATGGACCTCGGCTGCATACGTTACAGACTGGTTCGTCGTCGTCGAGAGGGTACTTTCGTCGCACTGAAATTAAGTTTATGAGTATCAACGTGTGCTCGAGTCGCTAAATTATTTATAATAATTATTAACAGAATAATACAAAGAGCTTCAATTGTATCTTAAGTGAAAATAAAAAGTCGAATTGTTGAGATATGTATGTTTCTATTATTCTGCTGTTTACGATCAACAATTTAAAAAAATGAAAACAATGCAACTTGTATTTAATACAATGTCAACTTGGATATGGTGGTAACTTGTTGCGTTCGCAATTTTGCACGAGTCACCTGCGATTGATGGCAAAACATGAACAATACCATTCCTCGACTGTACGCGTCATTGATGACTCATAGACTTCATACAATATATTTCATTGGATACTTTTTGAAATTTCGGAAAAGCTTTCCCGGGCGTGCCCAATTGGAAAGGTGAAAAAAGTAAACAATGGTGAGCAGCCCTCAATAAAAAAAATCATTTTTCAAATAATTATTGGTTATAATTATAAGTTAGATAATTGTTTCGGGATTATTTCGTGTCCTTTTGAAATATTCAATCTTCTTATTTGTTCAATAAAGCAATTTCAAGGGTTTTTTTTTATTCACTCGTTGCCACTCCCCGATCGATGATTCGAATTTAAAAGGGCGGGTCCACCGATTTCAGTTATAAAAAAACGTGGACGAAATTCGCAACGTTTTATTGTTCGTAACGGTGTTCTGGTTATACTTAAAAATATATTATAAAAAGCCCAAATTCGAATGTAAAAAAATTGTAGAGGTTTCATTTTTTTCTAATCGAAAATAATGTTGAAAAAAAACAAAAACTTCTACAATTTTGTATGTTTGATTCTGAGGATTTTTTAACACGATCACAGCGTCGTTATGAAAAATCAAACTTAAGGGATTTTTGTATAGTTTTTTTTTACCGAAAAAATAATAATAATACACGTTTTTTGCTTCCTCATAGAGGAAACTTTGTTTTCGTGTACATTTTTTTTTCGATAATTTCATGCCAGCATACGCAAATTACCTAAAATATGGAGAAAAGTTGTTTAAAACAAAACGTAACTCTCTCTCTCTCTCTCTCTCTCTCTCTCTCTCTCTCTCTCTCTCTCTCTTTCTGTGTATTTTTGTTGTTGTTAATACTTAGACTTTCGCAATGTTTTGAATATTCAGCTCAAATTTAGTTCTCAAACTGTCATTAAGGGGATGCAGTACACGTCGTCTGCCATTCACAGATCGTCATGTGTCGATATGAAATCAGCATTGAAGTTTTTGTTACGCATCAAGAGGTAACACATTGTCGTGACGCGATGTATTATACGCTGCCCCTCGTCCGGTAGGCAACAAAAACTTTAACCCATTTTTTTTAAAGGTGCTAACCTTTGGGGAAAACGTAAATTATTAGCGTCTGTGCAACTGATAGATAAACACGCTAACAATGCACGTTTGCCCCTCAGTGTTTAACACCCTTGAAAAGAAAAGTATTACAGCTTTTATTATCGGTTGAGTATGTTGTGCAACGTCTTAAACATGGTTTATGATTTTATTTTGACGTGAATCGCTCAATAAGTAAATTTTATGACATTTTGAATTTTTTTTAAATGTCTGTTGGAGCACGCGTAATTTTAGAGATATCAGGCTGAAATTTTTCACACAAGTAGACAAATATTAAACAATAATTGACACAGAATTTGGCAACATTTGATCGAGCGTTTCAAAATTTGTAATACAAATTATTACCAAGACAGTTAGTGTCGTAAATCTCACCAATTTCTTGAATTGTTAAAAAAAAAGATAGCAAAGTAGAACCATGCACATCGGTTTTCTTATTATTTATCACTTTTCACAAAGTTTCCTCCTTACGATGAAGCCAAAAATGTCGATCAACGTACTTTCACAGTGATGACTTTGTAAAAGGTGGAAAATACTATGGAAATAACGTGCAAATCCTTTATTAGATTCGGTGTACGCCCTTCCACCCGTCCCAAATAAATATTTTAAAATAAAAAAAGGAATTCATCATCCATTCACCTGTGAAATCGCTAAAAGTCTTCGTGCAAGTCTTTGCTCCTGATAGATATCGTTATCAGTGGGATGAAACGTCGGTCGCGGTGGACTCTTTGGATTGACGAGCTGCGAGTCTCCGCCCTGGAGTCCAGCTTGCGCCCTTCTCGCCCGTTCCTCCTCCCATATAGCAGCGAGACCAGGATTCAATTCGAGACCATTCTCGATTTCCCGCCTGTTCATAATATCCGACGCGAGCGCATCTATCTCGATCTCGCACGTGCTTTGTCGTTCAATCGTTGCGGGCAAGTACTCGATATCGTTGTTCTCCGACGCAACGCTCTGGCCGGAGGATGTGAGCTCCGCAAGCGCCTGCGTAAGTCGACGATGCTTCACACCACTCAGATTAACCAGACTCATACCATACACGTTGTAGTCAATCATGAACTGAAGAAGGTACGGTATGTGAGCCTCGTGCGGCTGGAGACTCTGATTTAGTACGGATCCGTTCTACAATTTTTAATTCGTAACGCAATGTTAACCAAATGTTATTTCTTAAACTTCTTAATCAATTATAAATGCGAACGGCGCCGACGTACCTGCAGCAAATCTGCAGCTCGCTTTATCATAGCGGGATTATAAAAATAGATTTTTAAATACTGGTGCTCCTTCCTGTGATATCCATAGAATGGTCTGAAAGTACAAAACGTTGAATTCAAGTGAATTACTGTTGATACTTCAGTGGTAGCGCGTGCTAAGACGAATTAGGGGCAGGCAAACGGTCACCGACATTGGTAAAAAATAAATAAATAAAATCATGTAAAATTCCTCACGATATATTGTTCGTATCGATGTTCCGATCATGTAAGAAAATCTCCAGATCTAAATATCGAAAAATGTACCTTTTACATTGTTTCATATTTGAATCTAGGAATTTTTTTTCACACGATCCAAACACTGTTACAACCAATCGATGGTTGGGAGGTTTTGGTACAATTTATTTTACTAATAAAAAAAACTTTTTTCATCCTCAATCAGTAGACCGCTCTCTCTTGAGACGCAATGCAAACTAAAAAATTTAACATATCGTAGAATAAATTTAAAAATGCCTATTTCAACGTAACAAGATGTACACCCATTTTACTCGGCACAGCGATAACTTTACTTACATTCCAGAAACGCGTTGTATCAAATAAACGTGTTGAGTGTTGGAAGTTGCCGAACCCAATGAAACATTGATAGCCGCATCCAGGGATGCGGCGAGCCTGTAGGCCAGACTAGTCGGATCCTCCTCGCCCGTGTATGGAACATATAGATATGGAAAAACACCGTGTACGTGTAGACACGTTTTTTCACCTAAAATATCATTTCCTCGTAAGATTAAAATTCACCGCCCTTTTAAATAATATTTATGATTTTTTTCTAAACACGATTATGCAGAATTACCGGTGGCTGTAGAACCAAATATTCTGATAATCGGAACATTTTTAATCTCCGATCCTCTAAATTCTGAAAATGTCGGATCCAGCTGAGGCAACGGCGGTGCCTGATAGCTGTCCGAGCTCACCAATCTCACGGAAAACATTGAACTGTGTATCTAGAAAAATAATAATATAAACATTAAATAATTTGTTTTCTTTTTCTCTTTCATTTAAAAATAATATTTTAATAATTCAATGTAACGAATAAATGAATCAATAATAATAATAATAATAATAATAATAATAATAATAATTCATTTATTCAAAGCTAATAGTCAAGAATATGGAATTTAAAATAATAATAATAATAATATTGTGTTAATCGAATGAAATATAATTTTCACAAACTATGGAGAATACGGTGTTTTGCATTTTTGATGTTCTTACATCAGTTAGGATAATGACCTTTGCTTTATTTACTGTTTACAATGTCACAGGGGTGGGGAGTATGGGGCGGGGGGTGGGGGAGGGGCACTGACTTTTTTGGGTGTGTGACACGCGACTATTTCTTTTTTCTCTCAACCCTTCACCCCCGGTAATTTTCACGATTTATTGGGTCATCTACTTTTCAATTTTTCAGCCTACACAATGTCTACGCGTAACTCAACGATTTATCAGGATTGGCCAATAAAAATGAGAAACGGAAGATTTTCAATGCGCAATTTTACATTGCATCAAGGACAAAGCGACGTTAGTGCAATTTTATCGGTGTCAAATTTGCACATAATACGAGTGGATGAACCGTAGAAAAGATTGATCGAATTCTCCTTGTCACGGAAAGCGAAGCATATGCAACGTCGGTTTGCCTCGTGAAAGAAGCGTGCGTCTGCAAGGTATCGGCAAAAAAATTCACGGTCACTATTCGAGGATGCATGGAGCGCGTAACGTCGGGCGTACGAAAAGCGATTATTCGCGAAAATAAGAATAATTTGGAGTACAAACACAGAGCCGCGCTTTAAGACTGTAAACCCTATGAGAATAACTGTTAAAACCGCGTCATCGGTTTAACGAAGTAGTCGAGTGGTTCGCGGAGTCATATTCACGACGTTGAAAAGTCACGCGAAAACGTTTGTACATCGTGTCCGATCGAATAACCGAAGTTGGATCGAAATTACACGTTAGTTTTATAGAACAATCACGCCCTCGTGTACGCAGCACTGATACGTCATCTACGTCGATGACAAAAATGTATTCCGTGTAAAATCATATCGCACTTATTTCCGATGCGCAAAGCAACACGTTACGACAAAGCTTACCACCACCAATCGGGCTACTCACTGGATCAGCAGGACCTGTCCTGCTCAATCCCGCATTCTTTTCATTCGTTGTAAGAGAAAAAAGGTTTTTATCATAATCGTCGCGTAGGCTGACTACTTGTAACAGCAACCGTGGACCTCGAATATATCGTCGATTCTCCGTTTCCTCACCCGCCAACTCGATGCCATACAAGCCCTCCTCGCACACGCACTCTACTCCCGAATGATTCTCTGGTCTAACGTGCCGTGTCGTGTCGTTTCGACGTATCGCGGATAGTGTATCCGACCGACTACCACATACTACTGTTTACCAGCGTCCTCTCCACTGACGGTTGACCACGACGCGCACGCGCAGCTTCCCTTGCATAACCTCGCTCTCGACTCTCGCGAGGCTTTTTCGACAACGAGTCGCACCATCGCGAAGAATAGTGTAAAGTCGCAATACCGCGTTCACGTGAAAACCGGCCCCCTCGGTTACCGCCATTTTCCTTTTTTTTTTAACACTATTTTAATTACTTCATACATCTTGCGTATAACGAATTATTATTATTTCAATTATTCGTAAAAGTCGTATTTCGTTTCGTTTCGTTTTTTTTTTTTTTTTTTTTTTTTTTAAACTGCCAAATAAATGAGAGACGATAGTACTTTGTGGATATAGATATTTTCTTTTATTTATTTTTTTTTTACCTCATTTGCGTAGCGCGCGATAAGCACAGACGAGCGATTTAATTCGTTTAATTGCCGGGCGATATCGGAAATTTTGTATTTTACGTTGATACATCGATAATACAAGTACAGAAACGTCTTCGATGAAGCATGACGCGCTCTCGATCTCTCCGGCTATCTATGTATATACATCGTCCCAATTATCATTATCGCGCTGTCGAGATCCGATAGCGCATGCCCGAGACTATTACAGGTGCATGTACCAGTTACTGACCACCTGAGGTTTACGTCGCACAGCAACGGAAATGATTTAAGGTGATGCGCTATACATAGTCTCTTTCTCTCTCGCATAGCGCGATAGAGATTAAAGAATTTTCTCATCAAGAATGTCTCCGTCGCGTTTCATCTTCCGGATAAATTAACGACAACAGTCAACTGGTAGAATCGTGAGGCGCAGTTCGCCGTTCTCTTTTATCGGAAAAATCAATCGTGGCGTAGAAATTTACATACAGTTTTTGTTACTAACCGAGAGGTAGCGCATTTCCTTAAGGCTACGTATACACCAACCGAACTGCCGTGTGTACGAGTGAGATATCGACATCGATGATTACGGTGGAACGAGAGAGAACGTCAAAAACGTTTAGCACATCCTTTTGAGATGATACGAAAGATGTATTAGTGCGAGGGAGATATAACTAATCTTCACGTTTCAAACTTCTCCGCTGCGCGGATTATCCGTCGTATAAAAGACGAGAACGATGCTTTGCGGAATTGTTAGACGTAGAGGGGCAGTGGTCTTCGTTAAATCAATCGGGGCGGAGAAATTTGCATTAGAAGTTTTTTTTTTTGTTACCGACCGAGAGGTCACTATCGATCACCTTAAGGCGGTGCAACGCGCCGGCCATAACGGGCTCAATCAGCATCAAAAACTGTAATCCCAATCTACTCGGAGACGATTGATGCTTGAGAAAAAAGTAAATTCGAATTTAATGCAGAGTAGATGAGATTAAGTAAAAGAATATTTTCTTTTCTTTAACATATTTAACCTCTGTTCCGAGTAAAATGAATTACATCGCAGTTTCCGTTACGGACGACGTTTCATTTAGGAAGGTGTGTCGCATCGTCTTAAGGCGATACGTTGCTTTTACTCGTAAACTCAACTTTTTTCAATTATGACACGTTTCACGCTCTTACTATATTTCCTTAAGGCGATGTATTAGCCCTTGATAATGTTGCAAAAGCTGTAAAGCGAATTTCTTTGCGATCGATCTTGCGGATAAAAGAGGAGAACGGTAAGCTCTGCGTCTTACAACTCTACGGTTCACCGTGCTCGGCTTTTATCCGAAAGATCAATCGCGGATAAATTTGCGATGGGTAAAATCTACTGTCTCTCTTGCGCGTATGGCGATCCGATAGGGACAGACGACATGTAGGACATCGTCTAAAGGTGATGTGCTATACCGACTGAGCCACCGGTAGTACGAGTGAGATAGCGACATTGGTTATCGCCGTAAAGGCGTGAGAGATTTGTAACACATCGCGTTAACGTAAGTCGGTGCAGCGCATCGACTTAACGAAAAGCAGATGAATCGTTTTGATCGTTGGCTTCATGTTTGTGTATTTTCATAAAGCACATGTGGTGGTTAAACGCTCCTCCAGCATGGCGACCTGGGGTAACGCCGATTTACAATTGGTTGCTTCTCTCATTGCTACAAGCGGATTATGACGATTGGCCAAAAAATTGATCCCTTTGGTTAAAGCGGAAAACGTTAAAGCCTCTCTCTTTATCACGCGGAGAGCGGAGTAATAATTACTTGGTACCACGTGAGATAAGGCGCACTACGGCGACCACCCTGTTATAACCTTTGCACTCCGGCTATGTTCACGCGTTGCTTATTAATTAAGGTTGGTTGCGCCACGCTCGATGAAATTCTACGACGTTGTTTTTCCGTCATAAAGTCACTTTATTAGTACTGTCATGCGTTTATTTTTCAACAATAACGACACGTACGATTGTATTTCCAAGTATTTAGTGATAGTACGCGAAAAATCTTGAATTTATCACGATAAACGCGTCACATGCTTGCGACGATTTTGTCAGATTTGAAATTTTTTTCGAGAATAACCGGCGTGTACCCCGCGAACATGATTTTTATAAGTGTTAAAACATTCGTGGGTGTTACGCCGGGTGTTGTCAGTAAAATCGGTTTCGTACGAAATATCGGGACGATCTCGCTGTTTCGAAAAAGTGACGAAACTTTTGGAGCAACTAAATGTTTGGAGGTTCGTTCGGTGCTCCGTGAATGTCTACTCGTGGACTGTATCGCAAAACGTGAATACAGCAATAAACTTGGGGTTCAGGAGAATATTTCATTGTTGCAAATGAAAAAGAGACCCCTCAGGAAGAAAAGGCTCATCTCCGACAACGAGGAATTTCAAAAGCCTGGAGTAAGTCTCGAGCGTGTAACTTGCGTTATACAAATTTTTCTTTCTTTTATTATGTTCGATTCAATTGTTTTTGCAAGTTTTGGAACGTCAAAGCAATCGCCACCGCCGAAGAATACAACCTGGAGAATCTGATGAAAGGTCTTCTCAAACAGGACTTGTACATACCAAGGAAAATTAACACATCGTCAAAATGTAAGTTTTTATTTCACAGAGAAAAAGGAGATAATTGAAAATATTTGGAAGGAATCGTCGCTAGTCGCTTAGAAAAACTTCTGGAAACCAATTGAAACTTGGAACAAAAATCTCATTAAAAACTATATCATTTTTCTGTCCATTTAAATATTTTCAATAGAAATGTTGAAACAGACACGATAATTGATTCAAATGTTTATACAAAAGAGGCTTTTTTTTCTCCAATTTAAGTAAACTTGTGGTTTAAAAATAAATAAAATTACAATTGAAAAAGAAAATTCCTTATTACAAAAGTAGAAATAAAAATGGAAATAGAATATCAATGTGTGGACAATAACTATAAAGATTTAATACTATAGTACTTATCTAGACATATGTCTAGATAGACAAATGTCAAGAGAAGTCAGCGTCTATATTTATGCATAAAAATCGAAATCACTTTTTTTTTTAACTACTCTGATACGACGGTCGAAACTATTTGCAAATTAGAAGATGTTGGTGCAAATGTTAGTTCAAAGTAATAATAATCTTTGTCTAAACATAAATATGTATATCGCGTTGAATGTGCCACAGCTGAGGGTTATAAATATAGAAAGGGAAGTAGCGGCATAGCGCGATATATGAGCAGTCTTTATAAATACGTATATGCTAAGTGTATTTTTGAATATTTACATATATTTGTACCAAACTATCGTATACTTGAAACATTCAATAACATTCGATTGATCTTTGAAGAATTTGTATTATTTATATTCGGAGAAGAGTATTCATATCTAAATTATATTCTTGTAACAAATGTTGTATAATTCATTCGACATATTTTGCATCACAAAACAAAAATTGCACGACAGTTAGCAAAAGTATAATATGTGAAAAAAAGGTATTTCACCTATAGTTTATTACGTGTGCTAGACCCAACTGTTTCGTACGTATATTCAAATGAAGATCTCAAGGATATCTGTACTATGGCGTTTAATTAGAGTTTCTTGTGTGACAAATGTGTTTCCTCGTCGCTCTCCCTTTATCATCTGCTTGTTCGCCCTCTTTAGCTCTAGTGCTGCATTCTTAGTCAGTCGCATCGTTCCCTTTCCTAAACTACAGCATGAATATTTAAACAAATGATAACAAATGATAGTTCAAACAAATTGCTATTTCTAACATTTCGACCAAAATTATCATATAACAATGAAAGCTTTCAATCTAAAGAAATAGATTAGCTGGCGAGGTGGCGAAACATACTCAGTCGGTAACAAACGTTTCCGAGCAACCCTTTTTTAAGTTGCAACGAGTTATATAAATAAATAAATAAAAAGTACTTTAGCCGATAGCCTGATCTGGCTATGTCACCTACCTGATCCGAGGTGATATAAAAAATTGTAATCTAATCTACTCGGAGACAATAAATTTTTTAGATAAAAGCAAATGCAGTTCCACTGCAGATGAAATGAACAAAGTGAAACCGAATACTTGCTTCTTTCTCTAACACCAATCGTCTCTGAGTAGATTGATTTACAGTGTCCGTTACTGCGGTTTCTTAATATTTGTCACATCACGATAATTCCGTGAAGATGTCTGAACGTAACCCTAGTTCGCAAGATGATATTGGCCGCATAGTCACCGCTCCGCGTTTAACGGTGTTACCGGTGTTATCACTCTTATCACTCTTATCACAATAAATAGTGTACTTAATGAGTGTCGAGTGCGCTCGCGAGTATAAAATCTCGATTATTTTTAACTCATGGACCAGTGGATGGATGTCCGTCTTTGCCATCTTAGGTTCACGTTCGTGGTCCATATGCTTCTAACCGAAGTCAATACTTGTTGCGATTATTGCGAGAATCTCAGGGTAAGTTAACATTACTTACATACATTATGTTCTGCAAACTGTCGATGTGCTTAGTCCGCGAATAATCAACCGGTTTGCACCTTTAACCGGTTTACCTCATCCACGGATACATTTACGGCCTAATTAGAACCTTTTCGTCTTGTACGTACGTCGATAAACGTGGATGTTCATATATATTTTTGTATTTAAGCGGCTAAGACGTCGGCTTAGCGATGTAATCAATATTTTAATGACCGTAACCCTTTCAGATTTAAACGAAACCACATGGTTCTTATCAAAATGGCAAATGCGTTCATATGGATAAAGGTTTAATTTTTTTTTATTTCTAAGAATTTAACTATTAGAAAAACTCAGATTTTAAGCGTTTTTTTTTTCATTAATTTGTCGTTCAGAAGATTGTAGACATATAGATTATACTTTTGTACACTTTCACTTTATTCAAAGGACAAATTTGATCTTTACTATGAAAATTTCCATCAAATAAACAAATTATGTTCATAGAAATTTTTTTTATTGAATAGAAAATTGTTGAATTCAAAATACTTTTGTAAGCGATGAAGAATTATAGCCGCTATGCATTTTTTTTTATCATAACAGACAGCGAATTAAATAAAACTATTAATACACAGGTTCATTAAGATGATATTTGTAAATGAACGTCAAAGAGAATAAAATCTCATCTCCGTTCGAGCTTTGAAGAAAGATTATTAATTATGCACTTTATTTCTTCAACATGTTTTTCTTTGAATTATCAGATATTTTTGCTTTTATAACATATATTGACATTTTCTAGTAATCATCAGTGGAAAAAGTTTTCTTTTTCAGATATTTAATACAAATTTGCAAAGATGCCGAAGCATCTTATGAAGCCGTGCGTAAGCCTGCCGCTCCAGAGCGAGAAACTGGCAGAGCTTGTGGAAAAAGCTAAAGACTGGGCCCTGATGAACGGAATGCTCATGCGTTCTAAAACAAATTTCAGCAAGGACACAGCTATGTTTGCTCCGTTTACTCTTTTGCCTTCGTCTTTTCCTCGCAAGGAGTTTGAAAATGCCTGTGAAATTCAGCTGATCTTGAATGATCTTATGCACAAGGTTGCGCAGGACTATAACTTTCTTGAGGAAACACTGCGAGAGACTATAAAAGTGGATAGTTTCACAGCAAAGCTATTCGAGATCTACAATACTGTACACAGTGAAGGATTTACGCAGCCGTTGTCTTTGGGCTTGCTAAGGTCAGATCTCATGCTGGAGAGTAGCTGTGCCAGAGACGGAAGTGGTGAAATTTCCACGCCATTCTGTTGTTGGAAGCAAGTGGAATTCAATACAATTGCTGCAGGTTTTGGTTGGCTTGGACCTACAGCCACTAATTTGCACACATATGTATTGAAGGAATTGAGCTGCGGGGATGAACTGCGTAATATACCGGAGAACAAGGCCCTTCAAGGATTGTGCAATGTCCTGGTATATGCTTGGAAAACGTACGGCGATATTAAGTGGGTCTCGAATGTTTTATTAGACTGTTAAGCATTATTTATAAAGGAAATTTACTGTAAAAAAATTGATCGTGTAGACACGAATATGAATAGTTTAATTATATTTTGCCGTAAAAAGAATTTGTATTTAATTAGTAAGAAGCCTTATTCAGAAAATTTGTAATCTGCTTTTTAATCATTCAAGTATTAAAATGATTCTGAAAATATATTGTGTATCGTTGAGCATTCGATGGATAATTCTTTTCACTGTAAATAACGTTTGGCAAATTAATTCTTTGCTAATATAATTCCAAGGCATAATTATTAATAATTATTCGTTAACGAAATGATTTAATTAAGCTGTAGTGGCGCAGATTGACAAAAATTCAAGATAATCTTCAGTCGACTAAACGATTTAGATTTATTTAACATAATTAGAGAATTTGTATTGTTACGTTATCGATAAACTCTCTTTAAATTGCTTGCAATAATAAATGCAGATGATTTACAGCTCGGTAATCCTCTTCGTGATAGAAGACGTAACTTACAATATCGCCGACCAGAGATTTCACGAATACGAAATACGACGTCAGTGCAATCAAATAAAAGTGATAAGAAGGAATCTCACTGAATTAGCCGCGCAAGCTGAATTGGGCCCGAACAAGGAATTGTTGATAAACGGTATCGCCGTAGGGATCGTTTACTTCAGATGTGGTTACGAGCCTGGACAATATCACACTCAGAAGGAGTGGGATGTCAGGTTGATGATAGAACGCTCGCGAGCTATAAAATGCCCGTCGATTCATTATCAACTCGCTGGTACGAAAAAAGTGCAACAAGCACTCGCAAACCCGAGTGTCATTGGTCGTTATTTGAATAATATTGAAGAAGCAAGGATCAATGAAATATTTACCAGTTAGTTAAAGTTCTTTAAAATATACTTTTAATAATTTTTCAAATACTTTGCAATGTCATAAAATATTGAAAATAAGAGATTTAAAAAGATTTGCATTGTCGCAGGCCTTTATTCGTTGGAATTGAACAAACAAGGAGACGCAGCGATGGAAATGGCAATCGCTCAACCGGATCGTTACGTTTTGAAGCCTCAGCGAGAAGGAGGCGGCAACAATGTGTACGGAAATGACATGAAAGTATTGTTGGAATCAATGAAGAGTCAAAGAGATCGAGCGGCTTATATTCTCATGGGAAGGATTCAACCACCGGTGCAAATGAATTATATCATACGTCCAGGAAGCAGCACGGATCTCGAATTAAAAGAAATCTGCACGGAACTCGGAATATTTGGCGTAGTAATGGGTGACGTACATGGAGTAGTTTGGAGTCAGCAAGCGGGACACATGCTGCGATCAAAATTAGCGTCTTCCGACGAGGGTGGCGTGATGATTGGCACTGGTGCTTGTGACAGTCCTTACTTGATCGACTAACTATTGACTATTTTATTCGGAAAAGATAATAAATCTTTTTATACTTCCGCGATTGAAGCCAAACGATAAGGAATCAAAAACAAACCGCTTGGCCAAGTTAATAAACTTGCTCGTTTACTCAAATCCACCTGCATTGTACAAACATACGTCGAGATATTTTTATCAGCAACCTTTTTTTACGGTTACTTGTAATAATAATCTACCAAATGTACAGATCACTGATAAAAGAAAGTATTGTTAAACGATTATTTATTTATTTATTATTTTGATTAATTTACCGTAAAGTGATAGATCCTCGTGGTTCGCGTTCGGCTCCGGGAGTTTTAACTCTGTAGACGCAATCGAGAGGGATGTGGAAAAGGAGAAATACCAATGTACAATGAAAAAAAATATACCAAAAGAAACACTTTAATAAAATTATATCTGCATTATAATGAAATTGTTCGTTTTATTATCCAAACGAATTTGCATACACGGAGGAAAAATGTTTGATTCGTTTTATACATTACACTCGGATTAATTACGTTGTTCCCATAAGCTGTAACAATATCAATTAAGTTGAATCAACAAACATTTTATTCAAACAATAAAATATTTTATTGTATAAACAATTCATGTTTTTATTTCTAAGCATAAAAATGCCAAAAATTCCTGATACATGAAATTTTTACATCCTGTTGGCATGATATACCCAAATGTTTTTACTTTTCTTCAATTTTTTAAACGTGAAACTTAAAGAAAAAAAAAAACTATTTTAATTTTTACAGCTCTGCCGGATGTGATACACGCGGTACCAAAGTACGAAGTCGGTCACGAAGCGCGAGAGATATATTTCTTTCGCGAAGGTACAGTCGTCATGTGGAACATTCCAGAATTAGAGAGTGGCAACGTTCTTCAATTTTTAAACTCGTTCGAGGACACGAGTTATTCGAGCGACATGGTGCAGGCAGAGAGCGAAATGATGTCTTACACGTATACCGATGCCGGGTGACATATATTTTTGAATTTAAAAAAGAAAAACATGAAATTTATCAATCGTAGAATTCTGTGAAATATATAAACATTTTTTTTTTTTTTTTTTTTTTTTTATATAGAAAGAAAAGCCATCTGAGAGAAGGCAATATCTGTCTAGCGCCAAATGCAACGAGCCTGGACAAATATACGTTTTCCAACGCTATCGCTCAATCCGTTAAACTTGGTATTTGGGAAGCATCGTTGGATAATTATATAGGATCAATAGAATTTGTAACGGATGATCTCAAAGCCGGGAGAAAGATACAAATGACGAGGGAGGAGGTTCTGAGAAAACAGGGTGAGCTATTTGCCCTTAGACACTTGATAAATCTAAGCTCTGATCTACTCGATACACCGGATTTTTACTGGGAGAGAGACGAACTCGAGAGTCTATATCAACAGACCTGCAGCTACTTCAGTATCACCAAACGCACAAGAGTGAGAATAAATAAAACAAATATTTATTGATCTTTGATGAATTATTCATCTAATATTGTAATTTTGTTGCTATTTGCGCAGGTAATGAACGAGAAGATAAACCACTGCGTTGAATTGGTGGAACTTTTGTCGTCGCACTTAAGCGATCGGCACCACGTGCGTCTCGAGTGGATGATAATTGTTCTGATTATGGTCGAAGTCGGATTCGAGATTCTTCATTACATCGATCGGTACTTAGGTAAACAAGAGGGTGAAAATATCGTTGGTGTGCCCGATATCGCAGCAATTAGTATATAGATAATTTTATAAGTTCACTCGTTAAGGTTTTATTAATTTGTACATTGGCAGTGCTTGTATAATAAAATTTCTAAAGAATCTATTCAGTTTATTTGTAAACTGAATAAATAATTATTGAAAAAATCCTATTTAAACGATATAGTTGAGTTTTTTAAATTTTAATAATTCACCGTACAATAGTTGACTATAGAAATGTTTAGATATAGAGGTTGAATAAAATTTAACGTCAGAATAGAAATCTATAACGAGGGAAGGGAAAATAGTAATTTATAACGAGGGAGGAGAAGATAGAAATCTACAAAAAGGAAAATAGAAATGTATAACGAGGGAGGAGTAAATCGAAATCTATAACGATGGAGGAGGAAATATAAATCTATAACGAGGGAGGAGAAAATAGAAATCTAGAAGGAGAGAAGAGAAAATATTGATCGATAACGAGGGAGGTGGAAATAAAAATCTAAAACGAGGGAGAAGGAGATTCAAATCTATAACGTGGGAGGAGGAAATAGAACTCTATAACGAGGGAGGAGGATATAGAACTCTATAACGAGGAAAGAGGAAATAGAGCTCTATAACGAGGGAGGAGAAAATATAAATCTATAACGACGTAGGAGGAATTAGAAATCTATAACTACGGAGGAGGAAATAGAAATCTATAACTAGGAAGGAGGAGATAGAAATTTATAACAAGGGAGGCGGATAGTTTGAATAAAATTTACCACCACAATGAAAACCTGTAATTTACTAATATTTAATGCCAAAATAATTTAATACTTGTATATGTATGTATGCATTTATGGGTTTTATGGATTCCTTCGAAAAATTACGGCTTACAATTTATTGTAAAGAAAAAAAAAAGCTTACAAGAATAGAAATATAGTTATATCTATAAACATCGCTTTAGTTAAGCTTATTGTTTGTGCGAATTGAGATTACTCTTTTAAAAAAAAGCGAAAGTAAAAGATAGAACATCAACCTTATATAGTAAAAGAGCGTTTTCTACGTACCCAAATATGGATTAGAAGAGCTAACATATTATTATAGCGCTTTCCACTGGTAAAACTGAGTGCACATTTTAACATGCAAAGATATAGAAGATGCATGCCCTGAGTGTATACTTATCTCACTTGCTTGCATTTTGAAAACTGGACACAGTGCAAATTCCGCGCACCAGTTAAAATTGCCGTTATACGCTGATAATTTATATATTTGTTTATGTACTATTCCAAAATTGTATTATTAACTAAACAACTTTAATATGATAATAGCGCCAACATATTATCTAAAATGTATAATTAATGGGACATTTATAAATTCACAATAATTTCTTCTACCGAAACATCAACCATACCGTATGATTCACTTCCGGTAAACGCTTGTACCATTTTATAGTTCAAATTATTTCCCGCCACACGTATAGATGTCACGTGACGCGTTAAAAACTTCCGCCTCATTGACACAAGCCTTGATTATTATTTGTTTACTTACTTCAACGTGCAACGTGGTTTCTAGAAGCTACGCAGATTCAACTTATTATACATTTCTGTGCTTCTACCGATTACAGAAATGTCTGGTTCTACCCGTAAGTACATATTTTATACTTGAATTATAATTTACACAACTATCGTTTAATAACTTAATATAAAAAATAAGTATAAGTTGGCATATCGTTTAATTAATTTCTATTTATAAGGAAAAATTCTTTCAGAGAATATCTGTTTACCTCTTCCCAACGCAATAACTAATTCGATAACGACTTACGAGAGTCGAGAACTATTTTTAGTGAAATATCTCGAAAGAGTATTACCCTCTTCCGACAGCAAGGAAGTCCTCGAGGAATTAAAAAGGGTAAGAAGATAAAATAAATTGCTACGTTAATAAAACTTGTTATGTTTTTAAAAATACAATTTTTTTTCCTCATTAGACATTTGTTTTTGACAAACATAAATCACTCCCCAGCGACGATGATTCAAAGAGAAGCAACAGGAGAAAATGTTTGAAACATAAAAGTTTTCGACCAAAGATATTAGCGACGGGTCACGGTCTCGAGTATGCAGAAATTCTGCCGTTGAACAAAATGTGGGTGGAGTACATAATGCAACATCTGAGGGTCAAAGATTTTGGAGACTTGCCGATTAGTCCTACGGAAACAAACTGGGATAATATCAGTGAAAGATTGACGAGAGCAGATTTTCACGGAGCTATAGTTACCGTTGTCAGATCCAAGAATCCTACCGCCGTCGGTACGAGTGGAATTATTCTTCTGGAGACTAAAAATTGTTTCAAAATTCTCACTGCCAAAAATCGACTCTGTAGTGAGTATAATTTTATTTTCTTGTAAACTTTACTTCTAGCGCTTATTCAAGCTTTGACCAAGTTTTAAAGTAATCATAGTTGGGAAATTCTTTGTGAAATTTTAGAAGAAAAACCCTCGAATCCTACACCGAGCTTATCCGGATGCAAAAAACGTGACATTTCGAGACTTTTCAAAATATCTCAAGCGTCAAAGTTTTTCTGACATTCTTCCCTTTGCGTATCGATTTTAAAAAATACCAAAAATTTGTTTTATCATTTGCAAAGGTACCAGCAAAAAAACTATCATAGAATCGGAAGCCTGTATAATCAGCAATGATTAATACGATTAATTTATGCCGACGATCCGCTTTGTTAAACTTTGTTTTATGAATTCACCGATAAATATTTCAAATGATAATTACTGTTTGCAAATAATTTGTGAAAATATAAACTTAAACGAAGTATCAAAAAAAAAGTTGTAACTTTGTAACATTGTATGAAATCTTCCAGCATAAAAAATGACTCCACGTTCATCAAAATCATCAAAGAATTAAATATCTAAATCGAATAACACTCCGACGTATTAGAATATCGATGTAACCTCAATCCATCTTTAATACTCGCCAAAGTCTCTTTAACAGCTTGTGAATAATTAAATAAAAAACCAAAAATCGTCTTCTTTTCCTAGCACTTCCCAAGGTTTCGTCGCTCTTCAAGATTCACTTGCCACAAGCGAGTTTACAAGTTTTAGGTTCAGAAATTCAGCACAAGCCAGCCGAGCGTTCAGTGAAAAAGTTCAAATCTTCTCACTTCTGCGATCTGTAAAATTTTTATTCGATTCGAGGCTTCATCGAAATAAAAAACAAAACTTGTGATAATACCGTTGAACAGGCTTTCATTTATTTTTTAACTACGAATAGCATTTTTCAGCACATTCGTTACATTTTACAGCGCAAGAACGAGAAAACGTGCGAGACGATTCACAATCTGTCTCCCAAAAAAAAAAATTAAAATAAAATAAATCAGTCAGCTACACGGTTTATCGTTGATTCAATCTCATTTCATTTCTTGTCAATTTTATTATTTGCATACTTTTAGCTCTTTATTTCTTTCATTCGTTAATACGACTCATTCGTATTTTATGTATATCTACTACTTACATATTACATTAATTACCAATATAATATTTAATATATAATAATATAATTATATATTTATAATTTTTATGTATAATTATCAATCATTCTTGCTTAACTTGCATTTTTTTCCTTCCAATATTTCAATAATAATAATAATAATAATAATAATCGTAATAATAAATCATAATATTCAAGAAAAGAAATAATTATGATATCAATACAGTAACAACGTACGGCAATAACGGGTCTCCGTGCGTGGCTCAAGAGTTGAAATCATTTCAATTAATCTCGTGAATGTTTCTTTCTTTTTTTTTCTCTCCTTCTTTTTTAGTTAACATTACAATATCGGGCATACGGGAGTTTTTGTCAACGTTGCAGGATGAAATGGTAAATATTTTGGGAATGTCATTAATTTATCGCTCGCACCGCTATATTCAACAAGTCCTCGCGTACCTAACACCGACAGCTACGCAGCTAATTGAGAAGATACATCGAACCATGCCTCACGTTTCATATTTTTTAAAAGTCATAATTTGATCCGATCAGTTGTATTCCTGCACTAAATTCTTTGGAACACGAATCGGTCTACCAGTTATAGTTTATGCAGAAGCATATTGATTTTGGTAACTTGATAATAAAAAGAAAAAGGAATAATTTGTTCTAGTCTTGTACGAACAGATTGCTAGAAAGTTGATTGATAGTTTACTTTCGTGATTCATCGATCAACGCGATTCATCGAAGAAAAAACATAGAAAAGGCACCGATTTTGATAGATAAAACGTAACAAAGAAATTATCGGTAACTTAGAAATTAAACGTGCGACGATACAATAACTTCTACGATTCACTAACCGAGGATTAAAAGAAATAAATTTGTCACCATTATCGTATTATCCGTATGCGTGCCTGATCCGAGGATGATTAGATCTAAAATAAGAATCGTAATAAGCTCATATTCATATTGATAATTCGTAGAAGACGACAATTACTCAATTGAATTTTAAGAAAGTCAACGAGCACGAGTTTGGCGGTTTACTCAATAAACGTGCAAGAGATTTAACAAAAAAAAAAAAAAAAAAAAAAAAAAAAATACATTCGAGGTTACTTCGAATACCGTTTGTCGCCCGTTTTTCACAGAATTTCCAAAGCATAAGAAGAGTTTTGAGTATTTTCTGCAACTCTGTTTTTCTCTGTCTCTGCGCCTCGTAGATCATCAATGTTGCGATACAATTCCGCTACGGCGAGTCACCTCAACGATGCTTTATTAATGTGGAACGCGAGTTTGAATCTTCTCTACGACGTAAACGTTTAAAGAGACGAAGATCATTTTCCTCTAAGAAGTTAAAATGCTTCCAGCGATTCACGGATAATTAAACATTTACTATACATAAAGAAAATAAGGCCACGAAATAAGGACAACATAATGGCATTGATGACACTTACATTCTCTAGGTCACAATTCCTCTCAAAACAAAAATTATTCTGAATAATTGTTAAATATACACGTACTAACAAACGAGAATACAAACAATATAGTCGATCATCAAGCTATACGGGGGGGAGGGGGGGGGGTCTGTCATCATCGAAGAGAGCAGTTTACTCAAATTATTATAAACCGGGCAACGACGGAGATAGTCAGCGGATTCCAACTCACGATTGTTTTCAAACCTTTGTACTGCTAATATCGTAATTACATTCAGTGGTTTTCCTGTTTTTAACTTATTCTTCTCTTCTTTTAAAATTCTTTTCGATAAATTCGAGGCCGGGCGTTGGCCGCGATTGTTATAAGTATATTTATCTATATCACGCGAGCCGTCGAATCAATTAGCTCGGGATTCACGGCCACGAAACTCGCGTAGCAGCGGTATTATCAATGAATCGTCAAGCTCGGGACTGTCCAATGTTTTTTTTTTTAATCAGTGGCTGCCGCGTGCTGTCGGACGGGGTGACACTAAGAATATTTATCGTCGCGTCGAAGCGGCCCAGGGGCGCGAGGACATTTTCTTTTCGTCTCTCTCTCTCTCTCTCTCTCTCTCTCTCTCTCTCTCTCTCTCTCTCTCTCTCTCTCTCTCCTTTCTCTAACGAAAATCTTGATTTTTTTTTCCTGTTTTTTGTATATCTTTTTTCTTTTCTTTTAATCCAGCGTTCGATTATGACTACGAACTAACGACGTATCCTTGTTCTAGCTAAATCTTAAGAAGTGTGGATATTGTTGATCGGTGCTGCAGAGCGTTTCGTTGAGCGCGTCTCACATACCGTAGCCCTGATAGGCAGATGCGGCTGGTGCGTACACGCCTTGCGCCGGAGCTCCGTAGACACCACCCTGAGGCGCGTAACCCGGTGCCATCATTCCCGGTCCAGCTGTCAGCATCAATTGAGGTTCCGCTGTAAATAATATTCTTGTCAATCAACCCAATCATCTGAGAAATTTTACAACTTGAGATTATTTACGATCTCACTTACGCATTATCATAGGCTTGTGCTCCTGGTGATCACTTTCTTCGACGCGTCGGCTCTCAGCTTCCTCGAGCTTGTCAACCTTTCCGGTAAAAAATTTATTATAGAACGTTCGCATAACAATTTACCAAACATTTAGAATCAAAACATTTTCTTTGCAGCTCTTAGTTTTCGTGTAAGGTAAACGGCCCAGGTAGTGACTTTAGCGTAGATGCAACGGATATGAGCAACTTTTGACTTTTTAACTTTCCCGTTATAAAAATAAATATTAAAACGGCTTCGTTCCTGTACAGTCTTACGCGTAATGAGATATAATTTCATATTTTCGCAATTGAAATGCTTCAGTTTCTCAAAAAAATTACAAAATCCACCATTTTTGTCAGCTATGGCCATAGGTGCGTTTTAACAAATTCCAACGTTCTTGAGCGCGCAAAAGCTGTACATTTATACAAAGTGTTGCGCCTTTTTTTGATTATTGAAAAAAATATCTACAATATTTGATAATTGCAACAATCTAAATTTGTTATCGAAAAAATAAAGTGAATGTAGAATATTGGTACATGATCAACCCTACCGATATACAGTAATAGAATTTTCCCTCATCTTCTATAGGTAAAATACGAATTTTAGCCACAATTGTAACATGACATATGATACAGGAACCAAAATCGGTAAATTTAGAAGTAAATAAAAGAAAAAATGTACCAATTAGTGTCATTGGTTGTTCGTCGGATAGCGGGAGAAGCTAAAAGGATATCTATACGTAGTCAACAGGTACATCGTTGTTGTTAACTGGGCCGTACACTTTCTCTTTGTCAGTTGATACTTTCAAAATAAATCCAAGTACTGGCAATGTTTAATAAATAATTTTTATAACAACAAATAGTTGCTTCTTCGGTTTTAGAATTCCACGTAAGCGTTATTCGCGTTGTAAAAACTTGATTGATGCTTGAAAATGCAAATGATAAGCAAACAAAGCGAACGAAATACTTTTTCCCCTTGCAACAACTGACTCATACACTTTCCTTCGGCAGTCGGTAGTTACAAAACAAAAGGGCAACTTAGCGAAGAATTTTTTTGTGCATTTTATTCGATGACTCACCTTCGTGATATATTCACGAGCGACTTGAATCAGATAGGGCATAGCAAAGTGTAGAATACGATGTCTCCACGCGAGCTCGAGGATCACGTCTGGATGCAACAGATCGTAACAATGGAAGAGACACGCCGCGAAACAATCCTTCGATCCTCGTTCGAGGAACCATTCCAATAATTCTTCGGCAACGTCGGCGTTGCGAGATTCCGCCGCGTACTCCATAGCGTCCCTGTTGTAAAATCGTTTATATCGTTAGCTTTTCTCTGAATGTATGTTAACTTTGAATTATTAGCTAATTTACATAAATATTTCGCGTATGAAAAAGTCAATTGAGTACCAAAAGTAACTTTCAGTAAAATAACAAAAATTATATCTAAAAAGAAATAAAAACGAGCTGTTATTAATAGAAAAAGGACAGATATTACGCATAGGATGGTCGAAGAAACTTCCGAAAATGTATCTTTCACAATTCAGTCGAAGCCCACCTATTCGACCTACTTGAGACCGGGTAAATTCACATATCGAACGCAGGTCAGTAACTGTATTATTGACAAAGATTGGGATTAGGAGTTAGATTACGATTGGTCTAATAGATGAAAACAAGTTGATTCGCTTAACGGATTTGTCGAATAGGTGCGGTTCATTACCATAAACAGGACTTTATTGTCGACTGTTTTTTTTGTATCCTCGCTGCCGAAATGCGGTCATTATAATTATTAAATCGGCTTCTTCGGTTGAAAAACTTATTAAATATTTATCAGTGAAGAAGTCACTTGAAATACTTCAGAATAAGAAAACTTGACGCTGATCTTAAACCATTGCTTTAACATCAGAGTTACTGCACAGATTTTCAACT
The DNA here is from genome assembly GCA_963942595.1 of Cylloceria caligata. Lineage (NCBI taxonomy): Eukaryota > Metazoa > Arthropoda > Insecta > Hymenoptera > Ichneumonidae > Cylloceria > Cylloceria caligata. The sequence continues at coordinate 10,582,493 of OZ012710.1, read as the reverse complement.
GAAGAACCCGGTTTTATCGCGTTTACTTATTTCCCATATGGTTTTATCATACAACCATAGTTAACGTACATTTGTTATATCACGAAGTAAAATTGGGAATTCATATTTTTGTATATAGCGATGTTATTAATATTTAAAAATCTGTTTTATGATGACGATTCTTACCGGAAGAGTCTGTCTTTCTTGCACAATTCAACGGACTGTTTCCACCTGTTGTTTCCTTTGTACAGATAAGCAGCGATTCTTCGGAACTCGATGAGCTCGTGCTTCTCGAGTTGTTGGGCAAGCGCGATATTGTCAAAGTTATCGAAGGCGTCTATCGACGTTCTCAAACCCTGATAGTCCTCCTCGTCGATGAGAAGTCCATTGAGGGCCTCGTTAATGGCCTTGTTATTCAATGCCTGTACGGACCTCAGATAAGGCTTTACGAGCTGGAGATGTCCGGTTCTGGTGAAGTAAGCGACGGATCTCGTATGATCCATTCGCGGTGCGAGCACCAATAGTATATCGTTCAGTAAAAGTGGCTTAAATTCGACGTAGAACTGTATCGCCTTGTAGTACAACTCGACGTTTGCAACTTTGGTGATAACGTCCTTAAAGTGACCCTCTCGCCATGCTTCCGTCGGATGCTGCATCATAGCGAGCACAGCGTTGTCGTACTCCTCGTACTTGTCGTACAGGAACACGAGCTCTGCCCACAAATGAGCCGATTCGGCAGCGCGCAAAACCTGCATCGGTTAAGTCGAGTTAAAAATCTGTATTTTTATAATATTGCTTTTATATCAAATACAATCGATTGGTATTTTTGTATTCTTTAAGATAGATAAGTCGTCAAAGTTAAATACTTGATTAAAAATTTTGTTTTTTGAGCTCAGTAAAAAAAAAAAAAAAAAAACAATATATCGTTGGTTCAATTGCTTGAAAAATTAAAACCGATTTATTCATTCCTTGATTAGCTGTCGGTGGGAATGAAGATGCAGCTCGTTGCTGAGCACCTTGAGCAAAGGTAAAACCATTTTCGTGAACCGTCTAATTTAAAGTAAAATAAATTTAAAAACTCAAATCGATGTACTTTTTGCGCTGATCGTAAATTAGTTACGCGTTTTGTAAAAGAATAAAAAGCTTCATTGTCTTGTAAATTTGTAGATTTTTCGTGAATGGAGAGGATAAGGTTTACATAAATTACCTTCGGTATATTGACGCGCGACCAGAAGAGTTCGAGATGTTCCCGCATCCTTTGCGGTTTGTATTTGCTGTAAAGAATCGCAAGCTCGGTGAACATTCCCATATGAGCGCGTTCGAGGCCGAGAGCGGCTTCCAAAAGATTAATGAGTTCTTCAAAGTGTCCGCGATCTTGGTAATAGTTTATGAGATCTTCAAGTTCGTCAGCGTGAACGACGATGTGCAGACCGCACATCTGAGCAAGACGAAATTCGCCGCTGTCGACGCAAGCGAAGCAAACTTCCTTCCAGGTTCTCGTGGAATTTGCTTTGCGGGCGCTGTCGACTGCCCCCTGAAACTCCTTGAGATGCACCAGCGTTATAGCCAATCTCGCGAAGTTGGATACGTTGTTGTACAAGAGTTTCGCGGGATCGTACATCTTGTCGTCGAAACACCTGTCGCCGATCTAAAAAAAATACGAAAAAAAGTCATTTTATTCAAGCAACTTTATTCATTTTTATTTAAATATCTATGATTGTTTGAAAAATATCAATTCGATGACTAATACCTTTTGTATGTCGGCATGATTCGGTCCGGAAATGAATTCTTCAAGATCGGCGAGCCTGTTGGTACGAGCGTACGCGTAAATGAGCTCACTCTCGATGAAGGACTCACGCGCCTTCTTCCTCGCCATCTGCAGATATCGCACGAGATCCTCCCAGTGAGACGTACGGTGAGCGGTTTCCACGACGTCAACGTAAGCAGACGGATCGTCGGCTTTGATGAAACTGTCAATAGCCTCCTTCACGAGACCCTGCTGCAACTGGGCCCTTGCGAGCTGCGACCACACCGCTGGCTCGTTACATCTGCAATGCAGAAATAAAAATGGCCGATCTGTTAATTTTATTCTTATTAAAAAATTGATTTTATCAATATTTAAAGTAATTTGTAAATGAAAATACTAAGAACTTCAGTCGGAATCAACTGAATGACTCGTAGACATTTAATAACATATCATTAAAACGGAATTAATAATATTTTTTCGGAAATATCTGTCTACATACTAACAAAGTATATGTCGATCGGACTCTACCGATACTCGTGGACACAAACAAATATTCACTGATAATCATTGATCTCACGAATATTCTTTACGGATAATCACAGATCCTCTATGTCTGTCTGTCTTTCCTAACCTCCCACAAGTTAAGTTACAGGGGTAACCTTCCATACGTCAAGTGACCTTCCATAAGTTAAGTAACATGCCAAATGAGGTTTTGCACGAATGCAAAAACGAAAGCCACGATAATTTGCTGATTATTTAATTAGAATTGTAAAAATGCGCTCACCTTTCAGCGAATTCGTAAGCTCGGTCAAGATTGTTCACCTGCTCGATCAAAACTTGTATAGCAGACGTGTTAACGTCGAATTTCTTGAAAATTGCGAATGCTTCCTCGTATAGTTCGTTATTGATCGCAATGTTTGCGATGTCGGGTGCATCATAATTGTCCAAACGATTGATGTACTCCATAACGCGAGTACGATCAGCCTTGATAGCCGTGAGAATCAAGAGATTTTGGAGATTGCGATGATCACTGAAAACGCTGCTATCCAGAACGATCTTCTCCAAAAGTTCGATCAATTCATTCGGCAAATCGGCCGTCATGAAAGCTTTCACAGTCACGGAGATGTCTTCGGGATCTTGGGTCTCGGATAGAGCAGTTTGTACGACCTGAAGCCGTACAATAACATCGATTAAATGTTTGAAGAATTTTCTTGTCTTAAGAATTTCGCGTTTTCTTCATTTTTACGAACCTGATCGATAAGCGGCCTCTTGTACGGATTGCTCTCCAGTAGAACCTCGGCCCATAGATCCGGATCGCGACGCCTCACCAGATATCTCGCTTCGCTCTTGAACAAACTGTTCTCATTGCAAACACTTATCAACTCGCGATCGCACTGACCACGTTCGTAAGCGATGCATGCTAGATGAGGATCGCGCTTCTCGCAGTATTTACCTACTACTCTGCTGTCGTAGAACTGATTTTCCCTGTAACGAACGAATCAAACGTTATTAGGAAAACTTCATTCGTACATGTCGCAAGGTTGTTTTTGAAGGGAAATTTATTTTTAATGGATGAAGCGAAGTCACCAGGAAATAAACAGTCACAAGAAGTGTTTACGTTTAAGAGGGGACTCAAGTCACGTGATAGATCGTCCGAGAATCCGATAGTGCAAGAGAAATATAGCTAAAAATGTCTAATACATTTTTTAGGACGTACATTTTCTGTTACATATTGGATTTGTGTGGTTCACTCCGTGCAGCATTCACGCAATGAGTCCCACTCTTCCTACACGTAAATACAAAAATCAACGATCGAGAAAAGTGTGGTGAAAGTTTTGAGGTGAACCAATGGCATCGAGCCTCATCTCAACTGTTCTTTTCTGTTTAATCTATTGAATTATTTTCTTTTATTTACTTTGCAATGAGAATACGATATTTGAAGAATATGTTTAACATATTTTGTTATATAGATTGTTAGAAAAAAATATTGGCAGGCTGTCTGAAAGCATTTCTGTCTGTGAAAACTTACGACAAACAAGTGGTTGTGCTTAGCTGCTTATTCCCTGGTGACTTTACCCTAAATATTTTCCATAAAGATGTATTTGTTTCGATTAAAGTGTTTGTACCGATTTTTATCTAGTTAACCCTTTATAAGTCACAAGAATATCTCCACTCGTTGCTTATACCGTAAGAACGAGTAATCCCGACTCTGATCTTCATATCATCCCATTCTGGGATGATTTCGGACGATGTGACTCATGTAGGGTTAATCAATAATTTCAGAAAAAGTTCGACAAGGCAAATTGTCGAATAAACTTCCGATTTAAGATTTTTATTGAAAAATCGCTGAAATCTCACGGGGAAATTTCCTCAAAGTCTATCGACAGATAACTCACTTCAAGAATCGTTCTGGATTATTGTTGCTGTCGATGTAGATCTTGGCAAGAGCATTGTGAGTGGCAGGCTCAACGCAACCCTCGTGAACGCGCGACTCGAGCCACGGCAGCAGGAGTTTGAGGCGATTGCGCTTCTCGACTTCTTCAACGAGTTCGTCGGTTGAGAATTGTCCGCGTACGACGAGAATCAAATTCTTGATAATGTCCTCGGAGCAATCGACGTCGAGCAGACCGCCGACAACGACGGGGAGTCGAGAAGGATTGACCTGACGAGCGAAAAAAAAATAATCAAAGTTAAGGAAAAAAAAAAAAACGAAAACAAAAACCTCTAAATTGCATTAAACAGATTGACAAAACAGAAATGTACCTTTTGTACGTATATTTCGATGTATTTCTGCAAATTGTTTCTGTAAAGATACAGAACGAGATCGTGAACAAAGTCAAAGCGATCGCATACGATAATAAGTGGCAATTGATCCGAGAGCTTGGCCTCCTTCAAAAAGTTCTTGACGCGTTCAGCGTTGTAGCAGTTGCTCTCGCGACAGATTCTCTCGACTTCCTTGATCTGTCCAATTTTACAGGCGGCTTGGATATACTTGAAGTGCACTTCTTGGTCCTGGCTAAAGTTAACGATCGATCCAAGGAAGTAGAAAAGACCCTCGTAGGACTTGAAGCTTTCGAAGAGATCGATCAGCGACTTAGTGGTTAATTGTTCGTGATATTTGGTGGCGATCTGTACGCAAATCTGAAGATTCTGTCGGATGTTTGCGCTGAGCATGGCTTTGAGGCATTCGAGGGAATCCTCGACGGAGAGAGTGCCGAAAAAGCCGACAAGCCAGTCGGGCGAGAGCAAGTGCGTGTGAACGACAGCTCGCTTGATATCGTAAAGATCCGTGTAATGCTCGAGTGCGCGTTGCAAAAGGCCAGCCTTTTCGCACAGCTGAGCGACGTGAGCTCGGTCATAGTGCGTAAACATTTGATTGCCGAGAATCGCGTCGGCTACTTGCGGCGCCGACATGAGATTCATTTCGAGAAGACGAGTCTGTAGCGCTCCCTCGCTCGGCCGATTATTCTTCAGAGCATCGAGAAGAAACGCGGTGCACTGCTGCACCATATTCTGTTCCATGAATATATCTACAATCTGAAAATCACGTTTGAGAATGTCAGCGTCGTTTTGTTAATCCGTAAAGAAAAATTATACGAAAATTTTGGATGTTTCAGTCGCAAAAATGTATCTTTTCAATATAATTATTAATATTTTTATAAGTTTTTCACGAGAATGTATGGAAATATATAAGACATATATATTATATATATTTTTCAGATCATTTACTTGAGATAATATGGTTAGCGATTGATAAAAAATATATGGCCGTTGGCTCAATTGCTCGAAAACTTGTTCATTTTCGATGACTGGCCAGTTACGCGAATGTCGGAAGGATCCGAAGAATATCGAGTAAAAAAAAATCGAAAAAGTCGCGAGGATTAAATTCACGATGATATAAATGTAACTTCCAAATAATAAATTTAATAATTTATTTTTTAATTACTTAATTGCTACTGTTTGGCATTAGTTAGATTTTATGTGCAAAGTCTCAAATGTAAGCGATTGATTTTTACCTCATAACAACCTCTCGTCGCGATACGTTCTCAAATAATAAAATATCATTTTTAGAGCTTTCTTAAATCCGCAATGATAAAAGAGAAATTATATGGAGACTCACTTGATTAATGTCAGCCAGTGGCTCGTCGTCTTGCACAAGCATCTGGGCGAAAGCCACGCCCTGATCGGGATTGATCCTCATAACGTTTCTCAGCAAGAAGATATAATCCGGAGTGTAGGAAACCTTCTTGGCATAGAGAACGATTTTCTGGAATTGGCCGGTCTCCGCGAAGCACTGAATTACTTTGTTCGGTACGTTGGCTCTGAGATAGACGCTAAGCGCAAGAGTAGGATCGGCCTGTTTCACAAGATCTCCCAATTCCTCACTGCACTCGAGTTTGTCCTCCTTCAGCCATTTTTCAAGCAGCTGCTTGCGTCCCTGAACCAACACCGGACGGCAGAGCTCCAGAGATTCGTACTTGTTGAGTTGTCCTTGATCGAGGAGAATCCCGAAATACTGTAGAAGCGGAGATGTTTGCCCCTGGGTCGTGGGAACCTGCAGAAAAAAAGTATTTGAAAATTCGTTTTTATAGAGTAACGAAATCTACTAAACATTTTCATACAGATCCGATGATATTTTTTTAAAAAAAGAAGCAATTCAATTGGTTCATTCACAAAAGATTCTGACGCAAAAATATACTTTATTTATATTCACACGGAGGAAGATTATAATTAAAATATATATTGTTTGGAAGGAAATCTTTCGCAGCTTACATTTTTAATTGGATCAGTTTCAGCGAGATTTAAAGCAGAATATTATATTGAATAATAAAAATGGAAATAATTAAAAAACTTGGAGATGGTATATCTTACCTGTTGGAAACGTTGTATAGTCGCGGGAGTTCTGAGGATACCTTTAGGCGCGTTGGCGGCTACTTTGGCAGCTTCGGCGTACTGACCATTTTGGAAAAGCATGTTGAATTTTCGTACGAAAAGATCCTCGGCACCGGAAAGATTGTTTCTCACAGCCATTCTCAGCGCCAATTCAGGATTCTGCAGTACCCCGTTGATGTAAGGGATAATGTTCTCTTCCTCGACAGACACCGAGAGCACTTGACCTTTGCGATTGACGCCAATGATGCCGCCCGAAGCCTCATGAGGCGCGGTCACAAAAATCGTTTCCCCCGATATACGATTCATGAATATACAGGTCGCCGATTCGATGTCGTACATGTGAATGTAGCCGTACTTGGTTATTAAATAGATAACATCGTATTTGGAGCTGACTTGCATAGCGACCGGAAAATCATTTGCCGCTTCCGGCGGAAAGAATACGTCGACGGCTTTTTTCGGAAAGGGATGATTGCCCGCGGGTGGCTGACCGACCTCGATTATGTGAAGCTTCGCGCCTGTCTGTGTTCGTACAGCGAAGCAAAAGAGATTGCTCGGCTCGGCGTTACCTTCCATCTTGAACTGCGCGAACGAAGCCGCGTGGCCCTCGATCGGCTGAGAGCACTTGCGCTCCACCGAATAGAGCTGCATCGCACCGACGACTCTATTGTGCTGAGCCGAAATACCGATCAAAAGAAGCCACGTTTGCTTCGGATCCGTACGATAATTAATTATTTGACATCCGTTGAGGGAAGTGTGACGCTCGAACATCTTTGTCGGAGTTGAATCGCCCTCCATCGACCAATGATATACCGCCGCTTCCGTAACCAGAGCCAACGTATTCAACGATATCCACTTCCAGAATACAACGTCCTCCGTCATCACGTGCGCCTTCATCTTCGACTTCATCTCGATGTTGAATATTTGCAAAGTCTTTTGCGCTGATTCCACCAAACAAATTTCAATTATTTATACAATTTTTTTGTCGCTTAGTAAATGAACATTTTTTCCATCCTTGAACACATACTTGAGAGTCTTTTGTCTAAAATTTACATTTTAAGACTCTTTTTTCAAAATATCGATAGAATAAATTGACTAAATATCGGGAGGTGAATCCTCCGATACTTGGAGTCGAAGCACTCACGCCTGCTCACACCATCTCATTGAATTTTTGAGATTCTTTTCTTGCAGCACACTTAACGGAATTGAATAAAATTTCGACAGTGAACTGCCTATACGTGAATCTCTGTTGTAATGCTAGTAAAATTGTCAAAATCTACGGTTCTTCTATGGTTAGTCGGGTTCGAAGCCCCTGGTAATAGAACGGAACGCTAGCGCACTTTCGTGGCATTCATACTCGGGAGGGCTTTCGACCGTGTCTCGTGGATATTTTGTTGAGAATAAAAACGGTTTTTTCCGAGGAGGATTTATCATTTTATCGTATCTAAATCACAATTGCAGTGGACATACCATGTGTGTTTAGATGTTGGGTATAATAAGATAATGCTATACGTTTTTTAAAAAAATTTCCGCGAAATAATTATAGATATTTGTTTTTTCATTCATCCATGGCTGTAGATAATCAATCTGTCTTTTTTATTTTATTATGACAATTCTACTAGCATCACAACAGAGATTCACGTATGTGCGGTCCACTGTCCAAATTATATTCAATTCTGTTCAGTGTACAAGAATTTTAATCAATTCAATGCGACGGCACAAGTGTTTCACCTCCCCTTAAAGACTCCGGAGTGCCTGCTCAGAGGCCAGATTTGTAATTTCTCATTCTAGGCTCAAAAGTATATCAATTAATTAATTAATTTAGAATTCTGTTTTAGTTTCAAAAGATTTTAACGAGTTTCTTCCAAAAAATGAAAACAGTGTGATTTTTAAGAAAAAGAATAAAATTTTTGGTTATTCACAGAGAAAACGATTATATTAAAAAATTCTTTTAAACAAAATAAGTTCGATATCAATGCGATAACCAGGAATGTTTTCATCATTTCCATCGACAGTCGAGAGATTCTCGATTACGCTCACCTTTCAGAGCAATTACTTTGCTGGCTGGATTCATAATAGCCGAATCAGCGGAGATGGGCCTTCTGATTGGATTCGCAGAGTCATTCATATCGATGATGACTACCTGGGCGGTATCGCCAACTTTTTCTCGTACACAGATGAATTTATCAGATTCCATGGTAAGCGTGTTGAAGCTGACATTGCTGGCGTTGATTCCCACAGCTGTGAGCTACGGGGTATAAATGGATTTTAGGATGCTTTCGGATCAAAAGTGCTTCGAAATCGACTCACGCTAATATTTTTTCATTAATTTCCTGTTTGACTCGACTTTTCATTTTACGATTTGTGTTATTCCAGAACCTAATGCTATCGTAAAGCGATTGGACATAAAAAAAATAATAATCATCATCCAATTGCTCCAACTAGAGTAGGAAACTTGGTATTGCCAAGAGTCAACGGATCATAATACAGTTGTAGACACAACTGATTGGAGTTGATAAGCTGATAACCGGGTTTCCAAAACGAAATTGAAAAAAAAAAAAAAAGATAATAAATTTCGTTATCGATTTTAAAAGCAGATGCGTCACGTGACGCGTCGAGTAAGAGTCATAAATGCGTAAAGTGCGATATAGCGTTGGGAGAAAAAAAAAAGGAAGAAAGTAATTTTCCAAATGTAGGCGGAAGCTAGGGGCGTGCGTGATAATGAGTAGACGTGGCCCCGGTGAGATCGTCTAATCGTCGTAAAATCGATTGGCTATCGCGTACGTTACGAGGATATTGAACTGTCGTGGATCGATACGTGTGTCTCATAATCAGGGGTTTAAAGCGTAGAGTAGTCGAGAGGAGAAAATAGGGAAAGGCGCGGGTTGCGAGCCGTAACGTCGGAATAGCTGTCAAGCCGACGTCAAGTGTTTAGTATTTGCAGGTTGCTCCGTGACGCCCCGTACGCAAGGAAAAACATGCTTCGCTCACGAAGTAGCGAGCAGTCTTACAAAGCGAATGCCGATTGAGAGGGAGAGAGAGAGAGAGAAAAAGGTAGAATAAGACGATCGTGCGTAACACGTCGACAGCGAGAGTGAAGATCGTTAGAGGTTCTTTTCGATTACACGGCGGCGGACGTGCATAAAACAGGTCACTTACCTGGAGATGTTCCTGAAACCTTATGGGCAGTAGCTGCGTCATTTTCCCGATGTTTTTTCAAACTCTTCGGCGACAATCGTAGCGCCAATAAGTCGCGTTGTTTCGTGATCTTTCGTTTCCTTTGCCAATTCGCGATATCGACGATTTTTATTACGTGTCTCAACAACCCCCGTGATTGTTAATTCAGTCATCCGCGCACAAAACCGACTGACGCAAAGCGAATGCCGTCACTGGTAGCCGCTGACACCTATCATGGCCGCCATCGTCCGCCCCCTCGGAAGAAAGTAGTCCCTCGATTACGAGATTCTTTCGTTTTCGTTAGCGTGAATTTACGCGATACCAGTGATTACCAATTTTCCTAAGAATACCGTTTAAACAGAATTTCGATACGATTAATTTACAGAGTTATTTTCGATTTAAACGACGAGCAAAATTTTCTGCAAGCGCAAGGATACAAGTGTTTCATGGAGAATCTCGTACACGAGCCTATCCCCCCTTCTCTCCTACGTGTACCTTCAACCGACCTACCTAACCCCCACTCCTGAATCCTTGTGAATGAAGCCGCGACGGCGCGTGGTACGGTGCCTCCACCCCTCCGATACCGGTCATTTCGGCAGTTACTATTGACACGCAACGAGAGAATATTTTGGCAGCGAAATCTTCCTGGCTCGTGAGATACTCGACGCTTCAACATTATCTCAATGTCTCCTCTTTTTACGCAGTGGGCCATTTCGAAAGATCACGTGAAACTTCAACTATAATGCGCATTACTTGTATTTAATTGTTGGATGTATTCTTATAAACACAAATTAATCGTGGAAAATTCTTGATTCCTGGACATGATTTTACGATTTTATAACGACAGATGTCTTAGCCGGTAAGCAAGACACATTTGATTATTACTAATGCAATTAGTGAATGTAACTTTATTAGTTTTCTTGAAATCTTATACGCTTTTGGCTGTTTCTTTTTCATTGGATTCGTTATCGTTCGGTATGCTCGACTTGTGTTAATTATTTCAATTGAGGAAATTCGTGCGTGCGCGCTTACATTAAAAGAGTGTCACGTGACTATGCGCGCAACAATTATACGCACGCTTAGCAACGTGGTTGCTTTCGCCGATTGATGACTCGACTACCGTCAATGTGTATCTCCATATTGGTGAATCTAGTGGCGCCGCAGTCGGCGTAATGCGGCAAATTTTGCTGGAGTAACGTTGGATTGTAATATACGATGATATTCACACTGTGCGCAAAGCGAGCAGCTGTATTTGCTTAGGAGTTTGAGATATGCGGAAAGCATTGGTTGTTTATCTATAGACAAGATTTACGAGATATATAAATCTATAAAACAGAACAAGCGCTGACTGTTGTTCTTAGTTCGGAACGAAGATCACGCATGAAGCGAATGTCCAAATATTCTCAAATTTAATTTAAATTAATGCTTATATTCGTGCTATATACAATTTCTCAAGATAATTTGAACCTTGTGTACCACATGACTGGGTGTGCTATCTCTTTTGAACTAACATTATTCCTATGGTGGTTTTTCGCATTCAATCACATGGTACAGATTTTACCACTCCTCAACTTAGCTATGCGCCAAAAATTGATTGTCGCTCTAATAAAGAGAATTTTGGCTACCATTGTGCCTAGTTCCTAAATTATGTTGCACATAGTAAATATCATCTTCGAATGGTTTATTTTTCACTTGATGCAAGCGTAAATTTTAAAAAATCGTAAAATTTTTAACGAACATTTAATTGACAATTTATTATGATAAAAAAACAAATATAAAACTATTGAATTTTCGTTATGCAAATTCTAATTTATTTTCTAAATTACATGTAACTTTTTTTAAAAATTGGTACACCGTGGAGGGAAAATGGGTGATTAACATCGAGATGTTAATTAAAAATCATTTATTCGTCAGCAGCGGATACGATACACGTGGTATATATCAATGACAGTAAAATCAAGTACGATTGGTCTCTTGTTGGTGAATAAACGAATTTTTCGCTGTCGTAAGGTAACAGGTACGTTTTTAGTCGAACAGGCCGAAACCCATATCGTCGTCCTCGGATTCAGATTCTTCCTTGGCAGGTTTCTTCTCCTCTGCAATAATCACGAAATATTAGCATTCAGAAGAGTAATCCACATCATTTTCATCACAATTGTTTTTTTATTTGTCTATCAGTAAGAAATTTGTCATCACATCGCTTCAGGCGAAAGATGGTATGGTAATAACATCATTTCGAGCTTTAGGGCTGTTTCTGAGGTTTCCAAGTACAATTTTAAAGATTACTTACCCTTTTTCTCTTCAGCAGGTGCAGCTGCACCGCCGCCAGCTGCAGCCGCAGCTGGGGCTGCACCACCTCCGACTGGCATGGATGAAAGCTTTTCACGACCTAAATTAGCAAAAAAAAAAGTTTAAAACTTTCAAAAGACAACGCTACGAACGTAAAGAATCATTTGAATCATTATTCTTGACGAATTATTGTAAATTGTTCTGAGTAATAAACGATTGTATGAAATATATCGAATTAAGTAAATGTAAAAATGATAAAAACACAATAATTAAAAACAATGTGATTCAGTTTTACTGCAGAGTCGATAAACAAAGTGAAAACAAATTCACTTTTGTCTAAAATATTTAGTAATTTTGAGAACATTTTAACAGTTCGATCAAATATTATAATTGTAATATACAGCAATATTTTATCAAATTATTTTACAGTGGTTCTAGCAGAGTCTGTTTATGCATTACAGTAATAAATGATAATAAAACACTGTGCTCTAAAATAAAATTAAAACATACTAAGAAAATACTCCAAATACTCGGTATGAAAAATAATTTTCAAGTAAAATAAATTACATAGACAAACTTGAAACGTTAAGAAGTCCTACCGCTGTTATTTAAAAAAAATTCTCACCTGTCGCGATCAGCTCATCGATGGACTTGCCGGTGAGCTCAGAGATGACTTTCTTCAGTTTTTCACCGTCAGTTTCGATACCTACCGAAGATAGAATTTTCTCAATGTCATTTTGGGACGGCGTGGTCTTGCCACCCAGGACAGCCAAAAGATAAGCGGCCACGTAACGCATTCTGAAATATAGAAACAAAAATTTCCTGTAAACAATTGTGAATAATTAAGCGATATAAACATTTATTAATTTATGATAAAGTCAGAATAAGTTTGACATCACTGCCAATCAGTCGAAAGATGGTATTAAAAGAATTCATCATTTAGTCCGCTGACTCGGGGTTTTAAACACATATTTCATCGAAGGTGACGAAAAAAAAGTTTTACGGAACAGAGGAATGGCCTACTTGTTGAAAATTAAGTATACAGTTGAAAAAATGGGTAGGGACGATTGTTAACATGATTGTTTAGACGCCGTTTTCCTTACACCTAGCCTCCACGGACAGGGCTTAACAGATCCGTAAATATCTTGGTTTACGTTAACTAATCTGATCCAAATATCCAACTATTGTCGTATTTATTAATCCGATGGATAATATCCGAATATATTTATCGCGAAATAACACAGATTGTTAACTTACTTTTAAGTCGTGACGACACGAAACGTGGAACACGCTGAATGTTAAGTGTACGTTCCAATGGAAGAAACGAGAAGGAAGATACAAGCGGTTCACGCAGATGCGCACTTCAACGGTTTCCGGATGTAGATGTCGTTCGTGTTCAATTATGTGAAAAATGAGCGGTAATTTAAAATTTACGAAACAGGGCCGACTTACATTCTTTGAATCACCAAAAATTCATCAAAATGGATTACATATATCCGTGAAAAAGTTATCTGTAAGCTAACTTACTTTCGAAAGTCAGCTTTTCGAAGTATTTACATTTTATTTAAATGACTTTTCGGTGAAATGATAAAAATTGTTACTCGGGGAGAGGGGTTTCTGATCGGTGAGGATGAATTAACGTGAGAATAATTGACGAAATCTCGAGCGTACATTTTGTTGTACTATCCCCAGTTGTTTTATTTCTTCAAAACTATGTAAATAAAAGCTTTCGGTCATCGTAAAAAAAATTCCCAAAGATGTAAATAATTAGATGGATTCGTTTTCATTAAATTCTTAACATTTTGCTACTCTGACTGACGTAAACTTTGATCGATTAGACTCAAATTTTATACACAAAACGAACTGATAACGATTTTCACTGGTAAAACTGAGTGCACGTTTTAACATGCAAAGATATCGAAGATGTATGCTCCGAGTGTATACTTATCTCTCTTACTCGCATTCAGAAAACTTGAAACGGTGCACACTTGGTGCACCAGTGGAAAGCGTCATAATATTTAATGGTGCTAGATGCTCCATTCCGCGAAGATCGGTAAAAGACTTTGAATTGTATAGTCATCTTACCAGAATTTTTTCAACTTTGAATTTCTTCTACATTCGAAACAAAATTATTGACTAAGCGAAGCATAAACTTGACGTTAACATAATTCAGGGATATTTGGGATTCAAATTAGCTAAAAATCATTGTAGAGGCGTTCGAATTTTGTAGAAAATTGCATTTTCTTGAAAAAATAAAATGTCTGTAACTTGCAAATAACTAGAACGATTGATCTAAAATTAGTTAAATCATTGACGAAGTAACGCAATTTGAATTTTTTAAGTTCTCAGTCACTCAATTTTCCACAGTTATCTCTACGAGGGAACCAAAATTGATCAACACGATTCCTCACAGAGATGGCTTCATAAAAAAAAGAAAAATAATGAGGAAACGATGTGCAATATACTACTTTGCATTCTTTTTACTCCGTCTCCCAATGTATAACCTGAATAATTAATTACTCAACAACCGACGATTGACTTGAATTTTTGTATAAAAGCCTGATTCCCATGGTCGAAAATTCTCCATAAATTTCAACTAATTTTTTAAATGTTGAGGTGCACAACCCATCGTTTCAATTTTAATGCATTATTGGCGGTTGCGATACATTGTATTTTTATTTACAAGTATATCATTGTCTTCTTTACTTTCTCATTCGTTATGATACAAGTTGACGTTATATTAAAAAGATATAAGATCTATGTACAAACAGTGACGTCGATGTAGGATTAAAACGATGTGAACCGTGTATGTGTGCGAGAGAGATATAGTTAATGACGCTCATAGCGTAGTGAGAGAGAAATACTGAAAATAATGTTTCACGTCTTAAGGGAAGGTAAAACAGCCACGAGTGCTTAAGAGATAGAACTAGAACAGAGGTTTCATCTCCTCTACACGTCAAACGAAAACTAATACAAACGCAATCGCTGTCAGGATCATTTTCTTCGAAGACGTTTATTGTTTTGGTCAAAGAAAAAAAAAATCAGTAAATATAACATGTCTTTCGCACTCACACTTGTCGAAGATAAATTATCAATATATTTCACACATCTCCATGGCCGATTATATGAATTTTATTATTTAGGTGTAACGTAAATAATTCATAAATATCGGTGTTTACTGACAGATGTTAAAGTGATTTTCAGTTTAGGAATCTGCTTGAAAAATTATTGAAATATTAGACAACTGTTTGCAAATTGCATTGTTTTTGTGTATTTCGTATTTAAATTTCCTGTTTTAACTACACAATATCCAGTAATAAAAATGTATTAAATAATACGGTTAACATAATCGCCGATGGAGATAAAAGTTCCAGCACTTCTTACAGTGTTTCATCAGATTTTTTTTTATCTATCGTGACGACAATAAAGTCTATATACCTTATCACTAACATGGTATAATCTGTATAAAAATACTATGTACATTTGTATAACTTCTTATTATACGACACGAGCGATCGTTGCCATTATTTTTCGAGACATTCAATTAAAGTAAACGTAAGTTTTTTTTCTCAGGATTTTTTCTTTCATTTGTAAGACGGGACAGAGATGTTAAAAAAAAAAGTATAAACATTTCGTTCTTAAATCTAAAATGTACAGATTTTGTATCTAGTATACTCGCGATTGAAGTATAGCTTTTTGGAGCACCGAGCAGAAGGTTTTGTTGACTTCATGGCACAATATTTCCGCGGATTTGTCACCCAGTGCCGCCTGGGCCGAGCTTACTCTACCGAGTTGCAGTAAAAGACCCGTGGTGTCTTCGGCGAGAGGCGGAAACGCCAGACATATTCTCGTTAACGCCGAAAGTACCGGCATGAAGAGGATCACTCGATCCCTCGCCGGTAGAGCACCCAGCAAAGTTATGAGAGTATTGATAGCAAGCCGCGACACACTCAGAGCTTTTGGCAAAGCGTATTGCACCGCCAAGTGCGAAGCCAGATCGACAGCGAATACTTGCTTCTCCGGTTCGGGTTGAGATAATAATTCGGGGATCCAATCGAGGCATATGTGCATCGATGGTATTCCGGACACGGTGATGGGCAACAGTTCTCTGGGATAACCCTGAAAAAATAGAAGAAAAAAAGGATAAATGTAAAAATGTTGTGATTGGCATTTAGAAAAAATGTGTGATATCTGTAGAAATTACCTGGAAATGCACTAATTTGGCTAGCGATGGATCGTCTATGAATACTTGATGCAGATATGAGCATACGACGCTTCGAATTTCTCTCAGCGACCACATTTGTCCTAGGATTTCGCGATCTTCACGAGTTTCCAAACACGCTTCTAGCAGTATTTGCACCGCTGCACTTTCCTGACCCGCAACCAACGCTGTTCTAAGATCTTCTCTCTCAGTCTCGCTCGTCAACTGACCATTCTTTTCCGTTAGCGGTCTGTCTTGCATGTGCCTCGACAACTGGGATCTCGAAGCAGCTAGTGTCGCTTGCAATATTCTGAAAAATGAATAAAATAATAATTTATAAAGTTTACTTCAAATTAAAAAAAAATTATTCGTCAAAGGATAATTTCATAAAATTATAGTCAAGTATAGTGAATAAGTAAAAAGTTTAATAAATCGGGATGAAACTTGTGAATCGTTTAAGACGATGTGCTACGTGTCTCTCTCAGATCGCCATACGTGAGAGCGATAGCAGAATTTTAACATAGCGAATTTCTCCCACACGATTGATTTGTCGGATAAAATACGAAAACGATCAACTGTATAATCATGAGACGCGGTTTATCGTTTTTTATAGTGAGGTTGTATCACACTGCCTTTCCAGACCAATTTTTTAAGGATGCATTACGATTTCAGAAAAAAAAACGAGTTTTACATAACGGCTTGATGTGCTGTTCATCATATAAAGCTTTTCTCTTATACATAAAGTTCTGACATGTCGGAACTTTATGGAAAGAACTTTATGGAAACCCTAGAAAAAATGTAGACGGTAAGGTTTGTTACCGTCCAAGTTTGTATTTACGAGATCGCGAAGGAGCGAACGAGGGGTTAAGCTTATTCACATAAATTGTATCGAGTCGTTGAAAAAAAAAAATCTATCCCATAGATGCGATATCACTCGTCGAAGATTTCTGCGATACATACCTAAGAATAACAGAGAGAACGGGCGCGCATCTGAAAACTCGCGTGTCGCATCGTAATACTTGTAACGGATCGAGAACGATATTTTCTTGTGTGAGAAATATATTCAGAGCATTCGAGTTTTCTATCAGCAATGCATTTATCGACAGGACCCACAAACATCTCGGTAATGCTGTGTTTAGCCTTAGCCAGACTTGCTTATAAAGTTCTGAAAAATAAATAACATAAATGTTCATTAAATTCAATATAATTTACACTGTTCAAACTGTTACAAAACTGTACGAAATTTAATATTACAAAGATAGTCGTCTTGTTCCACCAGGTATTAGATAAACTGTCAGATCTTAGATATATTCTGTATTACGACTGTGTCTTACCACTGACAAGATTGAAGGATTTTTACCGATCATTTAAGCAAGATATTTTTACTCAAAAACGACAAAATTGACACTGTGTCATAAGAGAATACTAAATTAACAAGTTATTTACATGGATATATCGTTAAGACAGCGTTGAAAATAAAAATCCTATTGGTAGGTCAGATTATGAGGTTCCCACCGCAATCGTAAAAAATATAAATTATCGAATATTTTCAATGAAAATTTCCACACACAACATAAGAAAATGGCAAATCCTTGCAGAAATCACTGAATCAATCGAATCAGAGTTACACAAATCAGTGACATTAAAAAAAAAATTTATATATAAACCAGTTTGTACGTTCTATTCAGTTGTTACAGTTTTTTTAGCAAACTGATTTATAAAATACCCGAAGGTTTCATAAGGTTTTGTTTTTATACGAAGTATGTACTCAACGTTTTTTTGGCTGTAACAATTATTTAAAATGGGCTTATTGTTTGTGTTTGTAAACTTATTGCTTCGGAATGTATGTTCATGTTTTTTTTCTTATTTCTCACCTTGAATATACCTCGGCACTTTCTCATCTAAAACGACTTTGAAATAGTGTATTATCGTCTCGGCGTGTGGCCAAACGTCCGTGGGTTTCATGGACATCAATTGTCTGAGTAACCGTCCGGTACGCGAGGGGCAAGTTGTGATGTGCCCAAAAGCTTCGACGATGGTAACATCATTGACGCTCAAGCTCTCATAATTAGCAGCGAGCGATTCGATGTTAATCATCTCGTCATCGAGCCAATCGTCGACCAGCGATAGATGTGGAAAGTGAGTGGCGAGTAGTCTGAGAAGCGGTGAAAAGAGACCAGCGTAATTCATCTGATCTCGTTGTACTTGTTGCAGAAGATACTTGATCGGTAGCTCGGAAAGGAATTCCGTCGAGTACGACTTCACCTTTCTGCCTTGCGATATGAAGTTGTGCATGTTGGTGAGTCTGACGTCCTCGTAGAGCAACAGGTAGTAAAGTAGCAAGAGTTGCGAAGTGAGCGAAGGCTTGGACGTGTCGACGTCCATGCATTCAACCTCTGCGTCCATTATACTGAGAACGCTCTTCTTCGTGTCGAAATTCGCCCCAAAAACACTATTCCGAAAGACTTTTCTGATCTCCGGTTCGGCTATCGGTTTGTTCGTGTGTTCCGAGGTCTTGTTATTCGTTACGAGAATCGAATTAACGTAAACTTCGACAAGAGCCGGTAAAACCGGATGCAGAGGCGGAACGCTGTTGCAAATTTGCTTGTAAATCCAATTCTTTATCGGCACTCTGTGTTTCGCGAACGCTCGGGACTTGAGCAATTGGTGTATACAATGAACAGGCAAGAATCCAGGAATATTAGCATTCAAATTAGCGGTAACAGGTACTTTAACCGCGTGTGAAGTCACCACCTGTTCGGTGAATATATCTTGCATAAAAATTTGCTTCATTCTCGTAAGATTGTTCGCTCTTATAGGTATCTTCATACCGAGTGTCGCGCATACGAGATCGCAAATTGCGGATAACTGATTGCTGTGAAAGTGTATAGCCATGAGAAGCAACATTTCTCCGAAGCTCGCGGAAACTCCGCTGGCACTCTCGAAGTAGGCTTCTTCGCGGACAAGCCATTGTACCCACTCGATGCTGCGTTTCTCGAGATTGTGGTGATCTATGAGGGACGGACAGGCGATGAGCATGCACAGCCCGAGGGAGACGAATCTGACACCTGCCGGTGAAGGCGGTGGGTGCGAGGTGAGCAGTTGAACGATCATCGATATCTCGTCATCTTGAAATTTTATTCCACCGATACCACGCAGAGCGCAGTAGAGTCTGAGCAAAGCGCTCGCTTGTACGACGTGAGACTCGGCGAGCTGGCTCTCCGAGCTCTCCGATACGATTACCTGCAGTCTTCGTAATAATTCTTCTCGCAGCGATTGCAGGGCCGTGTGCGACTCCCATTTACGCTTTTGTCCGTTTCTTATGAACATGGCGATCCAAGTTCTCACCTGCTGATCGCTTCCCAGCAAGAGTCCAGACACGAACGCCACCATGTCGCTCTCCAGCAGGGAACTGTCTGCGCTCTCGTGCTCGAGGCTCAGTGTTATTGCCAGGGCGGGCATTCGACAGAGTTCGACGCATTTGGCGCGTACGGAAAGCGCCTGGCTCGGATTCATTCGACAGAGCATCGTTAGCGATTGCGTTCGAATTCTTCCTAACGCCGATTCCTCCTGACGCTCGCCATTCGCTATCAGATGAGCACAAACCTCGGCGAAGCTGTCGGGACTGTTGGCAACTATCCAGCATATTATCTCAGGACCGTGTTTAACGTGTAGCAGAGTTTCGGCTATGTCACGAATCGATAACAACGCTGGTAGTTCCGCGAGAGCTATGCATATCACGTAACTGATTTCCTCCATGTAAACGGCATTGTCAAAGAGATCCGAATGCTTGATTTGAGAGTCATTATTTTTTTGAAATTCGTGTATTTGCGATGATATGAAGAGTATCTCACTGAGAACCAGGCGGATACGTCGTGTCGATTCGCTCCGCTCAAACTCCAAGGCTAGACCTCCTTGCAATGATTGCGCGAGAACACTATCGCTCTGGCAGTTGCCAAGTTTTTGTCTGCAAGAAAATCATTTTCATTACTTATTTATATTAAAAAATCACCTTTACGTTAAATGATAAATATGATTAGCGATAAATGAAATATCAATCATTAATTGTTGCATTAAACCTTTCTTGATAACATTTGAATAAACAACACAAATTCTTAATACTTCTAAAGCAGTGAACCAAATTTTGTACAAATACATTTTAATAAGTCCTTAAATACACTTCTATAGCGGATATTATCCAACTATTAATAACAATTGTAAGGATTTGGTATACTTAAAAAACACTGAGATATCACAACGGCTGCGTAAGAGAGCAATTTCAATATAGAATATTACAATATATTGCTCGAACACTCCATGTTTTGTGAATTCTATAAAATAAATTTTACAAAATCGACGATTTAATATACTCGAAATTCCTGTTATAAATTATTTCCACTATCAAAAAGTACTTGAAACGACTATCGGCCGTGCTTTTGTGAGTTCTCCTTCCTTGAGCCGACCGAGCTCAACAAACGTACAACTATAAAAATGTCTATAGTAATTCGTCAACCTATTCCCTCTTCTTGTCTATCCTTGTCCCGTCCGGTATTAGAAGAGAATTAATTTTCTATCTCAAAAATCAAATTTACAAACATTTTTGAGGTTGTTTCGACGTAAAAACAATTATCTACCGGTCGGGTACAAAATCTTTATAGCTTCCCTACAGCAGAATTAATTTCTAATTAGGAATTTAAAGTATTCCAAGTCGTGTATTCTGTCAAATTCAATTCGATTAATTTGATACATTTCATGAATTTGATAAAATGAATATTATAGAATTCACTAAACGTTTCGATATACATTATAACGATTCGTTATATTAGAATGTTTTTAAACAAACTAACTCTTACTTTCCGTATCGGTTGCCAAAAAAAGTAAGAACATTGTGAAATATTTTTGAAAACAGAAATGGTTACGATATAATGTAATAAATATTATCAAACTATTGCGCTGTACAAAATATTTAGACGAGAAAAACGAAGTACGTAGTGTATACACGGTAAACGGCTAACCTCAATTGTTGTTCCTTGCGGACGTCAGTCTCGAGTGCATGAAAATCGATGGAAAGGAGAGCGACGATTGAATTTACGGATTCTATGCCGGAGAGTATCGTTAGAATTTCTTTTCGCGCTTCCACGCACTCTTTCGTAAGATCCAACGGTGAGATGAGACTCATACGTACCAGACACGGCAGCAAAGGCCGTATCTCGCGTTGCGAGCATCTCGATAATTCCTGAATATTTACGTTCTGTATGGCGGTAAATACTCGTGGCCATATCGCTGTGCTAGTCTGCATTTTATTTAGCATTAACCAGTGCACAACCTATTCAGGTATCCGATAATAGAACAGCGGTTTCTAACCGCTTGTCACAATCTGGGCTTCATGACGGGCGCCATTTTTCGGAGCATGGGCAGAATTTCATTTTTTGACCGCGCGAGCGCGCAAACGTTACGATGCGCGCGCTGATTTCTCGTCAGACTATCGCTCTTGTTTACTACTCAAAATATTATAAAATTAATTTTTAAAAACACATTTTAACATCACTTACAATTATTTTTAACACCTGGCGCTAAAAACGCATTAGCGTCTCTCGATTGCTCACGATTTTAATCATGGCACACAGTGCTTTTTAGCGACCATGAGTGGAATAACAGTGAACGAGTGAGAAATGAACGAAAGAAAAGTTTAGTGATTTTCCCTGTTGCTCCTAGGCTTCTAACTCATTGAGAAAATGACGCAATCACGCTGTGCGCCTTTGAGGAAAAGATACCTTTATCGGCTTCAAAAAATTGAAAAAAAATGCCATAAAATGTTGATATAACATCTCATAAATGTAAATACAAAGGCCCAGAAGAAAATTCAAAGTCCTTCTAATATTACAATCAGACAGCCTGACTAATCTCCCCTGACTAATCTCCCCTCAGCGCCGGAGCGCGTTACAGGTTATTCGAGCGCTCGACTCGATTATATTGAAGATGGAGACACAAAATTTTTCAAGTCAATTTTAAATAAATAAAACTTTATGGTAACGATTTTGCAGTGACGAAAAATAAATGTATCGGCTACATAGAAAATGGAGAATGGGAACTCTGCTCCGAAATGTAAGAAAAACAAACAAACTTGCCGGAAGAAGAAAATAAACCGATAAGCTCATTAAAAACATAACAAAATACTATGGTTTAGCCATTAAGAGAAATGTCGGTAGTGTCGAAAGTATGAAAAAAGCTATAATGGCCACTTTCTACCACATCAACTCCACGGATGAGAATCCAAGGCATGAGTATTATTGCCTGCAAAAGGAGATGAGAGTTGGTCCAAGTGCCAAAAGGCTCAAGTTTAAGGTGCATCCAGATGTGCAGAAGTATATTCTCCTTATTTACGAAGATTTCTCACAAGATTATTTATTTCAATTGTGCTTTTGGTGGCCATAACCAAAATACCAACGAAAGCTTCGACACAACAGTTTGGCGCTTCGCTCCGGAAGACGTGCATTCCGGGTTAAAAATTGTCGAAATCTTTAATTTTTCAAATTATGAATGCTTCAGAGATTGTAGTTGGGAAGAAATTCAAAGAATACGTCCGACAACGTTGATGAAAAACGATTGATTCGTTAGAAGCGCAGCAACTCATTATTGTCTAAAGACGCTCGAAAAGCCCGAAAAGAGCAACAAATGCAAGAAATCATATTTTTCGAAAAAACTGAAGGAATATTGTATGGCGCAGGAATAGCAGATTAGCATACTAAAGGTTAGTCATTAAAACCATAGAGTTTTAACTTATCAAAACTTTAAACGCGTTTTTCTCAAAATGGCATTTTCAAAGCTTCTATACAATATAGTTGAAAAATTAATCCACCGATTTGGATTAAATTCGGCACACGTCTTTCTAATAGTAATGTCTCCGATATAAACTAAAATTATTATGAAAAATAAAACAAACAAAAAACTACTTTATTGCAAAATAAACTTTTTTTCAACCTTTTTGTTTCAAAGCGTGCCATTTCACCAATTTACAATAATTTTTATTTTTTCTTAATACCTATTCTCTGGATGAGTGTTGATAAAAGAAAAATCTTCGTTGGTTTTTGTTCTGATCAATGCCGCCGACTAAACTGTACACAGTTTTATGACATTCGCTGAATTTTGAAAAAAAAAAAAATGTTTTAATAGGGAAAAGTCACAATGAACAACGTCCAAAGTTTAAAAAACGTTGAAGAAATGTTGACTTTGGAATAAAAAAATTGTGTGAAAATCACCAATCTTTCCCTCGCCTAAAGGTATCTTCCCTCTTAATAAGTATCCACTTTTATTAGTAATTGTAATTCGGTTTATTAGCGCTGTGTGTGTGTGTGTGTGTGTGTGTGTGCGTGTGTGTGCGTGTGTGCGTGCGTGCGTGTGTGCGTGTGTGTGCGTGCGTGCGTGTGTGCGTGTGTATGTGATTATGTCGTATTTATCAAACAGTCTCCTTGCTGTAACGATAAACCGATTAGGAACGAGAAGAAGAGCTTCATGGTGAGTAATGGCCCGACTAATTAACAAAGTAACACGTTTTTATTTGCCCAAGCTCTAACAAAGCATGTCGGTATGGTAATTTCATCAACAACGCGCTGACAGGTGGGTATCAATCGCAAAATAACGTTTTCACATAACATTCTTACATAGATATATGTATAAAAACAACAATGTAATATATATATCTGCAGAAGCTTGTGATTGTGAGTTATGCCAGCGTACATATAGATATATGTAGGCTTTGAAATAGTGCGTTTCCTCGTTTTCCGAACGGTTATTACGCAAACGAGGTAGACTTACGCAATATAATGGGAAGGGGAAAACGGGGCAAATTCACCGATTTCAATTAAAACAAAAAGATTATTTATTTATTTACCTGAAAAAAAATCATGGAGAACAATCCGTAGCGATTGATTGTTTGTAACGGTTGAAAAATAATCACCAGATCCGATTATAAAAAAACTTTGTATGATGGTTCACATTGATTTAAAGCAGAAAATTTGTTGTATTCGAATCTTTTGATTTTTTTTGACACCATCGGACCACCGTTACGAACATCAATCTCGGTGAATTGTTAAAACGATTTATTTTTCAACGATAAAGAATAATAATAAACATTTGTTGTTGTTGTTGTTGTTGAAATCGGTGGACTCCCCATTTTAATATATTAACCTCGAATATATGATTTATAAAATAGGACATAGCCACAAGGCTTTTTTTTCACATTGCTATCAACTATACATTGAATAAGAATTAAATTGGTTTTCTTTTCTTTTTTTCTTTTTGTTCGGTCGGTTTCTCATCATCTCTCGTACTAAACACGAAAGAACATTTTTGTAAAACTGTAATCGTAACTTTAAATCATTTACTTTAGTCACCATTAAAATATCATTGGATTTCAATATTAGTTTATCGTAATTTCGGTGTTTTTTAAATCGTTGAATAAAGATCGTTGAGAATACCCGACGAATTACTAAAACCTACAACGTTATTTACGTTGCAAATGCTTTAATTTATGTCGATGTCTCGTCACGATATCCTTTAGAATTGATATATGTTTAGATATTCGTAAACCATCCGATGATAATAATAATAATAACAATAATATCAACAATAATTAATAATAACAACAATAATTGAGTAACTCTTACGCCCACAACAATGCACTTGTGACTGGGTATAACGATTATACAGATCGTATTATATTTATATATAGTATGTTAATATAATTTAACACGATAATATGTGTAAACATCTCAAGAATTGTATCGTAAATTTATCGGCAACGTAATAAAGGCTACAGGTATAATAATAATAATAATAATAATAATAATAATAATAATAATAATAATAATAATAATAACAATAATAATAATAATAATAATAATAATAATAATAATAATAATAATAATAATAATAATAATAATAATAATAATAATAATAATAATAATAATAATAATAATAACAATAATAATAATAATAATAATAATAATAATAATAATAATAATAATAATAATAATAATAATAATAATAATAATAATAATAATAATAATAATAATAATAATAATAATAATAATAATAATAATAATAATAATAATAATAATAATAATAATAATAATAACAACAATAATAATAATAATAATAATAATAATAATAATAATAATAATAATAATAATAATAATAATAATAATAATAATAATAATAATAATAATAATAATATCGTCAGTCAATGGAGTGATTCGCGAACCAATATCGTCGTTGTTTCACGCGAATCGCACCTCCTAGGCTCGGATATTTTGAATAATGCATAAATATCACTTTACGTTTCTTTTCATTTTCGCTAGTTCTACGCGTTCTTCAGATCTATCGTTTTCTTGACTATAAATGAATCTCCACGATCTCTGGTTTGTATATTGTTAATATCGTTATTATGTCCCGGTGTTGATCTCGTTACTATCGTCGTTATTTCACGCGAATCGTACCTCCTAGGCTCGGATATTTTGAATAATACATAAATATCACTTTACGTTTCTTTTCATTTTCGCTAGTTCTACGCGTTCTTCAGTTCTATCGTTTTCTTGACTATAAATGAATCTCCACGATCTCTGGTTTGTATGTTGTTATTATCGTTATTATGTCCCGGTGTTAATCTCGTTACTATCACTGAAACACAAATAGTCTGTCTGTTTAATATTTAATGGCCGTTTATTCGTAGAATATAATTCCGATATAGCGCTCGTACGATCAATGTGAGCAAGTACGAGAGAACTACCAACAGCTGAATCGCACGTAAATAAATTCCGCGATGCACATAACGAAAGACTGTGATTTGCACTAAGTTCAAGACGCGTGTATCGATAACACTTATCAATATGAAACCAGCTGTGGTCCTATTCTGAGATATGAATTGGTATTGCGACAAGGGAGATATTCTGCTTTTCTGATTGGCTATTAACGGAATCGGAAGGATTGAATATGACGCTCGAAATGAATGAAAAGTGATCAATGACAGCGGACTCGTATCTTGGAATAAAATCCTCCGGTGAACCTTCTCGTGCAATATTAGACGTGAGTGCGATACGCCTCATACTTGTAGCAATATCGCGTGATGATCGATTATGAGATACATATTGTCGTTCGTAAAATCATTTAGCAATGCAAAAGTAAATTTATCCTTTATACAGTTTACAACTTTTCAGTGGAGCTTCTGTTTTTATTGACAAGTTTTATCGTTTTATTAGTAGACATTGATAGTCTATTTTCGTAAAGTCATCGATATCAATGTAAATAAATTTTTTAATTCTGATTCAGAACTTCTTTTTTAGTGGTAAGGAACGTTCCAACATCTTCAAAACCCCTCGCACCGATTCAAAAGCTTTAAAAACCATTTTACTCGTTTGCTTCTGCGTGTTATGATTTTTTTTCAATATTAATGAAGAAACGAATTCTTCGATTCGTTATTTAATTGAAAAAGAAAATGATGCGCTTGGCATAAAGAGGATTATCTTGTTCTTCATCCTTCGCATCGATCGTTATTTATTTTAAAGAATTCTTATTTATTTATTATTTGCCTCATCTGCTTCGTCTGATGTTTCATGCTGTATTGGGCGTTTTCAGCTTTGTTAATGAGCGAATCAAGTTTGTCGAGATGAGAGCCCATCTTTTCGTTCAAATCGATCTTCTTCGGCTTGTTCTGTACGTCCTCGTTATTGATCTGTACTCCTAGATCGTCACCCAATGTCTCGATCTCCAGAGTATCATCGGACGTTAGAAACTCTGGATTCGATGATTTTTCGGCATCCGCGTCCGAATTCAGAGGCTTATGATCAGGCGTGTTGTTTCGCGATCCCACGCGAACTCGAAGCAACGTACTCAGACTTCCACATACAGTCTGAAAACAAAATAATTAACGGTATTTAAAAAAATATCGAAATTTATTATTTTCTTATTAATCATCGGTTTTATTGCTAAGAATAAAATTCTTATCGATGTCATTCAATAAAGTAAACCTGAATTTATTTCCCAAGCGTGCACGTAGAATATTGCAATTCTACTCGATGCCCCAGTGTTTCTAGGGTTTCTCCCATAGTTGGAAATCAATATTTGAAATGCAAAATTTCTATTTCTATTATATATTCAATATTGTTATCAATGTCAACGTCGTATTCTTATCGAAGCGTTCACAAGTAACTCGTAGATTGTTCGACACGCGCGTGTTTGCTGTAGCTTTAAAATTCAAGGATATCCTCTTTCAAGTCGCTTTTATTCTATAGTTTTGCATAAGTTTATTTATTTTATAGAGATGGACACAAGAAAGAACCGAGGATCCACACTCGGCACTTCAATCGATAGAATCAAGCGATACCCTCCTCGAGGATACTCCGAGGCAGCAAATCTCCCCCCCCCCCTCCCCCCGAGAATACCCTTAAGAATATTCTTTCGTATTCTTTTCGTCCCTTTAGGTTATCTTCAGGAATATGTTTGAGGGTGTACCGAACCTAAAAAATGTTTCAATTGTAAAGTTTACATTTGTTTACAAGTTCTGTTCCGCTAATAAATTATTTTTTCATGATATTCGTTTAAGATTATTAATTAATTTATCACGCTAAGGTGATTTAACGTACTGCGTATCGAAGGAAGAAATCCTTAAAATTCTTACTTAAATTTGAAAGTAAGATTTTATTAAATTTATGGAATTGAAATCTTTAAACTTTGTACTTTTTGTTAAAGGTTTTACCTTGAACCTGTTGATTTTCTTCTGTGTTGCACTGAGAATGTTGTTGAGTTCGTCGAGACCCCCGCCGACTCGTCGCATAGTTTCATCGGACTGATCCAAGTCCTGTTTTTTTAAAATTCCCAACGGACAATGAATATATTAAAAGAAGAAATTTAAAAAAATGTTAAACTGTATGAGAAGAACTTATGATTCAGATAACAAATTTTATCATTACCGACAAGCAAGTATAATTTAATAGTATAAAAAATACAAAAAAAAAAAAATAAATAATTTAGTATTCGATGTTTTCGGTACTCTGCTCTAATAATCATTGAATTTTTTTAATGTACCTGAACAACTGCATCTTCCACAACTTCATGATCGAGGTCTTCGTCGTTGGCTGCATTTCTCGTGGCCGCCCACTCTTCCTCGGTGGGTGCTGTCTGTCCGAGAAGTTCTGCTCTCTGACAAGCGTACAAATATTCTGGATCGGACATACCAGAGTATCGTTGATTATCCGAAGGATTGACACTGGAATTAAAGGAAAACAGTTTATCGTAACCACGAATGATAGTACAACGGAGAATAGCTTTTTCTCGAAGATGAGATATGGCACCTCGATCTTTCGTCAACCGTACGTGCACGATATACTATAGTCTAGTGCGGCATTTTCTACGACTAGTACGCGCTACTTTAGCTGGGAATCCATATTGGGATGATTCGTGCGCAAGCTCAAGAACCAACTCGGGGTCGCAGCAGCTTCGTGCAAGGGAAATACGTCTATATACCGAGCAACCCCTGAGAAAAACGCCCCGCTTGACGTCGTCGCTTCATCGACTATTCGAACGAGCGACAAATTAAATTCTACGGATTAGTCGCACGCTGCTCGCTCTTTCGATATACCGACGATACGATAATGTTTAAACACAGCGATACTCGCAGTTTCAATTTTATTTTTAACAATTCCTTCAGTTACCTCTTCCACAGACGCTCGACACGCTTGAGGTTCATGCCGATTATTTAATACAAGTACGAATAATGAATTGGCATCTCAATCTTGATATTCGATTATTTGTTTAGTGAGCAGTTGTTCTATAAGCCATCGAATATTAAAAATAAATGGTTCACGGTAATTCCTCGGTATTTGATAAATCAACATCGGAGGAGTTATTCCTATTGTTGAATTTGTCGATAAATCATTAAAGCTTTTGGGATAGAAATGATTAAAATTTGATCTCAATGGTTCTTAAATACACGATAAATCATATTATTTTCAATTTAGTGATTTATTATAATATAAAGTTGAATTATTTGTTTTTCTATTTAATATATAAATATTAATTTGAGATGTGACCTATATTTTACGCGTGGAAGAGTTTACAAAGAGTTTTGATATTTCCTAAGGTGAAACAGAATCGAACGTCACGAGTGATTTATCAATTTGAAGAGTACAAGTCCTTAGAGGTTTTGATGCCTCATAATTCTTGTCCGTTTTTCTCATTCAATTACATTTGGCCTATACAATTGTATTCAGAGGGGATTGATTTCCGAGTTCTTACGGTCCTATCTGGATAATTAATGGAGCCGCTGATTTCTCTGTACGATGGCGAGTCCGTGGCGAAATGAATTGATCGATGAATCTCATCGATGCTTGATGCATCGTTACACCCACACAGAGTCGTTGTTACGTTGCGAACGTGGCACGCGAGAGCGTTAGTGGGTCTAAGACGAACTTAACCGATACAATATAAGCTCGCCTCTTGGCCGAACAGTTTGCATTGTTTGCTTGAGCTACCAGCTGCGTTCCGGAGAGTGTAGCGACGACGGTGTCTTGACAACATCCCGAGACTCGGACAATGTCGACGACGTCGCGGGGCACCGCGTCAGTACTCAATTTTAAACGTCTATCGACCACCCTTCTTGGTCTGCTGATTGTGATCAATTACGCGAAGGTGAGTTGTTCGACCACTGCCTAATAAAAATTGTGACCCAAAGAAGAGCATCGGAAATAGCTTCTCTCCTCTTCATTAATTTTCATTCGATACATTCATTCGATCCACCGTCAATATCAATTTCAACAATTATTTTTCTCCGTGTAAAATTTATTCCCCTTCCAATTTCCTGTCTTTTGTGATCTTCGAGCTTTCTTTCGACTCCGGAATAAAACTCTGGCTCGCTCGTACTAAGATAAGGATGTGCTCCGTAGTAATCGTGAGTTGAACTCGTATCAAGTCGATTTAATTGATTCATTTTTTTTCTTTCCCGCGCGACGACGCAATTTCAATTTCACTGTGCAATAAAATGAGTCACATTCGTACACGTGCAGCTAGCAAATGCAATACCGTAAGTTGTTGATCGCTTATGTACAAGTAGCTTATATCGAATAATAGGAAAAAAAAACGTAGTGCGTTTGCTGGTGATTGAGTCAGTGACGTCTATTCATTCGACTAACAATCAGGACGTTAAGTATACATTCTAACGATTCTCTCTTATCATCGATTTAAAATCGTACATGCAAAACTCTCCAATGATTTTCTATTTTATTTCCCAGGCGACTGTTGATTATGTAGCCCTCAGAGAAGACACGATTCCCAAAGTAGTTACACGCGCGAGTGTAAGAACGACTCGCGATATCCTCGAAGAATTGATCGAGAGAGATGTTTCCTCCAAGGATAATCTCCAGCAAGGAACGGAGCACCTTCTCCAGTACGGCGCTCTTCTGCGTACGCATATCCTCGATACGTTTGGAAAGCTCGTATACGATCATTATGATGACTTTGGCATGAGTCAGATTGAAGCGCTGTACAGAATATATAGCGAAACGTTTGAACGAAAGTACAATATATTCGACATAGTGCCAAGCGTTTTAGAGGATCCTGACACCAGGCCAACCAAGATTTGCACTCATATAAACGAATATATCCGCACCTGCCTCAAGGAGAGCTCGTGGTCCTGCATGAACATCAAAATTCATGATGAACCTCACGAAGATACCCTTTCAACGCCGGCCCTTAATATCACGAAACAGATTTACGAATTGACTAAAATCTCTACGTACTATCCACGAGGATTTTCCCCGGTGGCTGTTTTGGATTATCTACGATCCGGTCAACTTCGTTTTACGAGTGGGCTGTTCTCAGGACTTTTGCTTAACGTTCAGTACGACTGTTTCGATAATAGAGTGCGAACAGCTGAGCGAGAAATCGTTTTGTTCTTGACAGGAGCGCCCAGTAACATTTCCGAAGGGATCGAAAGGATAGCCACAAGCGCTGGAACGGTTAGCGAGTTGGTCAAGAATATATTGAGCATCGGGAAAGAAATGTTTACAGGTAAAGCTTTACGTCATGCCAATTATTTGGCTGAACATGTGGTAAGAGAGGTAGATGCGGTTAGCGAAAATATTGAACTGCTTGGCACAGTTTACGAT
Source organism: Cylloceria caligata (assembly GCA_963942595.1). NCBI lineage: Eukaryota > Metazoa > Arthropoda > Insecta > Hymenoptera > Ichneumonidae > Cylloceria > Cylloceria caligata. Next base: position 10,551,052 of record OZ012710.1, on the reverse strand, counting down.
AACTCGACAATTAATCTTAAATATTTGTTCGAATTGATTCTGTCTAACGACACGATGGATAGAGATGTATTGGACGCTCGGGATTATTTGTTACGTCTGATTCAGGATAATAAGATTATGAAGAATCATCTGAGAGTGGAAAAGTATCAGCAAGCTGGACCTGACCAACTTCTTATGGAGATACTTGGACAATTGAGGGATATCCACTTTGCCGAGGATCTCGTGACTTCGCTGTACACTCATGTTCGTTTCTGGCACAAGAGCCACATGATCGAGAATCTTAAAGGATTGCTGGAGTTGTTCGATGCCTACGAAAACTTACGAGATGTCCCAGAGTATCGGAACCTTATGATTGCCGTCGATGATATAAAAAGCGATCTAGAAGACTCTAAAAATATCACTGTAGAGTTATTGTGCTCCAAACCTCGATCCTGCCTTAAAATTGGTTTGGAAATGGTAAGACACTGCGAAACCGTCAATGCGGAGACGAAGCGAGCCATCGACATATTCACTGATGAAAGCTGGCAGTGTTCCTGTCTGGAGAAAGATTCGCAGATTCCAATCATAAGCACCACGGAATTATTTAGTGAAATCGATGCGAGTACGAGGAATACTTCTACGATCATAGGTACCGACAGTCCTCGTGAAATTCTAGAAACAACGATTGATTCTACGACGGAGTCTCTTGGCGATTCGATTGTGTCTTCGACGCCGGCTATTGATTCAATGTTTTCAGGACAGGACGGTGATTATTCTGGGAAGAATATAAGTAATAATCTGGAGTTAAAAGAAGTAGAGAAGAAGGAAGATCCGATTCAGGAAACAATAGAAAGTACAATTTCGACGACCTTGAACAGTATTTCCAAGTTTATCGAGAATAGCAGCATCGACGAGACTGTACCGGAACTGACTGTGAAGCCATGCGTGGGAGATTGTTTTCCCAGTGCATGCAATGACACAAATTGTTCGATCGTAGGGTGCACCGGCGACGATTGTCAAACGCGAGGTAATTGCACTGGTGGGACATGCACCGGGGAATCCCAGGTAAAGGAGTGCGAAGACGCGCAGTGCGAGAGTCGCGGGGCTACGGATGCAATATTAGTTAGTACCCTTTGTGAAGGGTCTCATTGTGAAAAAATAAAATGCGAAGATTCTGACTGTACAGAAAGCAGTTGCGAAAATTCTGATTGTGAAGATGATTCGGAAGATGATTCGAAAGATGATTCGGAAGATGATTCGGAAGATGATTCGGAAGATGATTCGAAAGATGATTCGGAAGATGATTCCGAAGATGATTCGAAATATGATATGGAAGTAGATTTGGCAGATTTTCTGGAAAAGAAAGAATGTCGAGGACCCGATTGTCCAACCAATGCTACGCGATTCGACTGCGAAGGTACTAATTGTTTCGACAGCGATTGTCAAGGAGAGAATTGCCAGGACGATGCTGCTGAAGCAAGTGTTTGCGAAGGTCCGGGGTGTCAGAGCGATTTACAATTAAATGGGACAGTTTCGATTGAACAGAACCAATGTGAAGACCCAGATTGCTCAGTCAACATGACTACTGAGAGTTGCGAAGGTTATGATTGTTTCACTCAGGCGGAAGTCGACTGCGAAGGGGATAATTGTACGGATAGACCCACAAATGTTGACTGTAGGACATCGGACTGTTCAGACTCGGGTAGCCCATTGAAATCAAACGAAAAAAAAAATGATACAGCTATCGAATGCGAAGATTCTGGTTGTTTGAATAATTTCATTGTTAATTGCGATGGTCCGAAATGTCCGAAAATTAATTGCTCTGGACCCGACTGTGCACTGAAATCCTCGAATCTAAATATATGCGAAGGACCTGATTGCTCTAATGAAAATTCAGACGATGATTGCATGGGCTCCGACTGTGATTCTAGTGATGAAATCGGAGAGGCATCCAGCTGCGACGATGATACATGTTCGGATACCGATTCGACGATAGATAGCAGCTGCAAGGGAGCCAGTTGTAACAGTAACTCTACGCAAAACAGTGTTACTAGCAACGAAATTGAAGATGGATGCGAAGGTACGGATTGTATAATCAACGAGAAAAAGGCATGCAACGGATCCGAATGTGTTCCAGAAATTTCTGCTGAGTTGGTTGATGAGAGTACGAAAGAATCTTGCATCGGTGAAAACTGCACGACAAGTACTGTTTCACCAATCGAGGAAGTGACGGAGATTACGGTATCCCAAGCTCCCTTACTCACATCTACAGCCTTATTCACTGAAACATCGCAACCGCAACATGACAATATTTTTTGCGGCCACAGAAATCCCCATTATAGGAGGCGGCTCAATCGATTACTAAAGATGCGACGGATAGATGCGGCATCCTCCACTCCAAGATCACCGTACGACATCTGGAGTTCAATACTTGCTCCTATTGTTTCGGAACAAGGTAAAATTCAGGACAATATTAATAATAATTCGAAAACTGATATAAATGGGAATTCGGAACCGAATGCAAATGCGAAATCGAATACAAATCTAAATACGAATTCAAAGACAAATATAAATGCGAACTCAAAGACGAATATAAATGCGAATTCAAAAACGAATATAAATACGAATACAAAAACGAATATAAATACGAATTCGGATACGAACATAAATACAAATTCGGAAACGAATATAAATATGAATCCGAATACGAATCCGAATACAAATCCGGGTCCGAATTCGAATATAAGTACGAATACGAACACGAATATAAATACCAATCCGAATATGAATACGAATATAAATACGAATTCATATACGAATATAAGCACGATTTCGAATGCGAATATAAATGCGACTATGAATACGAATATAAATACGAATTCAAATGCTGAGGATGAAGGGAAAAATCCGCTGCTTCGAGTTCTTGGAAATACCAAATCCACGTACCATCACACTGAGCAGAAGAATGCAGAAACTTATCGAGATAACTCTCGACGAAGTGCGTCAGTCCATCAGACAAGCAATGTGGATGAGACTGAGAGAGGCTTTACGAATTCGCATTCGTTACGTCGAATCGAGACGGAACGGAAAAAGGCGAAAAAGAAGAAGAAGAAGAATGTTTGGGATGACCTGACGATTGAAGAAACCGGTAACCTAACAAGTGACCAAAAGAACTTTGGAGAGGTAAAAACAAAATTGGAGAATGTACCAAAAAGTTTTAAAAAAATGGTGAGAGAAAGTGCTGAGAAGACCATTTCGAAAACAATGGTTGATCAAAACGACAACAAGGAAAAAATCGACGAAGAAATGAAGACAACATCGAAAAGTATGCAAAAGAGATTCAGAAAAATCAATAGACAAGGCGCTCGAATGGAGAAATTTGAAAAAATGACTCATCAAGAAAATGGCAACGAGGAAGAAATGAAAGAAGAAATGAACAAAAAATCGATCAATATGCACAAAAAATTAAATAAAGCTAATCGCAGGTTTGCAAAGTTCAGTAAAGAAGAGAGTGATGAGGAAGAAAGCGAAGAAGAGATACGAAAAAAATCGAAGAGAGTGAAAAATGGATGGCAATATCACACAGGCAGTGGGAAAACCTATGTAAAAACGTCAAACGATGAAGGAGATTACGACGAGATACGATTCGAAGATGAACTGCTGGGAAATCCGAAAAAACTGGAAAAAGGATGGAAAAAAATTCACAGAGAAAGTACCGAAAATACCGGAAGGATGGTAGATGAGATTATGAATAAAGAAAACAACGATGAGCAAGATATCCTAAACGATGGAAGGAGAAAAGTAGGACTGGGTAGACTATGGGCGAAAATTCTGGGAAAAAGTATCAAAAATGCCGGACCTATCGTAGACAAGATTACGAATGGAGCAAACTACAATCCGAAAGAAGACGTAAACAGTAAAAGGAGAAACATGAAAAGTCTGAACCAAGGATGGAAGAAAATTCAGAGAGAAAGCATCAATAATGCCGGAAGTATCGTAGACAAGATGACGAATGAAACAAACAACGATGTGGAAGAAATCCTAAACAGTGCGACGAAGAAATCGAAAGAAATGAAACGATGGAAGAAAATTCAGAAAGAAAACTCTAGGAAGAAGAAGAAGAAGACGAAAACAGAAGTTTTTGAAGAAGATTTGAACGACGAGGACACAAATCTGAAAGAGACCGCTTCCCATGAAGAAATCGCCAAAGGAAAATCCACAAAAATTCACAATTCCCAGGGAGGACAAATGGAATGGTTAGAAAAACGAAAGGTGAGAACGAAGCTCGAATCACGTGGCGATGATTCGTGGGAGGAGAATGGCTCAAAGACGAAAGTGCGTCTAACTCATCGAACAAAGCCAACAACCTTCGAATCATCGGACTCTCGCGACGTTGTGCGACATGTAACTAAGGATCAAAACGGCATGAAGGAAAATAGGGTGACCGAGCAGACTCCCCTCGTTTATCAGGCAAATACTCGAGAAACCGGAAATAAGCGATACACAGTGTGGGAACCACGGCAATCGAGGGAGAACTAATCAAAGGTCGAGAGGAATCGGTTTCGGAACGAGTCGTAAAATGAAGAGCTTGAGAAAAATGTTCCTTTTACGTCACGATAATAAACTAATGCGTTGACATGTTTAATTTATATCGCAGTTTGACGTGAAAGAATGAAAACATATATTAGAAAAAAAAAAAAAATAATAAACAGTATAGAAATGAGAGAGCGACGAATGGTCGACGCATATATTATGTATTTGTGATCGACAGAATGAAAAATGAAGTTTTATGTTTCACAAACTCGAATGCAACAGTCTCTTTCCGACTACACTCTATCATTGTTGATGCAAAAAAAAGTCTGCAGCAGGACGTGTAATCGATACATATATAAATATTTTTAATCATTTTTTGCTATGTTCTCGATACTTCAATGACAATTAACGATGGTTTGTGTATCAGGAAGAAAAAGAAATAGTAGATTCTTCCTTAAATATAACGAGGTTCCGGATAATAAGTCGTTACGCCGTATAAGTTGTTTCCATTCACTTCATTGATGATACAGTGATTTTCATCGGATTAAAAAAGGGGGAAAATAACCCGAGACGTAGTGAATCGTTCCAACCCGATGGCCTATGGTTAATCAGTATAAACTATTAAACGAGATGATCGCGGTAAGGCGAATTCATAACGAGAGCCGGACGTTGCCGTAACATCTCAGTCAGTCACCATATCGGACTATCAAATAATTAATTTTTCATCTGAAGATAGGTTTACAGCCACGACCAATTGCGGTTTATACTATTTCAGGCTTCGTTCGATTTTCACGACAGCAATTAAATATTATCGTGGAGTTAGTATGCTCGATTTTATTGGACATGCTCGTTGAGATCGGGGCACGCAGATTGACCTCTCCCTCTTCTTCTCCTCGTTATATTTTTTAAGGACTAATAAATCGTCGAATCCTTTAATTTTACGGAAGCAATATAAACGTTCGAGGCTGCAAGCGCACATTATTATAACTTCCGAGATGAATTAAGGTCAATGACCTAGATCTTAAATACAGTGACGTTAAAAGCTGGTCGATAATAAAATATTAATAATAAATAGAATAAGTGAAAATAGATTTGGTCTGTAACAATTAAGTCACATGATAGATTCGATGGACTCGATGAACTCGATGAAGTCATCGAGTCCATCGTCCGAAACGGTCTTCGCCTGAGGTTTTCGTCGTGTCGTTTACCATGGCTCTCTCACTCTTCCTGGAGTATCTTTGGCCTAAACATAAACGTTCAAGGCTGCTAAATTTAACACATAATACCATAAGCTATTTCCTGGTAGTTATTTTTAAGATATCATCGGCTCGTTTTTTTCTTCTTTTTTTTGTGTGCCTGAAAATTGTAAGTGACAACTCGTCGTTTGCAAATATCGTGTAATGAGGTGTACGAAGAGACAGAGATGAGGAGAAAGTGACGATGAGGATGAATAACTCGAGAAAATGCTTTTGGACTTTGTTGTTTATCGCTTCTCGTTAGAATCACCGAAGGTTTGGAACTTAACGAATTCTCGTTGCGTCACTTGTCAGTCGGTCGTTAGCATCGACGATTCGTCGTTGCTCCCCAAAGGAGTATCGATGACGATGACGAGGCAACTGTGGGCGGTGGAATGAGACGAGTCAAACGATCGAGTACGTTCGAACCAAGAAGGCTGCATTACGGTTTTCTCCAGCGTTGTACAATCGGGTACAATCAAGCGAATTTTAATCACCAAGATTTCTTTATGTATCACTGCAACTCCGCGTTGACTTTAGTTCTGTTAAATACTGCAGAAGCCTATCCTGAGAATAATTTTTTTTCTTCATTAAATTATGCAAAAGTGAAAATCCTGAAGATTTCTGAAAGTAAAAAATAGGTTTGTGAAATATAGAAATATTGGTTCATTCAAATTTTATTGTTAAAATACTAATCGTGTTAACAACATTTTTAATATTGAATCGTTCAAATGTAAAAATTGGCCAATAGAGATATTCTGAACAGCTTAAATATAATTAATATCCGGTTCTTTCAACGTGTGTATCTGAAGTCATGTTCCATGAATATTTTATATAAATAATTATAAAATTATCAAAATATTGGTTTTCTTGTCAAGAATTACTCAAGTTTATACAGTGAAATCTTTTAAATTCGCCATTGTTGGAAAATTGAGACCCTTAATGTTGTAATGTAGAAACGTGCTAAGAAAAAGTCACCTGAAAATTGGTACATTTTATCCGTCTCATTATTTTCGTGCATAAACATAAAACGGTTAATTATTTTGATAATTAATTACTATAGAATTAATAATTAATTAATTAATAAATATTAATATCAATATTAATGATAGACCATATATTTCATTCGCAATACAATTGAGATTTCACATTGCGCTTGGAAATTTCTGATTGTTTATTGTTATACTTGCGATAACTTTTTTCGCTGCCTTTGGTCGCAATAATAAGTCATTATTATTGTTCATATACAATTAGATTATTAATTATTACTAAATTTATATATCAGCATTACTGTTATAATATCTTAGTGAATGTCTAATATTGAGTTGATATAATTGCTAACTTCTTTGGAATGTTTTGGTATTTAATTTCTTTTTTAAATATATTTTTTTTTGTTACCACCGGACTACTCGTGGTCTTTTTGTATGATTTTTGTATTCCGGGACGCAATTGTTTTTCTTTTTTTTATTACAACACCATAGGGATGAACTAAAATTCTAATTCCGAAGAGGGTTTGCATCTCAGGACTGAAACGTAAAGTACAATCATCGAGAGTAACATTTAATTCTCCAACTACTCCTGAACATTTTGGAGCTGACCGATTTGTAACCGAAATTTTTCTTTCCTCTATTCATCTACTGACGTCTACTTACATCTACGAACTAGAAGCTGTGAGCTTAAAGTTCAATCGAATGAAAAAATAATTGTTACAATTTAGAGTCTGTCTTAAGGGTTGTCGAACTATGCACGAATGAAAGAGATATAGGAACTTGATGGCGTTTCACAGCAAAGAGAAAAATCTAATGTGTGCCTCGAGGCGAGACAAAACTTCAATATTAGTTATTGGTATCTATAAATGTTTCGTCTCCCCTTAACTTTCCGAGCATCGGTCCCGCTATAGTTACAACTGCTCGTGTTACGGTGTATTGCCAAAAAATGTGTTTAGCCAAGGATCCTATAACGTGGTACCTACGAGTCGAAAGCTCCATCACGTAATCTCGTTTCTTTTATGCCTTGCGAAGAATCAGGTTTCGCAAATTTAATTGACGAAAATTAAACTCACAGCTATAACAGAGCTGGCAGACCCATTGTACGAGTGCAAGAGATACAGGAATTAAATGGCGTTTCATAGCAGAGAGAAAAATTGAACGTATGCCTCGAGGCGAGACAAACCCTCAATTTTAGTTATTGGCATCTATAAATGTTTCGTCGCCCCTTAAGCTTCCGAGTATCGATACCGCTATTACTTATAGCTGCTGAAGTTACGCTGTACTACAAAAAAAAATGTGCCTGTCGAAAACTCTGCTACGTAATCTCATTTCTTTCATGTCGTGCGAAGAATCAGATTTCGCAACTTTGATTCACGACAATCATATACTCATAGCTATCACAGAACTGACAGACTCTTTGTATGATTGCAAGAGATACATGAACTAAATGGCGTTTCACAGCAGAGAGAAAAATTGAATGTATGCCTCGAGGCGAGACAAACCCTCAATTTTAGTTATTGGCATCTATAAATGTTTCGTCGCCCATTAAGCTTCTGAGTATCGATACCGCTATATAAGTTCCATCACGTAATCTCGTTTCTTTCATGTCGTGCGAAGAATCAGCTTTCGCAACTTTGATTCACGACAATCGTATATTCATAGCTACCACATGACTGAGAGACTCTTTGTATGAATGCAAGAGATACAGGAACTAAATGGCGTTTCACAGCAGAGAGAAAAATCTAATGTATGCCTCGAGACGTGGCGAAACCTCAATATTAGTTGTTGGCATCTATAAATGTTTCATCGCCCCTTAAGCTTCCGAGATTCGGTATCGCTATAGTTACAGGCCCTGGTGTTACGCTGTACTGCTAAAAAAATATGCTTAGCCAAGGATCCTACAACGTGGTACCTACGAGTCGTAAGCTCCATCGCGTAATTTCTTTTCTTTCATGCCGTGCGAAGAATCAGGTTTCGCAACTTTGATTCACGACAATCGTATATTCATAGCTACCACATAACTGACAGACTCTTTGTATGAATGCAAGAGATACAGGAACTAAATGGCGTTTCACAGCAGAGAGAAAAATCTAATGTATGCCTCGAGACGTGGCGAAACCTCAATATTAGTTGTTGGCATCTATAAATGTTTCATCGTCCCTTAAGCTTCCGAGATACGGTATCGTTATAGTTACATGCCCTGGTGTTACGCTGTACTGCTAAAAAAATATGCTTAGCCAAGGATCCTGCAACGTGGTACCTACGAGTCGTAAGCTCCATCACGTAACCTCTTTTCTTTCATGCCGTGCGAAGAATCAGGTTTTGCAACTTTGATTGACGAAAATTAAACTCACAGATATAACAGAGCAGGCAGGCCGTTCCTGTTAGTTTAGGTCAAGATAATACAACAATAATATATTATAGGATAAGATCTACAAATCATAAACTTACACCACGAGAGTATCGTTTTATTTTCGGTGAGTCATATTTTCTCTCTCTTAGGCGATCTATAGTATTTTACGTTGTATCGACATTAAGACGTTTAACGTTTAAAACGAATTCAATACCAGTGAGATGAATTTACCAGTAGGATGAATACCGGTGAATTTACCGATCAATGAATACCAGTGAATTTAATATCAAGATAGCCGAGTAAAAGAAGAGAAATTTCTTGAAAACTCCGATAATTCGACAATTAGCGACGCTGTCGTTTCGTTTAACAATTTAATTGTTAGTTTTGTCGATTCAATATTAAACAGTCCAATTAACGAGAATCTTCTTCTCAGCAATTGAAGTTTTCTCAAGGAAAAAAATTACGATAATTAAACATTTCGTGTTTGCAAGCATGAATAAAACTCGGTGCTGTCACGCTATTCTATTAGCGTCATTAACGCCTGCGTCGCAACGTCCGACGAATTGATTTGGAATGCGCTCTCTTCGGGGAATTAAATGCCAAGTTCTCTTCTGTCCTCCTTCTGATAAATATCTACTGTAACTTGGAGAGATACGCTAGCACATTTAATGCAGAGTAGATCGGGGTTTGTTGAATCAGCTTAAGACGATGTAAAACATATTCTCTGTATTTTTCTCTTACTCCGGTGTGAGCTCTGTTAGTTTTATTTATCTGGCAATCGTACATGGTTCGCATCGTTTTAAAAATCAATAGTTGCGCATACCACTTTGGAATATTGAGGCTTGAGCCTCGTGTTAAATAAATTTACTTGCTTCGAGGATATACAACTTTTGATAAAAGTATTTTGGATGCCAAATCAAAGAATTAACATACGAAAAGTAAATTAGCGAGTACACGAAGTATTATTGGAAAACGTCTTCGATAGATTTAGGATCGGGCGGGATCACGCGCTTTGGCGTCATATATGGCCATTTAATTCAATTTTTAATAGGCCGTTAAGCCTTTTGGCTATTTTATTTAATTTCCAATATGATTGCAAAGCTTTTTGGCAACACGGAGTCTCACTAAAAATGTTTTTAGTGAGTCTTGTAGTGTGACGAAGCACTGAAGTTAGACTCGAATAAAGGAATAAAATGGGAAGAAAAAAACATTTTAGCGTGAGTTTGCCAAGGCTATCAGTTACGATCGGTCAGTTGTCTGTCAAAGCTGTCTATGAAAGTGCATCATAATCATTCTCCATTCAACTTATCAAGCCCCAAAGTACTGCAAATAAATTAAATAACTACGACGTGAATATTTAAATTCCATCTTTTTTAAATTACCGCATTCGAAAGATTCACACAAAATCCGTTAAAAAAAATATTTCCATACAATAAATGAAACTTGAAATTTTCCATTCGATTGAGAAGGATAACCGTTCAATTGATAATAAAAATTTGCATTAATTTTCCATTTCGTTGTGGTTTGATTTAATCCAACATTCGTAAACAAATTTATTATTTTCTTCTTTTAAAATTGTAGATTTCGTTAATCATTTTTGAAAAATTTTATTCGTTTCAATTTTAATATCCAATGATTAATCCCCAATATTATTTCTTACGAGCTTAAAACTTTTAAATTAATGGTAACAGGTTGCCGATTAATACCACAAATATCAAACCGCGTGTCTTTCGTTACCCAGGCGTTTAGAAAATTGTTAAAAATTAACGTATCGAATTTCATTCAAAGTAACCCCGGTCTCCTTTACACATGCAGTTCAAACGTGGTGTACAGAAATATACGCGAAGCATCACACGAGCTCGATTCGCTCTTTCCCTCGTCTTTTATTTAATCTATAACGTAGTTTGACTCCTCTTCATCGCGTTGTTGCGGTCGACATCGTTATTTGAGAACTTTAGCTGCTGCTATGCTCTAGCCTGGCGTTAACACAGAGCCCGCATCGTTGATCGTTTCTCTACGGTTCTTTATTTTATTTTATTTAAAAAAATTTTCCATATTATTCCAATCGCGTCGTAAGTCTGCCAATCGTTTCTACTACATGCGAACTCGTACGTTAGGTACGTTTTCGACGCGAACGGAAGAGAAAAAGACTGGAGAATCGTAACAGCACCTGCTTAATTCTGTCGAGGCGCCAGGACGCCGCCGGCATCCAGCAGCGATCGTGTACGGGTCTTCTACCTATTCGGCTATAATTTAAACCGATGTTGAATCGCCGTATGCTTTATCCGATTCTTCTTTTTATCACTTTCCGCTGAAATCATCGGATGTACCTACGTTGACATGGAATCGCACAATAGATTTTCTTGTTAATCGAAGAATCCATGATAATTCGACGATACCGTTGTGTCACAAGTGCATTCCGTTCCTATTGCTTCCTTATAGAAGGAGATTCGTTTTCATTAAAGAAAGAACGTCGAGATTTTAATGTCAGGATACTTAAAATTGTTTGAAATGTCCGCACAAAAGTTCTTTACAGGAAGAATGTCCTGTATTTGTGTGTTTGTCCGTGCCAAGAGTTTCGAAAAGAAACTGATAATTAAATAAACGGCTTAATTTTTGTTGCAATGTTCGTTTCTTGAAAAAAATGTCGATGCTTAAAAATTCGGCTTAAAAGTTTGTGTTAAACTGAAGATTGGATCAGTGGCGATCGCTATTGAATTTTAATAAAATCGAACAATTGGTTCACAAGTAACGACAATTTTTCACTTACATTTCCTTGTAGAAAAATAAATGTCTCTTAACTCTCGAAAAGCTTGCAGTTTTTGTTTGAATTTTTTTGGCGAACATGTATAACAATTACTACCTGATCATCGTGGTGAAATTAATAAAAATCGATCAAGTCATTAAAATCTAATCATAGTTTAATTTTTATTCAGTTTGGCTCGGGTGGACAATGAGTATGAAATTTACCAATTGTGCAAAATGGTTGATTCGTTAACTTTTACAAATTTCTAGTAGATAAGCCGGTGTGTACAATATTGAAATAATTCTGGATAGTAAAATCTTGTACATTGCGTCCACATTATTTTCCATCTTTAACCCTTCATAGGTCACAAGAACATCCCCCACTCCTTGGTTCTACCATAAGATTGCGATGCCCCCACTTTGCTCTTCATAGTCCCATTCCGGGACAGATTCGGGTAGTGTGACTTGTAAAGAATTAACAAAGTTTCCACTATGAGGAAGATAAAATCCATTAACAATTACTACGTCGTAGAAGTGTTTTTGCGAAAGTTGGAAACGAATGAGGAAGCAACGTGCAAGGCGCATGGTTTTACTTTTCAAGATTATTTTTATTTGCGATAGAATGTCAATGAGATTTGTGGATTATTTATTTTATCTTATTGTAAATTATAGAGTCAACGATCCGTTAATTTAAGACGAATTGAAACATTTATGGGAGGCGAGAGAGATAGAACTATTAGCGCTCACGGTAGTGCACGATAAAAAAAATAAATAAATAAACATTAGTTGTGACTGGTCGTGACGTTTTCTATTTGATGTATTCAAATTTTCCAAAATTAATGCCGGTAACTTATAAATTTATTTCTATAACCACTTCTCACAGTAATATCAATTATTTACAATTAGTTGTCACTTAACAGCATCTATGAAAAATATAATTATTGGTTACCATTCGAATGGTTGCTGTACTTTATCGTATAGTTACAGCTATTGATAAGTAAATCTATATCAACGAAAACTAGGTAAAAACAGGTCGTGACATTTTCTATTTGATGTATTCAAATTTTCCAAAATTAATGGCGGTAACTTATAAATTTATTTCTATAACCATTTCTCACAGTAATATCAATTATTTACAATTAATTGTCACTTAACAGCATGCATGAAAAATATAATTATTCGTTATCAATTCTTTTTCCACTCATAATTAAGCCAAGTTGTAAGGGAATTAACATAACTGATTGGTTCTCACAATTTATTTTTTGGTTGTGTCAGCTTATTCTTTTTTTTCCGGGTAAGAGATAAATACTGAGAGTATGTTTCGCATCGTCTTAACCCGGAGGAAACATGCGGGCCATGTTGATGGAACGCAAAATTTTTCCACATCTTTAATTTGTATGTTAAATAAAATGAGATTCTACTCGTTTAAAATGACTATTATTATTATTGTTGTTATGTGTTGGATCCGTAGACCGCATGTCTGACTGTCGTGCGACTGCATTCCTCATCTTTTATTAATATGCGTCAAGTGGTGTAACTGCCTGGCTGAGGCATTTATTTTCCGAGCGTCGTACGGACATTTCGTACGTCGGTAATTTCGCGATGAAAATGTGACGGGAACGTTACAAAAAAAAAAAAAAAAAACTTGTGGTTTTGTAATAAAAAAATTATTTAATTTTTCTTCTCGATGCGTAAATCATAAAATCTTTTACTCGTTGCATTCTTGCTTATTGGTGATAGAGAGAATAGTAAAAAAAAATATATTTGAAAGCACGAGAATTTAGCACTTTTTCGACTTTTTGTTAGTAACGATAAATTGACTTCCAAAAAAGATGTCTGCGAAGCAAACGATTGTCAATCTCTCTCTTTTTGTCTTGGACGTAATGCAATACTTATCGTCTTCTCTACACGGAAATAAAAAAATTGTATTATAAATACCAATTGTAATAACTTAAACTACAAATAATGGAGAATATACGAACAGTGAGTGTCTGCGGTTAAGAATACTTCATAATTGTAGTAAAATAGAATAAACACCAGTCCTACACTGGTAATTTTTATCATAATTCGTTTGCTAAACAGATATTAATTACGAGAATGGAAGTTTGTTGTGCACGCGGCTTAATAAAATGACGATAAAATATATTGGTGGCATTAAAAGTAAACTAAAAACATATTTTTCCGACTCGGGAATTAGTTTTTTAGATATATTTTATCATCGGCAATCGTTCGGTAGCGGTTATCACCGATTAAAATGTCTTGCTTAACCAGAATTTGAACCTATGACCTACCTACCTAGCTAACTATCTAACACGCTAACGTTACCGACTACGCCATTCGACTAACGTTGAAATAAATATATCTAAATTACATAATAGTTGTATGAGATGTAATCTTATTTAATTCAAATCAAATGTAATATTGATATTACATTTAATTTGATGAATAATTTAATTCAACACACACGAGAGGGAGAGAGGCGACCCCGTATTTCACAATACGTGTGATCACAACCATTAGAAAGGCATATTTATTACACTCGATGGAAAATTTGATTTCGTTCAATAGGTACATTTTACTATTGAGTATAGTAGATATTTCTTGTCTTATATATACGATTCAATGTACTACCCTGAAATAGCAATATACGCTACTGGTCATCGTTGTAAGAACAAGTTAACGAGTTATTCCAACTCCTCGGTCTGTGCTAGTTAGCTAAATAGTAAAATTTACTTCGAACTTATTCTCAAGTACCGCATTCGCTTGTAAGTTTTAATATAAATATTGTGCTACAGTATCAACGTTATATACTACAAAAGCGAGTTTTATTTCAGATACAAGTTGCAGTTATAACGACCGCGATTCATGTAAAAATGATTACAAAAAGATTACTATTGTCTTGATGTAATATCGACAACCCCTATTTCTTTCCGTGTACAATCGATTCTAGTTACCATTGTGTAGAGGTTTTAGAAAATAATCGATTTGGTTGTTAATTGCATTCGAAAGCATTTAACCACTTGAGTGTCATTATTTCGATATTAACACGTATATTATTATACATATATAATACAATATATATTAACACATATATTTGTCAATATAAGTATACGTTAGTGATACTCAAGAGATTGATTATTTGTAAAATATTAACCAGACGACTTCTCGAGTCGTCTTGCTGTATGATTTTTGTCCATAGTGCGACGATTCTGAATAATAAAAATTGAGCTAGTCGGGCGTTTTGATAAGGGTTGTTCATACTCGACTGTTCCTCGTCTCATTCGTGTGCACTTAATGAACATTTTGTATTAGTCTTTTTTGTATTAACATTTTGTACGAGGGTTCTGAAATAAAATAGATCGTGAAATCTGGTCCGAAAGTAGACCAATTTTTATCTGACTTTTATAAGAAATAACGAAAGAAACTTTAGCAATTCGGAGCGATCTTCGGTGTCGTGAAAAACCCGTATAAGGTGAAAAAAAGTTGAAACCACAATCAAGGCGAACACGTGGGGGATTATGTTGGAAGCTTCCATAATATTTTCCCACATGATTATCTTCGTCTCTACAGCTCTCTAGCTTCTACCAACTCGCAAACATTTAATTAATCTTTCATCTTTTATTATTAAACTTGTTTATAAGGACTTTTGATCCTAGCTCTTACTATATTACTTGTGGATAAAAAATGTAACAGCTCCAGACAGTTTCCAGGTTGTGGTATCCCAGATGGCAAATGAGAAAGCAGCTTGCCTCGTGAAATTTCATCGTAACTCATTTCTACGTCATCATCAGCTTCTCGGATAATTTGGTTATCTCGTGCCAGAGGTAGAGCTGGTAAATGCCAGAGCAGACAACTTTGCTTAAATTTTGACCGTGGGTTTCACACGAGGTATCATAATTCTGATCTCAGCTTATAGCAACACACCGTTCGACAGTCATCACGCGATCCCCTCATCCATCATCCAAATCCTCCAGTTTTCTTGATCCAGTCGATGAAACAACGCTCATCCATATGAATCAAACGGATAGCGGATGTAATACGAAAATATTAAACGATAAAAGGGGAAAGCAGTGGCTTAACGGATGACGCCTAGGTTCGCACGCAGCGGCTTAAGGTTCGATTTTCGACTGACACTAATAGAAATTTTTCTATGGATTTTTCTGCAATTTCATGGATTCAGATCCCCTTTGGTGGTAGAATTGCGTCTAAATCTCTAGCGTATTAACGTCACATATCGTTAATGCCACACAAGGCATTCGGATTTGATTTTGAATGTGCTTCTCGCGTATTTCTTGTTGCACGAATGGTGACCATCTATCTGGGCACTGGCTGGCGAGTTGAATCACTTGGAGGAGGTGCTGCCTTAAAAGCTCTGGTGGTGGTGCTTTGAATTCACTTGCATTACCATCAGATACTTTGTCAAGCATCGGCTGTATCGGCACAGGTTTTCCAAACTTTACATGTGACCTATGTGAATGCGATACAGTGGGATTAACGTGATTCGCTACAAGTTCTCTGTCTCTCTCAGATAGCCATACGTTCGTCAAGAGAGATCAGAATTTTTCCATCGATAATTCTTCGTCACGATTGATCTTTCGAAATGAAAGACGAGATCAGTGGCTTGTAGAATTGTGAGACGCAGTTTGCCGTTCTCTTCTTTATCCATTAAAGATCGTAATTAAGTAAAACTAGTTATAAATTAATTGAAATCAGACAGTCGACACGGATTGAGCGTTTTAAAATGTGTATACAAAACTGCCATGTTGGAGTGGCCCAAAAGTAGCGGTCGGTTAATATATCGTAAAATCTTTGTTCTCGTATGGTATAAAGAATTTCATTAAAATACATTATACGGTTATGTCGCGTGGCGTGATGCATCGTATATGCATCGTTTTTACGCCGTAGTAGTATAAACGTTGCATATACATTCTAATACATGACGTAAGTAGTTAACCATCGCATAGACGTCATTTATCTATCGAGCGATAGGGGCGATACGGGCGCGATGTCACTTGCGAGTCAAAATAATATTTAAACTTTGCACTTAATCGAATGATTTATTCCGCGTTTACTCGGTATCGCTTAGATTTCGTTAGAACCTAGTGAAATCAAGTTCGTAATATTACTTTTAATTTTTATTTTAACACGCAGTAGCATTAAAAATTCATCTAACGATAGAAACACGATTTTAATAACGCGTAATACATGATTTATTTATACGTTATAGTACACCGTGAGAAAATATTTCATTGATTCAAATGAATCGATACATTAATCGTATCAAATAAATATTTACTTGATTCAATGAAAATAATTACATTTGAATCACGATGATGATATTTCATTGCCATCGAGTAAACATTCATTTGATAGTACTTACTAAAGAAACAATTTATTTTATTCAAATGTATAATATATTTGAAAAAAATCGTTTCAAAGAGATATTTATTTGACGACACCATGGGCGCTGCTGCTTTACGGAAGACGTGATTTGGTTTTTCCAAAAGCGTTGGATCAAGAGTGCAAAACTGGTGAAACACCGATTGCTAGTTTGTTACCCAAATGGAGAAGTTTTTGAAGGAGGCTGGTATCCACGAATACGTTATTACATTCGAAGATACGTAATAATAAATGAACATTAAACGGATATTCGAACCTCTTCTCGGTTAGTACGGCAAGCATGCAAAAATAAAACATAACCTATGTTATGTTATCATCTAATGTAATGTAATCATAGATAAACATCAAGCTCAATTTATAGACATATAAACAAGTGCCGCGATTTGCGAAACGCATGTGTCCTCTGACGTCAAAATATCATTATAGTAGTATTTGTTTGTTTGTTTGTTTGTTTTCTTGTGTGCGTGTGCGCAAGTTTTCTTGTGTACGTAATAAAACACTGTTTTTTTGCACTAACAATTAGTTAATCGTATTATTTCTGTAACTACATCTTAACCTTAACTCCTATTAAGTAAAATAAAGTAAGAAGAAGCAAGTAAAGTGAAGAGCAGAATTTGGTGGGATTCGTTTGAGAGATTAAAATGTAGGATTTGAGGAAAGTGCATCTTTATGAGACTGAGCATCAAATAAAAGTTCGATTGAAGTGAATAAAAGTGATTTGTATCTTTCGATACAATTTTCATTGATTCAATCCTATCGCATTTAATACAATTCGCGATCAATAAAATAAAAGATAATATTAACTTGAATATATTTATTTATTGACGGCAAATCAAAGTTTCATAAGCCAAGACTTCAATGAAATCTCTTTAATTGAATGAAACTTTTTCTCTCGGTGTATAGTCGATATCACTGTATAGTCGGATACACACCTTAAAGAGTTCAAGAACTCAAGGGCTTACTACCCTCTTGTGATATATATATATGCGATATAGTAACGTCATGAACACGTGTACCAGGTTTTTTTATTTCACAGGGGAATTACGCGTGTAACGTAGCGCGTGGATATCGACGGCACGAGTAGCCGAGAGACGAGTATTCTCTCCAAATTTTCTTCTTTTATAGCATGTCCTCGAGATGGGCAGGAGAAAAAAAAAGCCTGGCTCGTGGACAATTTACTTGCTTTGACGATATAGAAAATGTCATCCACGTGTATTCGTCGTTATATGTCGCCACGTATTTTTCATCAGTTTGTGTGCAACGGTCTAGATAATTTTACAATTAAGTATTTTACTATACAACGAACCTACAGAAATTGTAATACTCTTGTACCTTTGGTATAATGATTCTATATTTGTAACAAATTAACCAACCTATTGTCACAAATTTACATCATCACTTTTTTTTTGGTCTCCTTCACTTGAAATATTCTCACATCGGTACATCGTTATGTAATTAAAAATTACGTCATACCATGAGACGATTCTTTTACAGGAAGTGGGAGGTAACAAGCTATTGCTATGTTGATTGGTTTCATATCTTAGGGCGATGTGAATATAAATGTCCGTGATTCAACAGGCACGTCCTTTTTTTGATATCTATGGGCGTGAATACGGCTGGTAATAAACTCGGGGTACTTTGAGCAATATGGTATGTCGATGTAATCGAGTAACAAGTAGATTATGATACGTACGCGTGAGCGGAAAAGGTACGTACGTCAAACATAATTGATTTTTGTCCTGACGTTCACAAATTTGTGATGGAGGAAAATCACGTTTTCATAATACAGCAGCGATTAGAACTGATCTAACATAGACGCTACGTCTATATAAATGTTAAATTTACACAGTCGCTTGACTAGAATTACTATGGTTAATAAAAATTATCTATAAAATAATAGAGAACTGTGAGATTAATTCTACCAGGGCCACGATGGCGTAATTGGTAATGCATCAGGCTAGAATTGTGGGTGTTTCCGGTTGAAACTCGGGTCGTGGCAGAATGTAAGTGGTATTAAAATTTTCAATAAAACTGTAAATTAAGTTAAATTTCAATTTTCATAAAGTTTAAACCTCTCAATCGATTCTCACTAAATTCGAGACCAAGTATCCTCGTCCTCTAACCAATTCGTATGCCAAGTTTCAGTTTGATAGATAAAAATTTACGAAAGTTAGAGAACAAATATATATTTTTCGAAAAATTACAAAAATTCATGATTCTATAAAATTCGACCGCCTTGATCGATTCTTGCCAAACTAAATAGCGAACAAGCATAGTCCCCTGGTATATTTTTGGAAAAACGTTTTAACTCGATTGCTAAACATTTACGAAATCCAGGGAGCGTACCTTGCCCTTTTTTTTAAAAAAATTCAAACAACCATAAAATGAGACACCCGATTTGGGCGACAATTGCAACAAACTGATGGGGGTTGAGACTCGATTCGTGTGCAAAGTTTCATGACGATCGAGTAATCCGTTCTCGAGATATATCCATTGCAATTTTGCAAACCCATCACACATGCGCGCGCGCGCGCGCGCGCACACACACACACACACACACACACACACACACACACACACACATGCGGAAACGCACGGACGGACATTTTTTCTAAATATGATTTATCCACGTTTAGACTTTTAAAATACGAGACTTGTTCGAGACTTTTTAAATACTCTGACATGAAAATCTCGAGAAAAATTGTTCATGCGAAAATAGCTTCCTCTATAAGAAAGCAAAAATTATTTAAAAGATTCCCTTGAGACCTTATTTCGTCGTGTTATGTCCCGTCAATCTCGCATTTGCTACCTTTTTGATCGAAAACGCAACAATTCCCATAGAAAACGCCGAAACACAAGTTATGTTAAAGATTTTTTACTCTTTTACTAAAATTCATTAGGATTTTAATAAAAATCTTGCAAATGCGTAATTGACATAAATATTTTCGATCAGATAGGCCCTCAATAGTCGATAAAAGTTAATCCTTAAGCCCTGAGACGTCTATTTATAAATTTTACTTCCGAGAATTCCCTTGAAGTGATCGAAAAAAATAAAAAAAAATTCTTCATTTTGGAATTTTTTAAACGGTTTAACGCATGAGAAACTTAATATTTTACTAAACTGAATTTGCTTTCTGACCTCTGGTTTGAATGGCCTATCGGGATAAAAATAAATCGAGAACAAGTCGTCTTCGGTTCATTTGACATTTCAAGATAATATCGTGACGCACCAACCTTTCTAAAAGAGCATTTATCACGACACACACTGTGTACAAATGTATCGAAACTAAATAAATTTTCTTAGTACACAACGACATTGATTCATCGTTACACTGTACATAACTAACATTTAGTGTACCTCAGCAAAGTACTTCTTTGTTCCAGACAAGAGAACGATAGAGAAAAAGACCTTCGAGGTTTTCGCACACCTTTTGCACTCTTTGTTTCTGATCCGGTTTACATGGACCAGCGATCATCTCGCGAGTTTCCGAAGGCAGAAGCGCCGGGTGCCCATATCATCCAACACCAGACGCACACGAGACCGCGTGGATATCGAAGACATTGACCCCGGACAAGCTTTTAAGGAAGCCGAGGTTTTGTACATTTTATTCTGCCTTAGTGAATAAGTCATTCCCAACAATGACATTTTATGAGTATGAATCATTGGTATGAATATGCAGTCTATGCAGTTTACGACTCTGAGCACTAACAACAAAATCGAGTCAAGTATTTTACATTCGTCACTGACATTTCTTTTTCGAACTACATTTCTGTACGACGTTTTTTTTTTTTTTTTTTTCCTTATCATCTGATTTATCTTTTCGTTGGTTGCTATTTATTGAATTTGATCAACGTGTGATCCTTGGAACGCATCTACCGCACATTCACGAATCAATGTTATTTATCGCGGGTGTGCATCCCGTCTCCGTGAAGACTGAGGTAATCCTCCGAGTTATTGACCTTTGCTCAATTATTTATTGCTTGTCTAACGAGCCACAATTTTTTTATTCTGTGAATGCCAATTGTATTTTCAACTTCTTTATACGAATCATCTTCGAAGTTTTTAGAAATTAATTTTCATCGCTGAAAATCTTTGATTTAATAGTTTAATTAAATGACAAAATTAAATTATCAAACGAGTTCTTGTCTCGTGTGCAAAACTCAACCTCAAAGCACGAAATCTTTCGAAAGAGCATTTTTTTTTGCCACGTGTAAGTACATTCGATAATTCAGGATTATTATTTAAATAAATTTAACCAATAAACAAGAGAAAATGACATATTAATGGTTTCAAATATTCTTAAGAAATCACTCCACGATATCAACCATCGACTAATGATAAATCTCAATGCCTAGTCGTGATAAGTTTAAAGAAAATAAATAAACGGAGACGTGCGAACGTCTTCAAAACGTAAATATTTTTAATTCTTATAACTAGAGCGAGGTTAGTAACTAGAGCTCTCACATTAACGTTTCAAAAGGAAAATTTTCTTCGTACAAAAATAAATATCGATAAAAATAATATCTCGTTTAAGTAGGTAAACGAGAAGTTTCTAAAGTTGTCGCCAGTCTCTAATTTGCTCGTTCATCTATTTATCGCGATCGTAGTCACTTCGTGTACTCGAGAGTCAAACTTGTATCGAACATTACATTACTTTGGCGATCTCTTAATTCTCCAGTCAATCAGCTTGACGTTGATGGCCTTATATTGGCTGTTTGAGATTCCACGTATGGTCCGTTCAATTATATATGCGTATGACTGGTATATATTTCATATGTACGTGTACGTTTAATGTCTCGATTCGATGATGATCGCACGTTCCCGATGATGTTTATATTTATCGAGTGCGGAAGTGATCGTTTGCTCCAAACGAATCAGAGATATTCCAAGAATTTCATCCAAGTGATAGTTAATAACATTTTTTTTTAAATCTTACTTTTAACCAGTGGTCGTCATAATTGACATGAAAACAAACCATAATTTCTGCGTGAATATAAGTTGATTTGGCATTCAGCACTTCAACTTGGAGAAAAAAAATAGCAAAATTGTTGAATCGTTTAAATTTCTATTTCAAATATTACTCCGTCTCGTTCTAATTTTAGTCAAATCACACTGAGAAAGGTGTTTGCATAGCGTTGAGTCGACGAGATGATAGTACAAATATATTAACCAGTGGAAGTACCGAAATAACTTGGCATTGAATGATAATATAATATTTGTTTTACATATTATTTTCATTGAGCAACGGGCAAGCGTTACTCCGGTTGAAATATTTTTAGTTATAAATAGAAAGGAGACGGGATTTTGTACTTTTTTTTTTTATTCCTCATAGAGGAAACTTTATTTTCATCAAATTTTCTTTGGAGAATTTCACGTCATGATACTAAAAATGGATTAAAACGTCAAGTAAACCGATTTAGAACAAAGTTTCTGTGTATGTGTGTGTGTGTGTGTGTGCGCGATCGTATATTTTCGTTCTTAAGACTCCACCTCACACAATTTTTAAGATATCGCGCTAATTTTCTACATAAATGAACTAAAATTAAAGAATTATCGGTGAAGAATATGGCATAGATCGATAGAGCAATTCAAAGTTTTATGAGAATACGAAATTTTCGAATCTTAATAAGAATGACCATCGAGACATCTAATGTTGAAAATCATTTCTTGAAATATTGAAGAAAAATTTCCAAAGCAGAACCCTGGATATTGCCTATTCCATATTTTTTAAAAAATCTCACTGACATGGAAACTGATTCCATTGAAGAAGCATCGACCGCAGCGTCATAAATTTCAAAAGAAAGCTCATAATCACAAGTATAAAAATATTATATGTGCGTATTAATCATACGCCGAGTCTCCGTCGCTGTAACATTTAAGGTACCTGCTGCTATAATATCGCGCTGCCGTCACTAATTATCGTTAACGAATTGATTTAATCGAATAGTTTAATCGTGACGAAAGTCGAAAGTCCAAGAGTCGTTAATAGATTCAATATAACTCTCCCAGTCGGTGTACATGGGTTTTATGGTTTCTATTGGAGCAAATATGTATGTTGGATGTGTACGTAACTGTCCGCTACCTCATCGAAGCTGTCCCACATTGTACGATGATCCATCCAGCTGCGTTGGAGTGTCTGACAAAGAAAATAAACGATCGTATACCAATGCTCGTGATATTCGATAATAAATTGTTGATATCTCTAATCAGAGAACTCTCTATGCGTGATAAATGATTCCCATTTTTTTTGCCTCAAATCGGATAATAATTTCAATTCGTCTTATCCAGTTTTTACTAATTTGTATCAATTTTATATTTCGTTTGTGTATCAAAAAGTTAGAAGTTACAGAGGTGCTGATAACATTTCGAATCTCAAATTAGAGTAAGAGAGTCCAGAGAAAAAAGTAACACGGGCCAGTTGCAACAGACGCTGCTGCGTCGATCGGACGTTCGAATAATTGAGCAACAATCGATTTCAATGCTGACAAAAGTATCTGATACTGGATTGCCAGAACAATTCTTATTGTACGAAATACGATTTTGCCAAAATGAAGTGGATTTTGCGAGTAAAAAAGTGATTTTTTGTCTTTGCCAATCGTGTTAGCTCGCCAACTTACGGTGGCCTATTTGTCAAAACTAATAAAATGTGAATAAGCTTAATCACTGGATCATAAATATGTTTAAATATACGTTACATATGACGTCAGGGCAGTCCGAGACACAACAGAATTTCGATTGTATGAAAATTGCATTGCAAATGGTAAAATCAACATTTTTTTATTAAGTAACTAACGATAGGGGCCATCATAAGTCATTGTAGGCTTTTGGTCCCATTGGCACGCCGTTAGTTTCCATACGAATCTTAAGACATTACAAGACATTGAAATTTTGAAATCAACTAGGAAGAGTAATTGGTCGTTTGTGGAAGTAGATCGGTAATTTTGAGGAAAAATGGAAATTTTCGAGAGGGATCCTGTTTCCTCATTTTTGTAAATCGTTTGAATAGCCTGAAATTTCCATTTTACTTTTACGGGGATTGCATTTGGAGCGTTTGACAATCGATTGTCCTACATTCGTTGAAAAGTTGTGTTAGATTTTATTAGAATTTGATAAAATGTATATTTAATCGACATATTTACCCAAAAATTACACACAGAATACGTAATTTTCCACAATGAGCCAATAAATTTGGCGATTCCAGTGAAATTCGGAGTCGTCTTTGCTTACAGCGTGTTCTGGTGAGAGTTCTCCTTGCAGTTCAAGAA
Source organism: Cylloceria caligata (assembly GCA_963942595.1). Classification (NCBI taxonomy): domain Eukaryota; kingdom Metazoa; phylum Arthropoda; class Insecta; order Hymenoptera; family Ichneumonidae; genus Cylloceria; species Cylloceria caligata. Next base: position 10,526,552 of record OZ012710.1, on the reverse strand, counting down.
GATAAGCAATTGATGAGTCAACCCGTTCGTTTGGTGGTGCAACGCAAACTCGCCTCGAGTGGCAAGGCCGTTTTCACGATTCCGTCGGGTCTTACGCACTCCGTATAGCTATATATCATACCCATGGCTCACGAGTGAGTGCCTTTTTGAAATTTCGAATGTAACAAAAATGGTGCGCTCGTATGCGTGTCCTGTAAAGACACCGCATACGATCAAAGCTGAAATGTCGTAGTGTCTTTCGCACTCGGAGCTCTCTCCGATATAAATCCATTTATTCGAGGCACCGTTTAACTCTCGCGTCTTCGTAATCTATTGTTAACGCCTTAGTGAATAATCGACACATCAATTTGCATTAGTGCAATAGCTGATGATATATTTCTGTGCTGTTTATTGACAGTCATGTTCATGTACCAAGTATGAAGAATCTCATGCTTCTTGCGCTTTGTTATGAGTTGATTTAAACAGCGCACTCAATTAAAGGAACGAGGGAAGAGGGAAGGAGGTCCATTGGATTCAATTTTTTTCGCAATATTCTATTAAAAGAAATAGAACTTGACCTGTATTTTTTTTGTATTAGCATCTGAGGATTTTTTTTTCACACGATCCGAACACCGTTACGAACCACTAATCGTCTGGGGTTTTTCGTATGATTTTTTCAACGATAGAAAAGACTTTTTTTTTTACGTAAGTCGCGTCGACCTCTCTCTCTCTTCACTCCTCTCTTAAAAACAACAAGCCTGTTGAAGAACCCGGAATCTTGGAGACTGATCCAATCAAATCGTGTCAAGATATCGTCTTCAAGTACGTCGACTCGATTACCATATCCACGAGAGATATACGCTCTTCCTGCGAGCTGATCGAATGAATTTCCCATTTGGTCGCGAATCGTCGATTACTCGTTGCTCACTGACCTCGGTGCATCCAGAGTAATCCTTAGCTCAGACTGAAAGGAAAAAAAAACATTGAAATCTGGATACAAGATCAGTCGAATATAGATAGAGTTGAAGAACAAGAAGCAATCGTATAGGGTAATTCAGAGAGAGATGGCCAATATATTGTTCATAATAAAAATTGATCGCTCTAAAGCTATCGATGTAAGGAGATGGAGTAAAAAAATATATCATGGAAATAAAAATGTGATACACATGAAAATATAGAATGAAATTATACACAAAGCACAATTTTATTGACAACAATAAAATAACTAAATAAAAAAATTTGAAATAATTTTATCAGTTGCCTAGTTAATTTGCACGTTTGTTAACTTTTTCTAAGATTTAGATTGCAGCGATTAATCAAATTGACTACAACAGGTCTGTTTCAATTTGCAAGAAAATTCTTCGCAGTGCGCGCGTAAGAATTATAATTTTAAAAATGTATTTGAAGACCGTCGAAATCTATTTAACATGTTTTGGGTTTGTTTTACGCAAAAATCTTGCTCCAGACGATAACATTTTTCTCGCGTACACAATATCTAATACAATAGAAGCTGGTGGCGTTGAAATTGATTTGAATAAGCGGCCATCTCATCTGGAATTGAGTTTGAAGGTTTAACGCTTGGAAAACGTTTTAAAAAATGTGGTGAAGAACGTCAGTGCGCATGGCGCATGGTCCGACGTGTTCGTATTCATGAATAAAATAATAAATACGACTATTCATTGAATAAAAGCCAATAAAGCTTGATCCCTCGGTTATAAATTGCATTCTGACTGTAGGATATGCCATATAGATTGTATTCACTATATACGATCCATAGTATCCTCGTTTCTCTGCCAATTCCAAGCACTTCGTCATCTAGCCAAATGGATAAATATTCTCTCGAGTGCTCGCGAAGCAGGACATCACGGGCTGCATCCTTTTCGAGCAATAATCAAGGTGATTCTCTTAGATTTTTATTTAATGCTGCCGAGCCTGACGACGTGATGTTTATGTCCAAGGAATGGAACCATGGAACTTCGTGAGCGCATACGTATACTCACGATTATAAATAAAAATATTTATAAGATTTATTTTTAATGGAAAACGACATTGGCAAATTAAATACTGATTTATCAAGTCAATACAAGGACTTGTCGTTAACTTCGAATTATCGGTGAAACGTATTTCCCGTCAGCCAAGCCAATATTATTCTCTATTGCAGATTTATGTAAAATGTTAACTTTATTGTGAAAATATTTAATTTTTCCAATGCGCAGTTGTGTTTTCTGTAAGATATTTATTTATTTATTCTAACTGAACTAATATAAAACAGAATAACATGTAAAAATGTTAGTTCCTAAAATAAAAAAGAAAAATGTTATCCGTGCACTGTCAAAAATTCAGGATATTAAAGGCGATTGGTGTGGGCTTTTGACCAGTGTTGAGTTGACACAAACTATTGTGTTATAATCATTAGGCCTCACCTAAAAATTTACAACATATTTATGTTCGGAATGAGTAGATGAAAATCAATAAATTAACAGCAATTGAAACAGAACTATGGCACGAATATAATCTTAAAAAATCATTGAATTTTATTCACCTACTTTCACGTAAAATACGTTAAAAGTTTTGAGGTTATAATGCAAATCGACATCAGCTATTGAACATCACCAGTAGTCAGTATGGACTCGTATGAATACCGCGTGTAGATTAATTTTAACACCATATTTTTAACAGTGCGTTACGTTTCTTTTTCATTCCTCGCAGTTCTACGTTTCAATGGATTGATTAATAATATATTTTATAACGTATTTGTCGAAATATACCTTGAGATATGTTTCACATAAATTTTCCAGACAAAAATGAATTACAACTCGTCGTCAGAAGTATGGATAAATATATTTACAAACATTTTTGCATATATTCTTCGAGAGGGTAGATACCCACCGCAGGGGATGAACAGGAGTTTGCGAGCTCTGCGAAATTGATGGGGTTTTCAGTTCGCTACACAGCGTTGCAATCGGTGTATCTGTCGTACGAGAATAAGAGAGACAGACTTCTCTCTGTTTATCTAGCTATTTATTTTGCTCTCGTTTAATTGACCGAGTGTAACCTGGTGTAGCGAATCGAAATCGATATGAAGCGATTCAGTTTGTTTTCTTGTGGAAGTGGAAGTGATGAGTAATCGTAAGGGTTAAAGAACAGGATGGACTACCCTGACAAGTATTGACATACAACGGGGAACAGTATTATTTGAATAATCGACTGTTTTTTTTGGTACCTGCCTCACGAGGATTAGATACAGGAAAGAAAATATAACGGCGTGCGGAGAAAAAAAGCGGCCACAGTTGGGCGTTAGAAATGTAGAGCGAAACCAGTAGATGACGAAGAAGGAAAAGTTTGAGACTGTAAAGAAGATGAGTACAATTTCTACATGTATATGGCGTCATAAAATTGAATATACACGGCCAATGATTTCGTAGGTGGGCCGATAGTGTTGAACGATCTCGCCCACGACTGTTCTATCAGGCGGGTTAACAATCGTTGACAGTCGATTCTTCTCAGACTGTAAAGTCTCCCATGACATTGACCGTGAATATTAACGCGGAAAACACGAGGAAAATTGATAGCATGGTTTCATATTCTGACAAGCTGTGTCGTTCGTCTGCTCGTGTATTATAGAGAACGTCAACGTTAGTCGGCCACGAGGCGTTTTTTTTTCTCATATAATTCGTCTTCTTTCTCCTGCATTACGCGTATATCACTTACACCCTCGTGTGCGACCTTAAGGTCGTCGTTTTAGTTAGAGGTTTTTTCTCGAATATACGTTGTTTTTTTTTTTTTTTTATTTTGCTACTTTTATCAGCATTGGCACACGAGTAGTCGTCTGGTAATCGTTGCAATCATTTTGGTCGAGACACGTGGGTGAAACGGTTATTCTTGTGTATGTCGGGTGCACGTGCGCTATACGATCGTGGCTAAGACGCATTGCGATAGATCTGATGTTCCAATTACTTTTTATTCAATAATTACTTATTTATTCATAAAACGTATGTATCTGCGTAATTTACAAGAGGATTCAGTCATTTTTCGACTACAAATATCATTAAATTTTTCAATAATAAAGTGATCATATTTATAGCTTAACCATTCATTTCAATACCAAAAGACAATTGTACTGTGATTTAATTATCGAAAATATCACTACCACGATAACAATTCTTTTAGCACGAGACAATAACACTACGGCGCTACTGGTGATAAAATGTCTGATGGTTAAAAATTGGAAAATTGTCCGTTAGTAGGATTACCTGGTACTTTTGTTTTTGTGATATTGCAAAGTCGTTTTTTTTTAGAGACGTTGCCGTAGTTTTTATATTGTGTATAGAAGTAATATACCTGTTACAAAATTGTTAAAAATATCTTAACATTCACTTAATTCCTCACTTTAGTAACATTGACTTCCTGCATTTCTTTTACTATTTTTCTTATGTTACTTTCTTAGAGTAATTGTAGCAGTTTTTATTTTGTGTATAGAGGTAATATACGTGTTACAAAATTGTTAAGAATTTCTTAACATTAACTCAATCTCACACTTAAGTAACATTGACTATTTGCATTTCTTCTACCATTTTTCTAACGTTATTTTCATAGAGAAAATAATATAAATCTGTCAAAAAGTATTTATTTTTATTGATACTCAAAACTGCAACCATAACGAAAAAGTTATACGAAAAAAAATTTGTTAAAATTTTTGTAGAAGGCTATAAAGAACCAATTTCTAATACCGAAAGATCAGCACAAGCTGGCCTTCGATATTTTTAGTCTTAATGAATTAGAAAAAAAAAAAAAACGAAATAACGGTCCAAGTGTCTGACTGGAATATTAAAGTGTCGCTGACCTCACAACGCAACTTTCTTGGCCTAGAATATTTTTCTCTCGAATATGTATATTTTTCCTTGATCTCTTTACTCCGATATCTTCATTCTCATTCCTCGCGTTGACGCTTAAGAAAGAAAAATACGAGACTCGAATACACCGTTGAAAAATGAGCAATTCTTCATCATTGACCGTAAGGGAAAAAACAAAAAAAAAAAAACAAATTTTGATGAATTTCCTTAAATCAAAAAGGCAAACTTCATAGATATTTATTACGAACATCCAAATATATAATATTGAAATACATTTACTTAAATTAAATGATAAATACATAAGATTTATTTAATTAAAATAAATATATTTAAAAGAAATAAATCTTTCTTATCTGTCGATTCAACACTCGTCTTCTCGCATTTCTCGATAATCAATATATTAATTATTACCATAAAAATGATATTTTTACATTTAAGTGTATGCTATCCTACCGAATCTCGAGAAACTTACACCAACTTCTAAAAAATTTTCCTCCCGATCGTTGTCTCTTGATATGCGAAAAAAAACTTATCGCTTGACGACGATGACAGGAGTCTCTCGGAATACGCTAATAAATGTCGATACACGTGACGAGAGTTATGCTAATAGATTTTTTATGTCTTTATTCTAATATTACTATACACACTGTTTGAATATATTTCTCGGAACATTAGCTTTCTAATGAATAACGTAATTTTGATTATTGCCTAAAAATAATCTCCGCAAAATGGTTCCCAAAATAGTCTTCTCCATTCAAGAAATAGTCAAATATTTGTCGATTCGGTTAGACCCACCTTAAAATGAACACTTGATTAACCGTTTAGCTTGTTTTTTTTTTTTTAGATTCGCGTAAAGGTTATCCATGACCGTGACACACCGGACATTCACTGGAATTTGTCGCAAGCAAAGTTTACCCTAGAATATTGAATAATACCAAAGCTATTGGTGTTGAGTTGCTCATAGAATTTACCTGGTACGTACGAGAGCATATGGGACACATACTTATACGTCGACCAAAGTTGAAACAGGCTTCGCAGCACTGGAATATAATTCTCTCGAGCGATGCTAAGCGATCCATGCTGTTTTTTCCACTCGTCGTTGTCGTCGCGTACTTGGCTAAAGCGTTGTAACGGTAAATTGAGAAGTGAGCAAACGTATATATGTATGTATGTATATATCTATATTCCTGTTTCATGTGCCTACATCACGTACTGGGACAAAGCGTAAGTGATTTGCTTTCGCCGGTGGAACAAGCCAAGGAGCGCGATGAGTTATACTTGACGGTCGAGCGACCGGTTGGTTCAGAGTACGAAGGAATAATAATGTTCAAGTGTAAAGGGCGTGAATCTTCAGATGATACGATGACTGCAATTCGCGAAATAGTTAAAAAGAGGAAGGATATGTCGAGGGTCTGGTACGCGTTATTCGCTAAAATGTGAATAATTCATGAAAGGTGTCGAGGGATCTTTTTATCTTTTACCTAAGGATTTATTATTTCGTGCTTATTTACCTCAATATTGTGCTCTTTCGTCAACTAACTCTAAAAACGCGATAAATTCGTAAAATGAAAGTAACAAAATTTAATAACAATGTAATAAGAATTTAACAAAAATAAACGACCACACGTATGTCTAAGGGCATGGTTATTAAAATTTTATGCTGTATCCAGCTAGCTTAATGTAAAAAGTGTTTTTTTTTTAAATACCGAACGTTGAAGCCATCTATAATTTTATTTTCTAAATCCTTTTGTCATTTGCTTCGTTTGATTATTTTATCGCAGTTATCTTAGCTGACTTTATAGTGACTGGATCATTTTCACTCTTCTGACTTACACCTGCGCTATCTCTGGACTTTTCCAACTTGCGATGGCTCTCAGGAACTCATGATAACTCAGGAACGCATCATTTAGTCACGAGGTCCTCCAGAAAGGTATCCAACAACGACCGATTTAAGTCACCAGTACAACTACTGTCCCTCCATCTGTCTATCTCTTCCACCCACTTAATTTTTTCTCATCCCTTTTCAGACTCTCTTCCTTATTCCCACACAAACGTGATTAACCATTCGTCCCCATCTTATCCACGTTACTTCATCTCAATCTAACTTATTACTCTCTTAAGCCTTTCTTACTTCCTCCGCGTCCCTGTATTTTTCTCTCGACATTCACCTGTACGTCCTGCCCCTTTTTTCTTTTCACCTGCTCCCTTAGGCTTTTTTTATTACTTTTCTTCTATTGATTTCCCAAATTTCCTGACGTTGTAGAAAAACGCACGTGGACATTATGATCTTTGCGGTAAAGCGAGTTATGTACGAAAAGGAGTGTGGACAATCATGTTATATAGAAAGAGAAATGTGGGCAATCGGATTGTGTCTCAAAGAGACTCTGTAGAATCGAGCAAATGGAGAAACAAATGTGGATAATCGAGTTTTGTAGCGAAAGCGTAAAAATAATTTTTAAATTTATTATCAACTGAATAACTTAAAAAAATATTATCTTAATACAGGGTGTCCGCCGGGAAGGTATACTACTTTGTTTGTTTATAATTTTTGATTAAATGAAAGAGAATGGATCTTATATTGATAAATGTTTTATTTAATGCCGGCAATTATGTATGGAATACAATATCAGATAAATGTCCGCCTCTGTTAGCCTCACAAATGCGAGCCCTTTTGAGCACATTTTTCATTACATTCTCACACATTTCACGCGGTATTTCATTAATTTCATCACGAATATTTTGTTTGAGTTGCTCAAGCGTTTCTGATTTGTTTGCATAAGCCTTGCTTTTTAGATATCCCCACAAAAAGAAGTCCGGAGCAGTCAAATCAGGCGACCGTGGAGGCCAATTAACATCACCATTTTTTTAAATAACTTGTTGTGGAAAGAGGTCTCGCAGTAATTCCATTGTAATCCTGGCTGTATGCGATGTGGCACCGTCTTGTTGATACCACATGTTAATCAAGCCCAAAGCATGCAGTTGTAGCGTTAAAAAGTTTTCAATCATATCACGATATCGCTCCCCATTCACAGTTACCGTTACGCCGTTTTGATTTTCAAAGAAGTAAGATCCAATGATTCCTCCTGACCAAATTGCACACCAGACTGTCACTTTTAATGGATGTAAAGGTGACTGATGAATAATTTGAGGGTTTTCCATTGCCCAAAACCGACTATTCTGTTTATTTACATATCCATTTGTTTCTCCCAAAAATTTCACGTAACTTTCTCATCGTCACAGTAATCGATGATTGATTTTGATAAAATGTTTTAACGATTAAAACACGTTGGTTTATCGAATATTTTTCCATAATAAATTTGCCACGTGTCTACTTCACGACTCCCAAATATGAACTGTCAAGACTAACGTTTACCAAAATGACGGCAAAACAAAGTAGTATACCTTCCCGGCGGACACCCTGTATTATAGAAAATTTTAATGTGTTAACGAAGAAACGACCAATATCATTTGTGAAAATATTTTGGAGTCACGAGTTGTCACATGCCGCGAGTATTACACGCGATTATATTAGCCAGCTTCCACACTTCCTTGTGTTGTTATTTTTTCAGTCAAAGACGTAGTCATCAGTCAATGAACGTGTGACCATGCGAGTCGTACTATATATTTTTCTCGTTTCTCGTCTTCTTTTATTCTCGCAGTTGGTATAATAATTGGTTCTCAAACGATAGTTCGTGAGTGTTGCGCGTGACTCTTCATACGCAGTCACACCTCGTGAATTCCTACGAGTTAGTGAATTTATTCCCTTCGCATGTGTAGAAGCGTGTCACAAGGTGCTGTTTGTGCTACTGTCCACAAGTCATCGTTTCTAGAATATGCTTACTACGAGTATGTACCTAATGTGACAGTACGTGACAGTACGTGACAAATGGTTTCGCGACTTATCGTTCACGTATAACCTTCTATACCTCTACTGCTAGATATGTGTGCGAATTAGACAGAAGCTGTGGTAAAATTGATGATGTGTTAAAAATAATTATGAAGTAAATTATTGGTAAAATAATTATGAAGAATTATTTAAAGTAAATTAAAAAATGTATTCGATTGAATGAAACAATCCTCTGATCTAGTTTATTAGATTGAAATAAATGTCATTCGATCAAACAATCATTCAAATCGAATTTATTTGTCAAATGCGTACGCTTGTGTGATTTAAAAAAAATTAAACATCTTCCACTCAAGATTGAATTGAATTATTGAAGTTAAATTAAACCCACACATAACGCATATCTCCTTTATCCGTTATAATTTCCCTTGAAATTGAAACACATGTTTGAATTCTATAATTGTCGTTAACATTTTCAATTTAATTTATTTGATTTTTGTTGAAACAAATTTATTTGTTGTATGTGTGTACATACACATAACGCGTATGGTAAATCCTCTTTATCCATTATAATTTCTCCTGATATTGAAACACATGTTTGAGTTCTACAATTGTTGTTGCAATTTTCATTCAATTTCTTTGATTTTCGTTTAAATGAATTTATTTATTGGAAATGTACGCTTGTGTGATTATAAAAAAATTAAACCACTTTAATTCAAGATTGGATTGAGTAATAGAAGTTCAGTTAAACACACACGTACGGCATATTCCCTTTATACATTATAATTTTCCCGTGAAATTGAATTCACATATGTGAATTTTACGATTGTCGTTAAAATTCTCATTTCATTTGTTTGATTTTTGTTGAAACAAATTTATTTGTTAGACGTGTAATTTAAAACACACACATAACGCTTTTAGTAAATCCGGATAAAGATCCGTTATAATTTCCCTTGAAATTGAAACACATGTTTGAATTCTACAATTGTCGTTAACATTTTTAATTTAATTTATTTGATTTTTGTTGAAACAAATTTATTTGTTGGATGTGTGAACATAAACATAACGCGTATGGTAAATCCTCTTTATTCGTTACGATTAATCCTGATATTGAAACACATGTTTGAGTTCTACAATTATTGTTGCAATTTTCATTCAATTTCTTTGATTTTCATTTAAATGAATTTATTTATTGGATGTGTACACTTGTGTGATTTAAAAAAAATTTAACTACTTTAACTCAAGATTGGATTGAGTTATAGAAGTTAAATTAAACACACACGTACGGCATATTCCCTTTATGCATTATAATTTCCCCGTGAAATCAAAACACATATTTGAATTTTACGATTGTTGTTAAAATTCTCATTTCATTTGTTTGATTTTTGTCAAAACAAATTTATTTGTTAGATGTGTACGCTTGTGTAATTTAAAGCACACACATAACGCTTTTAGTAAATCCCCTTTATCCGTTATAATTTCCCTTGAAATTGAAACACATGTTTAAATTCTACGATTGTTGTTAAAATTTTCATTTAATTTCTTCGATTTTTGTTAAAATTTTTTCTAAACTTTTAATTCTACTTCATTTTTTCTGTGGATTTTCGAATATTTGAACATCGAACGCCTTGAAGCATACATTACCGGAGTATCTCGTCGTTCCAATTCACGAATTCGTAAAACAAAAGATACAAAGGAGGTTTCTCGTTGGCGTCTCTACATCGGCGATCAATTATCGTAAGATCTCTCGCAGTTTTATAGTATCCGAGGTTACGTACTTTGGTCTATGTTAAAATCACAGTTCTCGAGACGGGATTGCAGATACAAACGTGGATGCCGTCCAGCTCTTTCGTCGTATATATATGTATGTCGATGGAGATCTATATATACGTCGTATATAGGATATACTGTACCGTACGTTCGCATACACCAGGAAGTACAGAATATTTATTTATAACTCTCGTGAGGGCTGTTGGTATACGAGCCACTCTGTTTTCGCACGCGCACGCAGTCTCTTTATTCCCAGTCGTACGTAAATTTGTTCAGTCAGGTGAATTAACACGGATATGTCAGGGATTGAAATTGTAGAAGATATAATCGACACTGGATAAAGAAATTTTATATTTACTGTAGTATAGTAGATTATCCAATTCCTTTCCGAAACAGATAATTATCGTAATTATATCTGAAAAGTTAAAAAAAAAAAAACGGTTAAAACTATAGAAAAAGATCAAAAGACAATTTTCTTTCGTTGTCTTGCTCATTATCCATGAGTAATAGAAAATATCGTATTTCTCTAGGCTAATAAATGAAACAATACACTTTTTTTCAGTTGATTTAATAAAAAATATATTTATGGTGTCAGTCTGTGAATATCAAATTTCAATGAAAGAAGGAAATGCATTTCAATGCTTTCGTTGCATTGCTTGCTTTGCCAACACGAAGTGGGCAATGTGGTTACAATTGGAGGAAAAACAAGATGTTTATTGTTTCAAACGATTATTTATAAAATGTTATTGGGTAGAATGCAATAAGGTGACTGAACCAATTATCGAACGCGTCTCAGTCTTCTAACACTTGGATGTATATTTCAGTTTATTGAGAATATTATTGAAATAAAAACACAATTAACACTGAAAACGGATAAAGAGATAAGAAAATTGTTGTTACCAACCAACACATACGGCAGTATATGGCATAAAAAAATAATAACTGTGTATCACAATCAATTTTCGTTGGTTAGTTTCAGTCGTTGCGTCTACCGATATGTCAATGATAAATTAACATCGCTCCGGTTAGTTAGTATAACTTATCGAAGTTGGGTACTTTTGCCAATCATCGGAAAATGAGATTTCAGACAATATGAATACTCGTTGACCTACGTGTAAATTACCATTTGTGTTTTTTCTTATCACATTAGAAACAATCGTCATGACATTTATCGATTTGCAATATATAGAGGAACAAGCAGTAAAATATCACTGGAGAAGTTCTTCAGGCGAACACATGTCAATCATCAAAACACGACGTTTAATGGAATGCAATTCGTAATCGATTCAGTGTCAATCGGTTACTGGGATGAACCGATTGGTAACGCCAACCAATTGATGACGAATCGCGAGAACCGAGCGGTTATTTGTGTGCATCACTCATGATATACGCAGCAACTACTACACTTCTAATTGGATTAACTCACCGATGATGATTATGCCTAACAGGATTATTAGAAGATTAAGAATTGAATTGAAGTATTAAAAATAATTATTCGAATGGTAACCTTGACCATTAACGTTATTTACTCGTACCGTTGGTCTCAGGTATCTAAAAATGGTTAAGGAAAGTAATATGTTCTTCCGACTAAACATTTTTCTCCACGTAAATACCAATTGTCAATTGAAATACTGAAAACAATGTACATAGTCAATGTATAATTAATCCCGTAAGTTTTGACTTTCCTTGGACGACCGTTGATACTCGTGTCCGGACAATGTTACGCGGGCTTAAAATACGCCAGATCGAATCGTCGTACACTGAACATGACCCAAAGGGAGGTTATGTTACTCAGTTTTCAACGAATAATTTTCAAAGTCTTGTTGCATGAATATAAGTTTGATGTATAGACGAATCGCACTCATTCAACTTTCGAGAATTCGACAAAACCAGCTTTTCGACATATTTCATATCCACTTATTTAACGATACGTATGCGCAGATCACTCGGAATGCACAACAGGAAAGTGGCGCCTCCTATCCTCGTCGAATAAATGAATCAGCACTGTTCCGAGTCGATTTAATAGGCGTGGCCCGACTATGAGTAATTATTGTATTATCAAGATCTTTCTTTCAAGAACTACTTGAGTTTATGCAGTAAAATCTCTGAGATCCGCTATTGCCCGAACATAGAGACGTGCCGAGAAATACGCGTTCGAAAATTGATACACTTTTTCCGTCTAATTACTTACAAGAGTAAATATTAAAATTCGAATTTACAACAATTCCTCGATATGTTTTATAAATTAGAAATTGTGAGCTTCAAGTTGGTTTTAATCGTTTATAGAAATGTTTGATGATGGAACAAAATATAATTGCTACAACTTAAGGACTTTTTTAACCGTCTTTGATACTGTTGTTACATTAAACAAGTAACGATATGAATGTTTGTAGCTGTGCACAAAGCGGTTTACCTTCTTTGTTTCTAATGTAGTTTTCTAATACACTTTACAAACTATCTTATCCTCCAATCTATTGATTCATTTTTAATTACTCAACTCGTGATGTATATCACGCTGATATGATTATACAGGAGACCTTATTTTTTTTCAGACGTTCTGTTTTGACTACTATTTTTAACATGATGAATCATATTCCAAGCAGATTGAAAGGAAAGTATATACTTACCGTGTGGCTTTAGATAACGCCAAGTACAGTGCTTTCGAGTATTTTCTTTGATGAACATATACATACAAACACGCACGTATCACTTGTGAGCCGTCGTAACAAAAAATCTTACTGGTACGATTGTAGATTGTACGACGAGAGATTAGGTAGTTAGTATCTTATCAATTTTGACGTAATGTTTACGTGTGCACCAATAGAGATTTCGTGATATGAGAAGAATACGTGAGGCAAGTATCAACGATTACTTAATAGGACGGTTGAAACAAAAACCATTTTAATAATAATTAGTTTCTCATTTGTATTTAAAAACTTATTGCCTCAAAGATTATTTTTTAAATTATGTAACGAGCTGTTTTTAGATATTTTTTGGTTTGGGCTTAATGTTGATATGGAGTTGTGTGTCTCTTAACACGATTTCAATTAGTTTTGTAAAGTTTGAGACACGTACTACTAATACTCTTGGACCTTAAAGAAATGTACTGCGAAGCCGGATACTCGTAAAAACAAAAATTAGTGCTTGTTGATTAATAAAAACTATATTAAAAAAGCAGGATACTAAGTAGATCTTCGCACGTTTTGCTTCCTCATTATATTTAACCTTTGACGAAGTAACTTCTATGATTAAGTATGTTGATCGAATTTTGTTTCCTCGTAGAAAATACTTTATCGAAGGTAAGTAATAATTTTTAAAAAAATAGCTCGACTCGTCAGATGTTTTGAAAGTAGAAACCGTTGAAACTGAATAAATTAATATTTAAAAAATGTATAGACTCGCATACCAAAATAACGTGCTTTTTAGAGATAAAAGACAAATCTGACTATGAAATTGTCAACGTTAATTAATTTTTAAACAGCAATTCTTAACCGTGTACTTAATCCAACGAATTCAAATCTTAGCGCCTTATAAAGTACCGTCCAATCTTTGTTTGAAATCATTTTTACAAGAATACGGTTAAAACCTTTAAGATTTTATAGCATTATAAAGTTTTTGAAAGATATCCGTCGTTATTCTAATTCGAAGAAATGTTCAGGAATTCGCATCAAAGTCGACCATGGCGATCCGGCTTTTGGTATTGAATTTGGCAAAAATCGCAAAAGTAGTTTTTGAGTTTATAGAATTTCAAGTTTACACAAATTTTTTTGAACATATTACAACTCTAGAACGGTTCAAGAAAATATCCTGAAATCTTGCATTAGATTTGAACAAAATGATCCGATGTTTGCTACGAAATTGAGTGTTAATTCACAAAACAGTTAATATTTAATAGAATTTTGCATTTTAGGGATTTGTTTGTACATTTTTTATTTCCCGATCATTGAATTTTCGTTCAATTTTAGATTATACAATTTTTTTTTTAAATCAAAGATAGAAAGTCAAACTCTGTAAAAATCGAAAATAATGAAATAGCAATGTACGAGATTCAACTTTTTATTTATTACAATTAAGCTGCTATAGCACTTTCGACTCAATTTTTGATAAACAAATGTTGAGTGTCGTCTAAGCGATAAAGCTCATTGAAACAACGTTTATTTTTAATGAACTATATTAAATGAGACAAAAATAAAGATCACACAAATTTGTTCTCTCTCTCTCTCGCTCTCTTCGTCGTTCTATCAGTTTGTCAATTTAATATTCCAGTCACGTAAAGCAGACATCCAGGCCTTAATATCACAGTATCACAGTGAAATTTTAATGAGGGGGTTGATCTCGAGCTCTAGTATCGCGTTGGCGTCGATCCGACTTGTTCGCGCTACCAAATTTGTCGCGTGTCCTCTCGGTTACAGCACATCGAGTAGTACAACCAGCGTATTTTATCGTTTCTCAAGATCTCTGTTCACATCGTACACGAGTGCATTTGCTGGACATTTTATTGACTTGGCAACTAAAATTGTCGATCGTCGAGCAGATCGTGCGAATTTGGAATTGCAAGGCGTTGGCTCTCAAGTTCCATGAGCAATATAATAAAAAAACTCGCCCTTACTTATATACTAAATGCGTAAACGTACTCCTTAAGCAAACGCCTGGCATCGCCCACAAAGAACGTAAAGATTTTCTCAATTTTTTTCCACTTTGAGCATCAGATACGAGACGCTTATCGTCCTTGACTCGAAACCATTGTCTACCCTAACTTTTTTTTGTACCAGTTTCAACAGAAGGTGTTCTCCACATATATTGGATATCCCAGGCTAAATAAAAGTGGCCCTGACCTTCGTATTAACCATATTTTATCTCCAATTAATATCTTGCATCATTAAAATAAAGCTTCGCACCAATAAGCAATTAAAAAAAAGATTGTTCCGTGGTGATCCCTTCTGACAACACAAAAACTGAAATTTTACAAATGTTCCTCATCGTTTGTCCGTGAATTGGAAAATTAACAAACCATCGGATATAATCGATTGCTTTTTACTTTGAAAACTGCACAAGTCAACTGGTCATTTTTAGTACTTTTACGAGCGAGATGCAACCACAATTCAATCTGTCTCAATCAGGGATCCGATGAAGTGGATATTAAAAAAAGAAAACGAAAATTGCGATGTCTATATATTCAAATTGCGGAATACAAGAAAACATAAGATTTTTATTAAAATATTACTGCGTTATCAACCTCACTGTTACCTTGTTTACGCGCCCAATTATGGCTGTCATGGCGTTTACGTGCAGCACGATTTAGTCAGAAGTATGCGAGTCAGAGTGTGATATTTGTGTACGTCGTCTTTCTTTCCCTCACGTCTTTCGCGATCTACGATGTTTTCCCGGCAAGACGCGTAAACAAGGTATGCGTTATCATTTTACAATTGTGTTAATTTTGTATATGTTCCCGGATTTAAATTTAAACTTTCGCTGATACCGTAATTCGTACTCCTCCATTAATTCTCCATAACCACAGATTTTACATATTTTTATTAAAACAAGAAGCAATGAAGGTTGATAGCATACCTTGAAGACCTTTCGCTGATTCTCTGCTGACCCTTCGCCGTAAAATATATTAACTATTCATACATCGTTGCTTTCTCGTGAAGGAAGCTGTTTTCGTGAAAAAAAAATGTCTCGAGATTTTGATGTCAGAATACTTAAAAAAAATGCCAAAACGTTGAGAAATCATATTTAGAAAAGATACTTGTGCGCGCGTGTGTGTGTGCGTGTTGAGATTGCAAAATTGCAATGGATGTATCTCGAGAACTAGTTACTCGATCATCTTGAAACATTGCGCACGGATCGGGTCGCAAGCTCTGTCAGTTTGTTGCAATTTTCATACAAATCGCTAAAGAGTGTCTCGTTTTATGGTTGTTTGAATTTTTCGATAAAAATATGTACGCTTCACTGTTACGTTCGCGATTTTATAATTCACAAAAGAAGGCGCAACCAGGGATAATTTATATTAATCTCCGTTTTAAGACAGAATGTTTAGATAGAAATCGGAGCATGGTCTGGTGATGGGGCGTTAATATTGATTTTTATACTGAAACATTGCAACTAATGTACAGAGGGTTATTATCCCATTAAATGTCTGAATTTACTTTTGATAATAGAACTTGAAAATGTTGTTTTTATACATGGTGGATCATACTGATCGACGCACGGAGTAAAACTAACTTTAGACTATCAGAAAAGTAGTGAACCCGCGACCGTGCAACGATATCACGAAAAAAAAAAGGTAGCGAGTGATTAGCGGTGAAGTCATGAAGTCATGAAGTTGTTTCATGTCCCGTTGGTCAGCGTGGTACTACTGACCTAATCAAAATGTACACATTCAGCAGTGATAAGCACTGGGTCGAACAACAATAGATTTACGAATGGGTGGTTGAAGCGAAAATTTAATAATTAATTTACAACAATTAAATGCACAAAAATTCATAATTAGTCCGGATGTAATACTCTTTAACTTACGTAAATTTTTAGCTATCGAGTTGAAACTTTTTACAAGAATAGATGAGAGGACAAGGTTGTTTGGTATTGAGTTTGGCAAGAATCGATCGAAGCATTTAGATTTCACAGAATGATATATTTTAGTAATTTTTTGAAAAAAATATATTTTTGCTATTATCTTCGTAAATTTTTATCTATCAAACTGAAAGTTGGCATACAAATTGGATAGGGGACGAGGATACTTGATCTTGAAGTTGATAAGAATCGATTGAGGAATTAAAACTTAATGAAATTAGCAATTTTACTTCATGTTCCAATTTTATTAAAAATTTAAAAAACAGAATTGAGATAATCATTAATCTTAGAGGAGATTGTGTGGGTTGGCGAGAATCATGAGGAAGCAATGTGCAAATTTTTAATTTGCACGGCTTGTTTATGTATAGTTAAGTTTTACTAAAGCAAAAACAGGTCTCAGTGATCGAGAGGAGGAGCTCATTGAGGCCAACGGATAATATGTGAACGAAGGTAAACTGCTTGTGGATTTGGAGTCTAACCCGGGTTCGGATAATGCGTATTGTCGATTAAGGGGATCTTAAAGCGGAGATGAAAAGCTTGAACGTTTGATTTGAGTCAGCAGAGTTAAACAAGACTCTCATACTCTCCCAGGACCATCCTGAAATGGCAGATTTAACTAATTTGCAACACGGGAAGAGTATTCGGAGGCTTGGAATTCCGACTCGGGTTACTTTTACGTATTTTTCAGAAGCCATTTAAATAGATAGTAAATTCACCTGTCTAATTGATCGAACCAACAATGTAATTAGCAGGATCAATGAATCATTCGGTTCGCATATATTAGCTATACCCAGTGAACAAAAAGCAGCGAGTGAAGTACGTTATACACAAAAGAGTTATTGTGAAAATATTTTCACTTAAGATACTCCGGTATTTTTAGGAACGATTGGGATTTTTGTTATTTAAATCGACTTTCGCACAAACACGTTACAATTGATTTCTGAAAACTAAAATACAACACGGAAATTTGAGATTACAGAGAGAGAGAGAGAGAGAGAGAGTCAAATTGTCGCTGAAACACGGCGTTTGTTGTTGTTTCGTGCTGAGTACCATGGGAAAGAAGCGGTCGGTATTGGTATTAAAGAACATTTTTTACTATTCAACTCAATTTGTAATGGCGCTTAAAGCTTTTTGAGGACATTTTGTCCCGATTTGCTTCAATTTCTAACAGAGACGTAACGTTTTTTTAGGACACTTTTTTCCCATTTCACTAAATTTTCAAAAGGCACGTAACGTTGTTTGCGAACATTTTTAGTGAAAGAAATATCTCACGACGTGTTGGAACCGTGCGGGTTCAGTGTTATTATCCCAGGTAGCCGTAGGTTAAAGCAATATCGTCAGATTCTGACGTAGAAAACTGCATTCTGCCGACATGGCGTGTTGCTCCGTGTCGTCACCGTGCCGTCAACTTTTTTCCTGAAACAAGTTAGATGAAACAAATCCACTAATGAAGTTTCGATAATTGAATCAATTTATTAATATAACTAAAAAGTTATAGCAAATAATTAAATAAAGAAGAAAAAAAAACGTATTTAACATGCAGATCTTTTTGCACCAAAGATGACCGGCATTGGCGCCTTTTTCTCTCTCGTTTATTCCGTTATCAATTCGGTGCCAGTCAGTACCACAATTGTGTATCTGTTTGCTTTTGTACTGTACATACAATACAGATTCATTACAGCATCGGCCCTCCGATTCCACGAGTCATCGAGACTCTTTTAATTCGAGTACATGAAACGTCATCGGTCATCCGAGCGTTCTCCGATATTAAAATAACGTCATTGGTAAAGGATTGACCGACAAACACAAAACTTGGAAAATCCACTCACCGGTCTATCTTCAACGTAAACAATTTACGTGTACTCACGTGTTTGGAAAATGATGGAAAACATTTGTACGGGTGCTAAAGAGATATAAGTGAATAGCGCTTCGCGATGGACCAAGAGAGAAAAATTGTTAAATCGAAATTTTGCCTCGCCTTAAACATACGGCAATAATAATATAGAGTCGAGCCCAAGAGTATCGTCACCTCCGCTCTTGGTTTCGCGGTTTGCCGCTGTAGCAAGAGCAAGGTTCATGCACGCGCGATGTTCGCGCGCAGTTGCCAGCTATGATTCGTGAATCGTTCGTGCACACGATGCAAGAGGCTGTGGTTCGCCGCGTTTCGGGAGCACCATCAGCAGCAAACATAAAGCGCGCGCGACGCGACTGCAGGAGAGCCACCGCCACCGCTACGGCCGACGACATCGTCATCCAACACAAACACAAACCTTCTCTAGAGTAGCCGCCGGGTTAGCGTGTGTAGTTGTAGTAGCGTCGAGGAACGGGGATCCCAAGAGCGTGGCAGCACCACGGTACTCTTTGGTTACTCCCTCGGCATTCTCGATCCGAGCGATCAGTCCGTCCAACGACGTGCCACGGTACGGATGCGAAAATCGTAAAGTTGTACCGGTGCTGCAGTTTACACACGCGTTTATAGGCAGCCCTCACGACAGACGAGCTATTATTTTGTCTCTTGTTAAAGAGATTTTTCAAATTTAAATAACAAATATTAAAATTAACTGCAAACGACGAGTTTAATTCATTCTCGTGTTTTATTTCGAAATATATTATATTTATTTCATGATAATCACACGAGAGGAATGAATAGCGTCGGGGACTTGAGACGGTGGAATCGTGGATTTTAAATACGCGAGTGAAACAGTGCGGAAGGGGAGAGTCGGAGAGAAATGTTATTTTATCAATGCTTTAACGTATCCAGTTGAAAGCCTCAACTTTTCTGTGCACGGTTGATCCAAAACGAAACAACGAGAAGGGAAATTCTCGAAGCCGTACGGCAGGCCTTGAGGGAACAAGATTCATCCTTTTAGGCTCAGGAAGGGCCTAGAAGAGGGGAGACGAGAAACAGGGTTCCAGGAGAGTTTTGTGCGGCTCCGGAGTTGCCTGTTGAGCACGAACGGGAACTGAAAAATTTCGCCAGACTTTGAGCATCGCGTGGCTGTAACAGCTGAGTGAAAACGGTACACCGCTCTCATCGTAACGTTACGAGAAAGGATACACGGCATTGGTGAGCTATATTATTATTTTTCTTTCGTTGTATCGTTGAATTTGAAAAAAAAAAAAAATTAATTAAGTAAAAAATATATTTCGAGTTATTAATGATTTATGTTATTGTGGTACGCATCGATCGACGACTAGTTGTGGGAGGAACCCTTAAATTCCTTTTAATTTACATTATTCGCCTTCTTATCGCTGACTCATGTATATGCAATTGCAGTAACTGCATCGGAGTCGTTGAAATGTAAACGTTTGAGGCGAAAGCTTCAGTTATTGACCTCTCAAGTGCAATTATTACGGTCTTAAATAACGGGCTATGAATATTTAACGGTGACAACCGTGGCGCTTTAAACAATGTTAGTTTTTAAGTTGTTATGCTCGAATACGATTAGGAGATTTAAAAGGGTTTGTTATATCCTGAGAAAGAAGTTTTTGTTTCTTTCGCCGATAACTTGGATGTCGTAGAACATAGAATGTACAGCGTATACAATGAGAAATTAATTAATTAAAGCTAAACTCAACTGAATACAGTTGACTCAACTTCGCGTGAGGTTGAATATGGTGAAACTTAAGGTGTATTTGAGCCAACTATATCATACAGTTGAACCACAATATATTCAGTTGGCTCAAAGTAAATTAAACTGACCGAAGGCTAACTCAATATAGCTTGGCAACCGCTAAACGTTTTAAACTATTAAACCTTTCCATTGTGTATTGTAACATCATCTGAACAAATTTATTTATTCGACTCGAAACAATTCTATTAAATGCATTAAATCAATTTCGTTTTAGCCAAAACAAATCGATTTAACACAGAGAATAAATATTGCGATTGCGTATTAAATTAAGGACACGGAGTCTCAAATGACTGCACTCGATGTACATATAATTAAAGTTTCGAAAGGTCCGTTGTGTATTACGATTTTCATCAAGGACTCTCTTTTAATCATAAAATGTACAAGATTAGTCGTTAGGCAGGTTAATACGAACAAATAAATGTAGCGTATCTACGAAATATTTCCATTCTTAACTTTCAAATCGAGTTAAACGACTGCAGTAAAAAAAAAAAATGTTTTGAATGAAACTTTACACTCTTCGTCTCACGCCCTCGAATTTCAATCCTGAATTTATTCACCCTCTCCATCGTGCGTAAGGTCGGATTAATCAAAATTGGGTTTGTTATAAATAATAGATTACGCGTCCCACGGGAAACTAGAGGTTTTTAAATAAAACCGAAGAGATACGCTGAATTAGTTACGAACGTAGAATTTGTACCGTGAATTTTGATTGCAGAGACAAAATAGCTCGATCCAGTTGAAGTTGTAATCTTTTGCGTAGACTTTGATTTGATTGTGATTGATTGGAATATGCAGAATACATGCCGATGCTCGTGATAAAATTTCCATGGCGCACGGTGCAACTCAGCGATTAATATACACCGCTCTGCCTACGTACACGCATACAACTTAACACGGTGTACCGTCGATGGAATAAAACCGTAGCAGAGTCGCAGGGTGCAGCGACCTTAAAAAAAATAGCGATTCCACTTGCCTCGAAAGACTTTTATTGCAATCGTGAAAGTAATGTCTCTCCCGAGAACTGAGACACGGCTCCGGTAGTAACCATCCTCCCTTAAGGCTAAATTTAATTTTTAACTGTAGTTCTGGCTTCAATCTTAAACTCAATTTCAAACTTAAGTTGACTCGAGTCAAGATAAAATTTAAGTTGAATTTTAAGTTAGTGTTTAAGTGCAGTAATTCAAACTTAAATTTGAACTTGAGTTCAAACTTACAAACATGCAGCTACATTCGTGAAATTTTGTTTACAAATGAAAAGGAATTATTAATTCTTGACAAAAAAACGAGGAATACGTCTCGTATCGATCGTCTCAGTGCCAAAAGTTTGTCCACGAATGAAGATAGAAGGGGAAGAATAATTACAATATCCTTTGCTTGAGCATTATATATACTTCTTTCCACTCGAAGTTGAAGTGGAGAATCGTTGGTGACGCTCCCACTTTCCAGGCCCTGCGGATGTTTTATCGCTCTGCAACCCCACAGTTTGTCCTCTTTATTCATACTCTCTGATCACTTATCCTCATTTAAGTCGTCGATTAATGTTTCTCTCTCTCTCTCTCTCTCTCTCTCTCTCTCTCTCTCTCTCTCTCTCTCTCGCTCTGTCTATCCATCGTACTCGAGAACCTTTTGACTTACTTCCTTTTCCATTGCTTCTCGTACCTTTCCTTCTCTTTTCATTCCGTCTGACCAGTCGCCCTCGATCTCGCGCATAAAAATCAATGGAATTTTCCAGGAATTTTCTACCATCGCTTGTCGAACGATACCAAAACTTTCCAATTGCATAATGATGCTAATCGGTCGATATAGGGCGTATGATTACGTTCCAAAGTAGAAGAGTCCATACACAAATACTAGGATTTTGTATCGCACGTGCGCTACGCATTCTCGCAATCTATCATTTATCCTTCTCACCCTCAACCCTATATAAAACCTACGAATATATTATAAATTTTAAATCACTTTTGACACTCTTTGAAATCAAAATTAATTCTCGTAATAGAGGTTTAAAATTTCAAACAAAATTCTTAATGCCGCGAACTCAAGGAGCAGACTCTGAATTATCCGGACCAGGATTATTCAAGGAGAACATTGAATAATCCAGGTTTAAGGGTCATCAAGGGTGACTCTACGAATAATCTGGGACAGGGGGGAGGTTCAATTATTGATTGCGAAGGTGTACAGAGCCCGGGCCTTACGCAACCCTAGTACAAATATATTTTACAGTTCAATCCTTCTTTGACCATCCTTTAATCTCGAATTAACAATCGTTATGGAAAGGTAAAAGGAAGATCTCGTCTGAATTCTTGACTCTGTGATATTTACGTATAATATGGTACAGAGATCACTGAAAGATAATTATATCCCATACTCCGAGAAATCTGGCGCTAGGGGGTATCTATCTCCCTTTCGTATGACGCTCGTTTGATAATCCGCTTGAATAATAATTGCGGATTGGAGATCGAGAGTCACGAGAAATATATCAACAGTTGTCGTAAGTCACGAGATCTTATTATCGAGAGACTTTATAATAATATATTCATGCACACCTCATGAAATCGCTTGTATTTATATGCTTGTGCAAATGCCCTCATATACATATCGGTGTACCACGAAGAGCTTACAGACCAGTCGAAAATAGATAACGCGATGACCCGGCCAGATGTAGTTCTCACTCTCGACATTTAGCCTAGATCAGGGCTCACAATATCGAGCGCGTATCACCATTGACATTTTTCTACTCTGTCTCTTTCGGTGACTTGTCATTCAAGAGTTGAAATGATGTTACATTAATATAAATATTGTATGAAAAAGTTGAAAAGACTAAAGAACTAAGAAGGTTCGTTAAAAGCCTCAACTTTTTAATAAAGACAATCAAAATATTGTATTTAATTTCATTTAAAAATAAAACAAAAAACAATTTAAGTAATTTTTTTTTAAATATCTGACCAGAGGCTCCGCTCCGTTAAACCAACAGTTTCGTGCACTGGATTAAATTGAGAACTTGTGTGAATTATCTTTTATCGCACAGAGCTAACATTCCGGTTAATTCCTCATTTTTTTCTTTTGAAATTACGTTAAAATTTATTGTATCGATATCTCTAATTGTCATTATTCCGAATGAGCGAAAGGGTCTTTTTCGTGCCTGAATAACTTATTAAATTTTAAAATAACATTTACATTTAAATTCCTTGTTGCAATAATTATTCGGCTTATCGTATACATCCGACGAGATCGTAGAACAAATTTTTACTCGGTCTTAACTTTGTGGAAGATAATCAATCGCATTACCACGCGTCTACGGCGATTGTATAATCAAGAAATATTAAAAAAAAAAAAAAAAAAAAAACAAAAGAAGGAAAAGAAAAATGTACACAATGTTTACGATGTTGTAATTCCTTCGGTCGTTACTATCGTTTCAATCATCTCTGTGTACGATCGCTCGTTGCATTGCTTAATCGACGCTCTGTCCTGTAGCGATACATAGATATACGTACTCTATACACAATAATCCTAAAGTAATGTCGCATGCTACGATAGAGCTCCGGTTTGTAGCTGACTTTGCTTTCTCCTTCCGACTTTGTAGATGCTGGGTAATCGATCTCGAACGCTGAAAGTACCTTCGAGAGTAGTAAACGTCTAAACGTCCGAGTCAACGGGCAACAAGACAACGCACCAATTATTGTAAATTCCGTAAACGCATTTGTATTTTTATCGCAACATATTCATAGAAAGATAGTCGTAAAGCGATAACGAAACTATTTTCTTCAATGTTATTATCCGTTATCTTCGTAATGACACACTAGACAAATGTTTTAACACTTTTATCATAGCGAAATTTGAATGTCAAGGATGCTTCATGGCCATTGTACAAACATTTTAAAAAGTTGTCATGTAATCATCCGTGGGGAAAGTATCGGTTCACGATGTCCAGTTGTAAAAACGATTTAAACGTTAAACTCTTTCGCAACTTGTGTTTGATAATGGTGACCGAGTCTCGCACCGCGAGAAGATAGTCCATTGAAAATATTTATCTCAACGAAAATATATAGAATGTGTAGAATCCGAAGGTAAACGAGATAACAAAAATTCAGATTAATTGGTCAATTTTTATTCATACGTAGTTTATTCTATTTCAATAAAAGGAAATATTTCGCGGAAATTTGAAGGTTAATTGTCAAAAATGTCGTGCTATTTAACGCACGTGAGAATTTATAAAAATTTTCATATTCAATTTATGAATTGAAAGTTTAATTTATTTACAATAAATTTAATTCATTCAACTATATTCAATTTCCAACGAAATTTATATGGCTCCGACTAAATTCAGATAGCTTCAACACTTCTTCAGTCTGTATCTCCGCGTTTGTGTCACGAGGCTTTGTTCTTTGCCTTTTAAATTTGTCAATGGGCAAAGAAGGAACGTGACTCTGTGTTACTTTGCACCGGGAAGTCGTGTACACTTTCGGAAATATTTGCTTCTTTTTAACTGGTACTCGATAACATGGTCAACAAATAATACTTTGCACTCGTGTCGGAGCGATCCACGTACGTAAAGTTTGACGTAAACTTCTCAAAGTGACCATGAAATCTCGAACAATTGCGATGGTATACGGTTTACAGAAGGCGAGAGAAAAAGAGAAAAAGAGAGACAGAGACACGACTTCACCGTCGAAGAGGATCAAACCCGTTTTATGGAGAAACTGAAAAATTGAGAATTCGGTGTATCGACTCGTGTTTGCATTCTAAACGTCTTCGATGTGTCTACTCGTCTGCTTGTTGTCTCGATAAATGTCCTTGTGACATAAGAATAAACGGAAAATTATATCAAGTCAACTTCAATGCCTTTTTTGATTCCTCACAAAGGAAACTAAACCGCATTCACGTTACTAAATCATGACTATTGCAAATTGGCAACTAAAAAAAAATGTAACATGGAGTGACTAGAAAACGTGTGACTTGTATTATATAATACGAATCCGCACTTTAATGCACGGGGATATCTAATGTAGCGTGTGCTCTCTTTATCTTTCGCGTTGGATATGTCGAGACGTGACTCACGAGTCACCACTAGATCCCTCGTTATCGGCTTCGAGTTAGTGACATAAAGCACCTCGTGAATTTTTTTTCTCAATGGATTTTCACAACCACGGAAAACTTGCGAATCCCCGCTCAATGCCCGTCTATATTGCCGCAATATATTGTCATTTCTGATACCGCGTCTGAGCCTTTAGAATAATTTTTTTTACAGTCTTCTTTACCTGACTCACGGATATAAACGGATGAAATACATTTTTCGAAATAATAATAAGCCAAAGTAATAATATTGCAAAGAAATTGGGATAAATATAATATTGTAAAAAATTAAAAATTCTTCAACAGTCGTTGAACCTGAGTAACAAAAATTGAAATAACATTTTAAGTTGAAAAAAAAAAGAAAAAAATGTTAACAGTAATGGGAGGTTTAAAAAATACAAAAATTATTTTTTTTTGTTACATTTTTACATGATGCAAGTTGTAAAAGCGTATTTTCAACAGCAAATTTTTTATTTTTTATTTTCTAAGTATTATCTAGTTACGAGATTGAAATCTTTTCGGATCTAATAAAACACACGCGGTACACACATGTTTTGAAACATTTTGAAAACTACGATATAAAATTGTCGAAGAAAAGAAATTGATACAAAATTTACGTTAGGTGATGCAAAGTGTTAAAACTTAGATAATAAGTGTCAATAAGTTTTACTGACGTGTCCACTTAATTCGTCGCTTCCCGTTCACTTACTCCCACAAACGGGATTCTTTGACTATTATTAGAGCTCAGATGCTTAGTCTCTGATTAATGTTGTGCTGTTAGTCCTTTTATATTTGTTATTTCTTTTTTAAATGCGCCACTTCCATACTTTTTTAAATACACCGGTAGAAGAGGCGGCTACAGTTAACTCTGCATCTGAGTACACAGACGATTTGAAGCAACAGTTCGCCACTCGATACTCTGTACGTGAAGTTTATTCCGTGACACACACGAGTGTAGATTGTGCTAGTTCACTCGTGTCGGTCGTAGTTATAAAAAAAATTCATTGTATCACGATCGGAGACTCCAGTCGACGCGAGTATTTCAATTTTTTTGTGTTACTCCAAGTGTCTTTCTTTGATTTTCGATTTTTCTTGTATAACTTGAGAGCTGTGGTAGCGAGAGAGGGAATTATTCTCGTCGAGAGTCGATTAAATATCATTTAAAGATGATACCATAGCAACTGCGGTATATAACTAATCGTTCTGTCTGTCGGGCGTTAGTCGAAGCTAAGCTCGGTAGGCTCTGATTAGTTTGATAAACGATCAAAGATATCTAAAATTATACAGAGCACGTTTCACTCGATCCACAAGAAAGACACAGACACACAATCATTTATCATCCATAGTCTGGCATGACGCGTAGACAAAAGTTGAAAGAAAAAGATTTTTTTTTCCATTGTGTAGTTTGCGACTAGAACGTCTACGTAATCTGGATGAGATTTGAGGAAAATTATAATGAAAAATAACTGTTTATAATTCACACGGAATAAAGTGAAGTATATTACATTTTATTTCACTTACTCGAAATAATTTGAATGAAATTTAATTGAAACTGCTTCGAGTAATTATAATAAATTTTTTATTCTTTACAACAACTTGTAATAATTCTAATTAATTTGGAACATCTATAGTCCATAACATTCTTAATATAATACTAAAGAAAACTATTAACAATTACCTGTAGTAATAGTAATTAACTACAAAGAATGTTTTTTTTTTTTTGATTAATTATAATGAACTGCAACAACTTACAAGCTTTTCGAGTAATTCTAATTGTAATGATAATATTAATTATACGATTAATTCTTGCTGTCCAACTCTAACCCCGACACAGAGAGAGAGAGTTTCTAGGAAGTGATAACGCGCGTGTGTAACGCAGTAAAACTCGTGTTAAAAGAATTTATCTTCGTAGACATTAACGAGAGCGAAAAATATAAATCAAGAAAGACAGAAACGTATGTTTTGCGGAAGTGTCGAAATAATAATATAAAGCAAATTGATAACGATCGTCCCGGTGATACAAGTCGTCGGAAAAACACTTCTCGACAGCTGACAACCAAATAACCTTCAGCTTATATTCATTTCTGTAAAATCAAGTAATTAAAAATACGTCTTATAAAAAGAAAATAGAAATAGAAAAATTGATGATTACGAAGATATATGAACAACTTTCAAATGTCGATAAAATTCGTCGTTACACATTTATTTGCTTCCTCGTGAAGAAAGCTATGTTATCGTCAAACAAATTTTTCTCAATATTTTGATGTCGAAGTACTTAAAAAATTCCAAAAGATCGAGAGATCGTATTTAGAAAAAATGTCGGCGCATGCGCGTGCGCGCGTGTCGATAAATCTCGAAAACGGATTACTCGATCATCCGGAAATTTTGCACACGAATCGAGTGGCAACCCCCGTCAGTTTGCTGCAATTTTTAGCCAAATCGTAAACGGGTGTCTCATTTTATGGTTGTTTGAATTTTTCGAAAATAAAAGAGATCCGCCTTCTAGCTTTCGTATATTTTTAGCTATCGAATAACTTTTTTTTACAAGAATAGGCCAGGGTACAGAGTTGTTTAATGTTGAATTTGGCATAAATCAATAAAGGCGTTCATACTTTATAGAATCATGAATTTTTGTAATTTGTCGAAAAAAAAAAAATATATTTTTGCTCTAACTTTTGTAAAATTTCGCCATTACTCGTCGCCAACGATGTTGAGCTCGAGTAACGGCGAATTTAAAAATGAGGACTCAGCTAAGTTTGTTAATAATGAATAATAAAAAAATAATAAAGCAAAGTAGAGCCTTGGACATTGCTTCCTCATTATTTTTCGCCTTTCCCAAAGCCACCTCTATGAGGAAGTATATCGTTCATTGATTATGTCTTCCTCATGGAGGAAGCAATGTTGAAGAAAGTCCCTCTAGCAGCGTCATCAATTTTTATTTGACAGCTCAAGGTATTCTCAAGTTACAGAGGTTGAAATTATTCGGGTCTGTCGAAATACACATGTTTTGAAACTTTCTGAAAACGACGATATGAAATTCTCGAAGAAAAGAAATCCATGTAAACAATGGGTACCTCAATAAGGAACCGAGAAACGTCGATAAATGTGTGCGGCGTCATTTGAGACTACGTTGTTTTATGTATAAAAGAAAAAATGTGGTGCCACGATGTACTCCATCTTTGGTATGGGAGTGTAATATACTATGAAGCAGGGCTTTGTATCCAATGCCAACTTCGGTGGAACTGTGTAAAGCCAGACCTGGTGCACAAAGAGCAACCCTCGGCACGGAGTAGAATTACGAGTATATACCCTGGAGCCAGGAGCCTGCAGAAGCGCTTCTCTGATATACTCACAATTCTCCCCTTTTACCCGCACATTCTCCCAGACAGGACCATACACCATGATTTCCGCCATCCTGGATGGCTGTATACGTGTATGGGGTTTCGTACCAGTACATTGACTGCAAACTCCCAGGACTCAAGGATATTTGAACGAACGTGTATAGCGAACCCTACCGATCGATGCTTGTCGTGGTTCCCTCGCAGCCGCCTCGATTCTGTCGTGAGAACCGCGTGCGAATCTTTACTCACAAAATATGCACAGCTCTTGCGTGCAACACCTAATATCATAGTTTAAATTCTCTTGAGCTCAAGCAGTGAGAAAAAAAAAGTTAATTACCGTTTCAACGTTTGCAGTTACAATTTTAACAAACGCGAAATTACGCGAAATCGTTGTTTTTCAAAACGAAAATATTGTGTAACTTTCTGATAAAAATACAATAATTATTATTTAATTGTTATTTGAGTGTTAAAAACTTTGAAATATAATAACGATTGCAGGAATAACTTGATACGATTGAATCACAGTTGATTAAAAACTTTTTTAGTTATACCAACTTAGTTATCAACGCTTCAGTCACTTAAAAACTTTGTGCAATTCCACTGAAACAGTATTTTTACCGATTTTTCTCTCCAGTTTCTGGTAATAGGGTTTGATAAAAAATACAATCATGATTATTTATTTATTATTTAAGTGTCAAAAACTTTGAAATATGATGACGATTGCAGGAAAAATTTTATATAATTGAATCACAGTTGATTAAAAACTTTTTTAGTTAGATCGACGAAGCTATCGGTGGTTTATTCTCATAAAAACTTTCTCTAATTCCACTGAAATAGTATTTTTAGCGATTTTTCTTTCCAGTATCCGGTAATAGGGTCTGATAAAAATACAATTTTCGTTATTTAATTGTTATTCAAGTGTTAAAAACTTTGAAATATGATATTAGTAAAAGCAAAATTTTTATACAATTGAATTGCATTTGATTAAAATTTTGTTTATTTAGACTTACGAAGCTATCAGTCCTATATTCTATTAAAAAATGTAACTCAGTATTTTTATACATTGATTCTTAATCTTTTTATTGTTTGTAAACACCAGATCGTAGCGGTAGCAACAAAAAAATCTTCATCGTATAGAGATAACTTTTTTTCTTTATGGCGTTTATAATAAAATAATGATGCATCCAATATTAAATTTTCATTGAGGAAATGAAAGAAAAAAGCGTATCGATTGCTCAATCCATTCACCTGGTAACCAGAAGTCTCGCTCAGCGATCTATTCGGTAATTCCAGTTCTCAACCTCGAGTAACAATCTCAGTTTGATTAAGATAAGCGATTTATATTTGAAGATGATAAAAAGCAGACACGTCGAAGGCTGTGTGTACTTTTTCTCTGTCGATTCAGTTCAAACATACTTTGTCTCTGGCGATTCGGTTCTATCAGTACATAGGATTGAATTGAAAGTGACAGAGGTGGCGAATACTCTTCCGTATACTGCGATTGTCATTAAAAAAAGAAATAGTTTCCACGGAAATTGGCTGTTTACCGATGCGTTACAGTTTTTACAAAGTAAATGGGCTTGGTAAAGCCTTGCGCTTGACATTTGGCAGGGTATCGGTACAACAAGAATATTGAGCCAGGGCCGGTAAAGTCGCGTTGTCATTGTCGTATTTAAACTGGTGATTGATGAATTTTAGTTACGGAACACAATTACGTGGCCACTGGCCAGAGCAGGAGAGACAACATGTAGGTGCATTCGTACCTTCGGGTTTATCAAAAGCGTTACTACCAACGCTAAATGAGTGAACTTTACAAAATTAATTTGTGCACAACAAAAACACAATTTAAAATCATTCACTCACTCTGCCCATCCTTTATTTATTTATTTTGTTTTCTAAAGGTGACAGGAATGTTTAATACCTGAGATAGCATAACCACTATTCGGCGATATACTCGACCTCAAAATAAATAAACTTTTAACAATAAATATAAATTAGAAGGAAAATGAATAATTTTTTAATAATTATAAATCAAAGGAATGTTCAAACGGGCATAAAATTGCTTGATAATATAAGGTTTGATAAAATATAGTATAGTATTACATTAAAAATGACAATTCATTTTCACATACTCAACATTGTATTATCTTTATTATCGCGATTTTAAAAAATCTCATATGTGCCTGAATTTTCCTTTACAGTCGAGACAGTACAACACATTGTCATCGTACATTTCCTTACACGTGCTCTCCTATCTCGATTAGAACGTGTGCTTAAAGCTTCTTGACAACAGCGTAAAAACTTAATTTTCTATACTTCACGAGGCACTAAATTATCCGGATGCAAAGTATTTAAAAAACCGTCAAGAACTAGAAAAAGCTCCCCTGCACCCGCATACGTTTTTGTGCGCATTGAACGATCGAAACCGCCAATTTTTATTCTTTCTTCCTGTCACTATTTGCAGCTGAAGGTTACGAATAATTTTCCACTTGCGATGCAGCCTGGTACGCGTTTCACCAGAGTTGTACACTTTCGCATCTCCCTTCTGTCCCGTATGCGATCATGCAGGATACTTTTGCTAGACGGTATAAACGCTCAGCTGTCCCTCTGCAACAATCATCGTTTTACACTGCATAGTTTATGTACATTGACTGACATGTTTAATGTTCATGGTACAATAGATATGATTTTACAATAATACGCTTCAATCTTGACAGGCAATAATCAACTTGTCGTTCTCTACTTGCGTGTATATTGCGTCATACTATATTGAGGTGTTTAATTCTTTCGGTCATCGAATTGGAAAATTAAAAAGTCAACGAAGATTTTACAGTATTCGGGATGTTTGCTTCGGTATTTATTTATGAGAGGTCAAAAAACAATGCAAAATAAAATATTTTTATGCGATGAGGCGCAAAAAAGTATTTATTCTAGGGGAAAAATTTGATTACATAAATAGATTATCAAAGTGGCAAATGAAATTAATATTCAACTGGTAAACATGAATATCTATAAATGGAAACATGAATTTCTATAACTTAATTGGTACGAATATTGAGTAGAAAATGAATAGAGCGAGGTGTCCCCGTCCATTCTTAACAGAAGTGAAGCTGATTGCTGTACAACACCAGACAATTTCTATTGTGTAAATGTACACATACATGCATGCGCGAGTGTGCGTGTGTGTGTGTGCGATTGCAAAGCGAAGAAAGCAGGTGTCGATGCAAAGAGAACGAATACTTGAAAATTTCGAATAGCTTTTACGTTAAAATTAACGTTAATCGCCAAAGAATCTTGCGGAAAACTGTAATTAGCATTTGGAGAGTTTCATTTATTTTTTATACCAAAAGTTGATGAAGATGAATCAATAAAATATCTTCTACAGTTAGGAAAAGCTTTGCTCTTGACATTGTGTATAAAACTGGGGTAAAGAATTCTTGCGTGGTCATCGTTTATCCGGAAAAATATATATTTTTGTGATTCTCCGTCATCTCGACAAACAGTCTTTCTGGCCTCGTGACAGTTCCGCACCATTCGTCATTCGGAATATTGTGTACTCAGTTATTGGTTATTGACAGAGACTAGGGCGAATAAAGAGACTTTTAGCAGTACACCAACGATCTAAAGATCTTTATATACATATTTGACCGTGAAAGCAAAGTTTTAGATGGAAAAAGCGACCTCCTGCACGATACAACCACAACTTCCTGATTTCCGGATTATAATGCAACTAAAGTAGATCAGTGAAGCGTGTAGGTACGAGTTATTTTAATTAAATCCACCTAAAAATATATAAAATGTTTTTAAATATCGATTGGCTAGTAACCTCGACACTCACAGCCTTGCGTATGATTTTTATCAATACGCGCTGTCTTCTCGGTACGATAAAAAGAAGAAGAAAAATTGTAAATTTCAACATAAGGGACAGTTCATCAACTCGTAATTCTTATGTCACCGAGATCAGAGATAACGATCGTGATCATAAAATCTCTTGTATTCTCAAGAACCTCGTTCTTCAGTTAAAAATTGACGATAAAAATAATGGATTTTACGCTTCACGATGTATTATACGAGTCACTTGTTCATAATCGTTTGTTGTTCAAACTAATGAACGTTGATTAACGATACTGCTCATTTGTTTAATTCTCTCTTACCAATATAAATATTATCTTTTTGTTTGTTATCGTTTAATAATTTACAACACTGAGTCAAGATCTCACGAATCACAGTTTGAGCTAACGATCGCGGATATTATTAATAAAAAAAAAAATTTCGGACGCTTTGATACATATTGAATTAATTAACATGAAAATCTTGAAAAAAAATGTTGGCCATCACGTGACAAAAGAAAATGATACTTTTTTTAACGGTAGATCATCAATAACATGATATTATTTAGTTGTTTATTTAGTTTAATACACGAGCGTGACATCATTTGGAAAAACACGAAGATTGATACAATTAATTTATAAATTATCTTTAGAAATATCATTAATATAAATTCTAGCGTGTGTATGAATACGGAGTATGCTACAATCTTATCGTGACGACAGTATCTCGTAGCAGTAAGAAATCACACCTCTGACATGAAAATTGGAACAAAAGTCAAGGTTATACAGTTGATAAGCATACAACAGCTACGAGTTGTGCTACTTAACAATTCCGATATAAATATTAAACCGTTGCATCGTAATACCATGACTAAGGATTTATATACTAACGCTATGCACATAAGATTTCATTACTTACGACAATATTGATTGCGGCAATTCCAATTTCGAATTTGGATACCAGTCGGTTCACGAGCTGTAGATTTCTTCGTCACCTCTGGTTAATTCGGCCTTCGTACGTTCGCCATGAACAAATATTCTAGCTATCGCTGTTGTCCGGTGTACAGAAGTAACGAGCTTATGAAATTTCTAAACGGGTACGACACGTTCGCGCAGCCACGTTTAGCACGAGCGGTCGGACGAGCAACAGTCACGATATAGTACAAGATAGTCACGGTTAGTCAAGACTCGCGAATATCTCAGGATGGGTCACTATCGGGTTAATTGTACAATGTTTGTGCCTCGAATTCAAATAAAATAAACTTGTTATGAAACTTTCCACGTACCCCCGAGTTCGCTGGAACACGTACAATGATTATTGCGCACGAAAGATTCACAGCATTTTAGCCGTTTTGTGTTGTATTCCTTCGATTGACCAAACAGGAAGATTTTTTTATCCACAATTATCGTTGATTGATTAAATATTTTAGTTTATAAAGTTGAAAATATATTATTTTTAATTCGGGATACATTAATGTGCTTTCTGCTTCTAGAATTGTTGACTAATCAAAATAGATTTATTTGATTTAATCTTTATTTTTAAGATAAAACAATGAAATCATCTTTTTTTCTGCAGTACGATAGCTGTTAACTTTATTTAAAAAATTATTCGGCAAGTGAAAAATTAAATTTTGTGCATAGTAACATTACCAAATACGCAAACGTTTTCAAGTCACAATATCTTAAACAGATTTTTCGTATATATTAGCAGCAACTAGTGCTCTTCGTACGCTCTACTGCTGCCAATATTTGAATAACTATGGAAATAATCACGATTTTTTAATAGTTTAAGCGTAACATACTAATCAAAATAACTGTTGACTCTCCGGTGTTAAAAATTAATCCTACGTGGTGTTAATTTTCGTTATAACCTAACAAGTTTCAGTTTATTTTACTTTAAAGTAGGTGAATTAAATAAAATAATCTTTTTGGAATTTATTTGTGCTACAACTCTGCATCTATTGCTAGTTAAACGTGTTATTTTCAACACTAAATGAGTCAATACCGGTTAAAAGTCGATACCAATCACCTTTAAGGCGTTGGAATTTTAACGGTATACAAGTTAAATGAAATGTAGAGATTAACGATAAAAAAATCATAATTTTTAAACCTTTTTGTAGAAATATCGTCGAATTTATTGAATATATGATAAAGAAATAGTGAAATATTGTTAACGAATGACCATAACCTTATTTTTACATCTAAACCTCACCGAACTGATTAGAATTTCGCCAATGAACCGATGAGTTCAGGTTGTGATCTTAATTGTTAACTTTTAGTATCGGTATTCCACGAACGATATATTGTACTTCCTTTGAACAACTTAGTAGTTGGAGGTACCGCAACGATTCCGGTTGATTGTGAAAATTAATTTATCAGTTTTCTCAGCTACTTTTGTATTTTCGTGTACCATTAATCAGCATCAACTGAATGATTTTTCTTACTACAAATGTGAAAAAGATTGCCAAAGAGACGTATTTACGAACGTTAAAATAATCGATCGAAGATCGTTAGCTTCGGCCTGGTCCGACAATTAATTTAAAAAAAAAAACGAATAACGCGGGAACGATACTTATTCGTATTTCAAGGACCGGAAAAACGTTTTCCCTGAAATAAAAAAAAATCATTACACGATTGTGTTGCAACTATAAATAATTATTTTCATGAGTGTCAAAAAAAAGTTATTTACCGAACGAATGTTCGACCATTATCTTACAAAGACCTCGCTAATTGTTGCAGTTTTAACGCACGTGTGCAACGCAATCGCTCAACACAATAATCGCGACTCTTTAGCTGCGATAATTGAACTCGAATTCACACCCGCTCGACGTATTTAACTCATCGTGACATTGTTCTGTACTATCGTCTACAATTATATAGAGGTACGTTAAATTTTAGAATATGTACACGTGTCAATAACTTGTTATAAAGGGTGATTTTTTAAGAGCTTGAGAACTTTTTTTTAAAAAAAAACGCATAAAATTTGCAAAATCTCATCGGTTCTTTATTTGAAACGTTAGATTGGTCCATGACATTTACTTTTTGAAGATAATTTCATTTAAATGTTGACCGCGGCTGCGTCTTAGGTGGTCCATTCGGAAAGTCCAATTTTGGGCAACTTTTTCGAGCATTTCGGCCGGAATAGCCCGAATTTCTTCGGAAATGTTGTCTTCCAAAACTGGAATAGTTGCTGGCTTATTTCTGTAGACTTTAGACTTGACGTAGCCCCACAAAAAATAGTCTAAAGGCGTCAAATCGCATGATCTTGGTGGCCAACTTACCGGGCCATTTCTTGAGATGAATTGTTCTCCGAAGTTTTCGCTCAAAATGGCCATAGAATCGCGAGCTGTGTGGCATGTAGCGCCATCTTGTTGAAACCACATGTCAACTAAGTTCAGTTCTTCCATTTTTGGCAACAAAAAGTTTGTTAGCATCGAACGATAGCGATCGCCATTCACCGTAACGTTGCGTCCAACAGCATCTTTGAAAAAATACGGTCCAATGATTCCACCAGCGTACAAACCACACCAAACAGTGCATTTTTCGGGATGCATGGGCAGCTCTTGAACGGCTTCTGGTTGCTCTTCACTACAAATGCGGCAATTTTGCCTATTTACGTAGCCATTCAACCAGAAATGAGCCTCATCGCTGAACAAAATTTGTCGATAAAAAAGCGGACTTTCCGAATGGACCACCTAAGACGCAGCCGCGGTCAACATTTAAATGAAATTATCTTCAAAAAGTAAATGTCATGGACCAATCTAACGTTTCAAATAAAGAACCGATGAGATTTTGCAAATTTTATGCGTTTTTTTTTTTAAAAAAGTTCTCAAGCTCTTAAAAAATCACCCTTTACTAGAATATCGCATATGAAGCTCGATGTCACGACGGAGAAAACGAAGAGACGTACGACTCTAGTGGCACAGCGATCTAAGCTGTATATTATACTACACGCACAGTATAGTAAGCCTCCAGTACGCATATCAATGTACAATATTATCTATTTTAAGACCCATTATTCTCGCGCCATTTCTCCCTGTTCTACTTATAGCTCGCTCGCTGGGTCTCTTTATCGCGATAAGCTAAGCACGTAATCCCGTGGTTCCCCTCTGCCACCCTCGCTACTCTCTCCTTCTTAAGTTATCTCGAGAGTAGATGCAACGTTTCAACTTCTGATTTAAATATACCAGTGTTTATGCCTATAAACCAACAAGCGTTCAACCAAAAAATCCGTTAAGTGGCTGTGCCTGTCATATTTGTGTTTATCGTCTGTTGTATAATTTTAACTTTCTCATCACATGCGAAGTATATAAAGAGAGAAAGTAATTGTAATTACAAAAAAAAAAAAAAAAAAAATCGACTGTTGGATTACGTCCGTTTTTTGAGTATCCTAGGATTTAATAAAAACTCATTCATTAATTTCTGTCTGTCTGTCTGTCTGTCTGTCAAGATGTATAGTCCGAAAACTTAATAACTTTTTCATGGCGCTGTGAATCGTTAGGAAAATTTGTTGCGTGCCTTCTACGCGTAAAATGTAATTTTTTAATTGCAACTGAACCACCAACGACTTTTGATACTTTGCTTGAGATGTAAAAATTTTTTCAAATAATAAAAAAAACTTATTTTTCGTCCGCAAAGTCTGAGACGCTGACTGATTTAAAAAAATATTATAATTTCGTCTGAGACGTACTGACAGATTAATATGCAAATAGCCAGTAGAAAATGAATGATTCGTTACTACGGTGACTTCGTTACCTTACGCAGTCATTCGAACGAGATAAAAACGAAGCATCGGTTATAAAAAAAAAGTACATCGAGTGAAATATGGACTTTGTGCATAATCCACAAGCCTAGATATATCTCTGTCATTCGAAATTCAACCCCGTCACGCGGTGGTAGATTATATGTACATATAATTTTTGTTAAGGTTTCCCTTAACTCAACAACAACAGATGTTATACAAAAACGTGTAAGGATGGCTATCGAGGAAACAATTTGCACAAGAAAATATATGATCCGTTAATAAGAAAACGCACGAAACTTGTCTTGTATCTCGTTGGATCATTGCGTGTTACCGCAGCATGCAGAAGGACCATCGGATCCACGATCGAACTAAGATGACAGATATCTTGACAGATATCCGCACGGCGGATGTTTTGAATTAATGCTGCCGGCGATATTATTTAATTTGACTGCCACACCGACGATATTCCTCATATTAAGAGAAAGAGTACTTCTTCTCTCACTCGCTTGACCCGATAAATGAAACCGCGTCTTTTCCTCGTAGATAATTATTTTACATCGTTTTCGTTGGTTAGAACTGGGCCTGATATAAATCCCAGATCGCCAAACGTCTTCTTGATAGAAGTTGTAAAGACACTTGTACGCTGTATCGTACAAGCATGCGTATCGAGAGAATTTTTAATTAATAACCTTCAAAAATATGGGGAAAAATCCAGGGAACTTAGCGAGCTGAAAATATTCCAGCTGTTTGGCGATTTTTTATAATCCTATTGAGTTGAAATGAATTATGTGCGTTTACAATGCGATATGGGAAACGGCTTTATACATATTAATCAAAGAGACAGAGGAACTACGTCGAAGTCGATACCGATTGGTTAAAATTATCACACGGTCATCCATGCATTCGAGCGATACTGTAGATAATATATCGTCATACCGCGACTATAGTTTTCCTCTGTACTGTGTCGTACGAATTGCCGTAGTATCAAATAATCGGGTTGCTATTGCCACTCTTAATGTTTAATTATAGCACTAAATGAACTGTGCACTCAGAGAAATCGTGGTAGTTCTGGCAACTATTGAGTGAAAACTAATAATCGGTAGTTCATGCGATCATTCTTGTATCTGAAGTTGAAACCTATTGAAGGTAGGTGTTGACTACAATTAATAGTTGTCACTTTTAATAGTAGCCAGTACAATTTTTTCTGTCATTGTAAGGTAAATGATCCTATTATTAATTATTACGCCCCCGTTGATTCGCTATTTGATAAACTAATCACAATATCTCACGGTTTATTTATCATCAATAAATTCAATGATAATTCTACGATGTTTTAAGCGCACAATTCCATTCACATGCAGCTGCCACATCAAACAATAACGTAACTGGTGCCTTTATTGAAAAGTTTCCTAGTAGCAATAACCAACCGGTTGGTTATGGGAGGAAAGTGATGAGTGATGGGAACCAATTCGAAGGTTACCGGTAACATCAAAATGTTTAGTCGCAACTATACCGTCGACTTTAGTTACGTAACTTCACGCCTCGTGGTTAGGACAGCACGGCGATGGTTTTCAGGAACCAAATTGTTGGTCTTGCGTATTATTTTGCGTTCAACATTTGTAAATAGGTTGAGAATACTTTTTCAATTTGGTTTCTGTAACTAATATGTGGGACAGCATATGCTGGAAATACTTATCTTTTTCTGTGTAGTCAGGGACTTTCTACTAATCACCATAGTCACCTCTTCCCCACTGCTTACTCGAGAATCAACCAATGGGGAAGCGACGTTGGCCCGGTTAGTAATTAAGCCACACCTGCATCCTTGTTTATCGCTATCATCTTACGGAGTCAGAGTTAAATGTCTTACTTATATGATCAGTAATGGGAGGATTTACCTTATATGTGGAACATAGGATTGGCATAAAGGATTGTAAAGGTATCAAATATTCCGATTTACATTTCTTTATGCGAATGATTTATTTTCATACGTCAGTGTTTAGTTGTATATGTAAAAAACCGTCCTTTAGTTTGTTGCATTGAGTTATACAACAACTCTTAAAATCTCTGACAAACAGGTAT
The DNA here is from genome assembly GCA_963942595.1 of Cylloceria caligata. Taxonomy (NCBI): domain Eukaryota; kingdom Metazoa; phylum Arthropoda; class Insecta; order Hymenoptera; family Ichneumonidae; genus Cylloceria; species Cylloceria caligata. The sequence goes on along the minus strand of OZ012710.1, from coordinate 10,486,831 downwards.
TGGCAATAAAAGTTATTGAAATCTGTTACCATATATCCGTAACGACGATTACGCGTGGCCATTAAAAATACAATTGAAAATTTTCTTGGCTATCAATACAGATGTATTAATTTCATTCACGATTATCTTACAAATTAGATAAAAAAGAGGCGCGTTTTCCACGTGGTTATGTAAATTACTAACTTTTATGTCTCCGACGACCTGAATAATTGTAGAGGCGAGTCTTGTCCAGGGGCAATTTTTCTTGTAATTATTCTAGGCAAGGTAATTTCGATATCTGAACCGCACTTGTTTTTGTTGTGCCTACAAGATAATAATTGGTAATTTACACAAAGCTGCACTCTCTCACGGCAATTATGAGATACAATTTTGCCAATTAATTGTAGTTTTTGCGATTGCTTTGATATCTTTGTGCTTCCTTTTTAAATTGAAAACAAACGCGCCTTTTGGGAGGTTTCCTTTCTCGATGGATCGATAGATAAATTGCAGGAGGGAGGCATACGAGAATTGAATGACCGGGAACAAAACTCGGATGCATTCCGGTATCTCGAGGTACAAAAATACATTATGATTCGGCTATCACTCGTCAGTTTTCTCTAATTTCAAGGATAACGATTGGTCCTTTTCAATTCCGTCAGTCAATCATAACGCAGAATATGTAGCTTATAAGAATATCCCAGCTGACCCAAGTATCGTAATGCACGGAGATAAATAGTGAGGAATCCGAATAAATTTGGACGCCAGAAAATTAATGATTGTTGGGCGAACCAACGGTTGGGTTGGGCAAACGAATAAATTTTGGCCCGACACACACCCAACTATATAATTCATTTTCTGGCGTCAAAGTTGCTTTTATTTTCCTTCGTAAAAAGCTTGAAATTTGATTGGTCCGGTATATTGTTGGTTTCTGTGGGCTCTACTAACGCATGTACAGGTGAGTAAACATCGGTCATCGACCCCGATCAAGGGACTATCGGGGTTATAATTGCTACGTCTGCAGTCAGATGGATCTCGCATTGACCTATTGACACGCCGCGAGCTTGGTGTGGCTCGTTATACTATAAATAAACTTTTCTTTATTCAACGTCTTTGCGATCAGAACCAACACATTGCCTCTTCGTCCTCGACTCTTCCGTTATCGCGTAACGACTCTGATACCCCCACTCTGCCCTCCAATGTCGCGGAATAAAAAATGATAAAAAGTCCGTTACTCTCGGCTCAAGAACCGTGAGGAGATCGTATGCAGGGACCATAACTGATGCGGCTTGAAAAATATTTCCCTCAAATACTAAAATTCGTCTCTGTTATCTTCTAATTATTACATTTATCACGAAGTCGTTTGTTGATAAAACGAGTTTCTCATACAAATACTTTTTAACGTGATCCATGGTCGATGTAACGATATTTCATTTATTTAATTCAAATAAAATAAACATTTTTCCATTTTTAATTGCAATTAATCTATAATTTGTCGTTGGTACATTTTAATTATTACGTTTATCACAAATTCGTTTGTTAATTAAACGAGTTTTTGATATAAATACTTTTTAACATGATGCATAGTCGATGTAACGATATTTCTTTTGTTTCATTCAAATAAAATTTTTAAACTTTGCAATTTTTATTGGAATTTGGTTGTGGTTAAGTAGGAAAGTGAATGAATGAATTATTTTTTAGTTTCATTAGAAATAATGATAAATGTCATTTTTATTTGACAGAAAACATTTACAACGATTGTTAGTAAAATAAAGAAATCGTAAATTTTAAAATAATAACATTGCGATAGGTTTTCCTGGACTTTATTTACCGTTTTACATTTATTTTTTAAATTTTTTTTACCGTGTGCTTGGACAATACTGTAGATATGATAAAATCCTTTAGGTTAACTACCTTCGTTACGGTCGGGTACCTATAGCCCCTTTACTTCTCATTATCGCGATGACCTCGCCCCCTTGGCCGTCTTCATAGTACAAACAAAGAATAGGAAGAGAGAGTACGAGAGAAATAGAGAGACGAGAATCTCTGGTTCGGTAAACCATCTTTATCCCCTGCACGTGAGCCGCACAATTACCATCCTGCTTCACTTAATTTGGCGTCGTCGACGCTCGTCGCACGTGGCAAAATTAGCATATTTCATTGCTATAGCAGCTAAGGATTGCACATAACCTTTATAGGCATAGAGTGAGACTTAACGGTGCATCGCTGTGAAAGGTGTGAGCCTTAGAAAGAAGAAGAAGAAGAAGAAGAAAAATCACTTCTGTAATTGCTACGACAGAAATCTTAAAACCGTTGCAGTAATTTCACACTTTTAAAATCTAGCGAGCTATATAATATTATAACGTGTGAAGTAAACGTAGAAAAATGTAGCTTCACCCAGAACTAGGAAATAAATAAATCACACGAAAGAAGGAAAAAAAATGAGATAAGAAAATATGCTGAATAATGTTGCAGGTTAACCCTTGTGTAACGTATACAAGAGAGTGAGTCATATAAAAAGGAAAAGCCAAGTCGATGCCAACGTTGGAATGCGACTCGATGCGTTTATTTTACGTGGGTGCGAACCTTGGAAGAATGAACGAACTTAACGTTTCAGGTAGTTCACCGATAAACACCTAATAACATGAATCTACGTTTTTTTTTTGTGAGAATACATTTTTCTGCATCGTTTGAGATCAATGAAACGAACCTTGATCGTACAGTTTTTAAGTAAATTGTACAAGTTCCATCTACTTAAGGGCATAAAAATAATTAGAATACGATTTATCGCAAAGTTCTTGCGGATAAATTCGCTCACGCTGGATCTTCTATACCTGATAACCACGCTTTTTAAAATAACGACTTGAATTTGTATTAATTTCGCGAGTCTTACAGCGAACATTTGATCAAAAGTTCTACTTGCATATTTGTCACTTTCTGTTATTGCCAAATATTTTGTAATATAAGAGTTTTTACCATGATTTTCGAAAAGTGTTTATCGTAGAGCATTTTGTACGAAGAGATTGGTACGAAAATTTGTTAAATCCAGAACAATTAATTTTCTTTACCAAAAAAAACAATTACTACGCGTCGTGATAACGTTTATTCATTAATCAAGTGATTAATGAAAAGCGCAACCTTTGAGAGTCTTTACTATGTCTGCCAGGTATCGGTAATTTTATTTGCCAGATTTTAATAAGCTCGAAAGCTATTAGAGCGATTCTCTTGACTTCAGTCATTTTTCGGCAAGCTACTTCAAAATCACGAGTCATAGCACGTTAGTGAGTTCGCCAGAATCGAAAGTAGTTTTTAGCCGGTTCGAGCACACGAGTTGCCTCGTGACATCATTCGACGATTCACGTTTCACGGGTGAGAAAAAAAAATCATTTTCATTCAAGGTTCAGATATTTTTTATAAAAATGTCAATATTGTCGAATATTTTTCATTATTGTAAGCGTAAAATTAAGTTTAAAAAATTGTTTAACAATCAATTTCGCACTTGCGATAATATATACGAGAAATTTCGAAATTTTAAGTTATCTAAATTATGATAAAGTTTGAATTTAGAAAAATTTATCGTTGTCGTGTAAACATTTAATTTACAGATAATTTGGAATAATACAACGAGTCCGTGTGTTAAATTGATAAATGGAATATTCATTTATTTGATAAGAAAAGATAAGAAATATATTTTTTTTTTAATGTTTGCAGATTTCTCCGAAAGTTTTTTTGTATTATTTCAGTTTTTACTTTTCCAATGTTAATACGACAGACCACGGGACTGGCGCATATACATTCGCGCTGGTTCTTTAACTCGCATTTCCATAATAATCGTCGATAATATGTGCCAGGGTGCGACTGGTATAATAATCGACCTTCCCCATGTTGAAACAGCTCCTAATATTGTTCAATGCCCCAGTCGTCGTTGAGCCAGTTCATATTTTTCCATTCACTCCCTCTGCGCCCTCGCTTTACTGTGTCACCTTGAGCATTTAACTGCTTTTCAATTCTCGCGCTGCTTGCAGTTAACATGCAGCAGTTATATGCTGGAGGCTCATGTCAGATGTATGCATTACATATATACATACATACGATACGACCTAGAAATTTATGGCAATTAAATAACTCTTCCGCCCCGACAGAATAATACCACGCCCACGATCGACAAAGCTCACCGGTAAATCACTTGACCCTGAACGAATTCACGGTTTTACATTGTACAACGCGCACCTCAGTCAACTTCATTGATTCGATCGATTCCTCCGGCAATTCGTCTTGTTCATTCACTTTTCTTACCACCGAAATTTATTAAGCGAACAGACGAGCAAAATTTACATTTCCAATCAATTTGTCAAAGTAATTATATCGATCAATCAACGTATTTAATATCAAATAATCAACAGACCATAAGATATTATCATTTTATTTCCAGCTACAAAAAAAATTGATATTTGCCATTGAAGGCCGTGAATATCTCTGAAGAATCTTGAATCGTGTCATCATAAATGTGAAAATTTAGGAATTTTTACGGAATATCCACGGAAAAACCGGAAATCCCAAGGGTTCAATTTACAAATTAAAGGCGAAGGGATGTAGTATGGCAATTTAGTAATGTATAATCTGCTGGTGAAGTAAAAATTATTTCAAACAGCCTAACAGACAGTTTTTATCAGTTAATCGGATACTGCCAATACACTTTATGCTCGAAAACAGATTATGCAAATTCATTAAATCATTGTTCCCGGTGTTATGCATCACATTGACATAGTTAATAGAGCAGAATTCATTGAAACATAAGTAAATATATTTAACGACAATTTAGCTACTTTATTAATGAAATTTTCTGTAACCTAAAATACATTTTTCATTTAATGCCCTTCTGATGTCACGATTTAAGATTACTTAATTTTATTTGGTTGCAACTGATAATTAAATTGCGATAATTATCTATTCAACTGATAAATTAATATATCAATTAACCATCGAATATTTAAAACAACTAGAAAGCATGATGACAGTAGCAGTAGCAGTAGCAGTAGCAGTAGCAGTAGCAGTAGCAGTAGCAGTAGCAATAGTAGTAGCAGTAGTAGTAGCAGTAGTAGTAGTAATAGTAGTAGTAGTAGGTGTAGTGATTTTATTTCATGTAAACCCTGTAAGAATGTTTACAAGTTCTCTTCCCATATACATAAATATTTTCCTTACAGTGGATTGTATAATTTCCAATTTACAGTTTATCACTTTTCGTTTTTATTTTTCATATTGTTAATCTTTCCAGATACAAAAAAACACCTTTAACAAATTAAATATCCCTGGTACTCGTACTTGCACCGCCTGTTTAACAAAATATGGACCCTGCACTGTTCTAATACTTCCAAGCACTTTAACTTTGAAGTTTTACCTTCCTCGTTAACTCGTCAAATATCCCAGCATAGACGAATAGGATTGCTATTCATTTCCGCCTTAGATTCTTGTTCGTCTTATGATTTAATCCCTCCGCCTCTTCTTTCCATCTCTTATAGAAAGAGCAAGGGAAGGAAAGGGGATACGGATTTCAATTTTTTTAATTTTTGCTTCTTTTATTGATAAATAAATCGTATCAAAAATTTTATTTGATTTATTGTTTGTTCTGATCGTGTGGAAAAGTCTCTAGATCGAAATTTCATTCTTATAAATATTTTTTTCTACTTTTAAACAATGTAACCCCTTCTGAAATTTATTGTATTTGGATCTGAGAAGTCTTTTACATTATCAGAACACCGTTACGAACAATGAATCATATGGGAGGCATATTTATAGGTCGATTATTAATTTTTCTATCAAAAAAAAAAACATGTCTGCCACAATTTAATTGTGGAAAACATCGCTGGCATAATTAAAACTAGCTAAACTCCAAGTATACGAATTTATATCTCTACCACACGTAACAACCGTACGGCATCTTAACATTTTGTGATAATTGTCATCGCGTAACACAGGAACGGGTTACTGGGTTATCCAGGAACATTTACGATTAATCTTGGAACGCTGGTGAATTATTCTGTGGCAGAGAGAGAGAGAGAGAGATGTAAACTATTAGACTTGTAATTATGGTAGAGATTTATTCCAGAATTTCATGGTGATAGCGATAGATTTTGGTAGATAAATCAATGATAGAGTTATAAATGTGTTTTATGGGATTTTTAATCTGTTTTTTTTTACCGATAAAAAGATATAAAATAACGTTTTTGAAACTGAAATCGAAGCGCAACCAAATGTCATCTTAATTGTTTATTCTCGATTCTTTAAACTGAAAAGCACGTTTATAATTGTAGTAAAAAAATTCTTACAAAAATAGATTTCCTTAATCCTTGAACAGTGAAAACTTTCACTTTATCGAATGAGTCGATTGGCGAGACATTCGACTATATAGTCATCGTGTTTATAGCTTTATGTAAAAAGCTTTCGAGCGTCAAAGAATAATATTTTTGGGACGTGCATTATTCAGTCGATGCTCGTAAATAAAAAATATATTTTCGAGTATCGATCGACGCTTGTTTATTAGCATTCGTCGACGATTATATATGCCTCTAGTCACTTCGCTTTCACGATCGACGGAGCAAGAATAGTCATGAAAATGGTTTTTCTGTTTCTACTTCGGTCAATTCTAATCTGCACTCTTCTCGGCCGAGGTCTGCTGGAGATATCGAGAGAGCATTCGGTCGCATGTGCTCCCGTATTTTACTGTAGTGCATACGTCACTCTATAAATAAAATACGGATTGAGAGAGCATGTCGTTCGAACTACTACTACTACGACCACCACGATCGCCATGAGCTATCTAGCTTCTTCTAAAGTCGAAGGTCCACAAGCAACCGATCTCGTGTGTTCTTGGCACGATTCAAAAGAAAGGACAAGATATTGCTGCTCCACCTTACGTTCATCAACGTCGTTCTGCGATATAGTGCCTTCGAAGGTGAAACGACTATGTAGCGAACCAAGGGGTGCTAGCAAAAAAGAAGGAAATATAGAAGGAGGAGAAGAGCGATTCTCTTATTTTCCCACGATTCGTCTCGTACGAAAGTCGCGGCAAATCCGGTTAGCTGTATTGACTCGACGAATAGTCAAGTAAAAGCTCGAGCCAATTAGCTCTGGACCAAAATATATCATGTGCTCCAGTTGCAAACCTCGCGTAAATGGAGCACCGCAAAAACCGTTTAACGCTAGTGAGTGAGCGAGCGACCAGGAGAGAGAGAGAGAGAGAGAGAAACAGTCAACTGTTCTGCATTCGTTTCTCTTAGAATTCCCCAGATACGCATTGACTGACACATCTGTATATATTTTTGTAAATACAACTTTCACGATAATCTCAAAATCGTAATTTAAAAAAAATTGTGTTTCCCGTAATTTCACACCGGGAAAAAATAGAATTTCAATAGTTTTTCGACATTTAATTTCATACACGTTGCTTTACACAAATTTGTCAGTTAAAACTATGTTGAATTTATAACATCAACAGATTTTTACAACGCAATAAATTATCCGTGTGTTAAATTGATTAAATGGCTAAGTTATTTATTCGATAAACATATTCTCAAGTACATTAAATATAATATAATTATTTTCACATGTGTGCCAATCGAAGAATAACTTTTTTTTCGATATTTTCTCGACGAATAACTCGATAAATCTCAATTAAATAATTATATCGCACGTATGCTATTAAATGGACAGTATACATAATAGATTTTATGATTGCACATCGGAAAGAAGGATCCACTTAAAAATTACCATAAACACGGTGAAAACAGCTTTATTGATTCAACCAACTTAATGGTTAATAAATATCCTCCAGTGGTTTGATTTGTTTGGATCAATAAATGAATTAGTTGCACCTATGGATTAATTTTGGTTGGCAATCAACAACTAATTTGTTGATGCGACCAATTAATTGGTCGACAACTTGATCCAACAAAATAAATTCCCTTTAATGTATTTAACCATGCAAGTTGTCAGTATAATTATCGTGGCGCCACCTGTCAACAAGTGTAAGATTTATTGATAATTTTTATTATATTTATAGAAATTATTCCCAATAAAAAATTATCTTTAAAACTTGAACTTTGTAACAGAGAACGACATAGTAATGTAATACCAGATGACTGTACATATTATTCTCAGACATTTGGTAATGTTTACTTGAACCTTCGCTCCTTGTACAGAACGTTCTCAATAAATAATATTGTTTTAATATTAATGTTGCTTGATTAGAAGCAATTTGAATGTTGACTACTTAATAGCAACGAAATATTGTTATTGCAAAGTTGTTGACCACTCTAATGGTTAAGTGAGTTGTTCAGCACTTTTAACGTCTACTATACAAGGATTATTTCTTGTACACAAAGTGTTTAGAAAGATTTACGATAAAGAATCGTGTTAAAAGTTGAATTCGTTTAAAAAAAAAACGATTTCCTTTCTGTTTCAGAATCTTGGACGTTCAGCAAGAATTGTAAGCAGTTTTTCTTGGCGTCAGAGGGTCTCTCGTCGTTAACGAGCCCGCGATGATACAACCGGAAGAAACATCCTCGTGTCGCACACCGAGAATACGGAACGACTCGTTCCCTCTATAGACGAACGAGCATTTCGAGCATTTGGAAAGTAGGACGCGGACCGGATTAGCGTAATCACAGCCGGTGTCGTGCATCGGTAAGTCAATTATTTTCTTTCTTTCACGAGACATTACGGACTCATGTCCTATCGGAATCGTTACGCACGTCTTACCGTATTACACGATGTACCAGCATCGAGGGAATCCGGAAACCTGTTGCTACCACTCGGTGAAACGAGCTGGCAGTGAAGACGAGAGTCAAGGGTTTTCGGGTTTACCGACCGAATATGCAGTTTTCTCTCTCTCTCTCTCTCTCTCTCTCTCTCTCTCTCTCTCTCTCTCGCTCTCTCGCTCTATGGAAGCATACACACACTCTCTCTTTCTATAGCGCACCTCACTGTGTTTGTTTGCTCGACCTCGTTTGTTTCACATCCGCGTATACAAAAGTCATTTGCGCCACCATCAATGAAAGACTTCCAAGCCTCTTACATCCCGCCAATTCTTTCGTCGTTAATCATAACGGCATACTATGTTTTTAGTATAATTAAAGCGTAAATAATTGTATTGAACTTGGTTTTGTACCGAGTTCATTGTCCAAAGAGGCGTTCTATCAATATTTGAGGCGACTCTATCAATACCATCTTTTTAAAGTCGTAATATAATTTGAAAAACTGTCTACGCAGACCTTGAAAGGGGAATCGATATTCATGAAGATAAACGGGAATTTTTAAATACGTTATTAAGGCAAAAATATATTAATAATAATTTCTTGGCCAAAAGATTGTTCATTTTACGCCAACATCCTTAAAGATTTATTTTTGTAGAGGATTTTTCAAGTTCAATTGGTAAGACTCAACGTATTTTAGAAAATGCATCTCATTTTGTTCGACTGAAGAATCTCTTTCGAGTCTACGCATCAGTCATACAAATTTTTCATAATATTGATCGATTAATGGATAAAATCATTTATTTATCAAAAATGCATAAAACGATTAAGTGAATCGTTGAATTTCTTTTTTCTTCCATAGAGAATTGCTTAACGATAAAGAGAAAAAAGATTGATTGCTTCAACTAAATATGGCAGTGACGGGCTGTCAAATAAATGTCAACAGTCAGTCGTTTAAACAGAACACAATATATTCAAAGTGAGCAAAAAATATTATTACGCTGACTGAATATTTGTTTGACAGCCAGTCACGCTTGGTTTTAATTGAAGCAACTAATCATTTTCTTTTCTGTAAACTAAGTTGAGCTCTTATTCTTAAAATCTTTATAATTTTGCTTCCTCATGGCAGATGTTATGTTTTTAAGAAATAGAAAAAGTTTGTGGTTCAATTTCAGAGTGCTTAAAATAGTCTAAAACGATCAGAAATCATGTTTAGAAAAATGTTTTGAATGATACGTGCGCGTGTGAATGCGTGCGTGTGGTCGGCAGACGTAAAAGTTAAATCTCTTAAACTTAAGGCAGTTCTCCCAAAAAAATTAGTATAAGATCGGTGGTTTTTTGGTTCGCAATACAGAAAGCTCTATGAGAAAGTGAGAAAAAAGTAACCGTGCTTTTTCATAAAGTACCTAGTCTCTACAGACTAGGTACTTTATAACTACTCTATTTACTACTACACGCAGTCTAGTATTTAGAATGTGTGTGTTGTATATTATACATATGAGGAAACAATGTACAAGATTTTACTTTGTAACGATTTTTCTTTATAAACTTGACTTAAGAAAAACTTGGAAAAAAAATACATGTTGTGGTAAATCGGGAAAGAATGGTCAATATTTTCTAAATAAATCGTTGGAAATGATTCCCAACGAGATATTCATGCCTGCGATCTTCAAAATCTCGTGTATATAAATTATCGAACTAAATTAAGCTTTGCAAATGACACTACGGTGTGGAACTTCGTTTAAACCTTGGAGAAATATTTGACTCCGGTACATCAGTGTACACACACACGAGAGTCTCGCGGTAAACGTTGGTATAATTCTCTCTCGTTCCATCGTTCGTATTAACGGCGTTGATTTTTAAACTCGCAATAATCAACACGATTCACCTTTTTACTCGAAGAATGTATCAACCGTCTCTGTTTACTTAAAAGAAAATTTATTATAGTTATTACCGTCATTGCGTTGTCTTTCAGAAAATCATCGGAACTCGATGCGTCGTCTTACGTATCAACACAATGTAGCAACGACGCTTGGATTTACCGTCGCAATTTTCATTGCAGACGGTATTCAGACGCAATGCTATAACGAGACTCGATAGCACCGTCGGAACAGCTTTTCCTTTCCGTCTTGTTCACCTGTTTGCCATCGTCTCGCGATCAAGAACGCACATCGAATGCTTTCCACGTGGCGACTATTACGCCCTCGCTTCTATAATTTATATTCACTCGTGGCATCAATTACCTACCTCTATCTGGCTAGGTGAATCCGATGTTCTTCTTTCGTCTTTCCGTGTTTGATAGGCTCCATCTGTGTTACTCGGTCGTCCGTCGTAACGATGTACGCCAGTTTACGTTTATATAGATTGCTGTCTCGTTACGCTTGTTCTCTGAAATATTTCTTCGAGTAGACGCTCTGCACTCGACGAACGTAAGAGTGCGGTATCCCGTCGCCTGTTCTACTCTACCGAGTTATTATTGGAGTCCCGGACTATCCATTCTCAACGGGTTACCCCATCTTCTTCGTTCTCGTGCGGGAAGACAAGCTCCCGGGTATAATACCACTGCATCTGCCATTGCAGTATCAACAGTTGGGAATTTCCCCAGTGACTCTTGTTTCTATTCCTTCGTGATGCTCTCGTATAAAATATAGTTTGTCAATTTCATTCGCAATAATATTGCTTCAATTCGTTGATTATTTTATTCATTTTTCATCCAACAGAAGATTTATTATGCACTGAAATTTTCTCGATAATTAAAACATCGATTGCATTTCATTTTGTGTCATTAGATAATATATTATTAATTATTATTACATGAAATATTATCTTATCTTAGCACTTTTATCAAATTAAGACTCTTCGAAGAGTTTCGTAAATTCTCGCTGATAAAAATGTATTGGGTGTACAAATAAGTTTCCGCCGTTTTTAATAAAAAAATGGGAATTTATTGTAAATGGACGGTACCTAATGTTTTATCCGAAGTATTGTCCATCGCTTGCCAGTACTTTTTCCCATCTTTCTGGTAGCATACGGATACCGCGTCGGAAGAATGCTTCATTTTTTGAGGCTATCCACGAATCGACCCAATTTTTGGTATCTTCATATGATGTGAAGTGTTGCTCACATAGATCATGCGCCATTTACCGAAAAAAGTGGAAATCAGAAGGAACAATGTCTGGTGAATACAGCGGGTGGGGTAAAACTTGCCAATTGAGTGTTTCCAAATAGGTTTTGACTGGCGCCGCAACATGTGGACGAGCATTATCATGCAGGAGAATAACTTTGTCGTGTCTGGAGTAGTAGTGGGTTCGCTTTTCCTTGAGTGTTCGACTCAATCTTATCAATTGTGTTCGCTAGACAGCTCCAGTAATGGTTTCGTTCGGTTTGAGCAACTCATAATACACGACACCAAGCTGATCCCATCAAATACACAACAAGAGTTTTTTCCCATGAATATTTGGCTTAGCTGTAGATATTGAAGCATGGCCAGGTGGTCCCCATGATTTCTTCCTTTTTGGATTATCATAGTGGATCCATTTTTCATCACCAGTGACTATACGGTGCAGAAAACTCTTTCGTTTATGCCTGGCAAATAGCATTTCACATGTGAAAAATCGGCGCTCAACGTTTCTCGGCGTCAGTTCATATGGAACCCAATTTCCTTGTTTTTGAATAATTCCCAATGATTTCAACCGATGTGAAATTGCTTGTTGAGTCACTCCTAATGTAAGTGCAAGTTCTTCTTGCGTTTGGCACGAATCTTGATTCGATAATGCTTCCAATTTCGCGTCTTCGTACACTTTCGGCCTTCCGCTACGTTCTTTGACTTTGATGTCAAATTCACCGTTCTTAAACTTTTGAAACCACTCACGACAACTTCTCTCACTTAAGGTAGCCTCGCTATATGCTTCTACAAGCAATCGATATGCCTCAGCTGCAGATTTCTTCAAATTGAAGAAGTAAATTAAAAGTTCCCGCAAATGACGCTTATTCGGCTCAAAACTCGACATTTTCGCACACAAAAGAATATATTATACTGATAAAAAATCACTAATATTTTAAGGTTATATTGTTGCCTGATGTCAAACCTTACGATAATGACGTTTACATCTGACAATTTTAACAATAACTTACCGGTGGCGCCATCTTTTGTCAAATGGCGGAAACTTATTTGTACACCTAATATTTTCAATTAAACCGCGAGTCTCGGAAGGTTTAGACTGCAACGATGCACCAAATTGTCTGGACAAGCTCTGATTCATTCCGTAATAAGATGCTCGTAGATATTTTTAGAGTATCTCAATTCGAGTAACATGTTCTTATATAAGTTAAACATTTTTTTTTTAAATTAGATCATTAATCATTCATAAATTATGTATTTTCTATATGGAATTAATTAATTAAATATATTTTGAAGTAAAACTATTAATTATGTTATGAGATTCTTCAACAGCTCGATGCACAAATTATAAACTAAAACGGTTACTTCGTTTAGAATCGTTAAAAGATTCGTTAAAATATAATTTTAACGTTAAAAATGAAAAAGTACATTAAACTACAAAATTATTTATTCTCAAAGCTGAATCGATTTTTTTTATTCAATTACGATATCATTTGATTCGTCCACAGCATCGTATTTAAATTAACATTATCAATTAAGTGATTTTTCTCCCGTATTTCCAGGGAAAAAACGCTATTTCTACCAACATCAGCTCCCGTACACCTATTTCCTCAATTACGTTTTAGCGAGTAATTGTAAATGCACGTGAAGCAAAGACGGGTAGCAAGGATCGTAGTAACAACCACAGCGTAAACTGCAAACTACGTTCTTCCTATATTTTCACGGTGAAAGCGTGTCCGCGTTAGATTGCAGCGAGTATAACCTGTGGCCACTGTTATTACTCGTTCACTCGCCACAGCCAGTCTCGGTTATATCCTCCCAGAGTCTCTCGCACTGTCCTCGCTATATTTTTTCGTTTTACATCAGAGCACTTTTCCTCGGTATATATAACAGAAATGTGTTCCTCCTTTTACCGTGCGTCACAGTCGCGTTATTGTCGTCGTTATTTGCAACGACGCGTGACGCATTTTTCCGTGCTTTGGAGCCTTGATACATGCGAAGACACTCTTACGAGGGATTCCCACCAGAGTCATTCAATTCCCAACTCGTGTAAATCACCTACACGAGAATGCATGGAAATGTCTGGATAATCTTACGAGAAAAATAAACATTGAAGTAATTAACGCGTGCCAAAGACTCGCTCACCTTCCGTCACTTCAAATGGTTCAAAGTTCAAGATGCATTGCTAATCGACATGTTTGTATTCGTCGAGAAAATCAAGGCACTATTACGCAAAAGTTGATATATAGATTGACTTGGAATTTTTTAAAATTAATTATTTAATGCGAGCAGTATAAATACTCACGGGGAATGAGTTAGATCGACTTTTTAATCGACGCAACGTGTGTTGCACCGCAATGAAACGTAATACCGAGGGGTAATAGATCTTGTGAGATTCCCTCTGCTGTTGCTGTTGCACCCGCGATAATAAAGTCAGACGCCGACCTCGTCCGTGATTTCTTCCTTTGCCATGGTTAAATGCCCCCTAGCGTACACAGACACATATATATATTTATATATGTATATTGCAGTACGCTTTACAACTGTATAGGATACTGCATGCGTGGGTTTTACGTCTGAACTCAAGAATTGATTCGTTGCCAAAGCGTGACCAAATCGTGTGAAATGCTCGTTCGCTCACTCCCTGAATTTTGGTCAATGAAACAGAACATTTAAAATCTATTTTACGCCTTTACGATAATCGCTATCCACCGTCTTCGTCTTCTTTAAAACGCTGTTTTAAATCTCGCTTATTTACACGATTTGAAATGTTTAGAAAATTTCTTTTTAAACAAAACCATTTGAGCATCGAAAATGTTGTTTGCGAAATAAATAGCATTACTGTCATTATCAATGTTTATTTAACCTTAAAGTATATTTAAAGGCATTGAAAATTGTTTATTTAACAAGTGCCAACAATTTTGTTAACTTAAAACTTGTTAAATTTACGCTTTACACACTCAACATTGATTTATAAAAATAAATTTTTCATTTAAAACTGAAATACAATATTTTCTTGGTAAAATTATTGTCTTTGGTCTATTTTGCGTGACACGTTCCTTGGCCATTTAATAAAAAAATGCACTTTACCTTCATTTACAACCGAATACTGTTCAATAGCAATCGCTTATCAACCAAATCTGCCAATCTGATCCATCGCTTGTTCGGTTAAATGCTAAATGCGCGCATTATGATAGAATGCACGTTCAATATATATATCTCTTGCAATATTTAGCATAACGATAAGCTAGAGGATACCAGAGGTATGCGCTAATTACTATTGAAGCGGAAAGCTCCATACGGAAATTGCTCTAATTTGATCCATTTCGTTGGCACTTGTTTTTTTTTGTTGTTGTTTGTATTTTCATCTTCAAATTAGCGGACGTCATATGTGCGATCGGACTGAGGTGTTGCTCAAGACAATGTGGAATAAAGTGAAAAATGTAACGTACTACAGCGACATGATTAGCAAATAGGTATAGCCAAGGTGCCCAGGTGTTTAAAACTGCAAGTAATCGCCAAACACTCGGTAACCACCTATCCTTCATTAACGATCACACAATGCCTCCGTGCGTAACTTTCCTTAATGAACCATCGAGGCTCCACGTGATCGATTCAAAGTTCATTACGGCAATGAACTAATGAGATTTTCCTCACTGATTTAAATAGGAACAAACCTGGTGAAAATGGCGTGATGTATGACGCGGAAACTATATCTACTAGCTCCGATCAACGCGTTAAACTGAAAAGTGCAAGTAATCTAGCTCAGTCGCAATTAATGAGCACATCTGCAATATAATTCGAATAACTATAATCGATCTGAGCTTGATACATCGTCAAGACGGGTGTCGTGATTCATGACAGAGGAAAAAATATAATTTTCCAATCAGTCGATGAGACTTATAATTTAAAAAAAAACAAAACAAAAAATGTTAATCCTTTTTTTAGGGCAATTTGTGGGTTTCTTTTAGATTTTTATTTTTATTCAATTACGGAGTAATAAGTGCGACTTTTGCAGTCCCTCGAATTAAGCTACATTTCACGTTGCTATTATATTCGGATAGTAGGCGATCGCTTAGCACTTCATCGGCTGGAGCATCAAATCATGGAACTGGAGGTTATTTTTTCGGACAGTGCAGATTCCTTGTTGAAGCACCGGTCTCAAATGTACAGGGTACAGATTTTTCGCAGTTTTCCTTTACCCACGTGCACACGCGATACAGTTTTGAGTGTAAATTGGCTACGGGAACAATGTGGAGGGGGAATGTCGGATTCGTAACAAGGAAATGATATCCCGAATGATGGAATAATATTAAAAGTTAACTTTTTAAAAAAAATAGATTCTGCTTGAAAAAGTCGCTCTGACTTTGGAGTCGATTTAGAGGTGAGCTATGAATACGAGTCGAATTATTTGAGTCTTTTGGTTTTGCATGTACCCATGACTTTTCGACGCTGACTGCACTTAGTGTGACTCAAGTGAAACATAGAGTTCATTAGTAACCGAACACTTTTCGTTCGTATTCGCTCTAAAATGAGAATAAAAAATCTGCGCAGACGTCACGGATGCGTCCTCGAAAAAGTTTTTTTTATTCTCCTATCTCTGTCTCTTTCTGTCTTTCTCCCAGTCTGCCTAACGTCCGGGGTTTTTGGCTGAACACCTATTTTTTATCCTCCGGGCAGAGTCTTTGTGAGCTCGAATGCGATGCGTGGGACGTTCTGTCGTCTCGACCGCGGTTTATTCGCTCTGAGCTTAGTCCTCTCTCGCACAAAACGTCGCTACTTCTATTTGTTTAGTGACAGATGCAAACAGTCTTGTTTTATACATCGAGTTACGTCAAAACGTTACGCCTGGGACAGTTTCGAAGGTGAATACTTCCTGTTTCCTATTGGCAATAGTAATATTTCATAATTACCGATGGAATTAAAAAAAAAAAATTATTTTATATCAAATGTAAGCTTGAAGCTCTTCATTATCGTTTAAAAAAAAAAACAGATTGAGAATGCGACCCTGGTGGTCGAGGTGTAAATTACTAAACATGGCCGTTTTTCCGCTATGTTTCAGGCAAAAAAACATAGCCATTTTTCCGTTTCTTTGGAGGCAAAGAAAACAATTCCAAAACTAATAAACCATAATCAAAAATGAAAATCGTACAACGGTTCAAAAATCAATGAAGCTTTTAATTAAATAGTTTTTTTTTCTTTGCGAATCCACATCGACTTGGCGATTGAATTGATATATTCGTGACTTTCTGTCAATTAGAAGGTTCATCAGGTAGAGAGGTGGCTGAATCGAAAGGATATAAACTGATGTAGAGTTGTAAGGGACGTTATTTTTACTGCAAATAACTGCAATTGCTGCAGATATATTGAATAATATTTATAAACTGATTATACAATCTATCTGATTTTTGTCATTCTGCTTTATTCTTTTCCATTTCGTTGAAATATCAGTTTTTCTCTCTACATTTTCTGGAGAGTCATGACGTTGAAATACATGAAATTTGCACATTCGCCATGGGAACGCATGTTAAAAGAGTCTTATAAGATATTAAAATTTTTGGTCAACGGTGTAGATGTAAATTCTCAAATAATTCAAGGACACTTGTACAGTAATTGAGAGTATGTGATACAAGTTTAGAATTTTTCCATGTATTTCTCTCTACCTGGTAAACCTAAAAGAAAAAAATATGAATTTTAAACGCCATTTACAGTCCAAAAATGATTATTTTTGCATCAGAAGTGCTCTCGCGAACCGCCATGACTCGTAAATAATGGTTCTACCATCAAAAAAAAGTTTTCCTATTAACTAAAAATATATTTTTCAATAAAAAATAATCTATTATCATTTAAAAAAAAAAACTTCTTTACTTTCGATTTATTATTAATATTAATCTATTCCTGGATTCAAAATCTATTCCGCTTACGTATAAGTTGTACTCGTGTCTGGTTTATTCAACTTGATAGTCTCAAACGCAAATTACCGTCTGCTTTATTACATAAATTAGCGATTAACTATGAAATTGAATGACTACTATTT
The DNA here is from genome assembly GCA_963942595.1 of Cylloceria caligata. Classification (NCBI taxonomy): domain Eukaryota; kingdom Metazoa; phylum Arthropoda; class Insecta; order Hymenoptera; family Ichneumonidae; genus Cylloceria; species Cylloceria caligata. The sequence continues at coordinate 10,468,947 of OZ012710.1, read as the reverse complement.
AAAATGTTAATTAAGCTCTAAATTCGTCTGCACGGTTTGTCATATATTTGATTAGGATCTCCATACGATTCTTATAATTAATTCCAATCCATTTGTCATTCAATCGTTTGACTGGTTATAAAACGTTCTTTTTTTAAATCAAATCGGATATTCCATGCCCCGTGTGGCTATTCTCTTAACGCAACCGTTTCATTTGGCGTTTAATTACTTTAGGTCATCGTCCTTTGTGAAGCATACGTACGTTTCACGTATAAAGAGTCTGCGCACTGAGCTCTGATTCTCTTAACCAAGACTGATACGAAATATGTGCTTCGGTTGGTGCTACCGGTATACGTCTAAAGCGGTACACTTCCGGCACGATATTTCACCGAGTATCGGTACAGCGAAGGGATTCGGAAAGTCTCTGCACGGTGTGTACCGCTACTGTTGTATATAACGTACTGTTCTGTACGATCTATAGACATCACCTCCCACGCGGAGACTCCTGTATAACGTTGCCAAGTTAAGTTAATAGAGGAGTGCTCGACTATAGATATACAAAGTGTCTGCACTTACCGAACAGAAAGAGCCTTCTTCTACGATAATTGCAGAGAAGGTTCGCGCGGCACTCATCTTTCAAAAGTACTCGAAGTTACTCACCGAGTCTCTCAGAAGTATGTGGAAAAGTTTTCCCAGAGGTTTGCCGAGGAAGAAAACGTATAATCCACGGGGATAATAAATTATCGATACGATAAGGGAGTTACGATTCATCACTTACGCGATTGTACCTACCACGCTCTGCATGATGTACTCGACGTATTTTGTCAAACAGAACCAATTGCAAATATATGAGATGACGCGTTGAGAGGCCATACATTTTTCGATGAATTTTTTACATTTCCACTCACGTCATTGCTCGATACAAGCACACGGGTATGAGATGCAGTAACAAATTTAGGAATGCAATTGCGATGCATGAAGTTTTATTAATATTATTGTATCGACACACCGAGATGTTTATAAATTTATCGTATTTGACGACATACGTATTGGGTTATGATGTTAAAGATTCTTATATATTCGATTGGGATAAAAATAAATGTTTAATTCATTTTTATTGTATGAAATAAAAATATATTTCAATTGAAGATTTTGTATATGAAAAATTGTGGAATTTTTATTTTATTTTTCGATGGAAAAAAATATATTGAGAAAATCGAACTCCTTATACAATTTTTTATATTCGGCTCTGATGATTTTTTTTTATATGACAAGGACCCTCTCGCTTTCACCCTTAAGGGTCATATTTTCATATTTTATTCAAGTTGACTGTATGACTTTCGTCCATTAATATTTCCAAGTAGATGAGTTCCGAATCAAAGTTAGAATGTTTAAACAAAATGGCTAACAAATTCCCGTTGAGTTGAAAAAAAATGAGAATAATTATTTTCACTGTTTAAACTGCAAACAATTTAATTCTAGTGACGTCATCTTGACACGTAATCTCTATAATTATCTCTGGGCAAGAAGTAAGATACGTTTTTACATTAATATTTCTAGAAAAAAAAAAAAAAAAAAAAAAAACAACAATACCACGTTTTAATTCCAAGATTCTTATTTTATCACGAAACAAATCTTCCCTTTTTTACCATCAACACGACCATAGAGTTGTCTCGAGGTAGAGTTGTTTTTTTTTTTATTTCTGAATTTGATGGCGAAGAGTTAGGATTGTGCCAATATCGAAGTAAATCAAAGTACACTCGATAACACGAATTTCACGCAATCTTTCAGATTAGCAACGTACTTTGGTCAATCGTTCGAAATATAGATTTTTTTTTTGCAAGCAACGACATTCCACACCAAATACAGCTCATCAGGACATTCGACTCTGATAGTAATGCATGTATAAGCAAGTTCGAAGTTTGCGAAGAACGAAGAGGCACCATTCTTCGAGTACAAAGTGCATACACGTAGGTTCGTGGTGGGAATGGGTAGCGAACCCAATCTGATTCGTCTACTCGTAAAACATACATAGCGCCTTGCTCTGATCGCTTGTGCCTTCTATTTTTAACTTTTGAAAGCCTCTACACACACATACACATACGTACGTACGTGTACACATAGAATATAGGATGATTGGCCGCATCCCGTGGGCTTTTCGGTCTGTCGTAACCGCTCATCGATTTTGTCGTCATGGTCCCTGAGTTTCGCAAGCCCATCAGTGACCAGCGGTATACACTCTTATTTATCTGTTACTTTTTAAAAGTATTCGGTCCACGCAAAAGCCGGGATTTAAATAAATAGTCTCTGGTTCAACCTTCTGAATTATAAAAAATATTTATTTTCATTGATGTTACATAGTCAATAAATGAGACACGTAAAAGTTATCTCACTCGAGAAAATATATTAAACCATCACTATTTTATTCACAAAATGGCAGCAACATTTTTTTTTGTCATTAAAATAACAAGTTGTGTTTGTAAAAAATTAAATTTTTTAAATATTAAAATATAACTGAAAATATATATTAAGTAAAATAACCATTAAATATATAATCAATTAAAATATATTATTTTTTATTCTCAAAAACGATGATTGTGTACATTTTGCAGAAATATTTGAATTAAAAATCATCTGTCGATAAAATTGTAACAATCATTAGCATTTTTTACATAATTTTTTCGACATTTTTTATTACAGTTTGTATATAAATGTAATATTTATAATTGTATTTCAATTTCAAACTGTACATTTGTTGAATTTTTTTTGCAAAAAATTGTTAAAAAGCTGAGAAGTATTAATGTGATTTTTCTTTCATTGAATAAAATTCTATACTATCGTCCGTCGATGCTCAATACGGAAATAAAAGATGTTTTTTTTTTTTCACGAAAATAATGGTTATATATATTTTCCAAGAAATTATGAATTGTAAATCATCTGTCTATAAAATTGATACAATTATTAGCAATTATTTCGACAATTTTTTTTTATCACAGTTTGTATACAAATGTTATATTTATAATTATATTTCAATGTCCAACTGTACATCTGTTGAATATCTTGCACAAAATGGTTAATAAACTTGGCAGTAACAATGTAGTTTTTCCTCCATTGTTTAAAATGACATAAAATAAAATAAATATTAATTAATCGATTGATTAATTAATATAAATATAAAATATATATTACAATTTCCAATTGTACACTTGTTGTATTTCTTACACAAAATAGTTGAGAAACTTAGCAATAACAATGTGGCTTTTCCTTCATTGTCAATACCGTCATCAATACACAATATTATAAAATAATAAATTTTATATCTCTGTATAATATTAATTTCACAGACAGCACGTGCGGTTGGATACTCGAGAGTGAGCGCTTATCATCGTAATCGCTATGCCTTATTATATTGTACACTTAAATCGCGCTTACGCGAGCGTCTCCCTCTACACGTTCTCGTTGTATGTAACTCCATTCTCCCGATACAAACCATGAGTACTGCTATGTGAGCGGATCGGTTCGTCGACACGCGATACACAAGATCGTCACACGCGTTGCCGAGTCGTTGGAATGAAATTCCAGAAAGCATCGTATCGAGGACTCGTGTGTCGAGTGTGTCATATATATACTATGTACCGAACATATCGCTGTATGCGCTCGTGCAGCTCAAGGCGTAATATTCCAAACTGTCATTTCGAATATCATAAATCGTCACAGGGAGCTTGAGAAAGTATTGAATTTAACAACGTCTCATATATAAAATTGAAAAAAAAAAAACAAATTGTTGGAAGGGGTCCCCCCCCCCCCCCTTCATCAATCATATTCTCAGACAACTCAGAGACGATTATGACAATACTTTGAATAATTAATATTTTACTTTTTATTTTTATTTAAGTAAAAATGTTATTTTTATCATTTAAATAAATAATTATCTGTCTCACCAAATTAAAGTGACTTGATGAAAAAAATAAAACTATTAGAGGCGTCGTTTCCCGTTATGAAATAATCATTTAAACAGAAAAGGACAGTTGTCAATGCAGTCTCTTCGTTCAGCTATTGCCCACGCGTCCGGTGTATTGCCTACCACGCATTATCGAGAATTGAGAGGCGTTTCTACGACTATGCACCACCGATAGCCTCCGAGATGCAATACCGCATTACCGACACAACTCGGTTAGCTGTTAAATACTATTTTGCTATGCGCCTTGCGCTCTCTCTGCACTGAATAGAATGCACGATAGTGATCGATCGACATCGAGAGATATACATCTATATCAATTCGATATATATATATCGGAACAACCTGTTTGATTGACATACAGTCTGATAGCCTGGGATAATGATATATCCAAATAGATTCTCTGCAACACGTATTGTATATTATAATTCGTTCTGCTCGAATGTAATAAAGATGGCAACGTCGATGATAAATACGCAATAAGGAAAAAAAATATAAAGTTCTGTGGTAGTCTGACGTCTGTACGGACAATTTTATTGACGGAGTTTGAATCCGCGGTCGCTTCTTCCATGTGTTAATATAAATGGCTCATTTCTGTGCTTTTTATTTATATTTTACAGTTATACCGGTCAATCGGTAATGTGTGTGTGTGTGTGTGTGTGTGTGTTTTTTCAAATATTTGTAAACAATTTTTTTAATCTAACCGCATGGAAAAAAATTCATACAAAAATATTCTTTTATTGAGATTAAAATGTCATATATTGCATTTATTTTGAGATGTATCCGATGGATATATCATTGAATATACTTTTGATATATTTTTCGTATATAGTTTTTTTTTTCGGATGTATTTTCTAGCTATTCGCGTTGCATTTGGATCTTCTATTTTTGTAAATAAAAGTTTTTTTTATAGATAATACTTGTGAATAACTAACGCGAATACAATATTTTTCTATCTCGTAGAGGGAGCTTTGATTTCATGGAAAAAAGTCGCATTTTCAATGTCGAGCTATTCAAATTACTTGTTGAAAAGTTTTAAAGTTGAAGAGTTAAAAAAAATTGCTGTATACAATGTTTCTTGATACTTTGAACTAAAGTTTATTAAAAAAGACGGACGTACTGTCTCTTGAAATGTTAAAGGAAAGATTGCTAAGTAGAATCTTGTGCATTGCTTCCTCATATTTTTGGTTCGTATACCATTTGAGAATAGATTAAGCTAGTGACTACATTTTTTAAATTAGCTTTCAAAGTACAATCTTGCCAATTGCTTCTTCATTGTTTATCACGTTTTACAAAGCGTTTTCAATCAGGAAGTCAAAATAAATCTATATATATATATAATATATATATACTTCCCCATAGAGGTAGCTTTGCAAAAGTTGAAAAACAATGAGGAAACAACGTGGAAACTCGGCTTGATTTTCATGGTATTTTACCCGAATAAAACTTTTAACTACAATTTTTACATAATTTCAGTAATGAAGAGTTATACAATAATTACAAGGACAACAAGGACAACAAGAACAACAAAAACAACAACAAAAACTCAATAGTTGCATCAAACTATTCTTAATTATTTGAAACAAATCAGAATTTTTTTAAATATCAAAGTTTCAATCCAAATTCTTGTACTTTAGTAGTAATTGAATTTCTTTTTGAGAAGAGTGGGGTTAATTCTGAATTATAATATAAGTAGATGCTCATTGCCTGTGTCTATGGAATCAGAACGTTATCTTTTTTGTTTTTCTTTTTAAGTCGTTGTGATTGATTCTAGAGGCATCGATTTTAGTATAAATTACTAGAGGTACCCGAGTTGTATGTTCGGTAGACAGCAGTGTGTGACAACGTGAGCACTTTTTCCTCGTAGCTTGCCGAGAGGTATATGCAAAATCCGCAAAACCCACGCGTCCGGTACATGCTTTTGCTCGACACCTTGGACGCGTAACGAGCGCCTTAATGTCTAACATTCTCGGGATCTTTTTTATATCATAGTCATGTAAAGACCTTGAATGCGGTATAACAGGTACGTCACCCACGACGAAGAGGCAGGAGGGTGGATGCATTGAAAAAAAATATATCAATGATTCAATAACATTCTGCGACAAGCCTTGTATGTGTAGTGTTTCCAACTCTGCTTCTGATTCTCCTCTAATCCTATAATCTTCAATAAATTAATCTTCTGAATTTTGTTGTCGTCAATGATTCAATCTCATATGGAATTATTAGAATTATAAGCAGAGTGGAAAATACAAAATACGTTTGTGGCAGCCTGGGAGGAGTAATTGTTATTGAATCAATGACATTTTTTTTTATGTGGGCGACTCGATGCTATAACCACAAAATCACACGCGGGAAGTAAGCACATTAAAATGAGAAGCGTTGGACGATCAATGAAATTGGTAGTTTTATTTCGTTGGTTAGCCTGAAATCCTCTTTTTAAAAACTTTTTTAAATATCGTGTTCGCTATGACGAACGGGAAAATTCGTGAAAGTGAGAGCGTAACACCTTACAGGATCTCCTTGAATTTAGAATTTCTCAGACCGAGGCTTTACGGGGCCTCGCATCCATTGATATATTCTCTTATAGATACAACGTGTAGATGTGGGTATACTACTCGTCGTATTCTTTCAGGAAAGAATATTACGTCAACGAAGAGGATAATCCCGTTCGAACATGTGCCAACAATCGTTAATGTAATGCGACAAAAATTTCTGTTGATTTTCCTTCGTATAGCGATCTCACTCGTACCGCAAATTTTAAGCAATTACGCTTAATCGATCTTTATAAATAAATTAAGGATCAGCGATGTCGAAATTGAAAAAGAGTTTCAGACGCTTATCGCTCCAACTAACATTCAATTTGTGACGAATTGATCTGAAATTCTCTACAGTCTACCAACTATCATTCGGGTATTAAAGAAATTCAATTTATCGAAGATCGGTAAAATGATTATAATTTTATACCAATTAGACTTTATATATTTTTTTGTTGTCTTCGTATTTATTAAAATAATTGTTTAATATGTTTCTACAACCAAAGAAAAAAAAAGCGTACAACGAGCAAACTGCGTGACTTGTGTCGCTCTAGCGACGAAAGACAGTAGATGCGGGACAGTTTGAAAGATATAGGTGGGCTAGAACGGGGGCGAGTTAACAGTCAGCCCACGGTGAGATTTCCGGTTGCGTGAAAACGGACAGTATGGTATTCACTGTTTTTCAAAGTGACTCGATAGCTGTGTATTTCGTTATACGAGAGACAAGTGGTCTGCGAACGATTGCGTATGTCGTTTACGGACGTTCGTCGATTTACCACCTACGGTATATTAAAAATTATTTACCGCATCGATAATATAATATTGTACCTGCCTACTAGAATCTTACAGCCCACAGAAAAATATTTACGCATTTTTAATACAGAATTGAAAATTACTTGAGATCCGAGAGGTCTCAATTTTCAAATTTCGTTAAATGCCTGTGATGAATTATTGGAGCATGAAATCTAGACGACATTGTATCCACGAGGCGAATCAATTTTCATTTTTTTGTAATCAATACGCGGCTCGTAATACATATTACGAAGAGTTATGAGAAAAAGGGACAGATATAACGAAACATTGATTCGAAGATATTTCTACCACAATTTACGAAAAAAGACCATCGATCAGCTGCGGTTTCTATCATTAACCTGGCAGACTCTTATCTCTTGTAGCAAATAACACTTTTGGCTCGTGCAAGTGTCAACGATAAGTACGCAGATATAAATCAAGCGGTTTGAGGTTTCGATCTCTCGGTGTCGCTCTTTCCGGCGTTTCCGCAATGAGTGTTAGTCGCGAGGATATTGACTTTTATTTTAAATAATTAATTTATATTAAGCTATTTGTATTTATGTTTAAAGAATGTTTAATGTTACAGGACTGTCGTACCATTTATGAATGGATGGAGGGACGACGGAGAGTACGGGAGGAGGAAGAAGTACGGTCGTCGAGAATTTGGGAGGTCTGGAAGGATGGTGGAACTCGTCGGGAATCGCTCTATGGAGTTTCGTGTTGTTCGGTGCTTTTTTACTGAATGCGACCCTTCTGCTGGCCTTCCTGAAACGACCTGGTCTGCGCACCATCTCGAACAGGTTTGTTCCGTTCTCGTGTTACTGGTTCTCGCATGCGCTTACATTTTTTCAATCTGGCCCTTGACCCGTTTGAGTCTTTAGGACGGTACGACGTAGTTTCTTCATTTCCTTGAACTAGATCACACACATCCACCCTCTGCTTATTAAAACATGGGACTTCCGATAGATTTTAGCTCCACGATGTTAACCGCAAGTACGAGCAACAATCAATCAAAACGAGTTTTTTTTAATAGCGAGTCAATTTTGATTTTATTACATTTTTTCACGTACTAGTTTCCTTGCTAATCGATATCCTCGTTAAAGCAGCTGACCTCGTTTCAGCTGATATCGCAATGAGTATTATAACGAGTAGTGCAACATATTCATGTTGCATGTATTTTGTAATTTCACTTTAGATTTTGAAGGCGTCTCGAAAGGATGTTAAACTGTTTCTAACGACGAAGAAAATAATAGAGTGTGACCAAAAGGTTTTCTCGGAGCCCTCCGCGTGTTCGAGCGAACGTTTGACCTCTTTTTTTTTTTTTTTTTTTTTTTGCCTCTCTCGAGTAACGCGACTCGGCCATATGGTTCACGGTAGATCTCAAGAAAACGTCTCACTTTCCACGTTTCCGTTTTTGACCTCTTTCTCCCGTTATGCCGGTTGCAATTTCGAAATAGTATGAGTTACTTCGGGTTGTACGACTTCTCTTCGTCTTGGTATTGTCGATATAAAACATATATACGATGAGACAAGAACCCGCAAACAGGACGGCGCCAGACGGCCTTGCTCAACGTTACCTGACCCAAACGGTTTCACTTTCCTTGCGTTCCACTGTATACACTTGCCCCTGATGGGCCATTCACTCAATCCTGTCCTATTCTCTCAAAGAGCAGATGCAAGAGGTGAGCTCTTCGATTTCTTAAAAAATTCCAGTGGGCTCGCACCACAATTGGACAGATTTAATCGAATAAAGAAAATGTGAATTCAAATTACTTACGACATAACGGGTTATCGATCAATTCGTATTGTAATTGACACCAGTGACGACATAAACTTTTGCATCATTATGTAACGGGTCATTTGATTAATAAAAAGGGTTGATTCGAGATCAAATTTATTTAATTTATTTAATTGATTGAATCACGATATCTATCAGTGAGCAATTAATTAAATCCAAACAGCTCAACTCTGACAATTGCAATATCTGAATTTGTTTGGTGCTATCTCTGTCAATTTGTTTTTTTACAACTATAAATTGAATCGCAGAGTAATGTATAATTAATTAATTGCTGTAGGCATTCGTCTCGTCAGAGAGATAAGATTATCTCTGATAAGATAGTGTAACGAGTAATTAAATTAATAAAATATTCGATTAATAAATATTTTAATCGTTACATTTATTAAGCAAATAATTAATGAATTATTTGAGGAAGATAAATTATTTTACTCACTTAATCCTGTCTTATTCTCTTAAAGAGCAAATGCAAGAGGTGACCTTTTCGATTTCTTTAAAAATTCCAGTGGGCTCCTACCGCAATTGGACAGATTTAATCGAATAAAGAATATCTGAATTTAAATTACTTACTACATAACGGGTTATCGATCAATTCGTATTGTAATTGACACCAGTAACGACATAAACTTTTGCATCATTATGTAACGGGTCATACAAAAAGGGTTAATTACAACTATAAATTGAATCGCAGAGTATATATATATATAATTAATTAATTAATTGCTGTAGACATTCGTCTCGTCAGAAAGATAAGATTATCTCTGATAAGATAGTGTAACGAGTAATTAAATTAATAAAATAATCGATTAATAAATATTGTAATCGTTACATTTATTAGTCAAATAAATAATCAATTATTTGAGAAAGACAAAGTATTTCAATTGTGTCTCGTAATAAAGAAAACGTCTTAAGCCTATCGTTCGATCGAGAATCTCTTGTGCTGCCATATCAAGTTGCAGTTGTCGCTTGTTTTTCTTCGTGTATTTAAGATTGAAAAAGAACGCATATCACAAACAAGCTTAGTGAACTTCATAAATATGATAATAAAGCATATCGATCGATCACGTACCATACAAGAGTATGCTACGCAGTACGTAGGCTGCAGTGCGAGCATGTTGAATCGAACGTGCCTATATGCACCTTCGTATTAACTGCTCGAATAAATTATTTATAAACGTTTACAAAATGATTTCCAGTTCTGCTCTGATATCGCGAGACGAGCACACGTGCCACGGAGTACTTTGAAAATTTTAGTGATCAATTATGTGCGAAAATGCTCCAGTTAACTCGAATTTATATTATGATACTTCGTAGAGAATTATGGAACTTACCAAGGAGAAGTCCAGTGTCAATATAATCCTGAACATGATTTCCGTTTTCTGAAAATTGTAGCCAAGAAAAACAATTGAAGAACTACCGGAGACCCGTGTGATGTATCGTTGAAGTATCAAATGGTTCAATAAAGTTAAATAATTATATCCAGATAGCTTTCAAGAACACACAGCAAATATTCTTCGACTTCTGGATAAGAAGAAACTGTTGACGGAAATAGAGTAACCGCGCTTTGTATGTCTTTTCGCACCTCGGCTCACCGACGCAACTGTAACATTCCCGCGTCACAATGAGCGTGCAACTCTTTGTGCGTTACCGTGAAAACTACGTATACTTAACGTGTAACTTCGCAATCGACAGAAATACGCACGAATAATTTACCAGTCAGAAAATTGCAACTGGCTGAAATCATGAAAACACGGTACAACGCGTGTAGAAAAGTTATCGCTGTACACTATTTTAGAGCTACAGAGTTAATTCGATATAAGTATCGAACGTATTATCGGATTGCAGTCTCTGATAACGTGCAAGACTCAAAAATACTGAAAGTCAGAAATTAAAAAATTCCGTTTGTTCAGGGGATTCGAATAAGTAAATTACTCTCAATCTAATCTAATTATAATCTTGAGTGATACGGTACATCATACGAGTACTATAACGACAAATATCGGTGACTATTATGCGAAATTGTAAATGGAGATATCGCGCCACGATCTTTATGATAATGAAACGCGATATCTAACGGTTGCATCGTGTGCCGCTACGTTTTCTCTCTACTTCCAACATTAATCACATCAATCGTAATAGTAGTCGGATGCTTTAAATTACTAATTTTACTATCGAAACTGAAGATATTTAAGCTATTTTAGTTATTCGAGCGATTACAGCTTCTTGGCTTTCGGCCATTCTGCTGGCAATCTTCCTCTTTCTATAAATTACATACAAATCGTCGACATTTCTTGTCGCGACAACAAATCTCTTAATTTCTTGTCTTTTCATGCGTCACGAATTATCCGATAATCAATAAAGAAATTTGGTGTCAACGTACCTTTAAATAATAGCGAAGAATCGCGCAATTTTTTTCACAACTGACTATAAATAATTTTTATTGCGTTGCGTTCACGATGTTGTGCTTATACATTTTGCTGACATGAAACGCAGGGCGTATATACAGGCAACGCGCTCGCTTATTTCGAAAATCCTGGACGAGGCGATTTTCTGGATTTTCCATAACAGATAACAACTCGGCACATCTGAGTCTGTGTACAAGAGAGATAGCTTATGATTCGATAGACGAGTCGAACAATACTCAGGGAGCATTGAGCACTGTGCAGTCGTTGTAAAAGTCTGTCACGACAACGACTCGAGCATTAAACTGAACATTGAAACTGAATATGAGATAACATTCTCTATCGTTCTCGAAAAGCCAAAACAAGAGCGATGATTGACGTACATCATTGTAGCGAGAACCCCCGCATTGTCGTAACGTATAACACATTTTGCTGACGAAAAAAACGAAGGAATTTCATTTACTCTCCTTCGATATGAGCTTTATCGCGAAACGATTGCGTTGCTTACCGTTGATAGCGTACGATCGCGTGTTTCGAGTATCGAGTGAAATGGTAACGACACTCTCTTTGTCTCGCGATTCGCGAGAATTCTCTGAATAATTCTTTTAATTCTTTGGTAAAAGATATTTTCAACATAAATTGTGTAATTATGTGCGTACGATGACTCGCGAAAATTTTACAATAGCGTAACCGTAGAACCGTTAAACATCGCGAGACCTTGACGTTCAAACTGTCTTTTTGACAGCTTATATTTCATCACCTGTTTGCTGAATATGAGATGCGGCATTCGAGACGTCGCTTCAGACCAGAGTTGGTTGGAAGAAAGCAGATTTGAAAAAAAAAAAATACAACAACAATTAGCTGTGCACAGGGATGTCAATGAATTTTTTAATCTATCGTTCGACTATTACAAAATTCTTATCTGATATTAATTATCTGTGATGATAATTTTTTAATTCTCCGATGCATTGCTTAAACACTTTTTTTTTTATATCTCATTCCAGAACTTCTACTCGTATTTAAAACATTTTTTAAAAAATCGATAAATACCGAAGTAAATTATATAAATAATAAATATCTTCTACAATTAATTCTCCGTAGAGAGTTTTTTCAAGTTTTTTCCCAAATTGAAATTATTGAAATCACCTTCATCTGTTGAAAATATTTGCTAACAGTACAATTTGATAACAGTATTATATACCGTAAGCAATATTGGTTAATAGTATGATGCGTATGATAATGAATATGTATGCGTATGATAATATTTGAGGGATTCGAGAGATTGTTCTTTTCTTTTACCGTTTAGTTAATTTCGCAAGTGAATTACAATCAAGTTCAGAAAGGCACGTGCGGGTAAACAACTTGAATAATTTTGAATGGCTTGACCGGAGGACCAAGAGGCGAATGGATGAACCAAAGAAGAGATGCTGTGGCAACGCTTTTTAGCACCACCGCATGTTAGCGGGCAAAGAAGATGTTGTGACAGAAACATGAACGTCCAGCACACCCGCTGATTGAGTCAAAACAAGTTCGCAGCGGTACAGCGAGATAATTATATACCAAGATAGATCGAGATGTACACATCGGGTCTGTATATATTTTCCACTCTGGAGGCTCGACTCGTCGATGAGGGGTCATCACAGGACCCCTCATGGATATCGAGCGGCGAGCGATAAGAAAATATCTTACGATATTGGTTCCGCAACCTCCCACGAACCTTTGTCGATTTAAGACGATGCGATGTATCGGAGCGAGAGAGATATAACTAATATTTCTATCAGAAAATTTTCCATTAACGATTATCCGTCGAATAAAAGAACGAGAAGGATGTACTGTTATCGTTTTTTTTTTATATGACAATTGAACCGTGGGTTAAAATATATTCGGTATGTAGCTTTTGTTATCGACCGAGTAGTATTACGCAATCTTAACCAATTGTTGCACTCGCGTCGTTTTTGTGAAAAATATTAAAGAATTAATAAATGTCGGACAACGCACACAACGTTTTTTGAACTTCAAAGAGCAAACGTTAGAGATTTTGACATTAATCGTGAACGATCTTGGATTAATAAATCTAAGATTTTGTTCCATGCGTGACGTTCATCAACGTCGCGAAATGAGTGATTAATTTGATATATTTTTGGAATGATGTTCAGTTTGAGGGTCGTAGACATCACAAATCTGTTAGCAGCTTAAATACCCTCGAAAGGGTATTCATCTAAGAGCCACGAAATTTTGTATAAAGTTACTGAGGCTGTTGCTGACATTTTTAACTCGCCCAACACACTTGGTGCGAGGATGGAAAGACCTTGAGACGCTTACTTCCGCTACTCGTGCAATTTTTTACAATTTTCGGGGGATTTATCACAGAGTCTCGCGAGACTGCGCACATACGTCATTCTTACCGCTTTGCAAACAAGGGCATTGTGGCGAAACAACGAGTCGTAACTTATGCGCTTTCCGCAGGGGCTCGAAGGTTGGTAGAAGGTAACGCAGAGCTAAAGTTAGATGCCCAGCCCAAGGAAACATCAAACGGTTTGAAGGGTTTCTTATTACGATGACGAGTCTTCTTGTCTGCTTACTCGTTATACGGTGAACCATGTATTTCTCCCTCTAGCGACGGCTTCGAAGCTTTTTAAAGAAACGTTTTGTCTCCTCCCCCTGCCTCATGCAGAGCTATGTAATTCCCGGTTGGAATTCCTTAGCTGTACGATGCTTTCTTAAGTCTTACGAAAGCTTCAGCGAGTTTTAGAATCATAGAAGTGGTAACGCTTCAAAAAATTTTTTAATACAAGTTAACGAATAGAGAGTAATAAATAAATATGTTTATCGATTAACCAGCGTATCATCAATATTGGAAATAATATAAAAATATTAAAATGCACTCTTGTATGCACATATAACTTACGAGATACAGTTTGGCAATTACTCGTTTGTACACTCGTCAACTGCACACCGTCCATTTCAAATCGTACCAGCTGTGCATTCGACGTGTGTAGAATCGCTGCTGTGTTGAGTTGTTAGAACCTGTACATACGACTTACTGGCTATAATTTCGTATGATTTCTAAGAGTAACTCGTGACATGTTTCGAATGTAAAATGTCTGGAACTTAATATTCTTTAAAATTTAAGAACCGGATGAAGGGGTACAGCTTATTGAGAGTAATCAATGGAAAAGTTTATTAATTCAACAATGTATTCTTGATATTGAGGAATAAATGAAAAACATAAAAATTAATTCCAGTAGATGCTAATATCCTGGAAAATATAGTTTCGTTTAATGTCAAAGAATAACTGGTGACGTATGTTGAATGGAAATGTCTGTAAAATTGCCTTTTCTTTATTGAAATATGTTTCATTGACACCAGTCTTGAAATTTCGTTTTGAAATGCTTGATTCGCGATGCACACGATTCTCCATGTCTATACCTTCGTCTCTTTTAATATATTTATGGAAAAATAATTACTCTGTCATTTTTTTATTTAAAATGTGACAAACAAGGCAATTACTAATATAAATTTTTGTGTTTTTGATTGCAGATTCGTGATGAACCTGACGGTCTCGAACCTGCTGACTTGCGCTATACTGAATCCTCTGTTGATGCTGGACGCGCCTTCCTCGTCGGCCTCGTCGCCGACGAACGTGACTTGCGCTTTAGCCGAGGGCGCGACAGCCCTGGTTACGACCTCGTCGGTACTCTCGGTTCTACTGATCGCCGTCGATCAGTACTTGGCAGTTGTCGATCCACTGAGATATCGCACGAGAATAGACAAACTCAAGTGCGGAATTTTGACAATTTCCGTATGGCTCGTATCCGCAGTGTTCGGCCTTTTAGCGGGCTTCAATCCAAATCCCCGAAGTCTGTGGCTGGTTTGCGAAACGCGAAAACAGTCTGGAGAGATTCTTCGCTCTGTCGCGAATTATACGGAAAATGCAACGTTGGATTGGGCGATAGATTCGAGTCTTCGACTCGTGGTAAACACGAGCGAGGATTACAGCCAAGACGATCGTTTCTCTTTCACCGAATTCGACGACGATCTGCGGCTTTTCGAGAATTCGACGACGATGATACAGCAAGAGACCATGATCGAGGACATAAGCCCGGCGTCTATGTCAAATGTGACTGAAATCGTCTCGCAAGATTTTCAAGTAACCTACGGTCTCGTTTATGCGATGGCGTACGCTCTGTTTGCGTATCTGCTGCCTTTTGTCGGCGTTTGCTGGATCTACGTGAGCATCTACTCAGCCGCCCAAAAGAACTCGGAGCGCACAAGACGAACCGGTTCTCGCCCGATTCTCTCGTCGGGCAGCTTCAGCGAGGAGTATTATCCCGTGCGACAAGACGTATCGACGGAGGACTTTCGCAGAATACCGAAGATCTCGAGCCTCTCGTCTATAGACGAAAGCATCGAGACTCTAACGCCTAGTCAATTGATGCCTCGTCGGGCCTCGGAGTTTGAGAATCATCAGAATGATCATCGTCGGGCTTCTTCCACGATAGAAAAGGAAGAACCCAGTGGGGTTATATTCACGGTTGGCTCGCGGAAAGTCGACGTAACGCCTCAACAGCGATCGAGCAACGACGCTCGCACCACCGACAATCACACCAAAGATAATAAAAATAATGACAACAAAGTTCCTATAGCTGTGCTCAAGGCGCAGTTCCTCGGCAATACCGAGATATCTCGTCCCGCCGACGAGCTCGTGAAGAGCAAATTTCGCGACGAGCCCAATCAGAAACGAAAGTCTTCGCACGATCTCATGTACGAGGAGATGCTGCGCAACGATCTTGAGAAATTAAGAATACGCCACGGGAACAGTGAGGACGATACGACCGATGACGAGGATGAAGAGGAGGAAACAACCAATCCAGCTTTTGAGAAAGACATTTCGTCGGGAAGTCGAGACGTCGAAACCGGAGAGCCCGGAGATTCGATGATTCAGAATTTGCCTTATCGTTCGTTCATCGTTGATCGCGACGATACAAACGATAGGAGCGAAATTTCAAGCGATCGGAATGCTTTATCCAATGGCAGAAACGTCAATCGCGTAACTGGCGTCTCGAATATAGACGACGGATTATCAACTCGAAAGAATTCCCTCGAGGATCCTATCAGCAATATTCCGACTCAGTCCTCTATACTCAAAAGCCAGCACGGTTGTCTTCTCAACGGAAAAGCGTACTCCCGAAATTCGCACGGCTTTCACAAATCCGATTTGTCCCAAGGAATTAACATGGACGATCATCTATACGGAAAACCTTCGAATGAAAATTTCGACGCTCACGGTTCGATTTTCGGTGCGAATACTCCGAATACACCGATAGTCACGATCACACCGCCGAGCAAGGCGTCCTTGCATCGTGTCTCGAGCATCAGAAGCACCTCGAGTTACATCAACTCCTTGAAGCACAGAATAAGCAACGGTTCTCTCTTCAAGTACAGAGAAGAGACGAGAGCTGCGAGAATAAGCGCTCTGGTGATTGTAATGGGACTGATATGTTGGACACCCTACGTGGTCGTTCTCGTACTGAAGAATGTTCCGTTCGCCATGGGAAATCCACCGCACGGCACCGATGTAGCTGCTCTGAGTTTTCTTATACTCGCGGCTTACATTTCTCCTCTGCTATTTGGTTATCGCTCGAGACGCGTCAAACGAGAGCTTCGAAAGTTCTTCTGCTTTCGACGCGAGTTATCCTACAAGAACAATCGTAGCCTCATGGCAAAGAAAGTTCTAAAACGACGTCACAGCGGTAATCTCAGTCAGTTGGAGATGGACACGAGATACAATATATTCAACTGTGTTTACGGCAGAACGAGATGGCCCAAGGACAAGGTGCACTTCGTCCAGGTCCCGGAGACCGCCCTCGTGGTTGAGACCTGTCGCAGCAGTTTTTCCAGCGGCGCGAGTACTCAAATTTCGAGTACTTCCACGGAGGAATGCTGAAACGCGATGAAATCGCGAAGGAAATTCACGTTCCTTGTCAGTGGACGTCGAAGTTTCATTCGCGCGGGTATAAATAAATCGAAAAACACTGGAGGCAGCGGCGAGGCACGTCGCTCGCCTGTCCCGAATCTGTCGCGCTTGTAACTCGTTCGTCGTCATCCAAATGATCGTGAGAACCGCAGCGTCGTGCCGCTATCACGATTGCTTGACGACGATTGTAGGTATCAACGCGTGCCCGAGAGTCTCGCATTGCCACATGATTATGAGGGATTACCCCGAGCGAGGGAGGGAGGGAGGTAGGGAGGGAGGGAGTATTATCAGAAACATTTTCCATGACAGAGTGCGTAACAATAGTACGAATGATGTTTTGCGAGAGCAAGAATTGTAACGAGAAAAATTACATTGTTCGAGTGCATATTCACGTCCTCGAAAGCTCTGACTCGAGTTCGACTCAACTGACTTTCGCGTAACGTCGGAAATAATTAATAATTTTTTAAATTTTCGTTAATGTCGTAAAAAAAACACACACACAAATTGTAATCGGCGATCAACACGAGTCACGTGTATCCCAGTGTTAAAACTGTACGTTAAGTAATTTATTATAGTAAAAAATACTATAGCGACGTGTCCGCTGCAGTATTGCGAGTGATAAATCGATTTTGATATTTCATTGCTCATTTCATTATTTTCAATGTTTCTTTAAAAGATTTTATTAATTACTTTATTTGAAATTTTTATTAAATACAACCAGCTGAATTGTATAACTTTTCCAAATGTATTCTTAATTTTCACTCACGATGCGTTAACGATTAATTCAGAAATATTTTATGACAAATATAAAAATTAATACATTTTTTGAAGATAAAATAAATACATTTATTAGTATATTAACAATCATGACCACGCGGCATAGTATTCTAAGCGATACGTAGCTATTACACGCTTGAATCACAGAATGTACTTTTCGTTCGTACCAATGTATGTCATCGTTGTTCGATATGTTTTAATTTTCGTGTAAATATGTAAGCGAGAACGCATACAGCATTTCATGAAAAAATTTCCTTCGTATACTATTTGTACCGACGTATCTTCCAATTTATATTTTGTACATTACAAATGTCTCCGTTTATTTATATTAAATAATCTGTATATATACATATTAAGAGTGAATGGAAAGAGAGTAAAAAAAAAAAAATAGAAAACGAGAAGCGCGTAGCAACGATACACTAAGAAAAATGGTTCTATTTGGTTGAAATTAAACCGAATTTTATTCAAACAACACTTATTAGGATGGCAATTGCACGAATAAATTTTATGCCGACCTAACAATTTATATTTCAACAAAGTATATCACATTTTATTTAAATTGATCCATTTTTGTCAGTGTATACCTCATACTCTATAAAGAAAAAAAAAAAACAAAAGAAAGGCAGAGAATTCGATTGAACGTGTAAAATATTTAAACGAGTATTTGCAAAATCGTTTGACGCGCTCCTGTACAATTGTATAACAATTTTTTTTACGTCGATCCAACGCGAGCGTATCGCATGCGCCAGGCGTGGATCATCTTAACATGTGATAACGCTGAATGAACCGTCAGTCGGTTCTCATCTCTCGATTAACTTATGCAACTTTCATGAATAAATCATCACCAAATATAAAAGATAAATTGTACCTTTTGATTTATTTAATTTCCTTCCTAGCGCAATGTTTCCATGGATTTTAAGGCTCTCTATGCCGGTCGTATAGTTACTTCTTACTGCGAAGAATCCTTCTTCAATGAAACCTACAACGGCTCGAATTTCACGCTCTGATATCTCAACCAAAGCCGCAATAGCCAAAACACGCTCTCTCTCTTTTCTATTTCTACTGACCCAGACGTCGTGTACACAGCCTCCGAAAGTTCCTACAGAGCCTGTTCCATTTATCCGCCATCTTGCATACCGACAAGATTTTCATTAAGAAACTTTGAACAAATGGAAAACGTGCAAATCTCCTGAGATATTTTGCAGAGTTGCTATCGCTTAGAAATTATTGTAGACGGAAACATACTTTTTAACTCGACAGCTTACAGCTTTGACTTAACAAAATGCTTAAAGGCTTCCAAGAATTCTTTTCGCAATATCGCAACTGTTTACTCGGACATTTATGAACATTAATGTCAATTTGTGAATGATAGAATAAACTTGGTGGACTGATTGAAACGAGATCCTGAACTTTCTCGCTGCCAAGAAGATACAACAGCGGTAACTAAAATCTGGCTTATCGCCAATAATATTCAGCAGAATAGAAGCAAACGAAGAAAAGAAAAAGAAATAGAAAAAATATTCTCTCCAGCAAAATTAATAAAACGAGCAAACGACCGTGCCACTTTGGCTTTCATCCAACACCTGCCAACAGTTATGGTTGGCTCACCCCTTTCGACGGTATGTTTCGCGTTGCAACCCGAGTTTTTCGTGTCAACTCTAGTTTCGTCTTTCGATCGTAATGTTGCTGCGATGAAATGACTTTTCATTATACGCAAAAAGCTCCAAACATTTTCGTTGTCCTCGTAAAAAAATCTGTTTATTTTAAACGGTTGCAACCGAGCTCTATTCGCGTCTCTGTGGGATTGTGTTCTTCTATGTCAACCTCTGCAACATCATCGGGCGATTTGCGAGGAATCATGAATTATAATTGCGATATTATATATCTTCCACGACAGATTGTACGTTTATTTACTCAGAGTTTTTACACAAACTTTCACGAACCGTTATTACACGAAAATATAACGAGATAACTTGTTGTTTAGCGCTCTGGTTATTTGCACTGTAGAGGATTTCCGAAAGAGTCATTTCAGTCAGCACGCGCAAGTTTACGTGATTACATTCACTGAATAAATGGCTGTGAATTTAATGGATGGACCGTATCACCTGTCAAGTTATTCCAGACACGTAAATACCGCAGTTGATGGAGTGACTGGATCAATTCCTGTAAATAGAAGGGAGTGACTCTACAACTATCGAGTCACTCCCATCAGTCAAGTAAAAAATTTAATAGATAGCTGTAGAGTACAGGCACCGAGACAGAGACTCTAAAATAATCGGGTTACTCCAATCACGCAAAGACTGAGAAGAAAATGAAGCAAGAAAATAAATGTAAAAAAGATTAAATCATTTCCAATATCATTTTAATTAAGTAATTGTATAGATAATTTATTTTACCGCTCTCTGCAATTTTTCTTTTTTTAATTAGCGTCGTGACGCCACAGCGCGTGTCTTTGATATGTAAACGGCGATTAGGATCCTTAGCTAACGTCTGTGCGTGTAGGATTTGTACGGCCGTATCGTATGTACGAGATTCTTTTCTTATCGTATCATTGCGTGCGCGCTCTTTTATGGTTACATCGAATTGGGACCGACGAAAGAGTCAATCGCAAAGGTTCATATCGCGTAGTAACAATTGTTCATTTGACGCATCGCGTTGCGTTTATGATTAGTAAGGCACAAGCCGTAAAACGCAATTTAGCGATCATCTTCGTATCCCATAATCGCATGTCTGATCTTCTATAGTGTCACGTCGAATTGGAATTTGCGAGGAGATGGAATCGAAAGAGCCGTATCGCGCAGTGGAATAATTATTTTGAGATGCGAAACAGATCGTGAACAAGACGTTTGACGCAAAGTGCATGTAAGGAAGTATATCACGTAGCCGTTTCGCTTCTTTCGTGTCTTTGTTACGAGCGGAAGAGTGAGAAGACGAGTGAAAGTGCTGCGTATTATTGCGATTATTGTTAGTGCGATGTCTATTATGCATCAAGAGACGCAGTGTCCGAGAAAATTGAATGTAAAACTAAAATAAATAAATCACTAAATCAGCATGTTTGTATTTGTCGTTTCAATGATAATTGTTGCTCGAACCATCATTTTCACGAACAATTCCCTCTGCCTCGAATAGCTGCAGTTAACCTGGACTGAGAGACTCGTCAAGAACATCGCTTTTTTGTCTAATGACGTGGAAACGCGACCAAACGCCCAACTTGGCAAGAGTGAAATAAAAAGGAGAAAAGTGATGTCGCGAGCCTATAATTCAACGCGAGGTCAGTAAGATAAAAATGACATTACGATATAACACAGTTACAATGTTGTCATTTAATTTTTGAAGCGATAAACAAGAAGTATTCATTCCATTTCTACTCACTTTTTTCCTATAAATTTCTCTTCTTTTGTATCCTCGACCGAATTAAAAGACTGGAGTGGCTCAACTATTGTTGAATCGTTTCATTGTATTGACACTATACACGTGTTTGACCGAGAAAGAGAGAGTCACATCAATTATAATAAATATTCAAACTGACATTGGTGTAGGCGGGTGAATGCCGCGCAGCTTCGGCATTTCCCCGATTTAAGTAGTAAAAAAAAAAAAAAAATGGTTTCGCCTATGGTTTAGCCTGTGGTCATAAGGATAAAAATGATATTACAGTATACAGTTACAATTTTTCCATTTTATTCATAAAGAGATGATACACAAGAGGTATACAGTCCATTTCTGCACACTTTTGTTCTATAAATTCCTCTTTTTTTTTCCTCATAGAGGAACTTTTCCTTTTTTGAAAAGAACAATATCTCCAGTGAATGAAGTGACTGGAGTGGCTTAACTATTGTTGAATCGGTTTCTTTTATTGACACTATACACGTGTTTGGTCGAGAGACAGAGAGAGATCGAGAGAGGGAATCGCATCAATTAGATCAAACGTACAAACCGACATTGGTGTGAGTTAGTAAATACCGTGCAGTTTCGACAGTTTTCCGATTTAAGTAGCATTTCGTGCTTTTTTCCGGTAACACGTGATTCCCTGTAGAAACATCAGTTTCTACTGAAACAACCGACTGTGTAGAACACAAGTTTTCCGTAATTTCCCTGTACCCTCTAACGAATGCGATATAGCATGAATGTAAAAGGCAACTACGGATCCAATCAGGATGAGGCGGGGCTCGTAAAAGGTGAAAGACCTTCCGGTTGTAGGTGATTGTACGGTGGAACAAATATAATTTAAAAAAACATATACAACATAGATACAAATTAAGTGCATTAAAATGAGAGTCGCTTGTTGCCTTCGCGAGAGAAAAAAATCACTGGCTCGCAAGCCGATAATTTATTATTTTTTACATTAATGGGAATTCACCCTTTTCAGTTTAAAAAATTACGTGTTTTTTTTAACGATATAAAATTCTATTAAAAATTCCCTGCAGCCGAAGATGCGTAACGTTGTTTTGATTATTTTTTTTTTATATTATCCGATCCGAATATAAAAAATTGTAGAAGTTCCATTTTGTTTAAACATTATTTTGTAATTTAACAGAACATGGAACTACTCCTACAATTTATTTTTATTCGGATCTGCGAATTTATTTACATAATATTTAACATCATCGGTACGAACGACAATCCCGGAGGATTTTTAACACAAATTTTTTTTTCGATGTAAAGAATAAAACGCGTTTTTTGTACCGAAGTTAGATCCCCTCCCCCCTACCTCTTACATTTTTATATACATGCAGCAAATGCTGAGTATTCGTTTGGATAATCAATAATTTGTTGTCTCGTCTCTCTCGTCTTTCGCATGTTTAAACAACCTGAAAAGTGTGCTCCTGTGTGATGTATGGAAAATGAGTGAAATTTCGTTGGTGAAACGAATGAAATGTCGTTGGTGAAACGAGTGAAACTTTATAACTATTTATTCAAGGATAACGAGGCGGTATCTCGTGTCATTTCTCTGTGTCGTCTCGATTTGGAATAAATATCAACGTGATAATTCCTTATTACGAGAATCGACGGGATTCGGCCGACATGGAATTCCTACGATTCCATCCAGATTATAAATTTTCTTTTATTTCATTTGATGTTCACAGCTTCTGCTTTCCACGATGAGAAAATAAGGGCTTCGTCCCTATACAGTATATTTCGTTTATACTCTTTGGACTGTTTTCTCTTCTGTTTCTTTTACTTCTTGCTTCAAGATGGTTTTTTTTTCATTCTTTCACTCGAGTAGAATTTATAGCTTGGAGTTTTCGTAACCGTTAGGCCTGGCTGGGAGTCTGGGGAGTTCCATGGTCGCAATTCGTCCATCCTCATCCGTAAAGGTCTTATTGTCGTGCCCTGCTTCGGGACTCGACTTTGAATCCTTCGTTGGACCTCCCATGAGGAACATCGTGAAGAGAAACATGAAGGAACCTGCGAAAGTATACGAAGTCGGTTGAAAGATCCTTTCGTCACAGGTGCAAAGTACTATTTGAATAAGTCGCAAGAGACTTTGACCCTCTTGCATTTCGTCAATCGGTTTGTCTACCCACTTCTAAGCTTGTAATTTAAAAAATAAAAGAAAAACAAAGTAGATCCTTGCCCATTCCAGCTTCATTATTTTCTTCAATTTTTATGTACAAAGCGACTTTTATGAGAAAGTACGTTGATCAACTTGGATTTGCACATAGAGAAAACTGCGTGAAAAATGAAAAATAATGAAGTAGCGATCTGCAAGGTTCTTCCTTGTATCTTTATTTTAAAAAATTGTATACAAATGTTTCGTTAAACCAAAAATTCCATGAAAGGCAAGCAATGTACTCACTGATACCGTAAAATCCAGCGTAGTAAATGTAAAGACTTTCCCGAAATCCAATGACTTTTCTCGTTGGCTCGACGAGAATTGGCAAATTACCACCGATGTTGTTCATTACAAAGAGGAAGACTCCTACCGTCGTTGATCTCATGCTCAACGGCACGATTTCCACCAGAATCGCGAATACGATTCCGAACCACATTTCAGCTGCAAATATCAAAAATTCTTTATCGTTCCAAGGTTCATCGACTCGGTAATAAGCTTATTGCACTAAGGTCGTTGGAATTATCGTTAAAAAAAAGTATCAAACATCTCGTTGATCTGCTCTTGCTATTCTTACCAAAGAAATAAGAAATTCCAAGAGTGATTATAGCCCAAAGGGGACCGAAGTAAACAGATCCAAAAGCAAAGGGTGTAGCAATGAGTTGACTGATTGCTAGTACCGCGACACGTGACCTTATTCCCATTTTCGCGACAAATTTGTCGCTTACGACACCACCGACTACGACACCGATGCTACCGACGACGATGGTCACTGCAAAGAGCCACCAGCCAAGATCGTAATCCGGAAAGTAATCTCTGTAGTAGAGATCGCAATTATAGGCGAAACACATGCCACCTGGTAAAATAAGAAAAAAAATTAATAATAATTCTTCGGAAGAACTTTTTTTTTTTCATATTCATCATAATAATACCGCACGATAAAACTAATTTATTATTATTAAAGCTTTTTAGTTATCCCACGATCAGCCCTGCTCTCATCGAGCAGTGAACTCTGCTCCGTAAAAGTCTAGTTGTTATCGTTATCATAACGAAAGATCGATAAATAAAAATCCTCATTCAATTACCGCTCAATTCCTAATTCTGGGAAAACTTAGTAATTCATTTTTATTCAAATACAAAATCCAGTTGTATTAATAATTTATTTTCATTTAAATACAAATTCCTTCTGGAATTCCTTCTGGAATTTGTATTAGAATAAAAATTAAATACTATTCAACACGGAATTAGTATTTCATTTTCATTTGAATACAAATTCCATAACGGATTAGTATCTAAATATAAATTAGTTACAAAATCCACGTTAAAATTGGAATTGTGATTGTATTATTCCCAATCTGCCAATCTTTCATCATAAGTATTATTATTATTATTATTATTATTATATATAATATATTATTTATTATTATACAAGTAAGCGCAACATTTTTAGCGTTATTTTGACAAAAAATACTTTGAGTGTTGCAGTCCCTTGATATATAATTGCTTACCGCAATGCCTAATGCTGGCAGCGAAGCACAATAGTATAATGCGCGGTTGAAGGATTACTTGCCAGATGGACATTTTCTTTCCATCTTTACCGGTTTCCTCCACGCCGATCGATCCTCTCTTGGGCTCCGTCAATGTAAACATAGTGAGGAAAGCGATTATGAGTCCGACGATACCAGCACCGTAATAACAAACTCTCCATCCCTGAAAGACGATGTAAAAACAAATATGTCTGACTATAAGTGAATTAATGACTCCTAAAAGTAATTTACATTTCTTCTGGGAATAACGGAGGATTATACGTTCAGGCAAATTCACTTATTTGTTGCAATTCCTATTTGATTAAATGCAGAGGAGTAGAAACGTACCAGATCCCAAGCGTTCATTTGCGGCACGTATCTTCCAATTGGAAATGCGATACCGTATCCACCGTAGATGCCCCAATTAAATATCGACATGACAAGGCCACGTTGATCCTCGGCGAACCAATCCGACAGTAAACCAGTGGCAAGAGGATTGCATCCTGCTTCCCTGTTCAATAATAAAACAACCATAAGAGCGTTTATGTTGAAAAGTGTAATTCGCTTAACGTTTTTATTGTGGAGAATGGTTCTTCTCGTCGTCTCTTCTCGATTTAATACCTCGGAGTAAAAAAAAAAACGCTTTTACAATCCTCTAAATAATTATTTGAAGAAACGAGGGGATATTTTCTATACAATTCGATTGACCAAATTTGTTTTTTTAATCGCTCGAATCTAAATACTCTTTTTAAGAGGCAAGTGGATTGCTCTCATTCTTGTTTCTACTCAACACGATTCACCACAAACGGAAATGATTGTCGATCTCCACAGTCACGATACAATCACATTACGTTAACTTCACTTTTGAGATATTGTACGTAATCTCATTCTCCGCATAATAACTCTTCACATTACGATTCTGCATAATCTCTTTTCTTCACATATCGATTGTCCATAATACCTTCGCGTCTTCATTGTAACGAATCACTCTTCTCCATAACTAGATTCTTCACATTGCCATCGTCTAACTATTGTGGAGAATTGAGATGGGGAGGTAAGAAATTGTGAAGAATCGGGATGGCGGAGGGAACGAATTGTGGAGAATGGAAATGCAAAAAATAGGATGTGTGTACAATGTTAAATTTTGTAATAAACGGAATGTGTAGTACGAGACTTGGGAAGAGTCGATGTTGTGTAGAAAAGAGGGGCTGCCATTAATTCCTCTCGATATAGTAAATTCTCGAGCTCAAATGAATTGTGGAGAATCAAGATGTGGACGGAAGAAATTGTGGAGAATCGAAATGCGAAAAATTGAAAATGTGCACAATGCAAATTTCGTATTAAACTGAATGTGTAGTACAAGGCTTGGGGAGAATCGATGTTGTGCAGAAAAGAGGGGTTGCCATTAATTCCTCTTGATATAGCAAATTCTCGAGCTTCGGATGAATTGTGGAGAATCAAGACGTGGGCTGAAGAAATTGTGGAGAAACAAAATGCGACAAATAAAAAATGTACACAATGTAAATTTTGTAATAAACGGAATGTGTAGTACGAGACTTTGATAAAGTCGATGTTGCGTAGAAAAGAGGGGCTGCCATTAATTCCTCTCGATATAGTAAATTCTCGAGCTCAAATGAATTATGGAGAATCAAGATGTGGACGGAAGAAATTGTGGAGAATCGAAATGCGAAAAATTGAAAATGTGCACAATGCAAATTTCGTATTAAACTGAATGTGTAGTACAAGGCTTGGGGAGAATCGATGTTGTGCAGAAAAGAGGGGCTGCCATTAATTCCTCTTGATATAGTAAATTTTCGAGCTTCGGATGAATTGTGGAGAATCAAGACGTGGGCGGACGAAATTGTGGAGAAACAAAATGTGAAAAATCAAAAATGTACACAATGTAAATTTTGTAATAAACGGAATGTGTAGTACGAGACTTTGATAAAGTCGATGTTGCGTAGAAAAGAGGGGCTGCCATTAATTCCTCTCGATATAGTAAATTCTCGAGCTCAAATGAATTGTGGAGAATCAAGACGTGGACGGAAGAAATTATGGAGAATCGAAATGCGAAAAATTGAAAATGTGCACAATGCAAATTTTGTAATAAACGGAATATGTAGTACGAGACTTGGAAAGAGTCGATGTTGTGTAGAAAAGAGGGGCTGCCATTAATTCCTCTCGACATGGTAAATTCTCGAGCTTCGGATGAATTGTGGAGAATCAAGACGTGGGCTGAAGAAATTGTGGAGAAACAAAATGCGACAAATCAAAAATGTACACAATGTAAATTTTGTAATAAACGGAATGTGTAGTACAAGGTATGGGGAGAATCGATCTTGTGTAGAAAAGAGAGGCTGCCATTAATTCCTCTCGATATAATAAATTCTGGAGTTGCGGATGAATTGTGGAGAATCAATCGAAATGCGAAAAATTGAAAATGTGTACCACGTTAAATTTGTAATAAACGTAATGTGTAGTACGAGGCTTAAGGAGAATCGATGTTGTGCAGAAAAGAGGGGCTGCCACTAATTCCTCTCGATATAGTAAATTCTCGAGCTGCGAATGAATTGTAGCATGTGATGCTACTGGATTGAGTAGATTCAATAAAATTTGCGTTCTCAGTAAACCAGAAGTTGCGTAGCTCGATGGTCGCAGAAGCAATATTTCCTTCGATTGTTACCAGAATATAACAATCTCAATAATAAAATAATTAACAAATTGTTAAAGATAACAGCGAAAATAAAAAAAAAAACCATTTGTGAAACATTCCCGAATTATTACCCAAGTTACGTTAAACATTTAATTCCATTAACGCGATCGATATTCAATCGAATAAAAACATCAGATCAACCGAACAGTTCTTTCTGCCCTTAAATTTTAACGATGCAATAAATTCTTTATTGCCCCTAAAAAAATTGTTGAAACGCGTGTAAAACTTACCCTGCAGCAAGAACCATTCGTAGAATAACGAGTTGCCAGTACTCTTTTACAGCACCCATCAAAATGGTAGCTACGCTGAATACCACAGTGCACACTGCCAGTAGCTTTACTCTGCAACAAAAAATAAAAATAATACGTATCAAAGTGTTCATCTTTATGTATTACACAAAGGTGTAACAGTGTCCTAAAGGTTTACCATCGCCCCGTGAGGTAGGTAATTTCAATGCATGTTCAGCGAGTGCAACTTGGAGCGAGTAGAGACAACGCAAAGTTTATACCGAGGTGTACGACGGGCAAACGTTCTCCAGGGGGTGTGTTGTAGCACGTATACCGCATAAAGCACATACTCAACTTTGTTATTCTATGCAACTTATGTAATAGAATATGCTTACCTGTTGTATCGATCTGCCGCGATACCGAGCATCACACCCACGACAGTGAAGACTGCGATGAAGCTCGGTCCAGCAAGAATCTGATAGTCCAAGCCGAGACCATTGTAATTCCATTCGCAGTAACGAGTGCCATTCATATCGAGAGTTTCGCAACTTTAATGAAATAAATAAATAAAGAATGTCAACATTCTTGAATTCAAATTCAAACGAAGGAGATTGTGTTCTCTCGGAGGTAAATTAAATCGTCTAGGACCTTCAAGGCCGTGAATCATTATACAATTGTCCATGGTCCGTCGAGCGTTTCCTAGATATTTTTCGATCTATGTGTCAGCTTCACGCACGATCGGCCACGCAATGATCTCCTTTTTTTTTCTTCATTATACTGGGAGTGTTATCAAAACGTAGCTGATCGGGTGATTCGCAAATACCAAATATATTTGTGAAGCGTAGAATTGTCAAAGTCATTAGACAAGCTACTTCCTCTTATACAATATTTTGTCTGAACCGTTGAACTTTTCAAGTCAGTTAAAACTCGAGAAATTTTTCGAGTTATCGGACTTAAATTTGGGTAATAAGTTCAATAAAATTTTATGGTATTTGAATGTTTTCCCAAAAATGTGTGTAAACACTCTTATCAATGTTGATATACCAAACTCAAATGATCTACACAAATGGACGAACATTTGACAACGATCGGTATATTATTTAACGAAAATTTATCGAGTTGTTCTAATTTTATGATATTTCAAGTTTTTCGAATTTCAATAAAAATTCGTAATTTAATATATATAATCTTTCTAATTTTTTGAAATATTAAAAGAAAAGGTTGCAGAGTCGAATGTTGCACATTGCGTCTTTATTCTTTTCAAATGCAGTACACGAAGCTTTCTTTCAGAGACATCTCAAATTGGTCAATGCACTTTCTCATAGAATACGCTGTGGGAAACATCGATTAAAAAGAATGAACGAGCAATATGCAAAGTTCTGCCTTACCATACAAAATGTGAATGCCCTTTAATATCCTCATATTCTCGAATCCTAGCGTAAAATGATTATTTGCTCATGTAAAAGAATGAAGGACCGATATACAAGGTTCTACCTTACACCCTTTTTTCTTAATCTACAGTTAATTCTTCTTCTGTACGACATATGTAACCCTACAAAATGTGAATGCCCTTATCTATATCCTCATATAAAAAACCGAAGGAGCGATATGTAAGGTTTTACCTTATACCCTTTTTTTTATAATCTACAGCTATTTTTTCTTTAGTATTATGTCATTAGTAACCCTATAAAATGTGAATGCCCTTAGCTAACCCTATATCATCATATAGAAGACTGAAGGAGCAATATGTAAGGTTTTACCTTATAACCTTTTTTTTATAATTCACAGTTATTTTTTCTTCAGTATTATGTCATTAGTAACCCTACAAAATGTCAATACCCTTGACTATCCTGATATCCGGTAGCTAATTAATTCGACGAACCCTCAGAGAGTCTCACAGAACTCGCTAATTTTTTATTTATTACAAATAGTGAATACCGAACGTAAAGCTCTACTGACAATAAATTCAATACTTGTCATACAAGGGGATAACAATAAAATTGTATTCGAAAGATCCACAGATCCTTATCCCCGGGTAATAATATCAGTTTAAAAAGAAAATAATCGTGAATCCTTAAAATTATTCAATGTCAATGTTAGTTAATTAATTATCAACACTTACTACTCCGAAGTATTGGCTGCTTCGCACTGCACAGGAAGAGCTGTAAGTGGAAAATCTGTGGTATTTAGCTGACAGGAGATGTCACCGTAATGCAGATCTATCGCTGTAGCTTTACTCGTTACACCTGAATAAAACAAAAATTATTTTTATCCCACATCAATTTTCTTTAAAATCGACTAATCAATTTTTATTTCCACACTCACCAATCATGTAATGACCGAGTTCACCGAGTACATAGCCCAGTGATACCACCCCAAGGGCGTAGGGTTTGTAAAGAAATTTTAACTTCTGCACGACGTTGCTCAACATCTTTCTCAGCCTGTAACAAAAATTAAGAATAAAAATCAATTTTATCGAAATATTTATATTAATATCGATTACACATCGTATAATCCTACATTCTCAAGGTCTCGGACACAACCGCAATATTGTTATTTACTCAATGTCAATTCCTTTCACTTTTTTATATTTACAAGCATTCGCAACAATTCCACACCTGCGCTTGAAACTCTACTTTATATCTCATGACGCGCAACTTATATTGTCATTGTTGTTCGCTGCATAATCTCAGCGTGTCAATATAATTTTATTCGTAGCAATGTAAAACGAAGAAGAAAAAAAAAAGGAGGACACGGCTTTGTGGTTTTGCCACTGCAGATATTATCCACGAATCCTATAACCGTTCGATCGATTATTCTCGATTCCGATCTTACGCGGTATCGTGACTCCGTTACGCAGTCGATTCATTAATATATTATTCCGTATATGCGTCGAATATGTAAATCAACTGCATTGAAACGCATAATTGTTTAACAATCGATAATAATTAGTTCAATTTTTATTTTTCTTTCATTGTCTTCGGAACTTTGTGCAGTTTTGTAAGTGGAGATAAAAGATAAATGCTCGTGCATACGTGATTTATAGGCATTCTTAGGTTGTTTGTTATTACTTTGTTATTACTCTGAGTTGTCTTTGATAGGTACTCGTAATTTTTTTTACTTTAATTAACTAAACATACAATTCTTTTTCTAGCGTTTTCTAACGATCTGTCGACTCGTTCACACTTTCTTAAATATAATATAAAGGAGAACTTTTAATTATTATTTAAATACTTTTTTGCTAAAGAAAAGTAATTGTCTTAAGGGGAGATTCTACAATTATTTTACACAACGATGCAAAGTAGAACGTTGCACTTTGATTCTACATTTTTTTTTGCTTCGTCGTTTACTATCTCAAATAGTAAATTGTTATCTTAAGCGCTCGCAGTATCGATATGTACTTAAACTTTATTACAAGCTACAAAGTTGATATTTAAATCGATAATAAAATTAGTTAAAACTATTTATGGTTACCTCCCCATACTGAATTGCAAATCTAACTCGATGGTATACACAGAGAAGGGATTACTGCTGGCAACTTGGTGTTCTTCGTAAGTGTTCAGCTTAAAATTTCGTAATGTATCTAACGTCTGTATTAATCGTTTCAGTCACTCGATCATAAAACGTCGTACATTCTGCGATACCCTATGACATTAATAAAAGAAAATTTATTACGAAATTAAAGGAGAATAGATCAAGGTAGACGTTCGATGTAGCTAACGTTCCTACAACGCTATCATACTGATGATTTTCATTGAAATACATCGATAACGCAAGAATTTGTAATTAAACAATCCATTGCCTCCTTTTTTACGGTATAATTGAATCTACGATTAATGTGGATTCTCGTCGGCAGCATCTCATTTCGAAATGTATGAACTTAGAATTAAAACAAAAGATTCGTCGTACGAGCGTCGTGAAAGATTAAAAATCCGTGTAAAAGTGTTATAGACTTTGTAAATTAATTAACGTCGCTCGACGAAGGACTTGGAAATTCGCCAGAAATAAAATAAAGCACCCCGACTGAAAGATAACATTTTTAAACTTAAAACTAATATCAACAAACATGGCGTTCTCACATCCTTAAATTCCATTATCGAAGAGTCATTTATTTTACGCAACTTATGCGCTTAATCGACCGTCGAGGTATGTAACGGTACATTCGATAACCAGTAATTTTCATTTGGAATTTCAATGAAAAACACAATAAAGATTCTACCTGACAATTCCCGATTATTTCTAGCGTTCAGTAAGACTTAAAGTTGGAAATAGTGGCCGTTACGTGAAACGACAAATCACAGTGATTTACACAACTGCCAGACTCTAATTTAAATGTAGTAAACGTCAGAGATCATTGTTTATTCATCGAATTGAGTATTCATGTATGAATAATTCGTTTCGAACGATATCTCGATGACTGCATGTATACGAAGATGATCATGCTGGTCTCGTATCTTTATCGCAGCATCGAACAATTAATTTACTTAATTCTAGGTCAAAGATGAGCGTCCATTATGAACCAAGCTGTTAGAATTATTAATCTTTACATAATTATGAATATTAAACATGATATAATCATTCTTCAAATCTACCATTAATTGTTTTTATCAATTATTTTCTTCTTTGTGAACACAAATTGTTGTTTTTGGACTTAAACTACTTGTTAACATCTTATTTAATCGAATCGACTAAAATATTTTCACTATCTATAATAATAATGATAATAAAATAAAAAAACTGCCGTGAACAATGGGTTTTCTATTACTTCATTTTAATTATTATTATAGGGAACATTGCTGTATCGCGTACTTAAGCCATAGACCCGTTGTGTACCAAGTTTCTAATTGACCCTTAAAGCTTGTGTCAAAGTTCGTGTTCATAATTGATAAATCAAACGACATACTTTAAGCGTATGCGAAGATTTTTTGATTTTGCAAATAAAACGTGCACCCGTTAACATTTTTTTCTTCGTTTTAATGATTGTCTTCTCGGCAGTAAATTATTCAACATAGCGAGCTCGATAATTATGCATTTTTATTTTATTACGAATACGTAAGATCCACACGATCGCAACTCGGTGATCTCTCAATAACGTATGTTGCGCACAACATTCTGACCTTTTCGAGTTAAAAAAAAAAAAGAAGAATTTGTGCCGAGTGCATTTTCACGCATCGCAGGATGTTTCACGAGGCGAGATACAGTTCTCGATTGCACAATTAGTCAGGTGCATTAATCACGTGTGACGTATTGTAATTATTTATACATAGACAACCAAGTATCCAGTTATTCGCTCTCCATAGCATTTATAACGCGAACTATATTTGGAATAATGTAACGTAACTCTGTGTTTATCGATAACTGTTGCCATTGAATAACGCAAGAAACTGGGGCTATCTGGATTAATTTTCATTCTGCAATATTTTTTTGATTCTTTGAATATTTGACAAGAGCTAGCAATCGACGAAATCTTTTTACGAGTCGATAGTAAACGATATACTTGACTCGTTTGAACATTTCATCTATAAAAATTGTCTACAGGAAAAAGTAAGTAAAGTACGGAATTAAAATAAAAATTGAACTTCTGTCAAGAGCACTTCTGTTTATTAACTTCGTTTATTCTCTTATTGTCTATTATCGTCTATTACGTGAATTATATTTGGAAGAATTTAACGTGACTCTGTATGGAAAGATAAAAATTGTATCAGGAACAACAAATATAGTAACTTAAACTACGATCAATGGTGAATATATGGACAGTGATCGTCTGTGGTTATCAATGCTACGTAATTGTGGTAAAATCACTATCGTGACTTAAACAAGCGTCAGGAATAAAGTAAAAGCCAAACCAGTGCTACGTACAACGTTCGAAGCCTAGTTATCGATACTTTTCCACACTGGTAATTCTTACCATAATTCGTTTGCTAAACAGATTAATTACGAGAATGGAAGTTTGTTGTGCATGCGGCTTAATAAAATGACGATAAAATATATTGGTGGCATTAAAAGTAAACTAAAAACATATTTTTCCTACTCGGGATTTAATTTTTCAGATATTTTTTGTCATCGGCAGGAGTTGGGTAGCAATTTTCACTGAAAAAAATGTCTTGCCAATAAAGGAATTCGAATCTATGACCTACCTACCTAGTTAACTATCTAACACGCTGACGTTACCGATTACGCCATTCGACTATCGTTGAATCGAATAATAGTTGTATGAGATGTGATCTCATTTAATTTGATAATTTAATTCAACACATACGAGAGGGGAGAGAGAGAGAGAGAGCGATATCATAAGAATCGGAAACGTATATTTATTACACTAGATGTCAAATTCGATTTCGTCCAATAGGTGTACATTTTACCACTGATTATAGTAGATATTTCTTGTATCATATATACGATTCATTGTACTATAAAATAGTTATAAATATAAAATTTTCTGCAAGTGAAAAGGCGATATAAAAAGACAGAATTAAGAAAAAAACTAAACCACTATCCGGTAAAAACGATCAATTTCTCAAGTCAAATCAATTGAAAAGTCAATTAGGTTTCTAAAAAGATATTAATAATGATCGTAAACAATTACAATTAAATATTTCTTTGAAAATTAATATCCGATCAAAATGAAAGTCAATTTTTTAAAAAAAGATATTGATAATGATTCTAATAAAATATAATTAAATATTTCTTTTTTATCTTGCATCAATTTTCGATGTAATTATATCGCTATCGGTATTTTTCAATGAACACTACACTACACGCAATCATAATAAATGTCACGTTATCTTTTTAACATACAGAGATAACATAAATAAAAAATGACCTATTCCCCAAGTGGGGACCATCCTACAGTCGCGTATTTCGAGGGTATACCCAAGGGAACACCAATGGAATCTTACCGTCTCGTTTTTTTCCTCCAGTTTCATTGAAGGTGAATGCTACCCTTCCGAGAAAATAAAATCTTCGCTGCGAGACTGCTTAATGCGATCAAAGCGATTTTAGCCCATTTTATCCTGACCCAACGTGCCCGGCTGTTTCTCACGTTTATATGTTTACACCCGGAGAATACAATTCTCTTGGAAATATAACGAACAAACGGGAAAAGTTATGACAATTGAAACCACGATGACGTACACTGTATACGAGAACTGTAGATAAATATATACCGTTAAAAAAAAAAACTGAAAAACTTGTTACTGGCGGAACCGTTTCATGTAAATATTCTTGTATCTCCCTACGATCTAATTGAATAAAATTACTATGAGATTAGATTCAATAATGATCGTCGATATTTCAAGGTCTGCTCATTCGTCGTTCGATTAGCACATTCATGTTGCAAATAGATATTAATGGAAAAGCGGTAACGAGATAAAACAAATTTTCTCAAGCATCGACAGATAGTATTTCCGTTACTAGGAAATCCATAATTGTTCGGTAACGATTCGATTATTAAATTTGTACAGTCAGTGCGAGGGAGATATAAGTAATTGGCAATTGACGGTGGAGTGAGCGAGAAATAGCTAATCCTATTGAATGTTGAGCTTACGCCTCGCATTAATGAAATAACTGTTGAAGGCATCGAAGCCAACGTCTGGTAAATGAAAAAAAATAAAATTGCTCTTTTTTTTATGTCTCGATGTTGAGAAACTACCTTCTATCACTACAGTTATCGAGATCCCGGAAGTTGGACCAAGATGAAGAAGAAACTTGTGAGAAAAAAAGTGAATGCTTGCCTTGACGCCCTTGACCCATGTACAATTGTGCAATCGAATGTACTTATTGCACCTACCGCTGCATATTATAGTCACAGTGCGGAGAATATTTCTTGGATAAAGATTCTCGCGGTGACTCGCGACTACGCAGAGTCAATTTACTTCACAATTACATATGTACCGAATCGTATACTATCGTACGCACGCAACGAGTAATTCCAGTAGTCTATTAGCTGGGATTATAGAAGTTCCTGACCTCGATACAACATACGTGACTCGATTAAATCTTGACGCGATGATTATTACGCACTATCACCAGCCAGTATCACGTAAATTTGTCATAATTGACTATTCTGCCTTTGGGTTTAACTTCCGTTTTGTCCTATTACTTATCGAGCGTGTTGTGAGGTCTTTCGATATCATCCATCGTATCGGGGGAAGGAAAATATTTATCTTAGAGATTAAATAACGGAGATGTCACTGCTCGTTGAATCTAAATATGCCCGAGACCGATTAGTCGTTTCTATGCATAAAGAAATGTTGATTTTTTACAGTGTGGATGCAAGAGATAAGCAGATATATAATATATTTTACAAATTTTATCGACCTTAGGACTTCTTGGGAATATCAGTGTCAGATGAAACTAGAAGTTTGAAGAATTAATTAATCACAGAAGCTCGGTAAATAATAAAAAATATTATTTAACATTTTTCTATATTACATTTATCGAATATTTATCCGTAAAATATTATTTTTATTTTTTTTTTTAAGTTATTATTATTGTTGTAGGGCAAAAAATCGATTTGCAATGTTGTTTTAGATGAATAAAATTATTACTTTTAATCACATTCGAATCAACTCCCATAGAAATATTGCATATTTGAATAATATATTAAGGATATATTCAGAAATATAAAAATTCTTTTATTATTATATTTTACTATTATTTTTATAAAAGTTTATTTTTTACGGTCTACGGTTTATTATTATTTTATTAACCGTAGCCTTGGTAATGTCTGATAACTCTTAATTTATTAATATTTACGACTGAATCTATAAAATTAAGGTAAGCGATTTCACGAGATTAACACTCATTCTCGAATCAACCCGTCTTAATTACTCAGATCTTTTGAGATATCCGTTTATTAAACGCTAATCTTCTTGCCCATCGAGTACTTTGCGATGCGGTGGCGTGCGTCACGATGTACGTATATGCGTAACGGTCATCGAAGTGTATACGTACGTAGTGATTTTAAAAGCAGTCATTGTAATACGAACGTCACTCTTGATCTCAGCGAGTAGTCGCATATATATATAGAAGAAACAAAGTGCGCGCAAACGTTATTCCGAGGGATATAACGACATGTCACATACCAATGTACTCAAATCCCCTATGCTTTCGCGACTACCTTGAGCCAGAATCGTTGAAACGGAACGAGAATTATTATAATAAACGTTAATTTCATTACTCGCGATGCATCTGTGCAGTCGCATATGTCTACCGAGATTATTTTTCATGTCATATTCCCTAGAGTTGATTAAACTCATTCCGACTCTACGAGTTAATGATAAGAAAAAAAAAATTTTCGTGAAGAAACCTTTTGTTATTAAATTTAGAACAAATTTATTCTATTTGAACAATTTATTTATCATTAAATATATTAAAATATAGCAATTTTCCAATGCTTCAAAATTATTGTCTTTATACCCCCCCTCGCCCACACAAATAAATTAAGATTATTAAAAAATCCATGAGCCACATCGTTCTTTTCGACGGTTTATATATAAGAAATATATTTTTATTTTTTTTTTCGATACATCTCGTATATTTGGATAATTTTATATACATCTCATATATATTGTACAATTGCATATATTTCGTTTATATACAAAATATATTCGTTATAACAGTTAATGTTATCCCGTGGCCATATGTTGAAATGTATAAGGTCGTTCTTTCAGCAATAGACGGCTTTTTTTCGTGTGATAACAACTTTAACGATACTTTATCCTCGAAACGTGTCCCCAAAAAGCGTTACGTCCCTATTGCAGTAAAATAAGGAAAAATGTCCTGTAAAAGCGTTACGTCTCTATTGGAAATTTAATAAAATGGGTGTGTCCTCAAAAAGCGTTATGTATCAATTGAAAATTAAGTTAAATGGGGGAAAATACGTCCAATAGGAATAACGACCGCTCCATTTCAACTATACTCAACACGTAACAACGATAGACCCCGTATTTCAACAAGGATTTCATCACCTACGATCTCCAAAAATACGTGACGTATTTTAATTGCCACGAAGCTGTCGTAACGTCTTTGCGTGCAAATCAATATGAATAACAAAAAATTCACTTGATGCTAAAACTACTGAAGATCTATCGAACGTAATTCTTTAGCGAATAACGCAGTTATGCGAATAACGTACTCTAATGCAAGATGAACGAATGGTAAATGTTACCATTGTGGTATGTTGCGATGACCGGACGGAGAATTTGGGAAAGTATGTAGAATGCACCGAAAGAAATGGGATTAGCGATATTACATCAAAACAATAGTAATCTTTTTGTAGTCATTTTTATATGAATCGCGGTTGTTATAATTGCAACTTATATCTGAAATAAAACTCGCTTTTGTAGTATATAACGTTGATACTGTAGTAAAATATTTATATTAAAACTTACAAGCGAATGCGGTACTTGAGAATAAGTTCGAAGTAAATTTTACTATTTAGCTAACTAGCACAGACCGAGGAGTTGGAATAACTCGTTAACTTTTCCTTACAACGGTGACCAGTAGCGTATATTGCTATTGCAGGGTTGTACATTGAATCGTATATATGAGACAAGAAATATTTACTATACTCAATAGTAAAATGTACCTGTTGAACGAAATCGAATTTGCCTTCGAGTGTAGTAAATATGCCTTTCTAATGGTTGTGATCACACGTATTGTGAAACACGGGGCCGCCTCGCTCCCTCTCGTGTGTGTTGATTTAAATTATTCATCAAATTAAATGTAATATCAATATTACATTTGATTTCAATTAAATAAGATTATATATCATACAACTATTATGTCATTAAGATATATTGAATTTAACGTTAGTCGAATGGCGTAGTCGGTAGCGTTAACGTGTTAGATAGTTAGCTAGGTAGGTAGGTCA
The DNA here is from genome assembly GCA_963942595.1 of Cylloceria caligata. NCBI lineage: Eukaryota > Metazoa > Arthropoda > Insecta > Hymenoptera > Ichneumonidae > Cylloceria > Cylloceria caligata. The sequence goes on along the minus strand of OZ012710.1, from coordinate 10,429,840 downwards.
TAGGTTCAAATTCTGGTTAAGCAAGACATTTTAATCGGTGATAACTGTTACCCAACGATTGCCGATGACAAAATATATCGAAAAAACTGATTCCCGAGTCGGATAAATACACAACACAACAAACTTCCATTCTCGTAATTAATATCTCTTTAGCAAACGAATTATGGTAAAAATTACCAATGTGGGAAAATAGCGATAACTAGATTTCGGACGTTATACGTAGCAATGGTTTAGTGTTTATTGTATTTCTAACGCTAGTTAACATATAGTTACAAAACTGATTTTACTACAATTACGCAGCATTCTTAACCGCAGACACTCACTGTCCATATATTCTCCATTGATGGTTGCAGTTCAAGCTACTACAATTGTTGTTCCTGATACCACTTTTTTTTTACTTTCCGTGTGCTCGTGACGATGGCCTACCCAAGGATCGAAGAGAGAAAATATATGATGATCACCGGGGATCGAACTCGGATTGTTCGAGTACCGAGTTAGAACGTAATAATCACTGTGCTGATGTCATCTATATATTCCTCTCGTTCGAATCGTCTACTTATATGCATGGCAGGCATCGTTACAATGTTACAATGTGGTTCTTGGAGATAGTAAATGATATATTCCTTATACTTAAGATATATCTTGCATACTTTTTATTTCCGCGGGGGTTGTCTGGCTGTAGTAATATTCGATAACCTAAAACTCATTTTTTTTTTTAAATTTTGGTTCAATTTAATCTTTCAGAATGTTGAAATGTCACAGTACTCTCTTTCTCTCTTTTAGTATACACGACCACTAAAGTTATTATTGAGTTGATTACTACGATCCACTAATTAATTGCTGGTTCGTCTCGCAAGATCAATCGTATATGCGGGTTTAATTAGATTGCGCACTGCAGCTTTGCATACGCGCAGTCCCAACGGGGGTCGAATTAGTTCGTTGCTTCGAATAGCAACCGGTATTACTAACTTAAAATCAGAAGGGCATAACCAACGTTACTCAACATATTAATGAAAGCAAATGACGCCTATTTCATTTGAAACTGTCGGTATCGGCATAATCCAAGAGCAATAACTCTTGTCAATTTATGCAAAATTGTAATGCAATCGAAATCCGCGTTTGCCAATGCTAGCGAATAAACTTTTATTAATATAAAAATATAAAACACCGCCTCTGCTATTTGTAGCCAAGTATTGATTCCTTAACACAATCTGATCCTCGACTATCCCCTTTCTCTCTCTGATAAATTATTGTTTAAATAATAAACAAAGATACAAAGTAGAACTTTGCTTTATCATTATTTTTCATTTTTCATACTTTATTAAGAAGAATGTTGATCAATGTATCATTGTTTTAAAAAATTGTTGAAACTGATCTTTAACGTAATTTGAGTGATCAAGAAACAAAAAAAAACTCTAAAACTTCTCTAAAATCTCAATACTTCGATAACACAAAAATGTTAATGAAAACGAAATGTAAGCAAAATGATTTTCTTCGTTGTCTCGGGTTAAAAAAAATCTCATGATCAGTCCGTAAATCATCGATTAATTGACGAAAGGTATGTGTTTGTGGAACCGCAAAAGGCCTTGATGATTCGGCCGAGTCAGCAGCACGAGCAAGCTATTAAATGCGAGCGAGCGTCACGACGAAGGTGAAGGTATGAAAAATGATCAATGTGCCCGTGTTTATTACTAATCAAAGGACACCAACATACGTATTTCCGCGTGTATCTTTCGACTCTACCTTCGCATTCGTTTGAATTTATTTCCTATACTCAACAGCAGTCTTTAACCGCAATGTAAAATTCACACTTCCGCAAGAGAATCCATAAAAATTAGCAGATAATTTAAAAAGAAGTAGAACCTTGCGGGTTGCTCTCTCATTATTGTACACAAAGTCTTCCTGTGTGACGAAGTACGTTTATCAATTTTGGCTTCTTCAACATTACTGTGCGAACAATGAAAAATAATGTAAATGCAATTGTTCAAGATTCCGCTTTGTATCGTTGATTGAAAAAAAAAAAATTGTAAAAACTTAAGTTTCACGAAAATTGATTAATCGTGAATTTTTAAAATATTCAAAATCCTCTAAACTCTTAATAATTCAATATATTTAAACGAAAATTGTAACTAATAATGAGAACTTAATAACCAATCGATGTAACAAATTACAGATGAATTGCTCGAGCCATTTATGAATCACCGGATTAGTTATTTTTTTAAGCATCGCGAATCGTGAATATAAAAACGCAATTTTCTATAAAAAATCTAAAGCGTCTATAGATCTTTTTTTTTTTAATTCACGTTTCACACCATTTTGAGTATCCTGATATGAAAATGTTAAAGAAGAATTTGTTCGTCGTAACAAAGCTTCCTCTGTGAAGAAGCAAAACACATAAACTGATTAATGTTGACGTTAGATGAGTAAAATTGTACAATTAAACGAAAAAGGGCATAATTGGCGAATCGTAACACTTACATCTCGAAGGATTTCTTCGCCATGATTATACTTAAGACTACAATGACAGCCTCGATCCGACGTATCGCCGTAGAGATGTCTATAAAAAATTATATGAGACTCAGGAGTTTACTCGTGACTCGAACGTATCTCGATGACAGCGTATAAAAATGACACGCACTTTAATTGCTTGTCTTATTGTTCAAAAGATACCGCTACACTCGTCCTGACCTGGAACACACGTATACTATCTCGTATTTTTCCTTTTTAATATTATATACCAATCAAGAATAACAGAGCTCGGTAGATAGTATTGCCGGTCAAGATCTTCCGAGATATTTGTGTCGAGACGATGCCGCGTTTTTCAATTGAGCGTTGATGAGAATAGAAATTACGTTTCTACGTCCTTTTTAAAAATGATTTATTAATCAATTTTGTGAAATCTGCGTGCTTCGTTATTCGTATATAATTGATGAACATTGAAGAACCGAAAGACTGTAAAAATGTGATGATTCCGGAGAGGTTCAGGGAAACTCGCTGTTGACAGAAGGACGATGATTAATTGCTGTGGGGAGTCGTGTCACAATTGTCGAAATTTTATTTCTCCTGTTGAATCGAGACGATAGAACACTCCTTTCCCCTTTTCTATCGTTAGTCCCGTCGGTATCCAGTCGGTAGCAAAAACTTTAATTCATTTTTTAAGGGTGTTCAATCTTTCGAGGGATAACCGAACGACTAGCGTCCGCGCGACTGATTGATAGAGACGCGAAAAAATTCGCATAAGCCCGTAAATGTTCTTGAAAAAAAAAATGGATCATAATTGTTACCGAATAAGTCTGCTTGAAATTACATTAATGGTCCTAATCGGAATATTTTAAGATATTACACCTAAGCGCAGCACAACATTTATTCAAAAAGCTACGTTAACCTTTCGAAATGTTGCTAAAATAATTTCGCTCGAGAGTCAGAAAATCTGGTAGTTGCGTTTCGCCGTCGGTCGATAAGGTAGAGTAGATGTATTTGTTTCGAGAGCTTTACCGAGAGTCTTGATTAATGGTATGAAGAGAATCGTTTTTCACAATGCAGTGAGATAAAAACCTACTCTCGATTGAATCAAACGTGTTGAACGTTTGAGAGAATGAGAGTTGTAAATAAACTGTCAGTGTGCTCTAGATATTCGATTAATCCGTGTTGCAACGATAGTCGATATCGCTTTTTAACATTTTTCTTTTTGAACAAATGTACATGATTTCTGACACAAACTTTTGGTGCAACCCAAAGTGTATTTTACCCTGAACAAAGCAAATTAAAAAGAGAGATAGAGAGAGAGAGAAAGACAAAAAACGATTGATATCGATTGATTGAAGATTAAAGATGATTGATTCGACGTTAAGAATTTGACCTCTATTCACGAAGATTCGGATTACTCAACATATTTGTGGATATTTTTTTAATGTCTGATGTAATACGAGTGATAAAATGAAAGTGATATTCGTTCGAGGAGTGAAAAAATAACGGATTGACGATGATGAAGATGAGACTTTAATTATAAGGTTCGGGATTTAATTATAAGATTGAGATTTTAATTATAAGAATCGTCTTCGGTATTATAATTTCTCGAAGGTTGCGAAGATATCTCGAGGAATACTTAACGGAAAAATTTACAGGCAAAATGGAATTTTTATATCATCGTTGTATTATTTAAATACAAATAAATCTGACAATAATCAATATTTATTTTATTTATATGCAAAGATGATTTATAATAGAAAAATTTCGAGATATCATTTTCGTAATTGTATAATTATATTATTTCTCTTGGGATATTAAGTACGGTTGAGTGAAATATCGCAGTTTGAGTACCAAGAAACGAATGCAGGGACCTAAATTCTGGTTGCAAATATCGCACCGACACAGTTGATATTCTAAACTATTAAATGAACATGGTATTGTTATACGTCGTATCGTTTGTTACAGAGAAACAGCGTGCAAGACAAGAATGCAATTGTTTTGCCGTTCGTATTCAGTGCGTTGCTGCAATTATTTAACTCGCATCGTGCAACATACCACTTTCACGTAGCTTGAGAGTCGAGGACGCACGTAGGTGTACGAGCAAACAAGAATTAAATTGAAGCAAGCTGTTCCGGTGACCAACCCCGTTCACCCTTGACATTTTGTTCGTACGAACACGTATAAAATTGGAGCTTTGCAGTTATAAATCATACAATTGTGTTTATCAGACGCTGGGAGAATATTAATGTCGTGATTTTCTTAAGGGAAGAACAGATGAAAGTTTCAATTATTTTCGATCACTGTCATTGCTCCAACGAGAATTCAATTGAAGCGGGTGGTTTCGTCTAAGCAGCCTCGTTCGTTCCCGAAATATTGTTCAATATTGATTAATTGTATTTAGTTGACTCGATGAAAAATGTTATTATTTTTATTTTCTTTTAACCCTTGAGATACGGTCGATGGTCTGGTGCGTCATATGGATCGTGTCAAATTGTTCAAAAGCAGAAATAATCGTCGAAAAAAAACAAAACAAATTAATTCGGAAAGCCACGTCAAAGTATTTTTTTTTTCTTTTATTGTATAAAACGAAAATTATTGCACACAGGCACATTTTTGTTTTTACAAAAGAGAAACAGATCACCCTATTCGCGTTTCCAATCAAAAGTTCTCCGCTTTCAAAGTGTTAAGGTTAAATTCACTCATTTAACTCAGGTTAAATTTTAACGAATAATTCATTAGTGACGATTAAAATGTTTATCAGAAAATTGATTCGTAAATTTTGTGCTGGTGAATTAAATAGAATAATTATATATTAGACACCGTTTAGTAGACAAAAAGGGTTTTCTGTAAAAATATAAACCCAACAAAAATACTTCAAATCGAAATAACTTTTGATTAAAAAAAAAAATTCACCAAAGGTAGAAAAATAAAATAAAAATTGACAGTTTACAGTTATTTCTATTGAATGAACGCTCTGTATGCGGAAAAATATCCTGATTTGCGCTCGATATTTTTGCCGCTATATCTATATCGCTGCTCTATAAATATCTAAATCTGTATGCGAGTTGAAAATACGAGAGTTTGAACGATGAGACATGTCCACCGTCCTACCTCAATTATTATTGAGTTTTCTGGTTATGATAACTTACGATTTTTCACCTTGTAATGAAGAAAATAACTTAGATTATGCAGTTTATCAAATATCTGATAGAACAAGTCGACTACCTGAAAAGTCATCTCAATAGAATAAAAAAATGATTTTATTTATAGAAATTAAATAACTTTTGTCGCACTGATTTGTCTGATACAACGATTGCTGCAAAATTTTCTTGCTAAAAATATCGATAAAAGACTACAGGCTCGATCAAGATTTGATCTCTCTTGATCTCTTTGTACTTTGCACATACCATAAACCATAAAAACCTATGAAAATATATCAGCGACGGTGAAAGGGTTAATACTTTATGGTAGAACAAAGCATATACTCACTTGTTTTATATCCTCGAACGTCGTTAAGAAAAAGCCCGTGAGCACGTTATAGTCCGTGGGATAAAATCCAATGTGTATCGTAGATTATTTTTGAATATTTAATGTCTAATCTCGAGGGTGTAACAAGGCGAACCACAAGCGGTTACGCCTGTATTATTTGTGAGCACTGTGTACATATGTTACATACGCGTACAATACAGGTGGTCCAAGGGGTAGTAAGTAACACAGGGAACCTACGAGCTACGGAAACACCTTATCGTGAAATTTTTAACGCCAAAGGGATATATACGCGTACCGAGTCGAATACCGTGTGCGTACGCATCGATCCCGTGTAACCCTCCGCTGCTGAGGGATGTAGAATAAAATGAAACTCGAGACCGCGTCGAACCTTCATTTATAAGAAAGTTCCAAGGATCAGACCTTCCGCGGCCCCGTATACACCATGCGGGAAGGGGCAGCCACAGTGAGCCGTATTGTATATTATTATATATCATATATATATATATATATATATATATACAATGCTATCCGTAGTGTACGGTGCGTGTCTCGCGGATCGGACACAGCACGATCGTTCCCGCCACAACGAATGGTGGGAGTCTCCGGATACTCTCGATCTTCCAGTTTCAGGGTCGGAGGAAGATGTATTGCCACTGGGAACTGTTGCCGTTGCTGTTCCACACGTTTTGCCGTTCAGATTCACCGTGACCACGAAAAGTTTCAAAGTTTTTTCAAACAATTGAAATGCTTTCCGAAGTTTACTCTGAAGATTGTGAAAGCAAAGGTATGCGTGGGACGTGAACCGTGTGAGTTACTATCCATTGTCAGAGGGATATCGTTGGTTTGCAAAAGTTGGAAAAGTTTTCGAACGATTTCTCGGGGTTGGGATAAAAATAATATGAAAAGGTCGATAATTTACAATTATTGGATAGGGAGGAAGAACTCATCTTCCTCTGATATCTCGATTAAATAAATAATATAAGAAAAATTAACTTTCGTCTATCAGTTATTTATCGTTAGTTTTGAGTAATTGTCGTGATTCAAACTTTATAAAATATTTGGAAAATTGATTTACATTCGTAGGCAGTATTTATGTATAAATCATTTTATCAAAGATGCTTGACGTATATATTTCAAGACAAATGTGAAATTCAATCGGAATTGGAGTATTTAGTGATAATGAAAAAATTAAAAAATGATCAACCATTTCAAAGATTCTGGTACTAATGGTATTTTATTTCTATTAGATTGAAACTTATTGCAAAAAGATGGTGTTTGACTTACCTTCTGAGATACACAAATATATATCGTTCAGTCAAACGTAACATACGACACAGTTGAAAGAACAAGAATAAGAGAAAATATCAAAAATATATTATAGATATATCGTTATTGAGATAAAAATAAGGTGAAAAGATCGATGATTTACAATTCTCTGCTACAGAATAAGATGAGTTTGAGTTATATCTCGATTAAATAAATAATCCATGGAAAATTAATATTCGTTTATTAATTATTAACCGTTAATTTGAAGTAATTGTCATTGTAGAAACTTTTTAAAGCATTTGGAATATTTATTCAATTTATTAGGAAACATTTATGCATAAACCGTTATATCAAAGATGCTTGAGGTATACATTACGAGACAAATGTGAAATTAAATCAGAATTCAAGTACTTCACGATAATTGAAACTCTTAAAATTATCAACTATCTTAAAGATACCAGTGGTATTTTATTTAAGTTAGGAATCTATTGCAAAAAGATGGTGTTTGACTTATTTTCTAAGATACGCAAATATATCGTTCAGTCAAAAGTAACATACGAAAGAGTTGAAGGAATAAGTATAAAAGAAAATATCACTTTATAACAGTTTATGTCAGTTTATATATCAAGTGTTACACACAAGAACTTTCTAGTTATCAAGCTAAAACTTTCTGCAGAAGTAAACAAAGATTAAAACATTTTTGATATTAAATCTTGTGATAATCCTTTAGGAGATATAAATTTTGTGACGATTAAAATTTGACGAAAAATGCTGTAACGCGTTCTAGCGTTTCGTTTATTTATAGCTATCGGGTTAAAACTTTGTACAGAAATAGACTAACATGAAATAATATTCGGTACAAAACTTGATAAGAATTAATCGAGGGGTTTAGATTTCTTGACGATTCAAATTTTTCGAATTTCAATGAAAATTAGTAACAAAACAATTTTTGGACGCTCAATGCCACGCATTTGATTTTCTCGATTTCATCAGCGTCCTTTCTAAATTCTTAAGACTTTGAACTCAAGGCTGAAGATGATATGAAAGAACCGTTCCTTTAAATATTTTTTTTTAATGTCAACGTTTAATCTTGCACATTATTTTCTCGTGTATTTTCATTCGCGGTACACAAAGCTTTCAATATTAAGAAGCCGAAATCAAGCAATGTACTTTCTGATCGAAGAACCTGATGTGTGTACTACGAATTAAAAAAAAAAAATAAAGAAACAATGTGCAAAGTAAAACTTTTATTCTTCTTGTTTAATAAATATGTTTCGCTCCGATCAAAGCTATTGAACTCTACGGGTATCTTTACCGCGAGGTGTTATTCTGGATATCAAGATACATTGGCACAAGAGCGACTGATCAAGGGAATCAGGTAACTCCATCAATGCTCCAGTGGTCGTGTAGATCCATTAAAACGAGGTTAAGACTAAATTGTCGATAATAATTGACAATATAGACAGAGATGTCCGGAAGATAATAAAATATTCGACATCTTATTACTACAGATACTTTTTTGTATTATTCAAGGTCTCTAAGTAGATGGTCGATAATTGATGATCGAATTAAAATATAACGAAGGTACCGAGCGGTATTGACAACTGTTTCCCGTTTCTTCGTCTACAGGTGAATCCAATTAAGGAAGCAATTAGTCGCACGGGTAAGTATATCGTGGAAAATGAAGCAGTGCGTTGTTCATAGTTCTCGTTCGAAGCCTTGAAGAACCACCTTCCTACTCAACTTACGTAAATGAATCGACACGAAATTTCGTTGAACGCATCGGACCAGTGCGCGCGAGTATAAATATAGAAAATGATTTGCGCGAGTCTGGATAAAAATCGTATCGGTTAAGTTCGAACTCGGAACTCGTCATAATTGGACCGGTTCTATCATTTATTCGGCTAAAAAAAACTGAATGAAAAAAAAGTCTAATCGAACGTTAGCCTATATCGATCAATTTTTCTTTTGACAAAACATAACTGTCAAGTTATTTTTATATCAACAATATACGGTGCTGTTGAGGTCACTTAAAAAACAATCAATTAAGTAGCTAAAACGTGTGGAAAAATGTTGAAATATTTAGCACTGTTTATTCTAGTGTGAAGCGCTAACTCACCTTAAGGTGAGATGTTACGATTTTGCGCAGGTTACTTGTTTATATCTGACTTTGCCGTGAAGCGCCATTCTGTTTTATGTCTCGGACACGCAAAGATATTTCGTCACGCTTTAAAAAATATTTTATAACTTCGGAGCACTCGAGGCAGATCCCTTAATTCATTCAGTTTTATGTCTCGTACACGCAAAGATGGTTCGTCTTGCTTTAAGAAATATTTGATAACTTCGGAGCACTCGAGGCAGATCCCTTAATTAATTGTAGATTTAGCATTTTACACTGTATTGTCAAATCCGCTGGTACTCACGTACACTTTATTCACGTGAAAAATTCCTTTCGCTCTGATAAGATAAGAGAAAGGAGAGGAGGCGTATATGTTTTTTTTAACGAAAAATTGTATGTTGAAAGTATTTTTTAGCTCGTAGACGCTGGAATATATTCTAGAAAGTATATGTTGAGAATATTAAAAAATGTGACATAGAAAAAGCTCTGAATGCAACCGCTTTAATTTTTTACGATTTGAAACGCTTTTCAAAAGAACCAAATGCTTGATGATAAACATTTTGATAATCGTGAACGAAGCCTTAAAATTTGAAGAATTATTTTGGAAATAATTAAAAACTTGATTCGCATAGATTCGCAAGTTCTTCTTGCAGCTACTTAAATTTTTTACGACTTGAAACGCTTTTCAAAAGATTCAAATGCTCGATGGTAAACATTTTGACAATCGTGAACGAAGCCTTAAAATTTGAAGAATTATTTTGGGAATAATTAAAAACATGAAATAAAACGGTTATAGAAGTGTAGTTTAACAATATCTGTTTGCAGCTTGAATTTTCCGCGATTCAAGACGCTCTTTGAAAGAAATAGATGTTCGATGTTAAATATTTTGAAAATTCAGTACGAAGCCTCACGATTTGAAAAAAAAAATATACTGGTTTCAATATATTGACGAAATTTTCTTCTCGATGATATCCATTAATCTTTGGTTACGGCCGAATAGTCGTGACAACTATCGTTTGATGGTTATTTAATTATTCAAAAATTCCTTTCGTGACGAAAGTTCGATTGTTAAAAATTTCGAAATTTCTCAAGGAATCCACACGATTTAAAAAAAAAATCCACCGATTTCAATACTGCGATTAAATGTTCTTCTCAACGCATCAGTTAAACAGATCGGTAAAAAGAATTTTGGAACTTATGCTTATTTCATTTTTCACTGTATCACGATTCCCTTTGGACGAGATAAATAGTAAAAAAATGTCGAAAATTGTGAACGAAGCCTTACGATCTCCTAGGACGGTACAGCGGGGTAAGTTGTACGCACTCTCCCAGCTATCGACCCGGTTAGTGCGCGTTGGCGAGGAGTCGAGGGATCCGCGCGCGCCAGAACCACCATCAGCGGCACAGAAGATTCGCTCCTTCGTCCCAGATGGATGCGAACTCTCGATTCGAAGAGAATCTCCATTTCTCTCCATCGTTCTGTCTCGCTCGTGGCTCACACTTGTCCCTTAAACATCTCTCGTGCGCCACAAGCTCGGCAGTTGCGCGTATCGCGTAAAAATCCACCCCTCAGCCTCACCGATTCAGTCTGCTTCACGATTCTTCCCGTCACAACTCTCGAGTTGAGCTCTACGTTATCGCGATCACAATAATCTTCGTATTTTATTACCAAAACAAACAAAAAAAAAAACGATACAAGACGTCAAGCAAAATGTTGACGATTTTCCAAACAATTTGGCTTCGAAGTGATGAAACCATCGAGGGTGAGATGGGGATTCCATCCCTTCGTAGTTGCTCAATGTAAACAAGACTGCGCAGTTTTCAAGGATAATTTTGTCGCGTCGAATTCATCGGATGTCGGTGAATCTGCGGTTAATATTACGTCGAGTGATCGTGCGTTAAATTTTAATTTTTATAATGTAGAAAAAAATTGTTAATTTTCATCGAGTAATGTGAATTTTGATAAAAATTTTTTAAAAACTGAAAAATGATTGGCGCTACTGAAGACTAATCGTAGATGACAACTGGTGGCAACAACATTGGGACATTACGATGCAAAAACGCTAACGGTAAATTAACAAACGTATTATTACTTTTTTTATCGTTATCATTATTATTAATATTGTCATTGTTGTTGTTGTTGTTGTTGTTGTTGTTGTTGTTGTTGTTGTTGTTGTTGTTGTTGTTGTTGTTGTTGTAGTTGTTGTTGTTGTTGTTGTTGTTGTTGTTGTTGTTGTTGTTGTTGTTGTTGTTGTTGTTGTTGTTGTTGTTGTTGTTGTTGTTGTTGTTGTTGTTGTTGTTGTTGTTGTTGTTGTTGTTGTCGTTGTCGTTGTTTGTGTTCTTGTGGCCTTAAATTGAACAAATATTGGTCAAACGAATTCTCGAAATAGCTTTCTCGTCGTTAACGTTGCGTTTCTCGCGACAAGAAATTTTTATTGCTCTCGCGGTTCCGAAGAAATAACGATACAACGGAAAGTTGTCATTTGAACGTTTATGCTTCTTGTTACCGGAATACCAAACGAGAATCGAGCATTGTAACGGTGTATCAAGTACTTCTCCAGCATAATTTAATCTTGCTGCGACGATTGACGGTTATGAAGAAACGAACGGTTGTCGAAACGATAAAATTTAAGTTCTCTTATTATCGAGGTGAAGGGTACATACGTGTTTTCTTACAGCTCGATAAAGATATCGATGTTATTGCAGTTATAATATTATTTAATAATATTCCGAAGCATCGAAGTATCACCGATCACCAACTCGTTCGCCTTCGAAGGCTGCACCCACGTTCTCCGTTTCTTTAGACAAGATTCTACATACAGACTACGTAAATCTTGCATTTAGCAACTACTCGAATGGATAGAACGCTAAATTCAACGTGCAATTTCGAGTAGGCCAGACAAATACGATATATGCGCGTGGATCGGTGGTACAGCTGTTCTTTGAAATTATTTTTATTACAGAAGTTGACGGATTTTCTATAAAATATTTTAAGCAATGAAACTTTACGATAGAAATTCGTTAATTCGTTACACAGCGGCATCGGTGTTGATCTCGGTAAATATTTTATTTATTTAATTTACTTGACGTCAACAAGACAAATACATCTCGAGTGTTTGGATGGTGCTACTGAGCTATTTGTTTTATACAAAATTATTATCAAACCAATTATATGAATGTTTATAGAATTTTCGAAATTTTATACATTTATTTGGAAGTTGGAGGATTTTTTCTGAAATATTTTAAGCAGATATACTTATCGATTGAAATTCATTAACATTCGTTAACTTGCACACTGGGAACAAATATGTCATCGGTTGTGATGTTGGTAAATATTTAATTGATTCAATTTATTTGACATTAGCAAGATGAATAATATTTTAAAAGCTTTGATTGATCTGGTGCTACGGAATTATTTATTTTATAGAAAATCATTTTCAAGATTATATTAAAATTAAAATTATATTATTAATCGTTGAAAATTATATTAATAATCTTTGAAGATTATATCAATGCTTATGGAGCTTTAGAAATAAAATATATTTCTTTGGAGGTTGAAGAATTTTTTATAAAATATCCTCAGCAGAAAAATTCGTTAAAATTCGTTAACTTACACAATGGGAACAAAGATGTCAACGGTGGTGATGTTGGTAAATATTTAATTGATCCAATTTACTTGACATTAGAAAGATGATTAATATTTTAAAAGCTTCGACTGATATGGTGCCATGGAATTATTTATTTGACAGAAAATTATTTTCAAGACACCATTATTAAATGGTAAAGACAAAATTATTTACTTGACACCGGTCATATAAATATTTTTTTGATGTTGAAATCGATAGAGCTATGGAATCATTTATTTTATATAAAATTATTTTGAAGATATTAACGCTTATAGAATTTTAGAAATTAAATATATTTAATATGGAGTTTGAAGAATTTTGTACAAAATATTAAGCCACCTTCAAGTTGATCGCTTTTTTCTTATTGTACTCTTACCCGAAATTATTAAAATCGTTGATTTTAATCGACAAATGATTAAAATCATTTGGGGTAAGAAATAAGGTAAATAGTTCAATGAAGAAAGCATTACGCAAACAACTAAAAATTGAGAATAAGTCGATTGTCGTTGCAAAAGAAACTTTTTTTTGTTTGTTTTATTGAATTTTTGCCTAAAAATTATATATAAAAGTGATACGAGATGAAGAAAGTTTTTTTTTTGTACATAATAATATCAGGCGGAATTAAAGAGCTAAACAGGCAAATTTATTAAAAGAAATTCATTAGTAATTACACAGTGAGAAAAAAAATTGTGTTGATGTTGATAAATATTTGATTAATTAAATAATACGTTCAATTGAAATTTCTAATGCATTGAGAACAGTAATGGATTGAATGAACAGAACATACGGATAGAAATATTTAAATGGTTTATCACAAGAATGAATTTTTGTTAAATCACAAAGATTATTTTGAATCATTCAACTTCGATGATTAACGAAAAATTGATAAACTGAATAAACGCCACGAGGTTTCTATCGCGCCGGATACTCTATGGACTGTAGAAATTATAATTGAAATTGACAGTGGACTCGACATAAAAAAATATATTTAGCTTAGATCAAAAAGATTTATTATTTATTTTGACAAGTCGTCATCTAATTGTAACTCTAATTATTTATTACAACCGGAGTTGTAAGGTTTGTCAACTTAAATAGAATATCTTCATTCAATTTAACATTTTTAAAATGTTACAATCAGTTTAAAAATCTAAAATACTCGAATCATCACTGAATGTTAACCAAAGGTTAAAAAAAAAATCACAATAAAAAATAAACATTATATCCCTTCAGTCATATTGTCAATGGAAGAAAGTCAAATCCATGTTATATGGAAATTATGAGGGAAGTACAAACGATATTGTTGACTGAAAATACAAAAAATTCAATTCTCGCTACCTTTTTTCTTTTATTTATTCGTGGGTCTCGTGTTCTTTCACCCAAGCTCGTCCCAACAATCGTCACGACTGTAAAAGAAAAGCACGGTCATGCAGGGCATCTCTTTCCTTCGATCCCAGTTGTTTCCTTGTAAACAGAAAGAACATTCTCCACTTTTATTCCCTATCTTTCGATGCTCCGAGAGTCTTTTGCTATCAACTCTTGACGAGCGAGCCACTCTTCTCTCTCTCTCTCTCTCTCTCTCTCTCTCTCTCTCTCTCTCTCGTACTCTCTCAATTACCACAAACCTATGCCAGACGTAAAGGATAAAGGTGTCGACAGTAAAAACGAGCAGTGTTATATCAACGGTAAAGCCCAACAGAATGGAAGTAGGTGGACTGTGGTCAGTGACATGGAGAGCTACAAGAATTCGAAACCCGTGTTGCGCATACACAATGCAAAATCCCTGTCTACAACTGGTACTGTCTACCATGAAAAGAAAATGTACCGTAGGATATATAATGTTTATACATTATACAGGGTGTCTAATTTTAAATAATAGACTCAAATATATCAAAAGCTAAGAATTTAATTGAATAATATTCAAACAGAAAATTAAATTACTTAATAAATCTTTCCTAGCGATCACATAGATTCAATAACTTTTATTTAACTTATAATAAATTATAATAAATTATATTAAATTATAATAAATATTTACCAAGAAAAAAAAAGCAGTTTTTGGTTACACAATCGTAGACTTTTTTCTCAACATGATTCGTGACATCTGTAACACTCGTATATTTAAGCTTAGTTGAATATTTTTTCTTAACCAGTTGTGCAGAGTAACGATGAGATACTCATTCATACTGAAATACACATTCATTGTACACTGCGAGCATCCATTGACGAGTACACTGAATACACTACAAGCTATACATCCATCAGTATACCAAGTACACCGAGTACACTATGAGATATGCATCCATTGAACAGTACACTAAGTACACTAAGTACATAGCAGTATACTGCGAGGTATTTACCAGTACACTGCAGTACATTGCAAGCTATACATCAATCGACCAGTATATTAAGTACACTGAGTACACTGCAAGCTATACATCCATCGACCAGTATACTATTGTAAGTGCAGTGAGTACACTGTGAGATATGTATCCATCGACCAGTACATTAAGTACACTGAGTACACTGCAGTACAATGTGAGATAAACACCGAGAGAACAGGAAGCATCGAACAATTAGGTAAACTGACTAAACCTTAATAACAAGCTCGAAATCAGGTTTTTTTTAATATAAATAAATGTCAAACTATATTTTAATCGAACATATTAAAACTTGAAAGCATTTTTTCTTTAATTGTATAAATACTTCCCCAACCGCAACTAACTAATTATAGTTACACGTGATCTCATACTTAATTCAATTAATGAATTTTTTCTAAAAGCCCCCCCCCCTTCCTTTATCCTCCCGATGGTGCTTTATCAGGAATCCATTAATAAAAAGAAAATGCAAAACAAATTTCGTTTCGGCTCGCTTTTTCTGGATATTTTATTCCAGAAACGAAACTGTCATTTCCTCCGAAGATACCCTTAAGCTTGACTATGTTATGAGCTTAAATCATTTTTAAAAGTAGATTTGTCAGAAGAAATAAATACAATTCTCGGTTATTAGTAATATTCGCTACCACATTTGTCGAAGTTATAATATTTTGCTTTGCACATGCGACTTATTCCTTAATATATTAGCAGGAATAATGACGTATTCCTTACGGGTGTAAAAGCTGCACGTTCTACGGCCCCATAGAAGTGGAAACGGGAGCGCCTAGTCAGACCTCGAACTCTCAGCTTGAGTCAAGGCAGCAGACCCGGGCCTCGGGCTCGGTATTCCGCAGTAGTAGCAGCATACGCCAAGTGTAATACTATATAGCACGTTTCATGAAATCTGGGGGTTCCCGGCCTTTCACGTTCCAATCCTCGAGTCCTGCGACAAAGCAAAATGCGACAGATCCCGAACTTGTATTTATTTTATTATCTGTCAATCAGATTGTTACGTTAATAAGCAGAAACCGTTATGTACATTCTCTCTGTATAAGCGTATCGTTACCAACATAGCACACGATTCGCTTATTTATGTTTATCAAACGAGAAAGAGAGAAACGTAAAAACTATAAGGAAAGGAGGAAAGAGCAATTGTGGTAGAACGAAGGTCGCGTTTCCGAGTTCGAGGTCGCGAGATCAGAGTGCCCGGACACGTTCCGCTTCCATTTCGTATGACGAGACAGCTTACTCGAGACGAGGTTCGTGATCTAATCGTACACCACAGCTTGTAAAGCCAGTGGTGTAATTTATACATTTCTAGAGCCTAAGAGTCATAGACATAGTTATAATATATTATTTTACGTGAAAAAAATTTTTTTTCTGTATATTCATTATATTTTTTTCACTTAAGAATAGCTGACAAACAGTAGACACTTAAAAATAGATATAAAAATAAATTTAGTTCGAAAAATGTATCTCAGATTAGAAAATATTGGTTAGAAATGTTTTGTTGAACAAACAATACTTGCGTTTACTAGTTTAACGCAGACCCATCTTTATTTAGAATTTTTTAAAACTCTTAATATAACATTATTCGTGTAAACTTAAACGGTTTATCAATAATGCAATAAAAAAATATTAACATTGTTTTTTCAACAGCTAAAAACCATGAAATTTTCATTCATTTTTCATACATTAAGTCGATTATATCTTGATTCATGTATTCCTTCCTTGCGGTTTTCCTAACGAATATGAATCAACGTTTGATTCTGGTTCACTCGATTTCTCAATCGTCGGTAGATTAAAGCGTACGGCTGTATATATACGATCCGTGGGGACTGCTAGCCACGTCGATCTTGCGTGAAGATATATGTATTATAGGAAGAGAGAGACAAAGAGAGAGAGAGAGAGAGAGAGAGAGAGAGAGAGAGAGAGAGAGAGAGAGAGAGAGAGAGAGAGAGAGAGAGAGAGAGAGAGAGAGAGAGAGAGAGAGAGAGAGAGAGAGAGAGAGAGAGAGAGAGAGAGAGAGAGAGAGAGAGAGAGAGAGAGAGAGACAGAGAGAGAGAGAGAGACAGAGAGAGAGAGAGAGAGAGAGAGAGAGAGAGAGATTGCTACCCGTAAGGATCAGTGCCAGTATATATTATCCCAATAGATTGCGTAGTCACAAACTGCATACATCGAGTACCGTAGATAAAGCTTACCGGTATAATAACGGCTAAGATACAACGTATCACGTATCGTTGAGAATAATTAATGGATCCACACGCTTCTTGTCATCGGATACCGCATAAATTAAGTTTTTTCTTTCGAATTTCCAATGACAGATACTCAAAATAGTCTAAAACAACGATAAATGGTTAAGAAATAAATTTGGAAAATAGAACTTTGCACGTTGCTCCCTCTTGCTTCTAACCTGTCGTTCATAAAGCTTGAAATACGAGAAAGTCGAGAAATGTGGAAAACGGGCCGAAATAATTATAAAGAAACGTACAAGATATCTGATAAAAAAACATCTTTATCGGAAACAGCTCTTTGTCTCATTCAACGACGCTAAACAGCGTCGCTGAATACCTAATATTTCACAACTATTTACTTTTTTAAATATATCTATCTGTTTTTAATCATTACAATATTCATAATGATTATCAGGAATAACGTTAAAGACCGAGGCACGACACACCGGACTCGAGTGAAGTTGGTACGATCGCGTTGTTACCAGAAATGCTAATTACTGTGTATAAAGAGTTGTGTTATAGAGGCGCGTTCGAGTCATGAGAATGTATACGTCGACAAATCTATATCCTCCCTCAAGCGCGACACGGCCATTCGTTTTTCCTGTTTGAATATTTATAATTAAAAAATCTCACTGAATCATTAGCATTGGCTTCCGGGATCGCGTTGACTATTATAAATAAACGGAACGTATTCCTGTTTTACTGTTATTTACGTGCAGGTGTGAAGCTGTGCGGCGACTCTGGACACGTTGTATGAAAATAAATGATAAGAATCGTTGTTTAAAAGCAATTGCTTTTATTACAATACCTGAAAGCAATGCGGAGAAGAAACTTCGTCACAAGTATATCGATGAGGCTGCGCTGAGCAAACTTAACTAAAGTTCTCTATCAAGGTCTCGCATTGCGAAACTATGCTTTATATTCCTTTTTTATTTTATTTCGAGTTATAAATCTGTAGCAAATCCAATTGCAATCGTACCTCGTCGATACCGATCCGATAGACTTTGCATTGCGATGCACGGCGGCTAAGCGAGGTCGGATATACACGAGACACAATTTGGCGGATCGGTTCAACCTAAACCTTGTGCCGAGTTGTAATAGAAAAAACAAACATTTAACCGAAGAACTGAGCTACAAAAAAAAATATGTTACTTGCGAAAAATATTCATTTTTCTTGTGATTGTCAAGTGGTATATTTCATCAACTTATAAGATTTTATGGATGCAATTGTTATACAATTTTAACTTTCTTGATTTCAAAGTGCCTCGTTCCCATTTATGAATGAAACGCTATTTTGAAGCTTGAACAATTTTAAAGGAAATAACAACGAATCGAAAAGCATTGGTAGAGGCAATTTTATTGAACCATATTCATAGTTAACAATAAAGAGTATTTTTGTTAATCTCTATATTGAATTACTTCATTACACAGAATTTAAAAAATTAGATTTAAAAAGAAATTGATTTAACATTAATTTTAGGAATGCTAGAAGCCGCGATTTATCACCGCAAGATGAAAGGAAAAACAAACGAGATATTTGTTTAACGACGGTCGTTTTGAGATCTCCAATCCCCAACAATGACAATAATTGTGAAGATCTACTGTAGATTTTTATTTATGCTCATGAAAGTTGCGAAGATCGATTTTTGGACTTGAAAAAATCTACAAAAAATAATAAAAACGTTATCGTAACCTAATTAATCAAACGCTATTTTCAAACTTGAATGACAAAAGATGTAATAAAGCATAGAAGTTTTTTTTTGGTAATAATACAAAGTATTTTTGTCAAATTCCATGATGATGTGTCTTCTTTAATTGAGTTCAACAGGAAATTTAATTTAAAAACAAATTGATTTATGGTTCATTTTAGAAGTACCAGAAACCATGATCCGCCCCTACGGGATAAAAGGGAAAACGAGCGAATTATTTGTTGAACGGCGGTCGTTGCGAGATCTCGGATCCTCAACAGTGACAATAATCGTGGAGATCTATTTGAAATCGTTATTTTTGCTCATGAACGGTATTTTCAAGCGAAAAACAAGCGAGATATTCATTGAATGACGGTCGTTGCGTGATCTCCAATCTCCCACAATGACAATAGTCGTCAAGAACTACTTTAGATTTTTATATTTGCTCATGAAAGTTGCAAAGATCGATTTTTGGAGTTAAAAAGTCTACAAAAAATAATAAAAACGTTATCGTAGCCTAATTAATCAAACGCTATTTTCAAACTTGAATGACAAAAGATGTAATAAAGCATAGAAGTTTTTTTTTTGGTAATAATACAAAGTATTTTTGTGAAATTCCATGATGATGTATCTTCTTTAATTGAGTTCAACAGGAAATTTAATTTAAAAACAAATTGATTTATGGTTCATTTTAGAAATACCATAAACCATGATCTACCTCTACGAGATAAAAGAGAACACGGGCGAGGTATTCGTTGAACGAGGGTCATTGGGAGATCTCGAAACCCACACTATGTCAATAGTCGTCAAGATCCGTGCTATAGTTTTGATTGAGAGCAAGTGCGGTTAAGAGAAGAAAGGAAGGAAGGAAGGAAGGAATAAAGGTCGGCACGGAGAGTGCTCAAGTTCAAACACTTGCGGAAATGGGATCTCTACCGAATCTCCACGAGCTCTCGAGGGAGAAGCTGAACAGCCCGGTGCACAGGCCAGCCCCGATCGGTGGCCTTGGTCCCATTAGACTGCCACCGCAGCCTCCACCCTTGGCTCATACACACCGACGTGCCAGGAGCAGCGGACATCACCATAACGCCCTGTGGGACAACGACGCGATGCTCGAGGTCAGCATTGCCCCATCGTTAAATCCTTCGGTTGAGTTGCATTTAAGAAGATTCTCGAAAATTAATTTTCCACATCAGTTACACGACAACTACGAGTCCGCATATGCATTTCCTATTTTAATCACGGATTCTACGCAGTTCAAAGGTCGAGAATCTGTATTTATCCCGTTAGGTCACCAGCTTTCTGGTTCACACTCGAGAGATATCGAGTTGCATAGATCTTCTGTCACTAAATTTATCGCGGAATCGATTACAGCCTGAAATAACAAAGAGTGATTGGCGTCTTCGAGACACCATCCGCTACTTACACTGACATCAGAATTGATGTACTTTTTTTCGTGCTGTTTTTTAACAGTGCAATCTTGATTTTATACGGCATGTCCGGAGATTTTTGGAAGAAAATAACTTTTGCGCTTCATCGATTTCAGTACAAAAATATTTGAATAATTTTTTTATCGGTAAATAAAATCCCATTGATAATTTCCCACGATTCATTGTTTGTCACCTTATTATTATTATGTAGAAAAATTTCTGGTCTCGAGTATAAACAGTAGCAAGACGAGTTCAATTTTTTCTTTTTAATAATTGAAAATAATAGTATGGGGTTGAAAAGGATGGAACTTCTTCTACAGTTTTTGATATTCGAATATGAATTTTTTTCTATATCATCAGAATATCGTTACGAACAATCGAACGTGGGGAATTTATCATACGATTTTTTTTTACCCGTTAAAAAAAGATACAACAGGTTATTTCAAAACTGAAATCAGTGGAATACGAATACGAATAAAATGAGTACGCAATTTAATCGAAAATAAAAGCTGGATCCATTTTAGTAAACCACGTTCGTTAGCCAATGTTTCAAAAGATATATTAAATTTGTTTCGAACCCTAAATCGATGTATTTTAACGCTAATTCCGAATTCGCCATCCAGTCTTAATCGAAGACACCGAAAAACGTGTTGTATCGTAAGATCCTGATGATGTAATTACAAAATGAATCAATCAATTTTATTAATCGTTTTTAGCACATGACAGCGTATTCACCGATTTCATGCCGTTCCGCTCGAACCTCAGCGCTAAGTTGTCGCCGTCGCGAGTCCATGAGTTCTTCGGCGGGTACGTCGTCGGTTCGACGTCTGATAGCAGCGGTGCGTACAACTCCTTCGGGTCCGCGTCCACCGAGAAAAGCTGTGTTAAGACACTGCGCGGCTCTTCTACTTGGTCATGTCACTGTCTCAGCTGCGACTTTGCCGATGTTTCCGCTTCAAGCTGGCCTCGGTGCTTTCAATCCTCATCTAGGGCCGATTCTACTCGCTCTGCTTTACGCAACTGCTACAATGACAGCCTGTTTCGCTCCGATCGTCGTGCAAAAGCTCGGTACCAATCTCGTGATAAGTCTGAGTCATCTCGTTACGACGATATTCGTCGGTACTCATCTGTATCCCAAGTGGTATGTTCTCGTGCCGAGTTACGCTTTGCTCGGGATTTTTACAACCCCGTGCGTTCTCGCGAGGACATCGCACGTCAATGTCTGCGCGACGAACCTCAGTTTGGTAAGCGTTGATCCTGAAGATCCCGATGAAACGAGAAGAGACTGTCTGCTCAGGAGACTCAACAGAGGGATGAAACTAGCTGAGGACATGGGCCTAGCATTTGGTATGTTTGCATCGAATGATCATTTAACATAAAAAAAAAAACAAAATGTTTTACTCTTGCGGAGCTCGATATTTAAATGTTAATCGAGTTCAAATACATGAATATTTTATCTCTTCAAAGTCTCAGCAAATTTAATTAAAATTTTTAAGAAGCAATTGTCGTTTTAAATATTTTCAGATTTTTAAAACATCGCATTTAAATTATTATTATTATTGTTATTATTATTATGTGATTCAATATTCTTGAATACTTGTTAAGATTTTTTTTTTTTTATTAAACCCGTCTCGAATAAAGAAAGTAAAAAAATGATTCGATACGTTACAAGTGTAATCTTCAAAACTTTTCATTATTAACAAATATAATTAAATGCCGTGAAAATTGAATATTTAATGATAATCATTATTTTCTTATTTTTCTAACGTATCTATAGGTTGCCTCATAGCTGCTATAATCGTCAAGATGATAGATCCACCATCGCCTAACCTTTTGGCAAGTGACGTTGAGGACACGTGCGGTGCCGAGTATTGTCCCCAGGAGACTTATTTCTACAACGAAACACTGTTCCTACCGACCTTGCCAACCGGTACCGCAAAGATGCTCTTAAGCGTATCTCTCGGTTTGGCTGTACTCGCGTTTGGCATATCTTGCGCCTTTCTTGACTCGAGAATGAAGGAACCACGAAGCATCAACGATCGTTTCACCGTCGACTCTCATCTAAAATCTGTAAAACATGGATTTCAGGATCCTAAACTTCAACTCGCTGCACCGCTAACTCTATTCATCGGTCTCGAGCAGGGATTCATAGTCGGTGATTTTACCGAGGTACGTCGATGAATTGATACGATGAATTTTTTATTTAAGTAATTACATTTTTTTTTTTTTTAATTTCAGCTGCAAATAAAATTTTAGATGAAAATAATTATTTTTTCAGTCTCAAGTATTTTCACTTAGCTGTTTCGTATGTATGCGCTGGGATATATGATCTAAACGTTGTACATTTTTTACGATGAATATAGAAAATGAAGCACCTACATCCTTAATCGAAATAAATAAATCGATCGATAGAACGTGGGGATAAATTAATTTTTTTTATTTACTGCATACTGCGCTGTGTTTAATTTTATAAAGAATATGCAATGTTAAATACACTCCAGGCGTATGAATTGATCGGGCGAATTTGTTACCTTAAAGCATATTTCTAAAATGAAATGGACCAACAAATTGTTCCTTGATCAATACTCTTATTATCGGTAAATACATCACGCTGACCGATTGATCGTTAGACGGTTAAGTTTTTGTACTCAATAGGTTTCTGACCTGGATACTGTGGTAGATTTATGTTGGTTTACTTCGACTCGATTGAAAACCATCTTTCGTTAGGTGCACACTTTTAAACTTGAAAAGTTGCAATAATGACAGAACGGTTTTTCCAAATCCGAATATAAGTCTATCCCTCCTGCATGATGCGCACGAATTGGTTCCAAGTTGGATTCTTTTAAAACTGACCAAATGTCATAATAAAATCCCCTGGATTGTAGTTGGGAAATTGTACATCAGCCGAACGTAGATTTTCAATCGGTTTCAGTTGTATATCTGGTTCCCAAGGGATTTTGTCGCTGGAGATGAGTTTTCTTTAAAGAAAAATAGCTCATGGAAATTGCATACAAATTCTTCGTTTCAATGATTATTTTTTTTTTTAATTTCTAGGCGTACGTGGTATGTGCCCTTGGCGGAGCTGTTACGGTAACCCTAAGCTTCCTAAGCTTTGCTTTGCTTCAAGCAATAGCTGGAGTAACACTCTCGATGCTGCTGAGACACATAAGGCGATACTTCGTCGTTGGTACGTACGATATAAATGCTACGTAATCATCTACGTATTCCAGCTAGAACGGAATAAAGATTTTATACGATCCGAAGTATCGTGTCGATCGGGTGCACGCAACCTCTCGTTGGTACAGAGCTAACACGATCGACGGTTGGCAAAGTCCTTGATACAGTTCGTTCAACCGACTCTGCGTGATAAACTTTTTTAACATTCATTTTATGCCTCTCGTATGTACACACAGCCGTAGGATTTGCCTTTCACGCCTGTCTGTTACTGGCTCTGGTCACCTGGAGGCCGGCCGGTGACGATCCGGCACTCTTCAACGTCATATCCGCCGCGTGGGGTGTCTGCAATGCTATCTGGGAGACCCTAATATACAGTAAGTAACGAAGAATTTATAAATATAAATTTATAATATAAAACTCGGATAAGAACGCGTTATATCCCCGCTCCGCGCTCTTCATAGTCCCATTCCGGGACGATATCGGTCGGTGTGACTTATAAAAGATTAAAAGATAATAAATATTATTAATGATATTCTAATAATTAAAAAATCGATAATTTTTTAGCTTTGCTGCTCGGATTATATCCCACCTCGTGGCAGGGTCCACTGTCAACCTCGTTATTCTGGAAGTGGTTGGGTCTTTCCCTGGCTCTGGGACTCCACGGTCTCGTATGCACCCGGGTGAGAGTCCTTGGACTCGCGATAATGTTGCTACTCTCGGTGGTACCGTACACGTGGCTCGAGATACGATTGGCAAGGCGTGGCAAGTGTCTCGCGCCCTTGTGACCGGTCCGCGACTCGAGCGATCGTCCGATCAAGGGCAAGATGACGCACGGTGAATGAGAGAGGTTCGTTCCATCCGGTACGAGACAGCTGAGGTCCGCGACGACTCGTTACGGACCGAGAAGGAGCACCGGGAATGTCGATGTTTTCATTTGTCACCAGCAACTGCAATCGCAATCGAAGCGAATGTCCTTGAGTTCGTGCTCAGCCGTACCGAACGCAGCTCCGTTTCGATCGCCGGACTTACCGACGCGATGAAACTTTATTTTCATTATTCGTTTATTCGCTCCGTATCCTCGGGCAACCTTTCACCTATTACCATCGTTAATTTGCACAGATAAACATAGTGAGCTATCGGAATTGCAACTTGGGCCCCGGAAAACTATTAACAACGGTTGAACGAACCAACAGTTTCGTTGGACGAATGAGAAAGTCATTTTATCCAATAAAGAAGTTGGTTCACCCAACTATTATTAATCTTCTGGCGGTAAAGTTGGTTCTGGCGACTCATAATTTTTCTCCGTGTAACACATATACTTTTCCTCTCTGGCCTACTGCTCACTATACTTACCTGCAACATATAGTTCTTGCAACTTTTACTTAACTACGAAAACTTAAGCTCTTGCATACTCGAAAGAATTTATTATTTAATAACCGTTATTTATTTCATATTCATGTTGATCTTCAACGGAATAACCGCTAACGAGAAACCAATCGCAAATTTCGGTATCTTCAATCGATACATCACGTACTTCCGATATCTTTTTTTTCCAATAAATCGTGTTAAGTATTTTAAGTTTTTACCGAAATGTCGAAAGATCGCATCCCTCGGCTCTCAAAACTGGATGGAACGATGTTACGCGATGACGAGGATTCACGTGGCAAGCCTCGATGTACATTTTGTCTAAGCTCCGAGGAGGCTCGTCTCACGAATCAGAAAATTCTCTGTCTTTCACGTTGAACGGAGAATCAACGAGATTACATTAGCGTTAAATTGTATGTAATAGCTGTGCGATCGGAAGTGACGAAAGTTTAAAATGCTCTGTCGATTCACTTACCGAAACCGCAAGGTGCATAACAATTTTTTTATTAGCGAAGAAAAAAAAAAACAAACCAACAAGAAAAATCCGCGTAGACGTACAATTACGCGTTGACGTTCGAGAATGGACGCTAACAGATTTCTTTTTGATATCAATGTATATTAATGACACTATATATACGAAAAGTTTGCCCAGAGATTGTAAAGATAATAAATACGAGCAGGCCTCGAGATTTTCTGGGTGATATGAGATAATCATGTTTCGAAAGGATGTACACACCATTCACTTATTTATATTGTATACGAGAATTATTAAGCGTAAGTGAGAGAATTTATGTCTAATATCGACGAATACCCGTTTTTACAGGAAGCAATTAATCAAACGGTCACCAAGATAATAATCTCATAATTGTGAAACGATCCGTGGGACGACTCTTCAAGTCGAAACTCTCTTTGGTTCGATTCACAAAAATGGTCAACGCACCAAGATAATTTAATGATTATGAAACGATCCGTGAGACGACTCTTCAAGACGAAACTCTCTTTCGCTCGATTCACCGTATTGCCAACATTTCAAAAGTGTCCCACCATTGGTCAACTCACCAGCGATTACGAACGGGGCTTCCCCGACGAATTTACGATTTGCTAAATTTTTCAAAGAGGCTACCTTCCATCGGTCAACTCTCCGACATCTATAAATTCACCATCGATTATGAACGAGGTTTTCTGCGCAAATTAACGATCGACTCGATTCTCCAGATACGTAAATATATTTATAACCGACTAAGTAAACAACAAACGGCATGCGTATACAGTTGATAACGTGCAAAGTCAAGTATCTGGTGATTTGACCCAATCGTCAATTCACGCGAAAAGTGTCGTTCGTAATCGGTGATGAGCACAGCCCGATGAAGAATGTTCCACGGAGAGTCGACCATCCAGTGAATCTGAACGAATCAAGTTTCATCTTGGAAGGTCGTCTCACGAAGAATTTCGTCTTGAAGAGTCATCCCATGGAATTTCGCAATTATGAAATTCATGAGTAGTTCACTCGATCAATTGCGGCCTGCAAAAAAAGTGGTTTTGCCTGAATATGTATTGTATCATCGTTTATTGACAAGTCTTACACAAGCACATAAATTAATACAACTCTCATGTTAACGTACATCGTGTGAAATGAAAAGAGAAGAAAAGCAGAGAAGGGAAACGATGCTATTTCTCTGTACAGCGGAAGCAGCGCGTGATGACCGGACGAAGAATTTGGGGAAGTGTGTAGAACGGTATTGACGATGGCCTGTCGAAGTATCATTGAGATAAAATATATGGTGATAACCGATCGAATTCGGATTGTTCAGGTGCCGAGTAAGAATTATTTATATATTCTTCTCATTGAAATCATTTACTTATATGCAAGGCAGGCATCGTTACACAGCGTGTCACACCCGCGTGAGTTCTAACAATTACTTTTCGTTTTTAAAATTTCCCAGTGTTCAAATGTATATAATTTTTTTAATTTTCATATTTTTTGGACATTTTTTCAATTTGTTTATCAATTATTTCCACGTAATTTATATAAAATTATTTATTATATAAAAAAAAAAGCTAAAGTGTCTATAATTGCGTGTACTCACATTTTTTTTTAAATAATGATTTGATTATCGTTTTACCATTTTACATTAAATCTTACGAAACAATTTATTTCAAAACGAATGTATCGAAGAAGAGTAATTTTGTATCTTGTTGCTGGTCATATTTTTTTTGTACAATTTTTTAACTAAAATTAGTACAATGATGAAAAAAAAAAAATAATAAGATTTATAGATTCAAGCCAAGATGTAAAGTTAAAAAGAATAATTGTTGTCACTAGAACCCGTGTGCTAAGTTTTTCTCGGTTTTTATACGATTTTTGAGAGATGATTCATGCGCCTAATCGTTACCAAAGTGTAACTCGGTGTAGAAAGATTAATCCTAACTCTCCGATATTATCGTTCTCAATCGTCGCAAGATTTAAAGCCCTGGAAGAAGTTGTAACGAGCCTCTATAATTACCGTTATCGTTTCTGTGAATATAGTAACGTGAGTTAAGATATATAAGTCAACGATAAATTGGTATCCCCCCCCTGACCCCCGCAAGCCCACATAATCGAGTCGAACACGTACCTGCATTACGCATGACGTTAGCGCATTTGGATTCGTTGTAATCGTGTAAATCAACCGATTAACCGTTGTTACGAAATATCTTTATATTATTAATATTAAAAATGGAAAATTATTTCGAACATAAATGTTTTTTACGATATTAATAGGGCGACCGACTACGAGGATGATTCGAAGGATACGGGAAAAGAAAAAAAAATAGATAAACTAATAGATTACGTGTATTACTCGCCTCACAAACCGGAGTATCTCGAGTATAAAACAAAAAATAAACTAAGAAAAGGAAGAAGAACACGAGCTGACAATTTCTATTTGCACAAAGTCATTTTTTTTACCCATTTTTTCTGATGCATTTTTTCTTTTTGTAAAAATCTGTCAAGATTACGCGCGATACACGTGATACGTAACCAAAAGAAAAAAGAAATAAAGAGAAAAAGAGAAACATCCAAGTATATTTTCCCTATAAGCTTCGGGCACTGCCTAGTATAAAGTATTAAACTAAACATTGGAAAAACTGAATCAAGATATATTTGTATTTAGCATTGAAGATAGAGTTTGTAATTGTTATCGTTCCTCGCAGGTTTTAATGCAAAAACGCGCACTATCGTATCGAGAATCTATATATTACTTGTATTGAACGTGTTCGTAGACGAGTGCGATGCATAATTTATTGTACCGATCAGAGTCCGCGATGTAAGATTAGATGACACACATTTGAAAAATTGTTTTACGTTAATAACGTCGTTCTGTAGATAGTTGAATAGCAGTTGCAACAACAATATATATATATATATATATATATATATTTGGTAAATAACGAAACAACAGTGGTTATAAACACAAACGACAAAACAAAAAAAAAAGGCAACGAACTGAAAAGTAGTTACCGAAATTGAATTTTAAAGAAAATACACACAAAAAGCCCGACACATATCAAAAGACTTTTAAATAAAAGTACGAAATACGTTCTGTCATATTTAACTGTGAAATGAGAACGATAAGCGAGACGAAGAGAAAAAAAAATTATTTCGATTCACTGTTACCAGCAATGCTATCGTAAACATGTACCTGGCGTACACGCACGTATTTGCACATCTGTAATGCACTCACCAATGTTCTCTCCTCATCTACAGTTAGAAAGACCACGATTTCCCGAACCTCGAATTCTTCAAATAGTCTTCGAGTAGTCGTAAGTTCGTAAAGAACGTCTTGCAGAATAAAAATAGATAATAGATTATCAAAATGACTGTTCGATTTAACAAGATCTAGCAACCTGTGTAAGAAATTGCAATGAACCAAGTGTTGAGCATTGACCATTGTAAATCTGTTAAAAAACAAAAATGTAATGAATAAAATGAAAAACAAAGACGGTACTTCCGCTAGGACAAGGAACATTTCCGGCCACGAATCTCCATCGTATAGCAATAAAACTGCTCATTTTTCGTATCCGGGGAACATATAAAAAGAGAAAAACAAAATGAATAAAGACAAGAAATGGTTCGTGTAACCGGGATGGCAAGGTACACAGAGACCCTAAATGTTCATGTCCTGGCATGCATGTAAGGAATATTGTAAAATAGAATCGGAAGAGCATATATTAATTGTATTTCACGAAATAATAAATATTAACTTATTTTATATATATCGGCCTCTTAATCGACTTTCATTTGTTTCTTTGTTTTCTGTTTTTTTTTTTGCCTCTGACGTCAGGTGGATATTTTTTTCTTTCATTTCGTTTTATCCATTGGACTGAGCGAGAAGAAGGAAACGGAGCATTTTTAGACACAATTGCAATGTAAAATGATATTTTGCGTTCGAAGATTAAATGGGAATTCAATGTTAAGTCCAATGAATTTTTTAATGTTTTTCTTTTTCAAAGACCATATTGATTATTCATTTGATCTGAGAGTCTGAAGAATTTTTTAAATAATTCGCGCTGCTCGGAGTTTACTGCTTCTCGACAGTATCTCGGTTATTAATCAGTCTCGTAGTCTTTCCAATTTACGACAAAAGTCGTCGTAGCACTCTCTCATCGTGTAACGCGCGTGTACTCGCGTCAGATTTCCCATGGAAACACATACGCTACGCGTCGATAACATCGTCTCTATCTAAGTTATTGTCATAATCACACGTCGAGACACAATAGTATTTAAATTTTACGCACCGATATATCAGGCGAATCGATAAATATAACAAATGGAATAATATATATCTAATATATCACTCACGCCTCGGCCCACGCAAACAGACACATGGAAACACTTAGCCGTATAGCCTGTATAACTTTAACAATGCCCCTTTATTTATTAAACCAATTAGATTTTTGTTAATGCTTGTTGTTGCTTCTTCCAGATTGCAGCACCATTTAACATGATTCACAGAGATTTTTTTTGTTTCGTTTACGTTTTTTTTCTCTCTTCACTCTTTTTTTCTCTCTCTCTCTCTCTCTCTATCTCTCTTTCTCTCACACACACGCTCACACACACTCGCTTTCTTTCTATTAATCGCAATTTAAAATGTCGCAATGTTCGCAGCTAAAAAATAATAAATACGCCGGGGAAAGTGTACTCTTTGTCTAAACACGATTTAAAACGCGAGATATTCAAGATTTCACGGAGCTCTGGTACATTAGTACAAATCCATGGAGATCTCTGTTGAGCGCTCTTCGAGTCCGCGATAGTTTCATACGCGTTCGAAACTCGAAGACTCGACAAATACTTGGGAGGTAGGGTTTCGCTAAAAATAAAAAAAAAATAAAAGTAACGACGAAGTCTCTACCGTAAGAGGAATACTGTGAAAAAATATCAGAATGCGATTTTTTCAGTCCCGCACGTGATTACATTTTTTTTGTTAATTTTTTTGTTGTTTTTTTTTTCATTACCACCGCGCTTCAACGTATAAAATCACAATATCGATGCACACAACGTAGTAATTATACACACTTAATTCCATCGAAACAGAAAAACAAGCTTTAACAGTACGAGAACGTCGCGATCGAATCTACGCGATTTCGCAGAATGACCTGTTATATATCGCTGTAACGTATTCTCGCGGTTTTGCTAAACGTGCGTATTTCGTGCGCTCAAGAAATAAAAAATGAATCCTCAGTAAACATGTATCATCGATAAATATATATATACGCAGACATTAAATACGTTATGACGCGTAAATTAAAAAGTAGCATACGTTATTCTCGACAACCAAGAGTAAAGGGCATGGGTCGTTAAGATTAGGGGCACGAAGGGCAGGAACGAGGCAGAAACTACAAGATGCGTTATGAACTCTAATCTCACTTCACCTATAATCTCTGCTCTTCGTGTAGCTCTACCTCAACGCACTTTCATACATTTCGCATCTACCGAACTCTAGGCCAAAGCATTAAGAGTATCGAAAGTGCGATTAAATGACACCACCGATATGAAAATTCGTACTTTTACATTCGGTTACGATTGAGGTCTTCGATACTCTAGATTCGTCCGAACGATGTGTAAAACGTGAAGAAAAGATCTCGATAAAATGTACATGTTCCTTTGGTAATTATGCGAACCCACGTGATTTCCTCAAATATTCATAACAACTTTTGCAATAATAACACAAATCCAAGACAAATTATTGGAAACTAACGCGATGTACTCAATCGCTGATGAAAATGTAAAATTTACCAATTACTTTTTTTCCGAATTTTCAATCAAAGCAAAAAAACAATAGCACACAAGCTATCAACGAATTTCTTTGATGTTTCGTTCGAAAGAAAATCTAAAATTTGCACAGCGTTTTGATCTCTCATATCCTGCCGAACATTTCCGTCTCTCCTTATAATTCACTCGCGTATCAACAAAGTTTTTTTGTTTTTTTTTCTTTCTTTTTTTCTTATACATATCAATTTCTTAAAGGACGTCTCTGAAAATCATGATTGACCGGTTGACGACTCGCCGTTCACAACACAAGAGCGCCCGTGTGTCGTTTTGCGCAAGCGAACAAATAGGTTTTTACATTATGAATAATTCTGTGAAGAACAACCCGTCGCGGGCCACGTAACTATCAGCTACAGTACTAAAGTATGTAAAGACATACATTTACGTAAGTACTGATGATTATTAAAGTTGGTTACGCTTTAGCCGTGTGACGTTTCATCGTCCCGTGCTTGCATGGGTTCGAAAGTCTCTGCTCGACGAGATTCTTGATACCGCGCGCTCAACGCGCTCGTATTTGATGTGAGAATTGAGCAGGACCGAATGCTCACGAATATACGATTTCTTTTCATTTTAAACACGATTTAACTGACGAACGACAACTAGGTAAAGTCAGATATGACGAAAAGACCACCGGTACATGATCACCACGGAACTATACGAATATTAATTATCATTTTCTTTTTTTCTTCATTTTTTTTTTATACAATCGACACTGAGTATGAGATAATTGGTTAAATCTTTGAACGATAAAGACTCGTATACGGTAGTTCAATGAGGATAAGAGACCAATGTTTCAAACTGATAATTAAGCTTTAGGGTAGCGAGTTGTGCCTGCGCTATGGAACTATGCAAACTGATGAAAGTAATGCTATCGTTAGGATCTTGCATATCATAGAATATGTATATAGCACGCGGTATCATGTGTCTGTTCTTTTCTTCTTCTTCTTCTTCTTCTTCTTATTATTATTTTGATATTCGATGAGACAATACTCAGAACGGACACAGACCACGGTAACTGATAGTTCGCGACCGCAACGGGCGGGATGAACACGAACGAAGAAATCATGGCGTCGGTCGCTGCGCTGTCGGGCAGTGACCCGACGAATCCCGACGTTCGGCGTACCGTCATTTTGGATAACGTACATCACATTGGCGAACAACGGTGTCGCGCGCAGTTTACAGTTATCGTCGCCACTACGCCTGGCATTCGCGTTCGCTAATTTTACGCTGATTTTTCGTTATTTTCGATTTCTTTTTGTTGTTTTTTTTTCTATCTTTCATTCATCATTCGAATACGACGTCTTTTTTCGCGTTAGGGTTTTAAAGTTTCAATAATTTACAACCACTACTTAAATTTTCATACTCGGCTCGTTTTTTTTCTCTAGGTGATTCACACGTGGAACATTGCCAGCTCAGACAGGAGTGTAGTTGCCCTTTGGTGTGTAGAACAACTGCCCTCGTCGCAAACGTCTCGTAATCTCGGACAGTAGGAGACTCTTCTCCTTCTTAATCTTCGTGAGGATACCTCGGTTCTCTTGGGCTCGCCGTGACAAGTATGGCAACACTTCCTTGACAGGACCATAGGGGATGTATTTGTAGGCCGAGTAACCCGATTGACCTGTTTAATGAGTTGCCGGTTAGTTAGCGAATTTTACAGAATATCATCAATTCAACAGTTTTAACTCTCCATAGATCTAATAGATCTAGAAGTAGCGACAACGATGTGGTCAAGCAGGTGAATTACATTTTTTTTACGTTTCTATTCAATCAAATGTTATGTATAGAAATATTTTTCGATGTATTTTCCTCTATGAAGAGTCAATTCTCGAATTGCTAACTTATAAAAGAGCGTTTACCAAGTGGGAAAGTCAAATAATCGCACATTCCCAGTAGCTGACCGAAGCATATGACCTTGTCTTCCGGCGAGATACCAATTTCCTTCATCCTGAAAATAGAAACAAGAGTTATCATTCAAAACCCTCCTTAATTGGCAAGTGAAGCTTCGAGGCTACGAGGATAAAGCGTAGAATCGTTTGCGTACTTCTCGATCGCGAAGCGTACGGTGTCCTCATTATGGGAGGCAACCATTATTCCAATTTTTTTAGGATCCTCTCCCTTATCTTTATATTGTTTCATTCTACGTAAGCATTCCATGAGAGTTTTGTGATAAGATTCGGTGGTTGCCTCGTACGTAGGATTTGTCGGATCTGCGTATCCCATAGCTGCCGCTCTTGCTCGCTCCTGCAACAAAAGAATATGCACCGTTTATTCAATTATTTGTTTAAATCTATCAAGCGATTAATTGTTTTTAACGATATTTGCATCATATGAAAAAATTCCCAGATCAAACTATAACAAATGCAGGAGTTTCATTTTTTCAATATTATATTCTATTAAAAAAAATTGTTCTACCATTTTTTACAACTGTTTTACAATTTGTTTGTATTCGGATTTTGGAATTTTTTTACATGATCAGAATGCCATTACGAACAGTCAATCGTATGGGACTTGTGATAAGATTTTTTTACTAATAATAAAAACGCGTTTTTTTTTCGAAATTAAATTTGCCTCCGCCCTGCGCCTAATTTTTTATATGATGAGGATCATACCTGCTCGATATAAGCACCGCGAACAATCTTTGCGCCGAAGTAAAAGTTCTGACGCTCCGCCTGCTCGAGGTCGGTTTTCACTTCGTTGAATGCTTCCTGGAGGTATGTCTGGTAAGTGTTAAACACCACAGCCTAGGAATAAAATAGACCACGTACAGCCTATGAGAGCTTCCTCACCGGTTTAAATTCTGCAATGATAGATACGTAAAAATAATGCTAGTCATCGACATAAAGATTACCTTCTTGGTATTGTACTTGCGCATCATCTCCAAGGTTAACCGCGAGATGGCTGGCTGGAAGTACGTTTGCTCCGCGTCGACCATTATGCGAACGTCCAGTTTCGCAGCCACCTGTCCAACAAGAAATAATCATAAATAACTTGTTACGTACTTTCGGAAAAAATCTCCAACGATCTATCGTCTTGACTGAAGGAACATTTTTTTTAGATAACAACATTTTTATTTAAGAAACTTGACGCGAGAATACCAGTGGTCGATTCTTCGATTTTTAAATGTATGTTCGGAAATTGCAGCACTAACAAGGAAAGGTACTTTGGTACAACATTTTTAAGGGGTGAAATCGCCCTTCAAAAATAGGGGTGATTATGCAGTTTCACCCCTAAAAATGAATTTTTTTTCTTCAACTCCACGTGGAATTTTTATTGTCTTCAATGAGGAGTATTTTGGTTTTTGTTTTATTAAAATCGGTTGACGCCTTCTGGGTGAAACTGCAAAATCACCCCTCGACATGCTATTTTTGAAGGGCGATTTTACCCCTTAAAAATGTTTTTCCGCCGATAAAAAAAAATACGTGTCTTTTAGTTTTCGATGCTCTACAACATACGTGAGTTGCATTAAAATCGGAGGGGGACACCAAAGTACCTTTCCTTGTAAGACGAATGCGGAATAGAAGCAACACTTACGGAAACAATGTTGTTCAATCGCCTGATCATATTTCTGAACATCTCCTCCTCCTTGGCCGTGAGCTGCGTCATCAATCTAACCATCTTTCCAGTCTTAATGTCGGGTACTTGGAAGGTCTCGCTGAGTTCGTAGTTCTCGTCGAGTATGCCGCTCCACGGGAACAAATGAATCACACTGTGAGAAATTAAAAAGAGGACAGTTATGATCTCTTCACGCTCAACGTATTCGCTAGTCGGAGTTCTATGCTGATGTAGCTAGATAAAGGACTGTCGACTTGTGTACGTCGATCAGTTTAGACTACTCTACAAGCTTAAAGACAGAATGCCCATAAAAGAAAACAAGTATTTAAATATGGAACGATATATATTAGAGAGAAAAAATGCGACTGGTACCAGTTGCGGCATGCTTGGTCGTCGCAACAAACACTACGTATTTTTCGATACCATGTGATTCTCTTACTTTCTGTATATCCAAGAACGCGTGCAGCGAACGGACGTTATCATGAAATAAAAAAGTTACGATTGAGTATTTATGATATATATGAATGGTCGTCGATGATTATAATTCGTGTCGATGTACTCAATTGATGACGGCTTCGTATCGTAAGATATGCCAATTGGAGTGCGCCCGCGTTGTGCGCGGGAACGCCGTCAAAGCGCGACGATCCAGTGGAAATTTTTGTGTCCCGGCCTCTCATCGTCGGCTCGTTACAGGTTTCGATAATGAAAAATCAACGTACCCCTCTTTGTCGGACTGAATTTTATCGAGGAACTTCTGTACTGGTGCGGCATCCGTGATATGAGCCTCTTCGAACTTCTTCTTGAAGTCGTCGGGTTTCGCGTGGTGAGCCAAGACTGCACCCTCACCGCCAACAACGTCGGACATGTATTGGCGAGCTCGCATGATCACCTCGGATAATTGAAGCTGCGGAAAAATATACAACGATTGAAATTTCGTGTTCGATGAATCACAGGTTTTTTGTCATTATTCTTTTATGTTTTTGGCATCGTGAAATTGCTACAAACCAGAAGTTGCGGTCGTCCAAGAGCTGTTAACTTTACGGCTGTTATGCCGACGCCCATCGAGGCACCTGCGCAAATACATTAATTGGGTAATCATAAAGATGCAGCTATTTGTAATGAATTACTGAATAACTCACAATTTAATAAATTATTATTTTACATTGGCATTTTTATTTTACACGTATTGCATGCAGGCTCATTTGTTTCTTCGCAGATGAAGTTTTGTTTTCGTGAGAAAAAAAATCGAGATTTTCATCACTGCAAAAAATGATGATGAATTTACAATCCAAGTGTCTATTAAATTTATGAATCAGGTGTATGAAATGAAGAATTAATATACGCCGGGTTGGAAATTTAATAATATTATATAAATTTACCCAATACGTATTCCAAATTTACAAAACGCGTAATTGCTTTGGTCATCAATGGATCTGTGTATGAAAATCAATGTACAGGTTCGCACACTTAAAACGCGAATTGGATTTTAATATCGTTCTTTGTAATTGAAGTGGTGTTCAAAAGTGTTGAAAATTAAGTGATGGTACTTCAAGAATAAAGCAAGGGCGTCTTGGAAATTTTGCCCGCGATTGTGCTTTAAAATCAAAGATCAGTTGAGAATGATCAAATACTGGATTGGAAATTAAGATATCGTAAATTAAAAACGATAGTATGGATAACTTATATACAAAACTAGTACTCCATATTTACAATACGCGTTCAAAATTTACAAAACACCTAATTGGTCATTGATGGACCTGTATATTAATGAGAGATGTGCATAGAATTTAACCCGCAAGACAATAGAAACTGAAACTTTATACATTAATTTTGATACACATCAATCCTAAAAATGACTCAAAGGAATAGTAAATTCAAATACGTTACACTTGTAAGATTATCGACAATTGCAATTTTTTTTCAATCACAGTGACTATTAATATTGAGTCGAAGAAGGGTTTAAATTTAATATACGGTTTATGCATAAAAACTTCCGATACCGATATATTAAATTTAGTATAGACATTTTTTACAGTGATGTCAAGATATTTAAAATGGTGTAAAATATCGAGAAAAGTGGTTAAGATGAAATATCCAGGATGTGTGTGTGTGTGTGTGTGTGTGCGTGTGTGTTGTCTCTAAAATGTTAACGTTTGTTTCTCGAGAATCAATAAAGCAATTAATCTTAAATTTAGTACAAAATTTCTCTTTCATTGTGTATGCAGACTCAGATTTTATGACGTTTTGAATTTCTTGAAAGAAAAAAAAGGGCGTGATCGCTTTAACTTACGTAAAATTTGGGCTATTGAGCCAAATAGTTCTTCACGATTGCAGATACGTTCGAGGTTGTTTGGTATCGAGTGTGGACAAATTTGGAAAAGAGGTTTGGATTTTACAAGATGTTGAAGTCTTCGAAAAATTTACGCTATTGCATTAACTTTGACAAGAGTCGAGCTGACGGGCCAAAACTCTCTACAGGAATAAAGTACTGTATAGGGAAAGGGTGACTCTGTGGGTTCGGATGGAATAGTTGCGAGTACAATGGAATAAAGTACGTTTCACGTATTCACTAAGTATCACTGAATCGAATACTATTCAGTGGTGTTTTGTACTGCGTTTTGTCAAATTCACTAAAGAGGTTCAGATTTTAGGGGTATTTTGAATTTTTCAATTTGTCAACGCTCCAAATTCTGAAAATTTTTAAACAACACACTTTAATCCCTTGAGTGGTTTTGACGCACTGGTGAGTCGATATGCTATAATCTTAGATGCAATTCTACCACCAAAGGAATTAAGAATATTTGGTATAAAATTTGGCCAAAATCAATAAAATCGGTACGTTAACGAGTGGTAGCGTCAATGGTAACGGTTGAATCAGGAAATTGACTTTGCTTAACGTTTCAATTGAGAACTGATTCAGTTTCAGAAGGTTTTTCTTGTGCATGGCGCCAAATAAATCAAGAATCAATCAGTAATATCGATCGATATCACACCAAATTCGTATCCTGCTTCGATCGTTACCATTGCCGCTACCCCTAATAAATAATCTAACAATAATATCTGATGTCGGTCACATATTAATCTATATAGGTGTTCGAATGTCACACCAGATAAAATATCTTATTTTCATATTAATTTTGTTTGCTAAAAGTAAAAAATGTGTAGATTGAGACTCGCTTGAGTAATCGAACTAAAATTTGACACACGAGTAAGGATCGCTTTATTACAGATTTTATGAAATATTGAGCATGGCTTTTGAATTTTCATTTAAGCTCATCGTTGTTGCGTATTCCTTAGTTTTTTTCAATTGTTGATTGTTCTTACCCTTGGAAATTTCAAATTATCGAGTGCAGCTTGATGTATACGGTATGTGAACAAGCCAGCAAAGTTGAACCTTACAAATGGCTTCCTCATTATTTTACACCGTTCACGATGCTTCCTTTATGCTTCCTCTATGTAGAGGTTGCTTTGTGAGCGATATAAAATAATGAGGAAGCAATTTGCAAGATACTACTTTGTAGGTTCTCTTATCAGTGTCAAGAAATATTCCTGATCATCGAGTACGTAAAATTCATTATAATAGTAGATTGTAGATATTACTGATTAATTCACAATTTAATAATTTAGAAATTAGTTTGTAGTTTTGTTTTCTTCATTTTTACTTCTTTGAATTGTGTAACTTTTCTGCATTTCTGTTTTACATTTATTTAAGACTCATTTTTATCATTGACCAGATAAGTTACTGATCATAGAGTGCGTACAATTTAATACTGTCCAGGTTGTACGGCCATCAGGCTGCACGTTATAATTTTTCACTCAGTAATTGCGGCATTATAAATAAATGGTAGAAAAATTATGGAAAATTGTAGGAGTACGAGAATGTGGATTTCTTACCAGGTTGAGGATCGACTTGGGAATTAATGGTGATTTCATGGGATGGGAATTTAAGTTGTAAAGTTTTTCGTTCGTCCTCTGAAAAAATGTACAATCTCGCGGATTATTTCAATTTAAATGTCACGATTTTCCGCCGAAGCTATTATGTCACTGTGGTTGGCCAAGAAGTAGAGATTTAAAGACCCAGTTAAATTCGGATATTTATAGGCATAGTGGCAATGACGCGTACGTCGTTGAACGCAGCTTGCCAGAAATTACGAGGGTGAGGTTGATGAATTCCTAAGACGCACAAATGAAACTCTTCCCTTTGTTTCCGAAAGGCTTTTCTATCTTACCCGCAACCGTCTCCAAACACCTGACGAAGATGTCCATGTTACGCTCGCACGAAGCCTCGTTCAAGTAGAAATATGTTCTCGCAGATGCAACTTTGTAACGTCGATCGGCGAATGATTTTTCAACGTGGTACTTCTTAATCGTGCCCTCCTTCTTCTCGTCTCCTGCCTCGGAAACGGAAGCTCTGTAATAATACTAAATGTATTAATATCTCGTAAGACTTCCCGAACCATATTTCTAGATTTATTGACATTTTAACTGCGCAGGTTTAATTTTCTGAACAAACCGAGTGAGGTCAATGAGACTTCATTTCCTCAAATATATATTTCTTCAAATATCACAATTTATTCCACTTATTTATATAAAGTGTGAGATAATTTTATTCGCGGAGAATTTTACAAGATAATTATATATTGTTAATAATACTGACTTGACTTCACGACGTTCAGCTTCTTCCTGTGTGATATCTTCCTCCACCGAGTAATCAAGAATCGGTTTCACACCAAATTGTCGTAATCTGTCGAGGGTTGGCCTGATCTTCATCTCATCCTCTCCTGCGACGAAGTGACCGTAAAAAGTGCCTTTCATCATAAGTGTGAAGAGTTTTTCGCCAAGTACAGCCTTTGCAAATTTCATGAACTGAAATAAATCCAAAAAATTTCTAATTAATTTATAAATATACATTTATTACATTTGCAATGACTCTAAATCAGTGTAATTAGCGATTGAATTATTTATTACTTAGAAAAGACGGATGGGACTGTGCAGCTTGAGGTACGAAAATAGGGATCAAAAATAGATTCGCGATTGAACGTCATCCAAGTGCATTTCTAAGAGATCCAGATATAATGATAGTCAGTATGATGAACGTACGATGATAGAAAAATAATGAATTTGTAAAGTCGGCACCAAGATAGGCTACGAGATGTTGGCAGAGGTTATTTAGTGATCAAATCACGCTTTTTGTATTTCACAAATTTAAACTGAAATACATTCCATAATAACTTTCTTGATATATTTATTAGTTCTAAGATTAGATTTGTCTCATTTTAATGCTATAACCGTTAGAAATTTCTTCGATTTTACAAACACGACATGTGCTTATCAACACTTGTTCGTGTTCACGTTCTGTATCGTATTGATGTCGTAAAAATTTTCTAGATTCCTTGGACTGGTGCATGTACGAATTTTCCGAATTGCATTCTTAATTCATTACTGAAACATATCATTAACAGTTTTTGTTCCTTAGGTAATTTTTTTTTAAATATACGTGTATTAGATTGTAAATAAAAATTTCCGTAGAGGGACCCCGCATCCTTCAACGAAACGTTAAAGAAGTGTGATATTCTTCACACTCCACACGTCCTACCGATGTCTAGAGGATGGCCTTCTCGTAGCTGACTTTACAAATTAATTGTTGATCCGGATAAACGTTTCTACAGAACTGATAAAGATAAACGTCTTGTTCGTACGTTCGTCATTCACCCTGCGTGATCACTTGGGATCAATTAAACCCGAATACTGGAATCAATGCATTCATATGACAAAATGTGACTACAGAAAATTAACGACACTCTTCCCGAAATTTTGAAACATTGACTTATTGTGTCAGATAACTACATTGATAATCGCCTTAAATTATAGATAAGCATTAGATATCTTAATTTAATATGTATGGCAGATCGAACAGCTCTAGAGAAATGAATGAAATACCTAAGGACTGACCTCTATGGCCCATCAAGAGTCGAGGACTTACAATTTATTCTTTACGAAGGCCGAAATCCAAAACGCCTCGCGGCTTTGGTGTCTTGGTTTATAAATAGACAGTTATTAATATCTACTAAATTTACACTCGAGAGTTTACACACGAGAGTGTAAGAGAGACGAGTGTGAGTGATGGGCGAGAGGACAATGATCGCAAAGTCATGAGAGTGTATATAGTTTCCATTACCCGGATCGATATCGAGCGAATACGGAGTGCAATGCTCGAATGCCTTTTCATTAGAGCGTCGTACATAGATATACAGATTGCTACTCGTATTACGACCGGCTTGAATGCCGCAGTGCACGCTTAAGAAATATTTTCGAACTTGTAAACAAAATTATCTTATTAAAATATATTTTATAATAAATATTCATTACGTTTTTTAATTTGATTAATAATTAATAGTAATCGTCCTTACGGAAAATAAATACAAGACTATTAGGGAGGTGAGAAATATGATCTAGGATCGTTGGCGTAGTTCCCAAACCAGAGTTGAACGAATAATGAGCGCACGATAGCTACCCGGAGACAAAACATTTCCTATATTGTCACTAAAATATATTAAAAACATTGATTATCATTTTTTAAATACGGTGGATCATGCGGGCATGTAGCAAAAAAAGGAATCCGGACTGAATACACCGGTAAAAATCTTTTTTTCAATGCCAATTATATTATTTTAAATATAATTAATGATTATCAAAACATTTATATTTTAATTATTAAACATTTTGGCGAGTAGCATACATTTGGTTCAATATATTTACAAATTATTCCAGGAGAATGAGCGAAGGACTGAAAATAATTTTATATTTGTGTACTTTGTGAGTTAACGGAGTTCGACCGACAACTGATGTACAATCGCGAAATAGTTTGTATTAAAAATATTGCGCTGTTAATTCAAGTTAATTAAACTGTTAATATCAAAGAGCATTATCGAGGAAGCGTGGTCGAGTGTAAAGAACAAGTTTGGCTGAGCTATTGACGCGTTCGGGCTAATATCAATTGGATATATCGAGTAGACGTGTTGTATTTTTATGCGAATCAAACATCGCAAAAGTCAACCGGAGGTTGCGAAAAATGTCATTTTTGTACATCAGCCGTTTTTCATGCTGTTTCACTAGTCGAATTGAAGGTAATTCTGAAAAGAGAAGCTCGATGCCACGCTTCATTGGCAGGACCAGGGCTTCCTCGAATTCTAGAACATTCAGAGATAATCCATCGTCGAGACAGTTCTATTTCAAAATCATCTGGGTGATTAGGAACAAGACGTTGTTCCACGAGTGCTGCAGCATCATTGCAGTAATAATAATGATATAATAGACAAGATTATTATAGTGTCATTGTCCACTGAAATAGCTTAAATAATTACAAAAATTGAATAAAAAAATATAAAAATTATTATTTTTCTTTATCAATAAGTTTACAGTTTGTTATAATTATAAATTGAAGTAAAATAACACTGAAGGTATGTCGCCCGAAGGAGCGTCAAGGAAATATAAAATTTAGTGATGATTTTTTTTTCTTTTTTAGTGCAGGATCAGCCACGATACGAAGAGAAATGTTCTTCCACTTGCACTTTGAATTTTGCGGAACGTTACGACTATCCAATAATGTGCGTGCGTCGAAAATGCAAAAAGAATGAGTCTTCGCCAACCGCAAGGTCTCGTCTCTATAAAAATAGTTGGACTCTGAACCTTTGCATAATGCTAAGAAGAAGACTGCGGAGGTGGGATCTGATAATATGATCATCAGTTGCTCGTCCTAGCTCGATTTTCGAATGCTCTCTTCTCTCCCTCTGTCTTGCATATTTATTTATTCTGCGCATCTTCTGCCAAATCCGCGTTTCTGTCCCTGTTTTACTATCCGTTTAAATTACGAACGATAAGTGTACTGGAAAAAAATGAATTGAAGTAAACTGAATTCAGCTGGCTCAAAGTAAAATTACTTTGAATCAATTCAATATATCTTGATTCAACTACGCGATATGGTTGATTCAAGTTTACCGCAAGATTCATCAGATTCAACCTAACGTTAAATTAATCCAACTTTATTCAATCATCTCAATTGAATGGACGTGGCTAAAACTATATTCAGTTGGTTCTAACTAAATAGTTTATAAAGAACGAGGATAAAGGAAAGATAGCTTGTCTTTTCAACGGATATTTTTACTTCTCACTTTGATTGCCTTATCAAACCAGAAGGGAAGACCCGCGAGAAGACCAAACAGTTAGACCTGCGATACTTGAAGTGCTTGTCCGGGTCTGATTAAATCTAAAAATAGAAACAACGCATCCCCGTCGCCTTTTAATGCTGTCATGGCCATTTCCAATTGCCGACGAGATGTGGATTGTGACGAAGGGTCTCTCAGAGGGTTTCGTTCATTTGAAAATCGTTGAGTAGGAGCAACACCTTTCGCTTCTATCAAATGTACAGACGAATGAGTCTCCTTCGAGCATTCGAGACGACGTTGCGCTGGATCGATAAGAAAACGCTGTGACACGCTAAAATTGTAGTCTCTCGGATGCCAGTCCCGCCAGTCCCGCCAATCCCCAGACCCCCCTCGCGAAGAATATCGATAACTGAGTTATATGTAACTCCGCCTCCTCAAGATAATCC
Source organism: Cylloceria caligata (assembly GCA_963942595.1). Lineage (NCBI taxonomy): Eukaryota > Metazoa > Arthropoda > Insecta > Hymenoptera > Ichneumonidae > Cylloceria > Cylloceria caligata. The sequence goes on along the minus strand of OZ012710.1, from coordinate 10,386,135 downwards.
TTCTCGACAGTCGTCGCTCTTGCACGTTGCAAATCCAATGATATTTACAACGGTGAAATCTCGGTGCAGAGATATACTCGATGACAGTTACATCTCTGCAACTGTTTATTCCGAAACGCGTAGAAACCAAAATATTCTTAAAGGCAGCTCTGTCTTTATCGATATATTTATTAGATGAAACTTTGTTCTTAGATCCTCAACACTCAACAGAATCGATTTAAACTTTGGTAATATCATTTTAAAATAAAGAAAGAGACTAAATGATATTTAGTTTGATAGCGAAATAAACTTTCTTGAGAGCAACTTTGTTTCATCGATCGTTTGTGGATGAAACTTTTTTTTTTTAAGTAACACTCACCACAATCGACTTACACTTTTGTAATATTATTTACAAATTGTAGAAAGAGACTAAATTATATTTTGCTTTTCGGAATAATAGGGAAAAAAGTCGATAATCAGTCTAATTAGATTTATCCATTTCAACAAATCTTATATTATTATCGTTATTATAAAAAATGTAAACAATAGCGTTTCAAAATTCAGTTGGATTTCATTCACAAGAATAGAATTCAAATTCACCTTGAGAGATAAAAAGATATTATCAAGCATGGTGTTATCACTAATCAATTGTATTATAGCAGCGATTTTACTACGCGATAAATCTCATTCATAAAACTTATCGTTATCGATTTATCGTAAATAGTTCGTTATCTGTTTATAAGAAAAAAAAGAATACTCTCATTCTATATCAAAGGTCACGGCGATTATCACTTTCCGGAAAATAAGTAATTAATAAACACTCCGAGACTCTCAGTCGACATTATTTTATAAAGTTCATTTGTATTCAAGAAAATACTAATCACATTTTTCTTGAGTTATATTGTGCGTTGGGGCCATAATCTAAAGTTTAATGCTTCAATGGACAATAAAATTGCGACAGAAGTTAAAAAAAAAAAGCGAGATAGAGCCGCGGAAACCCTCGTAAAGCCGGTCATTCATGTTTTACGAATATGTGCGTAAGCGAGATAATGTCTGAACTTCATATCTTTTGTACATACAAAACCATATATATACCGACCATATGGGCCCAAAACGTTATTCGAAGTATTCTGGTAGAAAAGTGGCAATACATCAATCTTTGCGAAGAAACTAAAAACGAATACCTCAATTAAGAAATGGACTTGACTAACAAATTTAGATGAACTCAGCCCTTTTCAGGGCTACATGTTGTATGAATCCGACCATATATGGTATATATATATATATATGGACTTGACTTGACGAATAAAGGGCTGAGTTCATCTAAATTCATATATACATTTATACCATATATGGTCGAATTCGTACATCATGTAGCCCTGAAGAGGGCTGAGTTCATCTAAATTTGTTAGTCAAGTTCACTTCTTAATTGTTCGTTTTTAATTTCTTCGCAAAGAATAAGGTATTGCCACTTTTTCCACCAGAATACTTCGAATATCGTTTTGGGTCTGTTGAAGATGAAAAACAAAAAATTGCTCGAAGTAAAACTTACTTATTTTTTAACGAAAAATAAATAAAATGCAACAAAAAATAAGGGGTTCCATTTAAAATACTAAAGTTGAGTCTCAATTGACTCAGCAGAGGCCCCGAACCCAAAAACTGATATGCTCATTCGATGTCCCCCTTCATATACACCAACTTTTGTTCGAAACATTTTTCAATTAAATTCTTAGTTTTCGATATATTTGAGCGTATTTTTATAATGGGACACTCTGTATACAGTCAATGCTCCCTAAAGTGACACTCTGTAATTTCGCGTCTTGCCTGAACGCTCTGTAGTAGCTATTTCCTCACGAGGGAAATGATTCCCCCACTTTTCTGTAGTCGCAGTGTATAGACGTTATTCTCGAAACACGTAGCAGAACGTTGTGCGCTTGAACGCACGAGGCGTGTTTTGTTTTGACGGTTATTTCTAATCTCACAATGACACTGAACAAAAATAATAATCAAGATGTCAAATCTGTTAGGTAAAAGAAAATTTTAGTAATTTCTCATAAAATGTCGTCACACCAAAACAGTCACTGTAAATGAAAAAGTAAAAGTTTTATACAAAATTTGATGTACCGATGTCAAAGATCGCGGCGAAATTGATTGATAAAAAATGGTTTAACAAACAGAACTGTAGGGATACACGGACAAAAAACATTGACTAAGACGCACACATACGATATACGCCGGCTTGCCATGTCCTTTAATTTTATTATTATTATTATTATTATTATTATTATTATTATTATTATTATTATTATTATTATTATTATTATTATTATTATTATTATTATTATTATTATTATTATTATTATTATTATTATTATTATTATTATTATTATTATTATTATTATTATTATTATTATTATTATTATTATTATTATTATTATTATTATTATTATTATTATTATTATTATTATTATTATTATTATTATTATTATTATTATTATTATTATTATTATTATTATTATTGTTATTATTATTATTATTATTATTATTATTATTATTATTATTATTATTATTATTATTATTATTATTATTATTATTATTATTATTATTATTATTATTATTATTATTATTATTATTATTATTATTATTATTGTTGTTGTTGTTGTTGTTGTTGTTGTTGTTGTTGTTGTTGTTGTTATTATTATTATTATTATTATTATTATTATTATTATTATTATTATTATTATTATTATTATTATTATTATTATTATTATTATTATTATTATTATTATTATTATTATTATTATTATTATTATTATTGTTGTTGTTATTGTTATTATTATTATTATTATTATTATTATTATTATTATTATTATTATTATTATTATTATTATTATTATTATTATTATTATTATTATTATTATTATTATTAGTTTCGATTGTGTATTGCGTGGTCGTGTTTCATTTGTTAGGTTAGATTACTCACGTACGATCTGTAGTGTGCGCATAATAATATTCGAGCATAATATTGAAAGCTAATCAGAACGATCGGTAAGCGGCTTTATTTATAAATCCCACTTCGAGATTTAGTGACGTCTTTTTAGTTTTTTCTTCAGAAATGGATGATATACGGCGCAGTAATAAAGGGTGATTTTTTAAGAGCTTGAGAACTTTTTTTAAAAAAAAAACGCATAAAATTTGCAAAATCTCATCGGTTCTTTATTTGAAACGTTAGATTGGTCCATGACATTTACTTTTTGAAGATAATTTCATTTAAATGTTGACCGCGGCTGCGTCTTAGGTGGTCCATTCGGAAAGTCCAATTTTGGGCAACTTTTTCGAGCATTTGGGCCGGAATAGCCCGAATTTCTTCGGAAATGTTGTCTTCCAAAACTGGAATAGTTGCTGGCTTATTTCTGTAGACTTTAGACTTGACGTAGCCCCACAAAAAATAGTCTAATGGCGTCAAATCGCATGATCTTGGTGGCCAACTTACCGGGCCATTTCTTGAGATGAATTGTTCTCCGAAGTTTTCGCTCAAAATGGCCATAGAATCGCGAGCTGTGTGGCATGTAGCGCCATCTTGTTGAAACCACATGTCAACTAAGTTCAGTTCTTCCATTTTTGGCAACAAAAAGTTTGTTAGCATCGAACGATAGCGATCGCCATTCACCGTAACGTTGCGTCCAACAGCATCTTTGAAAAAATACGGTCCAATGATTCCACCAGCGTACAAACCACACCAAACAGTGCATTTTTCGGGATGCATGGGCAGTTCTTGAACGGCTTCTGGTTGCTCTTCACTCCAAATGCGGCAATTTTGCTTATTTACGTAGCCATTCAACCAGAAATGAGCCTCATCGCTGAACAAAATTTGTCGATAAAAAAGCGGATTTTCTGCCAACTTTTCTAGGGCCCATTCACTGAAAATTCGACGTTGTGGCAGATCGTTCGGCTTCAGTTGTTGCAGGAGCTGTATTTTATACGGTTTTACACCAAGATCTTTGCGTAAAATCTTCCATGTCGTCGAATAACACAAACCCAATTGCTGCGAACGGCGACGAATCGACATTTCACGGTCTTCAGCAACACTCTCAGAAACAGACGCAATATTCTCTTCTGTACGCACTGTACGCATTCGTGTGGTTGGTTTAATGTCCAATAAAGTAAACTGAGTGCGAAACTTGGTCACAATCGCATTAATTGTTTGCTCACTTGGTCGATTATGTAGACCATAAATCGGACGTAAATCGCGAAACACTTTTCGAACCGAACACTGATTTTTGTAATAAAATTCAATTATTTGCAAGCGTTGCTCGTTAGTAAGTCTATTCATTATGAAATGTCAAAGCATACTGAGCATCTTTCTCTTTGACACCTTGTCTGAAATCCCGCGTGATCTGTCAAATACTAATGCATGAAAATCCTAACCTCAAAAAAATCACCCTTTATAACTGTTTCTGTCTTATGATCCTAACCTATTCGACTATAGTGGGGGAGGGGGACATTCCGTAAAATAGAACTCAAACGAACGCTATCTTTCGACAGTTGACTGTGTATATATACAAAAGCATATGTATATATATATTTATACACACAAACCCAAAGGTAATCACGTTATCGGAGTTACAGAGAGCATCGTTCTTGGTTCATTCGAATGCCACCTCGTATCGGTAGATACAACAATCTCGGATCTTCAGCTCGACAAGTTCATGTATGCACTCAATAAACTAACCGATATCCCTATACAATCATCACAAAAACTACCAAATTTGCACGGGATACACACAGCGTATCTTGAGGACAAATATTGATCGTTAAATAGTCAACAATGAAATATATAACAAGAAAGCATTGCATTCTTGACCCTGAATAAAAAAAAAAAGCAAAGAAACCAATACACGAGAGACTGTAATTACGTTGTACGAGCTTTTTTTTATAAAGTAATAAAGATGGAGATTGTGGATTTATAGATTCCATTTAGTCTACTCTGTAATTATGTTGTACGAGCCTTTTTATTATAGTAATAAAGATGGAGATTGCGGATTCATAGATTCTACTTAGTCTACCCTGATTCTTACACGTCGCTCCTCGTAAGCTTCGTAAATACAAAAAGCTTTACAAAAACACTTTCTAAAGCAGTATATTATACGAGAAACACGAGTACGCATATATAAGAGAAGATATAAGTTGTGACGTGGTGACACTGAATGCAAGGATTATGATGTTATATATTTAATTAACTGCGAGGGTAACATTTCCATCCGGTTCGTGTGTCGGCTCTCGCTACTCTTTCAACAGCAGCTTTGTATGTACGATGCATCATTCACGCAACTAACGAATAACCGGCTAACGACAGAGATTTAAAAATCTTATCAACTGCAAATTAAACACACGTGTTTAATTATCAAAGTTTCAGGTCTTCCAATGAATCCCTCCAGGCCCTGATTATCCCAAGTCCCTTTTAAGCCCGATGCACACCAAAGCGGCGCTCTGCGCGTCGCAGCGCGCCGCTTTGGTGTGCATTAGCCGATTTGAATATACGGGTTTGATTCTGGTCGCGGCTCTGCGCTGCTCTGCGCGTCGCAGCGCGCCGCTTTGGTGTGCATCGGGCTTAAGGAGGCTCCTGAGATCCAGATTATGTTGGGTACGAATCGAGACGAAGGTGGTAGCCGGATGCAAGGCGATTCTGTTTAGTTTTTAGGTCGCTCCTCCGGGGACTTTCAGGCCGAATGACGACGTTTCGATTGGGAGAGGAGAAGCAAGGGGGTTGGTAAGACCTTGAAGAAAGGCGCAAGTATCGAGTGTTGCGACGTGCGTCCATGTGCTCGATGACGAAGGATGATCGAAGGAACTCTATTCGTCTTCGTCAGTTAATCAGTAATGAGATCTACATAATGTAAGAATTCATTTACAATTATCATAGCCCGTGTAAACGTTTGCGTATACACGTAGTCCGTGCCATGACTGTGAGCCAACTATCTCGGTAACATTTTCGCTTTTCATGCTACTAATATGTATAAGGTGCTCTATTTTGAGATCCGGGCCGGAGCTAGATGCCGTAAGTACACGCGGAGAGTTTCTCGAAAGACCATTCCCGAACCGTTATCTCGGTAGAGAAGCCCGTTTTTACAGAATTCATTTGTGCACGGAGTGAACGATCTAGTATAAATTAGTATATACTTGAGAAAATCTGTTATAGTCGTTTGGTAGTATTGGACTATGTGGACCACCTGACAGCATTGCAAGATTCAATCATATCTTTTACCATATTTTCGGAAATTATCCCTATATGTGTGGTCAATCTTATCAGTAATTTTTACATACTTGTCGACAGGTGATGCCACTACAAATACTATCAACTGACTATTACCAGTTTTTCTCAAGTTATATGGTACGAGGACTATTTGAAAAGTTTCCGGCCTTTTTAAGAAAAACACATATAAACACGTTTCCCCCCATCCTTCTAAACCGTCAGAAAAGAATTGATTATCTAAACCTGAAAAATACTGGTTTACAGCATTTTCCACCTCAGCATTTGACTTATATTTTTTTCTCCCGAGAAATTTTTTCAAATAAGGATACAGGAAAAAGTTGCTGGGAGCTACATCTGGCGAATAGGATGAGTGCGGAAGCAATTCAAACTTCAATTCGTTAAATTTTGACATTGCGACCATGCACGTGTGAACCAGAGCGTTATCCCGGTGAAACAGGATTTTTTTCTTGGCCAAATGCGGACGTTGTTTCTTAATTATGGCCTTCAATTTATCCAGCAATGCAGCGTGGTACTGTCCGTTGATTGTTTCACCCTTTGCAAGGTAATCGATAAGAATTATTGCACGGCTATCGCAAAAAACTGTCGCCATCACTTTTCCTGCAGAGAACGACCTTTGCCTTCTTCGGAGTTGGTTTCCGCACCGCAATCCACAGCTTTGACTGTTGTTTGGTCTCAGGCGTATGGTGATGTACCCAGGTTTCATCGACGGTTGTCATTCGCCGCAAAAATGGCGCTGGATTTTTTTGATACAGGCTAAGACACTCGCGCGACATGTCCGTTCGCGTGCGCTTTCGGTCGATCGTCGACAAGCGCGGCACCCAGCACGCGGATAATTTTCTCATATCCAAATCTTGATGTAAAATCTTGTGCACCCGTTCGGATAATATCCCACAAGCCTCAGCAATATCCTTAACAGTCAATCGACGATCTTCCATCACAGTTTGATGCACTTAATCGATAATTTCGTCAGCTGTAGCGGTTTGCGGGCGCCCGGAATGTGCCTCGTCTAAAATGCTCGTACGACCACGTTTATACTTGGCCACACAATGTTTGACCGTTGTCAATGAAGGGGAGGCTTCACCGTATACAGAGTCTGACTCATATTTTATTTCCTGAGTCTATTTCCCTTTCGATTGAAGGAATTTTATCACTGCGCGATACTCAATTTTCTCCATTGTTTTCAGACAATGTCAGCTTACAACTTTGGAAGAGTGCTATAGACAAAGTAATGGTCGGAATTACTTGAAATTTTTACGGTTTACATATGTCAAGGCCATCTATCGGACGGCGAAAGAATTTTTTTTCTGCAGTTACTTTATGTCGATGAGGCCGGAAACTTTTTAAATGGCCCTCGTAGTTATTGCTAGATCCTTCCACCTGTGTACACAGACCTATGTTTTAACTGACAATTGAATACAGATTTTTAATCCACACGTTCAATTCAGGACGGTAGAACTGTATATGGCGTATATTCAACAGGGCGAAAATGTACGCAGTCAACCTCAACGCGACAAAAGTGTACTGATAATCAATCCAACACATAAAAGCTCACGAATCTATAACGAAAAAATTTTACAGGGTAAAATTTGAACACGATCAAACTTTATACAGCATAAAGTCGACACGGTATAACTCATCTCGACTTGTAGCAAAACGATTCAGCGCAAAGCTTTCTTGCACAATGTTTGCACGATAAAATGTGTGCACGCTGCATCTGCTACACAGTTCGAAATGAACACGGTCGCAACTTTACACAGCTTCAGCTATACGCGATCCATATTCATGCGTTGGTAAGTCAGAATATGTGTATCATCTGTTACTCCTACTAGTTTAGGCCGCGAAATACATATTCGATGGAGTCAGTTGACTTTTTGGTAAAATAAAATATGAGTACCGGAGTCAATCTACTCGTCGTAACTCCGTCGTACATCTATTTTAGTCAATTCACTCTGTTTTAGATCTATTTTGCGGCCTCAATTGGTAAGAATAAAAGTCGGTACACACAATATGATTTGCCAACGCACGAGGCGCGATTATAGCTCATGTACCAATGGAATTTTATAAAGATGCAGCCGTGTTCGGTTGTACGATGTGTTGAGTTACAGCGTGTAAAACTTTTGTCGTGGAGAGAGAGAAGAGTTTTGCCGTGACGACTCGATGTTGCGTACAATTATCCCGTATCCAAATTCAACTGTGCAAAATGTAAAGTACAAATACAAAATGCCGTGTACAGTATTGATGTATCGGATTGGTTATCTGTTATACTTTCATCGTGTTGAAAGTCACGAGGTTGACTACATGTGTACACTTTTGCCCTGGTGAGTTAGTGCCTTATAAAACTTCCGCGAATTCAATGATAAAAGCCTGCTGTCTGTAGAGTATTTTATTGCGATTAGCCCACGCCATTGTTACATGTGTTTCTATAGCATTGTATACAATATATACAGTGAAATTGTAAGATGAATTCTCATAAAAAATTATAATAATTAAATTAATGTACTAGAATATATATTTTTCTTTAATTTTCGTTATCAATTATTTTATTCAATTGTACAGTCTAATCAGAATAATTTGTCTAATTTTCATCGTTATAAATTGTACAATGATTACATATTTTTAACAATTATAAAATAATTAACGTGTCGTCTAGTTGCGTGGTCCGATAAAATAATAAACGTGTTCGTATAATGGCTAATCACTCCTTTCCGAATCAGAACAAATGCGGATTGAGAAACGAATTGCAGAGGAAGAAGAAGACGCGGTCTATCGAACTTGTTGCACTCGATAAAAATTCCACATATGCCTCGCAGTCTATGCAGTGTATCGTGTATAAAAAGTGAATAAAAAAAATTTTTTAACTGGTCGGTCTCGGTAGTTCGAGATGATATAGCTCACGAAATTTCCCCCCCCCCTCACCCCACCGGAGGCAATGCCAACATCACTCTGCGAAAAATGTTAAACGCTTTGTGGTGCTACGACTGCGGTGGCAATGTTGGGCGCCAGACCCAACCGGACGGCCTTGGGCGGATTACTCAGCACGTGTCTGCCCCGGCAAATACCATCACGTTTGCGAGTTGCCGTTGACGACCCCGATGTAAGCTGCTGCTGCTGCTGATGCTGCTCCGCTCTGCTCTGCTGTGCTCTGCTGATTTGCTGCTTGTACGGTTGCACGGAGAGGAAGCGGGCAACCAAACATAATCGAAAGGCGATGGGCGTTTGCGCGCACCCGGATAGAAAACGGCAACGAACAATCGAAACAATCATAACTAATACCAGTCGAAAATTCACAGCGATTACATAGATGTAATGAACGAATAAATACAGTAAAAGAGATGTTAATAGAATTTGCACTTTGGTTCGTCGCAGTTTTTTTTAGCGTGATACCGCGGCATGTTGAACTTTCCATTTTTATTTTCTTTAACGAACTTCCTTCATGAGAAAGCTAATAATTAAATTAAATAGTTAGTCATAAATGAAACTCTAACCGGTAGAAAAAAAGTCAAACTATGCACATTGTTCCTCAATATTATTCACAGCCTACTCTATGAGAAACGGTGTTGACGAATGTTGGTTTTTCTCTTGAAGGAAGCTTTGTGAACAATAGAAAATAAGGGGGCAGCAATATGCAAAGTTTGACTCAGTGCACCCTTATTTTAAATAATAAGTTTCATAACTTTTGAACCCCATTGTCGATCCGAACAAAACTTATCACCAAATAACCTTATTCATAATTGCACTTAAGCACGATATATCAGTTTGGAAACTTGATATTTGCACGAGCTTGTGAGTTTACGTCGTTTAACAAATATTAAGATTTATATGACGGAATAATTTTAACACAAATTATCATCGATAAAGGAAAACGTCTGTTTCACAAGCGACTCTCAAGTTATAAGCAATTTAAGGGTGAAAACGATGGTACGCGTGCGCGCGTTTACTCAAGCCGGACATTTTATCATAGACCACTTTTTTGTACGTTTTAAACGATTGTTTATTTTTTTTTTGTAGATTTATAAAATTGAATAATCAATAATTGAATATTTTTGCATAATACCACTTTCGTATTTTTTCTTCCTATTTTCAAAATGCTCTCACACCCTCATATTTCGTTCAGTTTTCCTACGAATTACAATACTTTTTATTTTTGTATACTTCGTATGTGATGAAAATGTAAAAATGTGTTAGCTCACCAGGAAATTTTTTATTTATTTACGATACATGGGGTGATTCTATCAGACTCCGGATAACTGCGTTTCAAAAGAATTAACGAGATAATAAAGAGTCAACGCATAGGTAAAAAATGTGTGTAAGACTTCGACAATGGATTGTACACGCTATTGACGATAAGAGCGGAACCGGATCGCGGGCGTATGACCTCGATCGTACTATCACGAGCAAGTTCTCGCGTGGTATCGTATATACATTCGAACCAGACGAGTGTGACTAAAGGAAGAGAAGCCCGCGTATGTTATCCACGCGTCTGACGGCTGTCTGCTCGTGCATGCTTGTTGCCATTGCAATAGCAGAGATCTCCGTCATTCCTCGAGGCAATGTCCCTCACCCGAGATCTCGTAAAACGAGTTCTTATCCGTTGCGTGTACAAACTTTATGTACATGCGTTACAGGGTACTCTTCGTCACACCTGTACCTCAATGTATGACACAATGTGTGTACGACTCGGATGACCCTGAAATTGTTGAGTTAGCCGTGAAAGAGCATCACGTGAGTTATCACTCCGATGTGCCAGGGGATTGCGCTACATAATCCGAGTTCGACTACATAATAATTTTTCTTTATCCGTCGCATATATTGTTCAAGATGTCGAGCAAAAGTTTGTACGCTGTATGTACGATGATGAAAAATTATAAATATTTTCGTACAATCTGAATGAATTGTCAATGAATTATTTAATTTATAATCCGCAATTTCAGATCGTCGCTTTGTAATCGTATTAGTTTATATTTTTACAATAACACTTTAAGAAAGACGGACGTTCTTGTACTTTAAAATTATTTTTTTTTTTTTTTAAATAAACATTTTATTGGTACAATTATATTTTTGATAATTCAATTGCATTTCAATCAATGAAATTCTTATTAGCTCTACAAATTTTTTTTTTTCTCTATATGTCTACAATCGATTTTCATATTTTCTATAACATCGTAGTTTCACATTTATATTTCAGTATAGTTGGGATCAAATTGTTAACAATTTTCTAGTATTATATAATACTTTGATTTGATAATAAAAATGAGGATTCCAACTTTGAACTTTCTTGTATTTTCTGCTGCCGATAGAATCGAATGTCTATTTCAGCGGAAGCTGCTCAATCGCCGTTTATCGAATAACAAAGTTCCTTTTTGCGACCGTGAAATATAATGTTTTTACCTAATACCTTATAACTAGCGGGATACGTATAACAGGTTTTGAGTGTGCGAGCAGCATCAATTATCTACATAAGATAGTTTTCGTAATTTCTAACGCTTTACGACCGAATAGCAATACTCAGGATGATAGAGAAACATGTTAAAGGCAAATTTGTAATAATTCATATATTTACGTAAATGGATCCGTAAATTGTCGAAAAAAATCAAATGCAAGTAACGTTCGTAATAAAATGGGAATCACTGTGCGATGAAAGAGCGTGTAGTAACGTCGGAATATGAATATTTCCGACGATTGACGAGAAGAACCGAAGTCCCTGGTCAGTCTCGATTGTCTCCCACCTTCTAATGAGTGAAGACACTTTTGCATGAGCAAAGAGTTCGAGAGCACTCTCAGTCCAGTCGTCCGTATATACGCATCATTGATATAATATAATACCTATCTATAGTAAGTATCTTGCGTGATACAACTTTCTTCGACGTCTCATCTGTTATACGCGAATCCTACGATGCTATGAACCTGGGACATACCTACAAAAAGACTTCACGATCATCTCCTATATAATAAATAAGATGAATATATATATGTTTGTAATTAACGACTCACGCAAGATTCTTTGCAATCGACTGAGATGATTTTAAAAACTAAGGAAATAATATTGTATTACAAATATCTGCTATCCATTACTTTAAAATACTTGCGTTGTCTATGTAACGCGAAAAAGGGGATTAACATACTTAAAAATAAAACAAAATAATATCAGAACTGATAATATAACAGTTCCGGATCACTCCAGATTTCTGACTCATCTCCTTGTCCCAACTATTTCGGATTGTTCTATTCTTGACGCAAGCAGTCTGATATGTTGGCATCTCAAAAAAAAAGTTTACAACTGATATTGTGGTATCTGCAATAGTTCTACAGTTTCTGATACTTTGTATCAATAGTTTTGGCATTTAAATTCACTAACCCAACGATTTAAATACCGAGTTCCTATTGACCAGAAGTTTTAGCATTGTAATATATAAAATTTAAAGAATCGGCAACGAATTCAATGGTTTCTGTCGATTTATATAGATCTGTGGCAATAAAATGACGTAATCTCGTCATGATCACTATGGTATTATATTTTCACTATTTATATAACGTATCGAAAACTGTAGATCTATCGTAGATGACTTAAGAAACTTTTTGAGATGTGAGAATATGAGATACTAAATTCACAAACGTAAATTATTCGATATTCCCGATACCAGGAGAATTTTTTTATGCACTCACATGAAAAAGTGCCTGCCAATATTGCTTTCCTGTCCATATAGACACACTCGTCTGGAGTAATATCTCAGAAACTGTTAAAACAATTTGTTTTTCATTCATAAAAATTATTTTTCCTGACATTATCTCAATCCTCACAGAATTGTATGCACCAGCTTGAACAAAAACACGATTGAACATAAGATTTTAATCCACACGAGCTCAGCAATTAGTTTACAAAATTGTTTTTTCTTTGTAGACTTTTTTCACATGATCTACGAAGAAGTGTTCTACATAGTTTGTATCCATTCGAGTAACTATATTAAAGAAAACGGATAGAAATATAACTTTTGTTCTAATTTTGACTTATCTTACACGAAAAGTAAAAAATGATATCAGGAACAACAATTGTAGTAACTTAAATTGCAACCATCAATGGAGAATATATGGACAGTGAGTGTCTCTGGTTAAGAATGCTGCGTAATTGTAGTAAAATCAGTTTTGTAACTATATGTTAACTAGCGTTAGAAATACAATAAACACTAAACCATTGCTACGTATAACGTCCGAAACCTCGTTATCGCTATTTTCCCATACTGGTAATTTTTACCATAATTCGATTTCTACACAGTTTAATACGAGAATGAATGTTTTTTTGTGCATGCGGCATAATAAAATGACGATAAAATATATTGGTGGCATTAAAAGTAAATCAAAAACGTATTTTTCCTCCTCGGGAATTAGTTTTTTTTAGATATATTTTGTCATCGGCAGTCGTTGGGTAACGGTTTTCACTGAAAAAAGTGTCCTTCCTATACCAGAATTTGAACCTATGACCTACCTACCTAGATAACTACCTAACACCCTGACGCTACCGACTACGCCATTCGACTGCCGTTGAATTGAATACATCTAAATGGCATAATAGTTGTATGAGATGTGATATAATTTAATTAAAATCAAATGTAATATCGATATTACATTTAATTTGATCGATAATTTAATTCAACACACACGAGAGGGAGAGAGAGTTGGCCTCGTGCCTCACAATACGTGCGATCACAATCACCAGAAACGCATATTTACTGTACTTGATGGTAAATTCGATTTCGTCCAATTGATATACATTTTACTATTGAGTACAGTAGATATCTCTTGTCCCATATATACCGATTCATTATCATACCCTGCAATAGCAATGTACGTTACTGGTTACCGTTATAAGGACAAGTTAACGAGTTATTCCAAATCCTCAGTCTGTGCTAGTTAGATAAATAGTAAAATTTACTTCGAACTTATTCGCAAGCACCGCATTAGCTTGTAAGTTTTAATATAAATATTTTACTACAGCATCAATATTATGTATTACAACAGCGAGTATGCTTTCAGATATAAGTTGCAGTTGTAACGACCAGAGTTCATGTAAAAATAACTACAAAAAGATTACTCTTGTCTTGATGTTATATCGACAACCCCATTTCTTTCCGTGTAACAAGATGAGTGAAGGAAATATTTATTGTCAGCATTTTTCTTCATTTTTAATAGTAGAATAACAACAACAACAACAACAACAACAACAACGATAACCGAACCGAAACCATCGATAATTGTTTAATAAACAATAAACTTGACTAAGATTTTTTTGTTTGACTTTTCGAAACCAACCAATCCTTTTATTATAATTTTTTCATTCATTCGTGCACCGAGTATTTACTCCAGGAGTTAGAAACTGTGAATACGGAAAAAAACTAGTTTAGCATACGAACCTTAGTGGTGAGAATTGAACTAATCAACATAGCGCAAAGAGAGTTTCTAGCTCTCCACTGTAACTACGTTATGTATCACGTTACGTGTGCCAACCAATCACTCATAGTCATAATATTTTCGTTAGAAAATAGAATGAAATTGCGAATTCGCGATTAATTACACAAGCGGTGATGCACAGTGTATTTGATGGCGCACGCGCAAAACCCTTGGGCTACGTATAAATATTAATAATTATTAAAAATATGGTAAAAATACGTATATGCCGTTCACATTTTTAATCTGAGTATTAGGAGCATCTCGTGATTCACGAGTCACGACTCCCTTCGCAAATGTCCCTTGAGGACATTTTCTAGGGTGCTCGAAGGTTGAAACTCCTCAAACGTCGGAGCGCGAAACGCGACATCAGCGTAAAAAAGGTTTTGAGGAAGCCCCCAACCGCCAGATACCAATTCCTGCTGGGATTTTATTTTCTTATTTTTAGCCGCCTAACGAGAGGAACACATAGTTTCGCTCGGAAGAAGTCGTATTAACGTTTGACTGTGCTAACATTTTTAACCAGAAGATTCGATTTGGATTCATGAGAAAAACGAGGCGATTTTTTCTCGAGATTTAGGTGTAGAAGAAATAAAGCCACGCTTGCAAGCTCTGATCAGCATTTGTCAACGATGATGACGACGAGCTAACGTGCCGCAGACTCGTCATTGTTTCACGCCGAATCGAAGGAGGCTTTTCTTTAGATTTTTTTCGTGGCTCGATACTCACTGGCTCTAGTTTCATCTTGAAAAAATAATGCTGAGTCGTGAGAAACGCGAGGGAGCGTGAGCGACTTTGCTTTCGCGACCACTCGGAGAAGACCCTTCGTATTTGCTCTGCTTACGAATCTTTATTTCTGTCTCGTTTTATCAATTTTTACGATTGGATCCCCCATGGAAATAAAATATATTCGAGATATATGCAGGATCTGTAATTAAATGTAATGGCAAAAAGTTCTATATTCTCAATATATATTTTATATATCCTTCGGATATATCCCAAAAGATATCATGCTCCAATACCTTTTTTCAATAGAATCTTCTCAAATATCTCACATGGAAAAAAAAAAGTCTTACTGCGCAGCTTAAGTTATTTATTCTTTGTTACATACATCTTTTATTTTATGTCATAATACATTGCCTTGAATTGCCTTGAATTTGCGATTTTCAATAAGCAAATTCTTACTCAACTTTCTAACACAATTCTAACAACTCTTGAACTGACTTTGTACTTCTAACATTTTTTTTTTATTTCAGTAATGACACGTGTAATTTCTATTCTTTGATATGTACTTTTTCTCTCAGTTAGCTCGCAACACTACTTTACAATGTTGTTAATTGCTGACAGCAAACGCGTCGTCGGTCGACGTTAATTTTTTTCTGCCTAGGATGATTAAGTAGATCATATGTATACTTTTGACGCCATTACGTCAATCACTGCAACGAATAATCGATCAAACAATAACTCTCTGACTATGAAATAAATTTGAGATACTACTGACATTTGAATGAATTTTACGTCATGTTCTATTACGTAATATATTGATAGAGATAATTACATACACTATCGATGTATGTAATCGGATATCGACTGTTACGAAATAGAAGAGCGTATCACACACCATTTAAACTATAAAACGGTGTGGCGCAATTCTGTATGAAATACATTTTTAAAAAAGATCTCATATCTTTTAAGATATATCTGAAATATATCCAAAGTATAGCTAAGATACATTTTTAATATAAAAACGATGCAACGTTCTATATGTCGGATATATTTCTTTTTCACAAAGGACGGTTGTTGGAATATCTGCGATACGTCAGTAAAGTTAGTAAAGAGTATACAGATGCAGTGGTACAGTGCACCCCAACCAGCGTCGCCATTGAACGATGCGGCTAGTATACAAGTGGGCCTTGGGAAATCAATATTAAGTTCATCTACGTCACAGCGTTCCCGAGTAATGGCCATTATGATCCCCTCTTCCTCGGACAATTCTGTTTGTCTTGCCATTCCAGGTTAATCGTTGGTGCGTTTACCTCGCTACAGATACCGATAGTTTGCAATAGCGCACTCGACGTCGATCCTGTTTATCCAACCTTGAATGAGGAGCACTGAGATTGGATCAGACGAGCCCCCGTGGACGCGGAAATCGCTCCGGGTGGTAAACATTTTTTGCATAGAGCGGTTACCACGTATGTGATACTCAATGTAACCAAAAAAGAAAACGATAAAAAAAAGTATTGCGACTCACCGTACAGATCGATCGTTACGAAACTCATTTACCTTCTATCCAAAATGAATAATTAAATGGAATTCCGGTGCAATAGGAATTCACAAGTATATCATAATTTTTTTTATTCGATGCAGCAACGCGCTTTGTGGATAAAATGCCGGCCTCGGCGCATGTCCTCTTCTATATGGCTGTCGTAACGCTGAAGGTAACTGTAGTAGTGGTAGGAGAGAATCGATCGAACTGGAGATCCGAATACTCGACCCGAGACGATAGCCACTCTGGAACTGTTACGCTTCAGATTGCTTACGTAACAGTTCTTTTCCAATATTTTTGTCATTTAAACTTCTTGTACGATGGCGGCGTTGCTGGTTTGGATTTGCCGGAACAACGGATGCTTAAGGCGATTAAAAAAGTGCACGTGTTAAGCCAGCCAGGAACAAGGTGGGCTTCGTATGGTACAGATGGCTCACAATTGAAACAACAAAGTCACGGTTTTAGGAATAGTAATAATAGTAAGAGCAGTGAAACTGTATACTGGAAAAAAAAAACCCCCGTTCACGAAGAATGTCATTTATTCAATAAAAATTCTATCAAGAGTTGCCAACAAACGTATGTTGCAACTTCAATTCTGCTTATAATTCTTACAATTCCATATAAAATGAAAACTATAATTTAAAAAAAAAAATCCAAAAGAATATGTTACGGTTTGAATCTCATGTGGAATTGCAAGAATTAGAAGTAGAGTTTAAATTAGAACGTATGTCGGTGCTAGAATGTTGATCGATCGATGATATTTTTGTTTTGAGTGTAGATAATTGCTCAGAGAAGATAATTATATATAGGGGACAGTTGGTGGTCATTGACTGAGTGTAATTAGGATATAAAGTGGCAATAGACAACCACGAGGGGTAATAGTTGGTACTGCAATGTGTCGTTGCGATTATCTATGAAAAGTAAAAGAGAGAGGTAGAGGTAGAGGTAGAGAGAGAGAGAAAGAGAGAGAGAGAGAGAGAGAGAGAGAGAGAGAGAGAGAGAGAGAGAACTATTGTGACAGGCCACATTTTTCACGACTCATAGATCGTACTCATTGCGCCGCCATGCTTTTTTATCTAGGTGGTGTCAAATATTTATTTAAGTCCTTTAAGAGCTCGTCCCTTTTTAAAATGGACGCTGCACGGCTGAGGGTAAGATCGATTAGAAACTGCGGACCCTTCCGAGAAGTCAGAATGCAAGAGAGAGAGAGAAAGAGAGAGAGAACGGGCTTCTTTCTAAAATTCTCCATTACTAAAACACTATGTAGCATAGCAACTGGAACTGTTTAGAGGGTTCCCCCACAGTCTACATAGACTATAGAATGGAATCTGTAGATTCGACCAACGCAAAGTCACAGGCGTCAGCGTGTGGGCGATGCTATAACGAATTTGTCCTCGTCCTTTTCTCTCTCATTCTCTTTTTCCGGATT